>OX422223.1:169712542-171197542 GCA_949130495.1 Sambucus nigra
GCGGCTATCATTTCTTGGATGCGTACCATCGCAATCCTATTATGGTGATACTGGCGGAGAACTTGATCGGCATAGATGCCTGGTGGGAGGGTCGTTCTGACTTTCTAAGAAGGAGCCCTATGATGTTTTTTACGTGGTTGTCTAAGAGATTCCGGATGGTGGTGCCACCTGAATACCCCTTGCTAGCGGTTTTAAAGTTCTTCTCGAGATATTTCATCAGTGTAGGTCTGGACATTGAGAGTTGGGGGGAATGGCTTTTAGATCATGGGGCCCTAGGCTTGCGCTAGTATATTCAATGGTAGGGGGATCTACTTCCCATTATGAAGATCAGTGAGTATCAATACATCCGATTGGTTGGCCTTAGGCAGACCTCTTTTTACTTTCCTTGGTGAATTCTACACCAATATGGTTGGGAGAATATCGTGCCACCGCGGACACTGGATTTCTTTCCCATAAAGGACCTGACGGAGCGTATGCGCATGCAGTTGGGCTCTTTGTGGGATAATCGTCGTCCCGTCCTTCCAAATTTTTTGGACAAGTCTGGCATGTCTCAGGGGACTATATAAAATGGTTGTGGAGAAGAGTGGTTGCCAAGATGTTGGCTATGGAATCTGGGCAAAGGTGTCTTGCCTTTTTTTGATACTTTGGAGGGGGTATTGTGGTTTTCCCTAGGATGGTCCGGTATTATTTCTCAATGGAGCGTCAGCAACATTCCCTCCAGTCAGCAGAGGTTTGGGGACCTCAAGATGTGGGCAATGGAGGCAGTTCTTCTAGTAGCTATCGTTAGACTTTTTGTGAAGCTTTTCTATGGGTTTGGTTCTATTTATGGTTATTTGTACTGTGTGGGTTGTTTTAGGAGTAGTGGGGTTTAACTTTTTATTTGGTTCTTTAGGAAGGTAAGAGTAGATGGGTGAGGGAATTCATTTGATTCCTTATGCCGATGTAATTGTATTGATATTCGAATAATGAAATAAATAAGTTTTTAATCATGTAGTTGTGCCTTTTGATGACTTTTTTGCATTTGAATTATCTATACCAATCGCTAAGGCATACATAATCCTTTTATTCATGTACATGTTAAAATGAACTGTTGCTCTCGGAGATAAGAAAAGAATATTATTTTGTGAAAAGAAGGGGTCGTGCTCATGTAAAGGGATGAGCTTCCTACGTACCTCTCAGGATTTTGAAAATTTTTGAAATCCATTTTTTGAAAATGTTTTTTAGAGGATTCATCCCACGTAGTTCTAGGTAAGGGGATATATATATATATATATATATATAGAGAGAGAGACAGGCTCCTGTGCACACTAAGTTTGCACACTAACTTTGCACATTACCTTTTAAAAGTGGTAAAAAAAATATTTTTGAGTTGATTTTTTTTGTGTGATATTTAAAAATTTCAAGGAACCCATATAAAAAAAATCAGCTCAAAAAAACTTTTTTTGCTATTTTTAAAAAATCGGTCAAACTTTCGCAGTTTTTAAGCCCTTTAAAAACTGCGAAAGTTTGACCGATTTTTTAAAAATAGCAAAAAAAGTTTTTTTGAGCTAATTTTTTTTATGTGAGTCCGTTGAAATGTTGAAATATCACATAAAAAAATTGGTGTGCGCCAGCACTAAGTTTGCACACTTTTAAAAGGTAATGTGCAAAGTTAGTGTGCAAACTTAGTGTGCACATGAGCCTGCCTCTATATATATATATATTGAGAATTGAAGGGAGAAGAGAAGAGTCATAGTGCACTGAGATTTTGAACTACAGGCAGAATTTCTTGATACAATCCAAGTTGATTGGACGTGCCATTTCTTCTCCATAAAGGTCGGTGAGCATAGAGGCGTCACCTGACAGGATCTTCTTCATGATGTATGGGCCGATCCAATCAGGCTTAAATTTCCCTCTCGGGTCCCAGATGGGCTCTATTATATCTTTGAGGTCTAAGTCCCCTTTTCAGACACTACGGTCCTTGACTCTTTTATTAAATGATTGTGTTATACGACGATGGTACCCTTATATGTGATATAGAGTCTTCAACCTCCTTTCTTCTAAGAGGGATAGCTCATCAAGACGACTCTGGTATCCGTCTTCTTCGCTGACCTTGCTTTCAAGCATGGCGCGTATCGAAGGAATTTCTAGATCCACGGGTAGGACTTATTCCATCATGTAGACTAGAGAGTTGGGGTTAGCCCCAGTAGAAGTTTGAACTGATGTGGATTATCCCCAGAGGGCATAAGGGATCATGTGGGCCCAATCTTGAGAACTTTTTATCATCTTACTGATGATGGCCTTGAGATTCTTATTAGTTGTCTCAACCGCCCCGTTGGTTTGAGGTTGGTATGGAGAGGAATTGTGTCTTTGAATTCCATACTCGTTGACAGGGGCGGATCTGGGGGGGATGCCAGGAGGGACGGAGGCCCCCCTGAGATATAAAAAAAAAATTAGGGGTATAAAATGTGTAATTGTTTTCTTAGGGGTGCAATTTTTAAGGAACGCCCCTCGTGAAATCTTGTCTAAACTTTATTTTGATAAAAAATTTGTATAAAATTTGAATTAACTCAAAAAAAATTTGCCTTGGGGGCTCCCGCCCCCGAACCCCCGACACCACTCGAAACTTTCGTCCTCCTGACAAAAAATCCTGGATCCGCCACTGCTCGTTGACTACCTTCATAACTTCTACCTCAAAATGTAACCCATTGTCTAATACCCATTTGTACGGGACCCCACATTATCATATAATGTGTTTTTTGATGAACTTGACCACTTTCTTAACCTTTAGAATTGCGTAGGACTCGACTTTGACCCATTTGGTGAAGTAGTCAATAGAGACTAGGATGAACTCGTGCCCGTTGGATGTTTTTGGTGTAACTTTACCTATAATATTGATGCCCTATATGGAGAACGGATAGGGAGAGGTCATGTTGTACAATTCCTGCAGAGGCAAATGTTGTAGGTTGGAAAACTATTGGCATTTAGGGCATCTTTGAACGTAGGTTGTGCAGTCCTGAACCATGGTAGTCCAGTAGTAAACTTATCATATGATCTTTTGGGCGAGCATATGGCCATTTATGTGGGTTCCGCATTCCCCGTTGTGGATTTTTTGCATAAATTCTTCAATGTTAGCCACTGCGATGCAGATGGATTCCCTTAAAGTTTCTCTTGAATAGTGCTTTATCACAGATAATAAACTAGGCAGCCAGTTGATAGAGAGTTACTTAGTCTTTCTTTCCATATCCCTAGGGATACCTACCATATTTGAGGAGGCGCTAAATATCACAGTACGAGTAGTCGGTCATTTCGAGTCCATCCTTCGTGCTGAGTTCGATGTGGTAGAAGTTGGTTAGTTTGTCTTATTTCTCGATAAGGAGAGCGGCCATTTTTATTCCTTCAGTCATGTCAATTATGGAGGCTAAGTTAGTAAGGGCATCAGCTAGGTTGTTCTTTTCTCGGTATAGGTAATGGAAGTTAATTTCTTTGAATTGAGAAGCTATCTTTTTAAGGGGGCAAGGAAGGGTAAGAGTTTCTCGTCCTTAAATTTCCATTTCCTGCGTACTTGATCGATGATGATGGCTGAGTCCCCGTAGGCATCGAGGTATCGAATTCATTTCTTGAGGGTGACTTTGAGGCCTACTGTGCATGCCTCATATTCAGTCATGTTAATGGTATAGAGGAAATCCAACTTGATGGCAATGGGAGTGTGGGATTCATCAGTGGTAGTTAGCAGGATCCCATTGCCATATCCTTTCTTATTAGTAGCGCCATTAAAGAACATTTACCATCGAAGGTTTTCTTATGAGGCGCAAAGGATATTATCATCGGAGAACTCGGAGATCCAGATTTCGTCTTTTTCCATCAAATAGTCTGCAAGGTAGTTAGATATGGCTCTACCTTTTATGGTTTTCTGTGTAGCATAGGTGATATAAAACTCAGGTAGAATCATCAACCAACGGTCCATTCAGCTGTATAGTGAGGTATTCTCGAGTAGGTATTTTATAGGATCCATTTGGGATATAAGTCTGATGGGGAAGGCGAACATGTAGTGATGTAACTTTTAGGTAATCTAAATAAGAGCGACACATGCTTTTTCCAAGGTGGTGTAGCAAACTTCGTAATCGGTTAATTTTCGATTGTCATAGTAGATGGCTTTCTCTTTGTGGGTTTCTTAAAGGTACTGGGCTACCAAAGCTTCGACGGTAGTATCCATTACGGTTAGGTATAGTAGTAAGGGAAAACCAGGCTATAGTGGCATTAGTACCGGTAGTTAGGTTAAGTATTCCTTGATTCGGTCAAAGGCTTCTTTACAAGACTCTTTCCATAATTTGGTTGAATCATTTTGAATAAGTTTGAAGATGAGTTTACAGATGGAAGTCAATTGGCAAATGAACCGACTGATGTACTGTAATTTCCCAAGAAATCCTCGGACTTCTTTCTCCGTTAGGGGAGGTGGCATCTCAAGTATGGCTTCTATATTTGGAAAATCTTCTTCTATACCTTTCTCACTAACCATGAATCCCAAGAGTTTTCTTTTGGTAATGTCGAAAACATATTTCTATGGTTTAAGCCGCATCTGGTACTATCTCAGTCGTTCAAAAAACTTTCGTAGGGCGGTAATATGGCCTTCCCTAGTCTTGGACTTGATAATCATGTCATCTACATAGACCTCGACTTCCTTGTGTTTCTAATAATGAAGAATGGTTGTGGAAGCCCTTTGGTAGGTAGCCCCTGCAAGTTTTGGACCAAATGGCATGACAATGTAGAAAAAGGTTCCCCAAGGGGTGATGAATGCGGTTTTCTCGTGATGATCAGGTTTCATCTTAATCTGGTTATATCCGACAAACCCGTCAATGAATGACTTGAGAGAGTGACTATATGTATTATACACCATCATATCGATGTTAGGTAGAAGTTAACCATCCTTCGGAGAGGCCTTATTCAAGTCTTGGTAGTTGACATACATGCAACCTTCCCTCCTGATTTCGGCACGGGTACGATATTAGCTAACATGTGGGATATTAGATTACACGAATGAAGCCCACGTTCAATTGCTTGACTACTTATTCTTTTAATTTTAGTGACCATTCGGTGCGGAGGTTTCACAGCTTCTGTTTGACTGGTTTACATTTCAGGAGCGTTAGAATCTCATGCTGGACTAACTCAAGGACAATTCTAGGCATATCACCATAGGACCATACGAAGATACCACAAATTCCTTCATTAGTTCTTCGATTTGAGTGCGCTCCTTCTCATCAAAGGTATCCCTTATCCTAATCTCACGCATTTAGCTACTAGAACCGAGATCTATAACAACAGTTTCATCTTTATTAACTTGAACATGCTTATGTTGTAAGGACACAAATTTCCAATTGAGTCCTTTGTTATTTTATCTCAATTCCAGACAAAAACATTTGACTCATAGGATATTGAACAAGTTTATCCATTCAAGTCTATGACGTGTTAGTTAATGACGTAGCGGCCAAGATTATAAAGCTTCATCAAATGCCGAGTTTGTTATGCCTCCTTTCTACGTCAACAACATTTATTTCATTTACTCCTAAGGTATGAATGCATTATATATATATATATATATATATATATATATATATATATATATATATATATATATGAGCTTAGAACAATGTTTATTGGGTGTACTTTTATTTTAAACTGAGGTTTATTTTCAAAAGGTTTCTTTAAAACTTTAAAATAAAGTTTCTAAGCTAAAAATCGAATTTTAAGCATTCTGAAAGTTCGTTTGAAAATATCGTTCGAACGAGTATTTCATTCAAACGAGAATGTCGGTCGAACGAGTTTGTTAATGATCCTTCCCTTATGGCCACTGGAACTTCGTTAGAAGTGTCGTTCGAACGAGACTTTGTTCGAACGAAAATCTTGTTCGAACGAGATTTTCGACAGGAAAATTATTTGGCAGTTTTTCACCTCTATCCCACAACTTTTTCCCCACTAACTTTTGACAAAATTAATATGTGCAGGAACCAACCTTTTCAAACTAACTTTTTCACATTCCACCATCTCCTAGATAGAGTTTTAAAGATTTCAACTTCAAATGAAAAAGTTCAAATTTTGAGTGTTTGTTTTTCAAGAAAAAATCCTTAAACACTTTTGTTTCACCCAATTGTTTAGTTTATCCAAGTTCCTTAATATATATACTTTTCTTGGAGCTTTGGCACCGGTTTTATCTCTACCATTGGAAGAGTGTTTGGGTTTACTTCTACATCCCTCAAAGAAGAAGTCTCATTTTTGGCTGCGGCATTCTCACATGGTGAAAGGCACCATATGTGGTTGACGGTTGTTCCTAAAGCCTCATTGGTGGAATCCAAGGGTCCGGTGGAGTTCGGGATTGTCAACTAAGCGGAGTTTAGTACAAGAAGACGCATCAGGGGCTTGAAGGGAGTCGAGTCGAGTTGAGTAAGTCATTTTTCTTGTACATGTAAAAATACCATACTTCGTGGACTTAAGGATAGGACCATCCGAGGTTTTCCCCGTTGTGGGTTTTTCCTTGTACATCGCGGCGTAGTGGTTTATCTTTTTATTTTATCTTTTGCAAAATCACATTAGATGCATGTTTAGGTAAAAAGATAAAATTGGGATATTTAGTTTGGTGCATGTTTAATATTTGGGTAAATGTTAATTTAATTCAAGTCAATACATTAATTTGATAAAATTTGGTTTGGCCTAAATTTGCAAAAATTGATTAATTATTTTGTTAAGAAAATTTCTAGGACTTGGGTTGAGCTAATATGTTTAAGTGAAAAATGTAATTGTTGATTAATTGAATTTCACTTTGAACTTTGTTTAGTTTTAGTTTGAAAGAAATTAAAATTAGTTGTTTGTGTATGTGTTAATTTGAGCCATCTTTCTACTCCGCATCTTTAAAAGGAAATTACTATTTGTTAAATTAAAAATTGGGGGTATTTGCTACTTCAAATAGGTATTAGAGCCAAAACGATAAATTACTTTGTTAAGACCCTTTTTAAATATTTTTTGCTAAAATGGAATTTTTCCCATTTTCAAAATTTCCTATTTTCAATGGTTCTAAGTACGCGTACTGGAAAGCGCGGATGAAATCGGCACTAAAATCTATAGACGAGAGGGTTTGGTTGTTTGTTTTAATGGGTGGTCCCCACCTACACATTTAGTAGATAATGAGCGTGTTCCCAAACCCGCCGATAGATGGAGTGAGAATGAATTTAAACTTGAAAATATTAATTCCAGAGGTTTAAATGTCTTATTTAGCGCGGTCACACCGGATGAATTCTGATGCAATATGACGTGTGAAACCGCTAAAGAAGCTTGGGATATTTTACAACTCGCTCATTATGGAACTAGTGTCGTAAAAGCTTCGAAACTCCAAAACCACACCACTCAATTTGAAACCATCAAAATGAATGAAAAAGAAACTTTTGACGAATTTTATGCTACAATTTTCGATATTGTTAATTTATATTTTAATTTGGGAGAGAAAATACCTGACAACCGAGTAATAAAGAAAATTTTAAAGTCCTTACCCGATAGATTTATTCCTAAGGTGACCGTGCTAAATTCTTTACCCACTTTAGCCTCTACAAAATTAGAAGAGCTCGTAGGTGATTTACATGTAATAACCCGCCCTTTTGGAGACAATTAAATTCCATAATTAAGTATAATTTCGAATTTGAGGAATTTCTCAAAATAGTAATTTTTGGGATTTTCGAGGATTTAATAATTTTCAAAGGGATTTATAAATTATTTTGGGCCTATATAGGTCGAAGTAATTTAATTATATGTCGCCATGGAGTATAGCGACAAAAGAGGTAAGATTTTGAGTAGAAGACCGCATTTAATTATTTTGGGTTAGAATAGTGATTTGCGGTCAAGTACCTCGGATGGAAATTTCGACTGCGCCATGAGTCTCGCAATGTCCGAGATAGTCGAAAAAGAGTGTCCGATTGTCGAAATTGAGTTCCGAGTAATTTTGGAGTTAAATAGGCTCGTAATTGAGTAAACGAGTCGTTTTTGGGTTTTAAGGGGTTAAAACCCTTTTCTCCTTATAAAAGGAGGGAGAGAGGGAGAAAAGAGAAGAAAGAAGAGAAAGAAGAGAGGGAAGAGAGAGAGGAGGAAGAAAAGAGGAAAAAGGGGGAGATTCCGGCCAGCCTCCACGGGATTCGGCTCGAGGACGTCGGATTTTATCCACGAGGCAAGTGTTTACTTGCTTTATTTATTTTTGAGCATAAATATCTCATATCATTGTTGGTAAAACAAACCCTAATGATTTTGGATTGGGTATTCGTGAATAAAACGGGTTTCGGGAGTTAAAACGAATAAACCTTCTAAAATTTGATAATTGGAGAAATTTAGAAATTAACCAAAAATATTGGGTGATTCCGGGTTCTAGGATGTTTAGAACCCGTATTAAAAGTGTATTTGTTATTGGTAGAAGTTGTAGGCCGTTGGGAGAGGAGACGAAAGATTGGGGAAGCTTCCATGGCCGAAACAACTTCTCGGAGAAGAAGCTGCCTGACTTGATCGATCGATCGATCATGGGGGCTCGATTGATCGAGCCTTCGATCGATCGACGGCCAAGGGTCGATCGATCGACCCCTGCTGAAAGTTGGCAATTTTTCTAGGATGATTTGGATGGGGTAAATTCCATTTCATCTTGTATACTTTAATTGATGAAATGAATTAATTGAGTAGATTAATTAGAAGGAGTACGGGATACACATTTTTTATTGCTATTGTGGTTAGATTATAGTGGATCGATGTTGGGTTGGTTAATTTTAGAAGTGGCATGACCACTGGATTATTGTCCATATGGGGATGGAATTTTTAAACTTTTTTTAAAAATTACTTTGTATCACGAACAATATATATATATATATAGTATGATAATTAAATGAAACATACTTGAAATTACATATAGTGCACATAGATACTAGCCTTTTATTTATTATGCGTACGCATTCAATATCCCTTAGACCCGCTCGAGAGTCATTACCCCTATAATGAGATCTCTCGAATTGTCCCATTTGGACAGTTTGGGACTGCATAATATATGTATAATAATATTCTTAGTGACTTAAAGTTGTTACTTTTGGAGGAAGTTCTGCAGTCGTATCCTAATGTTCTCTGGGTACATACTAAATTGACAAGTGTGAGTGCTATTTCAATTGATCAATTGAAATAACACTCACACTTGCCAATCTACGTCGTGTACTTGGAGAACTATGTGGATATGCTGCTAAATTTTTCTCAAATTGTAACAATGTGCATGAACTATTAAGTATATTACAGAAATATGTGATCTTGAATGCGATAGGACCGCTCACCCTTTAGAGGAGATGGAGGAAATAGGAATTTCAATTATAAAAATTTGAAATTTAAAAATCGAATATAAATAAGACATAATTAAATGAAACATACTATAAATCTAAGTTCTGTTTATACTAATCAAGGAATATACGCTTCTTACCTTTAATATGTGATTAGTTGTAGTAGCTGTGATGGGATATCCTAAATACAAAGAGTGGATGGGTGAGACAAATAGAATGGGGGATGTGTTTCGCAGATGTGCTAATGAATTTGTTAAATGCGCAAAGAGATGTCATACTGATAAAGAGTTTTTGTGTCCGTGTGCTAGGTGTAAGAATGGTAAGGTGTTTGAGTGTAAAACAGTTGAACTACATTTGTTAAGATGGGTTTGTGCAAGATAATTATCGATTTTGGAGTTTTCACGGTGAATTGAAAGTTCCTTTTGTCCCCGAACAACCTTCACAAAAACCTTCAATAAGTAGGCTGGATGTAGACTGGGACGACATAGATCATAATATATTAGAGGATTTAGTTGATGATACGTACAGAGTTTATGAAGCAGAGGAGAATGAGGTCACTAATGATGTACAAGGTTCAGGTGCTAGTGAAGATATCATAATAAACCTTGACGATGACTACCAAAGTTTAAAATTTAAGGCGACCCAACCGTTATACTCTGGCTGTGAGAAAGATCAAATAAATTTACATGCACTGGTTGGTTTGAAAAGTTTGAAGACGCAGTACAGTTTATCTGGAAATAGTGTGACAGGAATTTTTAATTGGGTGAAAGGCTTACTACCCAAGGAGAATACGCTTCCAAATTGCTATCCTATTATGAAAAACCGTTTGAAAGTTTTGGGAATGAAGTATAAATTGATTCATGCTTGTGTATATGACTGCATATATACCGAAAGGAGTATGAAAATCCCGATCGTTGTCCGGTATACGATGAACCTTTATGTGTCAAATCTACTGGCAAGGAAGGCACAAGCTCAAAAGTTCCTCAAAAAAGTGTTGAAATATTTTCTCGTTAGGCCTAGATTAAAGAGAATTTTCACTGTACCATGGATAGCGGAGGCAATGACTTGGCATGCTAGGGAAGAAGTAGGGGGAAATCTCATACGTCATCCTATTGATTCTACAGCCTGGAGGAGGATGAATTATGAGTATCTCGATTATGCTCAAGAACAGCGTAACATTCGTTTGGCTATATCAACAGACGGCTTGATGAAAGTTTTTAAATATTATGTCAAGAATACGCGATACATTGAAGGATCAATTAGAGAGGGATACATTACCATGGAGTCATCAATCAATACTCAGGAATATATGCCTAACTCGACCAGCGTCGATGACACTGATGAGTTCGACGATGATGGTGGTCATGTGATGGGAAAACGAGTGAAATTAACAAGTTTTCCATGGTGTAATTAACGACGATGGTGTAATTAACGAGTTTAATATGGTGTAATTAACGATGATGGTGTAATTAATGATGATGGTGTAATTGACGAGTGAAATTAACGAGAGAGCGCAAAAGATAAAAACCTCGTTGAAGCTGAAATGACTTACTATGGTATAATTCGAAATATATTTGAATTGGACTATATAAGCTTCAAAGAGGTTGTATTTCATTGTGATTGGGTAATAGTTTAGGATAATAAGACTTGTAAAGTTGATCCTGGAACCAATTTGATGATGGTTGACTTGTCCAAGTTGGAGAGCAACGACCGCGTGAGCGATGCACCATTTGTTTGTGCATTTCAAAAGGTCAACCAAGTGTTTTACTCGGAGTATATCAACAACGAGTCATGGTCAATTGTCCTACAAGAACCAAAGCGTCTAAATAGTAATGTGGATGACTTGGATGCTCTTACTGAATATCAATCCATTTTTTATGATAAACTGAATTTGAAACAATTTTTCAATTTGTAATAAATATTTCAATTTGTACTTTATCAATCCATTTTTAATGCTTTTAATTCATTTGCACTTTATCATTTTCACTCTTTTATCTTTTTCTCTTTCCTTTGTATATGTGTGGGGGTTGGGGGGTTGGGGTGGGGGGGAATGTGTGTGTAGCGTACATATCTGCATTAATTGTACATATTTGCATTTGGATTTGCATTAATTATCATTTTCACTCTTTATTCATTTGTATTTGTATTAATTGTACATATTTGAATGTCCTCTTCTAATTCATTTGGATTTGTACTAATAACAACATTTTTTTACAAATAATGTCTCCTTCAGGTATTAAGGCAAGGATGATGATGCTAATAATGATGATGTCATCTGGGCTCAGTGGTAGCGAAGGCGACAAGGGCTCCTTATCCCCTAGGCTCCCCAAATGGGGAAAATTAGGAATGGCCTTCGAGAGCAAGATGGGGATATTAGCGAGATCCCTCGAGCTGGTAAAGACGCTTATTGGGCCGAGGTACACTAGTTGGAGGGAGGTGCCAAAAGAGATCAAGTTAGCTATTTGGGCGACACTACATGTATTGTATTTATATTTATATTTCAATTTCAATTTCAATTTATATTTATTCGCAACTAACATTCTAATTGTTTAACATGAAACATTCAACCTGGAGCCAGAACTCCGCGATTATGTTTTAGATCAGTTGAGGGAGAAACACAAGACATGGAAGAAACATTTATGCGCCGAGCACCTTGGGAAGACCCGAGACTCCATTATTAGAATGCGTGAGTTCGTCCCGTCGAAGGAGCAGATGGCATTGGCTCAATGGAAAAAGTTCATTGACAATGAGATCTCAGAGGTACAATTGGCATCTCGACAATTGGGGAGGGAAAATCGGGCAAAAAATACGGATGTGCACTACTCTGACCGACCGTCTTACCCAGAGGTGGAGCATAGGATGAAGGTAAGTTTTTATTTTTCTATAGTTACAAAAATATGTTGTTCTGTATTATTTTACTTTGCGGGCCCGATACTAATTTCGCATTATTTTATTTCAGGGGGAAGGGAGTGGCCCTAGGGGTAGACCACATAGGCTCGATGCCTATATGGAAATTCAAACGAAGAAGGGGAAGGATAAGGAGGTGTTCTCGATTGTCGCATCCACGATTGTAAGTAATCCGATAGTTTACATAAATTTAATGACATTGTAATTTTTTTCTTTACTTATTTAACTAATCATGTGCTTTTTGTCATTTCAGGTAAATCTTAAGGAAGTCCACGAGTCGCATTCTGATGTCGACAAGGCATCTTTATCCACGGACACACTCAGCCAAGTTCTTGGCACTGATCGCAAGGGGAGGACAAGGGGGGTGAGCTCACGGGTGGCCAAATCATCGGATTGGAGATGAGAAATGATGGGTTGGCTCGAACGGTGAGCTCGCATGATGCAAAGATATCTCGTTTAGAGGAAATGGTCCAAGATATGTTCTCATTCATGAAGCGTTCATTGGGCAAAAAGGGTAAGGGGAAAGGGTAGGAGAAGGTGGTGGTGGAGGAGAACGAGGACGTGGACTTCGTTGTTTCATCGTCGTCACGTGTGAACTCTGATGATCCAGTCCTCGATTTGTCTCCCTTAGACCGACCTATGATGACACTTGGTTGGCCGAGCGTGTTTATACACGACGTATTTGATGACGAGCGGATTGGGAGGGGGTTGAGGGACCCGAATACCATCTAGGGTATGCTAGTTCATGGACGTTCGCTTCAACACATCGAGGCTAAGGTTCTCGTCATGCATGTGATAACTAGGAAGGAGAACTCCCTATTGTGGTTGCGCGAACAATGCGACATGATGCATATTCAGGGTTGTCTGAACACCTATATCGTGTGGCCTATCTACCTCCTTAAACCTACCCCAGACATGTAGAAACATTATTTGAATTATTTTTTATTGTTTTAAATTATTAAATTTAAATTGTTTTTAAGTTGTTGCATTTGGATTATATTGTGATGCATATTGTTTTGAATGTATATTTGCATTATCTCCATTTTATTTGGATATATGATATTTGAACAGGTATAATGTCGCTATAACAAGTAACAATATACTGCTGGGCATTGGCAGTGGGCAAACATTATTTCAATTCCGCCCAGAATTATCACGGTCATTGACCATGACAATTTTTTTAAAGGGTCACTGGTTTGTCACGGTCAATGACTGTGACGAAACTTATCACGGTCATTGACCTTGACAGGACCATGACAAGTCTTATGAACTTGCCACGGTCAATGACCGTGACAAGCCCGTGACAAAAAAATTTATCACCCCTAAACTTATCACGGCCATTGACCTTGACAAGTTGGACTTGTCACGGTCAATGACCGTGACAATCCGGTAGTTTTGGTGTAGTGGCAAGAAAATGATGCAAAATAGTTCATTGGAACCCATACATATATTTACATAAACATACATAAAAAGATATGCATAAATACATCACAATCAATGGGTAGAGACATACCTATATGCCGCATGATGAAAGGGATGAAAAATGTTCAAGATTTTTTGACAAGTTGGCATCTCTTCATTTATATTTTCCTCGCCTTGGCCTATAAAGAGAATCCAAAACAACAACAAATTTTTTTTGTTAAACCTGGTTACTAACAGCGTGAGCATTTGGGTGATTAACCATAACCTAATATCTTCAAATAAATAATACTATAACACTTTTTTATAGTGAGAAAAATCTACAAAACTACAGATTTTACAACATATACAAAAATATAAGGCATTAATAATAATTATCGATCCCAATACAAATATTAAGGAGGGTAAGAAATAAACCAAAAGGGGACCCAACAACAAACAATGTGTCAACCTGGAAAATGAAAATCAATTATAAAAGAAGTTCTAACTAAGAGGCAATGTGTCCTCAAATATAAACTTAAAAACAATGTAAAGAAAATATTAATGCAGAGCCGCTCGCCAATCACATTGTAGTCCTGAAACTTAAATCCCCTAAAGTCTTCATGCATAAAGACCATAGAGATGCTAGGTACACCACTCTGTCCCAAAGTAAGTGAGCTGGAAAAGACTTCCCGAGCAAGATACATGTGTTCCAGTCCAACTAAATAACTCGAGATATCATAAAAAAAATCCTATGACCCAAAGCATATAACCATCTCGTTGTCTTCTAAAATCGTAAAAACGCACCATAATATGGTTGTCGATGGAAGCGAGACATATAATAATCTTAAATCATTCAAAAAATGATCGATTATAACTACCACGCCATCGAACAATGCAATAATAAGTGTTTATGAGTCACTGCTCTTCTCCATTCTTTGATAGGGGCCTCCTTCATTCGCTCATAATGAGAAACTTTTGATGAAATGTCCATACTGAAATTTACATATGTTTAAATTGCAACTATTGAGTTGAAAATTTAAACAGTTTGATGTACAAAATGTAATCTTAAGCATATACTGACCGTGGTGATGAGTCACCGAAGTTGCAAATGACGTTAGTGTCTATTTTTTCAGTAATCGCCTTACCAATAGGATGCCCTTATACATTAGAAAAAATTTGTTTAACCAATGATCCAATCAGAGGAATAATCGGAACAATAGTATCGAACTTCTTAAGATCATTATCCATTAGAAATGAATTTTCTAACATTTTACTACATACCATTAAAGTCTTTAGTTGCACACTTGAAAGATGGACTAAAATGGGTTTTATTCCATTTGCTTATTTTTTTTTACATTTTTTGTATAATTGTTTTCACACAACTATTTATATCAGCCAATTCCAAAATTTAGGGTTATTTGGGTATTAAGTTTGAGTTTAGGGTTGATTAATTTTGAGTTTAGAGAGAGAAAGAGTTGAAAAAAATTAGAAATACTATAGAAAGATGATTTAAACATAGGTCATGTTTTCAAAGTAGGTCAACAAATTTAAATTTTATAGAAATAATACAAAATTTTCATCTTTCAATATTAACCACATGAAAATTTTATAGAAGAGCATGACCTAATTTGAGCTTCCCCGAGAATACAAGGGCCAAAATTCTATTTTTTGAATTAGAGCAATGGAAAAAGATAAGCATGAATACAAAAAACTGGCACCAGACAAATGAAGATGTTTAGTAAACCCAATAATTTTCAAAGAATAGCAATTATTTCGATGTTTGATTGGAAATTTATAGCATTAAACTATAGTAAAACTTCTACATATCCTAAATATAGAAAAATACAAAGATAGTGAATTTGAAATTTTTGTAAGCCAGATTACCTAGAATTATTTAAAATTACAAAACCAGTACATCTGAAGTTAAGAGTTTACATTAATTCTCTTCATCTAGTAGAATGGTTAATTAATTTCTAACTCTAACGTCATTCAAGGATGTCATATTGTTATCAAACAATTTAGGTAATGGCAAACCCTACAAAATTAAAAGACAACTTAGATATCAGTGTATAGAATCTTGGTACCACATAATCTGATCTTGATTCTATGTATTTTTGAATCTTGAAAAATGGAAAGTGTAGAAAAAAAGTGTGAAAGAGAAAGAAGGGGATGGGGAATAAATGGTTCAATAAACTAAAACTTATTTATATATATATATATATATATATATATATATATATATATATATATATATATAAATTAATTACTAAAAATATACCCAAAATGAAAAATGCTTAATGAAAATAATAAGGCATATCACTGTAGTAGTTCTTGGCAACTTTTTTGTGAACTGGAGATTTTCACCAAATGATGCCCCAACACATTTCAGAGTGATAGTTGCGTAGAGAAGTGTGAAATATAGCAATATTGATATTATTAATTTTTAAAAAGCTTATTTTAAATTTTAGGTTCATACAGATAAGTACTGAAGCCGAATTCTGAGGTCGTGCTGCTCCATTTGATGGCCTTTCGTCCTTGATTCCATGAAATTATTTATGTTAAGAGAACCTGCACTCCAGTTCATGGCCATATTAAGAGGGAAGGACATCAGAACGAGTGTTGAAGCTAAAATGCAAGAATTAAGCTTGCAATTTGGGATAGGTGAGATGATTTCTTTTTACAAAAGTTGGGCATTAACGAATGATAAGAAGTATAAAGAGTACTGTGGCCATCCCAATCGAGATCATGCATCGAACCTCGTCTCTCTCTTGTGCCAGCTCGAATAGGGGAGATGGTGGAGAAGAAAGGGGGATCAAAAGGTCTCACGCACTACTTAGGAACACTTCGTCCGTCGTTGGTGTGGGGTAAATGTAAAGAGATGGAGTCTCCAATCTATTTTACACAAAATAGACAAAAGCACATGTTTTTGCCTCAAGATAGCGGCATTAAACATAAACTATTGCATACGAAACCAATAGTTCAAAGGTTCGGGGGCTAAGTTACGAGCCATTCGGCCCTTTCGGTCTCTCATGAGCTTGTGTTATTATTTTCCTTTATTTCTCCATGAATTGTGTGTGTGTGTGTGTGTGTGTGTGTGTGTGTGTGTGTGTAATGGAGATCGGAATCGACAAACTCATACCATAAAGGAGATAAAGTGAGGTCATCCATAGGAATGTTTCCAAAATAATATATATAGAAAATATGATTTACGCGTTTATCGCAATATTAATCGTTACTATGAAATGAAAATATGTGTTGGATGAAACGCTAACAAACATAATATGTATATTGATGCGATAATACGATAAATGCAGAAATTTGAAATTGGGAGATTTAGAGAAATTGATAAATTAAAAACTGAGAAAATTGGAAAATAGGAAAAATTAGAAAAATTAGAAAATTGGAATCGAGTCTCGAGTTTTAATCCGAAATGCCTACGTAGCCTATAAAGGCATCAAAGTCCACATATTTCGAATGTGACTTAGGGGGTCGGGTTTATCCCATAAATCCAAATGGGATTTTATTATATGTGTGTGTAGGAAAATGTGCTTTAGGTTTGAAAAAGTGTGATGGGGTTCGGAATTTATGGGTGTAACCCTCTTTTTTTTGTTTTGGATTTTTTATAAAAAATAAATTATGTGCAATATACTAATAAAAATGTGAGATGTTAATGTGTATGAACTAAAGTAAGAACTAGATTATGAATCCAATGTAATTTATGCAAAAATAAGGAATTTAAAGAGGGAGAGAAGGATTTGGACATTCTTGGAAACTTGATCTTTGATCTTGTATAAACTCACTTGAGTGTGAGATGAAGGTTGGATGAGAGAGAATGAGATTTTGTCAAATTGAGTATGAAAAGGGTGGGAATGTAAGTTTCAATAGAACTTCACATGGAGTAACTTCACTGAGTTCGAGAAAATGCTGTTGAGATCACTAATACTAATAAATTTGAGGTCTGTTTTGGGCAGTGAGGTCATGGCCTCTATTTATATGGTCAGGGGTGGTGCCAAACAGAATTACCTAGTCCGGCCTATCGGCAGGTGACCCTAGACATACTAACGATAGGTAGGGAACTGGACCTACCGATTGGAAGTCTCGTGCAATTTTTTTCAAAAATGGTTATAGAATTTCACACGAGGCATACAGTTAGCAAGGTAATTCAAAGAAATTCAAGAGCCCTTTGGACCTCTCCTAGGTCCAGGAGTTGACTTTGGGTTAAATGTGGCTCGAAAGTGCACATCTGTCTTTTGTACGGGAGATCGTCGAACGAAAACAGCTCATTCGTCTACATGGTAAGTAAAAATAGCGCACGGGGTGAACCTTTGGAAAGGCTAGGAGATGTACTTTGACATTCCAAAAAGATCTTTCGGTTTGGAAAGTTGACCTTGGTCAATCGGGACCTGAAAGCCCTTGATGACCTATCGGAGTTAATCGAATCATTCATCTGTACCGTAAGTTAGAATCATGCAGTGGTGGACCGCTGGAAAGGGTATTTAGAGATTTTTTCAAAATCGTTTGAGGTGAAGAGTTATCTTTGGTCAAACGGAGCCCTGGAGCACCCGGTGACCTCCGGATCAGTTTTCGGGGGGAAACGGATCGTTCATCGGAATAGTTATGTCATTTTCGTGCATAGGATGGACCGTTGGAAAGGGATTTCAGTGAAATCTATGGTTCAAAGAGATTTACCTCCAATAATGAAGTTAATTGAGCTCAAATCAGGGCTCGAGAGCGTCCGGTAGCCTTCGAATCAATTTTTGATAGTAAAATAGTTCGTTTGTCTGAACCGTTATGCTGATTCATGCATGGGGTGGACCGTTGGAAAGGGGAATAAGAGCCCTTCGAAGATGCAATGAGATTTTTCACGGACGATATATTTAACCTGAGTTAAATAGGGATCGGGAACGCCTAATGGCCTCTAGATTTGTACTTAAAGTGAGACTAAAGGTTTGTATTGAAATGAGGAGGTGTTAGGGACCTAAGGAGAGACTTAGGGGGGCCTAAAATGTCGAGTCTATAGATCCCCTCGATGGATGATCTTGGAATAAGTGAAATTTGTCGAATAGATACAACATGATGTTTTGGAGAGAGGTCGATTTTGTGGACCTAAGGGACGAGGATGATCGATTCAGAGGGTCAAGGTAGATTCTGAGGACCTAAAGGGAATTTTGGGGATGACCAATTATAAGGACCTAGAGGAAGTGATAATCGAGGGTCGAGATTAATTCAGATCTAAAAGCGGTGACAACCCAGGGCCAAGGTCAATTCTAACATAAAATAAGTGAGGACCGAGGGTTGAGGTCCATTCTGACGTAAACGAAGTGACAACCGAGGGATGAGGTTAATTCTAACTTAAAAGAGGTTATATCCCAGGGTTGAGGTCAATTTTGACCTAAAAAGGGTGATGACCACGGGCCTAGGTCAATTCTGACCTAAAAGAGGTCACGACCAAGGGTCGAGGTCAATTCTGACCTAAAAGATGTGACGATCTATGATTGAGGACAATTCTGATAAAAAAGAGGTGACGACTAGGGTTGAGGTTAATTCTGACCTAAAATAGGTGAAGACTTAGGGCCGAAGTCAATTCTAACCTAAAAGAGGTGACGACCAAGGGTCGAGGCCAATTTTAACCTAAAAGAGGTGACGAACTAGAGCCGAGGCCAATTTTGATGTAGAAGAGGTGACGATCGAGGGGCAAGGTCAATTATGAGCTAAAATAGGTAACGACTCAGGGCCAAGGTCAATTTTAACCTAGAATAGATGATGACCTGGGGCTAAGGTCAATTCTGACCTAAAAGAGGTGACGATCGAGAGTCGAGGTCAATTCTAACCTAAAAGAGGTGACGACCCAGGGTTGAGGTCCATTATGATCTAAAAAAGGTGATGATCCAGAGCCTAGGTCAATTCTGACCTAAAAGAGCCGACGATCGAGGGCCAAGATCAATTCTGACCTAAAAGAGGTGACGACCGAGGGTCAAGGTCAATTCTAACCTCAAATAGGTGACGACCAAGGGTTGAGGTCACATCTTACCTAAAAGAGGTGATGATCGAGGGGAGAGGTCATTTCTGACCTAAAAGAGGTGATGACCTAGGTCCATTGTCAATTCTGACTTAAAAAGGGGGGACAATCGAGGACTGAGGCCAATTTTGACCTAAAAGAGGTGATGACCCAAGGCCGAGGAAAATTCTGACCTAAAAATTGGTGACCACCGAGGGTAGAGGTCAGTTTTAACATAAAAATTGGTGATGACACTGGGTCGAGGTAGGTGACGATTGGGGTTCAAGGGCAATTCTGACATAAAATAGGTGACGACCAAGGGTCGAGGTCAATTCTGACCTAAAGAAGGTGATGATCGAGGACTAAGGTCAATTCTAACATAAAAGAGGTGGAAATCGAGGGCCAAGGTTAATTCTGATCTAAGAGAAGTGATGACCTAGGATTCTGACCTAAAAGAGGTGATGACCAAGGGTCAAGGTCTATTTCACCTAAAAGAGGTGACAACAGAGGGGTGAGGTCAATTTTGACCTGAAAAAGGTGATGACCGAGGGCTGATGTCAATCCTCACCTAAAAGAGATGATGATAGAGGGTCAAGGTCAACTCTATCCTAAAATAGGTGACGACTGAGGACAGAGGTCAATTTGAACCTACAATCTATGACAACCCAGTGTCGAGGTCAAATAAGACGTAAAAGAGGTGAGTACTGAGGGTTGCGGTCAATTTTGACCTAAAAGATGTGACAACCAAGGGTCGAGGTCAATTATAACTTAAAAGAAGTGACGACTTAAGGCCGAGGTCAATTCTAACCTAAAAGAGGTGAAGACCTAGGGTCGAGGTGAATTTTAACCTAAAAGTGGTGATGACCGAAGGCCGAGGTCAATTTTGAACAAAAAAATATGATGACCCAAGGCCGAGGTCAATCTCGACCTAAAAGAGGTGATGATTGAAGGTCGAGGTCAATTTTGACCTAAAGGAGATGAAGACTGAGGGGAGAGGTCAATTCCGATCTAAAAGATGTGACGACCTGGAACTGAGGTTAATTCTAACCTAAAACAGGTGACGACCGAGCGCCGAGGTCAATTTTAACATAAAAGAGGGGATGACCTAGGGCAGAGGTCAATTCTGACCTTAACGAGGTGACGACCCGAGGCCGATGCCAATTTTGACCCTAACAATGTGATGACCTTGGGGTGAGGTCCATTCTGACCTAAACGAGGTGACGATTGAGAGTTGAGGTTAATTCTGACCTAAAAAAGGTGACGACTAAGGAACGACGTGAATATTGACTTAAACATGATAACGACAGTGGGTCGAGGTCAACTCTAACCTAAAAGAGGTAGCGTCCCAAAGACCGAGGTTAATTCTAACCTAAAAGACGTGATATTAAATTTTGACCTAAAAAAAGGTGACGACTGAGGGTCGACGATAATCCTGACTTAAAGAGTTAGCGATCGAGGGTGGATGTCAATTCTGACCTAAAAGAAGTGATGACCGAGGGCCGAGATCAATTCTGTTCTAAAAGAGGTGACGATCGTGGGTCGAGGTCAATTATGTCCTAAAAAAGGTGATGACCCCGGGATGAGGTCAAGTCTGAACTAAAAAGGGTGACGACCACAGGATAAGATCAATTCTAACCTAAAAGAGGTGACGACTGAGGGCCGAGTCTAATTTTGACCTAAAAAAAGTGGTGACCGAGGTTCGAGGACAATCTTGACCTAAAAGAGGTGGCGAATGAGGGTCGAGGTCAATTTTGACCTAAAAGAGGTGATGAATAAGGTCTGTGGTCAATTCGAAACTAAAAACGATGATGACTCGGGTCTGAGGTCAATTCTGACCTAAAATGAGGTGACGACTCGGGTCCGAGGTCAATTCTGACCTAGAAGAGGTGATTATCGAGGGTTGAGGTCAATTCTGACCTAAAAGAGGTGATGACCCAAGGCCGAGGTTAATTTTGACATAAAAAGTTGACGATCGAGGGAGGAGGTCAATTTTAACCTAAGTGAGGTGACGATCGAGGGCCGAGGTTAATTCTGACCTAAAAGAAGTGACGACCCCGGGCCGAGGTCAATTCTGCCCTAAAATAGGTGACGAACCAGGGCCAAACTCAATTCTGACTGAAAGAATGTGATGACCTAGGGCCGAATTCAATTTTGACCTAAAGGATATGACAACCCCGTGCCTAGGTCAATTCTGGCCTAAAAGAGGTGGCGATCGGGGGCCGAGGCCAATCCTGACCTAAAAGAGGTGACAATTGAGGGATGAAGTCAATTTTGAGCTAAAAGATATGATGACTGAGGGCCGAAGTCAAATCTGGGATAAAAGAGGTGATGTCCCAAAGGCCAACGTAAATTTTGACCAAAAAGAGCCAAAAACCGAGGTCATTTATGACCTAAAATGAGGTGACAACTGAGGGCCGAGGTCAATTCCGACCCAAAAAAGGTGACAACCGAGGGCCAAGGTCAATTCCATCCTAAAAGAGGTGATGATCGAGTGCCGAAGTCAATTCTGACCATAAAAAAGGTGAGGACCCATGGTCGAGGTCAATTCTGATCTAAAAGAGTGTAACACCCCGTATTTTTGTACATTTAATATTTAATTAATTCGGAAATTTTAAATTACTTGTGTGTTGCAATTTTAATTGAATTAATTATGAATATATATATATATATATATATATATATATTTAAATATTAGTCAGGGAGTGAATGGTTAATGTTTAGGGAAATTTATTTACTAAGTGAATAGTAATAATTTAATTACGTCATTTCGAGTATTAATGACGAGGTATACACTTATCCCAGCCGGGAGTCGGTATAGACTAAATTGGGTGTGAGATAAGGATTTTTATAAATTAATTCGGATGCCAAATTTGAGTGCGCAGTTGAGTCCGGATGGGTCGAGATAGTCAGAAAAGAGTATCCGGGGGTAGTAATTGGGTCTCGGGGTATTTTTGGGCATAGTTGGGCCCACACGGGGTGAGTTGGGCCACTTTAATTAAGCCCATTAGGCTAAAAACGGGATTAAGGGCTTTTAACATAGTTGGGAGATTAAGAAATCAGCAGCCAACATAACTCTAAACCTAGGGTTTGAGAGGGGATTTGGGGGAAAGCAAATCAAGAGCAAATTGGAGGTTATTGGAGCCAAATTAAGAAACATCAACAACGGATGTGACCCTACGAGTAATTCCAGGCAAGTGATTAACTTTTTTTACTCCAAAAGTGTGATATCCAATTCATATTTTAGTGATGTGTAAACTAAAATTCGTTTTGGGGATAAATGGGTACAAAAATGGGGTTTTTATTCATGAAACACTTGAATGAGATTGAAAGTAAGAATTAGTTGTGTAGATAATTCTGAGTATGATTATCAAATTTGAATGAGCAAACCGGAATATAAAAGGGTGGATAATTGAATCTGGAATTTGTGATTTTTGAACAAAGTTAATGGAAATTTATGGGAAAACCCCATTTTTGAAATTGTGAGATAAGTTGAGAAAGTCATATACTAGAAGGTGTATATGATATATAGGATCAAGGTTAAATATGTTTATGTGTTGGGATGACTCGATTGGAGGTTGAAATTCTGGTATACAAAGCTTCGAATTCGTTAATGGTGGAAATCAGCGGGGAAGAAGGGCAGCCCAGGGAGGATCGATCGATCGATCGGGGGCCTTCGATCGATCGACGATGGCCAAATCTTGGCAGGTCGGGCTGTTTGGTTACCCCTTGTTGTATTTTTTATTTTCTTTTAGTATAATTTTGAATTGGGAGAAAGTTAAAAATATTCCTTTTGGGACTTATTTATTTAGTGTCAAATAAATACGAGACTTAGCTCCTATGGGCGAATATTTAGGAGGTATAAATTCGTGACACATTATGGGTGAATATTTGAGAATTTAATTCTGAGATTTAATATGGACCAAGTAAGCAAGTCTGGGTATATTGGTTAAGTGACAGAAAGGCATTTAAATTAATTGTCGAGAGGATAGCTAAATTTAGAGTCGGGACAATGACTCAGAAAATATTAAGTTACGGGCCAAGTGAGGGAGTTCGGGTATAATGGTTGGGCGACACCATGTATTAAACTAATTAATGTGTGATTAATTAAAGTAGAGTCGGACTGTAGACTCGGGAAAGTATCAAATTTATAGTTGTGATAATTAATTTAATTAGAGTGGGATTATAGACTCGGGTAGGATTAAATTAATAAGTGTGATAATTAATTTAATTAGAGTCGGATTATAGACTCGGGTAGGATTAAATTAATAAGTGTGATAATTAATTTAATTAGAGTCGGATTATAGACTCGGGTAGGATTAAATTAATAGGTGTATTAATCAATTCAATTAGAGTTGGATTATAGCCTCGGGTAGGATTAAATTAATAAGTGTGATACTTAATTTAATTAGAGTCGGATTGTAGACTCGGAGAGATGTTAAAATAAAATGTGTGTTAGTTAATTTAATTAGAGTCGGGTGATAGACTCGGGAAGGTATTAAGTTAAAAAGGGTGTTAATTAATTTAATTCGAGTCGGAGCATAGACTCGGGGAAAGTTTTATATAAATTGAAGTGTGAGTTAAATATATTAGAGTCGGACCATAGACTCGGGAAGACGAGAAATTATTAAGTGAGAAAATTAATTCCGGACCATAGACTCAGGAAATTTTAGGCAGTGTACGGGATATTTAGTACACGGTAAAGTCAGGGTTTATAATATATATATACGGTGTAGTGATAGTATACATACATATATATATATATATATATATATATATATATATATATACATTTATAAATTGTGTGTGATACTAAATTACAGGTAGTGTACGGGATTTTGAGTACACGGTAAAAATGGGGTTTATATTATATATATACGGTACAGTGATAGTATATATATATATACGTGTTTATATTATGTGTGATATTAAATATCAGTGACTAGATATTATTCAATTTAAATACTCTAATGCTATCAAGGGAGGTTGCGCGATGTGGGTGAATCCCCTAGCTTGAGGAGTAGGGCGAGTATATCCCCAGGTCATAGCGTCCGGTATATATGGGTGAGGGATTTATCTCACTTTCAGGGAAGGAATATGACCGTCTCCACTACGTTTATATTTTGGACTAGTGAGCGATTCCAACTCGTGGAAACTAGGTTTTGTGAGCACACCTAGTGAGATAGCATTTAAGAGGGAATCATCCGGTGAGGGTAAACTCGGAAGGATGGATACACGTATGATATATGTGTGGATGTTAGTAAAGGTACGTATAATATGGTAGTAAATATTATATGTAGGTGATAATACAGTGTGTGATGTATTTACTTTATACAACTCGGGATACAGTTATACGCAGTTAATTAATGAGAAATTAATTAAGTTAATCATTTGTGGGAATAATACAGTGTGTGATGTATTTACTTTATATAACTTGTGACACGGTTATATGCCTCTATTTAAGAGGAATTAATTAAGTTAATTGTGAAATAACTTATAATTCAAGAAATTATTGTACTCGGGTTAGAGTAGTATGGCAAGAGAAGGTTATACTAGGACTAGTTGGACGGGGTAGTACAACTAGGTGAGGTTAAGGTAACCGGTTGGTGTGCAAAATAGTGGAGGGGTGAGAATGTCCACAAGGGAGTGCGACACTAACTTTAATATGAAGTGCATTCATGCATTTTAAATTACTGTAGTTAATTCACTTGCTAAATATTTTCAAAATGTTTTGGGTTCTAACCCTTGCTATAAAACTATTTTCTAAACCTTTTAGGTGTCCAGCCACAGGGACACCAAGATTGATATTCTATTATAGGGACACAGAGCTGCGGCATATGTGGATGCTAGCAGGAGTTTGGATTAGACGCATCATTCATTCATTCCTAGAGTAGGAATCTTGTATCAGTTTCAGTTTTATTTAGGGCTTGTCGCCCAGACTTTCAGTTTAGTTTTCCTGATTTGTTTTATTCCGATGTTGAATATTGTATTGGATTATTTTACTTGGGTGGCCGATGGTTTATTCGGCAAGTTGTGTAATTATGATTCAGTTTATTTTCATTCAGATGTGTGAATGGTTTATATTTTAATTCCGCATGTACTGTTTTGTTTAATTAGAAAGTTAAAATTGGCACCAGTTTTTGGAATACTAGGTGGTTAGTAAGTTTTAAAAAGTTTTCGGCAGTGATGCTAAGGATGATCCAACTGGGATTCCTGTTTTAATTTGGTATAGGACTGATCACCCGGTGTTTTATTAGGCAGGATGTCACAGATGGTATCAAACCATCAGGTTCTAGTGTCCTTAGGATCTCTGCGTCTTTTCACGTTTCGACTTAGCAATCTTTGACATAGAGCCCTATTATAGGATTTTCGTATTCTCATACGTATGCGCATATACGTTCTTCTGTGAAATTTATAATTGAGAGTTAACTCATACCAATTCGGTTCTCATTCCAGATGACGCCCAGGAGAGAGCAGCTAGGGCAACAGGGGGAGATGAGACGAGGGAGGCTCGTCAGGAGCAAGAGTTATCACAGTAATGATGAGGGATGATTTTTGCAGCTTAGGTAACTGAAATACTGGCACATGCAGATGTAGAGACGGTAGTCGCAACGGCAGGGTACATTCCATGGGATCAGACACAAGTGTTAGTGGCGCTGGATGGTCAGACTCACGCGGAGTCGTCAGGGTGGAAGCAAGAGAGAGAGGTTATTTTTAGTGGGAACCCACCAGAGTTGCGAGAGGGTTCAGATGTAGTGCTATCATGTCAAGGAAAAAGGGATATCCAGCATCACCTATGCATGAGAGATTACGATGAGGTGCGGAAGAAAATGCTAACTACTTTTAGTTAGTGGGAACAACGCTACAGTGGTGGGAGTCAATCACCACAGTGAGGAAAAGGACACACTGGCTATTGCAGAGTTTTGGGTGCGGTTCGACCGCAAGTATTTTCCTCCAGCGGTTGAGACCAAAATGAGGAGAAAATTTAGAGAAGTAACTCGGGGAGACCGTTAAGTGGTCGATTACGAGGAAGAATTCACTCGTTGGCAAAAAATTATACCGGATGAGGTAAGCAAGGAAAAGAGAAGGAAAGTAAAGTTTATGGACGGGTTAGTCTGGAGAATCAGACAACCTTTAATTGATAATTTCGCATTAGTAGATTATAATGATGGCATTAACGTAGCACTCTGACACTGTCGGGAATATCGCCTCCACGCGAAAGGAAGCGGGAGGGGAGTGAAAACTAGCCAGTTGGATAAGGCAGGCGGGAACAATACTGGTGGGGTATCCCAGCAGCAAATTGGGGGAGATCAGGGGGAGGATTTCTGGAAGGGAAACCACGCCAAACAATTTAGAACTGGAGGCTATTGGCAAGATGGACAGGAATCCCAACAAGGTCGGCATGGAAGGGACTAGCGGCAGGGTGAATGTATTAGAAGGTGTTTCGTCTGTGGGGAAAGCGAGACACATGAAGAGATATTTCCTTAAGCGAGTCAGGGGCCAACTACAGGACGAGGTCTTGGATGTACAACCACTAAAACAAGTCATGGGTGCATTCGGGTAGGGAGAAGCTGCTCCGAAAATTGAGTACCAGCCGTTGCAGCTAGAGTATAGAAGTAATTATTTTTACCCTAGGGGCATGGGGTATATTTTTGAGTGACAAAGAGTATGTCACAGTATAAGACTTACTTTTCACTAGAGTTCGCAGTTGAGTCGAACTTAGTGGGTGCGTTGGCGGTAGCAGCCATATCATGTGGATAAACTTTCGGTAGGGTAACGGAGTTCCTTGGTGTTCGTCACGGGAGAGTGGAGGCGTACACTGAGTGATTGTTTGAATTATGCGAAGAGTTACTACTTTCGAGAATCATGGGAGTATGGTCAATAATACTTTTTAAACATCAGCTGTATAGCGATGGAATGTAACTATTGTGGATAGTGGAGTTAAATTTTAGTGTTCGCGACACCAGGGTAGGGTTGGTACTAGGTATCACCGGAGAGGGCGTATAGCCTGTATATACGTGGATATATATGTTGTATTGTGTGGTGCGATAGCACATAGTGAGGTTTGGTGTCCTCACGTTTTATCTCGATAAGTGGCGATGTTTGCTGAAGTGAATCAGGGTGGTTAAATTGATTTTCGAGCAAAGAGAGATATCTCGAGGTTTATTTTGCGCAAGGACTAGTGGTAGTAAGGGCGCGGTATTATGTTGTCTTTTGTAGCGTAAGGGTAAACGTATATACTTTTGTGTTGAGAGACAAGTATTTATGGGGAGATGTTTGGACGTTAGCACATGGGTTGGGTACCCGGGCAGTAGATGTATATGTATATATATATATATATATATATATATATATATATATATATATATATATATATATATATATATATATATATATATATATATATATATATGATATGACTACGGGTTCGAAGTTATATTACGGGTTACGACTAGCACAGTCAGGTAAGTCTCGTACAGTAGAGTGCGGAGATAGGGTGTATGGGCACCCGGGGTGATTAAGGCAAATTTTGTGCGGTTAAGCGCGAGTATAGGGTGTATGGGCGACCTGGAAAATTTTAAATGCATACTTGTGTAACGTATGGTTAGAAGCGGATGGGATAGATATAGCGGGCTTGAAGGCACATGACTAGTGAGTAATAGGTGAATATTGGAACACTAGGTTTATCTTAATTTCGAGGACGAAATTCCTTTGTAAGGGGGGGAGTATGTAACACCCCGTATTTTTGTACATTTATTATTTAATTAATTCAGGAATTTTGAATTACTTGTGTGTTGCAATTTTAATTGAATTAATTATGGCAATATATATATATATATATATTCATTGGGGAGTGAATGGTTAATGTTTAGGGAAATTTATTTACTAAGTGAATAGTAATAATTTAATTACGTCATTTCGAGTATTAATGACGTGGTATACATTTATCCCAGCCGGGAGTCGGTATAAACTAAATTGGGTGTGAGATAAGGATTTTTATAAATTAATTCGAATGCCAATTCTGAGTGCGCGGTTGAGTCCGAATGGGCCGAGATAGTCAGAAAAGAGTACCCGGGGGTAGTAATTGGGTCTCGGGGTATTTTTGGGCATAGCCGGGCCCACACGGGGTGAGTTGGGCCACTTTAATTAAGCCCATTAGGCTAAAAATGGGATTAAGGGTTTTTAACCTAGTTGGGAGATTAATAAATCAGGAACCAACATAACTCTAAACCTAGGGTTTGAGAGGGGATTTGGGGACAGCAAATCAAGAGCAAATTGGAGGTTATCGGAGCCAAATTAAGGGACATCAACAACGGATCAGACCCTATGAGTAATTCCAGGCAAGCGATTAACTGTTTTTACTCCAAATAGTGATATCAAATTCATATTTTAGTGATGTGTAACCTAAAATTCGTTTTGGGGATAAATGGGTAGAAAATGGGGGTTTTATTCATGAAACACTTGAATGAGATTCAAAGTAAAAATTAGTTGTGTAGATAATTCTGAGTATCATTATCAAATTTGAATGAGCAAATCGGAATATAAAAGGTTGGAAAATTGAATCTGGAATTTGGGATTTTTGAACAAACTTAATGGAGATTTATGGGAAAAACCCATTTTTGAAATTGTGAGATAAGTTGAGAAATTCATATACTAGAAGGTGTATATGATGTATAGGATCAAGGTTAAATATGTTTATGTGTTGGGATGACTCGATTGGAGGTTGAAATTCTGGTATACAAAGCTTGGAATTCGTTAATGGTGGAAATCAGCGGGGAAGAAGGGTTGCCCAGGGAGGATCGATCTATCTATCGGGGGCCTTCGATCGATCGACGATGGCCAAATCTTGGAAAGTCAGGCTGTTTGGTTACCCCTTCTTGTATTTTTTATTTTCTTTTAGTATAATTTTGAATTGGGAGAAAGTTAAAAATATTCCTTTTGGGACTTATTTATTTAGTGTCAAATAAATACGAGACTTAGCTCCTATGGGCGAATATTTAGGAGGGATAAATTCGTGACACATTATGCGTGAATATTTGAGAATTTAATTCTTAGATTTAAATATGGACCAAGTGAGCAAGTCCGGGTATATTGGTTAAGTGACACAAAGGCATTTAAATTAATTATCGAGAGGATAGCTAAAGTTAGAGTCGGAACACAGACTCGGGAAATATTAAATTACGGGCCAAGTGAGGGAGTTCGGGTATAATGGTTGGGCGACACCATGTATTAAACTAATTAATGTGTGATTAATTAAAGTCGAGTCGGACTGTAGACTCGGGAAAGTATCAAATTTATAGTTGTGATAATTAATTTAATTAGAGAGGGATTATAAACTCGGGTAGGATTAAATTAATAAGTGTGATAATTATTTTAATTAGAGTCGGATTATAGACTCGGGTAGGATTAAATTTATAAGTGTGATAATTAATTTAATTAGAGTCGTATTATAGACTCGGGTAGGATTAAATTAATAAGTGTGATAATTAATTTAATTAGAGTCAGATTATAGACTAGGGTAGGATTAAATTAATAGGTGTATTAATCAATTCAATTAGAGCCGGATTATAGACTCGGGTAGGATTAAATTATTAAGTGTGATACTTAATTTGATTAGAGTCAGATTGTAGACTCGGAGAGGTGTTAAAATAAAATGTGTGTTAGTTAATTTAATTAGAGTCGGGTGATAGACTCGGGAAGGTATTAAATTAAAAAGGGTGTTAATTAATTTAATTGGAATCAGAGCATAGACTCGGGGAAAGTTTTATATAAATTGAAGTGTGAGTTAAATATATTAGAGTCGGACCATAGACTCGGGAAGACGAGAAATTATTAAGTGAGAAAATTAATTACGTTGAGTCGAACCATAGACTCAGGTAATTTTAGGAAGTGTACGGGATATTTAGTACACGGTAAAGTCAGGGTTTATAATATATATATATACGTTGTAGTGATAGTATATATATATATATATATATATATATATATATATATATATATATATATATATAAATTGTGTGTGATACTAAATTACAGGCAGTGTACGGGATTTTGAGTACACGGTAAAGATGGGGTTTATATTATATATATACGGTACAGTGATAGTATATATATACGTGTTTATATTATGTGTGATATTAAATATCAGTGACTAGATATTATTCAATTTAAATACTCTAATGCTATCAAGGGAGGTTGCGCGATGTGGGTGAATCCCCTAGCTTGAGGAGTAGGGCGAGTATATCCCCAGGTCATAGCGTCCGGTATATATGGGTGAGGGATTTATCTCACTTTCAGGGATGGAATATGACCGCCTCCACTACGTTTATATTTTGGGCCGAGTTAGTGAGCGATTCCAACTCGGGGAAACTAGGTTTTGTTAGCACACCTAGTGAGATAGCATTTCAAAGGGAATCATCCGGTGAGGGTAAACTCGGAAGGATGGATACAAATATGATATATGTGTGGATGTTAGTAAAGGTACATATAATATGGTAGTAAATATTATATGTGGGTGATAATACAGTGTGTGATGTATTTACTTTATACAACTCGGGTTACAGTTATACGCAGTTGATTAATGAGAAATTAATTAAGTTAATCATTTTTGGGAATAATACAGTGTGTGATGTATTTACTTTATAAAACTTGTGACACGGTTATATGCCGCTATTTAAGGGGAATTAATTAAGTTAATTGTGAAATAACTTATAATTCAAGAAATTATTGTACTCGGGTTAGAGTAGTATGGCAAGGGAAGGTTATACCAGGACTAGTTGGACGGGGAAGTACAACTAGGTGAGGTTAAGGTAACCGGTTGGTGTGCACAATAGTGGAAGGGTGAGAACGTCCACAAGGGAGTGCGACACTAACTTTAATATGAAGTGAATTCATGCATTTTAAATTACTGCAGTTAATTCACTTGCTAAATATTTTCAAAATGTTTTGGGTTCTAGCCCTTGCTATAAAACTATTTTCTAAACCTTTTAGGTGTCCAGCCACAGGGACACCAAGATTGATATTCTATTCTAGGGACACAGAGCTGCGGCCTATGTGGATGCTAGCAGGAGTTTGGATTAGACGCATCATTCATTCATTCCTAGAGTAGGAATCTTGTATCAGTTTCAGTTTTATTTAGGGCTTGTCGCCCAGACTTTCAGTTTAGTTTTCCTGATTTGTTTTATTCCGATGTTGAATATTGTATTGGATCATTTTACTTGGGTGGCCGATGGTTTATTCGGCAAGTTGTGTAATTATGATTCAGTTTATTTTCATTCAGATGTGTGAATGGTTTATATTTTAATTCCGCATGTACTAATTTGTTTAATTAAAAAGTTAAAATTGGCACCAGTTTTTGGAATACTAGGTGGTTAGTAAGTTTTAAAAAGTTTTCGACAGTGATGCTAAGGATGATCCAAATGGGATTCCTGTTTTAATTTGGTATAGGACTGATCACCCGGTGTTTTATTAGGCGGGATGTCAGAGATGGTATCAAAGCATCAGGTTCTAGTGTCTTTAGGATCTCTGTGGCTTTTCACGTTTCGACTTAGCAATCTTTGACATAGAGCCCTATTATAGGATTTTTGTATTCTCATACTTATGCGCATATACGTTCTTCTGTAAAATTTATAATTGAGAGTGAACTCATACCAATTCGGTTCTCATTCCAGATGACGCCCAGGAGAGAGCCGCTAGGGCAACAGGGGGAGATGAGACGAGGGAGGCTCGTCAGGAGCAAGAGTTACCGAAGCAACGGCGAGGGATGATTTTGGCAGCTTAGGTAACTGAAATAGTGGCACATACAGATGTAGAGACGGTAGTCGCAACGGCAGGGTACTTTCCATGGGATCATCCACAAGTGTTAGTGGCACTGGATGGTCAGACTCACGCGGAGTCGTCAGGGTGGAAGCAAGAGAGAGAGGTTATTTTTAGTGGGAACCCACCAGAGTTGCGAGGGGGTTCAGATGTAGTGCTATCATGTCAAGGAAATAGGGATATCCAGCGTCACCTACGCATGGGAGATTACGATGAGGTGAGGAAGAAAATGCTAACTACTTTTAGTTAGTGGGAACAACGCTACAGTGGTGGGAGTCGATCACCACAGTGAGGAAAAGGACACACTAGCTATTGCAGAGTTTTGGGTGCGGTTCGACCGTAAGTATTTTCCTCCAGCGGTTGAGACCAAAATAAGGGGAAAATTTAGAGAAGTAACTCAGGGAGACCGTTAAGTGGTCGATTACGAGGAAGAATTCACTCGTTGGCAAAAAAATTTACCGGATGAGGTAAGCAAGGAAAAGAGAAGGAAAGTAAAGTTTATGGACGGGTTAGTCTGGAGAATCAGACAACCTTTAATTGATAATTTCGCATTAGTAGATTATACTGATGGCATTAACGTAGCACTCTGACACTGTCGGGAATATCGCCTCCACGCGAAAGGAAGAGGGAGGGGAGTGAAAACTAGCCAGTTGGATAAGGCAGGAGGGAACAATACTGGTGGGGTATCCCAGCAGCAAATTGGGGGAGATTAGGGGCAGGATTTCAGGCAGGGAAACCACGCCAAACAATTTAGAACTGGAGGCTATTGGCAAGATGGCCAGGAATCCCAACAAGGTCGGCATGGAAGGGACTAGCGGCAGGGTGAATGTATTAGAAGGTGTTTCGTCTGTGGGGAAAGCGAGACACATGAAGAGATATTGCCTTAAGTGAGGCAGGGGCCAACTACAGGACGAGGTCCTAGATGTACAGCCACTAAAATAAGTCATGGGTGCATTCGGGTAGGGAGAAGCTGCTCCGAAAATTGAGAACCAGCCGTTGCCGCTAGAGTATAGAAGTAATTATTTTTACCCTACGGGAATGGGGTATATTTTTGAGTGACAAAGAGTATGTCACAGTATAAGACTTATTTTTCACTAGAGTTCGCAGTTGAGTCGAACTTAGTGGGTGCGTTGGCGGTAGCAGCCATATCATGTGGATAAACTTTTGTAGGGTAACGGAGTTCCTTGGTGTTCGTCACGGGAGAGTGGAGGCGTACACTGAGTGATTGTTTGAATTATGCGAAGAGTTACTACTTTCGAGAATTATGGGAGTAGGGTTGATAATACTTTTTAAACATCAGCGGGATAGTGATGGAATTTAACTACTGTGGATACTGGAGTTATATTTTGGTGTTCGCGACACCAGGGTAGGGTTGGTACTAGGTATCACCGGAGAGGGCGTATAGCCTGTATATACGTGGATATATATGTTGTATTGCGTGGTGCGATAGCACATAGTGAGGTTTCGTGTCCTCACGTTTTATCTCGGTAAGTGGCGATGTTTGCTGAAGTGAATCGGGGTGGTTAAATTGATTTTCGAGCAAAGAGAGATAGCTCGGGGTTTATTTTGCGCAAGGACTAGTGGTAGTAAGGGCGCGGTATTATGTTGTCTTTTGTAGCATAAGGGAAAACGTATATACTTTTGTGTTGAGAGACAAGTATTTATGGGGAGATGTTTGGGCGTTAGCACATGGGTTGGGTACCCGGGCAGTAGATGGTTATGTATATATATATATATATATATATATATATATATATATATATATTTATATATATGATATGACTACGGGTTCGAAGTTATATTACGGGTTACGACTAGCAAAGTCAGGTAACTCTCGTACGGTAGAGTGCGGAGATAGGGTGTATGGGCACCCGGGTTAATTAAGGCAAATTTTGTGCGGGTAAGCGCGGGTATAGGGTGTATGGGCGACCTGGCATATTTTAAATGCATACTTGTGTAACGTATGGTTAGAAGCGGATGGGATAGATATAGCGGGCTTGAAGGCACATGACTAGTGAGTAATAGGTGAATATTGGAACACTAGGTTTATCCTAATTTCGAGGACGAAATTCCTTTGTAAGGGGGGGAGTATGTAACACCCCGTATTTTTGTACATTTATTATTTAATTAATTCAGGAATTTTAAATTACTTGTGTGTTGCAATTTAAATTGAATTAATAATGGAAATATATATATATTTAAATATTCATTGGAGAGTGAATGGTTAATGTTTAGGGACATTTATTTACTAAGTGAATAGTAATAATTTAATTACGTCATTTCGAGTTTTAATGACGAGTTATACACTTATCCCAGTCGGGAGTCGGTATAGATTAAATTGGGTGTGAGATAAGGATTTTTATAAGTTAATTCGAAAGCCAATTCTGAGTGGGCGGTTAAGTCCGAATGGGTTGAGATAGTCAGAAAAGAGTACCCGGGGGTAGTAATTGGGTCTCGGGGTATTTTTGGGCATAGTCGGGCCCACACGGGGTGAGTTGGGCCACTTTAATTAAGCCCATTAGGCTAAAAATGGGATTAACGGTCTTTAACCTAGTTGGGAGATTAATAAATCAGCAGCCAACATAACTCTAAACCTAGGGTTTGAGAGGGGATTTGGGGACAGTAAATCAAGAGCAAATTGGAGGTTATTGGAGCCAAATTAAGGGACATCAACAACAGATCAAACCCTATGAGTAATTCCAGGCAAGTGATTTACTGTTTTTACTCCAAAAGTGTGATATCAAATTCATATTTTAGTGATGTGTAAACTAAAATTCGTTTTAGGGATAAATGGGTAGAAAAATGGGGGTTTTATTCATGAAACACTTGAATGAGATTCAAAGTAAGAATTAGTTGTGTAGATAATTCTGAGTATGATTATCAAATTTGAATGAGCAAATCGGAATATAAAAGGGTGGAAAATTGAATCTGGAATTTGGGATTTTTGAACAAAGTTAATGGAGATTTATGGGAAACACCAATTTTGAAATTGTGAGATAAGTTGAGAAATTCATATACTAGAAGGTGTATATGATGTATATGATCAAGGTTAAATATGTTTATGTGTTGGGATGACTCGATTGGAGGTTGAAATTCTGGTATACAAAGCTTGGAATTCGTTAATGGTGGAAATCAGCGGGGAAGAAGGGCTGCCCAGGGAGGATCGATCGATCGATTGGGGGCCTTCGATCGATCGACGATGGCCAAATCTTGGTAGGTCGGGCTGTTTGGTTACCCCTTGTTGTATTTTTTATTTTCTTTTAGTATAATTTTGAATTGGGAGAAAGTTAAAAATATTCCTTTTGGGACTTATTTATTTAGTGTCAGATAAATACGAGTCTTAGCTCCTATCGGCGAATATTTAGGAGGGATAAATGCGTGACACATTATGGGTGAATATTTGAGAATTTAATTCTTAGATTTAAATATGGACCAAGTGAAAAAGTCTGGGTATATTGGCTAAGTGACACAAAGGCATTTAAATTAATTATCGAGAGGTTAGCTAAATTTAGAGTCGGAACACAGACTCGGGAAATATTAAGTTACGGGCCAAGTGAGCGAGTCCGGGTATAATGGTTGGGCGACACCATGTATTAAACTAATTAATGTGTGATTAATTAAAGTTGGGTCGGACTGTAGACTCGGGAAAGTTTCAAATTTATAGTTGTGAGAATTAATTTAATTAGAGTCGGATTATAGACTCGGGTAGGATTAAATTAATAAGTGTGATAATTAATTTATTTAGAGTTGGATTATAGACTCGGGTAGGATTAAATTAATAAGTGTGATAATTAATTTAATTAGAGTCGGATTATAGAATTGGGTAGGATTAAATTAATAGGTGTATTAATTAATTTAATTAGAGTCGGAATATTGACTCGGGTACGATTAAATTAATAAGTGTGATACTTAATTTAATTAGAGTCAGATTGTAGACTCGGAGAGGTGTTAAAAAAATGTGCGTTAGTTAATTTAATTAGAGTCGGGTGATGACTCGGGAAGGTATTAAATTAATAAGGGTGTTAATTAATTTAATTGGAGTCGGAGCATAGACTCGGGGAAAGTTTTATATAAATTAAAGTGTGAGTTAAATATATTAGAGTCGGACCATAGACTCGGGAAGACGAGAAATTATTAAGTGAGAAAATTAATTACGTTGAGTTGAACCATAGACTCAGGAAATTTTAGGCAGTGTACGGGATATTTAGTACACGGTAAAGCCAGGGTTTATAATATATATATATATATATGTATACATATATACATATATATATATATATATATATATATACATATATATATATATATATATACATATATATATATATATATATATATATATATATATATATACGTGTATAAATTGTGTATGATACTAAATTACAGGCAGTGTGTGGGATTTTGAGTACACGGTAAAGCTGGGGTTTATATTATATATATACGGTACAATGATAGTATATATATACGTGTTTATATTATGTGTGATATTAAATATCAGTGACTAGATATTATTCAATTTAAATACTCTAATGCTATCAAGGGAGGTTGCGCGATGTGGGTGAATCCCCTAGCTTGAGGAGTAGGGCGAGTATATCCCCAGGTCATAGCGTCCGATATATATGGGTGAAGGATTTATCTCACTTTCAGGGAAGGAATATGACCACTTCCACTACGTTTATATTTTGGGTCGAGTTAGTGAGCGATTCCAACTCGGGGAAACTAGGTTTTGTGAGCACACCTAGTGAAATAGCATTTTAGAGGGAATCATCCGGTGAGGGTAAACTCGGAAGGATGCATACACGTATGATATATGTGTGGATATTAGTAAAGGTACGTATAATATGGTAGTAAATATTATATGTAAGTGATAATACAGTGTGTGATGTATTTACTTTATACAACTCGAGTTACAGTTATGCGCAGTTAATTAATGAGAAATTAATTAAGTTAATCATTTGTGGGAATAATACAGTGTGTGATGTATTTACTTTATATAACTTGTGACACGGTTATATGCTTAAGAGGAATTAATTAAGTTAATTATGAAATAACTTATAATTCAAGAAATTATTGTACTCGGGTTAGAGTAGTATGGCAAGGGAAGGTTATACCAGAACTAGTTTGACGGGGTAGTACAACTAAGTGGGGTTAAGGTAACTGGTAGGTGTGCACAATAGTGGACGGGTGAGAATGTCCACAAGGGAGTGCGACACTAACATTAATATGAAGCACATTCATGCATTTTAAGTTACTGCAGTTAATTCACTTGCTAAATATTTTCAAAATGTTTTGGGTTCTAACCCTTGCTATAAAACTATTTTCAAAACCTTTTAGGTGTCCAGCCACAGGGATGCCAGGATTGATATTCTATTCCAGGGACACGGAGCTGCGGCATATGTGGATGCTAGCAGGAGTTTGGATTAGACGCATCATTCATTCATTCCTAGAATTGGAATCTTGTATCAGTTTCAATTTTATTTAGGGCTTGTCGCCCAGACTTATTATTTCACTTGGGTGGCCGATGGTTTATTCAGCAAGTTGTGTAATTATGATTCAGTTTATTTTCATTCAAATGTGTGAATGGTTTATATTTTATTTCCGCATGTACTGTTTTGTTTAATTAAAAAGTTAAAATTGGCACCAGTTTTTGGAATACTAGGTGGTTAGTAAGTTTTAAAAAGTTTTCGACAGTGATGCTAAGGATGATCCAACTGGGATTCCTGTTTTAGTTTGGTATAGGACTGATCACCCGATATTTTATTAGGCGGGGTGTGACAACCCAAGGCCGAGGTCAATTCTGACCCAAAAGAGGTGACGATCGAGTGCTGAGGTCAATTCTAACCCAAAAGAGGTGATGACCAAGTGCTAAGGTCAATTCTGACCATAACAAAGGTGACAACCCAGGGCCGAGGTCAATTTCGACCTAAAAAAGGTGATGACCGAGGTCCGAGCTCAATTTTGACCTAAAAGAGGTAACAATCGAGGGTCGAGGTTTGACCTAAAAGAGGTGACGACCCAAGGTCGAGGTTCGTTCTAACCTAAAATAGGTGAAGATTTATGGCCATGTCGATTATGTCCTAAAATTAGTGACGATCGAGGGTCGAGGTTACATCTGACCTAAAAGATATGATGATCTAGGGTCAAGGTCAATTCGGTCCTAAAAGAGATGACGACCTAGGATCGAGGTAAATTTAGGCATAAAAGAGGTGATGGATGAGGGCCAAGGTAAATTCTGACCGAAAAGAGGTAACGACCGAGGGCTAAGGTCCATTCTGACCTAAAAGATGTGACGACTGAGGGCAGAGGTTAATTCTGACCTAAAAGAGGTGACGACACATGGACGAGATCAAGTCTGACCTAAAAGAGATGACAACTTCTATTGACGACAATTCTAACCTAAAGGTGGTGACGACCGAGGGTCGAGGTCAATTCTGACCAAGGTCAATTCTAACCTAAAAGAGGTGATAACTTGGGACCAAGGTTAATTCTAACCTAAAGGACGTGAAGATTGAGGGCCAAGGTCAATTTTGACCAAAAAGAGGAGACGACCCAGGGTCGAGATCAATTTTGACCTAAACGAGGTGATGACTGAGGTCCGACGTCGATTCTAACCTAAAAGAGTTGACAAATGAGGGTTGAGGTCAATTCTAGCCTAAATGGTGTGACGACCCAAGTCTAAGGTCAATTTTGACCTAAAAATCTAACAACGGAGGGGCGGGGTTAATTGCAACCTAAAAGAGGCGACGACTGAGGGCCGAGGTCAATTCTGACCTAAAAGAGGTGACAGACAAGCGTCGAGGTCAATTTTGACCTAAAAGAGGTAGTGATCGATGGCCGAGGTCAATTTTGACCTAAAAGAGGTAATGACCGAGGGTGAGGTCAATTCTAATATAAAAAAGGTGACAATAAAGGGTCGAGGTTAATTTTAACCTAAAAAGGTAAAGACCCAAGGTCCAGGTCAATTCTACCTAAAAAAGGTAATGACCAAGGGCCGAGTTTAATTCTGACCTTAAAGAGGTGATGACCTGGGGTTGAGATCAATTCTAACCTCAAAGAGGTTACGACTAAGGGCTAAGGTCAATTATAACCTAAAAGATGTGAATATCAAGGGATGAGGTCAATTCTGACCTAAAAAAGCTGACGATCGAGGGCCGAGGTCAATTCTGACCTAAAATGGTTGACTATCGAGAGGCGAGGTCAATTTTGACCTAAAAGAGGTTACGACCCAGGGCCGAGGTCAATTATAACCTAAAAGGTGACGACCTAGTGCCGAGGTTAATTTTGATCTAAAAGAGGTGACAACCCAGGGCCGAGGTCAATTATAACCTAAAAGGTGATGACCTAGTGCCGAGGTCAATTTTAATCTAAAAGAGGTAACAATCCAGGGCCGAGTTTAATTCTGACCTAAAAGAGGTGACAACCGAGGGTTGTGGTCATTTTTTAGATAAAAAAAGGTGATGACCCAGGGCCGAGGCCAATTCTGACCTTAAAGAGGTGATCACACCCGGGGACGATGTCAATTTTAACCTAAAAGAGGTGACGACCCTGGTCCGAGGATAATTATGACCTAAAAGGGGTGACGATCGAGGGTCGAGGTTAATTCGGAACTAAAAGTGGTGATGTCCCGAAGGCCAAGGTCAATTCTGACCTAAAAGGGTTGACAATCGATAGTCGAGGTCAATTCTGACCTATAATGAGGTGACGATCGAGAGCCGAGGTCAATTTTAACCTAAAAAAGTTGATGACCAACAATCGAGGATAATCCTGACATAAAAGAGGTGACAACCTAGGGCCAAGGTCAATTCTGACCTAAAAGGAGTGATGATCGAGGGACGATATTAATTCTAAATTAAAAAAGGTGATGATCGAGGATCGAGGTCAAATCTAACCTGGAGACCGATGGTCGAGGTCAATTCTAACCTTAAAGAGGTGACGATCGAGGGACGAGGTCAATTCTTACTAAACTAGGTGACCACCTGAGGTCAAGGTCAATTCTGACTTAAAAGAGGTCAGGTTCGAGGTTCGAGGTCAATTCTGACCTAAAAGAGATGATGATCGAAGGCCGAGGTCAATTCTCACCTAAAAAAGGTGACGATCAAGGGCCATGGTCACTTCTGACGTAAAAGAGGTGACGTCCCAAGTCCGTGATCAATTATTACCTGAAAAGGGGGTAACGATCAAGGTCTGATGTCAATTCTGACCTAACGATCAAGGTCCGAGGTCAATTCTAACCTAACTGTGTTGATAATCGAAGGCTAAGGTCAAATCTGACCTAAAAGAGGTGGCAACCCCGAGCGAAGGTCAAGTATAACCTTAAAGAGGTGATGACCAGAGGTCGAGGTCAATTCTGACCTAGAAGAAGTGACGACCGAGGGTCGAGGTCAATTCTGACCGAAAAGAGGTGATGACCTGGGCTGAGGTCAATTCTGACCTAAAAAGTTGACAATCGAGGGCGAACGTCAATTTTGACCTAAATGAGGATACAATCGAGGGCTAAGGTCAATTCTAACCTAAAAGAGGTGACGACAAAGGGCTGAGGTCAATTCTGAACTAAAAGAGGTGACGACACACTATCGAGTTCAATTCTGACCTAAAAGAGGTGACGACCTAGGGCCGAGGTCAGTTTTGACCTAAAAGAGGCAACAACCCAATGTCGAGGTCAATTCTGACCTTAAAAAGGTGACGACCCAGGTCGAAAGTCAATTTTAACCTAAAAAGGTGCAATATGGGTCCGAGGTCAATTTTCACCTAAAAGAGGCGACGGCCCCGGGCCTAGGTCAATTTTGACTTAAAAGAGATGACGATCGAGGGACGAGGTCAATTTTGTTCTAAAAGAGGTGATTATTGAGGGGTGGGTGAGGTCAATTTTGAGCTAAAATAGGTGATGACCGAGGGCCGAGGTCAAATCTGACCTAAAAGAGGAGTTGAGGTAAATTCTGACCTAAAAGTTATGACGATTGAGATCATTTCAGAACAAAAAGGAGGTGATGACTGAGGGTCTAGGTCAATTCTGACCCACAAAATGTGACAACTGAGGGCCAAGGTCAATTCTGACCTAAAAGAGGTGACGATCGAGTGCCGAGGTCAATTTTGACTAAGAAAAAGGTGATGACCCAGGGCCAAAGCTAATTCTGACCTAAAAGAGTTAATGACCGACGGCCGAGCTCAATTCTGACCTAAAAGAGGTGATGATCGAGGGTCGAGGTCAATTATGAACTAAACGAGGTGACAACCTTGGACCGAGGTCAGTTTTGACCTAAAATAGGTGACGACTGATGGTCAAGGTTAATGCTAACCTAAAAGAGGTAACTACCTAGGGCCAAGGTCAATTATCACCTAAAAGAGGTTTCGACCCAGGGTCGAGGTCAATTCTAACCTAAAAGAGGTGACAACCAAGGGCCGATGTCAATTTTGACCTAAAAAATGTGACAACCGAGGGCCGATGTCAATTTTGACCAATAAGAGATGATCACCGAGGGTTGAGATCAATTCTAACCTAAAAGATGTGACGAATGAGGGCCAAGGTCAATTCTGACCTAAAAGGGGTGACGACCCATGGCCGAGGTCAATTTTGACCTAAAAGAGGGGACAACTAAGGACTGAGGTCAATTCTGATCTAAAAGATGTGACGATCGAGGACCGAGTCAATTCTGGTGGAGGTTAATTCTGACCTAAAAGAGGTGAAGACTTAGGGCCGAGGTCAATTTTTACTTAAAAGAGATGACGACCGAGGTAAAATTTGACCTAAAAGAGGGGAATACTTAGGGTCGAGCTCAATTTTGACCTAAAGGAGGTGATGACTAAGGTTCGACGTCAATTGTGTCCTAATTGTGTTGACAACTGAGGACCGAGGTCAATTCTCACCTAAAATAGTTGATGCCCGAGGGCCGAGGTCAAGGTCAATTCTGATATAAAAGAGGTGATGACCGAGGGTCAAGGTCAAGTCTGACCAAAAAGAGGTGATAACCCAACGCCGAGGTCAATTATGGAGCATAAGAATTGATGAACCAGGGTGGGGTCAGTTCTAATATAAATGAGTTGATAACCCCAGGTCGAGGTCAATTCTGACCTAAAAGAGGTTACGATCGAGGGTCGAGGTCAATTCTGACCCAAAAGAGATGATGACCTAGGGTCAAGGTCAGTTTTGACCTAAAAGAGGTGATGATGGATGGTCGAGGTCAATTCTAACCAAAAAGAGGTGAGGATCAAGGGCTGAGGTCAACTCTTACATAAAAGAGACGATGACCCTGGGTCAATTTCAATTCTGACCTTAAAGAGGTGACGACCGAGGGCCGAGGTCAATTCTGACCTAAAAGAGGCAACAACCGAGGGCTGAGGTAAATTCTGACCCAAAACATGTGATGAGCAAGGGCCGAGGTCAATTCTGACCTAAAAGATGTGACGACCCATGGCCAAGGTCAATTATGGCCTAAAAGATATGATGACTCAGAACAGAGGTCAATTCTGACCTAAAAGAGGTGACAACCAAGGGCCGAGGTCAATTCTTACCTACAAGAGTGATGACTTGGGGCTGAGGTTAATTATGACCTAAAAGAGGTGACAACAAAGGGCCGAGGTGAAGTTTGACCTAAAAATGTGAAGGCCCAGGGTCGAGGTCAATTTCGACGTAAAAGAGGTGACGATCAAGGTCAGAGATTAATTCTGATCTAAAAGGGTTGAAAATCGAGGATCGGGGATAATTATGACCTAAAAGATGTGATGAACCAATGTTGAGGTCAATTTTGAGCTAAAAAGGGATGACCGATGGGCGAGGTCAATTGTGACCTAAAAGAGGTGATGACTGAGGGTCGAGGTCAATTCTAACCTAAAAGAGAAGACGACCCAGGGCCGAGTTCAATTCTGACATAAAAGAGGTGACGACCGAGGTTCGAGGTCAATTCAGACATAAAAGAGGTGACAACCCTAGATCGAGGTTAATTCTGATCAAAAAGAATTGATATGGCGGGGCTGAGGTCAATTCTGGCATAAAAGAGGTGACGACCTCGGGCCGAAGTCAATTCTGACCTAAAATAGGTGACGATCGAGGGTTGAGGTCCATACTAACCAAAAAGAGGTGACGACCGATGGCCAATGTCCATTTTGACCTAAAAGAGGTGATGATTGGAGGCGCTTTGGTCAAATCTGACCTAAAAGAGGTGACGTCCTAAAGTTCAAAGTAATTTTTAACCTAAAAGAGGTGATGAGTGAGGGACAAGGTCAATTCTGACCTAAAAAGTGGTGGCGATCGAGGGTCGAGGTCAATTTTTACAGAAAAAAGTTAATAATCGAGGATCGAGGTTAATTCTAACCTAAAAAAGGTGACGACTAATGGCCGAGGTCAGTCCTGACCTAAAAATTATGACTTAGGGCCGAGGTCAAATTTGACCTAAAAAATAGGACGATCGAGGGCTAAGGTCAATTCTGAGCTAAAATAGGTGATGACTCGAGCCGAGGTCAATTCTGACCTTAAAGGGGTAACGATCGAGGATCGTGGTCAATTCTAATCTAAAAGTGGCGATGACCTAGGGATGTGGTCAATTCTGACCTAAAAGGGTGACGGCCGAGGGCCGAGGTCGATTCTGACCTAAAAGTGGTGACGACTGAGGAGCGAGGTCAATTGTGACCTAAAAGAGGTGATAATCTAGGACTGAGGTCAATTTTGACCTAAAAGGGGTGATGATGGAGGGTTGAGGTCAACTCTGACCTAAAAAAGGTGACGATCGAGGGTCGAGGTCAATTCTGAACTAAAAAAGATTATGAAGGAGGGTTGAGGTCAATTTTGACCAAAAAGAGGTGACGCCTCGAGGCTGAGGTCAATTTTGACCTAAAATAGGTGACGACCTGAGGCTGAGGTCAATTCTTACCTAAAAGAGGTGAGGGCCCAAGGCCAAGTTCTAATTCTGACCTAAAAGAGGTGACGACCAAGGGCCAAGGTCAATTATGACCTAAAAAAGGTGATAATCGAGGGTCGAGGTCAATTTCTGACCTAAAAAGGGTGACGACTCAGGGCCAAGGTCAATTTTAGCCTAAAAGAAGTGACGAACCTAGGGTCGAGGTCAATTTCTGACCTAAAAAGGGTGACGACTCAGGGCCAAGGTCAATTTTAGCCTAAAAGAAGTGACGAACCTAGGGTCGAGGTCAATTTTGACTTAAAAGAGGTGACGACTAAGGACCGAGGTTAATTCTGACATAAAAGAGGTGACAACTAAGGGCCGAGGTCAATTCTAACCTAAAAAAGGTGATGACCGAGGGCCAAGATCAATTCTAACTTAAATGGCGTAATGAACGAGGGCCAGGGTCAATTATAATCTAAGGGAAGTGACGACCCACCACCGAGGTCAATTCTGATCTAAAAGTGGTGACGACCCAGGATCGTGATCAATTCTGACCTAAAAGAGGGCGATCGATATTAGGGGTCTAAGATGATTTTGAGAGATGAGTTTGCAATTTTCTTGGGGAAATTTGGAGACTCCACTGGGGATATGTATCTTGTAATTTCACTCGTGATTTGGGGGAGCATTTTATTATAGGTTCCGCTAGCGAAAAGGGAATGATCCTAGGGTTGGATATTTCTTAGATAGGGAATTTTTGTCTTTGTGGAGTCTTTTGGAGACATTGTTGGGGAGACATAAAATTGATTTCAGAAATATTGTTGAAGAGTTAAGAGTTCCTTCGGGGAAATGAGTGTGGTGAAAAATATTTTTTTCTTCGTGAAAAATATTTTTAAAATTCATTTGGCAATTTTAGGAATTTTTCGAGGATTTTTTGGGATTTTCAGTCTTTTTTTCTACAAAAAATTAGAGAGAGTTTCGAATGGCGTCGTTGGAAGGGTGCCAAACGACAGTGTCATGGTCTTTTGGGGCACCTTGAGAAGTTGGAGGGATAGTGTCGATCGTTGGGACAAGCGAACAGGTAAATTCTTCTTTTTTTCTGAGACCATTTTTCCTTGATGATCTTTTCCTAATATTGATCTTTTGTTATTGCTGGGGAATTACAGGTGGCCTTCTATCCTTGGGGGATGACCATCCAGCACACAGGATTGACTGGGGGGAATGCGTAGATGCGGCATATGCTGGTGCACGAGTTTGACCACTCTTGGCACCTTGCAGAGGGATTAGTTCGACATATTGTGGAAAATGAGGTTGTGATGCCATCGGCGAGGCCCCCGATATACATGATGTGAGTGCGGATGATGTTAGACAATGAACGGGTAGTGGTGATGATGCATGAGCCTTACTCTTCATATACTAATACAGCAGTCATGTATGACTAAATGGACTTTTTTCGTGCTAGTTGATGTCGTCCAGCATATATTACATGATGCCTCTTCCCTGTGCGAGTTCGAGTCGGCCAGTGGGGTCTTCCCACAGAACAGGCTGTGCATCGACATCAGCAGCGATAACGACTTCAGAGTCTTTTTTTGTACGATTGGCTTCTCTTACTTACAACATTCGAGTGGATGATGGAGGGTTGGTGCATATGCTTCACCGTCCTAATGCGATGGATCCAGGGTTGTTGGGCTTGATAGAGAAGGGCCTTCATCCCGAGGTATACTTTTCATCTCTTTCTCTTTTGATTTCCTAATTTCTTTCTTTGCCCTAGATTGACTGATTTATTGTTTTTTGTTTTCCTTTACAGCACATATAGGTCTCCAGTACCCGAGTGAGGGATATTAGGGATTGTATATCTTCGACGACCTCCCACATTCGGGATGCGATTTAGGTTCCTTCTTGTTTGGTGTCTTCTACCTCATCTGAGGAAGGGAGTGGCTCGAGGAGTGGAGGCACGTCGTCTTGTCACCGAGGGAAGAGAGTGCATCGCGGTCAAGGGGGATCCTAGAGAGAGAGAGATAGAAGAATACGAGAGAGAAGTTATAGGTGAGAAGAGAAAGAGAGAAAAAAGTAGGTGGGTTCGGGCTGAGCCCCGTTGCATTTTCTTATTTTTTCTAGCAAAATCGATGCAACACAACAAATATATATGCAAATAAATGATGTTTTGTTAATTTTTATTTTTAATGACTAATGTGCATTCTCTCTTTACTTTGTTACTGAGACTTTAAAAGGAATTAAAAATGATTTGAGAAAGATTTTATTTTAAAATGGGATAAGAAAAAACATAAATATAAAGAAATTTGGAATTCCCTTAAAATAAAAATTATTTTCATTCAGTTTTTTTATACTGTCAAGAAAGGAAAAAGGGAATTTTCCAAAATAGGGGATTACCGATCGGCATGACCCCTGTCCTTCCTATAGGCATATCAGTCCAATCAACCCAAAGCTTTGATTGCACTTTCTTCCATTGCTGGTACTTGGTGGGGTAAGTTTTCCTCTGATTTTCTGCAGGGTTCCTTGTATTTATTTGAGGATTTTCAAGTATAAATAAGGGTGTGGAGGGGGATTTTCTTCACATTTTCACATTTCTTATCCGTTACATTCTTCTTTGCTCATTATCTTCTTATTTTGTGATATGTCTCTCCCTAGTAGTGTTGAGTTTGCAAACTACCTCGAAACCTTGGAAGGAATGTGTTCCTACAACGTTGACTGTGATGCTTTGCCTATGCGGTGAGTGTCTTTATGGCGCAATTAGCCCATAGAGTGGAATATGCAGACGGTGGAAATTGAGTTCTGGTACCCGAAAGACCATGTCTTTCGCTTTGGGTTAGTCGAAATATGTTCGGCATATGAAGTGTTTTCTGCCATGTTGGGGATAAATTCTAGCGTTGTTGAGGATATGCTTGAGTTTTCTCGGTCCCCTAGGGAGCTATTGGCCATAATTCTCCATGTCTCGCCTTCTCAGCCAGGTTATTGGTAACAAGAGGATTGATTTCTCTTTCTGCAGTGCTGCAATTTGTATATTTGTAGGATGTCGATGACGTTGGCTATGCTGGGGCCGTCATTTTGGGTCTGGTTTCAAAACTGTTGTTGGTGATTGGGGAAATGCTAGTGGACCCACAACTTGCAACTATTGCTTATTGGATGTCATGCAATCCTGTAATGGAGACTTTTTTTGGTTCGGATGCCTGGAAAGAAGGCTGTTCAAACTTTATGAGGGGTAGCCCCGCAATGCTGTTCATATGGCTGTCAAAGAGGTTCTGCATGGAGATCCCAACTGAGTATCCTTTATCGTCAGTGCCAAACTTCTTTTCACGTTATTTCACCAGTATAGACCTGAACATTGAGAGCTAGGAAAACTAGTTTGTGTAGCACGGGGCTCAAGGATTGCGTTTGTCAATGCCTTGGTGGGGGAGTTGTTGCCTATTCTAGAACTTAAAGAATATCAGTATGATTGGTTAGTTGGACTCGTACAAACCCCTTTCTACTTTCCCTGGCGACTTCTACGCTAATTTGGATGGGAACAAATCGTGCCACTGTGGACACTAGACTTCTTTCCCCTGAAAGATCTGACATAGCGTATGCGCATGCGGCTAGGCTCTTTGTGTGAGAATCATCATCTGTAGATCTTTTCATCCTAGTTTGTTAGTAGAGTCTGATATATCTCAGGGGACTACATGTAGTGGTTATGGAGAAGAGTAGTTGCTAAGATGCTGGTTGCGGAGACTCGGAAAAGGTGGTTTGCCATTTCCTATACCATGGAGGGAGGTGTTGTGGTTTTACCTAGGATAGTCTGAGATTATCATTTAATGGAGCGTCAATGACATTATCTTCAGGTAGGGGAAGTTTGGGAACCCCGGGATGAGGGTGATAATGGGGCTAGTTCCTCTGGAAGTTATGGGTAGGACTCCTAGGACTTTATTTGGGAAACTTTTGTAATGGGTGTGGTTTTGTGCTGGGGAACAATTTGAGGTTTATTTAAGGTGTAGTGGGGCGCTTATTTCTATTTGGTTTTTAGAGAAGTAGGTGTGGGTTGGCAAGGGAATTTATTCGATTCCTTACGCCGATGTAATTGTACTGAAATTTTGAATAATGAAATAAAGGAATTTTTTATCATCCAATTGTGCCTCTTGATGATTTTTGCATTTGAATTATCTTTACCAATTTCTAGGGCATACATAATCCTTTTGTTCATGTATATGTTAAAATGAACTCTCGTTCTCGGGGATAAGAAAAGAATAGCATTTTATAAAAAAAAGGGGGACGTGATCATGTAAAGAGTATGAGTTGCCTACATAACTCTGAGGGTTTTTGAAATTTTTTTGAAATTCATTTTTGAAAGAAAAAATATTTTTAGAGAATCAAGACCTACGTAGTTTTGAGTAGAGGGAAATGGAGATTTTTTTAAGAATATAAGCGAGATGAGAAGTGCTGTATAGAGCCTAGATTTCAAACTAGCGATATAATTTCTTAAGATGGTCCAGGTAGACTGGACGAGCCACCTCTTCTCTATTAAGATCGGTGAGCATAGCAGCGCCATAGGACATGATCTTCTTCAAAATGTAGGGGCTGCTCCAATTGGGCTTGAATTTCCCTCAGGGGTCCCAGATGGGATTTATAATTTCTTTAAGGGCTAAGTCCCTATCTCGGATACTGCCGTACTTGACTCACTTATTAAACGATTGAGCTATTCGATGATGGTACCCTTGTATGTGATATAAAGATTTCAACCTCCTCTTGTCCAATAGTGATAGCTCATCAAGTTGTCTTTGATGCTAGTCTTCCTCACTAACTTTTCTTTCAGGCATGATGCACAATGAAGGGATTTTCAGCTCCACGGGTATGACTGCTTCCATGCCATAGACTAGAGAGTAAGGTGTAGCCCTAGTAGAGATTCAAACTGAAGTGCGGTATCCCAAGAGGGCGTAAGAGATCATATCGGCCCAATCTCCTCAACTCTCGATCATCTTTTTGATGATGGCTTTGAGGTTCTTATTGGCGACCTCAATTGATCCATTGTTTTGAGTTCGTTAGGGAGAAGATTTGTGTCTATAAATCCCATACCTATCGAACACCTCTGTAATCTCTGCTCAAAATGCAACCATTGTCTGATACCAACTCGTGCGGGACCTCATACCAAAAGATAATATTTTTCTTGATGAACTTGGCCACTTTCTTGTCATTCAGTGCTGCGTATGATTCGACTTTGATCCATTTAGTGAAGTAGTTAATGGAAACTAGGATGAAATCATGCCCGCTCGATGCTTTAGGTGTAACCTTCCCCATGATATTGATCCCCCATGTGGAGAATGACCAGAGAGAAGTCATGTTGTACAATTATGGCGAAGGCAAGTGTTGTAGGTTGGAAAACTTGTGGCATTTAAGGAATCTTTAAATGTTGGCTGTGTAGTCCTGAACCATGGTAGTCTGGTAGTAACCCTGTTAGATGATCTTCTTAGCGAGCATATGGCTGTTCATGTGGGTTTTTCATTCCTCGTTGTGGATTGTTTGCATCATTTCTTTAATGCCAGTCCCTGTTATACAGGGTAAACGGATTCCATCGAAGTTTCTCTTGAATAGTACTTTATCACAAACAACATACTGGGTGGGAATTTTATGAAGGTTTACTCGGTCTTTCTTATCAGAACCTTAGGGATACCTACCATGCTTAAGGAGGCACCAAATATTATAGTACCAACAATTGGCTATGTCTGGATCTTCATTTGTGCTAAGCTCAATGTGGTATCAGTGGATTGCTTTATCTTACTTTTGGACAAGGAAATGGGACATGGTTATTCCTTCGGGCATGCCAATTATAGAGGATAAGGTAACAAGGGCATTGGCTAGGTTGTTCTTTGCTCGGGGCAGGTACTGGAAGGTGATTTCTTGGAATTAGGAAGCTATCTCTTCTAAGTGGGCATGAAAGGGTGAGAGTTTCTCATGCTTGACTTTCCATCTTCTGATTACTTAACTGATGATGAGGGTTGAATCCCCATAGACGTTGAGGTATCGAATTACTTTCTTGAGGGAAACTTTAAGTCCTATCATGCATGCCTCGTATTCACTTATATCATTGTTGCAGGGAAAATCTAGCTTGATAGAGATGGGAGTGTGAAAGTCATCAGGGGTGACTAGGAGTACCTCAATGACATGCCCTTTCTTATTGGCGGTACCAATTAAGAACATTTACCATCGAAGGTCTTCTTGGGAGGTACAGAGGATATTCTCATCGGGGAACTCAGAAATCCAAACATCGAATGCTTCCATAAGGTAGTCAGAAAGGCAATCAGAGATGCATCTTCCTTTCATGTCTTTCTGCGTGACATATATAATATCAAACTTAGCTAGAACCATCAACTAATGGTCCATTCGACTGAACAAGGTAGGCTTCTTGAGTAGATATTTGATGGGTTCTATCCAGAATATAAGTTTGATGGGAAAGGAGAGCATGTAGTGTCGTAATGTTTGGGTGACCCATACAAGAGTGACACGTTCCTTTTCTAAGGTTGTGAAGTTAACTTTGTACCCGACCAACTTGTGACTAGCATAATAGATGGATCTCTCTTTATGGGTTAGAAAAGCCCCGGCTGCGGTATCTATCACGGTTAGGTATAGGAGTAAGGGTAGACCAGGTTGCGGTGGCACGGGTACCGAAGGTGGGGTTAGGTATTGCTTGATTCAGTCAAAGGCCTCTTGGCAGGCTTCGTTCCAAACCTTGGTAGAATCCTTTCGGAGGAGTTTGAAGATGGGCTCAGAGATGGAAGTCAACTGGATAATATACTACGATTTCCCAAGGAATCCCTATACTTCCTTCTCCGTTCGGGGTGTTAGCATCTTGAGTATGGCTTTTATCTTGGCAGGATTTGTTTCTATCCCTTTATCACTAATCGTGAATCCCAAGAATTTTCCTCGAGTAATGCCGAAGACACATTTATGTGGGTTAAGTCACATCCGGTACTGTCGTAGTCGCTCAAAGAACTTCCTGAGAGCGGGAACATGACCTTCAACCTAAGGAGAGTCTTAGGAGGGTCCTAGAATGTGGTGTCTACAGATAGAATCTTGATAAAAAAAAATTCAGATTGAATCATGAAATGATGTGATCTTAAATTATACATTTTGGAATTGTACAATTTAACATTATAATTAATGTGTGAATTAATTCTGGAAATATTGATGTTGAAATACATGATTATGAATGATGTTTGGATGAATTGAGAAAATAAAACATGTTTTTTATTTATTTTTACGATTGATAAGTTAATGTTAATTTGTACTGGGATGAAGAGTGGGACTCATATGGGGTGAAAATTTTGTAAAAAACTCATGACAGACACAGAAATCCCACCTAGGCCAGCGCCCAGGGGTGAACCAATTTGCCTCCTAGCCAAACCTATTCGGTTGACCTGTTTGGCCCAGGCTTGTGGTTTAATTATTGTGTTAATCTGTTTGGGGTCCAAATTATTTTTTAGATGTTCGTAGATGAGAGTAAGACTTATAAAAAAAATAGAAACATTCTTTTACCTTGGGATAGTCGGGGTAAATTCGCGGCATAAAATTATCGATTTCGAGGACGAAAGACACTTGAAAATAAATTAATAAATTCTTAAATATTATATGTGTGAATTTATTTAAGTAAAGGATTACTTATATATTTAAGAGTCGGTATTAGACTCTAGGGTTATGGGCTAGTGCTATGAGTGACATACGCACGGCTAACCAATTTTTACTGTAATATATATACGAGTAAAGAGACATTATATATATATAATTATGAATCTATCTGTGTGATTGATATATGTGAAATATACCTACTATGGGAATGCTATCAGTGGAGCTTGCGCTAGTGGGAGGTCCACCCTAGGATTGATCAATCGGTGTAGGATCGATTTCCCAAGTCATAGGTCTATTGCACGACCATTATATGTGAGTTTTGATTCTAGTGGTGTAATGTTGTATGGTAATGACCCACGGATGTATTACTATAATTTCCTCCAATTTTAAGTTTACGATTTGGGTTCGGTGGCGATATTCCGAACCAGTGGCCTAGGTTGAGGTATATATATGATATCCCTAGAGCCTGATAACATGTTAGAGATTATATCCGCAAGATAATTCTCTAGGGATTGTGATATATATACTGGATTTTATATGTACATAAGTGTGATAAATATATATGGGTGAATAAAATAAATGTGTGAATATTAAATTAATAACTGGAACGAAGCTAAGGATGAGAACTGATATGATTTGGGGTATGTTCAGCTAAATAAGAATTAACGCCAAGATTAAATACATGTGACAAAATTTGGCTCAAAGGTTAGCGTATGGTCTAAGGTAGACATTGGTACTAGTTAGGCATGGTAGCAACTAGGGTGTTTAAATACATACGTTAGATGCGCACTTTAGATGAAGGGTGAGGATTATCTCATGGGAGTTCGCACCAATTCAAATATGGAAGATTTCATTGTATATTTATTATTTCATTTTGAACACTTAAAATATATTTTCAAAAGGTTTTGGGCTCTAACCCACGTTAAAATATTTTCAAAACTTTTAGGTGCAGAGCCACAAGAGCGTCAGCCTGATTATTCCTTCCAGTCAGGCGGTGTTATTATAGATATGGATGCTTGTAGGAATTTGACTTGTCGATTCTATCTTAAGTTCTAGATAGGATTCCATTCAGTTGTTATTCAGGCATATCACCCATTATCACACAATTATTTATACGGTTTTTATATATTTGGTTTATGAATTACTATATTGGATTATTACTGAGTGTTTATTCAGTCAATAGGATTATTATTGTTATTGCATTATTCTATTATTATTCACGGTGAGTGTTTATATTTATTTTTAATGGTTTGTGGTGAATGGAATTAAATTATGGCAATTTAAAAAGTTTTAAAATTTGACACTGGGCTTAATAGGTCATTAGTAAATAATTAAATTTTCGACAATGATCCTAAGAATGAGCAATCTTAGATTCCTGTTTTATTTGAGTAAAGACCTAGCCACCCGTTATTTTTTAAGGATGTCATGGATTATATCGAAGCATAGAGTTCTAATGTCCTCAGAATCGGTGATGACTTACTACATTTTCCAGCATAGCGTTATTTGATATAGAACCCTATTATTAGGACTGTTGCATTCATTTATGCATTTACATTCTTCTGTTGATATAAATTATGTAAATTGTGGAGTTATACCAATTCGATCTGATTTTAGATGCAACCAAAGAAAGGAAGTCGAGCCATGGCTACTAAAAGGGCCAAATAGGGGGAGGCTCAGTAGGAGCCATTGGTGCCATGAGCGATAGTGATGGCCGAAAAAGTGGCCAATATAGTTGCTTAGGAGGTTAATGCCATCATTATCGCCATGGCACAACTGTTCCCACATACTTAGCCATAGCATTCGGTGGCATCGATCATATAGGCCTACTCGAGGCCATCAGTGTGTGAGAGGGTTCTAAAGGCCTTTTGAAGAGGGCATCCATTAGAGTTTTAGGGCAGTGTCGATGTGGTAGCTTCTAGTCAGTGGAAGAAGGACATATAGCGTCATCTTCACATAGTTGACTGCAGCAACACTCAGAAACATATTTTGGATACATTCAAGTTAGTGGAAGTAGCCTAATAGTGGTGGGATTTGATCACCACATTGGAGAAGAGGGATAAAATAATGATAGAAGAGTGAGATACAAAGGAGATTTATAGATGCAGTATAGGAGGACTGGACTATGGTAGAGTATGAGGAGGAGTTCACTGATCTGGAGAAATGTGTTCCTGACAAGCTTAACAGTGAAAATAAAAAGATGTTCAAATTTATGAATGGACTTAATTAGAGGATCTAGCAACAGTTATTGGGTAATTAGGCATTGAAGACGTATACTGAGGTCGTCAATGACGCACTACTTCATTGTTAGGACCACTGCTTCCATGTGAAGGAGTCAAGAAAGTGGGAGAGTTTAGCCAGCCTGGTAATACGAGACATAATGGTGATAGTGGGGCACCACAACAACAGTCTGGTTTACAGAACTAGCGGGATACCATGCAAGGAGATCCGGATAAGAGATATCGGTCAGGGGGATTTAGATCAAGTGAGAGTTGGTTTAGACAGGGCTAGTTAGGCCATCAGTAGCGTGTTCCTCGGGGCCAGTAGGGCCAAAGAAATAAAGGGGATGGCCAGCAGGGCCGAGACAACCAGGGCCAATGACCAGGATAGCCCCTAAACATGGCCAGTAAGGTTAGAGAGGCAAGGAGACTTTACAGACCGTTGTTTTATCAATGGGGAGAGAGGTCATAGGAACAGAGCTTGCTCGCAATGAGATAGAACACAGCATTAGGGTGCCCAACAGGGGCAGCTGGCCCTGTTACCACCTATAGCATTACTAGTTCCAGCAGTGCCACACCAGCAGGGATAGATGCACATGGGTGTGTCTATAATGTCTAGAATACAATGTTACCACAGGATCCACAAGCACCACTAGTGATTGAGGGTACGTTTCCTATCCACGGGCGTATGGGTCAGGTATTATTTAATACGAGAGCATCGTATTCTTTCATAACCACTATATTTGCACACACGAATGATTTATTGGAGACATCAGACAATATTATTTTGTGTGTCGATTCACTTTTGGGTAGTAGGGAGCTTATTCACTCCATTTGTAGAGGGGTGGGGATAGATGACGGGAGATTGTGTTTCATGGTCGACTTACTTATATTATACATGACTGGGTATGATGTTATTCTGGGCATGGACTGGTTTAGAATATAGGGCGATGGTGGATTGTTTTAGTAGGACCATTGTGTTTTCCATTCAATAGCAGGAGATATTATTGGGGGCGACGCCTCTTCCCAAGGGAGGTTTGATCACACACATATATTATATCGAGGAGGAGACCTTAAGGATGTGGTTATATCATTAAACTCGATCCTAGTGGTTAGGGAGTTCACGGACGTATTTTAGGAGATATTGAGGTTTCCTGTGAGTCTGAAGATAAAGTTTGTTATCGATTTAGTGCCTGGGACTAGGTTAATTGCTCGTGCACCGTATCGTATGGCCCTATTAGAGATGAGAGATTTGAGAGACTATATTTAGTAGCTCTTGGGGCATCGTCGTGGGGTGTTTTAGTTTTATTTGCTAAGAAAAAGGATGGGTTGTGCAGATCGTCCATTGATTATCGAAAGTTAAAAAAGGTTACAATTCAGATTAAACACCTGTTGCCTCGAATCAATGACTTTTTTGACAAGTTGAGAGGAGAAGTGTACTTCTCAAAGATGGACTTGAGATCGGGTTCTCACTAATTGCGTATCAGGTAGGAGGATATCCCTGATTCTACCTTCTTATAACGGTGTTGGTAGTATGAGTTCAGAGTTATACCATTTGGGCTTATTAATGATCCATGAGTCTTTATCGATCTCATGAACAGTGTATTCAGAGACTTTTTAGACCAGTTCACGGATGTGTTCATAGACAAAATTCTAGGGTATTCTCTAACTGAGGGAGAGCACACAGAGCACTTGCTTATGGTTTTACATATGTTACTGGACCATTATTTGTACACTAAGTTCCTGAAGTGTATATTCTATTTGCACGAGGCATAATTCTTAGGTCATATTATGTTTGACAGAGGCATTTTAGTGGACCCGATTAGAGTTGTAGGAGTGAGGGAATGGAGTCAGTCCATGACACCAACAGAGATCTGTAGTTTTTTGGGATTGGAAAGGTATTATCGTCATTTCACTAAAGGATTTTTGAAGATTTTGGGTCTATTAACGAATTTAACTTACAAGGGGGTGTCATTTATGTGGGATGACGATTGTCTGATAGTTTTTTATGAGCTAAAGGAAAAACTGACTTCAGCACCCGTACTCACTGATATGCCCGAAGTGTGACCTCGTCTCAGAGACACAAAACTCGGCTGAGATTATGGCCGAAACTGGACAAGCCTTGGGCATGGGACATCAGCCCTCGGCCATATCAAGGTCAGCCCAGGCCAACACTACCACCAGCCTATCCAAAAGGACATTGCTCGCATCATGACGATCAGCAGCACTCTCATACACCTGGGAATGGCAACCTCGGCCAGATATAGGCTGAGTTCGCAAGAAGCCTTACCAACAACTTCATCAAGACATCAATCGATGCTCCAAGCATAAGCCATCTCAACCTCAGATAATGCCGACCCCTATCCATTATCTCTTCTTAATATGAGCCGAGACCTTCATGGCCACCTCGGACTGAATGAGCACCTAGACTTACCAGCCTCGGCCTCTCTAAGGCCGAGGTCATGCACCAAGCTCGATAGTCGAGCATCTGATGACATTCGGATAAAGGTACATGGACACAAATCGGTTATAACAAGATTATTCCCCACACGTGTGGGGAATATTTCATCATCATTCTCTACATGTGACAGTCATAGGTGGCTTCCCCATATTAGTGAGGCTAACACACATGCAAATTACACGCATGGGGGGTACATTACACCCCCTAGGAACTATATATAGAGGTCATCCTCTACCTTGCAAAGGATCCCAAAAATATAACCCTAGATAAAACTCTATCTAGATACATAGTAGAGGGAGCGCTTGAGATTTTGTATCCATGGTCGTCAGTACCTTATTACAGTGAGGTTATTCACACACACACACAGTGGACGTGGGCCAATTAAGGCTGAACCACTTATATTTTGGTGTTCTCTCCTCTTCTCCTCATTTCATTCTCTTACCTTTCATATAACTATGCTGCCATAGTTATTCTTAGATTGAGCTTGAAAACACCTTACCTGGTGGTGTTAATCCTCGCATCATCATTTTGGCGCCGTCTGTGGGAAACGAGAAGATATCTCTTCCTCTTTTTCTACTTAACCTCACCGGAGACTCTGGTGGTGAACCAGGCCTCCCCCCTAGAGCGGAGCTGTTTCACCATTGAAAGAGGTCCTGTAAGGTATTAAGCTCACCTGATACTTAAGCTCTTTACTAAGCAACACATGGCACTAGAGTTATCGCCGCCTCTTCCACCACCCGGAGGTGGGGGGCCTAGTTCAAGTCAGACACCGCCCCAGTTCGAAATGGCGGAAGTAGCTACAACCTTAAAATCTTTGGCTACGACGCAACAAGTACTGAAGGAGCAATTCGAACAGCTCAGCCAAACTATGATGAGGCCACTTGGAGTCTCACCGTATATGATCACTCCGACGGCTGTTCACCCTCATCCTGACGCCAGGGGACCACCCCAGGCAACAATGAAGGACCAGCCTGCACCCCAGTGGAGAAGGGACGTTGCTGACCCTAGGCGCTTATGCCTGGGGAGGCAAGGAAACCCTTGTCGAGAGGACACGTATGATGATCTAGAGGCGGAAGAGGCCCTAGAAGATTGTTGGGAGCCATATGAGGTTTCGAACAATACAATTCGCCCTCTTCAGCAGAGCTGAGGATGTGCTGGTCGAAGAGCTGAAGAGGCCCAACAATGAGGATCAACCTTTGATCGATTGATCAGGGGGTCATCCTTTGAGAGGTTGGTTCCATTGAATGACCTAAGACAGAGATTGTCGAGATCGAGGAGTGCAGTGGGCTCTCAGAGAAGAGACAGACATGGTCGGCTAGACCAAGGCCGACACTTTGAAAGAAGGGGCAAGGACCAGGAAGTGGTCAATAAAAGATGATGTGCTGTGGTAGGGGAACCTTTAGTCCATCCCTTAGAGGTGGCTAGGGACAACCTCGTCCACGCTGATGATAGGAGTCCATGGAATGATTCTATCCAACGTCTTGAGGAGAAGATAGGAGACCTTATTAAAACCAGGGACCCATTACAAAGGGGTTACTCAGAGGGTTCTCCATTTGTGGCTAGGATAGTACGCTTCCCAACCCCAGCTAAGTTCAAGCCTCCTACGATGTCTCCCAAGTATGATGGCAGCACAAACCCTATACATCACATTGAGATGTATCAGTCGGCAGCGGACATATACTCGATACCCGATGAGATGAAGTGTAGGGCTTTATCTGGGACCTTGACAGGGGCAGCACACAGCTGGTTTACCTTCCTTATGGAGAACTCAATTGAGAACTTCAAAGGCTTGGCTGAACAATTCATCCACAACTTCTGCTTTGGGGTGAGACCTCAAAAGAAAACTACTCACCTACTGTATGTTAAGCAAGCCAAGGATGAGAGCCTAAGAGACTACATAGACAGGTTCAACAAAGAGAAGTTGGAGGTCGAAGATTATGAGGAGAATATAACCATGACCGCCCTCATAGGGGGTCTGCAAAAAGGAAACCTATTGTGGAAACTTGCGGAAGACCCTCCTAGGTCTATGGCGGAGCTCCTGGCAACCGCAGGGAAAATAATGAATGCAAAAGAGGCAATGGCCGTCAAGTACGAGGATGAGAACCGCGGTAGCATATGGAAAGTCCCAAAAGAAGAAAGATAAGAAGAAGAGGTCGGGTGACGACAAGTTCGTCCACTATACTCCTCTGACTATGAGCTACGAGCACATCCTCAACGAGATTAAGAATGACGGGACCCTGAGATGGCCTGAGAAACTCAGAGCCCCACCATATAAGAGGAACAAAAACCTATGGTACGAGTTGCACCAGGACCATGGCCATGTCACGGACAGATGCTTCGCCTTGGAAAATGAGACTGAAAAGATGTTAAAATTTGGAAAGTTGAGGAGGTACGTGGACGGAGGGGCTCCTAAAGGGGGAAGGGATGACCCTAAGAAAAGGATAAATGACATATGCCGTGACAATGCTCCAGCCAGAAGAGACGATGATTCAGAAGGTGATGATGAAGACGATTCGAATCTTTCTCTGAAAGATGATAACACCCCGGTGAAGAGGGTTGGTATAATCTCGTTTGGTGTCGACACCATATGTGGAGGATTTGCAGGGGGTGGATCTGAAGTAGCAGATCGGAAGGCTCACGTGGCAGAGGCCAAGTCAGTGGTCAAGCTTGAAGTTATGAACCTAACGTCTTCCGATACAGTGCATAAGAGGAAGAAAGTGGACATGGACACCCTTGTAGTTGGGTTCTCCAGACTCGACTTCAAAGGTATCTTATCCCCCCATGATGGCCCTTTGGTCATAACGACAAGGGTGCATGGATGCGAGGTGCAGAGGATCCTCGTAGACGGGGGGATCTTGGCAGAGACGTGATGTTTTGGCCTTGTTTCAAGAGCCTAGGTCTTAGCAGAGCAAGGCTGGTACCCTAGCACCACCCCTTGATAGGCTTCAGTGGCGAAAAGGTCCACCCCTTGGGCATGTATGAGATGGACGTACGGATGGGGGATGAGTGTCCTAAGAGGTTGACCAAGAAGATAAACTTTTTAGTCATGGACGAGAACGTATCCTCGGCCTATAACCTCATCATAGGAAGAGTGGCCCTTAAAGAGTTTGAAGTTGTGCCGTCGACGATCCATCAGATGCTAAAATTCCCGACCCCATATGAGGTAGGGGAGGTGCAAGGTGACCAGACCATAGCGCGAGAATGTTACTTCAACTCGACCGAAGAGAAAGAGGCCCATAGGAGAGCAACCACCACTTATAGCATTGATATGCTTGACCCAAGAGATGAGATAAAGTTAAAGAAGGGAGAGGCCGCGGAAGAGGTAGAATCCATTGTCCTCAATGAGGACGAGCCGGAAAAAACCATCCTGGTCGGCAAGGACCTTGAGTTGGAAATCAAGAAAGATCTAATAAAATTCCTCAGGACGAGGCAAAGTGTCTTCGCATGGAGTCACGCAGATATACCCAACATCGACCCTGAGGTTATGAGTCACAAAATCAAAGATGCCAGGCTTATCAAACAGAGACAAAGAGTCTACTCCAGGGAAAAGTACGACGTCACCCGAGAAGAGGTCAAAAAATTAAAAGAGGCTGAGGTTATAAGAGAAGTTACATACCCAGAGTGGTTATCGAACGCAGTCATTGTACCCAAAGCCAATGGGAAGTGGAGAATGTGTGTTGATTTCATTGACCTGAACAGGTCTTGCCCAAAAGACAGCTATCCCTTACCTCAGATAGATCAGATGGTGGATGCTACAGCGGGTCATGAACTCATGAGCTTCATGGACGCGTATTCTGGCTACAACCAGATCTTTATGGATGTTGAAGACTCAAAGAAGACAACCTTCATTACTGACAAAGGGACGTGATGCTACAAAGGGATGACCTTCGGTCTGAAAAATACAGGGGCAACATACCAACGTCTTGTTAATAAGATGTTTAAAGAGCAAATAGGTAAGACTATGGAGGTGTATGTAGACGATATGCTAACAAAGAGCTTGAAAGCTCGCACTCATGTAGCAGACCTTAAGAAAACCTTCGATGTTATTGACTCATACAGAATGAAACTCAAAACCGCAAAGTGTGTCTTCGGAGTAGGAGCTGGGAAGTTCCTTGGATTTATCGTCAATCAGAGAGGGATTGAAGCGAACCCTGAGAAAATCAAGGCTTTGCTTGACATGAAGACACCGAGGAGTATCAAAGATATCCAAAGACTCATGGGGAGAGTGGCTGCACTTAACAGATTTGTTTCTAAGGCAACGGACAAGCGCCTTCCATTCTTTAAGGTGCTTATAAAGGCCTTCCAGTGGGAAGATGAGTGTGAAAAAGCCTTCAACCAGCTCAAGTCTTACTTGGGGTCTCCCTTATTGTTATCTCGGCCTGTTGCAGGAGAAAAATTATATGTGTATCTGGCAGTCTCTGAATCAGCCATTAGCGCAGCCATAATACGGGAAGACGCTGGAATCCAAAGGTCTGTATATTTCAACAGTAAGGCCCTTCAAGGGGCCGAACAAAATTACCCTCACATGAAAAAGCTAGCTTACGCCCTGATACATGCTTCGAGGAAGATGAAGCCTTATTTCCAGGCCCACTCCATGGTCGTTCTTACTGACTCCCCACTAAGACAGGTCCTATATAAACCTGAGAAGTCCGAGAGGTTGATGATATGGGCCATTGAGTTGGGAGAGTGTGATCTTACCTACCAACCTAGGACAGCCATCAAAGGGTAGGCCCTCGCAGACTTTGTCGCTGAGTTCACATGGGAAGAGGCCGAGGCAGAGAATGGCCTAAAGGGTGTTAAAAAATGTGGTGTCTTTCGAAATTCAGAAGAGACGACACCAAACATCTTCCAAGATCAGGAAGAGGTCACATCCAACAGGGCCAGGAGTAGAGTCGCGGAGAACGAGGAAGATTGGTACCTCTTCAAGCAAGGAGTCATGTCAAAAGGGGTCTTCTCATCGGATATAGACATTTGGAGCCTCTTCGTTGACGGCTCTTCCTGCGACAGTGGAAGCGGTGCGGGGTTGATACTCTCGGCTCCAGATGGTGCCAATATTGAATACGCTTTGAGGTTCAACTTTCAGGCCTCTAACAACAAGTTCGATTACGAGGCAATGATAGTAGGTCTCTCATTGGCAAAGACTCTTCGCGTAAAGCGACTCCTACTCCACAGCGACTCAAGGCTAGTTGTCAATCAAGTACTGGGAGTCTATGAGGCCAAAGATGAAAGGATGGTCAAGTATCTGAAAAGGTTAAGAAAGATGCTGGAATATTTTGAAAAGGCAAGACTAAAGAGGGTGCCCCGATAAAGTAATAGCCACGCAGATGCCTTGGCGAGGTTGGCCTCGGCAATAAAGACAGATGTTAGAAGGACCATTCCGATCGAGGTCTTGGGGAAGGCAACCATTGAGCAAGAAGAGGTATGTAACCCTTGTCACAATTTGAACTTAGGAGACTCATGGATGGATCCCCTCGTCAGATATATCAGAGAGGGAGAGCTACCTGAATCCAAGTTAGAGAGGCAGAAATTGAGATATAAGGCTACCAAGTTCTCGGTAGTAGGAGACGGCCTGTACAAGAAAGGATTCCTACTACCTCTCCTCAGATGTGTGCACCCCTTGGAAGTTACCCGGATCTTACATGAATTTCTTGAGGGTTTTTGCTCTAGCCACATAGGGGGAAGACCCTTGGCCAAAAGAATCATCACACAGGGGTATTGGTGGACAACCTTATCCAAGGACGCTGCAGCCTATGTAAGGAAATGTGATAAATGTCAGAGATTTGACGCTATCCATCATCAACCTCATCATCCTATGACGTCAATCACTTCTCCATGTCCATTTTCAGTATGGGGAATTGACTTGGTAGGACCCCTGCCAAGAGCTACCAACAATTATAGATTCTTAATAGTTACCATCGACTACTTCTCAAAGTGGGTAAAGGCAGAGCCGATGATAACGATCACAGAGCAAAAGACCTTCCAATTTATTTGGAGGAATATCATATGCAGATACGGCCTCCCAAACACTCTCATCTCGGATAATGGGACCCAGTTCAAGAACTCCTCTTTAGAAAAGTATTGCCTAAGAGTGGGAATAAAGCAGTTCTTCTCATCTCCTGGCCGACCTTAGGCAAACAGTCAGACCGAGGTCATAAACATAATAATTCTCGATGGAATCAAGAAGAGGTTAGAAGATGCGAAGGGAAGATGGACTGAAGAGGTCTACGCTGTGTTATGGGCCTACAAAACCACGACAAGGACACCAACAGGAGAAACCCCATTCATGTTGGCACACGGCTCAGAAGCCGTTATACCAACGGAAGTAGGGCTTCCAACTCATAGGGTTCAGACCTATGACCCTGATAAAAATGGGGAAGAGAGGAGGCTAGACCTAGATCTAATTGAAGAAAGAAGAGAAGATGCAGAGATCAGACAAGCAGCCTACCAACAGAGGGCAGCGAAATTCTACAACCAAAGGGTGAGGTCAAGACCCATCGCGGTGGGAGATCTAGTGCTAAAGAAGACCTTACAGAAAACAAACAAGCTCCACCCAAACTGGCACGATCCCTACAAAGTGACAGAAGAGGTTGTGCCTGGAACCTACAGGCTAGAAAACCTAGAAGGAGAACCTTTCGCTAACCCATGGAACGTTGATCACCTAAAGAAGTATTACATATGATGTTGCAAAGAGTTTGTGTAAATGTACCATCTTATTAGTAAGAGGTTGTTAATAAAAGATCAGTTCTCATGGTGGTTTTTGCTTTATTTTGCACTTATGTCAGAAATCTATGAGGATAACACCTTAGGTGATGACCTCAGACCCTTAACATCATTAATTTGGTTAGGTTAATTATGAGGATAACACCTTAGCTGATGACCTCAGACCCTCATAACATCACTCAGTGGTGATGAGGTCTTAGCTCAGACACCCTAATGGATGACCTCAGACCCTTAACATCATTAATTTGATGAGATTAATTATGAGGATAACACCTTGGGTGACGACCTCAGACCCTCATAACATCACTCAGTGGTGACAAGATCTGAGCTCAGACACCCTAATGGGTGACCTCAGACCCTTAACATCATTAATTTGGTGAGTTTAATTATGAGGATAACACCTTGGGTGACGACCTCAGACCCTCACAACATCACTCAGTGGTGACGAGGTCTGAGCTCAGACACCCTAATGGGTGGCCTCAGACCCTTAACATCATTAATTTGGTGAGATTAATTATGAGGATAACACCTTGGGTGACGACTGCAGACCTTTATAACATCACTCAGTGGTGAAAAGGACTGAGCTCAAACACCATAATGATATGACCTCAGACCCTTAACATCATTAATTTGGTGAGATTAATTATGAGGATAACATCTTAGGTGATGAGCTCAGACCCTTATAACATCACTCAGTGGTGACGAGGTTAGAGCTCTGACACCATAATGAGATGACCTCAGACACATAACATCATTAATTTGGTGAGATTAATTGCGAGGATAACATCTTAGGTGATGACCTCAGACCCTTATAACATCACTCAGTGGTGACGAGGTCTGATCTCAGAAACCATAAAGAGATGACCTCAAACCCTTAACTAATTTGGTTCAAGTAAACACCATTGCATAAGCTTCAGAGCCAAAACATTATGACATACATTCAACAAAAGAAGAGGATCCTCCTCAGAGAATAACATATTCAGAGGTTACAGAGAATGGAAAGGTAAGAACCACACTCATTCAGAAATTATAAATGTTCAGGGATTACAATCAAGCTTCACAATGTCAGGGGTTACAAATAATATTCAGAGATTCCCTTTTTAAGGGTTTGAAGGGGGAATGTTGGTGTCTTCGATTTGGTTAAGTTGGACGACGTTGGTCACCTCGACAACGTCATCATAATGATCTGCCCCTCCAACCTCTGTGCCATCCAACGTGGAAGTCTCGGCATGCGTGGTTGCCTCCTCCTCAAACTCTTGAAGGCCTGGGCAAGCTGAGGATTAATAAAGCCAAGGCCTATGAAGTTAGAGGCTTTCAAAGTTCCAGCCTCCTTCTACTTGACAACTGCTCATTTGGTAGTAGCTTTGATACCTCTCTCGAGGTACTCAAAGGCAAAGCCCATAAACTCATCAGAACTTTTGTACTCGGCTATTATCCCCTCAGAGGCGTCATCGAGGGCTGCCTTCGTGGCCGAGCTAACCTTCTGCTGCAGACTGTCGTCCTTGGCCTTTAGAGCCGTAGCATAGTCCTTCTTAAGCTGAGAGACCTCTTTCTCCAGCCCCTTCACCTTCTTGTCAATTTATGCTTTCAAAGTACTTTGGACCTTCTCGGCCTCTTGACCCTTTTGGATGAGCGACAATTTCCTCAGAGTCCAATTGGAGAGGTAGTACATAGCCGCCAGGCCCTATAAATTTTATGATCATGAATGAGTCAAAGACAAATCATAGGTTACACTTAAAAAATGTAAAGAAGTATGAGGTAATACCTGAATGGATCTATGAATGCCGAACTCAACCAACAAGGGAGTATCAAGTGATCGGAAGAAACGCTTATCGGCCTCGGTCATTGTAGAGCCAAAGGCATCTAGGGCCTGCAGACTATGGCCGACGATGCTGTCAGTAATCTTCAACTGCTCTAGACGAGCCGATAAGGCATCTGCTGAAGTCCTTGAAAGTCTCGTCAAGCTAGGTGCAGCCATTTACCAGAGTTCGTCTGAGATATCCTTTGGACGCTCTGCAAAAATTAATAGAACTGAGTTAGAAGATCGGACATAAATAAACTCAGAGGTTTAACTTCAAATAGAAAGAGGTTACCAAGCTCAGTAAGGGGACTTCCACCAAGAACTATCTCAGAGAGGTAATGGGGGGTCATCAAGTGCTCGAACTTAACAACCAGACCATGTGCCCCCTGATCTTGTAGGGCTTTCACCTTCTGAAGGTTTTGAAGGCTCAGACCAGGGTCGGCCCTCGCAAATATGGTGACCTTACCCCATCTCAAGGGCATCCTCGGCTCTAGAATGGATGAGGGAGCACATGGGCCATATTCCCATGGCCCAGAAGCAAAAAAGTATCGAGGCTTCCAGTTATGGTTGGAAGTCTTAGTTATTTGAAGCATCTTTTTCTCAGGCTTTCGAGCTACAAAATGATAGTAGCTCGAATGATTATTGGATGAGGAAGGGACATAGCAACCAATAAAAACCTGAACTGGAAGGTCTGAGTGGTGGACAGCCTTCCATAAGACTATGTCCCCTATTATGACCCTCCAGGCATTAGGGGATAGTTGAGAGGGGGGCAAATTGATATGATGAAGGATGGACTTGATAATGGGATGAATGGGCAAACGGAACCCTAATTTGAACATCTACTCGTACAAGAAGAACTCACCATCTCGGCCATTGTAGGCCCTCTCCTCCCTCAGAGGTCTCCTAAGCTTTATTGAGGGACTGATAGAATACAGATATCTGAAGCAAAGAAGGTCTACCTCCGTAACAGTGCTCTCGATCTCGGCTAGCTCAGAAACGTCGACATCGCTTTCAACCTCATCATCATCATCTAGATCAACGTCGGCCCGAGCAGATGTTAATGGGTTACTCGGAAATCTCTGAGCGAACTCGACACCGGTGAAGGCCAATAGAGGAATGGCGTCAAGTGGTGGTGGAATGGCCACACTCGGCTCAACGATCTCAACCTCTGAAGAAGAGGTCGAGGTGCTCGAGTTATTATGAGACGAGGCTCGGCTAGAGACCTCGGCCGCCTCAGAGTCCTGATCTTCCCGAGTTGTGAAGTCCATGGCCTCTTGGAAGGAATCCATAGACATGGGGTCTGAGGTAGAAGACTCAGACTCGGACATCGGTACTGGTTCGGTAGGAACCTCTACCTGGTTAATGGGTTCCAGGGGATCAGGATATATCATCTTCAGAGGTGGTGGAAAGATGGGTCTGATAGGGAATTCTTGTGACCTATGAGCCTCCTCCTGTGCTCTTTTTACTTGTCTGATTTTCTCTAAAGTCTTCTCTCAAAGAGAGGGGAACTCCTCAAGAAGTTGGTAGAGGGGTCTGAGCATTAGAGGCAGACACTACACTTGGGGAGACTTCCTAAACTACAAACAATATTGGCTAATAAAATAAAGGAGTCTAAAGATCAAATTACCCAAGCCTAACAAGAACAGTTCGCCTGAAACTATGGTGAACTCATCGAAAAACTCAGAAATTCGCCGGAAAACACAAATAGAAAGGAAAAAGTAGAGAAAATGGAGGCAAATGAGGAGAAGAAGATACCTGAAGATGACACGACAAGGAAAAGTGAAGAAAACTCGAGAAAGCACCACCAAAGACCTCTATAGAGGAATCGCGAAGAGAATGCCTTTAGGGAGAGAAATCGCTGGAGTGCAATTGTGCAGGAGAGAGAATTAAGGATGGAGGGAAAAATGAGGGTTAAAACCCTTAAATAGTCAGGCGCTATTCCCAAGGCCCGTCATTTCCTTGGGATCCCTAAAGGCAACTGATGGCACACGCTTGCCAAACAAGCCACACTCCAACATTGGATTATTGTCAAACAAATATTGGCTCATATGTATAAAGGCCTCGGAGATGTGAAAATCCCACAGTCACCTGCTCTCACATGTAACTAAGGGCTGGGGGTGATTGATATGCCCGAAGTGTGACCTCAGCTCAGAGACACCAACCTCGGCCGAGATTATGGCCGACGCTAGACAAGCCTTGGGCATGCGACATCAGCTCTCAAAAAGGACATTGCTCGCATCATGAGGATCAACAGCACTCTCATACACCTGGGAATGGCAACCTCGTCCAGATATAGGTCGAGCTCGCAAGAAGCCTTACCAACAACCTCATCAAGACATCAGTCGACGCTCCAAGCATAAGCCAGCTCAACCTCGGATAATGCCGACCCCTATCCATTGTCTCGGCTTAATATGAGTGAAGACCTTCATGGCCACCTCGAACTGAACGAGCACCTAGACTTATCAACCTCATCCTCTTCCAGGCCGAGGTCATGCACCAAGCATGATAGCCGAGCATCTGCTGACATTTGGATAAGGGCGCGTGGACACAAATCAGTTATAACAAGATTATTCCCCACACGTGTGGGGAATATTTCATCATCATTCTCTACATGTGACAGTGACAGGTGGCTTTCCCATATTGGTGAGGCTAACACACATGCACATTACACGCATGGGGGTACATTACACCCCATAGGAACTATATATAGAGGTCATCCTCTACCTTGCAAAGGATCCCAAAAATACAACCCTAGCTGAAACTCTGTCTAGATACATAGTAGAGGGAGAGATTGAGAGATTGTATCCATGGACGTCAGTGCATTATTATAGTGAGGTTATTCACACACACACACAATGAACGTAGGCCAATTAAGGCTGAACCACTTATATTTTGGTGTTCTCTCCTTTTCTCCTCATCTCATTCTCTTACCTTTCATATAACTATGCTGCCATAGTTTTTCTTAGATTGAGCTTGAAAACACCTAACCTGGTGGTGCTAATCCTAGCATCATCACTCACACTACCTAGAGGAGGAGTGGAGTATCTTGTATATATCGATGCATCCTTATAGGGACTTGGGGTGTACTACATCAGGAGGACTGGACTATAACTTATGCTTCTTGCGAGTTTAATCCCCGTGAGAGGAACTACCCTATGCAGGATGTGGAGCTACATGTCGTAGTTTTTTCCTTAAGGATTTGGAGGAACTATCTCCTTAGGCAGAAATTTATCCCATTGCCGAATCATAAATCGTTGCAGTATATGTTCACTCAAAAGGATCTTAATATACAAAAGTGTAGATAATGGGAGCTCATGAAGGGCTATCAGTTTGACATCCAATATCACTAGGGTAAGTATAATGTGGTGGAAAATGTGCTGAGTTGACGACCTATAAGGGAGTCACTAGAGGTTTGAAAAGTGAAGTGGAGTGAACTTCGACTGGATAACATAGTTGCCATGCCTTGAGTGGGAGTGCTTACTGTCACACTCGAAATCATTATGAGGTTATGAAGTCATAGGTATGGGATCAACTCTGTCAGGACAGGGTGTGTCAGTTATTAGTATAGGAGTCAAGCTCTTACTCAATCAGTTTAGGGGGAGGCTCAAGCTTTAATATGAGGCTTATAGTCCTAGATGATGGTGAATTTCCACATACTGTTTTGACAGAGTCCCTCAAGTTGAGGTTTGCAGTGCATCCCAATAAGAATAAGATGTATCAAGACATATGCAAATGATATTGGTGGGATAGTATGAAGCGGAACATTGCTAAGTTTGTCTTGAAGTGTGACACTTGCCAATTAGTGAAGGTAGACCATCAGAGGCCAACTGGTATGTTACAGCCAATGGAAATTCCAACTTAAAAGTGGGAAATTATATTAATGGACTTCACTATGGGACTACCGACATCGTAGAGGGGTCATGATTCCATAAGGGTCATTGTAGATCATCTGACCAAAGTGGCCCATTTTTTGCTAGTTCGAATGAATTATACGATAGGACAGTAGCCCAGCTCTTTATAACTAAAATAGTGAGGCTACATGGGGTATCGATTAATATTGTGTCTTATCGGGATAAGATCTTTGTGTCACATTTTTGGTAGAGTTTTCTAAAGATGATGGGGACTGAGTTGCAGTTGAGTATGACTTACTATTTGTAGACTGATGAGCAGAGTTCGCGGGTTAATCAGATGCTGGAGGATATACTCGAGATATGTATACCGGATTTTAGGGGAGGTTAGGAGCCTTACCTTCCACTTGTAGAGTTCACATATAATAATTCTTAACAGTTCACTATCGGCATGGTGCCCTTTGAGGCATTATATGGCCAACATTATCATTCACCTGCTTTTTGGTTAGAGGTGGGGTACAACAAGCTTTTTGGACCCAAGATAATTCAGGACACTTTTACCAAGATTGAGCTCATTTGGGGTCGTAAACCGATAGCTCAGGACTGGAAGAAGAGCTATGCAGATGCGAATAGAAGGCACGTAGATACGTATGTGGGTGATTAGGATTTATTTCAGATGGATCCTATGAAAGGAGTTATAATATTTGGAATAAGGGAAGCTCGCTTCAAGGTGTGTGGATCCTTTCCCAATCATTGATAGTGTAGGGCCGGTGGCATATATGTTCACATTGCTAGAGAATCTACAGCGAATTCACAACGTGTTTCATGTATCATCTTTGAAAAAGTATTAAAGGCGTGAGAGGGATTATTGGCACATTCCATTGGAGGATATTGATCTGCAACCCAATTTCTCATATGAGGAGATATTGGTTGCTATTTTAGATCATAGTTACCATAAGTTGCGATCTAAGGTGGTTCCCTTGGTTCGTGTTTTATGGGGGCATTATAGTGCCGACGAGTCAACGTTGGAGCTGGAGGATGATATGCGAGAGAAATATCATAAGCTCTTTATATTAAGTATGTCCAAAATTCGGGGACAAAATTCTTTTGTAAGGGGGAAGTATGTAACACCCCATATTTTTTTAATATACTTTTAAGCATTTAAATTACACATGTGCACTTAATTTAAATAAAATAAGAAATAAAGATAATTCAATAAATATTAATTAGTGAGAAAAAGATTAATATTTATGTGAAAATATATTTATAGTGAGATAAGTAAATAAAATTATGTCAAACGGTATTACGTCGTAAGTTATTAAAAATCGACGGGATTTGATGTTATCTTACTCAGGGCACGCGTGTGGGGTCGTGTTAGGAATGAAATGAAAAATTGATGATGGGTTGTTGCATGGTAATTTTGAGTGCACGGATGATCCAAAATGGGTCGAAATAGTCAAAATTAGGTACCCATGGGCAGTAATCAAGTTTCGGGGGCTTTTTAGACTAGTTAGGACCCACATAGGGGATACGGGATATTTTACACTTAGGCCATAACCTAATTTTTTACCATAACCTAATTTTCAATTTTATACTATAAGAAGGGATGGGGGATGGTAGGGGGTAGCCACAGTACCATTCCAACAGTCTGAAAGGGAGACATAATAGAAAACAGAAGGGAGAATAAAGGGAGATCAAGAAAAGGCAATTCGGGAAGGATTTAGGGGCAATTTTGGGGCTATAATCATCGCGGTACAAAGATAAATTCAGACTTTACCATAATTTCAAGGAACGTGTATAAACTTGCCTAATACCATATGTATGTGTTTGAATTCATATCATAGTTGGGGATACAAACATGATTTTTAGTAGGATTCACATGTTAAAATGGGTATTTGGGAAATGATTTCATAGAATTTGATTGATGATTATACCATATGAAATCTAAGAATTCAATTCTATGTCAAATATAGAATCTTGATAAAAAATCTGAGATTGAATCATGAAAATATGTGATCTTGAATTATACATTTGGAAATTGTGTAATTTAACATTATAATTAGTGTCTGAATCAATTCTGGACAAACTGGCGTTAAATCCCATGATTAGGAATGATGTTTGAATGAATTGAGGTGGTAAAACATGTATCCTTTTGTTTGAGATTGATCAGGTAATGTTAATTTGTATTGCGATGAAGAGTGGGACTCATATACGGTGAAAATTAGGTAAAAAACTCGTAACAGACGCAGCATCCCTGCCTAGGCCAACGTCCAGGGGTGAACCGGTTCACTCCCTAACTGAACCAGTTCGACTGCCTTATTTGTCACATTCTTGTTGTTTAATTATTGAGTAAATTGATTTGGGATCTATATTATTTTGGGATGTCCATAGATGAGAGTAGGATTTCTGAAAAATATTTAGAAACATCATTTTACCTTTGGATAATCAGGATAAATTTGGGGTATTGAATTATGGGTGTTGAGGACGAAGGACACTTGAAAAATAAATTTACAGATTCGATTGGAAATTTGGCAGAATTGGGATACTGACTGGTTGGTAATGGATTAATGTCTAGATTAAATATTATATGTATGAATTTATTTACGGGATTACTTATATATTAGGGAGTCAGCATTAGACTCGGGGGTTATGGGCTAATGTTATAAGTGACATAAGCACGGCTAGTCAGTCATATATATACACACACACACAGTCAGGGTCTCCAACATACCTCCTAGCAACATACCTATGAACATACCCATTTTTTAAAATAATTAAAAAAAATTGAGATGATTTTTTTTATATGGGTTCATGATAATTCAGTGTGCCACCGTAAAAAAAAATCAGCTAAAAATAATTTTTTTTGTTGTTTTTAAGAAATGGGTCATAAAACTGACAGTTTTTACCCTTTAAAGCTGTTGATTTTTTACCTATTTTTTAAAAATAACAAAAACACATTATTTTGAGTTGAGTATTTTTACGAGGGTACATTGAAATATCATGAACTCACATAGCAAATACCAACTCAAAATTATTTTTTTTACTATTTCAAAAAAATAAGTATGTTTAATGAGGTATATTGGAGAGCCTGACTATATATATATAAAACATACCTACTCTAAGAATGCTATCAAGGGAGATTGCGCGTAGTGGGCGATCCACACTGGCATTGACCAATGGGTGTAAGATCAATTCCCCAGGTCATAGGTCTATCGTACGACCATTATATGTGAGTTTTGAGTATAGTGGGGTAATCTGGTATGGTTATGACCCACGGATGTATAACTATGACCGCCTCCGATTTTACATTTACAATTTAGGTTTGGTGGCGAGATTTTGACCCGATGGCCCAAGTTAAGGTATATGATATCCCTAGAACCTGATAGCATGCTAGAGATTATATCCTCAAGGTAATGCTCTGGGATTGCGGCTATACGTATTTAGCAAGCAATATATATGTATGTGTATTAGTTGTGATATATATATAAATGTGATAAATATATATGGGTGAATAAAATGAATGTGTGAATATTAAATTAGTAACTGGCATGAAGTTATTGGTATCATCTAATGATGAGAACTAAAATGATGTACGTATGTGTATCTAAATAAGATTTAAATCCAAGAATAAATACATGTGACAGTTTGGCTAGAAGGTTAATGTATGGGCTAAGGTAAACGTTGGTACTAGTTAGGTAAGGAAGCTTAACTAAGGTTTTTAAAATACCTACGTTAAGTGCATACTTTAGATGCGGGGTGAGGATTATTTCATGGGAGTGCGATACTAGTTTAAATATGAAAGATTGCATTGCATTTTACACACTTGCCAAATATTTTTAAAAGGTTTTGGGCTCTCACCCACATCAAAATATTTTCAAAAATTTTAGGTGTCCAGCCACAGGGTCGCCAAGCATGATTATTCCTTCCAATCAGGCAGTGTTGCAACGACTATAGATGCTTGCAGGAATTTGATTAGTCGCATATATCTTGAGTTTCAACTAGGATTCAATTCAGTTGTTATTCGAGCATGTCGCCCATTATCAGACAGTTATTTATTCAGTCTATGGATTATTGTGTTGGATTATTATCAGGTGTTTATTCGATCCGTGGGATTGTTATTGTTATTGCATTATTCAGTTATTATTCGTGGTGAATGTGAATATTTATTTGGAATGGTTTGTGGTGAATGGAATTAATTTATGGCAATTTAAAAAGTTTTAAAACACGAGGCTTAATAAGTTATTAATAATTAATTGAATTTTCACACAGTGATGCTAAGAATGAGCCAGCTGAGATTCCTATTTTATTTTAGTAGAGGGTTGGCCATCCGTTATTTTAATAAGTGAGGTGTCACATAAAATAGTCATTCTAGTGTAGTGTTTGGGTAAAAAGTACCTAAGAAGAGCTCATCGCATCACCAGAAAATATCACGCGTGGTCGACGTTATCCGCACCCCACCACATCCCTCCCAGTATGTCCCTAATGAGTAATCACACATGGTATATGTGCACATAAACAAAGCATGTAATTATGACACTACACAATCGGGTTAAATAACGAAGTACTAAGCCTAAGTAGTTGGTTAAGGGAATAAATACAAACCCTACTCGACTCGATTACACATAATGTCTCTATTTTTAATAGCTAATACATATGTTAACTATAATTGGTTATATACGATATTAGCCCAGATTTCCAAGGCTTTCCAAATCTAAAGATCATCTCACACTTAACCTTTACAATAATTATCTTAAAATAATAACTACCTTACTCAACAGGTCAAAATACAATTATAAACTAGTGTGTGATCTACACAATCACTAAGAATCTATTGTTCTCATAATGTATCCCAATAAACAACCTTATATTGAGTGTCCTTGATCAATTACTTATAATTCCATCCACTCGTGGATTATCAAAAGTGTCTTAAGTTTTAAATTAATTATCTCCAATTAATTAAGAACTTATTTACAATGTTCACCAAATCTAATCGACCCTAAATCGTTAAGACTATGATTCCAAAATAGCCTCACAATAAGCACCTAATTGTTTCCTAAACCTTAAATAAACATTGTTATGCAAAACCTAACCAGCTAACCTTCAACTGCATTCAGTGTTCACGTGGGTAATCGTAATCGTGCGCACGTATGCCATTTGCATGAGGCCAATCCCACTCGTGTAACTGTCTGCGTATCTAAACCTCTGAAAATATGGTTTGATCTTCCACAAACTCTAAACTACGAACTCAGCAACCTTAAATTTCCAACATTTCAGGAACATGCTCTAATGATCTGTAACACTTTTGTATCAATAAGCAACCTATAACTACAAGTTTAAGACAATTTAATCAATGATTTAGGAACTAATTTTAGATTATACGTTTTCAAACCATTGATTCATTTTCTATTAAAAACAACTCAAATTCTAATTCAATCTATGTATTAAATTAGGGGGCTTTTATTTTATTCCTTACCATGAATTAGTTTCCATCAATTAAAATCAAGTTATAGAGTCAGATTCTTGCGATTAATTTTTCAACCATCTAAAATCTATAACACGGGTATTAAAATTAATTTAGTCATAATCCAATTTTGAAATTATGTTCAGATGATTAACAATCAAATTATATACATTTAAATTTCGATTTCAATGCCTACTCTTATAATAACGCAATCCCGATCAAATTCTTAATCGACATAAACTTGTTTATGGACTAATTAACTAATCAAAGTCCCAAAACTTATCAGTTTCTCGTCCAACCCTTGTGTCTCTTCTCTTAAGCTCTTTAAGATTTCTCTAAGGTGTAAAATGTGTTTTAGGTTTGTACCCTTAACCTAATAATCAAGATTATCATGATATTAGTCTTGGGCCTAAAACAAACATCAACCCAATGAACCTAAATAATACTCCCAATGTCTAAAAACTCCACTCAAGCCATATACCAACCGAATAACTTAATTTTTACTATTATAAGTCAATAAAGAACTTTCTACGCATCCCAATAGTCAACAACAAATATAATTAATTATACAAATTAATTATCTCAATAAATAAACATATTAGCGAGTACGAGCCAATTAAGTTAAAACTTAATTTTTAATTTATTATATATGACTCAACATTATAAGAAACTATTTCACAATATGTAGAACTTGATATCAAGGGAATAATTCAAATAACGAAACCCTCGACACCTAGTCTCTGACCATTCTACAATCGCCTATAGTACTAGTCACTTAAAATATTTAATAAATGAATTATCATGTATTATGTCAATTTAAAAAGAATATTAAATTACGTAACACATAAATAAATGTCGTAACACGGAAGAATTGTATAAAATAACGTACCACATGTCAGATAATAGTAATCACAATTAAATAATCAATTTAATAATGAATTAATTACCAAAAAATACAGGTTATTACATTTCGCGATATAATCATATAATTTCGATAAAAAACTGGTATCCACTAGCTCCTTCTATTTCCCTATCAATGTCCCTATATTTCAAGTTGATAACTTAAGTCCTGGACTAACTTGTTTAATCGTACATGTCTCGATTAATGTAGATACCCTAATCATTTAATAGTATACCTAGGAACTGATTTGAGACCCCTTTTTATTTTTTAGATATCGAGTAGTAGACATAATACCCTTAATTATTTTTCAAGACTCTCGATGATAGATGCAACGCATCGGGTATAATAATGTCTTAATATTAACATATATATATATATATATATATATATATATATATATATATATATATATATATATATATATATATATATATATATATATATATATTTATACGATTCATATTCATGGATCTAACAAAGTTTTACACTGGATGAATACTATTATATTTGTAAATCAAATCATTGTAAATACTTTTTCACTTATATCTTATTGAGACCACCGACAAAAAATTCTAAATGTACATATGAATTGTAGTTTGTGATGGGGCTTGATTTGAGGCAGCTTCAACGTTTTTTAATATAATGAAATGGAAGTAAAAAGAGCATTGTCTTTACTATAGTCCACCATTGAAAAAGTTTGTGAAAACATCGACCAACCTTAACTAAAAAACCCTCCCCTTCCTCTACCTCTCATTTCACCCCTACCCCCTCCCCCCAATGCCTTCACCTGTTCCAGCTACACCTCCACCCTCTCATTCCATGTGAGAGTAGGGGAGTACCACCTGATTCCCTTCTATAAAAAAATAAACAATTATCAAAGAAAATCCAATGAAGTTTTGTGGGCCTATCTCAGTTTGGTCAGTTGAAATGGTGATATGAGTCAGTAGATATCATCGATTGTAAAAGATCCTCTGAAGATAAGATCGGAGTGGTTGTGACAAGAACTACCCCTTTGGTGGTAGATCGGGCATGTGACTTTGAATATTTGTTGTTTATTTATTTTAGTTATTTTTTTACTGTTTTTATTGTGTTTACGGGCTCCGTTTGGAGTCTTATCTCTTGTATCCTTCATGAGCGATTTATCCACTTTTAATATGGATGTCGGGTTTGGGGAGTTTTGGTCCAATTGTCCCAACGGTTATTCATATCGGGTTGAGATTCAGAAAGACTTTGTGCCTTTTTGGATCTCTTCCACCTTAACTAAGGTGTAACTTTTTTTAGGTTCCTTAGAATTTGCGTCTCCCTCTTTGATGTTGTTGCTTATGATGCATTTGTCTTGTATAATTACACCATCTATTTATCGTGTGCACTGACTTTGTTTAGAGCAGTTTGTTTCCTGGTGCCTTTGGTACCAATTTCTTAATTTTATTACTGAGATGTGTTATAATGAGAACCTCAAACTTACCAGCTTTGCTAAAAACCTATTTGTAAGCATTTCTTCGTTTTTGTGTTTTTGTATGCTTTTGCTCTTTTTATCCCTTCTACTTAATCCGAGTCCGTTTGTGTTTAGTTAATCTATTATTCTTGTTATCACCGGTTACTTAAAGAAAAATCCTCACTATGATGTTAGAAAAAACATGTGAAATTTTCAATATGCAATGGTTTTCTATCACAGTTTTTATATGTAAAAATGAGGATTGAAATTTTTTAACGGGCATGAAAGGTACAATGAACATTGTGGTATATAATTAATGAACACTCACTCGCTTTAAAATAAATAGTAAGAGAATTAAGATATATATAAGGGTCAACTACTTTATAGTCTCCAACATAAATAAATATTTCGTAAAAAAGACACCAATTTTTCATCTAACCCACTTAGTCCCTCAAACACTCATTAATCCAATATTCTCTTATTTTTAAGGGTCCGCGCTAGCGGCACCCTCTCCCCACCTCTCCCTAGCTCACCCCCACTGCTGGAGTTTGGATATCCCTAGTCGAAAATCCGACGACTATCCAACATTTTCATATTTTTAACGGTCTGCGCTAGTGGCGCCCTCTCCCCACCTCTCCCCCACACCTCACCCCCAACTGCCGGAGTTCCAATAATGCTCGTCGGATATTCGATAACCCCATCAGAGCTCTGAAAGTCTCACAAGATCTTCGATGGTGATTGTCGGAGCTCCGATGGGGATCGTCGAAGCTTCGACAAGGGCTGCCGAAGCTCTGGTAGTGGGTGGGGGTGGGGGTGGGGGTGAGGAAAAGGAGTGGAGGGGTTTGTGTGCGTCCTTGTTTTTAGTGTTTTTATATGGTGAGGAAATTTTTGGAACAAAATAAAAAAGTTTGGACTAATCATGTATTAATACTTATTTAAAGGACTCAATCGATTAAAATTCTAAATATAAACGCTAATAAATATAATTGTTTCATGAGATACAAATAAAAAAAGGGATATTGGAAATAGGGTGTCAATCCATGTGCATCTTGACGTGTTCGGATCATATCTTATCAAGTTTGTGATAACTATTAGTCAAATCTAACCCAACCCATTTAACTAATCATGTTGGATCATCAAACACGAACCCGACCAGTTTATTATTGTGTCCTGTTAGAATTGAGCGGCATAACTCATTAAGTAAAACATAAAACCAATTTTTTCTTCTCTCCTAACCAAGTAAACCTCTCATAGGTCTACGATAACTTAAAATTTAATTAATTTTAACTTCTTGCAATATATAACTAATTTATCATCCAATTCTCCATGAATCTTATAGGATGTCTATCAAAGTATATAAATTATCTGATATATTCGTCATAAAATAAGAATTGAATGAATTTATTCGTATTATTTTTAAAATATATCTATATTTTACTTCTAAAGCAATAGAAAGAGAGTTTAATGATTATTATTTATTGTCACTTTAAAATTCATTTCAATCAAAATCTTAGAAACCTCTCCCTTCTCCAAATCTCTTCGATTTCTCAAAAAAATGTGTTTCTTGAGATTGCCTCTTTACGTTTCTTCTCCCATAATAATTTCACTTATATTTGTGCAATACATGAATTTAGTCTTTTTATATAATATGAAATTCATATATAGAAGTTTAAATGGAGGGTCATGTATTTAGTCAATACATACATTTAGTTGATTCATGTATGATGATGTTCATGTATAGACGTTTAAATGTGGTATGTTTTAGTTAAAAAGCTAAATGATATTTGAGATAATATAATATGTAGGTTCTATTTATGCAAGTTGTTATGAATATATTTTTGTCAATCAAAATTTATTGTTTGACTTACATAATGAGTTTTGCTTCATTCATTGTTGGTGCGCGAGGCCCCCAAATTTTAAAATCTTACACAAAAATTAATTTTCTTTTTACGATATGCGGAAGCGGAGATGGTTCAATTGAACAATTACAAACAAATTTTAATTTCTTTACAAATTAAAATAATCCAAGTGAAATAAGATTGAACATACACATATTTTTAATTTCACTTAAACCAACTTAATACAATCCAAGTCCTAGAAATTAGCCTAAGTTATATTTTCAATATTACCAAATTAGGCCAAACAATTTTTAACAAATTAAACGATGACTTGAATTAAATTAAATTTTACCCAAATAATTATGTAGCACCAAATTAAACATGAGTAGTGATTTAAACCAAACTTTATCTTTTTACCTAAGCATGCGTTCTAGGTGATTTTGCAAAAGATAAAATAAACAAAGAACCACTATGCCGCGATGTACGAGAAAAAATTCACAACGGAAAAAAACCTTGGACGGCCCTAGCCTTAAGTTCACTAAGTACGGTTTTACAATTACAATTCATATGACTTACTTTCTCAACTCGACCCCTTTCAAGCCTTGACGCGTCTTCTTGTAAACACCTCTGCCTAGTCGACAACCCCGGAGCTCCACCGGAATCTTGGTCTTCACCAATGAGACTTTAGGTACACCGTCAACCACACATGGTGCCTTTCACCATGTGAGAATGTCGCAGCAAAACCAACAAACTTCTTCTTTATGGAATGTAGAAGGAAACCCAAACGAACTCTTCAAACGGTAGAGTAAAACCGGGTGCCAAACACTCCAAGCAATGATATATATATTGAAACTGGGAATAAACAATATAATTGGGGTGTAAACAAAAGTGTTGTAAAGATTTTTCCTTGAAAAATAAACACTCAAACTTGAACCTTTTCCTTTGAAATTGAACTCTCTAAAAACTCTCTCTAGGAGATGGAGGATACTGAAATAGTTGGTTTTCCAAAGTTGGTTCTCGCACTTGGTAGTTCTGTCCAAAGATAGTGGGAAAAAGTGGGAAACATGGAAAAACTGCTCAAAATTGCCAAAAAAAAACTGTTCCCGCCAAATCTCGTTCGAAGGAGATTTTCGTTCGAACGAAGTCTCGTTCGAACGATACTTCTAACGAAGTTCCAGTGGCAAGTCGTTGACAAACCTCGTTCGAACGAACTTTCAGAATGTTCAAACATTCGATTTTAGCCCAGAAACTTTATTTTAAAGTTTTAAAGAAACCTTCTGAAAATAAACAACATTTTAAAACACGATAGACCCATATAAATATTGTTCCAAGATCCTATATATATTTAACATGCATTCATACCTTAGGAGCAATGGAACCATGTTGATGACATAGAAATGAGGCACAATACACACGACATTTGATGAAGCTTTAATATTTTGTCCGATATGTCTTGAACTAACACGTCATAGGCTTGCATGGATACAATTTAAAACTATCATAAGACTTAAACATTTTTGTCCTGAATTGAGCCAAACTACAAAAGACTCGATTGAAAATTTGTGTCCTTACATTCATGAATTATATAAGATATTAATTTGAATTTTTTTGTATAAGTTGATATTAATTATAATAGGAACACGGAAACACAATATAAAATTAATTATGATTTAAACATGAATATCATTGATCGAACTGAACTAAATGAAAATAACATGATTTATCATATTATGCTCGGATCAAGCTTATATCGATTTAGCCATATTCGTGTGAGTTTAAATATACCATCCCGATATAACTACGTTCTTGTTATATATATATATATATATATATATATATATATATATATATATATATATATATATATATATATATATATATATATATATATATATATAGAGAGAGAGAGAGAGAGAGAGAGAGAGAGAGAGAGAGAGAGAGAGAGGCAGGCTCCTGTGCACACTAAGTTTGCACACTAAGTTTGCACATTACCTTTTAAAAGTAGGCAAACTTAGTGCTGGCGCACACCAATTTTTTTATGTGATATTTAAACATTTCAAGGAACCCATATAAAAAAAATCAGCTCAAAAAAACTTTTTTTGCTATTTTTAAAAAATCGGTCAAACTTTCGCAGTTTTTAAAGGGCTTAAAAACTGCAAAAGTTTGACCGATTTTTTAAAAATAGCAAAAAAAAAATTTTTGAGCTGATTTTTTTTATATGGGTTCCTTGAAATGTTTAAATATCACACAAAAAAAATCATCTCAAAAATATTTTTTTTACTACTTTTAAAAGGTAATGTGCAAACTTAGTGTGCACAGGAGCCTGCCTCTCTCTATATATATATATATATAAAATTAAAAAAAAAAACTATATGTTTCGTGCATTGCGCAGATTACGTGTTCCTATATAATTAATACTAAGTCAATCCATTCATTATTAATATGGACAGTTCGTATCATATTCGAGTTCGTATCATATCATTGTCAACTCTGATCATACCGAATTTCAGATAAAAAATTACACCCTAATTAGATAACCCCTCACATAATTCAAAGGTAGACCACCTATTGGAGACCCCACGTTTGGGTTTGACCGAACTTGCGTTCTATAATGTTGAGACAATGACAATAGTTGTCCTTGTCAATTAATTTAGACCACATATCAAAATACCTACTTTTACTGCCAATGAAAATGACGCACTAACCAACAAAAAAAAGATGAAATTTAGGCACCATCACTTCATATCGTTCAGTTGAAATGACGTGTTGAATATAAATTTTTTGGGTTTTTGATTTTATCTTTTATGTTGATAATCAAATGTCTTTGCCACAAAATGTGAAAATATTTTGAAAGAAAAATAATTTTGTAAACATATTTTATTTACATATTGTATAAAATATTTATATTTTATTATTGTTTGTCTTGCCAAACATAAAAATATATATTAAAAATTTATACTCATTTTTATCATATGTGTATTTACAAAATGTGTCTATGAAATGACTCTTCCTATTACTACTCATTTTGAAAATGGTTTAAATAATAGTACACTTTTATTTTAATTTTATATATAAAATAAGTTTCAAATTAAAATTACAAATTATTTTATTTTTTACTTAAGTATATATTTTAATTTTTGTTGTGAATTTTGGAAAGAAAAAAAAACGAGCACATAAGATGGGTTAAAAAAATTCTCTTTGGATATATCTTGACAAATATATATATTTTTTAATTATATTATTATATGTGGACTTGTGAAATAAATGATATCAAAACTCGAATTTTTTATAGAGGAAAAGTGAGGTCCAAATTCATAATTATGTCGCATTTTGCAACTTTATTATACAAGCTTTTAAGAGTAGCAAAATTTAATGACATTTAATAATGTTGTAAGAGTAACAAAATTTAACTACGTCCAAGTTATATTTTTTTTTTTTAAACATCCTAAAGGATTTCATTAACTAAACAACGATTACAACAAACCAAGAAATACTTAACCCAAACAGGCTCAGATTAAGCTAGGGGGAGAGAAGAGAGAAAACATAAAATAAAACGAAAGAAAAATAGAACAAAAACCTAGAGATAAACTTTTAACACGCTTGACAGGTTTGGAGTTTCGATCACAACACATCCCAGTAAAGAGTACAACAGACAGATGTCGGAGACACCAGAGGGTGCGCCGCCCATAACAAAATCTGTGCACAAGGCCAACAGAGGGTGGAATAATGCAAAACAAACATGTCAAATGCACCAGTGCCAAAGAGCGAGGCTCAAACACCAAGGGACCTAAGAATAGATACACCTTAGTAAAAGTGGGAGAAACCCAAAAATGACCAAAGTCCATTTGGGTCCAAACCCGAAAGGAACACCCACTAGAACAGTTGAACCAAAGCCCCCAAAACATGACAGACATATTAAAAAGAGATAGATCGCTCACAAAGAAAATGAGAAAAAAGACTCCAAACAGAGACTTCAGATAACAACAAAAATAAAAAACGTAGTCAAACAACATATCTTCAAAATCACAAGGTCGATCTACCACCAGAATGGTATTTCTTGTCGTAACTTTTCCGATCTGTTCCATGAGCGGATCTTTCACAGCCGAGTAATCCGAAACATTCGAGTCACCACTACGACTGACCAAACCAGGGAAGACCCACAAGACGGGCTTAGATTTTTTTTATCGCAGATTATACACCTTTTGGATACTTGGATTTGTGTAAGATGTAGCGGAACAAATTTTAGAATACCATCCACGCACGCTCGCAACATAATGTGAATTTAATGGAAAAAATGTTGTTAAATCAATTATTTTGCCCCATTTTCTTCTTCTTGTCTAGTTTTTATATTAATGAAAATTGTTGGTTACACTAGGTTAAAGTTAAGATGCCTAACCAACACAAAATGAGTTTTTTTAGATATAAGACCGTGTACAGAGCCGGCTCTGAAATTTTAGGGGCCCTAGGCGAACAATTAATTTGGAACCCTTTATATTAATTTTTTTTTAAATGTGTTCCTCTCGCATTTTTTGATGCAAAACTATCAATTAAATCATCAAAATTTATTGTTGTTAATAAATCTTCTTCAACTAATAATATGACAAATCCATTTAATCTTTTGTGTGACATGGTAGAACGAATGTAAGATTTTATTAATTTTACTTTTGAAAAACTTCTCTCGGCCGAGGCAACCGTAACGGGTATTGTCAAAATTATTCTATATGCAATCCAATCATTTGGAAAAATACAATCCACTCTTTTAATATATTCTAACACCTCAATTGATTTTTTAATTTCTTTAGGTAAAACCCTCATTAAAATTTTCAATTCACAAAACAATTGATTTCCATTAATATCACAACTATTGTCATGTGTTAAATAATTTTCAAGCTTAATACAATAACTATTTAAAATATCACCATCTAAAGTTTCTAACTTGTTCAAATCAAACAAAAGCCCAAAAGTCTCCTCATATTTTTTAAATTGTTCAAATCTAGTTCTAATTGACATAGCGCTTGATCGATTATATGTAAGAAGTAATTTACTCTAAATTATTCCTCCAATGATTGTCTAATTCCATCACTAGAATTCTCATCAAAATATTTTTTTCTATAAATATTACAGTTTTCACGAAATACGGGTTCAATTTTCATTTCTTTAGCAATATCTATACCTTCAATCTTTGCGGATTCAAATCCGTTTTCTCTTTCATTTTCAAAATAAGAAGCAAGTCATTTTAAAAGATTCAAACTAACATCAATATCCATGTCATATGTTTGTAAAAGTTTGCTAACTTTATTGACCTCATTCAATACATTGTACCAAATAACCATACCAAAAATAAAATCAAAAGTACCAAAAGCATTAGTTAGTAAACCATCACAAATATTTTTTGTGTTTCCCTCACTTTGGGGACTAGTCGCTAAGTCAATTAATGCATCTCTAATTTGTGGCATTTAAAATCTAATTACTTTTATACATTCAATGTGACTTTCCCAACGTGTCATTTTCTAATTGTTCATTTTCTAATTCTTCTAAATTTTGATGTTCAACAACATTTTTATTATCTAAATCTTCTATATTTTGATGTTCAACATCTATTTTTTTTTTGTTTATTAAAATATTTATTTAGTGAACCCGCTAGTTTTGATGTTTCTTCTTCAATTTGTTTTTGTCTTTTTCTTTTTTCGTGACCGGAGGGATATTTTCTAGTAGACATATTCACACAACAAGTGTAATTTGCAAAACTAAAAATTAATCACAAAATCACAAGATTCTCAACAATATTGACGAACAATATTAAAGAAAGATGCTAAAGAGGAACAATAGAACTTGATTTGTAACCAATTTGAAAGCAATTTCAAATTTTAATTTGTAAATGCCCAAATAACAAACTGGAATCTACAAAAAAAACACAACACAAATATTAGTAGTAAAACAAACAAATTTATATAGTGGGAATGTAACAAAGCAATGAATAATATATACTTACACAAACAAGCTCCAACCAATCTCCAATTAAGCCCTAACTTTCTAAAATTGAAACCCTAGATTTTTAACCCTTATTTTGACGAGGTTAGTTCAAGAAAAAAAAAAGAAGGGGGGTGGGGGGGGGGGGGGGGTTGCTCGTTTTTTTTGGGGGTGGTGGGGGATTGTCGAAAATTGCTTTTTTTTTAGTGGGTGGTGGGGGGTAGGGCAGTGGTGGCTAAGGGTTTTGGAGGGTGGGGTGAGTAAGAGATGGTTTATTCTTGCTTTAGTTAGTAGAGAAAGAGAAATGGGTTGGGTTAGGGTTAGAATAGAATAAAGTGGGTGAGAGAGAGAAGAGAGAAAGAGAAGAAGAATGAGAGAAGAAAGTGGGTGAGATAAATGGAAGAGTTAGGGTTAGAATAGAATGAGCAAATGGGTTGGGTTGAGTTTGGGTTGGGTTGGGTTATGATGATGTGGGTTTATTTTTTAGTGTGTGGGTGGGTTATTATATTTTTGTTGGGTTTAGTGTATGAGTTTATTTTAAATAGAACAAATTTATTTTTGGGGACCTTTTTTTAAGTGATAACTCTATTTTTTTTTTTTTTGGGGGGGGGGGGGGGGGGGGGGGGCTTTTTTTTACAACTAATTTTTTTTCCCAGAAGGGGCCCCAATTAATCGAGGATCCTAGGAGGCGGCCTAACCCGCCTATGCCTAGAGAGGACCCTGAGCGTGTATGATGGGTTGTCTCAAAATATTGCGTGAAAATATGGGTTAAGTTGAAGTATAAGACCCTGGGTGGGTGGGTGGGGGGGGATTTAAAGGATTATGAAAACGCTCAAAATAACCCTAAAATTGATAATATGTGGAAAATATCTTGTATAATTTTTAGGGACAATTAATGTTTAGTCCCTGGGGTTTAAGTAAATTTTGCATTTAGTTCACCTAATTTTTTTATTTTGCAAAAAAAATTCTGTCCATTTTTTTTTATATAAATTTTTGTTTAGATAAAAAAATATTTTATGAGGGTTTTATGTGGTAAATGACTTGTTGAAACAAATAAAAAATGTTTGATTAAGTATTAATTAAAAAATTGTCAAGGGACTTTTCATCAAATGAACCTAATTTTTATTAAGTGACTTAGCTTTAAATTTTCTCACATGCGACTTACAGATAATGAAAAACACTTAATACATTCTCACGTAAACAAAAATTTGATGCAAACACTTTAAGTTTTGATGAAATTGCGTATTTAACCCCAAAATTATTTTTTAAGTCTTTCCGAGGTTCAATTTATGGATATATTGCCTAAGTAATTGTCTTTTGCTAATTTACCAACTTCTTGTAAAAATGAAGTATTTGTAATGGGTTCCTATCTTTAAAATTACGCATGGGTCATAGTTAAATTTTACAATCTTTGACCCAAATTGCTTGTAATTTTAACAAGTGTTATACCCTATTTATCTTTTTATTTTTATTTTACTTTTATTTACCCCAGATGTTATTGGAATAATGAAATAGCAATGTAGTATTATTACAGAGAACTAGTCGTAAACTCGTGCGATGCACAGGTGATCAGAGAAACTTATTTGATGACGCTAGAACAATAAATATTTATATAACTAATAATAAGAATGAATAAATTAATTAAATAAATATGTTAAAATACAATGGGCTATAACTACTTACAAGTGTAAATGATAAATTCCAATTACTTCAATCAAAATTTTAAAAAAGTATATGTTTAAACATATTAATATATTATGGTAGCAAAAAACAATTTCAGAAACTATTTTTCTAAATATTTTACCAAAAGTTTTATTAAAAATGGCAATCATAAAATAATTGGTTGGGTATTTTTCTTCTTTGTGAATTCTTAATCCATTGCTTTATTACAATTCAAAAAAAAAGTGAAGTATTTCTCAAAAAACGCTTGTGCACACCAATTTGATGTACAGATAACACAAAAAGAGAATATCAAACAATAAAAAACACCAAAAGCTAATCTCAAAATCTTTACCAATCAGGGGTTTTGTAACACCTTGTATTTTCATGGCTTCTAGTTATGTGATTTAATCAATTAAATTGCTTGGAAGTATGATATTTATTAAATTAATTTGGGATAATTAATTGGAAATTAATCCGGAGTTAAATGCTAGCGAGACGAGAGTTAGTATTTGATTACTATAATATTATTAAATATTACCGAGTGATTATGGTAATATGAGATTATTGTATTTATTAAAATTGTTGCGAGTTAAAAATATGACAGTTTTGGTAATTAAGTTGGGACGCGCGTGTCAGTCGTGTCAGGACCCAATTTAAAGGATTTAAAAGTATTTTATTTTTATATCATCCGTATGAGCATTTTGTGTGCGCCAACATGTCCGTAAGGGTCGAGATAGTCAGGAAACACTAGCCAGGGGTTTAGTTTGGGTCCCGGGGTATTTTTAGGACTAACCGGCAACCCGGGAGGGTATTTTAGTCATTTTTATTTTTGGTGAATAGTGACCCACGAAAATGAGGAGATATTTATCAGCCAACACTTGAATTCCTTAGGGTTTTCACAACCATATATCATAACGGCAGTTAGAGAGGAAGAGAGGAGAAGTCCAAGGGCTTCCATGGCCAAAACAACCACACACCCCCACCATCGCCAGATTTATGACCGGAAAGAGAGAGGGAAACAACCAATAACGTCATCCTCAGATCATAATCTATATTTTTCCAGGCAAGTGATTTATCTTGCAAAATTTATGGCATATGTTCTACATGATAAATTAGAGTTGGAGACAAATTATGAATAATTGTGATAATATGAAATTGGGGACTAAATCATGAATTTGGGTAGGCTTGCATGTAGTGGACCTTTTGGAATCATTAAGGGAATGAATTGAAAACTAAGAGTTAGGAAAATTCAAAATTACATTGAGGTTTTAATGATTTTTGAAGAGACGAGGAAAAAAAACTACGGTTATGGTATTTTAATGACTTTTAATCCAAGAAATCGATAATTTATGATATTTTGATGAATCTTGAACGTTAAGACTGATGTAGTAATGTTGGTTCATGAATTATTATACTCATTTGGGGAGTTTGGGACGTTATAATATGATTTGGAGGTGCAAAAATGGAGAATTCCGTAACTGTTAAGAAATTCTGGGCGAATACCTGCTTGATCGATCGATCGACTCAAGAATGTCGATCGATCGACGATCGATCAATCGACCTATTTTCTTTGATCGATCGACCCCTTCTGATTTTTGAAAATTATTTCCCTTTAAGGTTTAATGAAGATCCCAAATCCGATGTTGATTCTTAAGGTGATTAATATAATATTGTGGGACTTAGATAAGGTCAGTAGGGTTTTAGTTATTGTCCAAAAATATTATAACTTATGGGATCGACCGTTATAATTATGAACGGTTACCGAATGGACGATGTGAGATCCTTCGATTTTGGGACTGAAAGTGGAATGAAATATAATTTAAGGGATTTTATATATTTGCTGAAATAACCTTAGGAACAAATGGGAGACCTAGTATTCACTTGGGATAGGTATAGGTACCGAATCCGTATGACGGGACTTGTCGCGTTAAATAAATATTACGTAGAATATCCAAAACCTAAATATTGTGAGTGAGACTTAATATATAGGGGAGGAGTATACCTATATTGAAATTGTATGTATATATATATATATATATATATATATATATATATATACTGGTTGTGTGAATGCCTAGTGTATGGATTTCTTATGTGTATGACATGACTACCATACTTGCTATCACATGAGGTTGGTCATATTATCTTTGTGTGCCTTCGAGGGGATTTAGATTGGTACCTTAAGGACATAGGACTGTGAATGACTTATTCGTGAGTTAAAAAGTCAGCTGACCATGGGAGCGTAGGTATGTGCGTGACCCATGGGTATGTGAACTATGTTCGCCTCCAATATGTGTGATTTGTATTTAGACGGTTCCTGAGTGATTCGAAACACGTGATCCTTATGTACGTGATGTACATGGATTTGATAGCATCCGCAGCTTAGCCTAGGGGTGCCATATATGTATTTATGTACTGAGGGTGATATACTTATGCACTTGTCACTTGTTCATTGTTGCTTAGTAGATGTGAAGAAGCTAAGATATTTGAATGGGTTAAGATTAATTAACACTTGAGACAAGTAATTTAATGAATGCGAATATGGGTTGTGAATATAACTTGTGGGGATATTAAGAGTAGACATCCTATGGTAGAATGCGAAAGCGAAAGTGGTACTGACTAGCTAGTTAGCGGCATAACTAGGATGGGCTAAGGGTACACGTTAAGCGTGCACGTTAGTTGAGAGGTGAGAAACTCATGTGAGACTACGTGACTAACATGTTTAACATATGTGTTGTTTAATACTGCAATTTAAACACTTGCAGTTTTAAAAATATTTTCACCTCGAGCTCTGACCCGTTTTCTTCCAAATCTATTTTGTTTTATAAAAACATTTTAGGTGCCCAGCCCCGGGATGCCAAGCATAGGAGTTCCATTCTGATGACGTGCTGTAGCCGTTGTGGAAGCTATAGGATCTTGGTATTAGGCGCCTTAATATTCCTCCTTTGTTCCTTCAGAGTCATTTTTATCAGTTAGGGCATGTCGCTCATTCTTATTTAGAGGTTGTAGTTACAGACTTTCATTATTTCAGTTATTGGTTTATTTATTTAGACTCTTGTATTGAAACTTTATTTACTCTAGCATTATTATTATTGGAGTGTTTACTCCAGACTCAGTTGATTTAATTTCGATGGTTATTCTTATGAGATTGTTTATGCGATCGATGGTTAATGATTTAATTCTTGGCTATTTGATAACTTATTTAATAAAATTTGACATCACTCTCTTTTTAAATATTAGGTGGCTAGTAATTAATTAAATATTTTTCGACAATGATGCTAAGACTGAACCAACTTGATACTTTTTATTAATTTAATAAAGGAGTAGCTACCCGGTATTTAAGTAGACGGGGTGCCACAGGTTTATTATTATAAAGTTGAGTTCAAAATTGCGAAATAAAAAGATCTTACAAATGATATTGTAAGGAATAAAAACTTAAAAGAAACAAAATTGAATTTTGGTTCTCCAGTCCTCTGTCAAAATCTCACCATCTTATTACCCCTCCATTAGCTTTTTTCTTTCTCAAATTTGCAGCCTCTTTTTCTGGAACCCACCACCTTATCTCCAACTCCATATGTTCCCAGTTAAGGTAAAGTCTGTAGCAAGTGCTGTCGATAACAACAGAGAGGATTTTATGACGTTTTAACGAGTAGTAGGCCTATGAGAAGGGATTTGGAGTAAATTACGCCTCATCCCACTATCTGAATGAAGCAACAAACAACTATTTTCGAAAAAATAAATTCTAAATAAAAAAATGATAAATTACTGATTAAGTTGGCTAATAAGTCAAGGATGACAAAAATTGTCCTTAAAATTTTGCATTATCTCACGTAAAAAAGACATTTGAATCCAAAATTTATAGTGCATAAACAACATTTTCTAATTTCAAGTTTTATTTTTTCCATGTGAGTAAAAAAGATTCTTTCCAAGTGAGTAAAAAAGACAAATAATATAAACAGAAACTTATAGAGTTAGAATGTTTCTTGTTGTAGTGGTCCCATTGCCTACACCCCCATTTTAAAGAATTCAATAACTCAAGCAAAATAATTTTTTTTAAATCCGAACAGAATCATATTACCAAAATAATCAATCCAATAAACATTGGATTCCAATATTAACATAAAATCTTCTTATGCTATCCGTATGATAATGACTAAGAATCAAAATTATTGAAAATAAGTGCAAATTTGTGATTTGATTCAACCAGAAAGTAGGTGCCATTAGATTAATCCCAAAATGAGATAGGTTTTAATCCATAAGAAACGAATTAAGATTTGAAATTACCATGTGATATCAACTTGCGTGGACCCAATTATACACACTAGTGTACATCCCATGGTAACACAACCAAAGATATAAAATGATCCCATCAACGATGGCCAATCATATTTAGGATTTATTAAATCCATATGAAATAAAAATACATTTGAACCACCAAAAATGAGTTGATGCCTCATCAGATCCAGAAGTTGCCATCACAGAATGTTTGTTAGCATTCACTTTGGATCCAGCCATCGAAAAAGCAACCTAACAGCGAGAAGTGAAGTCCAATCCTCAGATAAAGAAACTTGATTGGTTAACCCCAAAATGGTATGGGATTAACCAAGAAAATAGGTCGAGATGCAAAAACCTTAGGGAAACCTAGAATCACCCAAATCGCCTCTTTATCTCTAGGGCTACATCTCCTTGAAAATAAAAAAGAGGGAAGAGAATGTTAAAAGGGTTTATGTGTGTAGGGTTTATATGGGTTAAGTAAGATTAAGAGTCTTATAGGGGAGAAATAGTTAGTCTTGGTAAGATGAAGGGGTGAAAGATTTAATAAGATGAAAGAATATTAATGCTAGTGTCCAGGTGGAAGCTCAATGAAAAGGAACTAATGTAGATAGCCTGATATTGAAGCTCTTAAATGCTTGTATAGCATTTTAGAGTAGTATAGAGATAACATTGATCCATATTATACACTATAAAAAGCAATGGGTGGCTTTCACTTCAATTTTATTGTTTTAATGTCAAGTGTGCTTTTTTTCACAACAAAAATGAGATATAATTCATGAACCACTGATATTACATTAAAATCACACCTTTAATGAATTATACTTTACGATGAAGGAAGAGGAATCACAACTCAAGAAAATGTGTTATCTCAAAGCCGAAAAAGTACACAGAAAATATAATATTAAAGTTAAAACAAAGCAAAAAGTAAATCTTTATGCTCTTGAAGAAGATCTGTCTCCATCAATGCAAATTTCTTTTGTATTCACTCCGTTCTGTGTTGATGATATGGAAAACCTCCAAACCTCAAAGATGGAGGATAAAAACTCTCAGAAAATTAGAGAAAAAACTTCTACATCTAAAACAAATATGGATAAATGTTTAAATCATGAATTACATCAATGAGGAGACGGGGTGAGGAAGAAAGAGAACAACTAGGGCCCATTCAAGGACATAACAAAGTTTAAATCATGAATTACGTCAATGTTTCAATTCAGCATATAAATCAAGAATTACATTAATGTTAGCAATTGGACTCCGAGTCTAACACTCTTACTTTAATTTAACATCAATTATATGTGACAACTTATATGGAAAATGATGTGGCACAAGTTGACAATGAACCCAATAAAAAATATATTGTTTAAAATAACCTAAAAATAGGTTTAATTATATTTTCCCTAAACATTACCCAAATTTCACTTTTTTATCCAAAATTTTATTTTTTACATTTAACTCCTTAAAATTTTTAGAGGACTTCAAGTAACCCGTATCCTTAACTCTGTTAATTTTTGGTCAAAAAAAGTGGGTCATGTGGAACAACAAAAAAGTGGGACAGAAAATGACGTTATTTTAGTCCATGCCAAAATAAAAGGGCATTTTGAATTAGAACTAAAAAACTTATTAAAATAAATAAATTTTAGAAAAAAATGAAAAAAAAACTCATTTAATAAAAAAAATTGTTTTCACCAAATAAAATGATTTCAAACTAATAAGAAACTTTTTTCCACCCAAATAAATTATTTCTAACTACAAGAAAATAATTTTTGGGCAAAAAAAATTATAAAATGAATACAAAAAAACGTTCTCCACCCAAAACAATTATTTTCAAAGACAAGAAAATAATTTATAGTAAAAATAATTTACGTAAAGAAAGTGATTTAAAACAAAATTTATTCCTCCAAAAAATGATTTCCAACAAAGATAGAAGGAGTTTTTCTTCAAAAAAATGATTTCCAACTCTGAGTGCAAATAATCACAATTTATAATCCTAAGCAATAAGAAAATAATCAAGGAGCAAAACAATATTACAATATAATGATTTATGTGGTTCAACAGATGCCTGCGTCTACGGGGTGTTTCCCGTGTATATTAATTAGTTAGGAGTTTCATAATCAATAATTACATGACCCAGTGCCCCAGAATAAGGTAATTATTTACGATGACATGAGTGTTTGAGCCATGTCCAAACACTTTGAGTTGTTGATTGGCTCGTTTGTTGATCCATGTTGATGTCCTTTGAGATTATAGATAAAAAAAGATTGTGCTTTTCATGTTTATCCCACGTGATATTAACCCTGACTTGAGCAACACACTTTGTACCTCTAGGTTGAGCCTTTTGGGGCTATCAAAATTTGAGCCTTTATATTTTGCATCCACCCCATAATTGCCCCTAATTCCTCGGCAATAATGGGATGGAGGATTTTATATGCTTCCTTGGCCCAAAGTACTAGTTTTTGATAATTCAATGTTTGATATTTTGTGAGGGCATGCTTTATAATTATCAAGTTGTGAAAGGGTACACTGGTCTTTAGCCAAAAAATGAACTACCAATTGCATTAGTGACTTCTAACTCAATTCCATATGATTGGACTTCTAGTATTTAGCTTTTGTTTACTCAAAGAGACTCTGCACCATCATTTGTATTCCTTCCCTCATTTAAAAATATCGTTTGGAGTGTTAATCTTTACAATCTTCCTATAAGTTCTCCTTGGTCTTACTTATTTTCCTTGTGAATGTTCTGGGTATCTTCATTTTCTCTGCTCTATTCTTGTTGAGAATTCATTTATTTCATAAAAAATGGTGTATACTGTTAACGAGAGGACGATGGGTGAGTTTAGAAAAGTATGTTTGATTCCCTCCTAGGTGATAAGTGAGTGTTCCCCCGTTCCTAAAAATTATGCTCCTGTTTGGGGTAGTCATTCGATTTACACCCTCTTAGTGGCCGGGGGGTACATTTCTTCCTAATCAATTATTTTTAAAACTCTATGACGTTTTTTTAGGTGGTTTTTGCCCAATGTACCCCAAATACATGGCATATTATCAACGGGGTTCACTGAATTAATGAGTTATATGGGACCAATATTAGGATTCCATACATCAGATAATGATACTCCTGGTTCCACACCGCTGATTAAATTTTATATCTGAATACGAGGAAGGCTGACAGAGTATTAGTTATCAATCTTCCTTATTCCAATAAAGGTTATTGGGATCAAGGATTTATTTCCAAAAATTGACAATACTCACCTCTTTCGAAAGGTTAATAGTATAGGGGCATCCTATGTTCGAAGAGGGAAAGTGATATAGGTTTACCTTTATTTCCCTTATACCGATTTTTATTTAATTAAATGTTACTAATGAATTTCTCCTTTGTTTTGTCTATCTTGATCAAAGAAGAAAGAGCCTCCTTCTTCGTATTTCAATAAGGAGGAGCTGATCAAGGTTTGGAATTTGATAAGGCCACTAATAACTGGTGGGGATCACCTAAGGTTGATATCTTTTCTTTTGGAGTATAAGAATTTCACTAGAAGCTTCATATCTTTCTCACTAGAAATAATATGAGCGATTCATCTCCCTTCTATAAGTGCGGAGGCTTATAATTATTCTTCCTTTGAGTCCCTAAACATTGAGTATGTGCATGTTGTCGAGGAAGAGATAATGACTCCTAAGAAGAGAATTGTTTTAGTTGATGATAATAATAATTATATGGCTTCTATTTTCCCCAAGGCCAAGGTTTCTAAGGGAACTGAACCCGAGGGCCCTTTTTCTCCTATACTCGTGCAAGACACATCAGTCCGAGAGAATAACAGAAAGGAAAAAACATTTCTCTTTAATTTCTCGGTGCCTTCCAAGAATATTGACATCTATAATTCTAGGAGGACTCACCAAGTGATATCAGTGTCAAAGAAACCCTTTTTTACTTTTGGTCTGCTGAACTCGCCTTTGATTACAAGCAAGTCAAACAGCTGACGCATAATCAACTTTTTACTCACGCTGCTCAGGCATTATCTCTAGTAAAGTGAAGTTATATTCTACCTTATTTGGGTTGTTGTACCTTTTACCATCCTGACATGATCTTTGTTATTTTTTTTGTAATTTGTGGCAGATTTTGTCGACATTTTGAAGAGCGTTCTGAGCAACCCAAATTAGACGACCTCAATGTTGCCTTTAAGAAGCCTCAATCTTCCCTATATGTGGCGCAGAGGACCTATGAGGTCGAGAAGTCATCCACCATCTTCGAAATGTCTTCCCATAAGGATGAGCTTACTCATACAGATAACTTTGACAAGCTGAAGACTAATTATGACCATATGGTGGTAGAGCGCGATCAGATAAAGAAGGATTAAACTTAGGCTTTGGATACTACCAAGGATTCATTTTATAATAATGGCTTAAATGCATCCTATGTTGATGTCAAATGTCAGTTGGGATTAATCACAGGGTCTAACTTCGAGAAAGGTTTGGATATTTCTCTTACGAGAACTAATGTCCTGGATGAATCTGAACTTTTTGGTGAGCACCATCTAAGTACCCCACCAACAGCAGATAAAGATGTTCATATCTACTTATGTGGACTAATAAAAAATGAACATTTGTCCTCCTACGTGGCCTTAATCCTAGTCAGCTGGTAGTAGCCTAACAATGAATGACAACCAATATAGGGAATACCGACCAACACAAGGAAGGTCAACTAACTCAATCAGTGGAACATCAACATATCAAGAGTCGTATTACTCGTGGTTTGTATGACTAGTCCTCGCATACATTATGTAAGGATGTAAATGATTAATATATAAAGGCATTACATCCCTTGACATTCCACCCTCTGATTTCATGATCACTATAAATACATTGTAAACCCTTCATCAAGGGCAAGGTAAAACGAATTCTAAAATAAGATATCTAGTTTTCTATTACCTCTAAAATTAATACAATAACAGTGGACGTATGCTTTCTTACATAGCTGAACCACTTTAAAACTATCTCTTTATTTACCTTTATAATTATATATTTTACCTGTGATTGTAAAATTAGATCAAGTCTAGTTTTTTACATCAATAGATTGACGTCGTCTTTGGGAAAGTGTTTCTAATAGCCGTTCTCATTCTCATATACCCTTGTTGATGGAAACATAATGATCCTGAGTCCAGTGCCAGAAATGAAGGCAATCTTCTTATCCCGTCTATTCCATAAAAAAAAAACGCTCTGAATGGAATTCTTATCAGTCTCGCCAAAGGACAGGAAGAAATGCAAGACACAATGAGATAATTGGACCAAACATTACAATCTAGATCTCCAGCCCTATCCAGACAGAGAGAAATGTTACCTCCACCTCCATGATCTAGTAGACACAATTATTCTAGAACATCAAGTGATACATCTTATTGTCTAGAAGAAAGTTTGTCACTAAGGTCCACAGAACCCTATGATGTCCATTATTTCTCTCTTGAAAGGCCCAGTGTTTTGGAAAGGCTAAGCAAAGCTTCTTGCTTCGACCGTCTGGGACCCCAAGTAAATAGGAATCCACCCAGGGCGTTATTCAAGAACACGCGACATACATCCAACCAATAAAAGGTTTCAACCCAATCAAGATCAAATGTCCAACGAGTTATAAGTGACGAGGAGACCTCTCAGGAGGAGAGTTCAACACAAATAAATGGACGGAATAGTCGAGATACATCGCATAAATTTGATGCAAGAAATCGTTCATAGAAATCTGATATGTCTTAATGTACAAATTTAAGGATGATGTGAAGGACTTTCGCAATGTAGGAACTCTTATGTAAGAGGAAATGAGTTCCCTGAAAAAGCCAACTCACTAAGGCTAAAGACATTGGTGATGTCAGGGATATCTTATAAGCCAAAAATGATTCTCTTTTGTATCATCTTATCGAAGAAAAAGAATACGTGAGAAGGGAGAGCGTTGTAAGGATGAGACTTAGCCGTGATATAATCAAGATTCGATACCTCTTTAGAAAAGGCACTCACATGGCGTGGTCTATTGACTATAATGAGGGGTGGATGGATGCCCTCATTAAGTAGAATAAGGCAAAATAGTTGACCTACAAGCATAGTTGGTTGAATGCTTGGGGGTTCTGAAAGTCCCAAAGGACTCTGAGCTTTGGTAATGGTACCAAATTGATTGTCTGAAATATCGTCACCCCCCGTTGGGAGTGAAGATAGTTAGTTTCCTGTCAACGTATAAAAGTGATGATGACTTCTAATCAAATTCAGATGGTGGTAGAAGAGAGGCCATTGCTGAGGTACTTGCTCATCAGGGATAACGACTCTATCAGTTTTTCCCTTCTAATGTTGTAAATGAACTTTTTTATGCATTATAACTTTATAAAACAATAAGTTGGTAGTGTAATACTTATTTTACATTTTTCCATTCCATTATGCCAAGAATGAGTTTTATTGTCTTGTCTCACCTTTTAGGTTATATTATCACAATACCATAGGCCTAGATCAGAATTTAGCAAAAATGCACCTTTTTTTATGGCCATCCCATTTAAGATTTTTATCCGACCAAGGTCAGGTTCACTAGTGCCTAGGGATCCTCCATAGGCCTTTTATTTGCTTGGACAATTCATGAGATTTTTGTGTTTTTCCATGGAGAAGACCTTAGGACCTCTAATTTAATTATAATTAAACAAATTTTAATTATAATGAAACTAAGGTGGTGATTAAAGTGTAAGCGTGACACTTTGGGACAATATTAAATAGCTAAATGAATCACTTGGTCTTGTACTATATTATAAAGCCTAGAATAAACTACAATCATCATAAGCCCCAAAATAAAAAAATTTGAAAAATAACTAAGCCAGAAATAACTTAAGCAAGAATGAATTAGAAATAAAACTTCTTAAGGTTGGTCGCGCTCTATGCCCTTAGTATCTCCTTGCCCGCATTGTTTCCAAATGGTAGTCTCCTTGAAAATCATCTTTGATGACCTTGAATGGTCCTTCCCAATTAGGACCCAAGTTTCCATCTGAAGGTTTTTGGCACTACCGAGGACTTTCTTGAGGATGTAATTTCCAATTTGAATTTTTTTGAAATTATTGCCCTTGTTGTACTGCTTAGCTAGCTGTTGTTGGTAAGAAAACTTTATCATGGCTTTCTCCCTGCGCTCTTTTGCTAGGTCAAGTTTAGTCCTCAAGTCTTCCTAGTTCAAACATTTCTCGGTAATAGTGGTCCTCATGGTCACCAATTCAGCTTCCAAAGGAATAACAATTTCCATCCCATACGTTAGAGCAAAAGGCATTTCCTTAATGGGTCTTATAGGCCTAGTGAAATACGCCAATAGGATGTGAGTAGGATCACCCACCCAAGATCCTTTTGTTATTTCTCATTTCTTTTTTATATTGTGGATCATTATTTGTTAAGAGCCTTTGCTTGTCCATTGCTCTGGGTTAAATCAAAGATCTAAATTAATGCTTCATGCCATGGATGTCATAAAAACCTTGAAACATTCCACTTTTGAACCGTGTACTATTATCTGTGATGATCATTCTAAGTATGGCAAAATTCATTACAATGTTTATCCATATTACTCCGATCATGTCAGTATCCCTCATATTTACCAGTGGCTCTACTTTAATCCACTTGGTGAAGTAATCTATGCGACCAAGATATATTTGTGATTTCCTAGTGTTGTTGGTAGTGGACTTATAATATCCAAACCCTATTGGGAGAATGACCATGGTCTAGTCAGTGACTTCAAATCATTAATAGTTTGATGGAACATAGGGGGAGAATATAACATGCCGTAATTTTAATAATTTTTATATTGGGATTAATTAAATTAAAATGGGAAATTAATCTGGATTAAAATTTATGAATTAGCGAGACAAGGGTGCATATTTATTTATATTGAATATTACTTAATGAATAATTAATAAATTAATAAGAAAGTATTATGATTTGTCGTGAGTAAGAAATACGACAGTTGTGGTATATTTAGTAGGGACGCTCGTGCCAGTCCTGTCGGGACTTAAATTTATGAAATAAGCATCCAAATGATAATTTCAAAAGTGTCAGTGTGACCGAAAGGGTCAAAATAGTCAAAAAAGTGTACAAGGGGTTTGGATTGGGTCTTTGGACATTTCTAAGCCAAATCGACACCCGGGAGGGGTATTTTGGTCTATAGGTTTTTTAAGGAAAAGGGACCAATGAAATTTCAAGTAATATATTAGAATACATCTGGGGTAGCCTAGGGTTAGAACTTACAAAACAAAAGGTAGACCATTATATTTGAAGGAAATGCCATTTTTGAAGCGTAAGAGAAAGTTCTTGAAAAAATCAACGTTGTTCTTGCACAACCATCATCATTGGAGAGTGGATTTAAGAGGAAGATAAACAAACCCATAAACATCAAACGAAATCAGATCTGATGGACCAAAGTCAAGTGTTTATCTTGCTTATTTTGGAAGTGCTATAATACCCATGTAGTGTAGGGTCTAATGTTTGATAATTTAAATATAATTTTGAGGTTTGGATAATTAAATCACATGTTTTAGTGATATCCCTTTATGTTGGTAACACAAAATCAGAGGGTTATGGATGTATTGTATGAATAAAATTTGGGTTCTTGATTAAAAGAGATGAAGAACATGAAAAAGTAGGGTTTTATGTTTATTAAAGGAAAATTTAAGTCTTGGATGGAACCATTAATGATTAGGTGTAAATATCTCATGAAAAACTAGGCTTAGTAATGTTGGTTTAAAGTTTGGTACATAATCGTGAAGTTTTGATGAATTAAACCTAAAAAAATGCAATTGTCGAGAGGAAGAAGAAGGATTTTGCATATTTTTGAATCGATTCAGATCCTTAGGCGAATTGGTTCGGCTAGCGAATCGATTCAGATCAAGGCCGAATCGATTCGATTTATCCATATTTTTTAAATTTCCCTTTTTAAGCTATTAAAATGTGAGTTATTAATTGGGACCCCTTTGAGACATCCTTAGAATATTATAAGCGATATCTTGGATGACAGTAGGCCTTGATAGGGAGGACTTTAATGCAAAGGTTAGTTGGGTTAAATTGTTAACGTAGTAAATTTGAGAGGTTAAGAATGGGTCACGGAAAGGTTACGAATGAACCTAGGATGTAAACCAGTAGGGTATTAGTGAATTAACCACTGAATTAATTTTGGGGTAACTATAAGCCCTTCGGAGAGAGAATAATACTCGAGAAATTTCTAGTGAGTAAATGTTGTGAATTGACAATGCACTAAGTATTCAAGGGATAATTACTACGTACGGACTATTATTATAGGTTGATTGTTTACCTATATAGATGATATTGATAGGTAGAGTGTATACCTATATGGGTTATTATTATAGGTTGTGTGTATGCCTATAATGAATATACATATGGATAGGTTGTGTGTGTTCTTATTATGTGTTTTCTTATGTGCGTTAACATACATACGCTACCTGCTATCAAGGGAGGTTTTCGCATTGTGTATAGTCTTGATGCGCCCATTGGGGGGATTTTAAACTTGTTCCCTAGAACATAGAACCTAGGTACGGGCTATCTGAGTGTATGATAGTTTTGACGATCAATTAGGCAAGTTTGGTGTGTGCATAACCCATAGACTTTGAACTATGTTCGTCTCCAATATGTGTGACTTCGTTAATGGTTCGAGGGTGATTTACGAACAAATAGTCCTTGATTTGCTATAAGAGGTACATGGACTTGATAAGAGAGTACGCATACTAGCACCACGATTCCTAGCCGGGGGATGCTAGAAAATGTATATATTAATAGTGTGTTATATATATACTTCCATGTGTATTTATCATACTTGTGTGTAATGTGGGAAGGGTAGGTATTGTATATCTAAAAGTGATACAACTATGAGATAACCTATTTAATAGCGGATAGTAGTAAAGTTTGATAGTGTATATTTAAGACGACTTAAGTATAGAAAATTAAAGAATCGGATTCAACAATAGTACAAGTGGATTGTTAATAATGGTTTACTTATAACATACGTGAAATACTAATTATATATTAATAATAACATATGAGATAATGTTAGTGATTGACGCTACTGTAACGTAGTGTATGGGCAGTACACGGGAAGTTAAAGACATATTTAGCTAAGGATTAATGAGTAGGGATTAGGATATTGTAACATAATGTATGGGTGGCATGGGGGAGGCGAACCTGTTAGTATTTAGATAGTTATTGATGATTCCTAGTAGGGTTGGGTAGCATAGCTAGGTAGGAAACGTTAAGCGTGAACATTAATTGAGAGGTGAAGAACTCAAGGGAGTGTATATTGAACTAACATGTGTAATCAATAATTGTTTGAAACTTGTGATAAATACTTACTAAATATTTTCAAATGGTTTTTTACTTGGGATATGACATATATGCAAAATATTTTCAAAACCTGTTAGGTGTCCATCCACAGGGACGCCAAACATGATAATTTGTTACAGGGATGCGCAATTGCAACACTTGTGGATACCTGCAAGATCTAAATTTAATCACCTCGGTTACTTTATTTCTAGAGTAGGTTGTAGTTCAATTATTTCATTTGGGCATGTCGTCCTTTCAGTCAGTTTATTTTATTCAGTTTATCTGACTTTATAATTGTGAACTCAGTTTATTTCAGTAGAATTTGGTTTGACTTTTGTATTGGCAATCGATGGTTTATTCGATATTATTTTATTCAGTATTTACCTTGTGATGGATTTATATTTCTATTGCGTGCATGTTTTAGTAATTGTATTTATTTTCTACATGTTGTTAGTTAATGAAAAATAAAATTTGGCACCAGTTTATTTGATAAGTTGGTGGTTAGTAACTTTTAAAATGTTTTGACGGTGATGCTAAGAATGAAACAGATGAGATTATTGTTTTATTTTTATAAAGGCCTAATCACCTAGTATTTAAATAGGCAGGGTGTCACAGATGGTATTAGAGCATCATGTTCTAGTGTCTTTAGGATCTGTGCAACTTTTCTACATTTTAGTGTAATATTCTTGGATGTAGAGCCCTTTGATAGGATTATTGTATTCTTTTACGTGTGCGCATATAAGTTCTTCTGCCTATTACTTTGTATTTGATGGAGAACTCATATAATTCGATCTAATTTTAGATGGCCCCTTAGAGAGAACAACATACTAGCACCGCTGGAGAGTTTAATGCTAGACAAGTTCAACAAGTACCTCAAGTACCCCAAGGAATGATGGCAGTCATGGAAGTGGAAAATATTATGGCACAAGTAGTCACTAGAACCCTATTGCACAACTAATAAAAGGGTATCTAACTCATAGGGAGCAAAGGAACAAGTGAAGTTAGTCAATCAGATACGACAAGAAGTAATGAGGGTCTAAAAGCATCGATGTAGCATCGAAAAGTTTCTCCAAGTCGTCAGAGCCAAGGGGACGATGTAAATGGTGAGCAGAGTCAAAGACACCATAGATAACCAAGCCAAGAACGTGGAGAATGCACAAAATGGTGTTTTGAATGTGGAAAATGGGGCCATAATTGTTGAGCTTGCTCGCAATGAATTGGGGAGAAGGACCAAAGGCAGAGAACATTTTTGGCCAAGTGCTTTAATTATGGAGATAAGGCCCATAAAAGAAGAGGCTTCCCTTAATAGGGCAAAACACAATAACATAGTGCCTAATATAAAATAGAAGGTAGTTACTCCCACAGCACTAGCTCCCCAACAGCATGAGAAACTACAGTATGGATGTGCTTATAACATCCTATATTCAGTCATTCCATGAGTTTCGCAAGTGCTACCAACATTTGGAGGTACGTTAATTTCCTTAATCATTCTATCATTGGAGAGAATGGGAAAAAAATTTAAAAGCTATAGACTCTTCACAGTATATATATATATATATATATATATATATAGTAACACTAAAATTCACAAGTGAGTCGGGTTTAGTGGGGACATTAGCAGCACCAGCCTTATGGTGAATGTAATTATAGTTGGGTAGCAGGGTTTTTTGGTGTTGCTTGTAGGGGTACGTGTGTGGGCACTAGGGGAATTTTTAGGTTATGATTTCTGACTTTTAAGAGTTAAGGAAGTAAAGTTTATCATGACCTTGAGTAGAACCTGAATATCATGGGTTTGAACAGTAGTAGATTATGCTCATTATTCTAGAGTCTGATATGTTATTTTTATAAGGCATCACCAAAAAGAGGGTTGAGCCTGCAGATATATATTATGTGGTATCGTCGGTTTTAGTGAGTATATTGTCTTGTTTAATCCCGGTGAGACATGTACCAATGCGATTCGGGGTATATTGATTTTTTATCGGGAGGAGAGATCTAGTTCGTTATTTATTTAGCATGAGAACTCAGTAATAATAAGAGCATCATGTTATATATCGTCTTTAGTGAGATGAGAGTGAACAATTAGATTTTTATGTCAGGAGATAGGGATTTGGGGGTACAGGTTACATGTTGAGGGCTTAACGGGTCTCGACGACTGACAATGTTAGGTAGTAGTGTATCAGGAGGGTTCCTTGTTTGGATTTCACTCTGAGAGACATCCCACGCATGAAGATTTATGAATGTCAGGAGTTGGGAAATGTTTGAACCTTATTACATTGGTTTAGTACCTAGTTCGTGTATGTAGTTATAACTGAGAGACGATAGTTATATTACGATTCGAGGCTAGTAGAACCATATGATGTTGATGTAAGAATGATTAAGTTATGATTAGTAGGGTGGTTGAGTGTACCCTTAGTGTATAGTCATGCCTAATATGAAAGACTAGATTTAAACCAGTATATCACGTTCGGCTGATGTATGCAGAAATGCAAATACATATTCCCTAGTTAATTTGACCTTCCGTATTTCTATGATAAGGAGGCTTAGAAAAATGTTGTCAATATGTTTGTGGGACAGTCACTAAAACAAGTGGAAGTGTATTAGGGGATGAAATTAGTTTGAGGAAAAGAGATAGCCTGACTATGTGTATGTCACGGGAAAACCCCCACAACTGAGGTGAGTTGAAAGGTGAGTCGAAATACGCTGGAAACAAATGGAGTCCCACCCAAGAGAATGCATAGAGTGGTTCATGCATAGATGGGTTATTAATTTCTAGCATGTGGAAAAGAACCTAGGAAGTACGCAGTTTTAGAGTAAACGCATAAAATATGATTTTTGTTTATCTCAAAAAAAGGGGAGTAAGATGTTCCTAGTGACGTGAGATGTTGAGTGTGTGAATTCTGGGTTGAGTGAGACGTAGTGAAGTTGTATCCAAGTTCTCCACTCGTAAAGGAAAAGGTTGGTCTGATACTACTGACCAGAATGTTGTAATAGATTGATAATTCCAGGGACGGAATGGATACGCAGATCGATAATGTTAATTATTAGATTATCAAAACCACAGAGTGGATAGGATTTTCTTTGGGTTTTGAAGTGAATTGTCTCGAATAAATTAATCCTTATTAGTTTGGGGCGCGTCACACTACCGGGCAGTGTGCCCAAGAGGTTATTAAAGAGAATAAATGAAGTGGCACAAGGTGCCGCCCAATACTGTTATAAATCAGGATGAGACCCTTGAGTCCCACCTTGAATATGGAATGTCAGGAGGTGATGGGGACATAATTGCGTCTTGAGCTAGACGTGTCAATCGTAGGCCATTGGATAGTTTGGAGGGATGATATGGCATGTGGCAGAAGGTGAGAATGCATGCTTTGGGTTTTTGGAGTAATTAGAAATATTAACTACAACTAGGAGAGCTGCATGTGATGACTCGTAGAAGGGAATTGATTGAAGAATGACTTCTGAGGTTTAATAGGAAGAAAAATTTGTTCCCACCCTTGGGTTAGTTGAAAAGGGGAAAATAACATGTTTCTCAAACCCAGAGTGATCAATGGTTCGCTGACAAGGATTGAGTCAATCCACATCATTTTCGTATGGTTTAGAAACGTAGTGAGAGTAGGTTGATGTGAACCGAAATTTTGAAGCCAGTAATGAGTAGTCAGGGGTTGCTGAGGGTGTCTCCGATGAGGATAGATTAAGGGGTACATCAATAAGGGAAGTTGGTACCTATAGAAGTAAGAATTTTTCTAACATAGGGATAATAGAGCCAGTGGAGTATAGGCTCGTCTTTTGAGACATTGTTATCAAATTCATGATAATTTTAGGTGTCATTATATTTGTGAGACCTTTAGTATAAGGACATATCTTGGTATGTAGGTGATTTAATTAAATTGTCACTATTCGTGGCTTGTAGTGAGTAGATCTTCGGTTAAAACGGTACCATTGGTGTAGGTATAGTGGAAATACCAAAAGATTATTGCGAGTACATTTTGAATATGTTATGTTGCAGTTGTGTGCAAGAATTTGAGGGGGTAATATGGGGCACCATTGTGCCGATAAGGCTACTCGGTATATTGAATATTACTTAATGAATGACTAATAAATCAATAAGAAAGCATTATGATTTATCGTGAGTGAGAAATATGAAAGTTACAAGAAATTTAGTCACGACACGCGTGCCAGTCGTGTCGGGACTTAAATTTATGAAATAAGATGTGAATTATTTATGGATCATCCAAATGATCATTTCGAGTGTGCCAGTGTGTTCGAAACGGTCGAAATAGTCCGAAAAGTATACTTAGGGGTATTTTCTAGGCCAAACCGGCACCCCGAAGGGGTATTTTGATCTTTTGTTTTTTTAAGGAAAAGTGACAAGCAAAATTTCAAGTAATATATCAGCATACATCTAGGTTAACCTAGGTTTATAAGTTACAAAACAAAAAAGGAGACCATTAGATAAGAAGGAGAAGCTATTTTTGAAGCCTAAGAGAGAGATCTTGAAGTATTCAACCTTGTTCTTGCACCACCATCATCATTGGAGAGTGGATTGAAGAGGAAGATTAACAAAACCATCAACATTGAATGAAATCAGATATACTGGACCAAAGGTAAGTGTTTATCTTGATTATTTTTGAAGAGTTATAATAGCCATGTAGTGTAGGATCTTATATTTGATAATTTAAATTTAATGTAGAGGTTTAGATGACTTAATCACATGTTTATGGGTAGGATTTGCATGTAGTGTTATCCCTTTATGTTGGTAACACAAAATCAGAGGGTTATAGGATAATTATATGAATAAAATCTGGGTTCTTGATTAAAATAGATGAAGAACATGAAAAACTAGGGTTTATATTTATTAAAAGAAAATTTGAGTCTTGGATGGAATCACTTTGGTGATGTTGTGTGAATCATGCATGATTCTCTTATTAGTATCTTATAGAGAGTATCTTTTTTTATATCTTGCTAAACAGGGAGCAAGGTACAAGTAAAAATATTAAAGCTACACTAATCATGGATAAGTGATATGTAATTACCTATAAGTGAGTGTGTGATAAGTGAACATGGATATATACAAGTGGATGTGTGTGTTAGTGACACCTAAGCATGGATTTTTAAATGATGTGTGACATGTGAGAATTTGTGATCCTATGTGTACGTGGTCTGAAGTGTACATGGAGAATTTTTCTACAAGTGTGTGAATATAAGCATTGATAACAAAGGGGAACATGTAGATAGGGGATATAAAAGAAAATAAAACATCCATGAAATTAGAGTCTAGTCCTTTTAAAAACAAGTCACCAGTGGAGTCGCCACTGTGGCCATTACAAGGGCGCATGCGACGGCCTTCGGAAGGAGGGGGATCCCTCGAAAAGGGGGGCATAATAATTGCGCCGTGGTCTCACACCCCTCTTTGAAAGGGGACGTTGGTATGGATTGATGTAAAGAGATGGAGTCTCCAGCCTATTTTGCACAAAATTGCTAAAAGAACATGTTTCTACTTCGGGAGATCGAGATCAAGGACAAACTGATGCATACGAAACCAATAGATCGGAGGTCTGGGGACTAACTTACGGAATGGGAAGGTGTTAGGCACCCATCCTTCCCTATTGGTCTCTCATGGACTAGTGTTAATATTTCCTTTGTATCCCGTTAAGTGTGTGTGTGTGTGTGTGTGTTTATAATGGATATCAGAATCGTCCAACCATACCATAGACAAGGTAGAGTGAAGTCATTCATAGGAACTTTCCCAAAAATAATAATAAATATAGAAGATAGAATGTGAGCGTTCATCACGATATTGCTCGTTATTGGGGAACGATAATATATGTTGGATGAAATGCGAACAAGCATATTATTTGTAAAAGAATGATAATCATGGAAATGAGGCATTTTGAGAAATTTGGAAAATTGGAAAAAATGGAAAATTGGACTAGAGTCTCGGATTTTAATCCGAAATGCCTATGTATCCTATAAAGTCATCAAAGTCCACATAGTTTGAATGTAGCAAAGGGGTGGGGTTATTCCATAAATCCGAACGGAATTTTATTATATGTGTATGTGTAGAAAATGTGTTTTTTGGTTTTGGAAATTGTGTGATGGACGATTCCGTTCGGAATTTACAGGTATAACCCTCTTGTGACACCCCGACTAATTAAATACTGGGTAGCTACTCCTTTATTAAATTGAATCAAAATGCCAAGTTGGCTCAGTTAAATAGCATCACCGTCAAAAACATTTTTATAATTACTAACCACCTAATATTTAAAAGTAAGATGCCAAATTTTAAATTAAATCTGGTTAACATGCAGTAAAAGAATTTTGAAAGAATCACATAACCATTCACCATAACGAAGCAATGAAATAACCAACAAATAATAATAAGTCCGTAGGAAAACTCCTCACAACAATCCCATAACCGAATTAAATAAAAATGCATCCTGAATTAATTACATGCCAACAGTTTGAAAATATGAAATATGAAATGTCTCTAATAGAAATGGGCGACATGCCCTACAACTGATGAAAACTGAATATAGAGTCAATACAAATGAAGCGTCTACTAGCAAGGCCCTGTAACTTCCACAACAGCTACAGCTCGTCAACTGAATGGGAATCCTATGCATGGTGTCCTTGTGGCTGGGCACCTAAAAGGTTTTTACAAAAATAGATTTGAAAGCAAACGGGTCAGAGCCCGAAAGTGGAGATTATTTTAAAAACAGCAAGTGCTTTAATAACATTAAAACAATGAATGCAAAATACATGTTAGGACGTTCACTCACATGAAGTACTCACCTCTCGACTAATTGTGCACACCTAACGTACCGTACCCATCTAAGTGACATACATATCTAACCAAACCGTAATAAGTTCTACCCCTTACTACTCGATTCCCATTATACATTCTAGCGTTATCAATTAAATATAGGGATTTACTTAAACTCGGATTCTCAATTATTGGCAATACAATTCACTACCGGTTATCCCGTTATATTTTCTCAAAACATTACCATAATTATACTCACAATACCAACATGGAAGTTCTCATTATTTAAGTGTATATTATTCACGTCATAAATATACAATAAAAGAACCCCGAGACTAAGCTGCGGTGCACACATACTCTGCTATCCATCCATGTACATCACGTACATAAGGATCACGCATTCCGAATCTCTCAGGAATCGTTCTCAGATAACAACAATCACAAAACAATTGAGGCGAACACAGTCACATCACATGGGTCACGCACATACCTACGCTCCCACGATCAGCAAACTTATTAACATCTCAATAAGTCCTTCTCTGACCTATGTTCTCGAGGTACCAATCTAAATCCGGGAAACACAAAGATTAGATGGCCCTAAGCGAACGTAAACCTCCCGTGATAGCAAGTATGGTAGGTATGTCATACACATAAAGTCATATATACTAAGCATGCACACATCTTAGCTATTACCATATTTTATTAGTGGTATACCTCTCGTTCTTATACCCACACACTTGTCCCCGGTTTATATATACACGTCATCCATTATCCTCACGTCATAAATAGTTACTCACGTTCTAACCCATAAATATCATTTGGTTCAAACCACACTCCTATGTTTTACTCCTCAATATATCCCAAATGTCCCAACTATATCGATTAGTCATTAAGGAATTGTCATCTCTACAATTAAACAAGGTTACGGAACACTAGAAGTCAAATCAGACCAAAAAGGCCAAACTGTCAACTCGTTAGAAGTCTCGTTCGAACGAGGCTGTTCGAACGAGAGTTCATTCGAACGAAGTGGGCATTTTAACGAGATTTCGTTTGAACGAAAGGTATCGAATGAACACCCCACTCGTTAGAAGTCAAACTGTCACTCGTTAGAAGCTCGTTCGAATGAGCTCGTTCGAACGACCTGGGCAGGTCTTCTAACGAGAGGCCAGTTTCGAGCCCAGAATTTCCTATCTCGTTTTTCACCAATTTATCTCCTCAAAACTCCTCCAAAAATTATTCCAACAATATTTTAAGGTTCCTCAACATTCCTAAACATTCTTGGGTCATAATTTAGCACATTCATGGAATCAAATCTTCCTATACAACACCTAATTATCAATTCTCCCAAAGTTTTCCCCTAAATCTTATGAGTATGAACCCTAGAATTTAAAATCATCAATTTCCATAAAAAAATCCATTTTTGTAACATAAAAAGTAGTAATTCTTTTAGTTCAATCATCCAATAACAATTCTACATGCAATCCTACATCAAAATCTGAATTTATAACTCCAATTTCATGGGTTTTTATAAATCTCCCAAAAACAATACAATTATATAAATTTCCTACGCATGGAAGAAGCATTCTTTGCAAATAACGTAATTAAACCACTTGCCTCTACTCTTTCTCTGAATTTGATGTTGAATCTTGAAGGTTGAATTGTTCTTTCTCTCTCTGCAGAATTCTCTTTTCTCTCTCTCTCTACAAGTTCTTCTCTACAGATGACAATGGAGGTGGATGTTTATTTTTGGACCCTTAACTTCTATTCTAAACTTCTCCCGTAGCCCACTACTTTGTTTAGTGTTGATAATGGTTTGGTGGGTTTATTTAATAATCATAATTAAACTCTAATTTTCGTGGGTTTTAATTCCCAAAATTCCAAAATTACCAAAATACGCTATTAAGTTGCCGGTATGGCCTAAAAATGCCCCGGGACCCAAACTAAACCCCCGGCTAGTGTTTTCTGACTATTTTGACCCTTCTGAACGCGTTGGCACACTCAAAATGACCATACGGTTAATAAAAATAAAATTTATTTTTTTAATTAAATAATTACTTTCCTGACGCGACTGTCACATGCGTCTCAATAAAATTTCCCAAATTGTCGTATATCAATCTCACGAGAAATTTAATAATTTCAATATTCATATAACTTCATATGTGCACATTATAATCAAATACCAACACACATCTCGTTAGTATTTTATTCGGATTAATTCCCAATTAATACACATTTAATTCAATTAATCACAAAAATACGGGGTATTACACCTCTTTTATTTATTTTTGGTTTTTTTTATAGAAAATAAAGTATGTGCAATATACTAATAAAAGTGTGGATATTAATATGTATGAACTAAAGTAAAACTAGATTATGAATCTAATGTGACTTATGCAAAATCAAATAATTAAAAGAGATGGAGAAGGAATTGGACCATCTTTGGAGATTGAGCTTTGATCTTGGATGAATTCTCTTGAATATTGATCAAAGAAGGATTTTTGCCAACTTGGGATGAAAAGGATGGGAATTTAGCCTTGAATGGAACTTTTCATATGGAACTTTCCCAATTGCTGAGATCACTGATCCTAATGGATAAATTATGTTTATTACTGATTGTAGATGATCTAGGATTGAGGTCATGGCCTCTATTTATAGGGCCAGGGGATGTTGATCGTCCCACCCCAGGGTGTACTTATTGGCAGGCAACCCTTGATACTATGCCAATTGGCAGCGTTCAAGACGTGTGGATTGGCAGCCTTGTGCAAAATTTTTGGGAAAAATGATCATAGCACACAAACTATTGATTCGAATCGCGCACAGGGCATACCGTTAGAAAGTTACTTTGTAGACCTTCGAGAGTCCTTAGGATAGCTACCAAGTCTGGGAGTTTTCTTTGGGTCAAATGTGGCTCGAAAACATACGTCTGTCTTTTGAATGGGAGATCGTCGGACGCAAATAGATCGCTCGTCCGTATGGTAAGTCAAAATCGCGCACGGGGCGGACCGTTGGAAAGGTTGGGAGTTATACTTAGACATTCCAAAGATTTTTGCTTGGTTCAAAAAGTTAACCTTGGTCAAGCGGGTCCCAAAAGTGCTCGGTTATCTCTCAGAGTAAAACGGATCGTTCATCCATACTAAGGCCAGAATCGTACACATGGCAGATCATTGGAACATGTATTCAGTACCCTTCGGAGATTCACTTAGCCTCATTCGAGCTGAAGAATTAACTTTGGTCAAACGGAGTCCGAGAGTGCTCGGTGGCCTCTGGATCGATTTTCAGGGTAAAACTGATCGTTCGTCCGTGTAGGTCCCAAAAATAACCAAGTGTAAAAAAAGTGTGTTTTAAACCGAATCAAGTTGTGTTACAAATTAACTAAACCAAGTTTTGTCTTGTTTAACCCTAAGCATGAATCTAGTGATTAAAGCAACTAAAATAAAGTAAAACAATACTCACAATGATGGATGTACGAGGAAAACCCCAAAACGGGAAAAAACCTCGGACGGCCCAAGCCAGACAATCACTATGAACAAAGGTTTTACAAAGACATATTAGACTTACTCACAGACTCGATCCCCACGGGTCTTGACTCTCCTTATGATCTTCTAACGTTCTTCAATAGTGCCCACGCAGAAATTCCATCTTCTATGATGTTCGTCCACAACACTCGCCTCCACAAATGTATCGGTGTCCACCGATATGGCTTAATACGTCGACGATATTGAACACGATGTATGTCGCTTCTCTACCACAAAACCAGCAATCAACAGTGTTCAAAGTTGAACAAACCAAACTTGGTGCAATAAAGATCACATAAACATATGGTAATGAAAAGCTCGGATCTTTACAAACTCTAAGGATGTATTTAAGCCTTTAAAACCTTAGAAAATATGTGCAAACAGATTTCTGGATCGTAAAATATTTTTCCATAATGCACACACTTTGAGGAAATATAACACGCCTTTTATACAAATTCTAAGGCAGTTATAGTATCTCGTTCAAGCAAAACTCTCTATCATTCAAACGACACGAGTTTTCGTTGAAATGACATCTACAATCGTTTGAACGACATCGTCAGATAGAGTTTTAAATGAAACTATTTTAAAATCATAGTTTTATTAAAAACCAACTCCTATCTAACTCTCATACGGTCTCATCTGATTAAAATGATGTGTAAACAATTTAAAACATTTTTAAAACATCTTCTTTTAAAAATAACATCCTTATTTTTATAAAATGAAATTCCAAGTTTCATTAACATTGTTCATTCATACCCGTGTGATATCGGAATGCAATTAAACCTTGAAGATGAGAAATTGCACCAATTAAACTTCAGAATGATTAAATCTTTGTAGCTTTGTCGCAACATCTTCAATAAATCTTTGATTCATCGTAGACTCGTGGGATCAGACAATAAAAAATTTATCTATGACATAAACATGTTTTGTTCCAAGAATAAGTCAAAACTACATTAAGACTCAATTGGAAATTTGGTCCTTAAAAATCTCCCCCTTTGACTATTCTGAGACAAAACCAAGAGTGAAATGCCTAAGTCGGTCTATCAAGCCGTATGATGCCTAAATCCCATCCTATAAACCCAAAATGAAAAATACATCATCAGTACAGGATAAGACTTGAAAACGATGGTCCGGCAAGCATGAAAGTGTCTATGAATGTCTGAATGTGATGTAAACTAGAAATCGCTAAATCTCATTAAGCATACCTACACGCATGAAATAGGCAAATACCAAGTGAAGTATGGAGGAAAAAATGATATAAATCAATATTAAAAATCAAATCCAAAACATTTGTTACGTGAGTAAACATGATACCAATATGTAAACATGATATAAACATGATACCCATTTGTATAAAAGATGAAACAACTTTGTGCAAACATGATACCAGTATGTGTAAACGAACATATAAATGAGGATATCACAAAAACTCACAAAACTCCCCCTACATCACAGACATCTCTCCCCCTTTTTGTCTCGAATAGATAATTCGGTGAAAAGATAAACAAATTTAGCATGTGATTAGATACCAGTTGAAATAAATCGACTCATAATATGCTGGATAATCAACCAGTTAATAATGATCAAGCAATGTCAAATCCGTACCTAGTAAACAATGAATCATACAAAGAATATATCAATTCAAGCAAGTTTGATAAACAAATCAATGCAGCAAGAGATATCATCGAACAAAGTAAACAGCATAAACAGAAACTCGGTACCAAAATATGAACCAATATGCAGCAGGGTACTAAAACAGAGATCAACCTGAAAAAGTCAAAACAGGTCAACCAGGGGTGTCATTCGAACGAGCCAGGGATTTCGTTTGAAAGAGATATGACATCGCTCGAATGAAATATTATGTCGTTAGAATGACATACTCAAACTTTCAAAGTCTCCCTAGAAAGTTAAACAGTGTTGCCCAGTAAAATTTTTTTAGGAAAATTCTAACTGAAAGGGGCTCAAAACTGCGAAACAGTAGCAAAATAGTAGAATAAACTAGAAAACTCAAAACAACCACATATGAGTAACATGCCGACATAGTATCGATGTGCCTAAACATAAACATGGAATGTATGAGTGTTAACTAAAACAAATGAATCACAATTCCAACACATCGACACGATCAAGAAGCTCTAATCAATAGCAATTAATCATCAAACTTTGTCTAAGCCATTCGTGAAAAATAAAAAGTGAGCTTAATGAACTAAACAAACATCATGCACACGAATCCAGAATATTGATGATTCTACAAACAATAGCGTCATGACACAAATTTTCAACTTTTAGGATTCTTTGTGCTAACTCGTTTAAAATTCTAATCCATCCAAACTCCCTCTAATATATATCATTTTTTCTTTTGAATGAAGTAAACTAATTTGGCCCATTTTTGGCATATATTTCTTTTTATTTCCATTTCAATTTTTTCGGGGCTCTTTTTAAACGGTGGCTTTCGCGATGAGTCAATTTTTCACTCTCGCAACCCTTTCTTGTACACTCAATATGTTTTCAATACAAATACTCACGGGTAAACGGTTATTATATGCACACTCCCTCCTTAAGTCTACTTATGCACAGATGACAAGATTGAGATAAGAATGTCTCACTAAACTCAAATATGCAAAAGTAGTCAAACATCCATATAAACTCGTGAAAGTGTACAAATATGTCATATAAATAAAGTCGAATCAAAACGCCTATCAACTTCGAAACAACCACATAAAATAATGGTTAAGATCATTCTAAGCATCGATAATTATGACCAAATGTCTTAGACACATGGATAACGGAAGCAAGGGGGTCCAAGCACACCAATATGCCATATCAAACATGTTAATTCACGACACAAAAACCAAAAATCTTTTTGATTTTTTCAAAAGTTTTATCAAAAATAAAATATTTTTGTATTTTTTAAAGAGACTCAAACAAGTGAAAATAATACAAAATATAAACATGTCATAATACTAACAAGGAGTATATCATGAATGCAAAGACTATCATATTACAATCATGCAAGCAACTATCCATAAGAAATAACAAGGGATGAATCATGTGCATGCATGTGAGAATCAACCAACGAAGCATGATGCAGACGAATGGACGCTTAGAGTAGCAGTTTTTCGATGGGATCGATACATTAGAGTTGTGATTATAGGCTCGTTTTCTTCAAACGCGATTATAGAAGCACTAGGTGCGATGCATCTCTTTTAGAATTAACTTCTTGACCCAGGTAGAGATTTTAGTCAAGCTTATTGTTAAGCTAGTGCGTTAGAGTATAAGACTTGAGATAAATGTGTACCCTGAATGAGTTTATGGTAGGGTACCATTGTGTTAGTACCATTCGACTTCAGTATACCAAGACATAGTGAGATTGGTGATCTTAGGTTGTTAGAACAGGTTGTATCCGAATTTTGAGAATGAAATTCCGTTGTAAGGGGGGAAGTATGTAATTCCCCGTAATTTTATAGATATTTAAATTACATAAGTGGACGTAATTTGGTAATTAGTGGAATTTCTATGAATAGTAATTCTAGATTAATGAGTGTTAGTTTATCCGATGTGTGTTGTAATTACTTTGGGGAGTAAGTAAATGAGTCAAAATATTTTTATATCAAGTCATAGTTGGGTAAAGCGACGTGAGTTATTTCACGTTGGAGAAAACGCATGTTGAGAAGTGTTAGGTTCGATTAGTGAATTTTAGTTAGGTAAACTCGGATGGAGATTTTGAGTGAACGATTGGTTTTGGAATGGTTGAGATAGTCAGAATAGAGTATCCGGGGGTAGCGTTTGGGTTCGAGGGATTTTTGGACTAATATGGACTCGCAATTCAGTAAACGAATCATTTTTGGGTATAAAAAGAGATAAACTCTTTTTCTTTAATATAAGGCATGAGAGAGTGATAGAAAGAAAATAAAGAAGAGAAAATAAGAACGAAAGAAAGGAAGAAGAGAAAGGAAGGGAGAAAAGGGGATTTCGGACCAAACTCCGCGGGATTCCTCTCGAGATCGTCGAATTCATCCACGAGGCAAGTGTTTACTTGCTTTATTCATTTGAGTGTGTATCTCATATTATAGTTGGTAATGAAGAACCATTATACTCATGATTAACTTGAGTCTATATTGTATATGTGCTCATCTAGTTTGGAAATATTGACAAAATTGTGTCCTTTCCTAGAATCCAAAGAGCCTCAGAGAATTGTCTACATTTTATTCTTCTAGTTTGATTGATCAAGGTATATTTACCAACACTCGCACACATTAGTATTGCATTCATATATTACATATTGCAAATAATTGAGTGTGTGTATGTTGAGTGTGTAAATTTCCCTCAAATTGATTTTTAATATTTTTTGGGGGAATTTTTAATCATTTTTTAAACAAGTTTTTTCTTAATTAAAATTGGTTTTAAATGTATTGGGGTCATTCTGCTATTTTGGATTGTTGGTTTTATGGGCTGAAAGTTCACTTGGGTAGAATCTAAAAGCGCCAGAGACTATAAGGTGTGCTATGTAATTTCTTTAAGACGCGCGTATGGTATCCAGTCATAGCCCTACACCTGTCAGACTGATATTGTACCATTTTGTGTTTTCTCTGTGAGACATTAGCCATGCTTAGTTCCAACCCTTGGATTGTTTTTAATCAACGATCTGCATGCGTCCTTCTACAATCCCTGTGAATCTCTCTCAAGCCAATCATAATCGTTTTATCCACCGCTTCTTTTAAACCCTTTGATCAAAGTCAATCTGCCTAGACTAAATCGTAGCCTTTGATTTTGAACCTCGTTCTCGAATCTTCTCAGCCTCCTATATAAGGATCTTTACCCTCAGCCAAATGATAATTTTTCCACTTTATTTTATTCGAGTGAGAGAAGAGAGAGGAGATAAGTGAGAAGAGATAAGAGAGAGAGAGAGAGAGAGAGAGAGAAACCAGAGTTAGGAAACCCTAACCCTAAATCGTCCAAAAAAAATTTCAAACCATAACCTCTTTCAAAAACTAGTTTGTACCAAATGTGACACCCCGCCTAATTAATCCCGGGTGATCAATCCTAAATCAAGTTAGAAAAGGTTTCTGAGTTGGTCCATTCTTAGCATCACTGTCATCTTTTTAATTACAAACCACCTAAGTGAGAAAAGTAGACTGGTGCCAATTTTTATCTTCCTATTAATTAAATAAAAACTCATGAGAAACAAAAATAGAGCACATTCAAAGTTAACTAAAATAACCATCCACTATTAAGATACCTAACCGAATAAACCATCGGCCCAAATATCCCATACAAATAAAGATAATAAGAAAATCTCAACAAGTCTAATAATGATAAATGAACTGTGAGCGACGAGCTCAGATAACTACTAGAGAGTCTCTATGCGAATGAAAGAAGGAGGCATCTATCAAAGACCCGCAACATCCACAAGTGCTGCATCATCGGATACCTGGAATAGAGTCAAACCTGGCGCCCTTGTGGTTGGACACCTAAAAGGTTTTTAAAATTTTTATAGCAAGGGTTAGTACCAAAAAAAATTTGAAAATATTTAACAAATGATTAACTTCCAATAATAAATAAACATGCATGCTCTTCATATTTTAGTTAGTGCCGCACTCTCTTGAGGATTTCCTTACCCCTCCTCTAAGGTGCACTATTAATGCTTTTATTTAAATTTACTATGTTCTACGCTCCTAACCCAAAACTTATTTTTAACCCTTGAACTTTACCTACCCTAACCGAGTATACTTTAATTCATGATTTTTAAGTTAATATAAACGACAACTTAATTAAATCATTACCCTTTTTATCTTCATATAACATTCACACCTGTTATGCACGTAATACATTTTACACTATGTATTAATCATCTCATATATAATTATTTACCTAATTATATATTAAATCATATTACCGCATTCATGAACATACTGAAATAACATTTAATACAAATTTCCGACCGAGTAAAAATACTCACAAAATATAAGTTTTTCCCAAGTGCTATCCCACTAGGTGTATTCACATAGCCTAGTTATCCAAGTTAGATTCGCTCACTAACTTAGTTTAACATACTAATTTGGAGGCGACCATATTCCTTCCCTAAAAGTGAGATGCCCCTCACCCATATAACGGACGCTATGACCTGGGATTATACTCGCCCTACTCCTCAAGCTAGGGGATTCATCCACTATTCGCAACCTCCCCCTATAGCACTAGAACATATACTAATAATATTCAATAATTGATATTAATGCACACACACACACACACACTATATATATATATATATACTGTCACACCCCGTACATATATATAAATATAAAAATTCCCGGCTACACCAAGTACACAATCCGTAACATAAGCCTATTTAACTTATTAAGAGTTTATGGTCCAACTCTAATCATTAATTAATTCGCGCATCAATTAATTAAGTCACCTCTGGTGTCGCCCCCACCATAAAATTGGACTTACTCTCGTAGTCCGAATTAACCTCACCCGAGTCTAAATTCCCGACTCCCAAATTATTTAGCCTTTACCTAAATAAGATTTATCTCTTGGGATTCCTCAACCATTATCCCCGGACTTGTCTTCTAACTATATTTAATCCTTTCGAACCCTTCCTAAAAATTTAACCTTAGTGTACCACACCTAATTTCACCAAAACCCAAAAAATTTAAATTATGATGTTACACTAAGTCGTCTCCAAATTCTAATTAATTTTATTCACCATTAATTAGATTTAAAACCCATGTATAAATTTCTCACCAAATTAATTCATGGAAAAGATTAAATTAAATTTTCTTCATATAAAAGAAAACTGGGTGAACTGTCAAAATCTGCCGACCTTCGATCGATCGACCCCAGACCTTCGATCAATCGATCGAATAGGCCTTCGTCTTCTTCGCGAAGGCAGATTCTGTCATGGAGGAGTTTCATAAAACCCTAACTCCTTCTATCATCAATAATACAAGTTAGGAACCTTATTAGAGTCCTCCAACGTTATCAATTCGTCCATTAACTACAATTTCTGAATTTGGGAAAATTATTCATTTTTAATTCCTTACCCATTTACATCCCAAATTCCTTCACCAAATTATTTCTAAATATCCAAAAATCATCCTACCAGATTCGTATCAATTTAAAATATCAGATTTCTACAAGAATTCTCATTCAAATTCGTAAATCAGATTATTATTTTCAAAACCTCATGTTTATGCCATGAACACCCAAAACAAATTTTGATCAAACACATCACATGAATATGAATTGAAATACAGTTTTAATACTATTGCAAGTTATCCACTTGCCTTAGGTTTCGTAGTGTCTGATTCGGAGATGCATTCCAAGGTTGAAGATGATCCTTGTTGGCTCTCTAGTGATCCCAAAACTTCCTTTCACTGTTATTAGGGTTACTTAATACACTTAGCCTTTTTCTAAAACTCTATCAGGCGTTTTCTTCTTCCTTCTAATTCCTTAATTTACCTAAATCCCCGTGTGGGCCCGACTATATCTAAAAATACCCCGTGACCCGTTTACTACCCCCGGGTACACTTTTCCGACTATCTCGACCCATTCGGACTCAATCGTACACTCAGAATTGTCATCCGAATTAATTTATAAAAATACTTATCCCCCTACCCCTTTAGTCTATACCGACTCCCGGTCGAGATAAGTGCATACCCTGTCATTAATACTCGAAATGACTTAAATAAATAATTACAATTCACTTAGTAAATAAATTCCCGTAAATATTAACCATTTACTCCCCGATTAATATTTAAATAAAATTTCCCTAATTAATTCAATTAAAATTATGACTCACAAGTAATTTTCAATTTTTGAATTAATTACAAATTTAATGCATGAAAAATGCGGGGTGTTACACCAAACACAACCTTGAGTGTTTGAGAGTTTTGAGTGTTGGTTTGTTAGTTTTTGTTGTTGTAACCTCTTCGTTCTCAGATCTTGTTTTCAACTTAAATATTTGATTAGATATGTATTTTTACTTTTATAGAAATCTTAGATTTAGTCATTGCATGTTATATTATTCATAGATTTACATCTATAGTTTCTCATCTTGAGAAAATTTTTGTTGATTTGTTTTTGTAAATGTTTTTAACTTCAAAATCAACAAAATCATTTTATGTTTCTAGTTCTTTTGAAACATGACCTTTGACCTAGTTGGAATCGCACTTAGTGGCTCTCAATCTCAAAAATATTTTCAAAACTCTGAGATTGATTAAGATCTTGAAACGCCTTCTGAGCAAGATGCCCCTGGATTCTGGGATAACACTAAAGGTCAAATAAGGTTTAAGTTTTCCTAGAAGAGAGAAAGAGAAAATCACAGCATATAGATCTTATATGTAATTTGATAGGAATGATAGTATGAATAAGTGTGTGTGTGTGTGTGTGCATGCATGAGTTAGAAAGCACCTTCACAAACACTATCACCCAACCACACTAAAAGTGTTGGTAATAAGATCTCAAGAACAAGAGTCGACGTAAAGAACTTGAACAAATTGGAAGTTAGCAAACTGGAAAATAACATCAACAAACAGAACTGCAAAGAAGTTAGAAGGACACCAGTGGGTATATTCCTAAACTTGTATAGGTATGATTTGTGTGCATGTGTGTTATATAGTTTGTAACTGTTATAATTTGTTTTAGTGGAATTTTTGGTTCAATCCGTAGAGGGAGTCGTGGATGTTTTTCCTAGTTTGGGTTTTTACCACGTAAAAAAATCCCTTGTTCTTAATCTTTCTACATCTCCTCATCTAATTCTTATGGTTGTGATGAGTTTAAGTTTCTTAAACTAATTTGCTAAACTTGTTAACCAATCTTGAACAGATGTCGTATATATTTTGTTAAACATATCTGGTGATTAATTTGATTTGATTTTAAGAAAAGAGTTTCTTCAAAAAATAGTTCGGAGTTACTTAAATAGTTTAATTTTATATTAAACGGCTTTAGTAACAGTATTTCAATTGGTATCAGATCTTTGTAAACTTCTTTTAAAAGATCATGTGTTTCTGAAATTGTTTTTTGAAAATCAAACATGGACGAGAAAAATGAAAGATTTGGTAACTTTACCAGACCTCCTCTCTTTGATGGAACCAATTTTGCTCACAAGAAAGTAAGGATGATTGCTTTCATTCAAGCAACCTTGGGAGATGATGTCTATGATATTGTTGAAAATGGATACATTTATCCTACTAAACCAGCCACTGAAGGAAGTAATGAGAGGATTAAGAAAGTGTTAAGTGAGTTCACACAAGAAGAGAAGAAAGTTTCTCGCAACAATAACAAAGGAAAGAATGCCATATTTATGTCCATAAATGAACATGAGTTCAAAAGGATCTCATCTTGTGCCACTTCTAAGGAAGCTTGGGACACTTTGGTTACTGCACATGAAGGTGACACTATAGTTAAATCTGCTAAAATACAAATGCTCATTCAACGGTATAACTCTTTAATTATGTCTGGATATGAGTCATTTGATGACTTTTATATGAATTTGACTGATATTGTGACCAAACTGCATGCTAATGGTATAACATATGACAAACATGAAACTGTATCTAAAATTCTAAGATCATTACCACAGAAATTTGACAACAAAAGATATGCTATTGAGGAAATGTGTGACCAAAATCTCACTCCTGAATTACTTAGTAGTAAACTAAGAACTCTGGAAATGGAATTAGAATTTAAGAAACAATTGACCCAGTCCCATAGGAAACAGACTAGTTCCAGTCTGAGTTTTTCTTAAAAGCTAATTAAGCATGAGCTTAGCATTCCCAATTATGACTCTGATGAGGAATGTGACACTGGGAGTTTGTACAATAAGATTGCCTTGATGTCAAAAGAGTTTAAGAAAATTATAAAGTTTAGAAATAACATGGAAAACAAACAAGGAAAGTCCAATTATCCAACTCACTCTAATCACAAACCTCATGAGAAAGGTCAAGACAAACATCACAAGGACATTCATACTAGACCTAACAAAGGCCTTAAGAATATTGAATGCTTTAGATGTGGAAAACTAGGACACATAGCACAAGACAGTAGAGTTAACTTAAACACTCACAATAAGAATACTAGGGCCAACATTTTCAAGACATGAGATGATTCAAGAGACTCTGAAAATGACGAACCTGAGTCATCTGATGTTTTTTATCCTTGCATGTCTTTCTTTGCCAAGATAATATATAATGATGATATGCCTGTGCCTGTTAGTGAGGATGAATTTAGTAATTCTACTTCTGTTGTTATGAATCATGTTGTTACTGATTTAGATGCTTTAATTTTTTAGAACATTGTTATGTCTACCACGAGGTGTGTGGGTCAAAGGGAAAGCAATAATGACGATGTCAATGGGTGTGAGTTCAAGAATTGAAGCCTTAGGGGTCATTTCACACACCACACTTAGTGACTCAGACACTGAAGATCTCCTTGATATTCACGCACTTTATGTGAAAACTCTCAAGAAAAGCACTAGACTGGAAAAAATAGTTAAAGATCTCACTAAGAAACTAGAAGATCTAAGACTGATGGTCAAACTTAATGCTGAAGAGTATACTACCCAATGTCTTACTCATGAAAATGAAATCAAAATGTTTGATCAAAAACTAAAAGATTTGACTGAAACAAATGAAACAATGGAGAAAAAACACAAAGGGACATTGTTATAATTGGAACAAACAAAAGAGAAGACAGAAACCGTTTTTATAAAATTTGAAAATAACTCAAATTGCTTTGATGGTTTTGTTGCTGATTCAAAAACCAATTCTGATGATCGAACTGGAATAGAATTTTGCCCCAATTTAAGGACACAAACAAAATCTTTTAAATATATAAAGTTTGTGTCAGGAGGCAAAACACCTATAGAAACTTGCCCAGATTTTCATTCTCTAAAAACTGAGTTTGATACAAAATAACAAATGTTTGATATTGGGGAAACAAGTTACTCTAAGCATGAAAATTCACCTAAGGCTAAATATGTCTTCCCCCCAATTAGGAAGAGTGACTCTACCTTCAAAACTGTTCTTTCTAGGAATAGGGTTCAACCCCAAAATGCCTTAAAGCCTATGTTTAGAGACTTTCCTAAGGAGACACCCTCTTCGAGCAATCTTTATTGCTCCTACTACGATATCTACGGTCATTCTCTTGATGGTTGATATGCTAGAAGACTAGCTAAACATGTCTTTAACCCTCCTATTTATCAAAACTTTAACTGTTCAAGGAGAAGCCGTAATTATTATGTTATGCCCAAACAACTAGACAAAAACTCTAACTATAGGAAAAGAAAGACCAAACCTAAAAGAACATTTCCTAGAAGGATTACTAAACACTTTCCTAAACCAAATGCTCATTTGTTTCATAAAATTCAAAATCATGAGCAAAACACTTTTCAACGAAAATCGAATGCTCGCAAATTTTATCAAATGAGAGCAAATAAGCGCAAAATGAAAACAAGAGCAATTTGGGTTTGAAAAGATGATCTATTTCCCCAGATGAAGTGTAACATTATTATAACTAATTTAAAAGCCGAACACATATCTTCTGGTTGGTATTTAGATTCTAGATGTTCAAAACACATGACTGGTGATGATACAAAACTCTTAAACAAAACCAGCTTTGCTGGAGGAAGAGTTATTTTTGGTGATGGAGTATCATCTCAAATCATAGGTAAAGGAACTCTCCATGAACAAGTACTACCTGTTCTTGAAAATGTTCTTCTAGACAAAGGTCTTAAGGCTAACCTACTTAGTATCTCGCAATTTTATGACTCAGATCATACTGTTACCTTTTCAAAGAACAATTGCAAAATTTTAAATGAAAAGGGTGAATAAATATATAAAGGATTCAGGACTCTTGATAATTTCTATAATGTCATGAATAGTTCAAAAATCTATAATGTTGCTAGAATGGATGACAATGAGATGTGGCATAACAGGATGGGTCACATAAATTATGATAATCTTAGTAGATTGTCTTCTCAAGAAATAGTTAGAGGAATTCCAAAAATCAAACCCATTTCTAATATTGTCTGAGGTGCCTGTCAGGAAGGAAAAATTGTTAAGGCACCTCATAATAAAGTCAAAGATATCCTTACCTCTACCCCTTGGAGCTCATCCATATGGACCAAATGGGTCCCTCTCAAACTGTTAGTCTCTGTGGTCACAGTTAAATTCTTGTTATGGTTGATGACTTCACCAGAATTACTTGGGTAGCCTTCTTAAAACAAAAGTCTGACACTTTTCAAACTTTTTAAAAACAACTTCTTCGGATTGAAAATGAGAAAGATACTCAAGTAAATAGAATTCGTAGTGATAGAGGTGGAGAATTCAAAGACACCGGTATAATAGAGTATTGTGACTATAATGGTTACAAACATGAGTTTAGTGATCCTAAGACTCCTCAACAAAATGGTATCGCTGAGAAAAAGAATCGTACCCTTCAAAAGATGGCACTTGTTATGATACATGCCAAGTGTTTACCTAAATATTTTTGTGTAGAATCTATTCGTACTGCATGTCACACTATCAATAAGGTCTATCTTAGAAAGAATTCTAAACAAACTCCTTACGAACTTTGGTATAGGAAAAAACCCAATCTCAAGTACCTTAAAACCTTTGGTAGTACTTGTTATGTATACAAAGACAGAGAACACTCATCCAAAATTGAGAGTTGTTGAGATAAAGCTATTTTTATACGATACTCGCCTAACAGTAGAGCCTACCGTGTTTTTAATCCTTGCACTAAGACCATGATGGAATCCATAAATGTAATTGTTAGTGACACTACTGTAGAGAGTAAGACTGGAGAATCAACTATTGTGGAAGATCCTGCGAATAATTTAGAAAATGACTCTCCATAAATAGATGATTCCTTACCAATTGAGACACCTGAAGTACCTAACTGGGTTTCTAAAGACCATCCCATAGATAACGTTATTGGTAATCCTAGTGAGCCCGTGCGTACAAGATCTCAATTAAGAATTTATGCTCATTATGCATGTTTTGTCTCCCTTGTGGAACCAACGTATGTAAATGAGGCATTGAATGACTCTCACTGGATTTCTGCCTTGCAGGAAGAACTTCTTTAATTTGTCATTCATGATGTTTGGTATCTTGTACCTGGGCCTAATCACAAAAAGGTTATCGGCACACGTTGGATATTCTAAAATAAATCTGATGAAAGTGGGATAATCATTAGAAACAAGCTAGATTAGTTGCTCAATGATATTCTCAAATTAAAGGAATAGATTTTAACGAGAATTTTTCTCCTGTTATTCATTTAAAATTTGTTCGTCTTCTCTTTGCCCAATCTTGCTACTTGCACTTTACACTTTACCAAATGGATATCAAATCTACATTCCTTAATGGAATATTGACTGAGGAGACCTATGTAGAACAACCAAATGGGTTCATTGACCCTCAATATCCAAATCATGTATTTCGCTAAAAAAGGCTTTATATGGACTAAAATAAGCGCCTAGATCTTGGTATGAGCGTCTTTCCAATTTTCGCTTAGATAAAGGTTTTAGGAGAGGTGGAAATGATCAAACTCTATTTGTCAAACATTTTGACAAATACATCATTATAGCTCAAGTGTATATTGACGATATCATCTTTGGATCAACTTCTCCCTCAGAAGTTAAATCTTTTTCTGAAATTATGCATAAAGAATTTCAAATGTCTCTTATGGGGAAATTTTTCTTAGGTCTTCAATTGAAACAAAATTCAGAAGGATTATTTATTTCACAATCTAAATACTCATTAGAAATTGTAAAAAAATTTAGCCTTGAGAGTGCTAAAGATGCTAAAACTCCCATGAGTACTACGGTCAAACTATCTAAAGATAAAACTCGAAAATCTATAGATCCAACTCTATATCGTAGTATGATAGGAACCTTACTTCGCGTCTTGATATAATATATGTTGTTTGTGTATGTGCTCGTTATCAAAACAATCCTAAAGAGATCCATTTATCTTCTGTTAAAAGAATTATTAAATACGTAAAAGGCACTCTAAATCTAGGACTTTGGTACACTAGTGATACACCTAGCACTGTAATTAGGTACACTGATGCTGATTGGGCTGTGTGTACTGATGATAGTAAAAGAGCATCAGGAGCATGTTACTATATAGTAAATAATCTGGTAGGATGGAGTAGTAAGAAACAAAAATGTACTTCTTTATCAAAAGCAGAATCTGAATACATAGTCGCTGGAAGCTGATGTGCCCAATTACCTTGGCTTAAACAAATGCTAAGTGATCTTGGTATTCAAGAAAATAATTGCATCCCTATTGTGATAATCAAAGTGCGATCAATATCTCTAAAAAAACATGTTCAACACTCGCGAAAAAAAAACATAAAAATAAAACATCACTTTATACGTGAATTGGTTGAAACTAAGGAATTAGAAATTATTTATCTTCATACTGATTTGAAACTCACAGATATGTTTACCAAGCCTTTGGATTACAATAGATTTATTTCCTTGTGTAAATCAATAGGTATGGGTTTTCTGATTAATATCTTTGGCCTACATATTTTTCCCTTGGTCTATTTGAGACAAAATGGGGGAGAAATTTGAGTCTTAATAAGTTCATTTTTCTTACATTTTTCTAAAGAGCCTAATCTTAATGATTATTTACAGGATTCTGTATAGTTATTCTCAACAGTTGTAATAGGGTATTGAATTGTAATTAGTTGAGTTATGTAATTTTCTTTTCTCGGAAATGGGTAGATAGAATTTTTTTAGGAATAGGTTTTTCCTATTTTTGTTTCCCTACGAGTCCTAGATGACTAAAAGGAGATTTTGTCTCAAATTTCCAAAGGGGGAGATTGAAGCACCATTATACTCTTCAATCACTTGAGTCTATATTGTATAAGTGCTCATCTAGTTTGGAAATAGTGACAAAATTGTTTCCTTTCCTAGACTCCAAAGAGCCTTAGAGAATTGTCTAAATTTTATACTTCTTGTTTGATTGATCAATGTATATTTAACAACACTCACACATATTAGTATTGCCTTCATATATTACATATTGCAAATAATTGAGTGTGTGTATGTTGAGTGTGTTAATTTCCCTCAAATTGATTTTTCATATTTTTTTGGGAATTTTTAATCATTTTTAAACAAGTTTTATCTTAATTAAAATCGGTTTTAAAAGTATTGGGGTCATTCTGCTATTTTGGATTGTTGGTTTTATTGGCTGAAAGTTAACTTGGGTAGAATCTAAAAGCGCCAGAGACTATAAGGTGTGCTATGTAATTTCTTTAAGATCCGCGTATGGTATCCAGTCATAGCCCTACACCTGTTAGGCTGATGTTGAACCATTTTGTGTTTTCTCTGTGAGACATTAGCCGTGCTTAGTTCCAGCTCTTGGATTGTTTTTTATCAATGATATGCATGCGTCCTTATACAATCCCTGTGAATTTATCTCAAGCCAATCATAATCGTTTTATCCATCGCTTCTTTTAAACCCTTGGATCAACTAGACTAAATCGTAGCCTTTAATTTTGAACCTCGTTCTCGAATATTCTCAGCCTCCTATATAAGGAGCCTTACCCTCAGCCAAATGATACTTTGCCACTTCATTTTATTCGAGTGAGAGAAGAGACAGGAGAGAAGAGAGAAGAGAGAAGAGAGAAGAGAGAAGAGGGAGAGGGAGACAGAGAGAGAGAGAGAGAGAGAGAGAAACCATAGTTTGGAAACCCTAACCCTAAATCGCCCAAAACTTTTTTCAAACCATAACCTCTTTCAAAAACTAGTTTGTGCCAAACAAAACCTTGAGTGTTTGAGAGTTTTGAGTGTTGGTTTATTAGTTTTTGTTGCTGTAACCTCTTCGTTCTCAGATCTTGTTTTCAACTTAAACATTTGCTTAGATCTGTGTTTTTACTTTGATAGAAATCTTAGATCTAGTCATTGCATGTTATATAACACATAGATCTACATCCATAGTTTCTCATCCTGAGAATTTTTTTGTTGATTTGTTTATGTAAATGTTTTTAACTTCAAAATCAACAAAATCATTTTCTGTTTCTAGTTCGTTTGAAACAAGACCTTTGACCTAGTTGGAATCGCACTTGGTGGTTCTCAATCTCAAAAATATTTTTAAAACCCTGAGATTTATTAAGATCTTCAAACGTCTTCTGAGCAAGATGCCCCTGGATTCTAGGATAACACTAAAGGTCAAATAAGGTTTAAGTTTTATAAGAAGAGAGAAATAGAAAATCACAGCACATAGATCTTATATGTAATTTGATAGGAATGTTCTTATAAATAAGTGTATGTGTGTGCATGCATGTGTTAGAAATAACCTTCACAAACACTATCACCCAACCACACTAAAAGTGTTGGTAATAAGATCTCAAGAACAAGAGTCGACGTAAAGAACTTGAACAAATTGGACGTTAGAAACTGGAGAAGAACATCAACAAACAGAACTACAAAGAAGTTAGAAGGACACTAGTGGGTACATTCCTAAACTTTTATAGGTTTGATTTGTGTGCATGTGTGTTATATAGTTTGTAACTGTTATAATTTGTTTTAGTGGAATTTTTGGTTTAATCCGTAGAGGGAGTCGTGGATGTTTTCCCTAGTTTGGGTTTTTACCACGTAAAAAAATCCCTTGTTCTTAATCTTTCCACATCTCCTCATCTAATTCTTATGGTTGTGATGAGTTTAAGTTTTTTAAACTAATTTTCTAAACTTGTTAACCAATCTTGAACAGATCTCGTACATATTTTGTTAAACACATCTGGTGATTAATTTGTTTTGATTTTAAGAAAATAGTTTCTGCAAAAAATAGTTCAAAGTTACTTAAATAGTTTAATTTTATATTAAACGGCTTTAGTAAGAGTATTTCAATTGGTATCAGAGCTTTGTAAACCTCTTTTAAAAGATCCTGTGTTTTCAAAAAAAAATTCTGAAAATCAAACATGGACGAGAAAAATGAAAGATTTGGTAACTTTACCAGACCTCCTCTCTTTGATGGAACCAATTTTGCTCACAAGAAAGTAAGGATGATTTCTTTCATTCAAGGAACCTTGGGAGATGATGTCTGGGACGTTGTTGAAAATGGATACATTTATCCTAATAAACCAGCCACTGAAGGAAGTAATGAGAGGAATTAAGAAAGTGTTAAGTGAGTTCACACAAGAAGAGAAGCAAGTTTTTCGCAACAATAACAAAGGAAAGAATGTCATATTTATGTCCATAAATGAACATGAGTTCAAAAGGATCTCATCTTGTGCCACTTCTAAGGAAGCTTGGGACAGTTTGGTTACTGCACATGAAGTATACACTAGAGTTAAGGATGCTAAAATACAAATGCTCATTCAACAGTATAACTCTTTAATTATTTCTGACTCTGAGTCATTTGATGACTTTTATATGAATTTGACTGATACTGTGACCAAACTGCATGTTAATGGTATAACATGTAACAAACATGGAATTGTATCTAAAATTCTAAGATCATTACCACAGAAATTTGACAACAAAAGATATGCTATTAAGGAAATGTGTGACCAAACTCTCACTCCTGAATTACTCAGTAGTAAACTAAGAACTGTGGAAATGGAATTAGAATTTAAGAAACAATTGACCCAGTCCGATAGGAAACAGACTAGTACCAATCTGAGTTTTTCTTCTAAGATAATTAAGCCTGAGCTTAACATTCCCAATTATGACTCTGATGAGGAATGTGACATAGGGAGTTTGGACAATCAGATTACCTTGATGTCAAAACAGTTTAAGAAAATTATAAAGTTTAGAAATAACATCGCAAATAAACAAGGCAAGTCCAATTATCCAACTCACTCTAATCACAAACCTCACGAGAAAGGTCAAGACAAACATCACAAGGACATTCATACTAGACCTAACAAAGACCTTAAGAAGATTGAATGCTTTAGATGTGGAAAACTAGGACACATAGAACAAGACTATAGAGTTAACTTGAATACTCAAAATAAGCATACTAGGGCCAACATTTGCAAGACATGGGATGATTCAAGCGACTCTGAAAATAAGGAACCTGAGTCATCTGATGTTTTTGATCCTTGCATGTCTTTATTTGCCAAGATAATCTATAATGATGATATGCATGTGCCTGTTAGTGAGGATGAATTTAGTAATTCTACTTCTGTTGTTATGAATCATGCTGTTACTGGTTTAGATGCTTTAATTTCTGAGAACATTATTATGTCTACCACGAGGTGTGTGAGTCAAAGGGAAAGTAATAATGACGATGTCAATGGGTGTGTGAGTTCAAGAATTGAATCCTTAGGGGTCACTTCACACACCACACTTAGTGACTCAGACACTGAAGATCTCCATGATATTCACACACTTTATGCAAAAACTCTCAAGAAAAGCACTAGACTAGAAAAAATAGTGAATGATCTTACTAAGAAACTAGAAGATCTAAGCCTGATGGTCAAACTTAATGCTGAAGAGTATACTACCCAATGTCTTACTCATGAAAATGAAATCAAAATGTTTGATCAAAAACTGAAAGATTTTGAACTGAAATAAATGATACACTGGAGAAAAAACACAAAGGTACATTGTTATAATTGGAACAAACAAAATAGAAGACAACAATAGTTTTCAAAAAATTTAAAAAATTTGAAAATAACTCAAACTGCTTTAATGGTTTTGTTGCCGATTCAAAAACCAATTCTGATGATTGAACTGGAATAGGATTTTGCCACAATTTAAAGACACAAATAAAATCTTTTGAATCTATCAAGTTTGTGTCAGGAGGCAAAAGACCAATAGAAACTTGCCCAGACTTTCATTCTCTAAAAACTGAGGTTGATACAAAATAACAAATGTTTGATATTGGGGAAACAAGTTACTCTAAGCATAAAAATTCACCTAAGGCTAAATATGTCTGCCCCCCAATTAGGAAGAGTGACTCTACCTTCAAAACCGTTCTATCTAGGAATATGGTTCAACCCCAAAATTCCTTAAAGCCTATGTTTAGATACTTTCCTAAGGAGACACCCTCTTCGAGAAATATTTATTGCTCCTACTACGATATCACCGGTCATTCTCTTGATGGCTGCTATGCTAGAAGACTAGTTTAACCTGTCTGTAAGCCTCCTATTTATCAAAACTTTAACTGTTCAAGGAGAAGCTGTAATAATTATGTTTTTCCTAAACAACTAGACACAAACTCTAACTATAGGAAAAGAAAGACCAAACCTAAAAGAACATTTCCTAGAAGGATTCCTAAACACTTTCCTAAACCAAATGCTCATGGGTTTCATAAAATTCAAAATCATGCGCAAAAAATTTTTCAACAAAAATCGAATGCTCGCAATTTTTATTAAATTAGAGCAAATAAGCGCAAAATAAAAACAAGATCAATTTGGGTTAGAAAAGATGATATATTTCCCCAGATGAAGTGTAACATTGTTATAACTACTTTAAAAGCCGAGCACACATCTTCTGGGTTGTATTTAGATTCTAGATGTTTAAAACATATGACTGGTGATGATACAAAACTCTTAATCAAAACCACCTTTGCCGGAGGAAAATTTATTTTTGGTGATGGAGTATCATCTCAAATCATAAGTAAAGAAACTCTCCATGAAGGACTACCTGTTCTTGAAAATGTTCTTCTAGTCAAAGGTCTTAAGGCTAACCTACTTAGTATCTCGCAATTTTATGACTCAGATCATACTGTTACCTTTTCAAAGAACAATTGCAAAATTTTAAATAAAAAGGGTGAATGCATAATTACAGGATTCAGGACTCCTGACAACTGCTATAATGTCATGAATAGTTAAGAAATCTGTATTGTTGCCAGAATGGATGACAATGAGATATGGCATAACAAGATGGGTCACATAAATTACAATAATCTTAGTAGATTGTCTTCTCAAGAAATAGTTAGAGGAATTCCAAAAATCAAACCCATTTCTAATATTGTATATGATGCCTGTGAGGAAGGAAAAAATTGTTAAGGCACCTCATAAGAAAGTCAAAGATATCCTTACCTCTACCCCCTTGGAGCTCATCCATATGGACCTAATGGGTCCCTCTCAAACTATTAGACTCTGTGGTCACAGTTAAATTCTTGTTATGGTTGATGACTTCAACAGATTCATTTGGGTAGCCTTCTTAAAATGAAAGTCTGACACTTTTCAAACTTTTTTAAAAATACTTCTTCGGATTGAAAATGAGAAAGATACTCAAGTAAATAGAATTCGTAGTGATAGAGGTGGAGAATTCAAAGACACCGGTATAATAGAGTATTGTGACTATAATGGTTACAAACATGAGTTACGTGATCCCAAGACTCCTCAACAAAATGGTATCGCTGAGAGAAAGAATCGTACCCTTCAAGAGATGACACGTGTTATAATACATGTCAAGTGTTTACCCAAATATTTTTGGGTAGAATCTATTCGTACTACATGTCACATTATCAATAGGGTATATCTTAGAAAGAATTCTAAAAAAACTCCTTACGAACTTTGGTATAGGAAAAAACCCAATCTCAAGTACCTTAGAACCTTTGGTAGTACTTGTTATGTGTGCAAAGACAGAGAACACTTATCCAAATTTGAGAGTCGTGGAGATAAAGCTATTTTTCTAGGATACTCACCTAACAGTAGAGCCTACCGTGTTTATAATCTTTGCACTAAGACCATGATGGAATCCATAAATATAATTATAAGTGACACTACCGTAGAGAGAAAGACAGGAGAATCAACTATTGTGGAAGAGCCTACGAATACTTTAGAAAATGACTCTCCAGAAATAGATGATTCCTTACCAATTGAGACACCTGAAGTACCTAACTAGGTTTCTAAAGACCATCCCATAAATAGCGTTGTTGGTAATCCTAGTGAGCCTGTGCATACAAGATCTCAATTAAGAAATTATGCTCATTATGCATGTTTTGTCTCCCTTGTGGAACCCACGAATGTAAATGAGGCATTGAATGACTCTCACTAGATTTCTGCTATACAGGAAGAACTTCTTCAAGTTGTCATTCATGATGTTTGGTATCTTGTACCTAGGCCTAATCACAAAAAGGTTATTGGCACACATTGGATATTTAAAAATAAATCTGATGAAAGTGGGATAATCATTAGAAACAAAGCTAGATTAGTTGCTCAATGATATTCTCAAATTGAAGGAATAGATTTTAACGTGGCTTTTGCTCCTGTTACTCGTTTAAAATCTGTTCGTCTTCTCTTTGCCCTATGTTGCTACTTGCACTTTACACTTTACCAAATGGATATGAAATATGCATTCCTTAATGGAATATTGACTGATAAGACATATACAACAACCGAAAGGGTTCATTGACCCTCAATATCCAAATCATGTATTTCGTCTTAAAAAGGCTTTGTATGGCCTAAAACAAGCGCCTAGAGCTTGGTATGAGCGTCTTTCCAATTTTTGCTTAGATAAAGGTTTTAAGAGAGGTGGAAATGATCAAACTCTATTTGTCAAACATTTTGAAAAAACACATATTTATAGCTCAAGTTTATGTTGACGATATCATCTTTGGATCAACTTCTCCCTTAGAAGTTAAATCTTTTCCTGAAATTATGCATAAAAAATTTCAAATGTCTCTTATGGGGGAGTTGCAATTTTTCTTGGGTATTCAAGTCAAACAAAACTCAGAAGGATTATTTGTTTCACAATTTAAATACACATTAGAGATTGCCAAAAAATTCGAGAGTGCTAAAGATGCTAAAACTCCCATGAGTACTACGGTCAAACTATCTAAAGATGAAACCTGAAAATCTATAGATCCAACTCTATATTGTAGTATGATAGGAACCTTGTTATACCTTACTGCCTCGCGTCCTGATATAATATATGTTGTTTTTTGTATGTACAAGTTATCAAAACAATCCTAAAGAGAGCCATCTATCTTATGTTAAAAGAATTATTAAATACGTAAAAGGCACTCTGAATCTAGGACTTTGGTATACTAGTGATACACCTAGCACTATAATTAGGTACACTGATGCTGATTGGGCTGGGTGAACTAATGACAGTAAAAGCACGTCAGGAGCATGTTACTATATAGGTAATAATCTAGTAGGATGGAGTAGTAAGAAACAAAAGTGCGATTCTCTATCAACAGCAGAATCTGAATACATAGCCGCTGGAAGCTGTTGTGCCCAATTACTTTGGCTTAAACAAATGCTAAGTGATTATGGTATTCAATAAAAACAATTGCATCTCTATTGTGATAATCAAAGTGCGATCAATATCTATAAAAATCTTGCTCAACACTCGCGAACAAAACACATAAAAATAAGACATCACTTTATACGCGAATTGGTTGAAACTAAGGAATTAGAAATTAATTATCTTCTTACTGATTTGCAAATCAAAGATATGTTTACCAAACCTTTGGATTACAATATATTTATTTCTTTGCGTAAATCAGTAGGTGTGGTTTGTTCTAATTAATTTCTTTGGCCTACATATTTTTCCCTTTGTCTATTTGAGAGACAAAATGGGGGAGAAATTTGAGTCTTTATAAGTTCATTTTTCTTACATATTTCTAAAGAGCTTAATCATAGTGATTATTTACAGGATTCTTTATAGTTATTCTCAACAGTTGTAATAGGGTATTGAATTGTAATTAGTTGAGTTATGTAATTTTCTTTTCTAGGAAATAGGTAGATAGAATTTTTATAGGAATAGGTTTTTCTTATTTTTGTTGCCCTACGAGTCCTAGATGACTCAAAGGAGATTTTTTTTTCATATTTCCAAAGGGGGAGGTTGAAGCACCATTATACTCTTGAATCACTTGAGTCTATATTGTATAAGTACCTAGAATCCAAAGAGCCTCAAAAAATTGTCTATATTTTATTCTTCTTGTTTGATTGATCAAGGTATATTTACCAACACTCACACACATTAGTATTGCCTTCATACATCACATATTGCAAATAATTGAGTGTGTGTATGTTGAGTGTGTTAATTTCCCTCAAATTGATTTTTAATATTTTTTTTGGAATTTTTAATCATTTTTTAAACAAGTTTTTTCTTAATTAAAATTGGTTTTAAAAGTATTGGGGTCATTCTGCTATTTTGGATTGTTGGTTTTATTGGCTGAAAGTTCACTTGAGTAGAATCTAAAATCTCTAGAGACTATAAGGTGTGCTATGTAATTTCTTTAAGATGCGCGTATGGTATCCAAAAATAGCCCTACACCTGTCAGGCTTATATTGAACCATTTTGTGTTTTCTCTGTTAGACATTAGCCGTGCTTAGTTCCAGCCCTTGGATTGTTTTTAATCAAAGATCTCCATGCGTCCTTATAAAATCCCAGTGAATGTCTCTCAAGCCAATCATAATCCACCACTTCTTTTAAACCCTTGGATCAAAGTCAATCTGACTAGACTAAATCATAGCCTTTGATTTTGAACCTCATTCTCGAATCTTCTCAGTCTCCTATATAAGGAGCCTCACCCTGAGCCAAATCATAATTTTGTCACTTCATTTTATTCGAGTGAGAGAAGAGAGAGGAGATAAGAGAGAAGAGAGAGAGAGAGAGAGAGAGAGAGAGAGAGAATCCAGAGTTAGGAAACCCTAACCCTAAATCGTCCAAAACTTTTTTCAAACGATAACCTCTATTAAAAACTATTTTGTACCAAACACAACCTTGAGTGTTTAATAGTTTTGAGTTTTGATTTGTTAGTTTTTGTTGCTGTAACCTCTTCGTTCTCAGATCTTGTTTTCAACTTAAACATTTGATTAGATCTATGTTTTTAATTTTATAGAAATCTTAGATCTAGTCGTTGCATGTTATATTACACATAGATCTACATCTATAGTTTCTCATCTTTAGAAAATTTTTGTTGATTTGTTTCTGTAAATGTTTTTAACTTTAAAATCAACAAAATCATTTTCTGTATCTAGTTCTTTTGAAATAAGACCTTTGACCTAGTTGGAATCACATTTGGTGGTTCTCAATCTCAAAAATATTTTCAAAACTCTGAGATTGATTAAGATCTTGAAACGTCTTCTGAGCAAGATGCCCCTGGATTCTGGGATAACACTAAAGGTCAAATAAGGTTTCAGTTTTCTAAGAAGAGAGAAATAGAAAATCACAGCATATAGATCTTATATGTAATTTGATAGGAATGTTAGTATAAAGAAGTGTGCGTGTGTGTGCATGCAAGTGTTAGAAAGAACCTTCACAAACACTATCACCCAACCACACTAAAAGTGTTGGTAATAAGATCACACGAACAAGAGTCGACGTAAAGAACTTGAAGAAATTGGAAGTTAGCAAACTGGAGAACTACATCAACAAACAGAACTACAAAGAAGTTAGAAGGACACCAGTGGGTACATTCCTAATCTTGTATAGGTCTGATTTGCGTGCATGTGTTATATAGTTTGTAACTGTTATAATTTGTTTTAGTGGAATTTTTGGTTTACTCCGTAGAGGGAGTCATGGATGTTTTCCCTAGTTGGGTTTTTACCACGTAAAAAAATCCCTTGTTCTTAATCTTTCTACATCTCCTCATCTAATTCTTATGGTTGTGATGAGTTTAAGTTTTTAAAACTAATTTGCTAAACCTATTAACCAATCTTGAACAGATCTCGTACATATTTTATTAAACACATCTGGTGATTAATTTGATTGGTTTTAAGAAAAGAGTTTCTTCAAAAAACAGTTTGGAGTTACTTAAATAGTTTAATTTTATATTAAACGGCTTTAGTAATTGTATTTCAATTGGTATCAGAGCTTTGTAAATTTTTTTAAAAGATCATGTGTTTCTGAAATTGTTTTCTGAAAATCAAACATGGACGAGAAAAATGAAAGATTTGGTAACTTGACCAGACCTCCACTCTTTGATGGAACCAATTTTGCTTACTGGAAAGTAAGGATGATTTCTTTCATTCAAGGAACCTTGGGAGATGATGTCCGGGACATTGTTGAAAATGGATACATTTATCCTACTAAACCTGCTACTAAAGGAAGTAATGAGAGGATTAAGAAAGTGTTAAGTGAGTTCACACAAGAAGAGAAGCAAGTTTCTCGCAACAACAACAAAGGAAATAATACCATATTTATGTCCATAAATGAACATGAGTTCAAAAGATCTCATCTTGTGCCACTTCTTAGGAAGCTTGGGACATTTATGTTACTGCACATGAAGGTGACACTAGAGTTAAGGCTGCTAAAATACAAATGCTCATTCAACAGTATAACTCTTTAATTTTGTCTGACTCTGAGTCAGTTGATGATTTTTATATGAATTTGACTGGTATTGTGACCAAACTGCATGCTAATGGTATTACATATGACATACATGAAATTGTATCTAAAATTCTAAGATCATTACCACAGAAATTTGACAACAAAAGATATGTTATTGAGGAAATGTATGACCAAAATCTCACTCCTGAATTACTTAGTAGTAAACTAAGAACTGTGGAAATGGAATTAGAATTTAAGAAACAATTGACCCAGTCCCATAGGAAACAGACTTGTTCCAATCTGAGTTTTTCTTCTAAGCTAATTAAGCATGAGCTTAACATTCCCAATTATGACTCTGGTGAGGAATGTGACATAGGGAGTTTGGACAATCAGATTGCCTTGATGTCAAAACAGTTTAAGAAAATTATAAAGTTTAGAAATAACATGGCAAACAAACAAGGAAAGTCCAATTATCCAACTCACTCTAATCACAAACCTCATGATAAAGGTCAAGACAAACATCACAAGGACATTCATACTAGACCTAACAAACACCTTAAGAAGATTGAATGCTTTAGATGTGGAAAACTAGGACACATAACACAAGACTGTAGAGTTAACTTGAACACTCCAGTAAGCATACTAGGGCCAACATTTGCAAGACACGGGATGATTCAAGCGACTCTGAAAATGAGGAACCTGAGTCATCTTATGTTTTTGATCCTTGCATGTATTTCATTGCCAAGATAATCTATAATGATGATATGCCTGTGCCTGTTAGTGAGGATGAATTTAGTAATTCTAATTCTGTTGTTATGAATCATGCTGTTACTAGTTTGATGCTTTAATTTCTGAGAACATTGTTATGTCAACCACGGGATGTGTGAGTCAAAGGGAAAGCGATAATGACGATGTCAATGGGTGTGTGAGTTCAAGAATTGAAGCCTTAGGGGTCACTTCACACATCACACTTAGTGACTCAGACACTGAAGATCTCCCTGATATTCACACACTTTATGCGAAAACTCTCAAGAAAAGCACTAGACTAGAAAAATTAGTGAATGATCTCAATCAGAAACTAGAAGATCTAAGCCTGATGGTCAAACTTAATGCTGAAGAGTATACTACCCAATGTCTTACTCATGAAAATGAAATCAAAATATTTGATTAAAAAAAGAAAGATTTGACTGAAACAAATGAAACACTGGAGAAAAAACACAAAGGGACATTGTTATCATAGGAACAAACAAAAGATAAGACAGCAACGGTTTTCAAAAAAATTACAAAATTTGAAAATAACTCAAACTGCTTTGATGGTCTTGTAGCTGATTCAAAAACCAAATCTGATGATCGAACTGGAATAGGATTTCGCCCCAATTTAAAGACACAAATAAAATCTTTTCAATCTATCATGTTTGTGTCAGGAGGCAAAAGACCTATAGAAACTTGCCCAGACTTTCATTCTCTAAAAACTGAGTTTGATACAAAATAACAAATGTTTGATATTGGAGAAACAAGTTACTCTAACAATGAAAATTCACCTGAGGCTAAATATGTCTACCCCCTAATTAGGAAGAGTGATTCTACCTTCAAAACTGTTCTATCTAGGAATTGGGTTCAACCCCAAAATTCCTAAAAGCTTATGTTTAGAAACTTTCCTAAGGAGACACCCTCTTCGAGCAATCTTTATTGCTCCTACAGCGACATCTACGGTCATTCTCTTGATGGCTTCTATGCTAGAAGACTAGTTAAACCTGTCTGTAACCCTCTTGTTTATCAAAACTTTAACTCTTCAAGGAGAAGCCGTACAAATTATGTTATGCCTAAACAACTAGACAAAAACTCTAACTATAGGAAAAGAAAGACCAAACCTAAAAGAAAATTTCCTAGAAGGATTCCTAAACACTTTCCTAAACCAAATGCTCATGTGTTTCATAAAATTCAAAATCATGCGCAAAACATTTTTCAACAAAAATCGAATGCTCGCAAATTTTATCAAATGAGACCAAATAAGCGCAAAATGAAAACAAGAGCAATTTGGGTTAGAAAAGATGATCTATTTCCCCAGATGAAGTGTAACATTGTTATAACTGCTTTAAAAGTCGAACACACATCTTTTGGTTGGTATTTAGATTCTAAATATTCAAAACACATGACTGGTGATGATACAAAACTCTTAAACAAATCCAGCTTTGCTGGAGGAAAAGTTATTTTTGGTGATGGAGTATTATCTCAAATCATAGGTAAAGGAACTCTCCATGAAGAAGGACTACCTATTCTTGAAAATGTTCTTCTAGTCAAAGGTCTTAAGGCTAACCTACTTAGTATCTTGCAATTTTGTGACTCAGATCATACTGTTACCTTTTCAAAAAACAATTGCAAAATTTTAACTGAAAAGGGTGAATGCATAATTACAGGATTTTGGACTCCTGGCAATTGCTATAATGTCATGAATAGTTCAGAAATCTGTAATGTTGCCAGAATGGATGACAATGAGATATGGCATAACAGGATGGGTCACATAAATTACGATAATCTTAGTAGATTATCTTTTCAAGAAATAGTTAGAGGAATTCCAAAAATCAAACCCATTTATAATATTGTCTATGGTGCCTGTCAGGAAGGAAAAATTGGTAAGGCACCTCATAAGAAAGTCAAAGATATCCTTACCTCTACCCCCTTGGAGCTTATCCATATGGACCTAATGGGTCCCTCTCAAACTGTTAGACTCTATGGTCACAGTTAAATTCTTGTTATGGTTGATGACTTCACCAGATTTACTTGGGTAGCCTTCTTAAAACAAAAGTCTGACACTTTTCAAACTTTTTTAAAAATACTTCTTAGGATTGAAAATGAGAAAGATACTCAAGTAAATAGAATTCGTAGTGATAGAGGTGGAGAATTCAAAGACACCGGTATAATAGAGTATTGTGACTATAATGGTTACAAACATGAGTTACGTGATCCCAAGACTCCTCAACAAAATGGTATCACTGAGAGAAAGAATCGTACCCTTCAAGAGATGGCATGTGTTATGATACATGCCAAGTGTTTACCCAAATATTTTTGGGTAGAATCTATTCATACTGCATGTCACATTATCAATAGGGTTTATCTTAGAAAGAATTCTAAACAAACTCCGTACGAACTTTGGTATAGGTAAAAACCCAATCTCAAGTACCTTAGAACCTTTGGTAGTACTTGTTATGTCTGCAAAGACAGAGAACACTTATCCAAATTTGAGAGTCCTGGAGATAAAGTTATTTTTCTAAGATACTCGCCTAACACTAGAGCCTACCGTGTTTATAATCTTTGCACTAAGACCATGATGGAATCCATAAATGTAATTGTAAGTGACACTATCGTAGAGAGTAAGACTGGAGAATCAACTATTGTGGAAGGGCCTGCGAATACTTTAGAAAATGGCTCTCCAGAAATAGATGATTCCTTACCAATTGAGACACCTGAAGTACCTAACTGGGTTTCTAAAGACCATCTCATAGATAGAGTTGATGGTAATCCTAGTGAGCCTGTGCATACAAGATCTCAATTAAGAAATTATGCTCGTTATGCATGTTTTGTCTCCCTTGTGGAACCAACAAATGTAAATGAGGCATTGAATGACTCTCACTGGATTTCTGCCATGCAGAAAGAACTTCTTCAATTTGTCATTCATGATGTTTGGTATCTTGTACCTAGGCTTAATCACAAAAAGGTTATTGGCACATGCTAGATATTTAAAAATAAATCTGATGAAAGTGGGATAATCATTGGAAACAAAGCTAGATTAGTTGCTCAATGATATTCTCAAATTGAAGGAATAGATTTTAACGAGACTTTTGCTCCTGTTACTCGTTTAAAATCTGTTCATCTTCTCTTTGCCCTATCTTGCTACTTGCACTTTACACTTAACCAAATGGATATCAAATCTGCATTCCTTAATGGAATATTGACTGAGGAGACCTATGTAGAACAACCAAAAGGGTTCATAGATCCTCAATATCCAAATCATGTATTTCATCTTAAAAAGGCTTTGTATGGCCAAAAACAAGCGCCTAGAGCTTGGTATGAGCGTATTTCCAATTTTCTCTTAGACAAAGGTTTTAAGAGAGGTGGAAATGATCAAACTCTATTTGTCAAACATTTTGACAGACACATCATTATAGCTCAAGTTTATGTTGACGATATCATCTTTGGATTAACTTCTCCCTCAGAAGTTAAATCTTTTCCTGAAATTATGCATAAAGAATTTCAAATGTCTCTTACAGGGAGTTGCTATTTTTCTTGGTTCTTCAAGTTTACAAAATTTAGAAGGATTATTTGTTTCACAATCTAAATACGCATTAGAGATTGTCAAAAAATTCGGCCTTGAGATTGATAAAGATGTTAAAACTCCCATGAGTACTACGGTCAAACTATCTAAAGATGAAACTAGAAAATCTATAGATCCAAATCTATATCGTAGTGTGATAGGAACCTTGCTATACCTTAGTGCCTAGCGTCCTGATATAATATATGTTGTTTGTGTATGTCTCATTATCAAAATAATCCTAAAGAGGGCCATCTATCTTCTGTTAAAAGAATTATTAAATACGTAAAAGGAACTCTAAATCTTGGACTTTGGTACACTAGTGATACACCTAGCACTATAATTAGGTACACTGATGCTGATTGGGTTGGGTGTACTGATGATAGTAAAAGCACGTCAGGAGCATGACTATATAGGTAATAATCTGGTAGGATTGAGTAGTAAGAAACAAAAGTGCACTTCTCTATCAACAGCAAAATCTTAATACATATCCGCTGGAAGCTGCTGTGCCCAATTACTTTGGCTTAAACAAATTCTAAGTGATTATGGTTTCAAGAAAAACAATTGCATCTCTATTGTGATAATCAAAGTGCGATCAATATCTCTAAAAATCCTGTTCAACACTCGCGAACAAAACACAAAAAAATAAGACTTCACTTTATACGCAAATTGATCAATATCTTCCTACTGGTTTGCAACTCGCAGATATGTTTACCAAACCTTTTGATTACAATAGATTTATTTCTTTGCATAAATCAATAGGTATGGTTTGTTCTGATTAATATTTGGCCTACATATTTTTCCCTTGGTCTATATGAGACAAAATGGGGGAGAAATTTGAGTCTTTATAAGTTCATTTTTCTTACATATTTCTAAAGAGCTTGATCTTAGTGATTATTTACAGGATTCTGTATAGTTATTCTCGACAGTTGTAATAGGGTATTGAATTGTAATTATTTGAGTTATGTAATTTTCTATTCTAGAAAATGGGCAGATAGAATTTTTATAGGTATAGGTTTATCTTATTTTTGTTGCCCTACGAGTCCTAGATGACTCAAAGGAGATTTTTTCTCATATTTTCAAAGGGGGAGATTGAAGCACCATTATACTCTAGACTCACTTGAGTCTATATTGTATAAGTGCTCATCTAGTTTGGTAATAGTGACAAAATTGTGTCCTTTCCTAGAATCCAAAGAGCCTCAGAGAATTGTCTACATTTTATTCTTCTTGTTTGATTGATCAAGGTATATTTACCAACACTCACACACATTAGTATTGCCTTCATATATTACATATTGCAAATAATTGAGTGTGTGTATGTTGAGTGTGTTAATTTCCCTCAAATTGATTTTTAATATTTTTTAGGAATTTTTAATCAATTTTTAAACAAGTTTTTTCTTAATTAAAATTTGTTTTGAAAGTATTGGGGTCATTCTGCTATTTTGGATTGTTAGTTTTATTGGTTGAAAGTTCACTTGGGTAGAATCTAAAAGCACCAGAGACTATAAGGTGTGCTATGTAATTTCTTTAAGACGCGCGTATGGTATCCAATCATAGCCCTACACCTGTCAGGCTGATATTGAACCATTTTGTATTTTCTCTGTGAGACATTAGTCGTGCTTAGTTCCAGCCCTTGGATTGCTTTTAATCAACGATTTGCATTCATCCTTATACAATCCCTGTGAATCTCTCTCAAGCCAATCATAATCGTTTTATCCACCGGTTCTTTTAAACCCTTGGATCAACTAGACTAAATCGTAGCCTTTGATTTTGAACCTCGTTCTAAGGAGCCTTACCCTCAGCCAAATCAGACTTTTTCCACATTGTTTTATTCGAGTGAGAGAAGAAAGAGGAGAGAAGTGAGAAAAGAGAAGAGAGAAGAGAGAAGAGAGAGAGAGAGAGAGAGAGAGAGAGAGAGAGAGAGAGAGAGAGAGAGACAGAGAGAGAGAGAGAGAAACCTGAGTTAGGAAACCCTAACCCTAAATCGTCCAATACTGTTTTCAAACCATAACCTCTTTCAAAAACCAGTTTATACCAAACACAACCTTGAGTGTTTGAGAGTTTTGAGTGTTGGTTTGTTAGTTTTTGTTGCTGTAACCTCTTCGATCTCAGATCTTGTTTTCAACTTAAACATTTTATTAGATCTGTGTTATACTTTTATAAAAATCTTAGATCTAGTCGTTGCATGTTATATTACACATAGATCTACATCTATAGTTTCTCATCTTGAGAAAATTTTTGTTGATTTGTTTTCGTAAATGTTTTTAACTTTAGAATCAACAAAATCATTTTCTGTTTCTAGTTCTTTTGAAACAAGACTTTGACCTAGTTGGAATCGCACTTGGTGGTTCTCAATCTCAAAAATATTTTCAAAACTCTGAGATTGATTAAGATCTTGAAACGTCTTCTGATCAAGACGCCCGTGGATTCTGGGATAACACATAAGGCCAAATAAGGTTTAAGTTTTCTAGGAAGAGAGAAATAGAAAATCACAGCATATAGATCTTATATGTAATTTGATAGGAATGTTTGTATAAATAAGTGTGTGTGTGTGTGTGTGTGTGCATGCATGTGTTAGAAAGAACCTTCATAAACACTATCACCCAACCACACTAAAAGTGTTGGTAATAAGATCTCAAGAACAAGAGTCGACGCAAAGAACTTGAACAAATTGGAAGTTAGCAAACTAGAGAACAACATCAACAAACAGAACTACAAAGAAGTTAGAAGGACACCAGTGGGTACATTAATAAATGTGTATAGGTCTGATTTGTGTGCATGTGTGTTATATAGTTTGTAACTGTTATAATTTGTTTTAGTGGATTTTTTTATTTACTCCGTAGAGGGAGTCGTGGATGTTTTCCCTAGTTTGGGTTTTTACCTCGTAAAAAAATCCCTTGTTCTTAATGTTTCTACATCTCCTCATTTAATTCTTATGGTTGTGCTGAGTTTATGTTTTTTAAACTAATTTGCTAAACCTGTTAACCAATCTTGAACAGATCTCGTACATATTTTGTTAAGCACATTTGGTGATTAATTTGATTTGATTTTAAGAAAAGAGTTTCTTCAAAAAATAGTTCGGAGTTACTTAAATAGTTTAATTTTATATTAAACAGCTTTAGTAACAGTATTTCAGGTAAACTATACGATTTTTGGGTTAGAACCCTTGAAATAAATTTGGGAAAATTTGATGTTGAAACCATAGATAGATGTATTGTTAACTCTTGATGATTTCTAGTGATCAAACCATGTTAATGTTGTGTATAGATGATTAAAAATTGGAGAAAAGGATAAATTAGGGTTTTAATGGTTCTAGGGTTTAAATTTGATAGAAATGGTTTAATACCACAAAAAATGGATGTGTTAATTGTAAATCTTATATTAGATGATTTTAGTGCAGTTGGTTGAAATTAGAGACCACAAAAATGGAGATTGGGGTGAATATTGGATTTTGGGGAAGATGTTACCCTTAGCAGAATTCGGATTCGATCAAGTCGAATCGATTCAAACAAGACAAATCGATTTGGTATGAAACAATGTGAAAGTAGAACATTTTTAAATCAATTCAGACAGGCCGAATCAATTTGGGGACAAGCGAATCGATTCGGACAAGCTGAATCGATTCGGTCCTGGCAAATTTTGATATCTTCTTCCTTAAGTTTAAAGGGAGATAAATTATAAATTTGGAGGTTATTATAGTGGATTCTAGTAGTGATATTAGGACTCCTAAGTAACGGTATTAAGGGCGAATAAATATTGGATTGAAGGAGGGAACTTCAGATTAATTTAGTGTATAATCCCGGGTATGAACTTTACGGTTTAAATCTTGCCTAATTTAATTGAAGTCCTCTCACTTTTTTTTTTCTGAAATGAGGACTCTGTCATCATTATCCTTTTTGCCCAATTTTAAAATACTATAATCATTAAATAAGGCACTAAATTTCTTACGACGCATATCGCTTTGAATTTGAAAATTTTGCAAATATTCAATCACATTTTTAAAACAGGAATTTTCTTCCTCCAAAACTTCAATTCGTTTTGCAAACTTTAAATTCAAACGATGTAAGTCGTCAAATCTTAGATAATTCATCGAGAGACAAACAAACCAAGAGTGAGAACCAAATCAGGAGTACAAACCAAACACACACACACAAGGATCTACACAATAAAATAATATTTTTAGCTCTGATACCAATTTGTAGGTCCCAAAAATATCCAAGTGAGGAAAAAGTGTGTTTTAAACCAAATCAAGTTGTGTTACAAATTAGCTAAACCAATTTTTTTTTGTTTAACCCTAAGCATGAATCTAGTGATTAAAGAAAGTAAAATAAAGTAAAGCAATACTCACAACGCTGGATGTACAAGGAAAAATCCAAAACGGGAAAAAACCTCGGACGACCCAGGTCAGACAATCACTATAAATAGAGGTTTTACATAGACAGATTAGACTTACTCTCAGACGCGATCCCCACGGGTCTTGATGCTCTTTCTGCTCTTCTATCATTCTTCAATGGTGCCCACGCAGAAATTTCGTCTCGTACGATGCTCGTCCACAACACTCACCTCCATGAATGTCTAGGTGTCCACCAATATGTCTTGATACGTCTACGATGTTGAACACGGTGTTCGTCACTTCTCACCATAAAACCAGTAATCACAAGTGCTCAAATATGAACAAACCAAACTTAGTGCAGCAAAGATCACATAAACATATGGTAATGAAAATCTCAGATCTTCGCAAACTCTAAGGATGTACTTAAGCCTTTAAAACCTTAGAAAAAATGTGCAAACAGGTTTTTGGATCGTAAACTATTTTTCTAGAATGCACACACTTCGAGGAAATAGAACACGCCTTTTATACAGATTTCAAGGTGAATGCAATATCTCGTTTGAGCGAAACTCTCCGTCATTCAAATGACATGAGTTTTCGTTCTAACGACATCTATAGTCGTTTGAACGACATCGTTAGATTGAATTTTAAATAAAACCATTTTAAAATCAAAGTTTTATTAAAAAACCAACTCTTATCCAACTCTCGTACGTTCTCATCTAATTAATATAAAGTGTAAACAATTTAAAACACTTTTAAAATATTTTCTTTAAAAAATAACATCCTTATTTGTATAAAATGAAATTCTGAGTTTCATTAACATCATGCATTTATACCCGTGTGATCTCGGAATGCAATTAAACCTTAAAGACGAGAAATTGCACTAATTAAACTTCGATGTGATTAAATCTTTCTTTGCCGCAACATCTTCAATAAATCTTCGATACATCATAGAATCGTGGGATCAGACAATAAAAAATCTATCTATGACTCAAACATGTTTTGTTCCGAGAATAAGTCAAAGCTACATTAAGACTCAATTGGAAATTTGGTCCTTACAGTCCGAACGGTTATGCCGTTTAGCGCACGAGGCAGACCTTTGAAAAGGGTTTTCTGTGCCCTTTGAATATCCAAAGAGCTTTCACTCTGTCAGTGAAGTTGATTAGGGTCAATTTGGGGCCAGGGAGCACCCGATTGCCTCCGAATCGATTTTCGGTAGTGAAATGGCTAGTTCGTCCGAAACCTTATGCCGATTTATGCACGAGGTGGATCATTGGAAAGGGTATCATATTCCTTCAAAGTTTCAAAGATCTTTCGCTCTGACGATAGAGTTAACCGGATTCAAATGAGGCCCGGGGGCGCCCGATGGCTTCTTGATCGGTACTCGGAGTACGACATAGGGTTTTTAGTGAAATGGAGAAGTGTTAGGGACCTAAGGAGAGACTTAGGGGGTCCTAGAATATGGTGTCTACATATGGGATTATAGTGCGTGTTCCGTTATTTTCAATTTAATAATTTATCGAATTGAAATATTTCGAGATAATATTGAATTTACAATTTAACTCTCGTTAAAATCATAAATTCAATAATGCCTTTTTTCAGATTACTCATTTAAAAATGCAACAACTCTGCAAAATGTATTTATACTCTTTTTCAAAAAATCACCCGCTAAGATTGACTTATTAAAAAAATATGAATCCGATAATCACAAATTTGAGTTAATATTCAATTTTAGGAAAAAACTATCTCTAGTTGGATTCCAAAATTAAATATTAAAACAAATTTAATTCACCATATCTCGATACATAAATTAATGTGTGACAGATAAAAATAAATTTTCTTAGAAATATAACAATCAATTAAATTAATTAATCAAATTAACATCATAAGCAGTTTCATCCCACCCCTTGAACGAGGTGTTTAGCCTAATATTTTCATATCAGAACATAACACAATAATAAAATATATGTCAAGAATAATATAAAATGAAACAAGAAGAAAAAATACGATACGTAAATTTTCCTGTCGAATCTTGTTCTTGAAATGCGTCTTGACATTCATCCAAATTTTTCATAATTTTTGGTACTTGATTACACAAAAAAAAAAAAACTAAACCTAAAAATCTACTGTAATGCTAACTAGTTTTTTTTTATGATTTTTTATTTACAAGCTGTACAAAACTATACTCTCTCTCTCTCTCTCTCTCTCTCTCTCTCTCTCTCTCTCTCTCTCATTTTGTCTATGTGAGAATCGTTTTTGATGAGCCGTCCCTTATCTTTTAAAGACCACGATCTTGGTTTTGTTGGAAGATTTTTTTGGGGATTTTATTTTGGCTAATTCCAAGTGAAAATAGGAGGGTATTGTATTTTTATGGAGGTCGCGGTAGTGGTATGTTCCATGGAGGTCTATGGGTTTAGTTCTTGTTTTTGAACTCGGGCAAGGGTTGAAGAGTCGAAATGGGTTATGGGTTTTATGTGGTGGGTATATGAGGTGGTGGTGATTTGAAATGGTGAAGGTCTTGGATATGGTGGGAGGAGAGAGAAAGTGAAGGGGGAAGATGATGGGTATGTAGAGTTGTGTGGGGTGAGGCATATAATAATGTGTGTGTGTGTGTGTATAAGTTGTAAAAAAATAAAAATAAAACAAAATAAAAGCTAATAAAAGATTTACAACCTAATAAAAATAAAATAAAATTTAAGACTAAATAAAATTTACTAAAACTAAAAATCTAAATCCATAACCTCTAAATTACTAAAAGATTTAAAATAAAAAATAAGATAATAATAATAATAATTCTAAAAATAAAACCTATTAAAATTAAAAATAATAGAATTGTAAAAAGTGCGCTACAGCAGAATAATGTGACTTCTCAAATAAATCTAATTTTAATCAAACCCAAATTTTAGTTGAACCCTAACACATGCATCTAGGTGATTTAATAACATAAAATCAATAAGCATGCAAATGAAACTATGCAACATAAAGTTCAGGAAAAATTCCCGAAGGGAGAAACCTTTTATTTCATTATAATTGTAAATCACAACTTACACAGCTATAATGGAATACGGTTTGACAATTGAATACCCGCATGCACCGTTCGATGTCGTCAACAATGGATCCACAAGCAACAAACCCATAAGAACCGCAGTCCTATCTTCAGCCTAGAAATACCGCATCACTCCCTAATGACACCCAGTCAGTTAGCCCAATACCTCCCTCAAGTGGCACCTATTGTCATTAGTAGAGAACCTCTTTACAAGAGAAAGATCCGCAAGATCGTATTTTAGTTTCCAAAACAATTCACTAAAGGACTGGGATTTTTGTGAATTGTAAAACAAAGCATTAAACCTAAGAAATGAGAAGACAAATTCATACTGATTTTTGCTGAAAATGTAGACAATTTTTGCACATGTCTTCTCCTAAAAAATGGAGTTGGACATTCCTTTAAATAGAAAAGTTAAGGCAGTTTGTCGTTCGAGCGAGACACGGTGTCGTTTGATATATTTCGCGAGACACGCTGTCATTTGAACGACATACGATGTCGTTCGAACGAGATGGTTAAAAGGAATATTTTTCATTTATCTTTTCCTCGTTAAATGCACCACCTCAAAAACTCCAAAATTTATTTTTGCTGAAAAACATTTAAAAACTCCGCTCCAACACTTAGAAAATATTTTATGAAAAATAATCCCAATACTCTAAGTGAAATGCTAAGGTACTTAAATACAACCTTATCAAAATTAATCTCGCGGACACTTCTTTGATGAAGAGCTTTGATATTCGGATCCGTCTTGATGCTTGAATGATCTTGAATAGTCTTCGACAATTGTAGTGGTATACGACATACTATAATGTAAACGGGACTTATAAAATATGTCCTTACAAATCTCCCCCTATGTCTATGCTGATACAAAATAAAAACTATCTGAATTATCAAATGTTAAATGCCAATAGAAATCTAATACCCTCCCATGAACGCAAAAGTGAAAAGGTACTCAAAATGCAAGTCTTCAATCTTTTCTTCACAAATCTTCTTCAATCTTCAAATGTCAAATATTTTCTCAGCAAAGTGTGCAATATAATGATCATCACTTTCGTACCTACACACATGAGATAAAGAAAATACCCTCATGGCGCATCGAGTTTGAAATGATATAGGAATAAATCAATCAATATAATAAATTTCTCCTCCATAATGCAAACTCCCCTATAATTTGTTCTCCCCCTTTTTATTTGTCCGAAATAGATAAGAAAAAGAATAAAATAAATCCAAACGGGGTGTCATGGTAAACAGCATAACTATGGATCAAACTACGCGTATGTAGAGGAAATACTCAAGGGATCCACAAACGATTTTTGTTTTTTTAAAATTTTCATACAAAAATGCAAAACTAATTTTATAAAAAACACACACCATGAATTTACACTAAGATAACCAAATCGTGGAAATGGAATGAAAGGGTGTGAACAAATTCAATAGGTAAATCAACTAAATCACGTCATATGTGCATGATGAATATGTGTACTCCTATTGAAGATACATCGAAAATATCCTTAGGTATAAAATTATTGAATTTAGATGACATCGACTAAATCAAATCAGCAAATCAAAGCCTAAGTGATTTTCACACCAATAACGTCCAAAACTATTTAGTTCCGTGTCGACAATATTTCAAAGGACGTTCAAACCAATTGAATTATTTCCAACCAAACCCCTCATATAGAATAATGCATTTTTTTTTATCTAATGAGGTGCTAAATTCCCAACTTAGAGAAAACCAATTGGCCCAAAATTTGGCATATTTCATCTTTTTATTGCCGTAATTTTTTATGTGGACTCTTTTCAAACGGTAGGTTTCACGGCGTGATTATTATTCACTCGCAGCCCTTTTCCTTACACTCATCATTTTTTCATCCTAACTAAGTTCCTCACGGGAAATGGTTCTTACATGCTCTCTTTTATTACTCCCGTATTATTGCACTTGGTTCGTTTTAAGTACGCGATTGAGATGAAAACACTTGACCAACAATAGTCAAACAAATCCGTGCATGTGTTCAATAAAGAAAATCACGAGTCAAATATGTAGGAAGCACAACTAAATACATCTCAATGACTTCAAACATTATAAAGAACAAAGATGACATATATACTGCCTCAAAATACTATCAAATAATCACATGAATATGACATGGTGTTGTGACTTTGTCATCCTAAATGTTCATTCATATACGGTGCAAACAAAATATAAAAATCTTTTTACTTTTCAAAATTATTATCAAAATAAAATATTTTTGTATTTTTCCAAAATTTTTCAAAAATGAAAATCTTTTTGGTTTTTCGAAATGATATATACTGGTAATAGGCAAAAATGTCATCATGTAACTCATCCTATGCTAGCAAATAGTAAATCACACAGAGAATAATCAATCTAAGCAGGTGTGATTACACAAGCAATGCAATATTAGCAATTAAAGCATGAAGAATAGGAATAAATCCATATAAACTGTCAAAAGTAACCTAGCAATACCAAATATTGTAACCAATGAACATAGGGTACTGCAAATAGAATGGTCAAAGTCAACCAGATCGCTCGAATGAGACTGTCTGCCATTCAAACAATATATCATCTCGTGAGAAGGCTTTACGCGAGATCGAGTTTCACTCGAACGAGAAAAACATAAATCCCGAATAGTGTTGCCCAGTGAAATATTTCCAAAAAAGAGTACCTAGAAGGTGCTGATAGATCCCAAAATAGTATCATACATAATAAGACAATATAAACTACAAAAAATTGAGTCATAACACTAGTAAGAGTATATCAAGGGGCATAAATAGCGTATGACAAATATCAACACGATCAACCAAACGATCTCACATGGGGTGAATCACGTGCAAGTAAACAAGAGTCGTGAACAAAAAGACCATAAGCCTCTAAATTCGATTTCCTAACCCAAATAGATGTGTAACGAGGTGTGGGGGTTTTCATAAATGAATTTATTTTATTAACCTTCCTAGGTCCTTTTACAAGTTTATAACAAAAACACCTATGATGTCATTGCTTATTACAATGTGTGCAAGTGTAAATCGAGCGGTGAGTGTTACTTAAAGGCGGTCCTCTCCTCAACTTCCTAGGTGTAACTCTCCCAATGATCCTTGGTGGATCTCGCTTGACAACCCTGTGACACCCTACCTAATTAAACATCGGGTGATCAGACCTTTATTAAATTAAAATAGGTTTCGCATATGGTTCATTCTTAGCATCATTGTCGAAAACTTTTTAATTACTAACCACCTAAGTGAAATTAGACCGGTGCCAAATTTTTATCTTTCGTTAACGAAAAATATACCATGCGAAAAGCTAAATAAAACATTCACAGTATACTAGAGTTCAATTTAACACAATATATATGAATGAAAGACTTGCCGATAAACCATCGACTAAAAGTTCAAACCACAATCCACAATACTCAAAAGAACTCAATAATTATAAACCGTCAACGGACAACATTTCCATACATGGAATATAAAATAATATCTTACACTTGATCAGAAAGGTAGAATCGTCTAATTAATATCCTGTCAACATCTATTAATACAGCTCCTAGTCCCTAGAATGAAATCCTCAAGTCTGGAATCCCTGTGGCTGGACACGTAAAAGGTTTTGAAAAATATTTTATACTAAGAGTTAGTACTCAAAACATTTTGAAAATATTTAGCAAGCATTTATCCCAATAAAATTCAGTTATTGATTACACATGTTCGCGTACACTCTCTCTTGAGTTCCCCTCACCTCTCACCTATAGTGCACGCCTAACATTCTATACTTAGTCTATTGTAGCTATAACTACCCAAGTTATTTAGACTATAGTACTCATATGAACTTATCTACATGTCTAAGTTCCCGTACCACTCATATAGTACTAAGTTTCATTAACACCTCTCATATTGTTAATAAATTTTCAAGTAACATTTCACATATGTAGTTTCTGATTTGAAAGTGAAGTCTGACCACTTAATCTTATTCATTAGATGCTCACTATCTAATATTATGTTTTTCCCATTAAGCTTTCTTCGCCTAAGTTAATAGTTAGATGTATTCACGTCATCTAATTATCTAGTACTTCATCCTAGTAGATTATTCATATAGTATTGTGGGTAGCCAGAATTAATACCATGGGCCTAGACGAGTAGCCCAGTTCTGGCGGCCCAAAGTCTAGGACCCCACCTCTTATTTTGATTCGGTCTCTTCCCACGTTCCCTTCAAGGGAAGTTATAGGAAGGATGGAAGACGTGGGGGAACCCATCACCCCCACTCACCTAAATGTACATGTATATATTAAATCCTAGGTCCGGGGAAAAAGAACAAGTTGTATTCTCTGTAATTACTCTCCGGAGTACATAGAAATAATACCGACTGCACCACCGTGGACGTAGGCACATCTTTGCTGAACCACGTACATCCTTTGTTGTGTGGTTGTCATTTTACATTCCTTGTTCTTCCTTGGTAATTGCCTCTCTTGTATTTATTTGTGTTGCATAATAATTGTTACCACAATTAGCGCCGTCTGTGGGAAGCGTTCATCTTTCCGTGAGAAGAGCCCACACCAAGAAAGGAGTTTAAGATGTCTGGTCACAGCAGCAATGCCCCTCAGGCATGGGATATTTAAGAACCACTTGCTCCTCGCAGGATTAGGTCTGAAGTTCGACGTTCGGATCAGAGGGCTCGCTTGGAAAGGCCAGCCTCAGAAGAAAGTCGGGGACCAGCAAGGTCCACACAGATATCCAGATTGATTGATGCGTACGAGGCAAGGCTCCACGAGCAGAGGGAGTCTTCTCGCAGATACGAGGCTAAGAATGTTCGCTTGAAAAGAAGACTGGAAATACTGGAGAGGGAGCTTCATCCTGATAACAGGAGACGTCCATACCGCACTCCTAGCCCTCAGGCGAGCAAGTCTCGCAACCGAGGAAGGAGCCCTAGGCGGGGATCTTAAAATCTCGAAGGAGGTGAATCAGATGACGACCTCCGCGGGCAGATGAGAAGAGCTCATCGCTATCAGAGCCCTGCTCGCAGCGACACGAACATACGAAATCTGGTCCGCAGCGAGATGGACCAACATCCTGCCCACCACGGTACCAGGTTGACCCGAGAACTCACCAGGCGGGCTCTCAAATCCAGATGAAGTAACCTTTCACAAGGGATATTGAGGAAGAAGCCACCAAAAATTTTTTCATTCCAAGATTCAAGATTTATGATGGTAAGACTGATCCCATTGATCACATCAGGCAGTACCGACAGGCCATGACCCTCTGGAATCACCAGGACGCACCAATGTGAAATTTTTTCCCTTCGAGCCTGCATGATGTAGCGCAGAAGTGATTCGAAAGGCTCCCCCACCGGTCGATCAGAAGTTTCAAATCCCTAGCCGAACTTTTTATGGCTCGATTCATTACTAGTAGCTCGCATCCCAAAAGGATGGATGCTTTACTGACAATGAAGAAAACGCCTCAAGAGACCTTCCGAGACTACGCGAAGAGGTACTGGGAGTTATTCAATGAGATCTAGGATTGCGCAGAGGAAGTGGCAGTGGCCTCTTTAAAAATTGGGCTCTCTACTTCTTCCCTTCTATACCAGTCCCTGACAAAGAAGGAAGCTATGACTATTGACGACCTAATGGCTCGCATTGAGAAGTATGCAAAGGTGGAAGATGTCACCCGCCCCAATACAGGAGAAAACGATCGAGCTAAACTCACTACCAAGGGAAGTGAGAAAACTGAGAACCAGAAGAAAGGAGGAAAGAACGGGGGAAAAAATGGCTCCAAGAACGGAGGGAACCATGACACGTCGAAAGCATTCCAAGCGGTCAACACCATCTTCAAAGAACCAATTTACAAAATTCTCGCGAAGATCAAAGATGAACCATTCATCAAGTGGCCCATGAAAATGGGAGGAGATCCCTCGAAGAGGAAAATGCGTTAAGATGCGCTTTTCACAAAGAGGGAGGACATAAGACCAAGCACTGCAAAGCTCTTAAGTCTCACCTCGAGGAGTTGGCCCAGTCTGGGCATTTGAACGAGTTTATGGAAAAGAGGGAAGAGAAAGTGGCTGTCAACAGAGAGGTGAGACCTGACAATGTGCTGGAAGATGATGTTGGACATGAGTTCGCAGTAATCCACGGGCATCTGACGCCAAGCAGATACAAGGAAACTCAGCTCGAATGGAAATAAAAAAAACTTACAGCGATAATGCAGGCTTTTCAAATCGATCCAGCAAAGTCACAGTCAGGAAAGCGTCGACGAGCAGAGGATGTCAACTATAACAAGCATATTATTTTCACGGATGAAGATCTGGTGGGAGTAAGGACCCCACATCATGATGCCCTGGTCATTACACTCAGGATAGCCAACTTTGACGTCAACAAGCTGCCCGTCGATCAAGAAAGCTCATCCGAAGTAATGTACCTCGACCTATTTAGGAAATTGAAGTTAAGCATCGCCGACCTAAAGGAAGCTATTGTTCCTTTGGTTGGCTTCGTTGGAAAAATGACTATGCCCCTGGGAAAGATTGTAAAGAAAGATTGTACTACCAGTGCGTGTTGGAAACGTCTCTAAGATGATCGAGTTTTTGGTAGTTGACATAGACTCACCATACCAGGCCATCCTAGGCAGGGGATGGCTTCATGCGATGAAGGCAGTTTCCTCAACCTACCATCAGAAACTCAAGTACGTAACCGAACGTGGAGTAATGGAAATCCACAATGATCAGGCAATGACGAGAAGGTGCTTTATAGCAGCCATCCGTCCAAAACCAGAAAAGAAGTCCGAGCAGCCTAGCGAGAAAATTGAAGAAGGTCTGACACCTTCTAAGTAGCAATTAAAGTATGGGAGACCTAAAGTAGAGGAGACCAGGCTCCTCCCCTCTGAGCGGGTCGTCGATAACCTGGTAGAAGTTATGGCTGGAGATGTTGACAGTAACAGAGTCTTCTTGATTGGAGCATCTCTCATCGACCAAGAACAGAAGGAGTTGACAACCTTGCTGAGGCACAACGTAGACATTTTCGCGTGGGAACCATACGAGCTTCCCGAAATTGATCCTAGTATGGTCTGCCATCAGCTTCACGTTGATCCCACCTTCAAGCCAATCACGCAGAAGGCACGGCGAACTGCACCCGAGAAGGCTAAAGTGGTCGAAAAGGAAGTTGAAAAAATGCTGGATACAGGATCCATATGGGAAGTATAATTCCCCAAGTAATTACCCAACCCAGTAGTAGTTCCGAAGAGTAATGGGAAGTGGAGAGTTTGCATCGACTTCACTGACCTCAACAAAGCATGTCCTAAGGATAGTTTCCCCCTCCCAAAAATAGACCAACTAGTAGACGCCACTGCAGCTCACGAGCGAATGAGTTTCCTGGACGTATATTCAGGGTATCACCAAATCTCCTTGTATGCCCCAGACCAGGACAAAACAGCGTTCATCACTACAGTTGGATTATACTGCTACACAGTTATGCCCTTTGGGCTCAAGAATGCAGGGGAAACATATCAGTGGTTGGTTACTAAGATGTTCAAGGATCAGATGGGAGACACCATGGAGGTCTACATCAATGACATGCTCGTTAAAAGCAAGAGATTCTTGGTCAGACCTGTCAAACACCTTCGAAATTCTCAGGAAGTACCGAATGAAACTTAGTACAAGCAGGTGTTCCTTCGGTGTTCAGTCAGGAAAATTTCTTGGATACCTGGTCAGTAAGAGAGGCATAGAAGCTAATCCAGACCAGATCGATGCAATCAACAGGGTGTAACCCCCTCGCACAATCCGAGACATGAAGAAGCTCACTGGAAAGCTCACTGCCTTAAATCGCTTCATCTCCAAATCCTCCGAGAAGTGCAAGCCTTTTCTCCAGCTTCTAAAGGGGAGTAAAATGATAGGGTGGAGCCCAGATTTCTCGAGAGCATTGGACGAGCTCAAGTCCTACTTAAGCTCTCCACCGCTGCTTGTCATAACACAGCAAACGGATTCTTTGTACCTGTACCTCTCCGTATCCAATCACATTGTCAGCTATACGCTAATATGCGAGGTTACAGGAATCCAACACCCCGTTTATTTCACGAGCAAGACCTTATTAGACGCCTAGCAAAGGTACCTGCCATTGGAGAAGCTCGCCTTTGCACTAGTAATAGCCTCGAGGAAGTTGAAGCATTATTTTGAAGCTCATACTATCATCGTCCTTACATTGCATCCCCTTAAGGCGGTCCTAAGGAAAGAGGATTTATCGGGCAGACTGTCTAAGTGGTCAGTCGAGCTCGGTCGGTTTGACATCCAATTTTAACCAAGGACATCTATCAAGGGTCAGATCATTGCTGATTTCATAGCCGAATTCACGGGCGAAGAACTCTCCGACCAACCTCAACCAACAAGGCAAAAGGAGAACCCGTCAAAAGAGGAAACCTGGAAATTGTTTGTTGATAGAGCCTCCAACTCCAAGGGGGCAGGGGACGTCATTGTCCTCATTACTCCAGAGAACACAATCCTTGAACAAGGAATCAGGCTTGAATTTGCAGCCTCCAACAACGAAGCAGAGTACGAAGCCCTAATAGCCGGCCTCCAAAAGGTGCATACTTTGGGAGTAAAACATTTACAGGTGTTCGGTGACTCCCAACTTGTCTCCAATAAGATAAGCGGAGATTACAATACAAAGAATGAAAGAATGGCAGCCTACCTCACCTTAGCAAAAAAGCTGATGTCAAACTTTGAAGAGATCAACGTCCAATAGTTTTCCAGGGGGCAAAATAGTCATGATGACGCCTTAGCAACCCTTAGTTTGCCAGTTGACTCCAACCTAAAAAGAATCATCCCCATCGATTTCCTCACTTATCCGAGCATCGACAACAATCCACCAAGCATGGAGCAGGTACTCCAGGTGGGGTCAGCACCCAGCTAGATGGACCCCTTAAGAGAATTTTTAAAGAATGGCACGTTCCCGAATGACAAGAAGACCGCCCACCAGATAAGAGTCAAAGCTGCTCGCTTTCACTTATCCCTAGAAGGCAACTTGTATAAGAAATCCTTCTCCGGTCCCTACCTCCGATGCGTCCACATAGGGGATGTCGAGCAAGTGCTACGCGAGCTTCATGAAGGAATCTGTGGAAGCCACACCGGAGGAAGATCTCTAGCCTTTCGAGCGATGAAGGAAGGCTATTGGTGGCCATATATGCAAAAGGACTCTGCAGTATATGTTCGCAAATGCCTGAAATGCCAACTCCACGCTCCTATGGCCCACTAACCCACCAGCGACCTAAACTCCCTGTCCAGTCCATGGCCCTTCGCCCAATGGGGAATGGACATCTTGGGACCACTGCCTACCGCTGCCGGCAATCGCAAATATCTGTTAGTTACGACTGACTACTTCACCAAATGGATCGAGGCAGAACCCCTGGCGAACATCCGAGATGCTGACATGATAAGGTTCATATGGAGGAATATAATCACTCGGTTTGGAATCCTCGGAACCATCATCACCGACAATGGAACATAGTTCGAAAGTGGCTCCTTTCAGAACTTCTGTAACGAATACGGGATCAGACACCACTTCAGTTCGGTGGCCTACCCTCAAAGCAATGGCTAAGCTGAGGTTTCCAAAGAAACCGTTATCGATGGATTGAAGAAGCGATTGGAGCGAGACAAAGGCACATGGGTAAATGAACAACCTCACATCCTATGGGCATATCAGACCACTCCTCGGCGAGCAACAGGACAAACCCCATTTTCGCTGACATATGGTATGGAGGCAGTCATCCCATTCGAAGCAGGTTTGCCAATAATGAGGTCCAACCTTTTCGACCAAGGCTATAATGATGTAACATTACTCGCTGAGCTCGACCTAGCCGACGAACACCGGGAGCTAGCTCTAGTGAAACTAACGAGCTACCAGCAATAGCTCGCTAGGCATTACAACAAAAGGGTTAACCCGAGGGCATTCTGAATTGGGGACTGTGTTCTAAGGAATGTCCTGGGCAGCGCGATGAAACCATCAGACGGCAAGCTAGGTCCCAACTGGGAAGGACCCTTTAAAGTAACCAGAGACGACCTGCAGGGCACCTATCACTTGGAAATGATGGAGGGCAAAGAAATACCACGAGCATGGAACGTAGCTAATCTCAAGAGATTCTATTTTTAGATCTTTCTATTATATTCTTTTATTATACAAGTTCATTCCCCTTATTATTAATGAAAATTATTAAATTGGTTGCACTTTGATTAGTAACAGCTGCATTTATCGCACATCTTTTCCAAGTAATAGGAACATTGATCATAATGCTATAGCAAGGGAATACCCCTACTCATGTCATCGTCATGAAACACGAAGAACCTCTTAGCATTGCCCCTGGCAATACATGAAGCCCTACAGGGTATCCTTAGGCAATATGATCAAATTCTGTACTGGTCATCAAACATACTTCGGTTGAGTAAAATCCTGATCGGATGAAGACATCCAACACCAGGTATGTCCTCACCAATTGCCCCACTTAGGCCTAAGGGAGTGTGACGACACAACCTAAAAGGTAAAGTGGAGCACAATGGTATCTTGGTATTATACTGGACTGGGGGGACACTTGCATGACAAAACAAAAAAGATTATAAAGCAGCAAGAATATGAAAAGTATGATGCACACGTTTAGTCAGCAAAATTTCCCAAAACACAAAATTTTCATTAATTCATCATACTTACAATAATAGTAATACATGTTTAGTCGGTGAGCTCGCCCAAAGAATTTACATTATCAAAAATACAAAAAAATAACAACTGGCAAAATCTCAATGGGGCGGAAGCCTCTAAGCGAGATACTCAGCCACTCGAGCTCATCGTCCGTCATCAGGAGCAGGAGCTAACTCTTCCACAACCTCATTCGCATCCGACTCCAATAATTGTCGAGGAATAGCATCGATGGTGATCCATCGATCATCCCTTCGGAATGGGTTAGGCATCAAAGTAGAGGAAGACATCTCATGACGATACCATAACATCGAGTTCCTCGGGACTTGCAGCTCCTTCAAGGCACTTAGCCACCCTATGATAAAAGAAAGCTCCTCGAACTCAGACAGCCTTGTTGGAGCATCTGACTAGCCCTCATCATAACCGTCAGCCCACGCTTACCGAGGACCTTTATTGAACAAGTGCCACAACCGAGTAATGTCCCTTTGAAGCCCAACAGAAATTACATATGCTTGCTGAACATCATCACGGAGTTTTTCCATTTCCCTATCTCGAAGTTCTTCTGCTTCCCTGTTTCTGCTCCTGGTGCTCCTACCAGCTCGCAGAACGGGAGGGCGAGTGGGACTTCGCGACATAGGAGGAGTAAAATTATGACCATATCTAGTTTGCGATGATGAGGAGCCTTGTAATACTGCTGGAACAGTGCTCGACACATGCTCCCTAAGTCGTAAGACTTCTCTCCTCAAGTCTTCATTCTCCTGTTGAAGAACCTCCCCAACTTGGTTGATCTCAGAGTCCTCTAATAGTTTTGTTCTCAGCGCATTGACCTCCTCTTGCACTGAAGTACCAATTTCCTCCATCTCCTGGAGCTTGTCCTTTAGCTTGGCCACAAGTTCAGATTGCTCCTTATACTTCTGATTTCTAAACCTAAGGGACTTGCAAAGCATAACGAAGGCCTGGCAAACTTCAGGACTCACATTGGGACCAAGGGTCCTACCCAATTGGGAAGTAGCAGGAATGTAATCATCCACATCAACTAACTACAAGCGAGAGAAAGATAAAGGAGAGAAAGAGACAAATCAGTGAAAGAAGAAATGAAGCCTTTTCATTAATAAAGGAATGGAGTTACATCGAACAGAAAAAAGAAAATTTACAGACAAAAACTAAAAATACAGAGCAATCCTAGTAGATAACTAATTAACAGCCTTAGGTGGCCCAGAGGTCGATGCCCCCTTCCCCTTGTCAACATCAGTGGAGCACCGCCCTCAGCGGGGGTAATCTCTGTCCCCACAACCAGAGAAGCGTTAGTAGGAGTCGCTTGAGGAACAGGATCAGTGCCTTCAACTGCTGGGGCAGGAACCTCATCCACGGTTGGCTTCAGACCTGGGTCATGCTCGTCAAACAAGGGAGAATCAATGTCGACACCAGCAGTCAAAAGAGCCTTGTTCCATCCCTTCTTGAAGTTCAGACGACTAATATAGCCTATCTGAACTTTAGCATCCTTGTACGCTGCAGCCCAACCAGAATTGTAGGAGTCCTCCTTGGCAGTAACAGCCTCAAACTCCTTCTTCTTCAGTTCTTCAGAAAGCACCCTGTTCTCCTCAACAAATGTAGTTTGCTCGAGCAAACTAAGTCGTAGGCCTGCCTCAGCTCCTTCAGATCCTGGACTGCAGCGTCCTTCTCCTTGTTGGCAGTGGCAAGAGCCAAGTCGGATGAAATTCGAGCAGTGTCAACTGCTTTAAAGTTAGCCTCGAGCTTTTTACCTTTCAGCTTCAAGGCAGAGTTCTCTTGCTCCAGCTCGCTGTTTCTCTTCACCAGCTCATCGCATGAACGATAAAGCACGGCGAAGTCAATAACAAACTGCAGAAGATAAAAGGCATTAGAAGAGGGAAACGAAAGAATTCAAAAAAACTTAGGAGAGAAAGGAAAAAACCTTACCAAAGCAAGCCTCTAACTAGACTGAAGGGCCAATTGATCCGACCCTACTGCCCTTTGGCGATCAGTCTGGAGGACAACTCTCTCGAGCAGAGCCGGGGCCAGTTGGGGGGAGATTGCCACAGAGGCCCCCTCGGGCAGCGCGGACACCGGGACTAAGGACTGCCCGACCTTCGTCCTCGCCTCTGCCCTCCTTTTCTCCTCCTCTTTCTCATTCTCTCTCTTCTTCCTCTCCTCTACCCTCCTCTTCTCTTCCATATTCTTCCTTTTTCTTCTCTCTCTCTCTCTCACTTGCTCCTCTTCTTCTCCTGCTCCTGAGCAGAGGATCGGGAACCAGTAGCCACAGCCCCAGAGACAGATTTTTGCTTCTTTGACCTCTGTGCAAGAAGCACTTGGTCCTCGTCGTCATCATCCCTGATCAAGTTCTTCCTTGGAGGAACCATCTCCTCGCTCGAACTGGTAGAAGTGTTCAACGACCCTCGAGCTTCAAAAACCTCCCTACGATCACAGGAACTGCTACTGCTAGAGCTCTCTCCCCACAAATCACGTACAGCTCCTACAATGTCACTCCCAGAGCTGCTCCCTTCCTCGTCCAACTGGATAGGACTTGCAGCAGTCTCTTTGAATAAGTCGAACTCTGCGATACTATCCACAGGCCTTGCTATGAAGCTCGAGCCAGCGTTCTTATACTCGAGCAAAAAAGCGGTAGATCTGGGATGCTCGCCGTCACCCAAAGGATCCCTGATATTCCAAGCCTTTATCAATTTCGAAAGACGAACCTCGCTGAGAGCAGGTTCCAAGTTCTTTGACCTCGCTGCAAAATAAGAACAGAGAAGAGTTAGAAAGATCACAAATCAACAAAAGTCGAAACAACAGTACAATGTCTACCTATGTATTCCTCCCCATAAAAGGAAACAGAGAACCTCTCAGACCTCGACCCTTCAAATTGGGGAGAAAACTGCCAATTTCTAACAGGGAAACCTTCTTGCCAGTAATCCTTATGGGAATTAGGTATATTTACTACCAATACCCTATCAGGGCTCCTAGCTTTTTGGTAAAGGACACCAGAACTAGTTTGAGAAAAGGAGTAGCAAAAATAGACCTTGGCGAGCCCTAACCTAGTTCCATATAATTGATTTATCCTATGTACGCCATTTACTATTTTTCATACATTGGGCGAGCATTGTGAAGGAACAATATTAAAATAGCCAAAAAAATGCAAAAATAAATCATTAGGAGGAAAAGTGATTCCCCCCTGGGAAAGCAACAAGACGTGGATCCAGTGGGCATCATCTATATCTCTAATGTTTCTAGGAGGGGAGGCACAACACTCAATATCTACCCACTCAGGGATGTTATAAAACTTCCTAAATTCAGAGATTGACCTATTTCCAATCTTCGCCATTGGAAAACCCTAGAAAAGATACAAACTCAAAGAGAAAGCACAGAGAAAAAGTACAGGAAACTTACAAGATAGAAGACTAATTCGAATGATGAATAAGCACGAGCCCAAACGACAAGAAAAACAACGAGAATGGAGATTGAAAGAAGACGGTACGAAGTGCTAGAACTCAAAAGGAATGAGAAAGTGCTGGAAAAATTGGAACGATGATAGAAAAATGCCTAACCCAAGTAACCTTCAAATTTTGCTAATCATAGTGCACAAGATACGAAGCGGGTGCCGCTAAAATCAGCTTCACAGTTTTCGAAGAATTGCAAAAAAAGCCATTATGGCTAATCATTTAAATTTATTGAGCCCATGAACATGGCCCAACAAAATTAGGGGCAATTGTGGGTACCTAGAATTAATACCATGGGCCTAGACGAGTAACCCCGTTCTGGTGGCCCAAAGTCTAGGCCCCCCACCTCTTATTTTGATTCGGTCTCTTCCCACGTTCCTTTAAAGGGAAGTTATAGGAAGGATGGAAGACGTGGGGGAACCCATCACCCCCAGTCACCTAAATGTACATGTATTTATTAAACCCTAGGTACGGGGCAAAAGGACAAGTTGTATTCTCTGTAATTACTCTCCGGAGTACATAGAAATAATATCGACTGCACCACCGTGGACGTAGGCACATCTTTGCTGAACCATGTACATCCTTTGTTGTGTGATTGTCATTTTACATTCCTTATTCTTCCTTGGTAATTGCCTCTCTTGTATTTATTTGTGTTGCATAATAATTGTTACCACAAGTATATATTTCATACACAATATAGACTATAAGGATAATTGGCCCGGTCTAATCATCGACTCCAATTATCCCAATTTATTTATCTTTTAGATGTTTGCACATCATGTAATCACCTACCATTATACCCAAGTAGATTATTTAGAAAGTATATATTTCACACACAATATATACTATAAGGAGTATTCGCCCGCTCTAATCATCGACTCCAATTCTCCTATCATTTACGTTGGCCCGGTCTAATCCTCGACTCCAAATGTAAATGAAATAATAGAATATTGGCTCGGTCTAATCCTCGACTCCAATATCATCTAGGCACTGTAGGTATTCACCCAAACTAAGTACAAAATTTATAGGAATTCACACAACCAAATTATTCATACTTGTACGTAATATATTTCTCTCCAATATTCACCGTACTTGTTTGCTTTACGAATTAATTTCACTTTCATATTTATTCGAGTATTCTCTCTACTCTTTATTGGCTCGGACTCATACTTCGATCACCAAATTTTTATTTAGTATACTATAGGTATTCACATAACCTATATAGTACTATGCATCAATAGGTGTTCACTCAACCCGATAGTACGCATTAGTAAGTAGTATATATCTCTCACATATTTGTTGTACTATTTACTTTATAATTTATCTCACTATCGTATATATAGGAGTGTTCACACAACTCTAAGGGTCCTAGTTACCCCTTCTTATATCGATTTAGTAGTTACCCTTGTTAACATACTGACCCAATAAATTTAAGTTCATTCACACTTTTTCATAATTATATTCTTATCATCTTGAATTAGAATACGTCGCAATCGAGCCTATGAATCTCCACTTTAATTCTCTCATAAAATTAAAGTACAACAATCAATCATCGACCTAATGCCATATAATTATTGCATAAATATATTTCATCAAGGTCCCAAACACTTCCCCGATAAAATTTTAGGCATTTGAGGCTTAAAAAAAAGTCTCACATTTTCTGGCAACCAAAACAAATCGTAAATTTTCTGGCAGATTAATTACCCTCTAGTAAAATTTCGATTTCTCCCTCTACAGAACTCCGATTGACCTGATTCCAAGTTAATTGGAAATATAAGAGATAGAAATTTCCATGAATCTATGATTTACACTCTAATTCTAAGTACAATTCGAATCGTACACGTTTAAAGTCACGTCAAAATTCGGGGAGATTTCTATGCTGGCAGATCAAACACCGTGTAGTAAAATGTCAATTACTCCCTCTACAGAACTCCAATTGACCTGATTACAAGTTCATTAGATAGATAAGAGATATATATTTCCATGAATCTATGATTAACACTCCAATTCTAATTACAATTCAAATAGTACAGGTTTAAATTCACGTCAAAATTCTGGGAGATTTCTATGCTGGAAGATCAAACACCCTGTAGTAAAATGTCAATTACTCCCTTTACAGAACTCAAATTGACCCGATTCCAAGTTCATTGTATAGCTAAGATATAGACAGTTCCATTAATCTATGATTAACACTCTAATTCTAAGTAAAATTCAAATCGTACATGTTTAAATTCACATCAAAATTATGGGAGATTTCTATGCTGGAAGATCAAACACCATGTAGTAAAATGTCAATTACTCTCTCTACAGAACTCCAATTGACCTAATTCCAAGTTCATTGGATAGATAAGAGATATATATTTCAATTAATATATGGTTCACACTTTAATTCTAAATAAACTTAAAATCGTACACGTTTAAAGTCACGTCAAAATTCTAGGAGATTTCTATGCTGGCAGATCAAACACCCTGTAGTAAAATGTCAATTGCTCCCTCTGCAGAACTCCAATTGACCTGATTCCAAGTTCATTGGATAGATAAGAGATAGATATTTCCATGAATCTATTATTCACACTATAATTATAAGTAAAATTCAAATCGTACACATTTAAATCACGTTAAAATTCTAGGAGATTTGTATGCTAACAGATCAAACACCCTGTGGTAAAATGTTAATTGCTCCCTCTACAGAACTCTAATTGACCCGATACAAGTTCATTGGATAGATAAGAGATAGATATTTCCATGAATCTATTATTAACACTCCAATTCTAAGTACAATTCAAATCGTACACATTTAAAGTCACGTCAAAATTCTAGGAGATTTTTATGCTGGCAGATCAAACACCCTGTAGTAAAATGTCAATTACTCTCTCTATATAACTCCAATTGACTCGATTCTAAGTTAATTGGATAGATAAGAGATATAAATTTCCATGAATGTATGGTTCACACTCTAATTCAAAGTATAATTCAAATGGAACACATTTAAAGTTACGTCAAAATTTCTGGCAGATTGACATCTCGTATTCATCAATTAAACCCTAAGTCATTCAAGATTCATGTTCTTCAATCAAGAACTCATAAAGATTATGTGTTAATCATCAAATAAATTCAAATTTAATATTATCTTTACTTAGGGATTCGTTCTACATGTAATCCTACCCAAACAAGTGATTAATTCATACATTTAATTCAAAGTTTTTCAATAGAATCAACCAATTCTTAAAACTTCCTACACATGGGTATTATAACTTGAATTTGATTTGAAATAAACACTTGCATCATAGTTTATAGGGTATTATTTTATGTTGTTGATGGTGGATTGATGTTCTTCTCCCTCTATCCTTCTTCCTTGGATGATTTGGGTGCAAGATTCAAGTCCAAATCTTCAAGAATCCCTTCTTAAGCTTTAGAATTGGTTTCCCCCTTTTCTCTAATGGCCTCTCTAAGTTTTGTGAGTTATTAACCCTAACCCCAAATTATAATTACCAGATATAGGGTGCTAATTTTTGTAGGTCTTTTAACCCTTATTTTTAAAATGACCAAATTACCCTCAAAAGGTGCCGGTTTGGTCTAAAATTTACCCGGGACCCAAACTATACCCCCGGGTACACTATTCCGACTATTTCGACCCATCCAAAATCATTCGTGATCTCTAAATTATATTCTAAGTCAATTTAAATATATTTCTCATTTCTCACCTCAAAATGGTCTACACGCGACTCCCGATGAGATAAAATAAAATACGCACATATGACTCGATATGCCGTTTATTAAAATCCACCATTATTTACTACTCACGCACATATTAAATCCCATAACCAAATATTAATCAGTTTCTATCTCTCGATTAATATATAATAATAACTTTTATTATTTAATTCCATAAAATTACGTCACACATGTAATTTAACTAAAACGTATTTATCTAATTAATTTCTGAATTAATTAAATCATAAATACATAGAAATAAGGGGTATTACAAACCCTTGGTGCCTCTCTCTTAACAACCCTAGGAGGCTCTCTTACACGTGTGGGGTTGGCTTTGGGAATTGATGCAGCACTATCCTCGAAACCTATACCACCCCAATCTATTTAATTTGGACAGTCCCTAAAACTTTATCTAACTTTTCTGACCGAGACTCCAAATCAAATTTTACCTTGCTTGATTCTCTCAAACTCTTCTCAAGCTCACATATCCTCGATTCAAGTAAGCGCCTAGAATCCTCAAACTCAAGAATCTCCTTTTTCATAGCCTCCATCACCCCTCGAATACTATCTTTTTCTTCCTCGATGTACTCAAGCTTCTCTTTCTAAATTTTTCTCACGTGCCCTAAGATTTTCAACTAAAACATCATTATTTTTAAGGCACGCTCTTTCTATTGAGCTTTCAATTTCAAATTTTCTTTCTTTGTTTTCAAAGATTCAGCATAAAGTTTATTGAAAGCATCTTGCAATTCACGCTCATCTATACTTCCATCCTCACTCTCATCACCCTCACTATCATCACTTATCACGCGGGTGGGAATATCTATCCTAGATGCATAAAAAACTTCTTCTTCCAAATCACTAAGGGTAGAAACATGAAATGTTGATTTATTTAATTTCTTCCTTAAATTTATGGGACACTCATCTATCGTGTGACCAACACCCTCACGGCCCGAACACCTCTCAGAATCGTTTTCAACTGAAGATTTAAAACAAGAGTTCGTGTGAACTTTCCAATTTGACTTTTCAAAAAGTTGACATCGAAAATCATCCAAACCACTAAAAGCAATTTTTAAGAGAAACAAAATCAAACACAATAACTTAATGCAACAGGCTCTGATACCAATTTGGAAAAAGTGCACTACAACGGAATTATGTGATTTCTCAAATAAATCCAATTTTAATTAAACCCAAATTTTAGTTAAACCCAAACAAATGCATCTAGGTGATTTAATAACATAAAATCAATAAGCCTGCAAAGGAAACTATGCAACACAAAGTTTAGGAAAAATCCCTGAAGGTCAAAACCTTTTATTTCACTATGATTATAAATCACAACTTACACGTTTATAATGAAATATAGTTTGATAATCGAATAGCCCCATGCGTCGGTCGATGTCATCAGCAATGGATCCACACGCAGAAAATCCACAAGAACCGCAGTCATATCTTCAACCCAGGAATACCACAACACTCCCTAATGACACACAGTTAATCAACCCAGTACCTCCCTCAAGTGGAACCTATTGTCAGGAGTAGAGAACCTCTCTACAAGAGAAAGATCAATAAGATCATATTTTGGGTTGCAAAACAATTCACTAAAGGATCGGGATGTTTTGTGAATTGTTAAACAAATGATTAAAGCTAAAAAATGAGAAGAAAAATTTGTACTGCTTTTTGCAGAAACCGTAGGCAGTTTTTGCATCACAAACGGAGTTGGAGAGTTCTTTAAATAGAAAAGTTAAGGCGGTTTTTCATTCGAGCGAGACACGGTGTCGTTTGATATATCTCGCGAGACACATTGTCGTTTGAACAACATACGGTGTCGTTCGAATGAGATTATTTAAAAAACATATTTTTTCATTTTTCTTTTCCTCGTTAAATGCATAGCCCCCAAACTCCAAATTTTTATTTTTGATGAAAAACATTTAAAAATTTCGCACCAACACTTAGAAAATATTTTATAAAAAATAATCCCAATAATCTAAGTGAAATGCTAAGGTACTTAAATACAACCTTACCAAAATTAATCTCGCGGAGACTTCTTTAATGAAGAACTTTGATATTCGGATCCGCCTTGATACTTGAATGATCTTGATTACTCTTTGAGGATTATAGCGGTATAAGACATATTCTAATGTAAACAGGACTCATAAAATATGCCCTTACAAGAATAAAGTAAAGATAACCCTATTAAAATAAACATAATTATACAGAATAAAACACTCGACGCAGAATAACGAACTCTAATATCAACAACCCTACATACTCAAATAAAATATAAAAATCCTAAAAATATACATGACTAAAAAAAATAATAATAATAAAATTACAAATTAAACACACACATGGCTTGGGTGATTGTGTAGGTTGGTTCAGGCTTAGGCTTGGTACAGCACTAGGCTCGGGGCCTCAAAACTGATCAGGCAAGCTAAAAAATGTACTCTATCTCCACGGTTCTTTGATTTTCTTCATTAACCACTTTTAACCGCTACTGTCGCAATTACTCCATTTCGGCACGGTTTGATACTGCGATATCCGATTGACCTACAAAATAATAAAATACGACATAAGGCCATTTTAATTTAAATGAATAAAAAAATGCTTTTATTCGAGGCTTAAATTAAACATTTTTGGATGCTTATCAATACCCTCGATCAACAATTAAGATTAACCCTTGTTCACTAACATGGAACTTGGTTTGTTGATTATATCTAAAATAAGAAAGTGGACCCTTAATTTGGAACAACTCAAAAAAGAATAGCGGCCTTGTCATTTGGGACCGAGGGAGTATGAAGTTTCATTTCTTTAACAAATGGATTAGTATCTTAATAGATCTTTATCATTCATTACAACTTTCGCGGATCCCAAGTAGAAAATGAAGAAAGGGCATAAACTCAAAAGTCAAGAACTTGAAGAATCTAATCTTATATAGAAATATAAAAGAAGAAGATATACACACTAACTTGGAACAAATATTTTATAAAGGGTTTTGATAACATGTGCTCTAAGGGCACACATTTAGAACTCAAAAATAGTAAGGACGAGGTTCCGACATACATTTAATAGGGCACAAATACTCATGTGGGGCTATCATACTTAATATTTAGAGACTCAAAATATGTGCCATTAGGGCACATGTTAACATTTTGCTTTTATAAAAACTCAATACAAACAATGATTTGGTTGACCGAATTCCAAGTCACAACAACATATAAATAGGAGTAATATTTTATAAGTTAAATATTTTATGCCTTTATCTGTAATATTTTTGTATACATATATGATATTACATATGTATATATTAATTATATTATCAATTATGCATATAGTAAAAAAAATTGTTCACATGTATAGTATTAGAAATAAAACACAAATATATTATATAAATTCACATTTATAAGATTGTTTTACATGTCAAGCTTTGTATCAAGGAGATCACGTTATATATATATATATATATATATATATATATATATATATTATATCATTTAATCTATTATTATATTAACATGTGTATACATATGCAATTTCTTTTTATACCTTATTGACATATTAAATATATATACAAACTTCGATCCAATTGCTTGCAAGAAAAAGTGTGATAACACAAACAATTGTTGTGCCAAAAAATATTATTTTCAAAATTGAATTAAACCAATCAAGGCGTGTGAAAACACCCGCCATTACGGTTTAAGCCCATATAGCTATTATATCTCTAGACATAAACTATATATAGTTATTGGTTTTCAACAATCGAATTACCAAAAAAATATAATGATGCAAACATGTCAATAACGCATAGAACATCAAACAGAAAGAACACCACCATACTTACAATTGAATTAAAATTATTATATACTTTTCGTAGACTTTGGTACTTATATAAATAACATATAATTTGCCATAGGTTCGAAAAATAAAACATGTTTTCCATAAACTAAGAAATAGGCCAAAAAGTTCATATTTAATTTACTATCAGAGTAAGGATTTCTTTTGTTGGTATACCCCCTTTAAAATGACAACGATAAGACTAACCCAAAATTACAAATACATAAAATACAACAGTTTACTCTACTTAATACCGACCATGGATACAAAGGTAAAATTGTCCTTCTGGTGAGACAAAAGAATTGACTTCTTGCATGATGTATGTAGAAATCATCCATATCAAATCTAAAACTCTGTAACCTTTTACGAATAATTATATGTACAAACTACAGATTTTAAAAACTAACAGTTAATTCCTTCACAAAAAAGAATCAAATTCACATAAACAACACACTAACATGCTTTTTCTATGGAGGATTTCATTTGGAAGGCCGATGGAGGTGATAATCTTCTCGGGAAGGGAGGAAAGGGCAATATTTATAATTGTAAATGGAGAGAAACTGAAGGGAGAAGAGAGACAACTGAGCAAGCGGATGTGAATGAAAACTAAAAGGCAAATTCATAAGAGAGCGAGGTAGAATAGGTAAAGTTGAGTCTCTTGAATAAGCAAAGAAATAATAGGCCAGAGATAATTAATTAGTTATTAGTCGTGAAGAGATAGTATTAGATCAATAGAGACACTAAAAAAGTGGGTGAGTCTTTATTACAAATTAAATTTGAAGTGACGTGTCAAATTTTCAAATGGGGACACCATTTATATATATAGCGTGTGAATGTTAGTATTTAGTTTCCATATATTTTTGTCCCCACATGTGAAATTATCTTGAATAATGATATGAGTTTCAAAAAAATATTTTAAATCTTTTTCGAATAAATTAGAATGACATTAAATATTGTACTTTTTACTGTAATAATGATACAATACAATATTTTAATGCTATATTAACTCAATTAAGAAATGATTTGAAGAAGAATAATGATAGAATCTCCAAAAGGGAGTCTACCCATTTCATACCCAATTTCATCCCGACCCTTAATTTCATTCTAACCAATCTTGATCCTTAATGTACTTTTAGAAAAAAATGCATTATATGTCTATACTTGTTATTTATTTTATGCAAAAATTCAAAGATATTCTCTTAATTAGAGTTATGATTTATTTTAAAATTAGATAAACTTGACATTAAATTAATATTTAATGGATTAATTACAAAAATGTCACTCAAACATTTTTTAATATACATTTAGTTCAATCATTTTACTTTTATTCCAAAATGTCCTCAAACACTAATTTAAACAATATTCTTTTATTTTTAAAAGTCCGCGCCAAAGTCACACTTTGAGTGTTTTTATGTTGTTTCAAAAAGTACTCAAACACTAATTTAACCAATATTTACTTATGTTTAAATGTCCGCGCCAGAGGCATACTTTGAGCGTTTTTATGTGATGAGTGACTTTTTGGAACATAGTTTTTTTTTTCGCGAGGGACTTTTTAATAGTAAACATATATTTTTTTTAAATATTTGTTTTAATTTTAATGTTTTAAATTCACGATTGATTAGTGCCGCTCGTGCGAACCTTACATTCCCGGACCAACATCATTTATTAAATGTGGGTCCGCATCAGCGGCACTAATCAATCGCGAATCTAAGATGTCAAATTAGCAGGTTATTTTTTTTTTTACTAAAATTGTATTTAAAAAAAAAACTTGTGTCATGTCTTACCTAACACAATTTAATTGACATCAGATAGGATATAAAACCGATTTAATTTAGTCATGTTCGTATTCCTTTTTTATGTATAAAAATAGTTTTTTTTTATATAAAAACACAATTTTTCCTTTCTTATAAAAATACAGTTTTTTTATTTTATAAAATCACATTTAATTAAACAAATGAGGTGCCAACTGAGTTTCGGTTTGGATCGAAAAAACTTGGTTCGGTAAGAGTAGAACCACTATTTGAAAAATATGTTTGGTACTAATTGGGTTACTCAGTTATTAGATATCATTTGAGGGGCAGCACTCTATAAATATGGTGACCGTGTACCAGTGAAGGAAAAGAAAACTTTTCTCTAACTCTACGAGATAAGCTATACATAGTTTTCATGGCGATACTTACTCTCTGCTCAGCTTCTCCAAATCCTGGAAACATCCCACAAATCTCACAAACTGCCCTCACTCCTATGGCCTCTCCGGGTACCATCAACAGATGGAGTATTACCCAGAACCTCACATTAAATTCTAGGCCCTCCAAATTAGGGGTGATAATTCCGGTTAGTCGCATCATTTTCGGATCATATTGATTTTTATTTGAGTATAATTTTTAGGTATTCTTAATCTTAAATCTATACAAGCAATTCGTGTCAAGATCGGATCATTTCGAATGATTATCCTAAATGAATTATCGTGTCAAAAATTGCTACCCTACTCCAAACTCCAAGATTATCTTACTAGGAATAGTTCATTCACTGTAATAAGTTCAAAACAGAAAGTTTATATCTTGTTTCTATTGAATAGTTTTTCGAATTTTTACCTATAGGTCATGCCCCAATTTTTTTTTTTATAAATAGATCTTATTAACTTTTCAACTCTCAAATAGATTTTATTGCTAAATTTTTAAGATTTTCTTCGCAACTCTGTCATTTGAGTTAACCGTCAGCATCTTTTGGGGAAAGTTAAATAAGTTGATGAACTTATTTTTTCTTATATTCTTACTTTTCAAATGATCTTAACTTTTGATTAATAAATTTATTTTTCGCAAATTTACTATTTTTAAAATATTCTCACCAAGATCTATCCAATAAGCTCCATGAAGTCTAAAATATTTCAAAAAAATAAAAAAATTACACATATAGTAAACTTTATTGTATCACTAGAAAATAAAACAATTTCAAATGGAGACATTTCCACTGATAATATACATTTACTATACTGATATTACATGGACAATAAAATTTAGGTCCATTTAGATACCCCATTACTATAAGATATATGTACATGTTAAGATATATGTAAATATAGGTCAAAGTTTTATTTAATTAAACAAAGCGGCCCTTTATTAAAATCTTACGTGTGCCAATCGTATTGACCCTGATAATATATATATAGGGAGTGGTTGAAAAGTAAACCTAAAAGATGAACATTTTAATGAATCTTAATAAAAAACACCTCATCAACACATTAATTTTAATTCATATATATATATATATATAGGGAGAGGTTCAAAAGTGAACCAAAAGAATGAACTTTTTATAATTGCTCTCTCTCTCTCTCTCTCTCTCTCTCTCTCTCTCTCTATATATATATATATATATATATATATATATATACAGTCATGCTCTTGTGCGAACCACTCCGCATTTTAAAAATGCGGACCGGACATGTGTCACCTGGCGGTGAGCCCAAAAGAGAGAGAGAGTGTGCCTATAATTTAGGCGATAATTTCTAGGCGCACCGTTAGGTGACACATGTCGGATCCGCATTCTTAAAATGCGGATTAGTCTGCACATGAGCATTATTTAATATATATATATATATATATATACACACAGACACACACACTTCTATTTGTAATGTCAGCATAAATCTCAGATATGCATATCAACCAGATTCACAACTCCATATTCCTTACGTAAGTTACTCTATCACAACATTTGAAGTTAGGTCAAAATTCAAACCTAGATACCAAGACAGAGAGGTAGATATTGTTTCCCATCCGTAAATTACCCTATCACATTTGAAGTTGTCTCATAACTGAAATATAGATACCAAGATAAATGGGTAGATATCGTTTTCATAAGAATTCTTATGATACCTTGATATATTTAAATGATCATAAATTTGGTAGATCACGCAAGATGTTCAAGTTGTGTGCTTATACCAAGTAGAATTTTGTTCGATTCATGGGTATATATACTTTTAATATTTTTGTATATGGTTTATTAGATTTTTGGCTATAGTTCTTCTATAGAAGAAACTGTAATCATCTCTCTCGGCAATAAACATGGGATAACACCTTTACTAGGTTTACCTTCAAGAAGGATAAAATTGTTTCTTACACATCAACAACTAAAGCAATGTAAATGTTACATTTTTATGGGATCTTCGTTATGTGGATCTATTTGTTTGATGTGTGTTAACCTGGGTTTGTATATTCTAAAAGTATTAGCAAGGGGGTGATAATTTTATTAGTTTTATATTTGAGATGTTTATAAAAATTTCACATATAGTAATATTTATTATCAACTTAAAAACGAAAAAAATATGCCATTTTTATTTTTTAATATTATCTACGGAATATGGGTCTTGTTCTATAGGGCACAATTAGTAACCTTCAAAAATATAAATTTTGCGTATTTTGAAATTGTATATCGAAAGTTATAATTCTTTAAAGTTTGAAAGTGAAAAAAAATAACTACTATTTCTAAATTTTGAGGGATATCAGTGAAGAAAAATCCATAAATTTAAAAATATAACTTAATTAATGATTGACTAGTCAGTAAAACTTAATTAAAAACACTCTTAAAATAAGACTTAAATATAATAATACTTATTTAATTCAATCTATTTCAGCAAGAATCCATATAAGTATCACAGTGCTAGTCACACACTGTCCAAAAAACAGTGTTGACATAAAACTACTCTTTTTTGTAATGCCTAGTCATATATACTTAATATATTTGTTTGAAATTTAGAATTTGCACTTTTAATTTTAGATCATTTACCAAAAAATTTCTCAAACATCTTTTAACACGCATTTACTCCAAACATTTTTACTTTATTCCAAAAAATCCCTCAAATACCCATTTAACCAATATTCTCTTATTTTAATAGGTCCGCGCCAGCGGCACCACTACCCCACCTCCTCTCCCCCACCCCCACTGTCAAAGCTCCGACGATCCTCACCGGAGATCCTTTTTTTTGAGTGATTTATATAATGAGGAATTTTTTGGAATAACATAAAAAGTTTTGGACTAAACGTATATTAAAAAATATTCTAGGGATTATTTCGTATATAATTCTTTCATATTTTACATTTCTCAATTTAAGAGACTTGTTTCGCAACAAACTTTCATAATATCTAAATACGCTGATACGAAGTACTGATTATATAAATCAATTATCTATACATATTGAGAGTGAAAAAGTAAATGGTAATTATTTTGAAGTCTCATTCACTTGGTCAATGATGCAAGAGATCAATGGTGTCAAAGGTCCTATTTTGTCAATTCAATACATTAAAATGACAAATACACTCTCAAAATCACCCTTATAACTCTTTATAGCTCTTAACGTCATTTAAAAAAAACACTAAATCTTTAAAAGTCCATAACTTCAAATCTACAAATCCAAAATTCATAAAATTTATATATTTGGAATCTACTCATTGAGATCTATCAAACAACACCCATATTCGATATTTTTTTACGAAAAAATCGAAACAGATAAATTTATCTGTTTCTGTAAAACTTTCATTTTTTTCGGCAAAAACTCTTCTTCTCCAGCTCGCGTGATGGTGCCGCTGGCGTGGACCAAAAAAATAAAGAAATGGACGAAGAGAGAGAGAGAAGCACTCCGATGAGAATTCCGACATCCTCCGGCGAGATTTTCCTATGGGTTGTTTTTTGTGAGTCTCCGGTGGGGTGGGGTGGGGGTGGGGGTGGGGGTGGGGGTGGAGGTGAAAGTGCGGCTGTTACAGAGAGAGTGTGTGAGATTATGTGTTTATTTTTAGAGAGAGAGTAAGTGGGTTAAAAATGGGTACATGTGAGGATATATTTGTCTAAATATATGTAGTCTATAATGAAAAAGGACTTGGTGCATTAAAAAAAAATCAATGAAATTTGATACATCTTTGATCCAATAAATAAGACTAACTTTGAATTATCCCAAAAGTAGAATCTAAAGCTGGGTATTGTATTTCTTTTTCAGGATGAGTTTTACATTAAACATGCAAAAAATTTGATGGATGTTAGGCGTGAGTTTAACAAAGTGGGAGAAGATCCACTACAACGATTAGTTTTGGTAGATGCAGTCCAGAGGCTAGGGATTGACTATCACTTCCAAGAGGAGATTAAAAAGGTTCTAAATAGGCAGTATATTGAACTTAATAACAATGAGGTACATAAGCAGCAAGATCTTTACGAGGTTTCTCTTTCTTTTCGACTATTGAGGCAACAAGGTTACTATGTGCCTGCAGGTTTGTTTATTTATCTGTTATTCTTTCTAATTGAGCAAAAACTATTTATATTGAAAATAAAACCATAAGTCACTGATGGGGGGAAGTGAAACAGATATATTTGACAACATCATGAGTAAGGATGAAAAGATAAAGGAAAAACTAGGAGAAGACTTCAAGGGAGTGATGGGTTTATATGAAGCTTCCCAGTTAATTATAGAAGGAGAAGATGTACTTGAGGAAGCCGCATATTTTAGCAGTCAACTTCTGAATGTAATGACTAGAGCATTTCCTAATCATCCTGAAGCTATAATTGCCAAGATTACTCTAAAACATCCATGCCACAAGAGCTTAGCAAGGTTCAAGTCAAAGGACTTCCTAAAATATTTCAGTGACCGAAAGGCATACTCATCTGCCCTACTAGAACTGGCCAAAATGGATTTTGATATAGTACAATCCACACACCAATGTGAATTAGTACAAATTTCAAGGTAAATTTTTCCAGAATATGAGATAGTGATTATTTTTTAGGGAATTTACATTTAGGTTCATTGGTAATAATTTTTAAACATTTAAGAATAATTTATAATTAGGTCCACTTGTCATGTCACTAGCGTGGACTTGTACAAGAAGAGAATTAGTAGACCTAAGTGTTTAAAATTTGTCAAAATTCCTTTAGGCCCTGTTTTGTTGCGCAAATTGTTTGATTATGTAAATGGATTCATTGTGAATTATTGAATTGTAAATAAGTGGATTTGAAATGAGTTTAATTCCAATTTTATGCAATGTTTGGTATCTGAAATTGATGTTAGGGTTCTATGAGAAAAAAAAAAGATAAAAACAAATTAAGGGGGAGGGGAAGGGGGAGGGGGAGGGGGGAAGGGAGGAAAAGAGAGTGAGAAGCATGCACTTTATGTGACTCCTATCTCAAATGGATGCATTTCACGTTTTTTGTGAAATGATCCAATTTTAAATTTTACACGAACTAAAATAGGGCAATTTATGAATCATTTCATTAATGAAAGCAAACACAATGAATGGATCAATTTATAAATTGAGCAATTGATTAGTGAATCAATTTATAATTTTGGGACAACCAAACGGAGCCTTAGGTGTTGTTTGTTTTTACCTCTTAAGTCTGAATCTGAACCATTCAGACCTAATAGGTACCAAAAAGTGTTTATTTTTTTAGATGATTAAGAGGCTAACGGTTGTATTTGGCTCTTAATGATTAAGAGGCAGGGTTACCTCTAAAGTCTGAATCTGAAGTCTGAATCAATCTAAATATATTCATTCAGACATAAAAACAAACATATTTTTCAGACTTTAGATTCAATTTTTAGATTTCAGATTCAGATGAAAAAATAAACGCAACCTTAGTGTTTAAAATTTGTTTATAAGGGCCCTAAGAGTACTTTCCCTTTATTTTTAGTCCTCTTTTTGTTTTCTCTGTAATGCATATTTTATTTGGCATCATAGATGGTGGAAAGAACTGGGTTTGACAAAGGAGTTGAAGCTTGCTAGGGATCAACCACTAAAATGGCATATGTGGAGCATGGCTGCCCTAGAGGATCCCCACCTGTCTAATCAAAGGATTGAGCTCACAAAACCCATTTCTCTAATATACATGATTGATGATATTTTCGATGTTTATGGGACACTCGATGAACTCACTCACTTTACAGAAGCTGTTAATAGGTATGCTTTGATTACCCACCACGAATATTTCTGTATTTTTCATAACTGAACTGTTATTGAATTATATTTTAAGATAGATTGCATAATAATAACTTGCAGATGGGATTTTGATGATATTGAACGACTACCGGATTATATGAAGATTTGCTTCAAGGCACTACATGATACCACTAACAAAATCGGCTACAAATTCTATAAGGAACGTGGATGGAACCCTATAGATTCTCTTCGTAAAGTGGTATATTCATAAACTTTACATTGATTAAAATCATGTGTGAATAGAAACTAAGAGCCCATTTGCTTGTGTATTAGAAAATTTTGATTTAAATGCTATTTTTAAAAATAATTTTAAATTCAATTTTTGTGTTTATAAATATTAGTGCACATATGATAAACTTGTTTTTAAATAATTTTTTTGAAAATTTGATAAAGTAAACAAATATATATGTATATATATAATACTGCTTTTGTGCATACCAGTTTGCATTTTAAGAGTGCGGACCAGACATGTGTCACCTGACAGTGAGCCCAAAAGAGAGAGAGAGTGCCTATAATTTCTAGGCTCACCACCAGGTGACACATGTCTGGTCCGCACTCTTAAAATGTGGACTGCTATGCACAAGAGCAAGACTGTATATATATATATGCTATACCTACGTTACAAGACTCAAGCAAATAAGCATAAGATACGTTCTTATTATTATTAACACGTATTACAGTCATTACATAGAGTTTGAAGCCGTTAGTCAAATATCCTTTCCCACATTCATACCATTCTTAGTGAGTACAAATTTATCAAATTCAAATACAAATTGAAATCTCTTCTTACTAAGCAGTGATCCTGAAACCAAGTTCTTTTGAATATTTAGAACATGATGCACATCGTTGAGAATAAGTTTCTTTCTCAAAGTCATCTTGAGTATTACTTTGCCTTTTCCTCCAACCTTTGAAGTAGAATAATTTTCCGTGAAAAGTTGCTCCTCTTGATTAGAGTGTTGGTAGGAAGTAAACATATTCTTATTAGAATATATGTGACAAGTGGGTCGAGTGTCCACCCACCATTCCCTAGTGTTTCATACAATGTTGACTTTAAAAACCACGATCGAGAGGCTCAAATCATTAATATCATTAGAAACGTTCTCAACTTCAGTAACATTGACTTCTTTGGGCTTATATTTCTTATTCCCTTGATTTTTTTCGATTGCGACAATCTTTAGCACGACGCTCCCACCTGTCACACACAAGGTTTTTTCCATCAAACTTTTTAAAATTTTCATTTTAGACTCTTGGTTTGCCCCCCCCCCCCCCCCCCCCCCCCCTTGGTTCACACACTTCAGAATCTTATTTTTTATACTTTACCCTTCTTCCATAATATATGTTTTGGATTTCATTGGATTTCTATTTTTTTTTTCTGATACCTTATTATCTCTTCAATACTTAATTTCACAATTAAGTCCTCAAGCTCCATTTCTTAACGTTTATATTTCAAATAATTTTTGAAGTTTTTTCAAGATGGTGAAAATTTTTCAATCACTGTAGCCACTTGGAACGACTCACCAATTCTATTTTTTAGAAAAAATTTCATGACATATCAATTGGAGCTCTTGCACTTGATTAATAACAGTCTTTGAACTAACCATTTTAAAATCCAAGAATCTATCGACAATGAATTTCATCATTTCGGCATCTTCTCTTTAGTATTTTTTATCCAAAGACTCCCACACCTCCTTAGAAGTTTTAAGAAGTGTATACACATTATTTAATCTATTTTCCAGATTATTGAGAATATAATTTTTGTATAAAAAATAGCATGTTTTCATGCATCCATCGTACCAATATTTGCTTGTCAGTTTCACCTTCTTGTAAAGTTCGTGCCTCTTCATTAAGGAATTTTTCTAAGTTCAATGTTGTTAAATAAAATAACATTTGATGTTGCCATTGTATGAAATCAGTCCCTCTGAACTTTTCGGGGTTTTCATTGTGTCTAACATTAGTTGGTACATCCGCAATAAACAAAGCAGAAGTAGATGACATTTCTATTTTAAAAGGAAATAAATATGTGTTTATAACAAAGTACGTGATTGTATATTTATATTAATATAATGACACAAATTTTATCAAATTATAACTTGTTGAAAATTCGCAGAAAATAATAATAGACTAATTTTCTGAATAATCGAAATAACATGCAATATATATAAATAAATTTTGTAAGCATGCAAATATTACATTATATTTTTTGATTGTACAGAAAAAAAAATTCACAAGAAACTTGTATATAATTTGAGGACAATAATTTTGGGAATGCTGAAAAATAATTTCATAACCCAGAGATTATTATAAAAATATTTTTGTAATTAATTAACACAGAAAATCTTTATGAAAATTTAGATAAAAACATATCATCTTAAGATTGTTATTCAGAATGATTTTTTTAATTATTTTATAGAATATATATAAACAGTAATTAAACATGCATAACAATTTTACATATGTATGAAATTCACAGAGATAAGAAATGCAAAATTTTAGATTGAGGTAAGTGTTAAACATTCTGATCATAAGACGATATTGTCTCACAACTGGTGCTAAACGGACTCTGGCAAACGTCTCCCATAATATAAGAATTACCTTTGCAATAGTATCACTTCAAATTACAAGTTACTTTTGAACCAACATTTGTAGAACTCTCATATTATATGAACTATGACCTTAGTAATACACATTTTCTATTTGTTCTAAAAAATGTTTTAAAATTATAACCCAAGCCACTTATTTATACTAAATAAGTGGCAGCTAAAAAAATAGTTGGAAAAATTCATACAGTCAACTATTGGAATAAAACCAATTTTAACTGCTGATAGAAAATAAATAAAACAAAATAAAAAATGGAAATAACATTTGGGCCAAAAATAATAAAAGAAACCCATAAAAAACAAATAAAAAGCCCATTAAAATTGGACCAAAAAAGTTCATACTTTTGGCAAAGTTAAAGCCCAAGGCCCACGACTCAAGAGCACGGGCGGTGGCGACGAGCACGCATGTGTGTGCTTGGAAGTCAACCCAAGCCCATGTAAGTCCTCCCTTCTTCAAAGAGTTGGGATACCCCCAAAGCACCAAGCCTTAAAGTCAAAATGGGTTATATTATACTATACCCATTTCTCTCATTTTTCCTATGTGGAATAAGTGCTTTAACATAACACTTCAATCAAGTTCCATGTTTCAAGTGAGTACTTTGAGCAAAAAAAATTTAGTCATTCACAGAAAAGAACATATTATCACTTTGAACCGTCTCAAAAGATGTGTGGATCCCATATTAAATTGATCCTAAAGTTGACTAAACTTTGATTTTGAACTCAATTAAAACCCATAAGCCAATAAATTCTATCATAGTTTCAATTATCTATTAATATGATGTCTACAGTGGGGAAGTTTGTGTGATGCATTTTTAGTAGAAGCAAAATGGTTTGCTTGTGGGCACATACCAAAGGCAGAGGATTACTTAAAGATAGGGGTTGTCACTTCGGGGATACATGTTGTCCTAGTCCACATGTTCTTTTTATTAGGTGATGGTACAACCAAGCAAATGACAGAACTTCTGAATGACCATCCAGTCCTTATATCCTCTGTGGCTGCAATTCTTCGCCTTTGGGATGATATGGGAAGTGCTGTGGTAATAATTTTATCAATCTCTTATGATACTATGTTGTATATATCATATTTTGAAACAAGGAGTAAATCATTTTTAATCGATAATTATCTACAAATGAATTAGAAAAGAAACTAAAAATTTATATCAAGACATTTGCAATGAAAAAGCACACTCCGAATTGGAGTTCGTAATTTTCTTAAAGGCGTGGGCAATAATTCCCTCGTACGATAAGTTTCGTATAACCAAGAATAATTTTGCGCCGACTCACGAATCTAATTCATTTTGTGCGACTCATTGACGTGTCGTGTCTTCATTGATATATTTTTGGAGTACACATGGGGTTCGCTAAGTATCATTCGAGAAATGAATCAACAAAGATACGACAAGTCAGTGAGTCCCACAAAATGAGTCGGATTCGTGAGTCATCCTAGAATTACTCTATAACTAACCCTACATATAAAAATGATTCTCAAAAAATAAATCTATTAAATTAATATAAATAATAGACAAAACTATTCTTATTCATAGATGACATATTATATATTTTTAGCCCACTATATAAACCCATTTTAAGCTAAGCATAAACTTTTTCTTTATATTTTAGTTGTCTTGTAGGAATGCGCTTGCGTGTGCGCACATGCACACACAACTCCTTTATACTTATTTTTTGCTCAAATTGGCCGCCGTTAACACCAGTGGCACTCGTACAAAGCAACCAACGTATTGAAATTTGAATTCGACATCAATGTTTTGATATATCTTTAAAAAAACACAATACCCTTTGCTCATATGTTCTCTCCCTGAACCTAAGTTTAACATCAAACATGGTAATAATAATTATCGAATTGTTTACAGTACACTGTAACGTATATAATGCAGTACACTGTAGCGTATATAATGCTAAACTATCATTTGACATCCCCAAAATAAGTACTTCACTATTTCATCTTAATATTTGTCTTTATTAATTAATTTCCTCTCTCATTATGAAAAAGGAATGCGCACACATAGATAATGCGAAATAATACAATGTTTTCAATACAAAAATTCGCTACAAGGAAATTTCTCATTATAAAACACAATTCACTTCATTACAAAATTTCTTGTACATCAGAAATACCTATCCTTCATAGATCAATTTAAATAAATATCATTGAGGGCTTTCAAAACGTTTTCTATAAATTTATATTTTCAGAGAAAACTAATTATAATGTTAGTGCACAAATATATAAAAAGGGAGGTAGAGCTTCACCTACTATTACCATGGGTATTTGTCAAAGCCTTTCATAATGTGTTAATTACCTCAATTTTTTAACCAAAAAATTATAAAATTAGTGTATTGCACAAAATAATAATGCAAATATATATATATATATATATATATATATATATATATATATATATATATCTGTGTGTGTGTGTGTGTGTGTGTGTGTGTGTGTGTGAAAAGGCATGTGTTAGTACTACCTCTAATATGCTTTGATTAATTGATAGGATGAGAATCAAGATGGGCACGATGGATCTTACATAAAGTGTTACATGAAAGAACATCAAGACAAGTCAGTAGAATTTGCAAGAAAACATGTTAGAAGCATGATTTCAGAGGCTTGGAAGCGGATAAATAAGGAATGTCTCTTTGTTAATCCATTTTCAACAACTTTCACAAAGGGTTCTCTTAATATTGCAAGGATGGTTCCTTTAATGTATAGTTATGATGACAATCAAGGACTTCCTGACCTGGAGAAGCATATAAACTCAATTCTTTATGATCATATTTCACAATGAGAAATATACCTTGCTGTTTTTGCTTAACAATGTATTGAATTCGAGAGGTTCTCATAACGTTAGTTAGTGCTACATGCATCACAAGGTATAATATTACTATTTTAGACATAATGTAATGTTATGGTGAATCTTAAAGTATTATATTTAAAAATTTATAAAAATACAAATGTTGATAGTTATATTGGAATATTTATTTATTATACTACGAAGCCATGTGGAGAGAGGTAGAAATAACTTTACAAGAAACTCTTTGCTATTAAAACTCAAGAATATTTGGTTACAAAATGGCTTGAAATCATTCAGATATATTAGACTCAAGGGAATGATCTAGTGACCTTATTAATTACAACTTGTAATTATCATCGACTATATACGACCTATAAAATATTCTCTTAATTGACATTTTTCAACGAGTACGAAAATAAACTAGATAACTACGGGGAAGTAGATTTGTGTATCGTAGAAGTAACGTGGATTCTACTCACGAAAATGATAAGCACCATCAGATTTATAATTTTTAATATTAAGGAGAAGATAATGGAGACTAGTTGATCATGATCAGTACAAAAGAGTGAGAAGACTAGGCACTCTCCCCACACCTTCTATAAATAGGAATTAAACCCTCTAGTAAGGAGCACATATTGATTGGAAGTACACAAACTGTTCCAAAACACTCTGTAAATTAATAAGCGAGCAAATAACACCCCGTGGATGTAGGTAAGTTACCAAACCAAATATATATTATCTTCATGAGTGTGTGTGATAATGGTTCTTCCCTTCATATTATTATTGTGCTTGGTGTCATCTATGGGAAGTGATTTTTCATCAGCATCACTATAGTTGAATTATGTCAACATGCGGTAGGACCATTTGGAACCCCACAACGATCGTGAGATTGAAAATGTCTCTCACGTGTCACCTAGGATCATATCTGTGGTCCAACTACATAGGGATATAGGCATCCCCACCCCCCCCCCCCCCCATTTCTTATTATCAGCCTTAGGGGAAAACCGATTAGAGCAACGAAAGGCAATTACCAAGCCAAATCTCACGAGGAGCGCCTCCATGAATAAGAGAGAGCTTCTTGCTCACAGTAAGAATATAATGATCACCTCCAGTGTTGTAAGGAAAATATAGAGCATGAATTACGTAGGGAAAATTGTAGGAATCACGATATAGAGCATGGACTATATTGAAAAAATCATAGGCATCACGAGGTCACTCTTACTACCAAACCATAGGAGAGAAAAAATCATAGTCGAGGAAAGAGTACACAGTAGCAAATGGATTGAACCCCCAAAGGTATATCTTGCGAAAAATATGTACAACAAATAAATCGCCCTAAAAAAGAACCTTCACAATTTCACACAGAAGGAATTGGATGAACATCCAAAACACCGTGGAAGTCGTATGATGACATAATCATCTAAGAGGTCCCTCGGAATCTCGATGAAGTCACATTTCACCCGATCCATTACAAATTTAAGCTACCAAAGAAATGTTTTACGCACAAGGTCAAGATCTATGTTGGGTAAATGGATGTTTCTGACCATGTTTGATAGTACGGTTAATCCATGATGTTGTGGAACAAAAATGAGCCCCTGATATATAACTAATTTTTCCCTATAGTTTGAGAGACATGGCCCAAAAATGATTTGAGAAACTCCCATCCAAGTCGATCTTATGTTTCAAAACAACTCGCTGAAGCATTCACTAACATTTTTATTATGTGAAACTCCTACCCAAATATATTTGAATTAATTCTCACTCAAAAGAAAAAACTCGAAGATAGTCCACGAGAGTATGCATCGTGATATTAGGAACTTTACAACAAGGTAAAGAAATGCAACAAATACGTCCCAATCACCTCTTTCACAATTAGTATGTCGAGCAACTCCATGTTGTATCATTCATTAACTAAGAGAAAAATAAACTAACATTGATGACCCATTGTCAAGGATAGAGAAATACGCCAGTCTGGGGGATGAGGTTACGAGAGGAAATTAGGATAACAACTAAGCAAAAACAAATAAGAATGGAGACATATACGTTATTCCCAAAAGGGGGGATGAAATGATGGACAAAGATGAGCCAAAAAGTCTGACCCATGGAAAGCTCATCGGGATATTAACATGGTTTCGAAAAATCTAATATACAAGATCTTACCAAAAATTAAATATTAATAATATTTCAAATGATCAGGAATCAATCTAAGATAAACACATACCTAAGATGCTCCCACAATAAGAATCATGGACATAAATAGAAAAACACAAGGCTTTGAAGTCACGCTTGGAGGATTTATCTCAGGTTATCCATCTTAAAGACTATGTAGATAAGAAAGGTGGAAAGAATCAAACATCGAATGTCCAAAAACTAGACAACATTTTAGATGATGATTACGTGGGGCATGCATTTGTCGTGATCCATTGGGCTTTTGACCTTAACCTTATAAAGGGAATGAGCTGACGATGATTATATGAATAAGATCATGGTAGTGGAGGCCTTTCATGTTGACCCAACTAATACGACTACTGAAATCATCATTGAAAAAAAGAAGTGGGATACACAAAGAACATAGTCTTTATGGAGGAAGACATGGTTAGTCTTAGAACTCTCATCATAATGCATACGTAATCACACTTAATATTAGCAAACTGGATGCGAATAAAATCCCTTGTGACCCGAGGAGTTCGTTAGAGGTCATGTATCTTAAGTTGTTGAACCAACTAAAACTTACACTTAGAGGATTTAAAGAAGTACACACCTACTTGTTGGATTCAGTGGAAAAATAAACATGCCATTGGCAAAGGTGATGATCCTATTTAGGGAATAGGTATCTCAAAACTCATTGAATTCTTGGTTATCGACATAAATTTAACATGAATTCAACAATACCTAAAACATTCAAAAATGTTTTGGTATATATTGGTATATAAAAATATATACCAAAACTTACACTCAATGTAGGTCACTCCTAGTAAGGGGATCGATGCATGCGAGAGTGTAAGTTCCTTCCATATACAATAATAAGATCAAACTACTAACATGGGAGTGATGAGGACACATAGGAACTAAGATTCAGATCGACAATGATTTATTATAACAATAATACTTAGGAAAAAAGAAAGAAAGAAAAGTTAAAGGGGGATACTCTAACTAGGTCAGTCTCATCCATATAACAACTAAAGTATATGAGAGCTAGAGTGGAGGATACTAGAGTCTATCTCTTCGATAGGCTAATTAAAACCCCTTAAGGAGCACATAGAGTTCCCCATTGGTTATTTCTTGATGAGCAAGGAGAAGAATTAACTAATCGCCATATTCAGAGATAAGCCAGGTCCTATTTTCTCACCAGTTACATGACACGCCCATAAATCACGTGCCAAAAATTCCAAGTCAACCCATCCTATTCATCAGTAATGAGAGTCTTTCTCGCTTGAGGATGTTCCATTCCCTCAAAGGATTTAAAGCCCTACGATGGTAAGAAAAATCAATAAAAAAATGGAGAGTATATCGTGCATTCACCAACCTGAACAAAGCATGCCCAAAGGATAGATTTCCTTTACCAAAAATAGATCAGTTAGTTGATTACATAGCCATCCTAGAAAAAATGAACTTTTTAGACACATACTCCGGGTATCAAATAATCCCCATATTCGGACCATGCTAGGAGAAAACATCATTCAACACTAATTTTGGTATATATTATTATATTACAATGCCTATTGAACCATAGGAGTGACCTACAAATGACTGATAACAATTTTTTTCAGAGAGCACTTGGGAGACATACTGTAGGTTTATACATATGAAAATCAAGAAAAAATCAAAGCGAAGATTAACCACCTTTTTTTCTCTGGAAATACCTTTTATGTCCTCCATCACTGTCGAATGAAATTGAACGCTGCAAAATGTTACTTTGAAAGTTCCTTAGTTACCTAATTATCCATAGGAGGATCAAATCTAACCATGGTCAAATAGAAGATGTAAGAGCAATTCAACCACCCAGAACATTAAGGCAGTTTAAAAAGTGGATCGTCATGATTGCCGCCCACAATTATTTAATTTGAAAATCCTCTAAAAGATACAAACCTTTTTTCCATATAATAAGTAAGTAAAATAAATAAATATGGAATGATGAGTGGTTAACAATGCTAGAAGAAGTTAAAGGGTACTTGAGAGAATAACGCATCTTTATAGTCCCTGAACAAGAAGAACCTTTATACTTATACCTTCCAATGTACAATCGCGTAGTAATCTCAACCTTTGTTCACGAGATGGTTGGGCTTTATGATCTAATCTAATACGTCAGGAAAACCATGATTGATGTTGAATAATGATACTTTACCCTAAAAAATATGGTATATTCACTCATCACAATCTCATGAAAACTAAAGAAATAATTTAAGGAACATTAAATCATAGTCCTAAAGTCTTTTCCTTTAAAGTCCATTATCTGAAAGGTGGGTTTTCCGGACGGATATCAATATGATAAATGAAATTGGGGAGATTTGGTATTCATTATCAACCCAAGTTAACATAAAAGGGGTATAAATTTTATCGTCGAGTTTACTCGAGAGCAAAAACTTGAAGAAACCTCCACCAATAATGATGTAACAAACCCAAGGGATGCCTAAACATACTAATAAGTCGACACTCTTTGTTAATGGGTCATAAAATACCAAAGGAGCTAACAAGATGAGTATGAAGCAGTAATCAGAGGATCATCAACATCCTTGCTACTTAGATCCAACCTCTTTGATATACTTTGTGACTCAAGGATGGTATCTAACCAAATATTAGGAGGGTAAAAATATGGGGATTAATGCATGTCATCTTACCTAGAGAGAAGGCATATTAGTTGGTCGCTAAGTTCTAATATGCATAGGTGCAATAATTTCTAATAATGAGCAACATCCACGCAAACTCCTTGTCAACCCTAGCCACAATCATCAATTACGAACTCAAAAGAACCATTAAAATAGAATACCTAAACAAAAAATCATAATAAGAAAGCAATAAAAATTTGTATTATGTGCAGAGAATTTCTAGAGATAAATATACCCAATAGTGAAATGTGGACATGCCCTACGTTTGGATAAAAAATTCCACTAGATTAGAGTGAAATATATTCTCTTCTATCCATTGATCGATGAGAATATTAATAGACATTTGTTCATATGTGTATTCACCCCAACGATATCAACCAAGTTCTTTACAAAATGCACAAAGGAATATGTAGCAATAATGCCGGGGGGATCATTATAATTTGGAGAATAAAAAAGGGGTATTGGTGGCGCTATATGAAATAATAGGAAATCTCATGCGTAAAGAAATCCCAAGTATTATGGGACTGTCACTTGATCATTCGCTCAATTTTGACCACCCCCTGGTAATTTTCTTAGTGGAGGCTGAATATTGTGGGACCACTACCCATTTCACACAAAATAAAAAATATCTCTTGACCAGCACCGATTACTTAACCTAGTGGATTGAAGTTAGGCCCTTAGAAAACATAAGGTACATAGACATTCTAAGTTTATCTAAAAGAACATCATAACTCACTTTGGTGTAACTGACAGCCTCATCATAAATAATAGAACAAAATTTTAAAGTAAACACTTCCAAGAGTTTTACAATAACCACATAATAAGGGGTTAATACAGCTCAATGGCATACCCAAAAAGAAATATAGATGTAGAATAGTAAAAAGGAATATTTTTGGATGGAATGAAAAACAAAGATTAGATAATGTTAAAGGGGAATGAGTGGATGAGCTTCCCCAAATCCTCTGGGATTATCAAATAGTACCTTGGAGGTTGACGAGGGAAATTCCTTTTAGCTTAGCGTATGTAATGGAAGTAATGTTTCATTTATAAGTAGCTCTGTCGGCCATGAAGACAACCATCATTTTACAAGTCGCGAAAATCTTTAGGACCCGACCTTTGATTTCCTTCACGCAACGGTCACTTTCCCACTCATATTAAGTGTTCTCTTTATAATGAAAATTCCCACCAACAATATGGCATATGAAAAGGAGAGCATGGAATTAAACTATAGTTGCATAACGAAATTGAACTCTCACTCTCCTCACTCTCCTCAACAAAAATGAACTCCACCATCTAAAATCAGTAATGGGAACACTTGATATAGTTGTAAAAAGTCAAGGCACTGGTCCAAATACTGTTCATACAACACTCCAAAGAATCTAGCGATAACTCGTAGGAATAGCCCACGTGGTCACGGGGCCCCCGGTCCGAGAGCACGACCTAATTTTCAGAATATCTACACTTAGGCTTGAAAATATATCGTTAGAGGGATAAACCTCGAAATACCCTCAAAATGCCCCTTGAGCGGCACCAACACCTCGGCCGGGACTAATGTAACCCTTAAGAACCGATCGCGTGGTCATGGGATCCCCGGTCCGAGAGCACAAACTAATTTTTATAATATCTACACTTAGGGTTGAAAACATGTCGTTAGAGGGAGAAACCCTGAAACACCAACCAAATGGCCCCATGAGCGCCACCAACACCTCGCGCGGGACCAACATAACTCGTAAGAACCAATCGCATGGTCATGGGATCCGCGGTCCGAGAGCACAGACCAATTTTCATAATATCCACACTTAGGCTTGAAAACATGCCGTTAGAGGAAAAAACCACCAAACACCCCCCAAATGGCCCCGTAGCGGCGCTAACACCTTGTACGGGACCAATATAACTCGTAGGAACCAACCATGAGGTCACGGGACCCCCCGGTCCAAGAGCACAGACCAATTTTCAGAATATCTCCAGTTAGGCTTATAAACATGTCATTAGAAGGGCGAAACATCCCCCAAACGGCCCCGTGAGGGACGCCAAAACCTCGCACGGGACCAATATAGCTCGTAGGAATCGACCGTTTGGTCAAGGGACCCCCGGACTGAGAGCACAGACCAATAATTTAAGAATATGATCATGCTCTCAAACTAGGGGTTCCATGACCACACGAGTTTTTATAATTTATTATTTAACATTATGGTCGTGCGGAGTTTACGTTACACAAGTTTTAAAATATTCAAAAAATAGAGGAAATTCTGCCCATTTTTTTATATATTTAAAACTGTTCACGTATCAAATCCGTGACCATCTCTAATTATTATCACGCGTAAACAGGGCCACGACTTAGATCCATGACTATATCATTAAGGAAAAATCATTGGGCACGACTTTGAGCCGTGACCATTGTGGTGACCATTATCATATTATTACAGATGGGTTACGGCTGAGGGTCGTGACAACATCCACGGCCAGTCTCATATATTAAAGGATGGGTCACGGATACAGGCCATGACCAGGTGTGTGTATGGGTCACGACTAAGGTTCGCGACCATCTGCCGTCACCCCCAAGGTTCGTGACCGTTCCTTTGGTCAGGGATTTGGGCCGTGACCCACTAAAATGGTCATGCTCGAAAGGTGATGACCCTTGGCTATGACCATTCGCCTAATATAATTTAGTAGTGGTTTCAATAGCCCTTCTGGTTTCTTTTACTCATCTTTCACTTGCAGACAAGTGTAGAACTTGTCCACATACGTCGCCACATCCCTCTTCAGACTGAACCACTAAAAATCTGTGCACATATCCTAATACATCTTCATAGCACCGAGATGTATGCTAAGCGTGAGTGATGGACCTCTGCCATAACCTCATCTTGAAGCTCATCAATTAATAGAATAATCAACATACCCTTATGTTTCACCCTGCCATCCTCGTCCATGTCAAGAGTTTCAAACACTTCGCCATTCTGAGTACAGTCACGGTATTGTGCAAACTCAGGATCACATGATTGAGGGACTAGAACCTTTTGTAAATGAGTGGCCTAGCCACCACACCCCAAAGGTATTTCCTATCATAACCTCATTGGACATGCAGATCGAACTTTTACAACTCGCTGAATATCTTTACCCAATGACACTTCATTACTGCTGGGGTAAGGCTAGACTTTTAACTACGAGCATCGACTACCACATTTTATTTATCAAGATGATACTTTAATGAGAAGTAGTAGTCCTCCATCAATTCCATCCACCATGTCTAATGAAGATTGCGATCACGTTGCGTCAACATGTACTAGAGGCTCTTGTGATCAGAATACACTTCATAACGTTCCCCGTACAGATAACAACTCTATCTCTTAAGTGAAAATACCACAATGACCAAATCTAAATCATGGGTGGGGTAGTTCTTCTCACGGGATGTATAAGAGACTACCTGACCATTCTACATCAGTACTGCACTGAGCACTGACCCGAAAGTGTCACAATACATAGTGTAACACTTACCACTCTCTAAAAGGATGAGAACGGGTGTAGAAGTTAACCTATAACCTCCAGTTTCTAAAACGATGACTCATAATTCTTGGACCATTCAAAGTGTATATCCTTCAATGTCAATGAGACCCCGAAGAAGTCTTGCAAAAATCTATGGTAGTAACAAGCTAAACCCAAGAAATAATTTACTTCCGTGACAGTCCTTAGCCTATCGCATTATAGAATGGCCTCCACCTTGGAAAGGTCGCCAAAAATTTCATCGCTAGAAACCACATGGCCAAGAAACTTGACCTCCTCCATCCTGAGTTCACTCTTACTGAATTTTGCATACAACTGATTCTCCCTGAGAACTTGCAACATCATGCAAAGATTCTCCTCATGGTCTACACCCGATGTCAAATAGAATAATATGTCATCCATAAATACCACTAGAAATCGGTCTAAGTAGGTACAATAATTGTGGTTCATCAAATCCATGAGTGTCAGTGGGGTATTAGTCAAATAAAAAGGCATCACTAGAATCTCATAGTTCCCATACCGAGTTCAGAATGTTGTCTTGGGAATACATTCCTTCCTAATGCACAACTGATGGTATCCAAATCGAAGGTCACTCTTAAGTACATGCCTGCCCCACGTAACTGGTCGAACAAATCATCAATACGAGGCATAGGTTATTTATTATTTACCATTTCCCTATTCAACAGGCTATAATTAATGTAAAGTCACAGAGTGTTGTCTTTTTTCTTAGCAAAGAGGACTGGAGCTCGCCAAAAGGACATACTTGGTAGAATGAAGACTGTATCGGTCAAATCCTCTAACTCTACCTTTAGCTCCTTTAATTCCGTTAAATATATCCAATGATGTGATATAAAGATAGGCGAGATTCTCTGATGCATCTCTATGGAAAAATCCACTTTTCGATGTGGAGGTAACCCAGGAAGATCATCTGAGAACACACTTAGGGAATTATCGCACCACTGGGTAGTCTAATACCATACCATCAGTCTCATCCTAAGCAAACATATTACTTAACCGTCCAAAGTACCATTTCTACTCATTCATGATAGATAACTTATAAGGATAATCAATTCCCTTCTCGCTATTAAAATGATGGCGATAGCCATCTGGAAGGGATACTGAGACACTGCGTCAATGGAATTCGATGGTAACATCGAAACATGATTGCCAATCCATACTGATGATCACCTAGAACCCATCCATGTTCATGAGAATCAATTCATACTCCAGAACATGGTCTCTAGCCATAACTGTGAAACTACGACAGACCCTATTGAGAACTATGCCCCCGCCAACTCGAAGTCTAATGAAGATATGCACAACAACACTTAATTTTTCTTTGTTTATAGAGTGTCCACATGGCACATTAGTGCATTTAGTTTTTCTCTATTATAACACCAATGTGAGTCCTCCAAACCTCTTCATCACCCCCAATAAATTTACTTACCAAAACATTACTAACTCTTCATGTTCTCGAAACTCCTCACTTTTCACCCCTTTCTTTATATCCATCCACTCATCTTTCCGTCCAAACACCAAAAACACCTCCCATTATTTTCCATATATTGCTTCTCCTCTCCTCGAATTCTTCTCCTCTGTTTATAATGATATTTATGAAGTTTGTAAAAGAAATTTTCTGGTGTTGCTCATAGTTTAGGCTATTGTTATACCCCGCACTTTAATGGATAATTAAAATTCATAAGTAATTATAATTTGAGAATTAAAGGAATTATCGTGAATAGTAATTTCTGGAGTTTTCAAGGATTAGATGATTTTTTATGTGTGTTATATTTACTTTTGGGATTAAGTAAATGAGTCGGAGCATTTTTATTATGTCGCAGTTGGGTAAAGCGACAAAGGATAATATTTTAATTGGAAAACCCGCATTGAGATGTATTGGGTTTAATTAGTGGATTGTGGTTAAGTACCTCGAATGGAGATTTCGAGTGTGCGATTGATTTAGGAATGGCCGAGATAGTCAGAATAGAGTATCAGGGAGTAGTGTTTGGACTCCAAGAATTTTTGAACCAGTAGGGACTCGTAATTGAGTAAACAAGTCATTTTTGTGTTTAATAAGGGATAAAACCTTTTATCTCCTATAAAATACACGAGAGAGTGGGATAACGGAAAGAAAAATAAGAGAAAAGAAGAAAAAGAAGAAAGTAAGGGAGAAAGAGGAGAAAAATGGGAGATGTAGGCAAAACTCCACGGGATTCGACTCGAGGTCGTCGGATTTCATCCTCCAGGCAAGTGTTTACTTGATTTATTCCATTTAGTGTATATATCTCATATTATAGTTGGTAAAATATATGATTTTGGGTTAGAACCTTTAAAATAAATTTGTGAAAATTTGAGTATGAGTTTACATATTGATGTAATGTAAACTCTTCATGATTTTTAGTATTAAATCCATGTAAATGAAGTGAGGAAGTGAATTGAAATGGTGGAAATGGAAAACCTAAGGTTTATATGGTTTTTAGGTTCAAATCTAAGAAAATTAGTTTAATCCCCCAAATTTATTGATGTATTAGTTAGAAATAATTGATTAAATGAATATAGTGTTGTTGGTGGAGATTTGAGGCCATAAAAATGGAGTTTGGGGTTGTTGGTAGGCATTTTGGAGAAAAGAATTTTGAGGGACTAGTATGATCGGTCGAATGCGCCCCAATGGACGGTCGATCGCATCAATGAAGAAGGGCCTACTGGTTGGTCTATTAGTCTTAATTTCAAACCGCGATTGATCGGGGGTCCAAGGTCGGTCGACCGACACTATATTTTTAGCCCAAGATTTTTGGGGATTTCATTCCTTCTCCTATTTGGGTTTAAAGCTTAGGGGACTTCTAAATTAGCGCATTATAGAGGGTTATGATCTATAGGATTTGAGGAGTTGTGAAACAACTTTGGGTCATTTAAGAGGTTAATTTGGGGTATGGACCTATCGAATGTTTAGGATGAGAGAGAGACTTTCGGGGAAATTATTCGGAAAGCGTACGCAAGTATATTTTTATTCGGATGGAATTCGAGATATAGGCTATAGAGGATTGAGTGGCTATCCGGTACATATGTGGATGAGTATTGAATATGTAATGAGAAACCTATGGGATTAAAATACGTTGAGGGTCGACTTATTTAAATATTATAAATTGATAAATTCAGTGAGTATATAAATCCTTAAACGTGAATAAGGTAAAGGTTAGTTATCAAGTGAGGGGATACTTTTGGGTTTAGTATGTTGAGTGTGCGAATACTTTAATGTTATTATTTGTGAGAATCTTTGGGGTTATTGACCATCGTTTGTGTGATTGGCAATTACGACCATTTATATATATTTGAGGAATGATGTAGAATATATATATACGATGTGATTATAGTGTGTGTGTGTGTGTCTATATATATATATATATATATATATATATATATATATATACCATTCAAATATTATAAATTGATAAATTTATGTGAAGCATACCCCCTCTATGTTATCATGGGAAGTTGCGCGATGTGGGTGAGGCCCTGACTTGAGGAGCAGGAAGCGTATAGTCCTCATGTCATAGTGTCCATTTTATATTGTGATTTTTATTAGGGGTGAGGGATGGTGGGTATGTTTCGTCTCACTTTCGGGGAGGAACTATGGCCGCTTTCCATACATTGTGATTTGGCTTTTACCAAGGCGATGTGAGATTCCGACTGTTGGTACCCAGGATGATACGTGAGCGATTCCTTGGTAGATGATAGCATAGAAACTGCATCCTCAAGTTATAGCTCGTTGGGATGGTTATTTTACTTGTGTGTATAGTATATCACTTGTGTATGAGAACAAGATATTATATCTCTACAAGAGTAAAAAGATAAAATAAATAAGGATTTTTTCTCATTCCGGGAGATTTTATCTGAATTAAACCGCGATACTTATAGGAAGTGAGTATGATAATGTATGTGTGTATATATATATATATATATATATGTGTGTGTGTGTGTGTGTGTGTGTGTGTGTATGTATGTATATACACGTTGTGTACTGAGGGTCTGATGGATCTTGACAATCAACACTGACAAGTAGTAGTGTATCGGGGGGGTTCCTTATTTTGATTTCCCTTCGCGAGACACCCCACGCACGAGCGTAGCGCATTGTTTGGACTAGGGAGAAGTTTAGCCCTTAGTACTCGAGTCAATTAGGATTTTATAATGGTTGGAACGGTTTAGTTAGGCAGAGTAGCTTAACTAGTTTGTCTATAGGGGTACGTTAGGTGTGCACTATTAGAAGAGAAGTGATGGGTATCTTATGGGAGTGCGATACCAATTTAAATATGAGATAAAACATATTTTTAAAAATAAAGCATTTATGCACTTGCAAAATATTTGCATAACTCGGGCTCTGACCCGTTTATCTATTTTCCTCTCTTTCTTTATATATATATAGGTATAGGTGTCCAGGGATGCATGGATGACGATTCCTTCGAGTCCGACGTCTGTTGCAGCAGTTGTGGATGCATGCAGGTTTACTGTACACACTTCTATCCTTATAATCTAGATAGGAGGTACTGTATAAATATTCGGGCTAATAACCCAACTGCTTATATTTATTCTTTTACCAACTTTAAATATGGTATTTTGATTGGGATGTATTATTATTATACCGAGTGTTCGATTATTTTTTTTATTTCATTTTTAGTCTTTTATATAAACTGTGTGAATGGTTTATTTGAATGGGATGTTTAAAAGATTAGTTAAAAAAAATTGACGCCGGCCTAATAGGTTATTAGTAATTAATTTGGTTTTATACAGTGATGCTAATAATGAACCATATGAGACTCCTATTTTAATCTGGTATAGGATTGATCGCCCAGTGTTTTATTAGGCGGGGTGTCACAGGTGTTTTATAGTTTAGGCTATTTTGACGTATCCCGTTACAAACTTCACATACCGGTATGACAAAGCGACTCCAACACACAAGACTTCTCTACATCCCATAAAGTTATAAAAACAAGTGGTGTTTAAGATTATTCATTAAATTTATTTCGGATGTTATTTTTTATAAAAATCGAGGCTAGATTTTTAATTTACGTTGAACGAATTTGGCTTTTCATTTGAAGGGTCGTTTGATCTTATATCAAACGAAAAACTAATGAAGATGTTCTGTTTGATTTCATTTGAAGCTCGTTATAAATTGGTTCAAATGAGATTGGAGTCTCATTGGAACAAACGTTTTTCGTTCAAACGAAATGCCTTTTTCGTTCGGACGAATTGGTCGCCTTGAATTTTTTGTCAGGTCTTAAATATTTGTTTAGACTCCAAATTTTTTAAGAGTTTTTCCACAATGATTTTTTCATATCTACTGCAAAAGTTTTCAGTATCTTTATTTGTAAAACCCTTTTATCTCAGAAATATATTTTGTGAATCGTTTTGAACCTTTGTTGTGTTATACTCAATGTGGAGAGATCATCTATATGCCTGATTTGTGAATCTATAGGGTCACGATTGAAGACTGAAGGCTGAAGGATTCTGATGGTGGATTGCTCAGTAATGAGTGGTATTCTTTAGAGATTCTATGAAAACTACTTACTATACTTGTGGATGTATCAAGTAGTATTGTAAGTCGATTGTCTTGTAAAGATTCTAAAGTGCTGATATAAAATGTTTTGCCACCCTGAAATGGGATTTTTCCTCAGTTATCGAGTGATTGCCTGTTTTATTTATCGTCTTATCACTTAGATGTGTGCCTCAGGATAATAATATAAAATTAGAGTTGAGTCGGGAGGCATTTAATTAAATATGTTAATCCATTAAGATCGTGCGCACCCTCTCAAAGTTCCATTAACACACGTGGAAAAGAACGATTGCCATTTCATGGATTTCTATCTGAAAGAGGAAGACTCCTTGGACCATAGGTGGGTGTTTCGATCGTTAAAAATTGAGAACGGGTTGGTGGGTTTTATTCTTTTATGGTTTTTGGATTTCATGCAGGTTTGTAGGTTATTTGAGATAAACATCTAGAACTGTATGTGATATAATGGGTTTGGTGGGTTTTTACTTCTTATGTAGAACAAATTTCAAGTGGATTTGTAGGTTATTTGAGCTATAACATCGAGAACTGTATGTGAGATATGTTTTTTTAATGGAGATTGGATTTCATGTAATGTGATGAATCCTAAAGATACTGCTATATTAGTTTTGTAGGTGGGTGATTTGGACGGAGAATGGATAATTTAGTTTTGCAGGAAGAGAGGTCTTATTTTTCATAATCTAAAGTTATTTCACTAATTGTTATCATTTTAATGGTCATTACTATTTTATTCTGTATGTGTGTGTGTGTGTGTGTGTGTGTGTGTGTGTGTGCACGCACACTTGTGTGATGGCTCATGATGTCTAATGTAATCATATTACACCTAGTCATTTTTCCTAGCCCGTATATCACGTATATTTAGACCCAGTTATAATTATAATTCAATTAGGTATGCCTCCTTGTTACCTAATCTAGCCTTTTACTGAGACTAAAAATAATTGTTTAGGATTACCTTTTTATCTTATAGCACCTGAGTTATACAACTCCATTTCAACTTTGAGGGAAATCCTTATTATACACAGGTAAAATTAAAAGATTATTGAAGTGATATATTTGAATCATAATGGACAATCACATTTAAACATGGTGTGGTGTTGAGTAAATATTCAAGCTTGAGCAGTTCCCCATTTTTGGGTTTGAGTGAATATTGAAGCCCTAAAGGATATTGGCCTCTCATCAGTTACATAAAGAAATCATACAGTAAAAACATAAATCATTTATTTTTTTCTTCATAAAAACAACGTAACAAAAATATAATTCTACAAGATCCCAATCAATACAAGTACTTCCATATAAAACAAAAATTCTAATATTGAGTATCTTTGAAACAAAATGACTTTATTTTTATCACTATGGGGCTAAAGAATTCAACTTCTTTTCGAGCAATTTGGCTCGTCAAAAAGCATCTAGGGCGTCAACTTGCGTACCCGAACATTTCAAGTTAACTGCCTTTACCTTCTCTATTTCAATCCTTTCTTCCAATTGCATTTTCTCTTCGCTAGAATTTTCAATCTTATTTGCAACAGATTTAGTGACACCATCTTCTAATCCGATTTATTTTAGAGCAGAGGATCAAGAAAATCCTCAACACCAACATCGTCTACTACATTAATCGATGATTTTAAATAATTAGTATTGCCATATCATTCAATGAGCCTTTGCAAGTGAAAACTCAAATTTTTCTTCTTTGATTTGACCTTCCCTTCCTAGCTTAAGTGCCTAACGTTTATGACTCAAGGGATCCCATTGAAGCTTGAATCGATCACGACTTGACATTTTGGATCTAAATTCAAACTGCTTTCTTTTTGTTAAATATAAATGGTATTAGAACTCGATACATCACTCAGAATAGCAATGGTCTTGGGATTTTCATCCCACGCCCTCTTCTATAAAATTTTCTCTTTTTGAAGTTCCTCTTTAGGTTCTGCCAATTTACCTTCTCTCTTTCACCTTACTCTTATGAGCCAAAATTTCTTGTTTGAGGGAGCTTTGATTTTCTCTTGCGTGGACTATTTCTTATTTTTTTCTCATAAGTGGAACTCTTATGGGATGCTGATTGAATATCTTCTTCAATTGTGTTTTTAATGGATAATCAACAACTTTGTCATTCTTGTGGTTTTTAAATTCAGTTACAACAACTTGTTTCAATGATTCAATCTCTTCCAATTGGGACTCTAATTATTTTTACAGTTTTAGAACTTGCTCAGCCTTATCAGTCTCCCCTTAACGTCTCAAAACAAGGGGCTTTCTTTTTAACCTAAGAGTTCTCTCTGTATTTCACCTTAACTTCTTTTAGATCCCCCAAATTGGGTACCCTTGGATTGCACAGTACTAATATTTTCATAACCTTTATCATTCCAACCCAAATTTTTAAGATTTGAAAGATAGGATGGATCGTGCATGTCTTGATATGTCATATCCGCCTCTTTATCCCCAACATCCATAGCCGCAAAATTATCAGCGACGTTCTTTCTACTAACATTGTCCCGAGTGACCGATTGTGAAGCAGTATTTATCTTTTCAAGCTGATGCTCAAGAGCTTTCTCTTTCTTCAATTCTTCTTCTGGCTCATCTAATTTACCTTCCCTTCTCTTCTTCTTCAAGCTCAAAATATCTTTTTGGATCATTAATTTACTTTTTAGTGCCAATTGAGGACTCGTACCTTTAGGCTCAGAATTATGTGATGTCAGGTTAATTTCACAAGAATCATTGTCGAGGTCCCTTTCAAATAGATTGGTTTTTTTTAGTAGTGACATGGACTCTGCAGTATTACCAAATATTTTTTAGTAAGAGATTTCCTTTTCAAAGATTGAATTTCACTTAAACATATTTCTCTATTCGAAGGCACAAACTGAGGGTCCATGTTGTCATGGTGAGTTATATCTTTGCTCCAACCTAATGATTTCAATGCAGCGATCATTTTTGGGTCATCCATATCCTAATCGGTAACTTCAAAATTACTATCAACACCAAGACCATCATCCATTTCCAAAAGTTGATCAAAATTAAAATTCTTACTAGTTGCATTTCTGATTGATAAATCATCTTGTTTATCATCATCCATGCTACGAATCAAAGAAGAAAGCTCATCATTTGAATCATCAACATCAATCAAGAATTCTTGTTCCTCAATTTTTTTTTCATGAACGTTATCTCTCTTTATTTCTTCCTTGGCTTCAGTGAGTTTTCGTTCATACTAACTACAAGGTCCTTTCTCTTATGAACAATGACCCGTGACTTATCAATTCCTTGAGTTCCCTTTTCTGTGTTACTTTTAGGAGAAACATCTCCTAGAAGAGAATAAAGTTCTCCCTCCAAGCTCATGTTTGTTGGTTTCTTATCTGAATCATGGAGATTATTATTGGACCATCCCAGTTCCATTAATTTAACATCAATAGTGTCCTTATCTTTTTTTATTTGATTAGAAGTCTTATTTTTCCCAACAGATACTGTAGGGACGTCTGTAATTTTCTCGATCTCATTAACATTTATGGAAGACACGACCTTTTTACGAATTTTCCTTATATGTAACTCCAAAGCTTTGGCCTACCTATCGATATCTTTTCCTCTTCTAAAAGATCTTAAAGCTTCTTTAGACTTTCTTTTGATTTAAGATATTTATACTTCTTTTTTTCATCCAGGGTTTGTTGTCGTAATTCTTTAGGAGTAATAGGTCCCATCTTAGTCAACTCATTAGTAAGTGCATTACTAGAGAGACTTCTTTGTACTTCAACTCATTTATTTTGAGGGTTGACTTGTAGACTACTAGATCAAGATGCACTTCTTGTAGACCGATCAACACTAGGAAGCATGTCGATGGATTCTTGTCCTGACGAAACTTATTCTTTAAAGCCATTATTACCTAGAATATAATTTAAAACATAATCCTCATCCTTTGATGCAAGCTTTGAACCACCTCCAAAAAAGGCTCCCGAGATTTAGCTAACAGACTATGTTCATGCTATGAAAACTAAGCCTATCCTGTATCAATTATGATAAAGATATTTTTTATACACAAAACAACAAATATACATTTTCCCATAAAGACAAACATTGTATCAGCGAACTTAGAACTTATTATAAAATCTTCAAATTATTATAGATACTTCATAATGTTACTATCAAACCAATCAATTCCCATTACAAGAATTCTTTTCCTGATTCATAGGTATACTCATAAGTTTCAAGGGCCATCGTTATGTACACACAGGGTGTATTGGATCTAGAAATATCATATGTGTACATTTGGAAACAATCTTGATTTTTTTTAGCCCATTCCAAATTATCAATCGTGTTTATTTAATAGGGTGTGATTGCAAAATTATCCATTCGAACAATATTCATGGGATAATTTTTACAAAACTATCCATCCCACTAGTGAAAGATTCAACAGTGGGAATGAAAGAACGAAATGTTTGCAAAATTGAAGTATAAGTAGATATCAAATTCAAGATTAGATTTGGGGATAAAAATAACGTTGTTACATGCTAAGCTTTACATACTATATTTCTTTTTATAAAGAATGAAATTTTATCAAGACTAATAAAAGTAGAAGTTAAACACATTGGGGACAAATGATCCCCACTGCTTAGACCATCTCCAATGGAGGAAGATACTAGAAGAAGAATCTCCAAAATACAAAGATGATGGTGCTAAAAAATAAACTTACTACAATGATTAGCCTAGCTTCAAACAGCTAGGCTAAAGAATAACAAAAGTAGAAGTTGAAGAATAGCTAGGGAAGGGATGGGTTCGAAGAGGGTTGCAGCTGTTTGATTTCCTCTCTCTACTCTGTAAGTGGTTTTGTTCGATTTTAGACGATGAAAGACTTTCGTTAGTGTGGTGGATTTTAATTGGTTCTCCAAACATTGGAGGAAGTAATTGGAAAGTTCTAGAGCCATCGAGGGTAATTAATGGGTTGAATTTTTTTTTTGTTTGGTTCAATATTTGTTTGGATTGAATGGGGCCAGTTTTTTGTTTGGATTTGTAATTGTAAGGACATTTTTCACATGTCCGAAATGTTTCATTTATTTATGTCGTACGCCGCTACATTTGGCACGTCTCCTCACGATCTCACATGACGGCCTCTATCCGAATTCCGGGAATCAAGCATGCATTATCTCCACTAATATGTCCCACATCTGCCTCAATGACTTCACGTTCCAAGATTTTAGGGACTTAATGCAAGTGGTACGCAAGGGAAGTCAAAACAGTGAAAAAAAGGCACAATAGGAGAGTTCAAGGGCATTTTCATAATTTCACATCCATAGTTCGGAGGTCTGGTCAACTAGAAAGTTGAATAGCTCTCCGCAACAAAGATACTGGAAAAAACGGCACCTCAATCCGAGCTACGGTGAAGGAGTTATGACCTTTTGAAGATAGAGAAAATTCCTTAAAGAATGTTGTTTTTTTTTGTACGCTCGATAGAATTTTAGAGTTTTAAGAACGTGAGACTCTTCATATTTTTTCCTATAAATACCAACTTCGGGGGAGTTGTTTTGCAAGACTTTAGGAGACGAATTTGAGAGTCCAAATACATCTAGTCTTCATATTTTTGAGTCCCAAGACTCATGTTTTGATTTACACATCATTGCCAAACCTTTGTGAATCCTTTTGCAACCCAAGAACACAACTTTGGTTTGTTCAACCCTTGTGGAGGAGACCGTTATTCTTCTTCATTGCAGCCCTACTGGAAAGGGATAATTCCAGCCGCGACTACAGAATCCGATACCCGAGGGTAATTCTTAGTCAACTTGTATTTTCATTGTACTCCGATTGTAAGCCGTTCTCTTACAAATTATAGTGAAAATAAATGGTTTTGCCCCTTTGGGGGATTTTTCCTTAATTGCATGTGTTTGAATGTTCTTGCGTAGATTATCAATTTATTCAATCACATACTGCTGCATGTTTAGGGTTTGTTTGGATTAAAAGGATTTTATATATAATTTGATCATTTGAACGCGAGCACACACGTTCTCAAATTGGTATCAGAGCAGTTCCTGAGTTTACTACAACCCCTTATGGTCACCGTCAAAAACCTCGTAGGAGAGTTCGACCAAGAAAAGAAAACCAAGGTCCACCTTTAACTGCACTCTTTTGTACCTATTGCAAAAGAAAAGGACACCTTAGGGAGTTTTGCTATAGCATGGGTCGGACACGACGTACTACTGCTCCACCACGTCATACTGATGAGTTTTCTAGTCTGAGAGAGCGAGTTGAGTTCTTAGCTGCCACTTCTCAGAGTTTGATGGAAGAATTCAGACGGATGTCTTTGCCGTTAGTGAATGCTTCTCACATTCCAGCTAAAACCAACAACAACAAAGGCAAACAAATGGTTACCACTGCTTGGGTACCGAAGAAAGATAAAAAGGCTTTTGTTGTTCATGTTTCTCTCAAAGCACATAATACCTCACAGTGGTATTTTGACAGTGGGTGCTCCAGACATATGACAGGTGATGCCTCATTTTTTACATCTCTTGAGGATTATCAGGATGGCAGAGTCACCTTTGGAGATGGGAGCAAGTCTAGCATTGTAGGACGAGGTACTGTAGAGTTACCAGGATTTCCTAAGCTAGAAAATGTGTTGTACGTCAAAGGTTTAAAAGTGAACCTTCTCAGCATTAGCCAGCTGTGCGACACTGACTTTGCAGTAAAGTTTGACCGGGACGCGTGTAATGTCTACAATCAAGCCGGTAAACTTTTGATGCAAGGGTTGAGGACTGAGGATAATTGCTATGGGACTGAGCCCACATCCTCACTTGTCTGCAACAGCGCCACGATCACTCCTATGGATTTGTGGCATCAACGTCTAGGTCACGTGAACGTTAGAGATTTGACTCGTTTAGCTAAAAAGGACCTAGTACGTGGCTTACCATCTCTTGGAAAGTCAACTTCGACCGTTTGTGGACCCTGTCAGTTGGGAAAACAAATTCGTAGTCCTCCTAGGAAGTTACATTCCATTACCACCTCTCGTGTTCTGGAGTTGATTCACATGGATCTTATGGGTCCCACTCGTACTGAGAGTCTAGGTGGTAAGAGGTACATCCTCGTGATGGTAGATGATTTCTCCAAGTACTCCATTGTAGGTTTTCTGAGAGAGAAATCCGATGCTGTAGAGTTTTTAACGACCAAGTGCCGTGTCCTGCAAAATCAACACGGAGTCACTATTAATAGGATACGTAGTGACAACGGCACTGAATTTAAGGAAGCAAAAGTAGATCTTTACTGTGATAGCCTTGGGATCAAACATGAGTTTTCTGCTGTGAGAACTCCTCAGCAAAATGGGATTGTTGAGAGAAAGAATAGAACGATCCAAGAGATGGCTAGATCTATGCTTCTAGGTCGTAAAGTTTCTAGGAGATTTTGGACAGAGGCAGTGTCTACTGCATGCCACACGGTGAATAGGGTGTATCTGCATCCACACACACTTCACACTCCTTATGAGTTGTGGACTGGCAAGAAGCCCAACCTGGCATATTTCGTTGTCTTTGGGAGTAAATGCTACATCCTACGGGATAGAGAGCAATTAGGAAAGTTCGACTCCCGAAGCGACGAGGGAATATTTCTAGGATATTCATCGAATAGCAGAGCGTACCGGGTTTTTAACCTGAAGAGCTCTAAGATTATGGAATCAATAAACGTCACCGTCCAAGATGACGAACCTCCGACGGTTATTGATCCTAACCTTCAGTGTGAGGATGAGGATTGTTCTGACAGTGATTTACCTGTTCCTCTCTCACACTCTGTGGACCCTACTCCTGTGTTAGGGGACACACCTGCTTGGGTTCGCAAGAGTCATGACCCTTCTGCCATTGTTGGTGATCCCACTCTAGGGGTCAAGACTCGTGCTCAGCTAAAGAACGTTGTTAGCCATCTTTGCTACACGTCCAAAGTCGAGCCCAAGAACCATAAAGAAGCACTCAAGGATGAACACTGGATATCTTCTATGCAGGATGAGTTGCTTCAGTTTAAAAAGAATGATGTCTGGGAACTTGTCCCCCGACCTAGTGAGATTAATGTGATAGGTACCCGGTGGATTTTTAAGAACAAAATGGATGCAACTGGTACCATAATCTGAAATAAGGCTAGGTTGGTCGCTCAAGGCTACACACAGATAGATGGTGTAGACTTTGGGGAGACATTTGCTCCTGTTGCGAGGCTTGAGTCCGTCCGTCTTCTGCTCTCCATCGCATGTCATCTGCGCTTCAAGGTGTATCAGATGGATGTCAAGAGTGCCTTTTTGAATGGCATTCTACAGGAGGAGGTTTATGTGGAACAACCAAAAGGGTTTGAAGACCCTCAGCACCCTGAGCACGTCTACTATCTGAGGAAAGCCTTGTATGGTTTGAAGCAAGCACCCCGTGCTTGGTACGAGAGGCTTACTTCCTATCTCTTAGCTCGTGGCTTCAAGAGAGGGGGAGTAGATATGACGTTGTTTGTCAGGAGAGATGACGGTGCTATTTTGGTTGCCCAAGTCTATGCGGACGACATAGTCTTTGGATCCACATGCTCCCAGCATGCTCACCACTTTGAGGAGGAGATGAAAAGTGAGTTTGAGATGAGCATGGTTGGTGAGCTTACATTCTTCCTTGGTCTCCAGGTTCGTCAGCTAGAGGATGGGATGTTCATCTCCCAATCCAAGTATGCTAGAGACCTAGTGAAGAAATTTGGTTTAGACTCCGCTAAGCATGCACGTACACCTATGAGTACCACTACCAAGCTTAGTATGGACACTTCAGGCAAGGACGTAGAGCAAACCTTATATCGGAGTATGATAGGTAGTCTCCTCTACTTGACTGCCAGTCGTCCCGATATCGCCTTTAGTGTTGGAGTCTGTGCGCGTTATCAGGCATCCCCAAAAGAGTCACATTTACTTGCTCTAAAACGTATTATTAAATACGTAAGTGGGACTCTTTCATACGGGATTTGGTATTCCTTTGATACCGATGACCGTATGTCCGCCTACTCGGATGCCGATTGGGCTGGGGATGTAGATGGATGTAGGAGAACTTCTGTTGGGTGTTTCTATTTTGGTTCTGCTCTTGTCTCCTGGCTGAGCAAGAAGCAAAATTCCATCTCTTTGTCCACTGCGGAGGCTGAGTACATAGCCGTCGGGAGTTGTTGCACACAACTCTTGTGGATGAAGCAAATGCTGGAGGATTATGGGATATCACAGGACACCATGACCATTTCCTGTGATAACACGAGCGCGATACACATATCCCGCAATCCAGTTCAGCATTCGCGCACAAAACACATCAGAATACGTGAGCACTTTATTCGTCAGTTAGTTGAAGTGAAAGTCGTATCCCTGAGTTTTGTTCCTACCGACCGTCAGTTAGCCGATATTTTCACGAAACCTTTAGATGCCCTTAGATTTGAGAGTCTTAGGAAATCTTTAGGGATTTGCACAGTTGACTGAGGGGTTGGTCTATGTCTAGAATAGGATGCTTCTTCATGTTCATATCATATGCTTCCTATTGCTAGTCTGTTTTATATGTACCATTACTTTGTTGTACAGCTTTGTTTTATTCTTTTTGCTTTTTATTTTTCTTTTAAAAAAATACAAAAAGATTTTCCTTTAAGAAAAATTTTGAGAAAAGCACAAAAAGATTTTATTTTTCCAAATTTTTGAAAAAAATCCAAAAAGATTTTTGTATTTTGCTTCTTTTATGGATGAGCACGTAAGATAGCCAAGTCACAACTTCATTCCATTTATCCATGTGACTGTTTGATAGAGATTTGAGAGGCTACATCATTTCATCCATGTGCTTTACATTGATTGGAGTCTTTGAGATGTAATTAGTGATATCTTCCTACATGTTTGACTCCTATATCCTTTATTGCACACATGCACGGATATATTTGATTATTTCACTTGTCTATCTCATGTTGGCTTGCGTGTTTTCATCTCAATCATGTCTATACAATGTACAATATGCGATAAAACTTGACAAGATTGGAATGCATGTAAAAACCGTTTTGGTGAGACTGTGTGTTTTTGTATAACGGGGAGGGGCTGCGAAGGGTAATCATCTATCCTTTGGGCAAAAGCCACCGTTAAAAAGGACCTAAAAAATGGAGGAATTTTAATATCCGAGGTCCAAAGAGGTTAAAAGAGCCCGAAAAAATTTAAAGGCAATAAAAAGCAATTCATGCCAAATATGGGCCACTTAGGTTTCACCATCAATTCTCCAAAGTTTGAGAATTTAGAATGCCTCTATTCAATACAATATCTGAGGGAGTTTGGTTGGAGAATCTAAACGGGTTTGCACTTCCTTGAAAGTCCTGAAAAAGCATAAAATCATTTTGGACGTTATTGGTGTGAAAATCATTTTGAGCTTTGATTTGTTGATTTGTTTGAGTCAATATCTTATATTGTCACTCTTTTACACCAAAGGAAGCATTTGAGTTCATTCCCTAGGAATATCCAATATTCATCGTGCACATATGTCATGTTTGTATGCATTGATTTTCCTATCGAATTTGATCACACCACTTCATTTACGCTATCATTGACTTGGTTGCTTTCTGTTTATTCATGGTGTGTTTTTATCCTAGTGACATCCCGCACTTGCTTATTTGATTTATTTCTCTAATTTGTCCATTTGGGGACATCATAAAAAGGGGGAGAAAGAATTATCATATTATGGGGGAGTTTGAATTCTGGGGGAGTTTTTGAGATGTTGCTTATATTTTTATCATATATTGATATCCATGTTATCTCATTTCAAACTCGATATGTCACGTGGTATTTGCTTTGTCTCATGTGTGTAGGTATGAAGATTGCAGATCTATATGTTGCACACCCTGATGAGAAAAGTTTTGAGATTCCTGAAGAATTAAAGAACAAACGATGAAGACTATTCATTTGTACCTTTTCCAGTTTTGGGTTCATGGGAGGGTAGATTTGTATAGGCAATTTCATATTTGATAATTCGGATTTTTTATGTATGTACCGACATAGACATAGGGGGAGATTTGTAAGGACATTTTTCACATGTCCGAAATGTTTCATTTATTTATGTCGTACGCCGCTACATTTGGCACGTCTCCTCACGATCTCACATGACGGCCTCTATCCAAATTCCGGGAATCAAGCATGCATTATCTCCACTAATATGTCCCACATCTTCCTCAATGACTTCACGTTCCAAGATTTTAGGGACTTAATGCAAGTGGTACGCAAGGGAAGTCAAAACAGTGAAAAAAAGGCACAATAGGAGAGTTCAAGGGCATTTTCGTAATTTCACATCCATAGTTCGGAGGTCTGGTCAACTAGAAAGTTGAAGATCTCTCCGCAACGAAGATACTGGAAAAAACGGCACCTCAATCCGAGCTACGGTGTAGGAGTTATGACCTTTTGAAGATAGAGAAAATTCCTTAAAGAATGCTGTTTTTTTTGTACGCTGGATAGAATTTTAGAGTTTTAAGAATGTGAGACTCTTCATATTTTTTCCTATAAATACCAACTTCGGGGGAGTTGTTTTGCAAGACTTTAGGAGACGAATTTGAGAGTCCAAATACATCTAGTCTTCATATTTTTGAGTCCCAAGACTCATGTTTTGATTTACACATCATTGCCAAACCTTTGTGAATCCTTTTGCAACCCAAGAACACAACTTTGGTTTGTTCAACCCTTGTGGAGGAGACCGTTATTCTTCTTCATTGCAGCCCTACTGGAAAGGGATAATTCCAGCCGCGACTACAGAATCCGATACCCGAGGGTAATTCTTAGTCAACTTGTATTTTCATTGTACTCCGATTGTAAGCCGTTCTCTTACAAATTATAGTGAAAATAAATGGTTTTGCCCCTTTGGGGGATTTTTCCTTAATTGCATGTGTTTGAATGTTCTTGCGTAGATTATCAATTTATTCAATCACATACTGCTGCATGTTTAGGGTTTGTTTGGATTAAAAGGATTTTATATATAATTTGATCATTTGAACGCGAGCACACACGTTCTCAAATTGGTATCAGAGCAGTTCCTGAGTTTACTACAACCCCTTATGGTCACCGTCAAAAACCTCGTAGGACAGTTCGACCAAGAAAAGCAAACCAAGGTCCACCTTTAACTTCACTCTTTTGTACCTATTGCAAAAGAAAAGGACACCTTAGGGAGTTTTGCTATAGCATGGGTCGGACACGACGTACTACTGCTCCACCACGTCATACTGATGAGTTTTCTAGTCTGAGAGAGCGAGTTGAGTTCTTAGCTGCCACTTCTCAGAGTTTGATGGAAGAATTCAGACGGATGTCTTTGCCGTTAGTGAATGCTTCTCACATTCCAGCTAAAACCAACAACAACAAAGGCAAACAAAAGGTTACCACTGCCTGGGTACCGAAGAAAGATAAAAAGGCTTTTGTTGTTCATGTTTCTCTCAAAGCACATAATACCTCACAGTGGTATTTTGACAGTGGGTGCTCCAGACATATGACAGGTGATGCCTCATTTTTTACATCTCTTGAGGATTATCAGGATGGCAGAGTCACCTTTGGAGATGGGAGCAAGTCTAGCATTGTAGGACGAGGTACTGTAGAGTTACCAGGATTTCCTAAGCTAGAAAATGTGTTGTACGTCAAAGGTTTAAAAGTGAACCTTCTCAGCATTAGCCAGCTGTGCGACACTGACTTTGCAGTAAAGTTTGACCGGGACGCGTGTAATGTCTACAATCAAGCCGGTAAACTTTTGATGCAAGGGTTGAGGACTGAGGATAATTGCTATGGGACTGAGCCCACATCCTCACTTGTCTGCAACAGCGCCACGATCACTCCTATGGATTTGTGGCATCAACGTCTAGGTCACGTGAACGTTAGAGATTTGACTCGTTTAGCTAAAAAGGACCTAGTACGTGGCTTACCATCTCTTGGAAAGTCAACTTCGACCGTTTGTGGACCCTGTCAGTTGGGAAAACAAATTCGTAGTCCTCCTAGGAAGTTACATTCCATTACCACCTCTCGTGTTCTGGAGTTGATTCACATGGATCTTATGGGTCCCACTCGTACTGAGAGTCTAGGTGGTAAGAGGTACATCCTCGTGATGGTAGATGATTTCTCCAAGTACTCCATTGTAGGTTTTCTGAGAGAGAAATCCGATGCTGTAGAGTTTTTAACGACCAAGTGCCGTGTCCTGCAAAATCAACACGGAGTCACTATTAATAGGATACGTAGTGACAACGGCACTGAATTTAAGGAAGCAAAAGTAGATCTTTACTGTGATAGCCTTGGGATCAAACATGAGTTTTCTGCTGTGAGAACTCCTCAGCAAAATGGGATTGTTGAGAGAAAGAATAGAACGATCCAAGAGATGGCTAGATCTATGCTTCTAGGTCGTAAAGTTTCTAGGATATTTTGGGCAGAGGCAGTGTCTACTGCATGCCACACGGTGAATAGGGTGTATCTGCATCCACACACACTTCACACTCCTTATGAGTTGTGGACTGGCAAGAAGCCCAACCTGGCATATTTCCGTGTCTTTGGGAGTAAATGCTACATCCTACGGGATAGAGAGCAATTAGGAAAGTTCGACTCCCGAAGCGACGAGGGAATATTTCTAGGATATTCATCGAATAGCAGAGCGTACCGGGTTTTTAACCTGAAGAGCTCTAAGATTATGGAATCAATAAACGTCACCGTCCAAGATGACGAACCTCCGACGGTTATTGATCCTAACCTTCAGTGTGAGGATGAGGATTGTTCTGACAGTGATTTACCTGTTCCTCTCTCACACTCTGTGGACCCTACTCCTGTGTTAGGGGACACACCTGCTTGGGTTCGCAAGAGTCATGACCCTTCTGCTATTGTTGGTGATCCCACTCTAGGGGTCAAGACTCGTCCTCAGCTAGAGAACGTTGTTAGCCATCTTTGCTACACGTCCAAAGTCGAGCCCAATAACCATAAAGAAGCACTCAAGGATGAACACTAGATATCTGCTATGCAGGATGAGTTGCTTCAGTTTAAAAAGAATGATGTCTGGGAACTTGTCCCCCGACCTAGTGAGATTAATGTGATAGGTACCCGGTGGATTTTTAAGAACAAAATGGATGCAAATGGTACCATAATCCGAAATAAGGCTAGGTTGGTCGCTCAAGGCTACACACAGATAGAGGGTGTAGACTTTGGGGAGACATTTGCTCCTGTTGCGAGGCTTGAGTCCGTCCGTCTTCTGCTCGCCATCGCATGTCATCTGCGCTTCAAGGTGTATCAGATGGATGTCAAGAGTGACTTTTTGAATGGCATTCTACAGGAGGAGGTTTATGTGGAACAACCAAAAGGGTTTGAAGACCCTCAGCACCCTGAGCACGTCTACTATCTGAGGAAAGCCTTGTATGGTTTGAAGCAAGCACCCCGTGATTGGTACGAGAGGCTTACTTCCTATCTCTTAGCTCGTGGCTTCAAGAGAGGGGGAGTAGATATGACGTTGTTTGTCAGGAGAGATGACGGTGCTATTTTGGTTGCCCAGGTCTATGCGGACGACATAGTCTTTGGATCCACATGCTCCCAGCATGCTCACCACTTTGAGGAGGAGATGAAAAGTAAGTTTGAGATGAGTATGGTTGGTGAGCTTACATTCTTCCTTGGTCTCCAGGTTCGTCAGCTAGAGGATGAGATGTTCATCTCCCAATCCAAGTATGCTAGAGACCTAGTGAAGAAATTTGGTTTAGACTCCGCTAAGCATGCACGTACACCTATGAGTACCACTACCAAGCTTAGTATGGACACTTCAGGCAAGGACGTAGAGCAAACCTTATATCGGAGTATGATAGGTAGTCTCCTCTACTTGACTGCCAGTCGTCCCGATATCGCCTTTAGTGTTGGAGTCTGTGCGCGTTATCAGGCATCCCCAAAAGAGTCACATTTACTTGCTCTAAAACGTATTATTAAATACGTAAGTGGGACTCTCTCATACGGGATTTGGTATTCCTTTGATACCGATGACCGTCTGTCCGCCTACTCGGATGCCGATTGGGCTGGGGATGTAGATGGATGTAGGAGCACTTCTGTTGGGTGTTTCTATTTTGGTTCTGCTCTTGTCTCCTGGCTGAGCAAGAAGCAAAATTCCATCTCTTTGTCCACTGCGGAGGCTGAGTACATAGCCGTCGGGAGTTGTTGCACACAACTCTTGTGGATGAAGCAAATGCTGGAGGATTATGGGATATCACAGGACACCATGACCATTTCCTGTGATAACACGAGCGCGATACACATATCCCGCAATCCAGTTCAGCATTCGCCCACAAAACACATCAGGATACATGAGCACTTTATTCGTCAGTTAGTTGAAGAGAAAGTCGTATCCCTGAGTTTTGTTCCTACCGACCGTCAGTTAGCCGATATTTTCACGAAACCTTTAGATGCCCTTAGATTTGAGAGTCTTAGGAAATCTTTAGGGATTTGCACAGTTGACTGAGGGGTTGGTCTATGTCTAGAATAGGATGCTTCTTCATGTTCATATCATATGCTTCCTATTGCTAGTCTGTTTTATATGTACCATTACTTTGTTGTACAGCTTTGTTTTATTCTTTTTGCTTTTTATTTTTCTTTTAAAAAAATACAAAAAGATTTTCCTTTAAGAAAAATTTTGAGAAAAGCACAAAAAGATTTTATTTTTCCAAATTTTTGAAAAAAATCCAAAAAGATTTTTGTATTTTGCTTCTTTTATGGATGAGCATGTAAGATAGCCAAGTCACAACTTCATTCCATTTATCCATGTGACTGTTTGATAGAGATTTGAGAGGCTACATCATTTCATCCATGTGCTTTACATTGATTGGAGTCTTTGAGATGTAATTAGTGATATCTTCCTACATGTTTGACTCCTATATCCTTTATTGCACACATGCACGGCTATATTTGATTATTTCACTTGTCTATCTCATGTTGGCTTGCGTGTTTTCTTCTCAATCATGTCTATACAATGTACAATATGCGATAAAACTTGACAAGATTGGAATGCATGTAAAAACCGTTTTGGTGAGACTGTGTGTTTTCGTATAACGGGGAGGGGCTGCGAAAGGTAATCATCTATCCTTTGGGCAAAAGCCACCATTAAAAAGGACCTAAAAATGGAGGAATTTTAATATCCGAGGTCCAAAGAGGTTAAAAGAGCCCGAAAAAATTTAAAGGCAATAAAAAGCAATTCATGCCAAATATGGGCCACTTAGGTTTCACCATCAATTCTCCAAAGTTTGAGAATTTAGAATTCCTCTATTCAATACAATATCTGAGGGAGTTTGGTTGGAGAATCTAAACGGGTTTGCACTTCCTTGAAAGTCCTGAAAAAGCATAAAATCATTTTGGACGTTATTGGTGTGAAAATCATTTTGAGCTTTGATTTATTGATTTGTTTGAGTCAATATCTTATATTGTCACTCTTTTACACCAAAGGAAGCATTTGAGTTCATTCCCTAGGAATATCCAATATTCATCGTGCACATATGTCATGTTTGTATGCATTGATTTTCCTATCGAATTTGATCACACCACTTCATTTACGCTATCATTGACTTGGTTGCTTTCTGTTTATTCATGGTGTGTTTTTATTCTAGTGACACCCCGCACTTGCTTATTTGATTTATTTCTCTAATTTGTCCATTTGGGGACATCATAAAAAAGGGGAGAAAGAATTATCATATTATGGGGGAGTTTGAATTCTGGGGGAGTTTTTGAGCTGTTGCTTATATTTTTATCATATATTGATATCCATGTTATCTCATTTCAAACTCGATATGTCACGTGGTATTTGCTTTGTCTCATGTGTGTAGGTATGAAGATTGCAGATCTATATGTTGCACACCCTGATGAGAAAAGTTTTGAGATTCCTGAAGAATTAAAGAACAAACGATGAAGACTATTCATTTGTACCTTTTCCAGTTTTGGGTTCATGGGAGGGTAGATTTGTATAGGCAATTTCATATTTGATAATTCGGATTTTTTATGTATGTACCGACATAGACATAGGGGGAGATTTGTAAGGACATTTTTCACATGTCCGAAATGTTTCATTTATTTATGTCGTACGCCGCTACATTTGGCACGTCTCCTCACGATCTCACATGACGGCCTCTATCCGAATTCCGGGAATCAAGCATGCATTATCTCCACTAATATGTCCCACATCTGCCTCAATGACTTCACGTTCCAACATTTTAGGGACTTAATGCAAGTGGTACGCAAGGGAAGTCAAAATAGTGAAAAAAAGGCACAATAGGAGAGTTCAAGGGTATTTTCGTAATTTCACATCCATAGTTCGGAGGTCTGGTCAACTAGAAAGTTGAATAGCTCTCCGCAACGAAGATACTGGAAAAAACGGCACCTCAATCCGAGCTACGGTGAAGGAATTATGACCTTTTGAAGATAGAGAAAATTCCTTAAAGAATGCTGTTTTTTTTGTACGCTGGATAGAATTTTAGAGTTTTAAGAACGTGAGACTCTTCATATTTTTTCCTATAAATACCAACTTCGGGGGAGTTGTTTTGCAAGACTTTAGGAGACGAATTTGAGAGTCCAAATACATCTAGTCTTCATATTTTTGAGTCCCAAGACTCATGTTTTGATTCACACATCATTGTCAAACCTTTGTGAATCCTTTTGCAACCCAAGAACACAACTTTGGTTTGTTCAACCCTTGTGGAGGAGACCGTTCTTCTTCTTCATTGCAGCCCTACTGGAAAGGGATAATTCCAGCCGCGACTACAGAATCCGATACCCGAGGGTAATTCTTAGTCAACTTGTATTTTCATTGTAATCCGATTGTTAGCCGTTCTCTTACAAATTATAGTGAAAATAAATGGTTTTGCCCCTTTGGGGGATTTTTCCTTAATTGCATGTGTTTGAATGTTCTTGCGTAGATTATCAATTTATTCAATCACATACTGCTGCATGTTTAGGGTTTGTTTGGATTAAAAGGGTTTTATATATAATTTGATCATTTGAACGCGAGCACACACGTTCTCAGTAATTTATGGGCTAGTCTTTGTAAATGAGTGAATATGATAAGCCTTTGTAAATGTTTAGTGATATTAATAATTTTTTTGGTAAATGAGATGAAATTTAAATATAATTTTTTGAATACATTTAATATTATTATATAATTTTAAATTAATAGCCTCTCTCGCACTGCATCCATATTTATATAATGTTTTGAAAAATGTCGCACTCGCGCATTTGCACCCGCACCCACTTTGCTTTGCGTATTTGTGACTTAGCTCGTGACCAAGTATAACAACTTTGACAAGAAATTTAGCTAACAAAAATGAAAGTTTGATATATGCTCGGGGGAAAAATATATCTTAAAGAATATTAAAAATTAACCTCTACAATCTCAGGTGTCATAATTCAAATCTGAACATGTTAAAACTTCTTTCCTTATGAAAAATAGCGTTTTTCGTACTCCATTCACTATAGCTTATAAACAACAACATTCCATTATTTGAAGTGCCGAATTCAAATGCTCCGCTCCCTAGCATCTTGTTTGGTATGGAGTCAGATATGTTACTTTAGTCATTAGGCAAGGAGGTTGTTGTCGCTAAATAAAGGCCAAAATATATTCCTACAACAAATAACAACACAACTAGACTCTAAATGATAAATAATCTTAAAAAAACATTTATCACAACTAAGTACCAAACCGAACTTGAAATATTAACTAAAAACAACTAAAATTATAGTTCTTATTCCCAGAATCGCGTTCAAGTCAGAGATTCCAACATAAGGCCAACTCATAATGGGCAGATGGAGAGTACCAGAATACCATATATTGTACTGCAATGTTATTTACCAATTTGAGATTTGTGTATTCCAAACACACAAATATACACCTTCATATGTGGAAATTAAATTGAGTAATGTGGGACCCATTTGAAATATTGAGTAATGTGGACCCCAACACCTTGTTTGGTATCACATCGAATTAAATTGAGTATTTTAACCCCAACGCCTTATTTCGTACATCATCAAAATTGCATCCTTTGTCATTGGACAGGGAAGTTGTTGGCGTAACTAAAGGCCTAAAAACATTCCTATCTCATACAAGAACACAACTAGTCTCTAAAGCATAAATAATTTACAAAAGAAAAACATCTATGACAACTTTTTACAAGACCCCAGTGCAAATATCAACCATATACCAGTTGAATTATAATTCCTAGCTACAGAAATTATATTCAATTCAGATCGTCCAACCTGAGACTAAATCAAAATGGGTGGAGGGGCCCATAATCTTTTTTATGCTCTTCCCCACACATGTGCTCAACTTGATCCTAATATGTGGTAATTAAATTGAGTGATATGGAGTGTTTTGCCTATTGGGCCATGTCTAACATGCCTTAGCAACATGACCATAATGTGAAAGTGTAAACGGTTAAACTTATCGACGCCACAAAAATAATATTGATTTACACCACTGGTCCACAACAATAACATTTAATTTAGGGAAAAACACTTTTAATTCTCATTCATCTTCAAAATAGTAATATTGACTAGAATACAATAGAGCGAAAGGTTTGCCCCTCAATCGGTGGCACAAAATTTGAGAAATGTGAGTGCCCCAAATCTCAACATTCAATGAGAGATGCATGTGAAAATCAACGAACAAATGAACCTGATTGTCATTATCCAACATGGAATCAAAAGGAATGGTCTAATTAGTGCATTTACAGCTTGTGGCCCTTCCTTGGCAATGAGCCTTCTGCAAATAAAATGTGATGAGGTCTTTGGGATGAAAGATGAACTCAAAACATTAGGGGTCAACTCGGTCCTTGTGAAAAGTGTACATACATTGTTGGCAGGCGTAGACATCCTCGTGGATTGCCTCCATATGGGAGGAAAACTATACTATGGAGGAGCTAGCTAAAACAGTGGGCGGTAACTCCGTAAGGTCAATAGGCATGGACCAGGTGGATTTAAGGATGATTTAGAATGATGGAATAGGAATGGGAGGGTGGAGTGATTGAAGGAAATATTAAAGTTAAACTTGTCCTAGAAAGTTATAAGGTCCCAATGTTGGGGATCTTCAGTGGAAAAGAACCAGGAAGATTGCGAACACTATGAGTGGTAGGAGCACCGTAGAGAACACTAAAAAAAATTCCAGTTGCACTAGAAGTGACCCGTAAGCTTGACGTCTCTATTCAAGGTAATGGAATGCCATGCATACATCTCGTGCAAAATAAACCTCCGTGATGTGAAAGGCGTTAGTTTTACGGGTGCATGGGATAAAGTGTCATTTCAAGGACTAATACACTACTACAAATATGGAATCGTGGACATGAGTTACGTTCTGAAGACCCACAAAAGAATCCATAAGGTAATCTACCACGTCCATTCGAGGACTGGCAAAGGGATATAAAGTCTGGAATTGAAGTGCTACCCTTTAATCTTCTAATAAGTGTAACAAAAATGAAGAAACTCAACAGATAACAAGAGATAATACAATCTAAATGAAATGTATGAGAAAGTAAAAGGAGAGATTACATACCAACAAATCACGAGACAATATGTACATTGTTCATAGATTTTGGCTACGTTCACAGTTGATGATGGCTTCCTTCCTTTAATTAAACCAACCAGGGTTACAACTTCTCTCAAAACTCACTATCACTTTTAATGTGTAAATAAACAATGTATGATGAAATAGCTAGTCTAAAACTTAGGTTATATGATCTAAAAATTGTAAGTTTTATTAAAGGAATTCTAGAGGAAGAAATGTTAATAATTACCCTGACTTGAACCCATTACTTCAAAAAACTAGGGTTGTTCATTGCAGTAAACTAGACCCTTGGTTGGTCACGTCTCTCAAACCCCAAACTCATCAAAAATATATGTCTAAGGTCTCACCCATGAAACCCCTTCGCTGCAGTAACATTACCTTCGCTGGTAGCGAAGACCAACTTAAAATTATGGCTATGAAATTTGAGCCAATTCTCTACCTTGGAGAAAGAATTAAGCAACCCCCTACATCAACTCAATCATTAAGGAACACCACCACCAAACTACTTCGAAGGGCCTCAACCATGTAATTTATTGATTAAGTTTGAAAAATGATTAAACTTAACCATTGGTCCCATTTCATCAATATGTCAGACTGAATATCTTTGATGCCATTTTTTTAAATAACAACATCCCATTAATAACCTTCTGTATAAAATGAAATCATACATCGATATGCTTGGTCTTCTCATGATGAACATGGTGTGATACACCTCCACACAATCTTAAGTAATCACCAATAAGCCATAAATCCATAAGGCCTCTTTAACGACTTTCATTACTACCATATACACTGCCTCCATAGTAGGTAAAGTAATCATGGCCTGTAACATGGCCCTCTGACTCACCAGATCAAGTGTTAATGTAAAAACACACTCTGTAGTGGACTAACACTCATCCAATTAACTCTCATAGTCTAAATCAACACATTCACGCATGTGACTTCTCATTCCATTGGGGCACTACGTCCCACATCAAGTGAACCTCGTAATACTGCAAAATGTGCGACCATAATCAATAGCACCTGAATGGGAGTGTGTTTCAACACTGAAGATAACACTTCATTATAATCTACACCTTCCTTTTGTGCAAAACCCTTAGTCACTAACCTCCCATTATAACAAATGTCAAAATTTGTAGAACCATCTTTCTTCGCATAAACTCACTTGCACCTAGCAGGCTTCTGTCCCTTAATCAACTTCTTAAGCTCCCAAGTTTGGTTATAATGAAGAAAATCAAAATTCTCACCCATGACCACCTTTCGACTCATTACAGTAGAATCACTCATTATATTACGATATGTGAACGACTCATGACCATAAACCAACAATGCGTATGCAACCATGTCATGATCTAAGCGATATATCCTTTTAATTTTTTTCGAGCCCTTGGTCCTCTTCCACTAGCAAAATATAGTTTGTTATTATCATTATTGACTAGTTCCCTCATCCAGATCCTTCACCTCTTTACTTGAAGAAATTATTGGATAAGTGCCCTACAATTAAACCTTCCATAGGAGAATATTCTTTATTTACCTTTGGAACCTTGATCACAGACGCAACATCAAAAGTCACATCCCTTCTCACTAACATTTTCTTATTTTCTAGGCAACGTAGTTTATATCCTATGACCACACTACTTAATTAATGTAAATTGATTCTCGAGCTCTAGGATCATTTTTTTCCTCAATAACGTGAAAATAGGTTTGGTATCCAAAAACATGCAACGTCTCATAAGTCAAATGTGAAACCAACTAATGCCCTACAAGAGTTTTATGGTTAATTACGATAGATGGTAGACGGTTGACACTAAAGTAAGCATAAAAATAAAGCCTATGCCCAAAATTTCTTTGGAAAGCCCATATTGGACGATATACACCTCACATTTTCAAGCAAGGTTTAGTTCATCCTTCCCGTTACTCTATTTTATTGTGGCATTTTTCGGACTGTGAAATGATGAATGATGTCGTCATCCTGATAGTATTTCATGTATGGATCATATCGGTACTCACCGTCATTGTCCAACATAAGCACCTTTGATCTTTCTATCAGCTCAATTATGCACCATCTTCTTCCATTTCAGAAACACTCCAAAGACCTCATCCTTGTTCTTTATGGTATATAACCAAATCCTCAGAGAGTGGTCATCAATGAAAGTCACAAGGTAATGACTACCTTCCAAACATGGTGCGTTAGAACAACCTCAAACATTTGTATGAATGTAATCATGTAATGACCTTTGTGCAATGAATCGCCATTCCAAATTTTACCATAGTTTTCTTCATAAGCATGCAATCCTCACAAAAACCAAACTTGAAACTTTTCACACCTTTTAGCAATACATGTTTACTCAGCATTGTCGTTACCTTTTCTATAGCGTCCCAATTGCATATGCTAAGCCCTAACGGAATCCCACTTTGTATGTTCTTTCTCATCATCGATCAAGACATTATTTGCTACCATATGATAGACGTTGGGTTTGTGGCCTTTCAAACCTATGACATTTTTGTTGAGGATGTAGCGGCCAAGTCAAAGCGATCACATCCAATGTCGTGTTTCGTGACTTATTTTCATCATCAACATGCCAAGGATCTCTCAGGTATGAATGATTATAATATGTTGGGCCTTAAAAATTTATTATTGGGTGTTGAAAAGTTTTGTTAAGCTATTGTAAATTGTCTTTATATTTTTCTATAAAATATTCTAATTTTTTCCCCAAGTCATTAGAACGACTTTCCTAGGTCATTCGAACAAAATTTGGTGCTCGTTCAAATGAGTTCTAATGAGGTTCGTTTTTGGTACGCACCGACTTGTCGCTAGAAATTTAATTTTTATCTCATTCAAATGAGATACGGTTATGTCATTCGAATGACAATTAATCTCGTTCGAATGATTGGATCAATTTTCTTAAAAATGTGAGTTTTAAACCATTTTTCTCCCATAACTACCCACTACTATTTCCAACCATTTATGTAGTGCGGGAGTGCAGTATTTAGAGAAAAATGTTTAAGCCTTTAGAATAAAAAACTCTTTGTAAGAAGCTCATCCATGTTTATTAATCATCTATGATGAATTTCTATCAAACTCCTAAGCTAGTTTACACCAAATTATGTTGTTCAAAGTTTTAACATACATATATGTGTAAGATCACATTTTAGCATTGGGTTTATCATTATCTACATTATTGAGATTTTTTCTTGCGGAGGATTCCGTGTTTGTTTGTGTACATAAGGTGGACTATATATGATTGACGGTAGTAGTTCCCCGGTGGACTCCGATACGTAGGTGTACTCCTATGTTGTCACTAGGCAGAGGTTGAAGGAATGAATATTGTCAAGGCTTACGAGGGCATCACATCATTGTGTAAGTATTATGTCTTGTCCTTTTGTAATTCCGTACTTAGTCGACTTGTGGTTAGGTCGTCTGAGATTTTTCTCATTGTGGGTTTTCCTCGTACACCGCGGCGTTGTGGTTGTTTATTTTATCTTGCAATTCACCTAGATACATGCTTAGGTTAAAAAGACAAAATTATTTAACCACAAAAATGGTTTAATTGGTGCTTAATTTATTTGGGTTGTGTTGGGTTAAGAAAAAGGTTAATTTAGCAAATTCATGTTTAATTAGGTTTGTTTAAATTCGAACTTGATTGAATTTATATTTAAGAGAAATTTAACTTAAAGAAATTAAAATTTTAAGATTATCACCATCTGCCTCTTAGAGTAATGTCAAAGCATATTCATAGAATTTGGTATTTTGCATTTCTTAATGGATCATTATGTGGACAATGAATACTTACAAGACGTTTAGTAGAGGTGTCAGTTAAAGTTGGGTACGAAGATTTTCACATCCACAGTGGTTTCCTCTTTCGGTTTAACCGTCTATGAATTTTGAGGACATCCTTTCAGAAGTAAATCGTCAGAGAACTACATAGTGCAGGATTAGGAGATCACCTAGGTAAAGATTATACGATTACCCGGGTAGAATAATGTTATTTCCGACCACAGTTGAAGCGGGATGTGGGAAAATACGTGATGAAATGTCCTATATGCCAGACTACGAAAAGGCAAGTACAAAACACAAGACTTTATATGCCACTATCAGTGCCAAAACATATCTGGGAGGATATTTTAATGGACTTTGTGTTGGGGCTTCCACGAACTCAATTCATAATGGGTTTTGTATTTTTAGTGGTTGACAGGTTTTCAAAAATGGCACATTTTATTCCCTACAAGAAGACCGACGACGCTAATAATATTGCCAACATATTATTCAAGGGGATAGTTCATGTGCATGGGATGCCTGAATCCATTGTGTCTGATCATGACATAAAATTCATTAGTCACTTATGAAGACTTTTTTGGGGAAGTTTGATGGTACTTTGAAGTATAGCATCATAACGCATCACACCCCCAAACCAATGGCCAAACAGAAGGTACAAATTGTTCTTTAGGTAACTCCATTCATTGCACGTGTAGAGACATACCCAAACTATAGGATGCAATTCTACCTCACATATCATTTACTTATCGGACAAAGTAAATAATAATACAAAATATTAGTCCATTAACTCGCAAATTAATATTTGCCAAAACCCAATTAAATTAATAATTATAGGCACATAAAAATTGAATAATTATTAAAGTACGGAGTATTACAAAAAGTGTTTACGGAGTGTAACAAAAGTGTCCAAAATCAGTTTGACATTCCACATGGCATGCCAAACACGTGTCAAAGGAATGTTATATGAGTGCCTCATGAGTGTTTGACATGGGTACATCACCTTCGACGAAATGCCCATGCTTCATAGTTCACGTGATATTATTTCCATCTATCTACATGCATCAGATATGGTTTTACCTCCTATCGCCGTATCATTTCCAAATATGGTATTGTGCTCCTCATAGTACATATGCTACTTGCCCTGCATTTTCTCAACTTCTGATGTGTCCCATAGCATAACAAGGTTAAAAAATGCAAATAAAAAAGGGATTTATATACAGCGATTAACAATTCAGATTTTATGAGTAACTAAGTGAATGTTCCTTGATATACCCCGCCAAACACTTGTTATGCAATTACCTCTTCCATCTTAGGGTCATAACCAAATTATCTTACTAGAAATAGGTCGTGTACATCTGATTACTCCCACTTTAGTGTCTTGATGTAGAACCAAACATTTGGATGTACAACCTGAACATGACAAACCTTGTTCACACTATTACCACTGCTTTAAGCTAAGAGAACGTGAAGCTATTGTCCACTTGTTTTGTGAAGCAAATAACCCCCGCTAATAGTGAATGAATCAAATAGACACTTGTTTCCTCACTTCACCTAAATTTACCTTTTTTGGAAGGTCATCCGTCCGTGACAAATATTAAATCAACCTCTATAGGCACCGGTGGTTTTGGTGGTGGAAACACAATGTAACGCTATTTTGTACAATATATATAATAAAATTGGATGGAAATTCATTATAAATTATGAATAATTCTTCAGTAGATGTGATGCAAAGTAGATTTAAGTTACCGTCTGAATAAAATATGTTCGATAATGTCACTGTTTTGCTCTCATTTTTTCTTATAAAAAATTCAACATAAATATGGGGAACAGAGAAGAAAAATAGAGGCTTAGTCTATATACTTGAAAATTTGTTATTTTAAATTCTAATAATATAAGTAACTAACCAATTGCAGTCCATTGAGCTTTCAAATTTATACAAAAACTATTTAAGATGCAACCAGAGGATTCTGACATAAATAATATACTTCATTGGCAACCATAATAACCAGATTACATAGTAGGAATCATGCACATTATATATTCTCCATACCATTTTTTATCAATAAAACAACTCTCTAATAGTTCTTAATATTACATGTTTCATTGATTGGAATACATCTTTCCTAATATATACATTTGATTGCATGGAAGTCCCAATGATAACAACCCCAAAATTTAAAATCAGATAATTAATGGAGAGGGGGATGAAATCACAAAGTAAGAGGTGGAAACAGTTGTGCTGGTTTACCGTGGGTTACAAGGGCATACTTTGGAGGCATGGTTCGACAGTGGTTCCTCAGAGCCTTACCCATGGCTCCATAAAATGTGCAGACAACGCTAGATTGTCGCTCTATTATGAATTTGATTTAAGCTCATAAGAATTTATGCACATATTAATCAAAGATATCTCTTAAATATTTTCATATATTCTTCATTTATTATCTCTCAATTAAGTATAATGGCAGGCCAGGCTAAGTTATCTTACTATCCAAGATAACCTAAAACGTAAAAAGGCTCAAGGAAGGACCAATCATGGAAAAATAATCTGGGTAGGTTGTAGGTGCTTGATGAGGTTGAGTAACTAGTAAATTAAATCTAAGAAATCTATTTGTTCTTAATGAATAATAACCAAATAAAATAATATAACACTCAAAAGACAAATAAACAGAGAATTAACAAAGATATAAAGATGACTTGGGAGTATATGTGCCCCTTGTGGGGAAGGTCTTGTGTTTTAATTAATTACTAGTTTTAAACCCCGCGCGATGCGCGAGCGTAGTATAATTTTATTCGTAAAATATATGCCACATAAATAATATTATCATTACATTTAAACTAATGTTAATATGAGATGAAAAAATGAATAAAAAATTTGGGACATATGAACATGCCTTTATTTTAAAATTACAAATTAACTATATATTTATATTTTTTAGTACAGATGGTAGTTCTATGATTAGTATACACTAAACACCGAGATACTTTTTTTATTTAAGACATAATTATATTTTTTTGTCTATTTGACACATTATATAAGTATTAATTAATAATAGATGGAGAGAAAATGGACACTCATATATAATCACGATAATTACTATCATATATATATATATATATATATATTTTTTAAATATTTTACTTAGGCACTTAATCAACTTGACAAAAATTATACTTTAACCCCTAATTTTTAAAAAATATAATGAATAGTATCATGGATATGATAGACAGAAATGACAAACAATTAGAACTTGTGTGTTAAGAAAATAAAGCATAAAGGGTATAATTTGTATAAAAAAAATCTGAAAATGAGTCAAAATAAAAATATCAAACCTTATAACAAAGCACAAAAATAATTGTGCAATCACAATATAAAAAGAGAAAAATCCAAAAAGGAATATTATATATTTTATTTAAAAAACAATGTTATTAAACATGGAAGTATACCTCACTTCCTTTAAAATAAAGCAACATACACCATATGCTTCTAACTAACTAAATTCACATCATATGCTTCTAACTAATTAAACTCACATTTCTATATAAAGATTCAATCGAAATTATCTTAAGAAAAACACTATTTCAATCTTCACATAACACATTCTACTTAAACAAAATCACAGTCTATTATATGGCTTCTTGTCAATTTTGTAAGGATTTTTTACTCTTTGGGGTCCAATAGTTATTTAGAGTTTTATTCCATTTGTTTACATTCTACTCGTTTGGAATTCAAAATCGACAAAAAACGTTAGTTAGCTAATTTGATGGTGAGTTGCCTCATTTTCCAATCAAAAAGACTATTTTACCCATTAGTATAAGTATTTATTAGTGTATTAAAACAAATTTTACATTATATCTTATTGTTTTAAATAGTAAAACTTTTTTTACTAACACTTTTTTATAAAATGAGAAAGTTTTATAAAATGAAAAAGTTTTATACACTTTTTTTATTAAGTATTTTTTTTTAAAATCAAAAAGTTTTACAAAATCAAAAGTTTTTTTTAGAAACTTTTTTTAGCACTTTTTTTTTACAAACATTAAAAATTATTGTTTTTAACTGTTTTTATAAACGTTGAAAAAACTTTATATAAAAACAATCTTATAAAAAACAGTTTATGAATGTCAAAAGTTTTTTTGTAAATTATTTTCAACTTTTTTCATAAAACCAATTCTTTATATGAATAAATTAAAAACGTAAAAAACACTTAATATAAAAACATTAAAAACACAGTTTTTTTAACAGTTTTTTGTATAAACGTTAAAAAAAATTATGTAAAAACACTGTTCTTAAAAAAAAAAGAACTCTTTTAAAAAAATATTAAAAAATGGTTTATATAAAAACAACATTTTTTAAAGAGAATTATAAAACTGTTTTTGAATGTTTATAAAAAACAGTTAAAAATTTAGTGTTTTGTAATGCTTTTTAAAAACAGTGCTTTTTCCTTAAAAAAATAGTGGTTTATATAAACAGTTTTTTAACATTTATAAAAAATAGTATTTTTAACATTTTTATATCAACTGTTTTTGAATGTTTTACGTAAAAAAATAATTTTATAAAAAAAGTAGAAAAAATTGTTTATAAAAAAACTGATTAACGATTATAAACTGATTTTTTTAAAAAACATTGATTTTATATAAATTGTTTTTTGATGTTTATAAAAAATAATTTTTTTTTAACGTTTAAAAAAAGTGTTAAAAAAATAATCCAAAAAAGAGAGAAAGTAAGAATAAGAGAGAGAAAAGGTCTTATAGTTTATATAAAAACACTTTGTGTTAAAAACACTGTTTTTAAAAAGGTTAAAAAAACACTATTTTTTTTACTGTTTTTTATATACGTTAAAAAATTTCTTATACAAAACCCCCTTTTTTTTAAACAGTTATAAACATCAAAAGGTTTTCTAATAAACTCTTTTTAACTGTTTTTTATAAAAATCAATTTTTTTTTTTTATAAAAAGACATCAAAAATGTAAAAAAAAAAGTTTTTATCAACTATTAAAAACAACTTTTTATATGAAGAGTTTTCATATAAAATGTTAAAAACGTTAAAAAAACAATATTTTTCAACGTTATTATATAAACTGTTTTTTAATTGCTTTTGACTTAGTTTCGTAGTTGGATTAAATTGAAGGAGGGAGAGAGAAAACTCAATAGTTCAATGCATCTATTAAATTGCTTGTATAGTATTTTATAGAAAAATATAAAATATAGAGTGCCATGTGGACACTCTCAATGAGGAAGAGTCTTAGATGCTCATAAATGCCTTGTTTTGCATTTTATAGTATACTAGTTTTAAACCGCATGCGATGCGCGCCACATAAATAATATTATCATTACATTTAAACTAATGTTAATATGAGATGAAAAAATGAATAAAAAATTTGGGACATATGAACATGCCTTTATTTTAAAATTACAAATTAACGATATATTTATATTTTTTAGTACAGATGGTAGTTCTATGATCAGTATACACTAAACACCGAGATACTTTTTTTATTTAAGACATAATTATATTTTTATGTCTATTTGACACATTATATAAGTATTAATTAATAATAGATGGAGAGAAAATGGACACTCATATATAATCACGATAATTACTATTATATATATATATATATATATATATATATATATATATATATATATATATATATATATATATATATATATATATATATTTCAAAATATTTTACTTAGGCACTTAATCAACTTTACATAAATTATACTTTAACCCCTAATTTTTAAAAAATATAATGAATAGTATCATGGATATGATAGACAGAAATGACAAGCAATTAGAACTTGTGTGTTAAGAAAATAAAGCATAAAGGGTATAATTTGTATAAAAAAATCTGAAAATGAGTCAAAATAAAAATATCAAACCTTATAACAAAGCACAAAAATAATTGTGCAATCATAATATAAAAAGAGAAAAATTCAAAAAGGAATATTATATATTTTATTTAAAAAACAATGTTATTAAACATGGAAGTATACCTTACTTCCTTTAAAATAGAGCAACATATACCATATGCTTCTAACTAACTAAATTCACATCATATGCTTCTAACTAATTAAAATCACATTTCTATATAAAGATTCAATCGAAATTATCTTAAGAAAAATACTATTTCAATCTTCACATAACACATTCTACTTAAACAAAATCACAGTCTATGCTATGGCTCCTTGTCAATTTTGTAAGGATTTTTTACTATTTGGGGTCCAATAGTTATTTAGAGTTTTATTCCATTTGTTTACATTCTACTCGTTTGGAATTCAAAATCGACAAAAAACGTTAGTTAGCTAGTTTGATGGTCAGTTGACTCATTTTTCGATCAAAAAGACTATTTTACCCATTAGTATAAGTATTTATTAGTGTATTAAAATAAATTTTACATTATATCTTATTGTTTTAAATAGTAAAATTTTTCTTACTAACACTTTTTTATAAAATGAGAAAGTTTTATAAAATGAAAAAGTTTTATACACTTTTTTTATTAAGTATTTTTTTTTAAATCAAAAAGTTTTACAAAATCAAAAGTTTTTTTTATAAACTTTTTTTAGCACTTTTTTTTACAAACATTAAAAAATATTGTTTTTAACTGTTTTTATAAACGTTGAAAAAACTTTATATAAAAACAATCTTATAAAAAACAGTTTATGAATGTCAAAAGTTTTTTTGTAAATTGTTTTCAACTTTTTTCATAAAATCAATTCTTTATATGAATAAATTAAAAACGTAAAAAACACTTAATATAAAAACATTAAAAACACTGTTTTTTTAACAGTTTTTTGTATAAACGTTAAAATTTTTTATGTAAAAACGTTGTTCTTAAAAAAAAAAAGAACTCTTTTTAAAAAAATATTAAAAAATGGTTTATATAAAAACAACATTTTTTAAAGAGAATTATAAAACCGTTTTTGAATGTTTATAAAAAACAGTTAAAAATTCAGTGTTTTGTAACGTTTTTTAAAAACAACGTTTTTTCCTTAAAAAAATAGTGGTTTATATAAACAGTTTTTTAACATTTATAAAAAATAGCATTTTTAACATTTTTATATCAACTGTTTTTGAATGTTTTACGTAAAAAAATAATTTTATAAAAAAAGTAGAAAAAATTGTTTATAAAAAAACCGTTTAACGATTATAAAATGATTTTTTTTAAAAACATTGATTTTATATAAATTGTTTTTATATGTTTATAAAAAAACAATTTTTTTTAACGTTTAAAAAAAGTGTTAAAAAAATAATCCAAAAAAGAGAGAAAGTAAGAATAAGAGAGAGAAAAGCTCTTATAGTTTATATAGAAACACTGTTTTTTAAAAAGGTTAAAAAACACTATTTTTTTTACTGTTTTGTATATACGTTAAAAAATTGCTTATACAAAAACCCTTTTTTTTTTAAACAGTTATAAACATCAAAAGGTTTTCTAATAAACTCTTTTTAACTGTTTTTTATAAAATCAATTTTTTTTTATAAAAAGACATCAAAAATGTTAAAGAAAAGTTTTTATCAACTATTAAAAACAACTTTTTATATGAACAGTTTTCATATAAAATGTTAAAAACGTTAAAAAAACAGTATTTTTCAACGTTATTATATAAACTGCTTTTTAATTGCTTTTGACTTAGTTTCCTAGTTGGATTAAATTGAAGGAGAGAGGGAGAAAACTCAATAGTTCAATGCATCTATTAAATTGTTTGTATAGAATTTTGTAGAAATATAAAATATAGAGTATCACGTGGACACTCTCAATGAGTATAAAATATAGAGTGCCTCGTAGACACTCTCAATGAGGAGGAGTCTTAAATGATCATAAATGCCTTGTTTTACATTTTATAGTATATAGAGATAGAGATTTAGTTCACGGTTATTTTAGTCTTTCTGGTCCTGATATTTATAAAGTATCCGTAGTCTCTAATTTTAATTATTATTATGATATTTAAAGAGAGATAAGAGAGAGAAAATTACTGGAGATCTACAATTTCATTGTTTCATTCATGGGTGTGTGTAATTAGTGTGTGTATCTTCTGTTATGTTACATCAAAAGTGGTATCAGAGACCGGTTTCATCTTGAAGCCGTGATGGTTGATGATTGGGAGTCTAACTGGAAGGCCATGCCAGTGAAGGGTTACATGAAGATGAGGAACAACCACTGAGGCATGGTGGATGTCGATGGTAGTAGTAGTGAAGCCCCCATGAGTTCGCGGGTTCTGGTCTAACAAGGGAAGGAGGGATAACAACCCATGACATAAGATATGACCATGCGCAACCATGATGAGCTGGAATTTTCCCTCGCCCATGCAGTGACCTGAACCCATGCCCTGACCTGTACCGTCAAGATCCATATTGTATCAACCCCACCCCCATAAATAAAAAACCAACCAACCCTAACCACTCGATGCAACCCTAACCGAAATGGCCACAAAGTCTTGTTTTGCTCACAAGTCATTATTTGGGTCTTGAACCCATCAACCAAGCAGTACTCCCTAGAACTCGGGCCTCCTTCTATTATAGGCATCTAATGCACTGGCAAACCCAAATTCATTTGCTAAACAAAACGTCCTACACTCCATCCCAACCTATAAAATTTCCCTAATGGTCAATCTCACCACAACTTCCCAAACCAAGGCCCTTCTTCTGAGTACCCAATGTCGTGTCCTCATCCTTCCCTTTGCCCTAGTGTCAAACTCATTCGTTGTACCTTCAGATAAGTGGCAATGATATAGTTTATTCTTTGTGTAAGATCAAAATTGATGGTGGCTCTGTAATTGATTTGGTCTCGTGGGAGATGGGGGAATGTCTGGGTCTCTGATTAGATCCCATCCAGAGCTCGTGTAAGTTTGGCTTGCTGGGATCTAAGGATAAGGTGCATCTTACGGGGACATACCGAGTGCCATTTACTATTGACCCATATTTAAATGAGGTTGTGTGTACGGTTGTTGATATAGATGTGTGACATCTTTTGTTAGGATGGTCCTAGTAGTTTGATCATGTCAACATTTATAACGTCGGACTAACACTTATCAAGGCCGTGAGGTAGTACTTGACCCATGCATAGCCGACTCCCCGAGCCATTTATGTCCTTAACCTCGAAGTCTGTACTGCTGACCACATTGACTAATGTTGTAGAGGCTCTTAGGGATATCTTGGTTTATTTCCAAGATCTGTGTACCCTGTCTGATTACCTTCCATGATTGAGGATACAACATTCGATCTATTTTTGTACCGAGATCCCAATTACGTAACCTCCCTTATTACAGGATGTCACCTGTAGAGCAGGCTGAGTTACGGTGACAAATGTTTGAGTTGTTCAATCATGGTTCCGTACGAGAGGGTATGTTCCCTTGTGTCGTTCCTTCTTTGTTGACATCGAAGAAGGATGTTAGATGGAAAATACATGTGTACAACTGAGCTGGGAATAAATTCATAATCAACTATCATTTCCCCATTCCAAGGTTAAAGGATATGATTGATCAGCTTCACGAGGCAACAATGTTATCCAAGATGGATTTGAAGAGTGGGTACCATCACATTCACATGAGTCCTGGTGATCATTGGAGGATCACTTTCAAGATGAAAGATAGATTGTATGAGTGTGTTGTTAAGCCCTTGAAGTTGTCCAATGCCCGTCCACACTTATGTGTTCTACGATGCATACCATCCATTCATATAACATAATCCATATGATCCTCTGTTTACTGTATATTAGGATATCATCAAAACAAACTATTACGAACTTGAAGGAATGGAGGATCTGCATCATAACTGCAAGAAGGAAAAGAAGAAACTGATAGCTCATGGGCATAGGAGGATTCAATAGAGGACAGGGAAGATAATGTTTGGAGGATGTAGCTTTGCTATAACTGAAACATATGACGACCTTAGTGCTCTAATCCTTCTATATAGATTAAAACACATACATCCATCTTAGTCATTCTCTGATAATAACATTTCGTATTATATATTTCCAATCTACTTATGTTCCTCACTCACTTGTACTAGAAATGATCTGATGGACTGGACACTTAAGTCCCGTATTTGCAAATTTATGCAGAAAATGACGAACTTAAAGAAGAATTAAATAAGTGGGATCTCCACAGGGGGTGGGGGAAACTATATTTAGGGAGGAATGAGGTAAGGTCTTGAAGTCCACAAAAATCTGAAAGTGGTGCAAAAGCTTCTATATCTTCTCCACTTAATTCAGGGGAGGGCTTTTTTGCTAGCGCTAATAATGAGATAGATGACCAGCGGTTGTGATTCTTCGTGGTCGATCCTTTCGCTTAGGATCCAAATCAATTAACTGACCATCATTCTGTAATGCATAAGTATTAGACCGCCTTGTGAAATGGTCGAACCACCATTGATGGTCTAGAATTAGGTGGACATGGCCTATGTTCACAATTATTCATAATACCTCATCAAAATAAAGACTAATAGTAATAAGAACACGATATTTCTTATCCACTATAATCGGCGGGCCGCCACCCAACCAACAAATATGACACGATATGGCCAATGGCTCTAGTGGAAACCTTAAATTTTGCACCATCTCCTTATCAATCAAATTGTCACTAGTTAACTGTACATAAAAAAAAACCAGAATTGACATCGCGTATAAAAAAGACTGTGATGATGCCAATTTGCCCAGAGGAGTAGACTGTACGAGATGACTCACCAATAAGGACCAAGTGTCACTAGGTCTTATGAACATTTCCCCCTGTTGAGTTGACTTTGATATTGTAAAAGGAAGGTAAGTCTAAAGTATGAGGTTAAGGTCCATCTATGAGTTGTCACATGTCCCTGATACCGACAATGAATCTTGAGCCAACGCTACCATGACATAACTAATGGGTGTGTTTTTTTTCGAACTTTTGATTTTTCTGTTTTTTTTTCCTGAATTTGGCACGAAATTTTAGTTTGTTGATTTTCAATTTTTCAATTTCCGATTTTTCTGAAAAACATCGGATCAAAAATTAAAAATAATTTTGAATTTTTTATTTTTCAATTTCTCCAATCCGATTTTTCTGAAAATATGTCGATCCAATTTTTATCGAAATATTTACAATTTTTTCGAAGCATTTTTTGTTTTTAGATTTTTTTTTATTATCCCCCCCATTTTAACTTTTCCATATCCCACATTGGTTAGGAAATGATGAGGGCCCCAAAGTATTACTATATAAAAGGAGATTATCCTCCTAAATTCTACAGAAATGAAAAAATGGGTCAGATCCTCATGTATTTACATGTTGGGTTAAACATTTTTCTTCGTTTGGTTCAAAAGATAATTTCGAGCAATGGAAAATCCTAAATTTATTTTTTTAAATTTTTTTAAATTTTTGGATTTTTAATAAATTTTTTGAATTGACGATTTTTTTTATTTTTGTCGATTATTCAATTTTTTCGAATTTGATTTTTTTATTTTCCAAAAAAATTGGATCAGAATAGGTATTTTATTTTCAAAAAATTCATTTTTTTTTTCTAAATAGGCATTTTCTGATCCAATCTGATCAAAACACATGGCTAAGATAGCTCTAGGAATTAGCATACTTAGGTACAAGGGTTGAAAGCTCAAGGTGTCCGTGCGCGAGGTGTGGTTGAAAGCCATAATTCGTGTCTTGATTACAGTTTGAAAAGCCTTGCCCGATTGAGGGGGGGGGGGGTAACGTCAGGGGATCGATGAGGGGTGGGGTGTGTTCGGTGAGGGTTTGGGGTTCCAACCGAGACTCGGGTAGTGTGGCCATCCCCGATCCTACAGAGAGAGAGAGGACATGGGGTTCATCTCCGCGGTGAGAGGATCTTGGTCCCGCGCATCCCTCTAGGGAACGCTTCGACCGTCGTCGGCGATGTGGGAGGTGAAAAATGTAGAAAGATGGAGTCGTCAGTCAATTTTACTCAAAACAGACAAAAGAGGATGGAGCCACCCCGAAGGACATCATCCAAAGACATACTATTACATACAAAACCAAAATTGATTCGAAAAGGGTTCAGAGGCTAAGTTACGAAATGGGAAGGTGTTAGGCACCCATTCCTCCCTTGCGGACTCTCATGGATTTTTGTGTTATTTTCCTTTATTTCCCAGTGGTATGTGTGCATGTGTATATTTAGTGGATATAGGAATCATCGACTTGTATCATGAAAGAGATAAAGCGAGTCATCCATAAGAATGTTCCTAAAAAATAATATTAGAAAATAGGATTTATGCGATTATCCTCGCATTGATCGTTATAACGAAACGATAATACATATGGAATCATACACCACTAAGAAAAAATATATGTATATGTAAATATATAGAATCTAAGAGAATTAAGTTAAAAAAACTAAAAAAAATAGAAAGTGGGAGAAAAGTAGGACTCGGATCTCGGGTTTTATCCCGAGATGCCTACGTAGCCAATAGAGGCCTCAAAATCCACGTAATTCGTATACAAAACGAGGGGTGGGGCTTATCCCATAAATCCAATCGGGGACTTCTCTTATATGTGTGTGTGTGTGTGTGTTAAAAGGTGTTTCAGTTGTGAGAAAAGTGTGAGAATTCTCATTTGGGATTTATGAGCAAACCCTTTGTTTCTTGTTTTTCGGGTTTTATTTATATGAAAATAAGGAATATGCAATAATACGAAATAAAAAGTATATTAGGATATGTAAGATAGAGAGAATAAAAGTGCTAAGTATTAAAATAAGTTAATGCGAATTTAGGAGAATTTGATGAGAGAATTGAGAAATTTAGACCTTATTGAAGATCTTGAGCTTGATCTTGAATGTCGGAGAGAAGGCCTTGCACTTGGATGATGATGAAGGGTAGTTAATTCACCAAGTTTGGTGAAAAATATTGATGAAAAGTGAGGGTTGGAATGGGATTTGGAGGTAGAAATCATGATGACTTCGAGAGAGGTTTTCTGAGTTCGCTGAGAGTGATGGATCTCAGAGCTTGGGGTCCTTTTGCAATGAGGTCAGGCCCCCCTTTTTATAGGCTAAGGGTATTTCCGATTACCATAGGTATGGTCCTAACAATCGGCAGGTATTTTTAGGCACACTGCCGATAGGCAGGATTTGGAACTTGCAGTTTGGTAGTCTCTTTTCGGTTCCTTAAAAAAAATGATCGTAAAACACAAACTATTGATCCAAATGGCGTACGGGGTGAACTTATAGAAATTTATTTCAGAGACCTTTGAAAGTACTTTGGACTAATCCCGGGTTCGGGAGTTGACTTCTGGTCAAATGTGGCTCGGAAGCGCTCGTTGGTCCTTTGGATGGGGGATTGTCGAACGGAAATGCATCATTCGTCCTCATGGTAACTTAGAATTGAGCATGGGGTAAACAATTGGAAAGGTTCTACGATGTAATTCAACATTAAAAAAAGTTGACTCAGTCAGGGAGTTGACTTTAGTCAATCGGGGTCTGGGAGCGTTCGGTGACCTTTCGGAGTAAAACTGATCGTTCATCCATATCGTGAGTCAGAATCACGCACGAGATGGACCGTTGGAAAGGAGTTTCAATAACCTTTGAGGATTCATTCAGTCTTGGTCGATATAAAGAGTTGACTTTGGTTAGACGAAGCCTAGGAGCATCTGGTGACCTCCGATCAAGTTTCGGGGGGAAATGGGTCGTTCGTCCGTACTGTAAGTCAGAATCACGCATGGGGTAGACCGTTGGAAAGGGGTGTCAGTGCCCTTTGAGGACATTCAGTCTTGATCTAGCTGAAGAGTTTGAATTTTGGTCAAACGGATCCTGAGAGTGTCCGATGGCCTCTAGGTCAGTACCGAGGGTATGACTTAAGTTTGTAGTGATGAAGGGAGGTGCTAGGGACCTAAGGGTGCTAGAATGGGGTGTCTACAGAGCGCCTTGACTGGTGAATATAGAAAAAATGATAGCCGTCGAATAGACACCTCATAATGACTTTGAAAGAGGATAACCAGAGGGTCGAGGCCGATTCTGAGGGCCTAAGGATGAGAATGACCGATTCAGAGGGTCGAGGCCGATTCGGAGGACCTAAGGATGAGGATGACCGATTTAGAGGGTCGAGGCTGATTCGGAGGACCTAAGGGGAATACCGGGGATACCAAAAAAGGAAGTGATGACCGAAGATTGAGGTCAATTTTGAGGACATAAAGCAATGCAGGGGATGACCAATTCTACGAATCGAAGCTAATTCTGAGGGCTTATATTGTGATGACCAATTCTGCGGGTTGAAGCCAATTTTGAGGGCTTAAATTGAGATGACCAATTCTGCGGGTCGAAGTCAATTCTTAGGGATTAAATTTAGATGACCAATTTTGCGGGTTGAAGCATATTCTGAGGGCTTAAATTGTGATGACCAATTCTGTGGATCGAAGCCAATTCTGAGGGCTTAAGTTGAGACGACCAATTATGCGGGTCGAAGCCAATTCTGAGGGCTTAAGTTGAGATGACCAATTCTACGATTTGAAGCCAATTTTGAGGGCTTAAATTGAGATGACCAATTCTGCGAGTCGAAGCCAATTTTGAGGGCCTAAATTGAGATGACCAATTCTGCGGGTCGAAGCCAATTTTGAGGGATTGAATTGAGATAACCAATTCTGCAGATAGAAGCCAATTCTGAGGGAATAAATTGAGATGACCAATTCTACGGGTCGAAGACAATTTTAAGGGCTTAAGTTGAGATGGCCAATTCTACGGCTTGAAGCCAATTCCAAGGGCTTAAGTTAAGACAATCTCGGGGAACTCTGCCGCGGAAATTACCTCGTGATTTTGATTTGAGCTGGGGAGATGATTATTGGGGAAACGTTCGTTTCTTCCAGAGACTTTGTAGGGGAATAGCTAATTGGGTGCTGTAAATCCCACTGGGGAAGCAATTAGGTGGTTCAACATTTGGACATTTGGTTCGGGGAAATTTGAGACTTTTGGTGAATAGGAGACAACCTGAGGTTTAGGATACTTTAAGGGTACTCTGGGACGTTTTCGGGGGGATATTATCTTGGCTTTTGAGAGTTCTGTTGGGGAAATAGGGGTTCTGCTTGAGGGGGTGTGAAATTTTCTTGGTGAAAATGTTTTAAATCCTCCCTAGGATTTTTAGGAATTTTCTGAGGATTTTTCAGGGTGTTTTAGGAGTTTTAGTACTAAAATTTAAGGTGGTGTCGGTCGACATGGTGTGGAGGGTGCCATTCGGCAGTGGCATGGACTTTTGGACTGCCTCGAGAAGGTGGAAGGTCAGTATCGGATCGCATGTGAGGGTGCTGTGCGGATTGGCATGACCCTTGGCTTCCTATAAAAAGGGTCGGGTTTCCCTCATTTTTCACAGATTCTTGCCTTCTCTCTTTCTATGATTTTCTTCTGCGAATCGTTCTAACATTCTGCAACCTAAAAAATGGTCATTTTTATGAGCACTGGGGTACACAGGGAGTGGTTGGTTATTGATAACTGGGCGAGTGTGGAGTGGAGGTCCAGGGCGCCTCTTTCTTTGTGGAGTGAGAACTCTTTTGAAGCATTTGAGCTAGTGGCGGATGATCGGACTTTACTAAAGGAGCCGTCGCATCATCGCTCTTCTAGGGTGGTGAACCCTGGTGGTTATGTAAGTACAAAATGACTTTTGGCATTCTTTTCTGGTGATTTCCTTTTTTCTTAGATTTTGACAAGGCTTTTTCTTTAATAGTCTGATGTTTCTTTGTCGACTATACATGCTAGCGGGACGATGGGGCTTAAGGATGTCTGGGAGCACCTTCCACCTACGGTGCATTGGGTAGTATCCTCAGCAGGCTTTAGGACGCTAGCGTCTGTGCTGGATGAGACGCCTCCTTCGACGGCGGTCTTATGCGCTTTGTGGGAGAGGTGGTGGGACACTACCCACACCTTCCATTTTAGCTTTAGGGAGATGACTGTGACTCCCATAGATGTGCAGTAGTTACTGATAAGCACCCAAAAGTGTCTATTTTATACCCCGAATATATGCATTTTAGTCGCTCGTTTTAATTAAATTTTTTCTTATGTTCGTATTTTATCATTTTGCTTCTCAATACGCAGTCGCAGTGTTAAATAATACTAAATCAGTACAATTGCAACACAGAAGCGGTCAAAAGTGTGCATCGAAGAAATCTAAAGTGACCGTGAAGTGAGAAGTCCTATTTTGAGCATGCCGAGAAGAGTCTCGATGTCTCGAACCTTGTCCCGAACCAAATCTAAGCCTAGACCGAGCCCAGTCCATCACCCGAGCCGTGTGTGTTGAGTTTGTACCTTTTTAGATTTTCTTAGAATTTTAGTTTGAGTTGTTCTATTTTTAGGATTTATTTTCTAATTTTTTTATATTTCATTTATCTTATTTTGATTTTGATTTTGATTTTGATTTTGATTTTTATTAGTTTTTAGTTTTTAGTCTTATTTTATTAGGATTAGTTTTTTAGGAATTCACTTATTTTTAATTTTATTAGATTTTACATTTGAGGATTTTAGTTTCGGTTTTAATATATTTTCATTTTTCATTTTCATTTTTTTAGTTTAATTTTTAATTGAGTTTTTATTTTATTTTTTTCGAATAGGAATTTAATTTTTAGATTTTTAGCTTTAATAGTTTTATTTTTATTAGTTAGTATTATTTAATTAGGGTCACAAATTAAACACACACACACACACCCTACTCCCAAACACGCCCTTACACCACTATTCACCCTCACCCCTACTTCCTATACACCTTTACCACACCAAAATACCCCCTACATACTATTCATCATCATCCCCATCTCTCCACTCTCTCACCTCCATTACCAACCATCCCATTAACAAACCAACCCCATTCCCTAATACGATTCAAAAAACTCCAAACCTAACCTGCAAACCCGACCTCCTCTCCGAAATCGAACCGGAGCCTCAAACCCACAACCCTTCTGCCCCGACCCGCCATAGCCAAATCAAACCTGTTTTAACCCAAGTCCTGCCATAGCAACCCTTATAAGCTGACCCGAAACTAGACATGGTCGGACTCCCTAACTCGCGCCCACCTCCGGCAACCACCCTACCAGCAGCCAAACCAACCCACGACGCGACCGTATTCACCCCATATCAGACCCGACCGAACTCACCTCCAACTACCTAACTGCCACCTCAAAACTCGACCAAGTAACTCGATCATAAACCCCGACCTTCTCTCCACCTCCAGAATCGAACCTGAGTTCGCTCAACTCGTCCCACAACCAAAACCGAAAACCACCTGCCATTGCCATCCCAAAAAAATCAGACCTTCAAAATAGGAGTAAACCCAAAAATCTCTTTGACTTGGATAATTCAAAATGCCACAAAGACAAACACTTCGTGGACTTTAAAAGACAAGTGAAGCTCACTTTAAAAGGGACTCTCTCAGCATAAAAAAAAAGAAGAAGAAGATACAGAGAGAGAACGGAGAGACAGAAAAAGAAAAAAAAAGAGGGTAGAAAAATAGTTAGAAAAAAAAAAGAAAAAAACATAGTTTTAGGTCTAGAAAAATTTGTAGGTTCAGTTTTTATTTTCGATTTTGTAACCCAATCAGATTTTGTAACAAGTTTGGGACGCGTGTTCATGCACACAGTTGACACAAGAAATTATTGCGTATCGTATTTCTTTCTCTTTCTCTTTAGTTTCTTGTTTGTTAATTGCGCTTGTGCTGAAATTGTAATCATGTCTGGCTAAACACCCCATTCAAGGGATGGGGTGAAATGTGTATGTTGAGTTGTTTTATTTGAATAATTGTTCGTTGATTCGTTATAGGCTAATTAAATTGGGAAAAATCACACATTAATTTATGTAACGAGAGTTAATAAATTAATTGTGCAAATTAATATTTGATTTCTGGATTTCACTTAGAGATAAGTATTATTCTTAAATTAAAATATTAATTTTGTGTATGCAATTCAAAGATTCGTACAAATTTTAATGAATTAATCTTAGCTGATATTTTATTGAAATGAGTGTGAATCTTATTTTTTATGTTGTGACTATTCCTGATTTAATTGCTGAAAAAGATAAAATTGAATTTAGGATTATAAGGAGAGTTAAATTTTAAATTCAATATTATTTTGAACTATTCAATTGAATAATTAGGATTTTGAATTAATTTGACTACGCAGTGTTATCCCACCTCTTGTTTCTTCTCATAAATTCTAAACTAGATTACTTTCTAAATTTTCATAGTCAATTGAGTTGGATAAATTTTCGTTTACTCCCTTGAAAAATTATTTTTAAAATATAAAAAAAAATAACAAGTAAAATTTTTTAAAAAACACAAAAAGATTTTTAATAAAAATTGGAATTGTAAGTTTTCACGATTACAGTTTCAACGCTAGAAATTGGATTGACCCAAATTTACCGCGATACTAAATTTTTAACAAGTTTTGTATGTAATTCCAGGAATTTTGATACTAGAAGTTTGACCGCAGCGACATTCCAAATCCATATCCGAAGGAAAACAAATTAAGAGTTATCAAATGGCGCCGTTGCCGATTTCTTGAAGATTGAAGCCCGTGAAGATTTGTAATTTTCATTTTTTTTTCTTTTTAGGATTTATTCCTTCCTCTCCCTCCTTAGAATGGTTGTTTAGGATTAATGAGGCCGTGTAATTAATTTGGGTGCATTTTGACACCAAATTTTTTGTAATATTTATTCCAAAAACAAAAACAAAACAAAAAGAAAGCGAAAAGGGAAACCAGACAAGGTAGAGAGAGGGCATCCAAAGGAGAGGATTTAGAAGACTCTCTTTTTTGGGTCGGTAGGACTCCCGGGGACGACTGAAGTAGGCGTTTTTCCCTCCCGGTCGACTCAACTCGATCTTCACCCCACGTGTGTAAAAACCGTGGGAGGTAAACTCTTTATCACTCGCGAATCTTCTGCAAGCGAGTCAATTTTTGTGTGCTACTTGCTCCTATATGCTTTTTATTTTAGTATCACACTTAAATTGGATGGTTTGATGAATAAATTTACCTAAGATCTATACCCGGTCATTGCAACGAGTTGGGATTTCATTACCCACTCAATCACATCTCTTTTGCTTGTTATGCGTGCTCTCACTTAAGTTAAAATCAATCAACTAGCAAGACAAGTAAGACCGGTGTTCATTAGAACCCTTTTGGAATGAGACCCTCGTAGGATAATCTAGTGAGTCCTTTCCTCCCCTGTAACTCTTCATTCAACTATCTTAAGACTTTTGTCTAGGGAAATTGGGTTTTAAGTGAGGCCGCCCAGTAAAACGGGTTTGTGCTTTCCCCAGCGTGCTACCGGATAGTTGTGTGTTGTAGTAGCTAGTGTGGTGAGACTTAACTAGTTTTCGACGAAGATAATAATTTGAAGATAATAATTTGGCTATGTGCTCGTTCGGACTTGTTTCCTTTATGTCCGTGTCCAAATTATTCCCTTAGGTAGTCCAATTTTTTCTCCAACTGTCCGTTTTTCCACTGTTAGTTCAACACCCCTTTTTCCCGTTTTTCTGCACTTTTTCATAAAAACCAAACCTACAAAAATATTTTCCTTTTCTTCCGCCTCATTTATTATTACAAAAAAATTCCAAAAATATTTTTCATTTTTTCCTTCCTTATTTTCCAAAAAAAAAATCCAAAAAGATTTTCTTCTTTTTCAAACAACCAAAAATATTTTTCCTTGTTTTTATGCCAAATTGGCAATGCATTGATCATCGACTAACATGTTCCCCTAGTGCTCCATCTCTAAATTCACTCTTAGGTGATCGTGTCCCTATCGTTGCCTTTCCTCCTCATTTTCCTGATTTGTATTCTTCTTCATCGGAGACGCCCAGTTCTCCCACTTCCCCTAGTTCTGTTACCCCACCCATCATGGCCGACGAACGCACTTTAAGGGACTACTTTTCCCCGATTACGGCCACTCCACCTTCATGTATCATCCTTCCGCCCACTCCGGTCGTGAAATTTGAAATTCGCCTCGCGACTATTTCTATGTTGCCCAGTTTTAATGGCCTTGAATGCGAGTCTCCTTATACTCACTTGCGAAAATTTCTCACTATTTGCGCTACCTTTAAAAATCAAAACTTAGATGAAGAGAATGTCCGTCTTCGATTATTTCCCTTTTCTCTTCACGATAATGCATCCATGTGGCTCCATTCCTTGCCCTCGGATTCTATCCTAACTTGGGAACAACTTGTCAAGAAGTTCATGTCTAAATTCTATCCCATGAGCAAAACAAATGAAACGCGCCAAGCAAATCAGGATTTTAGACAAAAGCCTACCGAACAGTTTTGTGAAGCATGGGGACGTTTTCAAGACTATATTAATAGTTGCCCACATCACGGTCTCGAGAAAAGTCACTTAGTCCATAGTTTTTACAATGGTCTTATCCCTTCTTCTCGCACGATGATTAAATCCATGCATAAAGGGAAGTTCATGCATTTGACTCCCACTATCGCCTATAATTTTCTCCTTGAATTAGGCGATGACTCCCAAGATTGGTAGGGCACCAATGCATTTTCGAGATCCGATCCTCCACGTATAGGGAACACTTCTGAGGTAAAAAATGATCCTGATTTTCAAACTTAGCTGCACAGCTTACACTCTTTGACTAAAACCGTTGACGCTCTCAGTTGTACTATGCAACAAAATGTTACACTTTCACTACAAGAAAAATGAGTATTAGGGACGGTAAAAAATCGTCCCTAAAGAGTAATAGGGACGGTTTTTGCAACGGCAAAAATCCGTCCCTTATACTAGGTGTCCTAAATATTTTAGGGACGGATTTTACCATCCTATATGTTAACTCATGAACACTCTATATTTAGCATTAGGGATAACTTTTTCCGTCCCAAATGGTGTTCCCGCGAAAAAATTCCCGCTCCCGCCAATAGTATTAGGGACGATTTATCCGTCCCTGATACTACTGAGATTCTGGCAACCCAATTAGGGACGGTAAAAACCGTCCCTAAAGGTAATTTCAATTGATGCAGAAATGGGTATTAGGGACGGTAAAAACCGTCCCAAAAGGTATTCTCAATTAATACAAATAAGTATTAGGGACGGTTTATAACCGTCCCAATTGATAAATACAAAATTATCATAAATAGTTGTATTATTATATGTTTTATGTTGCAATAATAATGGATGTCTAATTTGCATTATAAATCAAATCATCCGATTAAAAACACAATATATCAACCACGTTCATTGAAGCATGTATCCAATACCAATTTCTTCCATTGAACAACATTCAAGTCGAAATATTTAAATTAGTACAAAATTAGACTAATTAATAAGATATACAATTGTCAAAAAAATATTATCCCTAAATTAAGATGATAAATATGGTTGTGACGCTTCAAAAACTTCTCTTAGTAAAATTTGTATCTTCAACTTCATGTATCTTCAACTTCTTATGCACAACTTGCAATCAATAAATAATCATTTTATCAAAATAATATTATAGTAAAATAAAATATCCAAATATATTAGTTAATCGTATCAACAACTTTTTACAATTTTAAAAAAAAAATTGACAGAGTCTCCTTTGTTTATACATGAAAACCAACTTGTTTAATCAATACAAAAGCCCGCACGGCTATAAGAATCTCGCATATCAACAATTCTTTACAATTTCTAAAAAAAAATCGATAGAGTCTCTTTTGTTTATACATGAAAACCAACCTGTTTAATCAACACAAAAGCCCGCACGCCCATAAAAAATTGAAAATTCTCTATATCAACAATTCTTTACATAATTTAAAAAAATTCGACAAAGTCTCCATTATTTATACATGAAAACCAACATTATCAACAATAATAATAAATAAACAATCCACCTGTCGCAAACCATTGCTTTGTTCATGTGTTCCACGCGAATAAAATATAACCCAAAAATGTTATGCTGCAAAAAAATATAAGAAACAAAACAAAAAAGATATCTGTAATCAAATAATGTTTAAACCTAAAAATCTAAATGTTGTAAATTCTTGTAGTGTACTCAAACCGGGAGTCCCGTGACTACGCGGTCAATTCGTACGAGTTACATTAGTCCCGTGCGAGGTGATGGTTCCTCTAACGGAACCGTTTTGTTGTTGTATTACGTTTTCACCCTTTGACGTCATGTTTTCAAGCCTATGTCTAAATTTTCCAAATTTTCATCGTATACTCAAACCGAGAGGTCGGTGACTACGCGGTTGGTCTTTACGAGTTACATTGGTCCCGTGTGAGGTGATCGTGCCTATCACGTAACCGTTTTGTGGCTGTTTTACGTTTTGACACGTTGGCGTCATATTTTTAAGCCTAAGTCTAATTTTTTGCAAATTCCCGTCGTGTACTCAAACCGGTAGTCCCGTGACTACGCGGTAGATTCGTACAAGTTACAGTTCTCCCGTGCGAGGTGATGGTGCCTCTAACGGTACCGTTTTGTTTTTTATTTCACATTTTCACCCTTTGGCGTCACGTTTTCAAGACTATGTCTAAATTTTCTAAATTCTCATCGTATACTCAAATCGAGAGGCCGGGGACTACGCCGTCGGTCTCTATGAGTTACATTGGTCCCGTGTGAGGTGATCGTGCCTCTCACGGGACCGTTTTGTGGCTGTTTTACATTTTGACACGTTGGCATCATGTTTTTAAGCCTAAGTTTAATTTTTTTCAAATTCTCGTCATGTATTAAAATCACCAGTCCCGTGACTATGCGATCGATTTGTACGAGTTACATTGGTCCCGTGCGAGGTGATGGTGCCTTTAACGGGACCGTTTTGTTGTTGTTTTACGTTTTTACCCTTTGACGTCATGTTTTCAAGCCTATGTCTAAATTTTCCAAATTCTCGTCGTATACTCAAACCGAGAGGCCGGGGACTACGCGGTCGGTCTCTACGAGTTACATTTGTCCCGTGTGAGGTGATCGTGCCTCTCACGGGACCGTTTTGTGGCTATTTTGCGTTTTGACACGTTGGTTTCATGTTTTTAAGCCTAAGTCTATTTTTTTACGAATTCCCATCGTGTACTCAAATCTGCAATCCCGTGACTACGCGGTCGATTCGTACGAGTTACATTGGTCTCGTGCGAGGTGATGGTACCTCTAACAGGACCGTTTTGTTGTTGTTTTACATTTTCACCATTTGGCGTCATGTTTTCAAGCCTATGTCTAAAGTTTCCTAATTCTCGTCGTATACTCAAACCAAGAGGTCGGGGACTACGCAGTCGGTCTCTACGAGTTACATTTGTCCCGTGTGAGGTGATCGTGCCTCTCACAGGACCGTTTTGTGGCTATTTTACTTTTTGACACGTTGGCGTCATGTTTTTAAGCCTAAGTCTAGTTTTTTACAAATTCCAGTTGTGTACTCAAACCGGCAGTCCCGTGACTACACGATCAGTTCGTACGAGTTACATTGGTCCCGTGCGAGGTGATGGTGCCTCTAACGGGACCGTTTTATTGTTGTTTTACGTTTTCACCCTTTGGCGTCATGTTTTCAAGCCTATGTCTAAGTTTTCCAAATTCTCGTCATATACTCAAACCGAGAGGTCGGGGACTACACGGTCGATCTCTACGAGTTACATTAGTCTCGTGTGAGGTGACCGTGCCTCTCACGTGACCGTTTTGTGGCTGTTTTACGTTTTGACACGTTGGCGTCATGTTTTTAAGCCTAAGTCTATTTTTTTGCAAATTCCCGTCGTGTACTAAAACCGGCAGTCCTGTGACTACGCGGTCGGTTCGTACGAGTTACATTGGTCCCGTGCGAGGTGATGGTGCCTCTAACGGGACCGTTTTGTTGTTGTTTTCAGTTTTCACCCTTTGGCGTTATGTTTTCAAGCCTCTGTCTAAATTTTCCAAATTCTCGTCGTATACTCAAACCGAGAGGCCGGGGACTACGCGATCGGTCTCTACGAGTTACATTGGTCCCGTGTGAGGTGATCGTGCCTCTCACGGTACCATTTTGTGTCTGTTTAACGTTTTGATACGTTGGCGTCATATTTTTAAGCCTAAGTCTAATTTTTTGCAAATTCCCGTCGTGTACTCAAATCGGCAGTCCCGTGACTATGCGGTCGGTTCGTACGAGTTACATTGGTCCCGTGTGAGGTGATACTTCCTCTAACGGGACCGTTTTGTTGTTGTTTTACGTTTTCACCCTTTGGCGTCATGTTTTCAAGCCTATGTCAAAATTTTCCAAATTCTCGTCGTATACTAAAATCGAGAGGCGGGGACTACGCGGTCGGTCTCTATGAGTTACATTGGTCCCGTGTGAGGTGATCGTGCCTCTCACGGGACCGTTTTGTGGATGTTTTACGTTTTGACACGTTGGCGTCAAGTTTTTAAGCCTAAGTTTAATTTTTTGCAAATTCCCGCCGTGTACTCAAACCGGCAGTCCCATGACTACGCGGTCGGTTAGTACGAGTTACATTGGTCCCGTGCGAGCTGATGGTGCCTTTAACGAGACCGTTTTGTTGTTGTTTTACGTTTTCACCCTTGGCGTCATATTTTTAAGCCTATGTCTAAATTTTCCAAATTCTCGTCGTATACTCAAACCGAGAGGCCGGGGACTATGCGGTCGGTCTCTACGAGTTACATTGTTTCCATGTGAGGTGATCGTGCCTCTCACGGGACCGTTTTGTGGTTGTTTTACATTTTTACACGTTGGCGTCATGTTTTTAAGCCTGTCTATTTTTTTGCAAATTATCCCCCACCACCGAGCATTTAAAAGGAGATCAAAAGTGATATTGGAAGGGACATAACCTCGGAGAGTTCAAATGAATTTTAACCTAAACATATTTGATTAGAAGATGTCAAATCAATGAATGTAAAATCACAATTTCATATTATAAAACATATAGAAGCAGATACGGCATCGCCCATCATTTGTATCTAAGTTACACACATTTGTGTGTGTATTCTGCGATATGTAATGTATTTGTGTGTATCTAAGTTGCACACATTTGTGTGTGTATTCTGTGAGATGTAACTTCAGGGATGATAGAATATATGTTAGAATACATTACATATTTCAGGGATGATAGAATATATGTGTGTAATTTCAAAATACACAGAGATGTAATGTATTTAGAATACACACAAATGTAATAGTCTACCATAACTTACATTATAGGGATGATAGAATACATTACAATTTCAAAATAAATTACATTTCAGAAAGCATTACAAGGATGATAGTCCAATGGTGACATGTTTAATCACAAAACAGGGATGAAAGAAGTTTACTCCATCCAAGCTACCGTTTTTACTCCACAACGTGAAATGAATAAAACAATATCATCATACTCCGAAAGAAATGAAAGAAGTTTGAACATTAGTCTCACCTCAGTCTTGAAATTTCCTTCACCCTTTTCAAAATACATTATATATGTACATATATATATAAAAGTATATACATATATATAATAGTATACACTGTTATATATGCAGACTGTTATATATATATATATATATATTACTGTTATAATAGTATATACTGCAGTATATACTATTATATATGTAGATATATTGTATGTAAAAGTATATACTGTTATTATATATATATAACAGTATATACTATTATATATATACTATCGAGGCACGACGTATATGTGGGAGCAACACATTATAAATGCTCTCAAGCGGATGGGAGCAACGTATTAGAAAATGTTCATTTGGCACAACATGTTTTCATAATAGAACGGTTCCTACGAGTCACATTGGTCCCATGTGAGGTGGTCGTGAGTCTTACCAGACCGTTTTGTGATTATTTTAAGTTTTCACCCTTCAATGGCATGTTTTTATGCGTAAGTCTAACTTTTTGCAAATTTACACCGTATACTCAAACCGGGAGCCCCGTGACTACGTGACGGGTTCCTACGACTTATATTGGTCTCGTACAAGGTGTTCGTGACTCTAACGGGACCTTTTTGTGGTTGTTTTACATTTTCACCCTTCGATTACAAGTTTTTATGGTCAAGTCTATTTTTTTTACAAATTTACGTCGTACACTCTAACCGGGAGCCCCGTGACTACGCTATCGGTTCCTACAAGTTACATTGGTCCATACGAGGTGTTCATGACTCTTACCGGACCGTTTTGTCGATGTTTTACGTTTTCATTATTCGATGGCATGCTTTTATTCTCAAGTCTAATTTTTTGTAAATATACGTCGTACACTCAAACGGGGAGCCCCGTGACTACGTGGTCGGTTTCTATGAGTCACATTGGTCCCGTACGAGGTGTTCGTGACTCTTACCTGACCATTTTGTGTTTATTTTACGTTTTCACCCTTCGATGGTAAGTTTTTATGCTTAATCCTAACTTTTTGCAAATTTATGTCGTACACTCAAACCGGAAGCGCCGTGACTACACGGCCGGTTCCTACGATTTACATTGGTCTTGTGCGAGATGTTCATGACTTACGGGACCGTTTTGTGGCTATTTTACATTGTCACCCTTCGATGGTATCTTTTTTATGCTCAAGTCTAACTTTTTGCAAATTTACGTTGTACACTCAAATCGGGAGCCCTGTGACTACGCGATCGGTTCCTACGAGTCACATTGGTCCCGTGCGAGGTGTTCGTGATTCTTACCGGACTGTTTTGTGGTTGTTTTAGGTTTTCACCCTTTGATGTCATGTTTTTATTCTCAAGTCTCATTTTTTGAAAATTTACGTCATACAATTAAACTGGGAGCCCCATGACTACGCGACGGGATCCTCTGACTTACCTTGGTCTCGTGCGAGGTGTTCGTGACTCTAACGGGACCTTTTGTGGATGCTTTACATTTTCACCCTTCGATTGCAAGTTTTTATGCTTAAGTCTAATTTTTTTGCAAATTTACGCCGTACACACTGACCAGGAGCCCCGTGACTATGCAGTCAGTTCCTACGAGTTACATTGGTCCCGTGCGAGGTGTTCGTGACTCTTACCGGACCGTTTTGTGGCTGTTTTATGTTTTCATTCTTTGATGGCATGTTTTTATGCTTAAGTCTATTTTTTTACAAATTTACGTCGTACAATCAAACCGGGAGCCCCGTGACTACGGGTCGATTCCTACGAGTCACATTGGTCTCGTGCGAGGTGTTCGTAACTCTTATGTGACCGTTTTGTGTTTATTTTATGTTTTCACCATTCGATTGCAAGTTTTTATGCTTAAGTCTAACGTTTTGCAAATTTATGTCATATACTCGAACCGAGAGCCTCGTGACTACGCGGTTGGTTCCTACGAGTCACATTGGTCCCGTGCGAGTTATTCGTGACTCTTACGTGACCGTTTTATGTTTGTTTTCCATTTTCACCCTTCGATGGTAAGTTTTTATGCTTAAGTATAACTTTTTGTAAATTTATGTCGTACACTCAAACCGGGAGCGTCGTCACTACACGGCCGGTTCCTATGACTTACATTGGTCCCGTGCAATATGTTCATGACTCTTACGGGACCATTTTGTGACTGTTTTACATTTTCACCCTTCGATGGCATCTTTTTTATGCTCAAGTCTAAGTTTTTGCAAATTTACGTAGTACACTCAAATTGGGAGACCCGCGACTACGCAGTCGATTCCTACGAGTCAAATTGGTCCCGTGCGAGGTGTTCGTGACTCTTACCAGACCGTTTTGTGGATATTTTAGGTTTTCACCCTTCGATGGCATGTTTTTATGCTCAAGTCTAATTTTTTGCAAATTTATGTCGTATACTCAAATCGGTAGCCCCGTGACTACGCGGTCGGTTCCTACGAGTCACATTGGTCCCCTGCGACAAGTGAATAAGATGGGCGGTCACAAATTACAAACCCAAGAATAACTTTCGAACCATGAATAATTTTTATTCCCATTTTGACATCTCTCCTATTCAGCTCAGACTAATCAAGAATAGCTTTGAGATAAGAAACAAATGGTTACCAATTAGTTTAATGTGGACCATTGCAGAGAAATTGACACGCCTTAAACCTAGAAAGTGGCAATCCATTGGATAATGCCTTCTTTTCCTAGTGTTCACCCTAACTATTCTTTGTTCAAAAGTTATGTAAAGTCCCCCCCCCCCCCTCCACTGAAAGTGACAAGAAACAAATGCGCCAACAATACCCAAGCTAGTTCGAACAAAGTTGGATGGAATATTTGTGGAGTGAAACTAAATGTAAGAGAGATTAAAATTTGGAGCATTACTAGTTAGATCCGAAACCTTAGAGAATGTGAGATGTATATATTATTATACCTGTGCGGGGGGATGGGGTTGCATAGGGGAGAGGAGGCGGGTCACGGGAGAGGGGGTGGGCGGCGGAGAGAGAGAGAGAGAGAGAGAGAGAGAGAGAGAGGGAAGAGAGATCACGAGTTCAGCGAGAGAGAGCAGAGCGACGGGAGTATTTTTTTGGTGTAAAATTTGAGTAAAAAAATGTGAGTGCTGGAAAAGATGAAAATTTACCAAAAGGGTCGGAAAAAATTGTTCCTTTTGATATAGCAAAAGGGACAGTTTAAAAAATCCATCCCAAATGCTCATTTGAAAAAAAATATTATTCTAAATGGGACGGATTTTAAAACCGTCTTTTATGGTATATTAAAAGGGACGGTTAAAAAAATCCGTCCCAAATACTCATTTGGAAAAAATAAAAAATCAATTTATACTAAATGGGATGGAACTTAAAACTGTCCCTTTTGCTATATCAAAAGGGACGGTTTTTAAAATCCGTCCCTTTTGATATAGCAAAAGGGACGATTTTAAGTTTCGTCCCTTAAATTAACCCGGGAAAAATCAGTGCTAAAAATTCGTATATACTTTAAGGACGATTTTAATTACCGTCCTTTATGGTATGTATCAAAAGGGACGGTTTTTAAAAACCGTCCCTTTTGCTACAATAAAAAAGGACGGTAATTAAAATCGTCCCTTTTGATATAGCATAAGGGACGGTAATTAAAATTGTCCCTAATACTCCCGTCCCTAATATTCATTTTTCTTGTAGTGTTTCTAAACAAGCAATGACTACCAACGATTCTAGTCCTTCATCTTGTGGTGTGTGCTTAAGTCAAGATCATTTAGCTCATTTGTGCCCCCTCTTGTAGGATGATCCCGAACCCACCATGGCCCAAGCCTGTGCCTTTGACACCAGTAGGAAACTCGTTCCCCTGTCGTTTACTTACAATCCTAATAATAGAAATCACCCCTATTTCTCTTATAAGTACGAGCACAACTCCTCTTCTTCCCAACCACAACAACATGTTGGTGGTCCCCCAGGGTTTCCACATAGCCCACAAAGGCAACTTTTCCCTCTGGTCCTGCATCAGTCTGCTCCTTACCATCAATCGTACTTTCCATCTTCCTTTGTCCCCCACGGAGGACATTCAAACAACAATAATCAGCTTATTCCTATTCCCCCTCCTACCTTTGAGTAGTCACAACCGCTTAATTCTCAGCGGGAGTTGGTTCCCTAACCATCTTATTCCCCTCTGCCCAATTCCTCCACCACTTCTCTCGAGAATCTCCTCACTCAGTTTATGACCACTCAGACTCAAGCCCTCCAACGGGTTGAGCATCGTTTAAACCAATTCAAGTCTGAGCGAGAGAAAGGTCATTTTCCCAGTCAACCGATTTCTAACCCTAAGGGGAATGGCAAAGACTCGGCCTACGAGGTTGGTTCCACTTCCAATCTAGCCAATTACCAAGAGAATATGAAAGCGGTGTCTACTCTTCGCTCGGGGAAACAAGTTGATAATGGTGTTCATGCTCCCACTAATGTCCCACAATCGACCATCCCACCTTTAGTGCCTATCCCTTAGGTTACCCCACTATTTAAATCCCTATCTCACACTGAGTCCAATCCTCCTGAGCCCACTTCTGTTTATGTGCTTAAAGCACCCTTCCCTCATCGGTTGTCTCCCACTAAGAAAGCCCATCAATTTGATGAGATCAAGAAAGTCTTTCAGAATGTTTACATTAACATTCCCTTCCTCACCGCGATTCAACAAGTCCCCTCGTATGCCAAATTTTTAAAGGACTTGTGCACTGTTAAGTGTAGGACAAATGTTCCGCGCGAGGCTTTCCTCACTGAGCAAGCTACGTCCCTACTCCGTAATAACGGTGTTGTGAAGTATAAAGACCCTAGTCGTCCAACTGTCTCTTGCATGTTAGGCGACAATTTCACTACTAGTGCTTTACTTGATCTTGGGGCTAGTGTTAATTTGTTACCTTACTCCCTCTACCTTGAGTTAGGTTTACTGAACATGAAACCTACATGAGTTACTCTTCAACTTGTTGATCATTCTGTGAAACTACCTAAAGGTATCGTTGAAGATGTTTTGGTGAAAGTTTTAGACTTTTACTATCCTGTGGATTTCATCATCTTAGACACTCCTGCGCCCAACCCAACCAATACTCCAATCATATTGGGTCGCCCATTTTTGTCCACTTCCAACGCCATCATTAATTTTCGTGATTGATCCATGAATCTCTCTTTTGGCAACATGGCTATCGAAATTAATATATTCCACCTTATGAAAAAACTGGTTGATGTTAATTCTATTGATGAGGTGTGTGTGATTGACTCCATAGTTAATGAAATGTTGGACCAATCTTACCCTGTCGATCCTCTCCACCAATGTTTGGCTCATTTTGGATCCGACTTTGACATTGATTCCTCCATCTCTAAACTCAATGTCCTGCTAGATTCCACTCCACTGATGGACACTTCCTCTTGGAATCCTCCCTTTGATCCCCTCTATGATGATACAATTCACTCTATGGATCACCTTGTTCCACCTTCTAAACTACCGCCACATTAGATTCCTCCACTTTATGCTCCGAGAACTCTTCGAACTCTGTTTCTGCGTCTCAGTCCGATGTCACTCCTGCGCCACCTACTAGTTTAGAGCTTAATCCCTTACCTCCCGATTTGAAATATACTTTCTTAGGCCCCAACCACCATCACCTTATTATCATTGCTTCCAACTTGACAGCTAATCAAGAAGAGCAATTAGTCCACACCTTTACTCGACATAACACTGCTATAGAATGGACCATTTCAGACATTCACGGTGTGAACCCAAATGTTTGTAGTCATCGCATTCATTTAGAGGATAATGCCACGACTTCTCGTGAACCCCAACGTCGACTCAACCCTGCTATGAAAGACGTCGTGCGCGCTGAGATTTTAAAATTGCTCAATGCTGGTATTATCTACCCTATCTCAGACAGTTAGTGGGTCAGTACCATTCATTTCGTACCAAAAAAGTCTGGTGTCACCGTCATCAAAAATAGTGATAATGAGCTTGTTCCCACCTGTATGAAAACGGGCTGGCGTATTTGCATTGACTATCAAAAGCTCAATGCTGTCACTCGTAAGGACCATTTTCCTCTTCCCTGTATCGACCAAATGCTCGAACGTTTAGATGGTCATGCGTATTACTGCTTCCTTGATGGATATTCAAGATACAACCAAATTCTAATTTCCCCTGAAGACCAAGAGAAAACTACCTTCACCAATCCCTTTGGCACTTTTGCCTACTCTCGCATGCCCTTTGGCCTTTGCAATGCACCTGCGACTTTTCAACGGTGTATGATTAGCATTTTTAGCGACATGGTAGAACGTTTTCTTGAAATCTTTATGGATGATTTTTCTGTGTTTGGTTCTTCCTTCGAGCAATGCCTTTCTCTTCTCACTATGGTCCTCAAATGTTTTCAAGAAAAGAAATTGGTCCTCAATTGGGAAAAATGTCATTTCATGGTAAAAAAAAGGGGATTGTTTTAGGTCACGTAGTTTCTCGTGATGGTACTGAAGTAGATAAAGAAAAAATTGACATAATCTCCTCGCTTCCCATTCCTAAGTCTGTTAAGGACATTCATTCCTTCTTAGGACATGTGGGCTTCTACCGTCGTTTCATTAGGACTTTTCAAAAATCGCTCGACCTTTAACAACCCTTTTATCCAAAGATGTTCCCTTTGTCGTTGATGATGCATGTGTTTCTTCTTTTGAGCGCCTTAAAGCCGATCTCACTTCTGCTCCTATCATTTATCCTCTTAATTGGTCTTTACCCTTTGAGCTCATGTGTGATGCATCTAATTTTTCTCTCGGTGCTGTACTTGGTCAACGGGTTGACACGCGATAGCATGTTATTTATTATGCTAGCAGAACTCTCCATGACGCTCAACTTCATTACACGACCACCGAAAAGGAGTTGCTAGCCGTCGTATTTGCACTCGATAAGTTTAAATCTTATTTCATTGGTTCCCCTATCATCGTTTACACTGACCACGCTTCCTTGAGGCACCTTCTTCAGAAGAAGGATTCTAAGCCACGTTTGATACGGTGGATTATCTTGATTTAAGAGTTTAACCTAGAAATTCGCGATAAGAAAGGGTGCGAAAATTTGGTTGCAGACCATCTCTCCCGCCTCACTATTATGTCTACATCTGATCTTGTCCCTATTTCTGAAACATTTCCTAATGAGCAACTTTTCACTATCTCCACTTCGCCTTGGTATGCTGATATTGTTAATTTCCTTGTTACCGACCAACTGCCCAATCATTGGTCGAAATAAGAGCGTTCTAAGTTCATGTCCCAGGTAAAATTTTACTCTTGGGATGATCCCTTCCTTTTTAAGTATTTCTCTAATTAAGTCATTCGCCGATGTGCTCCTGACCATGAACAGTCAAGTATACTGTCCTTTTGTCACGATAGTGCCTGTGGTGGCAACTTTAGCTCCAAGAAAATCGCCACCAAAATTTTGCAAAGTGGTTTCTACTAGCCTGCTCTTTTTCGAGATGCCTACCACTACTTCCAAATGCCAACAATCTGGACGTATCTCTCGTCGTCACATGATGCCCCTCACACCCATTCTCATCGTCGAAATCTTTGATGTATGGGGCATTGATTTCATGGGTCATTTTCCCTCCTCTCATGGCTTCCAATATATACTAGTTGCAGTTGATTATGCTTCCAAATGGATTGAAGCCATAGCTTGCCGCGTCAATGACCATCGCATCGTGGTCACGTTTCTTAAAGAGTCTGTCTTCACACATTTTGGAACACCCAAAGCTATCATTCGTGATGGGGGTAAACATTTCTGTAATCGAGTCTTTGAGCATCTCCTCAAAAAGTATGGTGTTACCCACAAAGTTGGTCTCTCTTACCACCCTCGGACTAGTGGTCAAGTTAAAGTTTCAAACCGAGGAATCAAGCAAATCTTAGAAAAAACAGTTAATCCTAATAGGAAAGACTGGTCCTTACGCATGAATGATGCTTTGTGGGCATACCGTACTTATTTTAAGACTCCGATTGGCATGTGTCCTTATCACTTGGTCTTTGGTAAACCATGCCACTTACATGTCGAGCTTGAACATCATGCTTATTGGCCTATCAAAGCCCTTAATTTTGATATCGACGAGGCTGGCATTCATCGAAAGCTCCAACTTAATAAATTAGAGGAGATACAAAATGATTCCTATGATTTGTCCAAGAAGTACAAGGACAAAATGAAGTGGATCCATGACCAAAGCATCCTCCGCAAAGAATTCCACCCTGGTCAGAAAGTGTTGTTATATAACTCCCGTCTTCATCTCTTTCCCGGGAAGTTAAAAACCCGTTGGTCTGGCCTTTATTGTTGCATCTGTTACTCCATATGGTGCCATCATAGTTCCAAATCCTAAAGATGGTAGCCTATTTCAGGTTAACGGTCAACGATTGAAGCCTTTCTTAGAGCTAGGCCCCTCTCACATTAAAGAAATTGATCTTGTTGATCCCATTTATGAGGACTGACTGTTCAGTCTTGTTTGGGGGTGATACTTCACACCCTATTTTTCTGTCGCCATGTGCTTTTCATAGTTCCTATCCTTAGGGTGAGATTGGTTCGGTCTGGCTGAAGACGTTAAACTTAGCGCTACCGGGAGGCAGCCCGTCGTTCATTATTTTTTAGTATGAGTCTTATCATGTTTGGGGGTGGTGTTTCACACCACCTAATGATTTTCACATGCTTTATCGACTTGTACGTCTTTTTGTATCAAATTTGTTCCTATAGGTTTCATCTATGCTCCAGAGTGCGGTACATTTTCACTAGTGGTTCATTATGGTAATATCTTTCCTCCCTTCTACTTTTCATTTTTATATGCGGTTTTAAACATCGGGGAGGTTGTTCTCTTTTGTTTGGGGTTGGGAAATTTTTCAAAATTGTACCTCTTTTTGAAAATTTTCAGAAACAAGTGATCTTAAATTTTTTGTGCAGTTAAAAATAAATTTTTATGACATGATTTGTCTATCATCCCTCTTTTAGAAATCTCGAAATAGCCGTTTTTGAACCCAAAAATTACGCTTTTAACCTTAAATTAATTAATAACTCTTAAAGCGTACTTGCACCATGAATTCCTAAACTCATAAAATTTACACTATCATGTTTATAAACAAAAGTTGAAGAGTAACGATATTCTCAAGAAAACCTTAAAAGATCACTAGTGGCGACTTAAACCCGTGAGATTTGAGTTATTCACCTTTTTGAGGGTTTTTACGTATCTCCGAGTCACAAGTTGACTCAACTTTCTTTGGGTACCATATTTAGTCGTTGTATGATCTCATTATTTTTTCAAATTTGACTTAATCACTGAGAATGACATTACTTTCGAGTTGTAAAAAACATGTGTCTTGTAGTTTGTCCCGAGCACTAAACCGATTTTTCCATACACTTACCACTTTCCTATCACGTTATCATTCACACATTATCATTTTCCATATTACCCTTATCAATATCTCCCAAATACCATCCATCATTGCCATTGTTTTTGAGAAAAAGAGTGTTTGGAATGTTCCATGTAAATTGCCTTTATTTGTGCTATGAAAAGAAAAATGTATCGCAATAAAAATAAAAAATAAAAGAGAGAGAAAGAAGCAAAGAAAGAAAATAAAAATAGAAAATAAGAAAAAGAAAGCATGTGATCATAAATTCAAATAATGAAGACAATAGCCAGTCAAAGTGTGTTTCACTCTTATCAAAACACCCCATCATTTATCTTCTTCAATTCATTATCCCTACATACCTTACTTAAACCCCATTTTCACCTTTGGTAAAGTGTTCGGGCAAACGAGAAGATTGTATGGTGAATAACTTGACATTCTCAACATAGTGGTTAACATTCTTTCATGAGATCAGATTTTTTTTTCATGTATTCGTCCCTTCTTATAAATTGTGTGATACGTTTGAACTTGTTTACATTTACTCACATACTCACTCACTAGAGAGAGACACTTACCCAATTCTCAGAGAGTTCGATTCAGAGAGATATATCTAGTAAGAATTGAAGTTAAAACGTCGATTCTATAAAGGCAATCTAGGAATTACTCTAATGATACTTAAGATTGTTTCACACTACACACGCTGAGTTTTAGGAAGGATTACGCTTTTGGTATTAAGTAATTTCATATCTTATTTTGATAGTTGAATATGGTGTTCCTTTATGTCCTTTTAAAATTGGGTTATATAACATTTCATCATCTACTCAGATACTGCGTTTAAATAAATTTTTGAATTTTGTGGGTAAATTCACTGCAAACCCTCACGAGACACCACTCGTCCTGTAGGGCAACCTATAAGTTTAATGGCTTGTTGCATATGCTAAGTGCAATCGCCAGTGCCTGCGAAAGTGGCACACTTTTGGATACTTATCTCTGTTTTCTCTCTAATTTTTGCTCGAGGACTAGCAATGTTCTGTTTGGGGGTGGTGTGATAAGAACCCAAAAGTGTCTATTTTATACCCCGAATATATGCATTTTAGTCTCTCATTTTAATTAAAATTGGTCTTATGTTCGTATTTTATCATTTTGCAGGTCAATATGCAGTCGCAGTGTCAAATATTGCAAAATGAGTACAATGGCAACACAAAAGTGGTCAAAAGCGTGCATCGAAGAAATCCAAAGAGACCATGAAGTGAGAAGTCATATTTGAGCATGCCAAAAAGAGTCTCGATGTCCCGAACCAAATCTAAGCCTAGACCGAGCCTAGTCCATCACTCGAGCCGTGTGTGTTGAGTTTGTACCTTTTTAGATTTTCTTAGAATTTAAGTTTGAGTTGTTTTATTTTTAGGATCTATTTTAGAATTATTTAGAATTTTTAGGATTTAGTTTCTATTTTTTTCTATTTATTTTATCTTATTTTGATTTTGATTTTTATTAGTGTTTAGTTTTTAGTCTTATTTTATTAGGATTAGTTTTTTAGGAATTCACTTATTTTTAATTTGATTAGATTTTACATTTGAGGATTTTAGTTTTAGTTTTAATAGATTTTCATTTTTTATTTTCATATTTTTTAGTTTCATTTTTAATTGAGTTTTTATTTTACTTTTTTAGAATAGGAATTTGATTTTTAGATTTTTAGCTTTAATAGTTTTATTTTTATTAGTTAGTATTATTTAATTAGGGTCACAAATTAAACACATATACACACACACCCTACTCCCAAACACACCCTTACACCACTATTCACCCTCACCCTCACCCCTACTTCCTATACACCTTCACCACACCAAAATACCCCCTACCTACTAGTCATCATCATCCACATTTCTCCACTCTCTCACCTCCATAACCAACCATCCCATTAACAATCCAACCCCATTACCCAATACGATCAAAACAAACTCCAAACCTAACCTGCAAACCCGACCTCCTCTCTGAAACCGAACCGGAGCCTCAAACCCGCAACCCTTCTGCCCCGACCTGCCATAGTCAAATCAAACCTATTTTAACCCAAGTCCTGCCATGGAAGCCCTTATAAGCAGACCCGAAACCAGCCATGGCCGGACTCCCTAACTCGTACCCACCTCCGGTAACCACCTTAACAGCAGCCAAACCAACCCACGATGCGACTCTATTCACCCCATATCAGACCCGACCGAATGCGCCTCCAACCCAGCCTAACCCGCTACCCAACTTCCACCTCAAAACTCGAACCAGTAACCCAATCGCAAACACCGACCTTCTCTCCACCTCCAGTACCGAACCCGAGTTCGCTCAACTTGTCCCACAACTAAAACCGAAAACCACCTGCCATTGCCATCCCAAAAAAATCGGACCTTCAAAATTGAAGTAAACCCAAAAATCTATTTGACTTGGATAATTCAAAATCCCACAAAGCCAAACACTTCCTGGACTTTAAAAGACAAGGGAAGCTCACTTTAAAAGGGACTCTCTCAGCAAAAAAAAAAAAAGAAGATACAGAGAGAGAACAGAGGGACAGAAAAAGAAAAAAAAAAGAGGGTAGAAAAATAGTCAGAAAAAAAGAAAAAATATAGTTTTAGGTCTAGAAAAATTTGTAGTTTCACTTTTTATTTTCAGTTTTGTAATCTAGTCAGTTTTATGACAAGTTTGGGACGCGTGTTCATGAACACAGTTGACATAAGAAATTATTGCGTATCGTATTTCTTTCTCTTTCTCTTTAATTTCTTGTTTGTTAATTGTGATCGTGCTGAAATTGTAATCATGTCTCGCTAAACACCCCATTCAAGGGGTGGGATGAAACGCGTATGTTGAGTTGTTTTATTTGAATAATTGTTCGTTGATTCATTCTAGGCTAATTAAAATGGGAAAAATCACACATTAATTTAGGTAACGAGAGTTAATAAATTAATGGTGCAAATTAATATTTGATTTCTGGATTTCACTTAGAGATAAGTATTATTCTTAAATTAAAATATTAATTCGGTGTATGCAATTCAAAGATTCGTACAAATTTTAATGAGTTAATCTTAGCTGATATTTTATCGAAATGAGTGTGAATCTTATTTTTTATGTTGTGACTATTCCTGATTTAATTGCTGAAAAAGATAAAATTGAATTTAGGATTGTAACGAGAGTTAAATTTTAAATTCAATATTATTTTGAACTATTCAATTGAATAATTGGGATTTTAAATTACTTTGACTATGCAGTGTAATCCCACCTCTTGTTTCTTCTCATAAATTCTAAACTAGATACTTTCTAAATTTTCATAGTCAATTGAGTTGGATAATTTTTCATTTACCCCCTTGAAAAATTGTTTTTAAAATATAAAAAAAATAACAAGTAATTTTTTTTTAAAAACACAAAAAGATTTTTTTATAAAAATTGGAATTGCAAGTTTTCACGATTACAGTTTCAACGCTAGAAATTGGATTGATACCCAAATTTACTGCGATACTAAATTTTTAACAAGTTTTGTAGGTAATTCCAGGAATTTTGATACTCGAAGTTTGACCGCAGCGACATTCCAAATCCATATCCGAAGGAAAACGAATTAAGAGTTATCAGTTACTAGGGCAGGATTGTGATGGAGAGAAGATAGAGGTGGATCGCTCTTTGCGGGTGAGGCCGGAGGCGGTGCGGGCGACGCTAGGTGATGTGGGGAGGATAGTATCTGGGGACACCATCCATTTGTCGCTGCTGAGGGATGTTTTATTGAGTAGGGTTATTGATGTGGAGGACGGGATGCAAGTGAGGCAGATGGCTCGGTTGTTTATCTTGCTGTTGTTTGGGGGTTTTCTGGTGGCGTAGGGCGGCGAAGTTTCCACTTATGGTTTTTTCCATACTTGAGGATGTTTTCGAACATCCCTCTCTATGATTGGGGGAACCTGACTTTGACGACCTTTATTTTTCTCTGGATGCATTTAGCCGGTGTTGCCGAAAAACTTTTACTGGAGCCAAGCATCGTCTTGAGGTATTCTTTGGTTTGCGCAATTTCCTTTCCTCCATTCACATTTTACTTGTGCATCTTTTTTTTTTATCAAGGATTCTGGTGTTTGGTAGGCGTGGTTCTATGAGGTGATTGGGTGTAATACCCAGCTGATTACTTTGAACGATGAGACTTTTGGGGACTTTTGGGGACTTTTGTCGTTTGTACGAGTGGCGGAAGGCCAAACGACAATCGAGGAAGTCTCTTTCCCTACAGGCGGTGTGTCACGTTTTGAATGGCCTGAACAGTGATAGGGTAAGACTTTTTCCTTCTTTAATCTTAGTCTTTGTGTGCTCTTATTCCATATTGATTTATATCGGCTAGGGATTTTTCAGGTGACCTTTTATCATTGGGGGATGGTTGTTCAGGACACGGGGTCGACTGGGGCGAATGCGCAGATGAGGCATCTATTGGCGCATGAGTTTTCCCACTCCTAGTATCTCGGGGAGAGGGTGGTTCAACAGATTGCTGAGGAGAAGGTGGTGGTCCCACCTGCGAGGCCCCTATGTCTATGAGGCGAGAGCGGATGCTATCGAAGGATGAGAAGATCGCGACGATGATTGGAAAGTCCTATCTGTTGTATACCCACACAGTGGTACCCTATTATTATATGGAATTGGTGACGAGATGGATGATGGTGCCCAACATATATGATGCCCTGCCCTTCCCTCCGGCGGGTTCGAGTCGTCCAGTGCGGTCTTCCCACAATGGTGGTAGTCTGTCGACATCTGTAGCGACGGTGACTTCGGAGGTTCCCTTTGAGAGGTTGCATACCCCTTCATACAACATTTGGTGGGCTTATGGAGGGATGGTGCCTATGTTACATATTCCTCATGCGATGGACCCGGAGGAGTTGGACTGGACAAAGGAGGTCCTTCATCCCGTGGTAAATCTTTCTGGTCTTTTCTTCTTACTTTTCTAGTTTCTTTTGATCTACTTTGCATGATAGTGATTCTGCCTTTTCTTACAGCAAGTTCAGGTGTCCACTACTTGGCTAAGGGACATTAGGGACTGGATATCTTCGGTAACTGCCCATATTCGAGACGTGGTCCTTGTTCCTTCTTGCTTGGTGTCGTCTGCCTCATCTGGGGAGAAGTCTAGTTCGGGTAGCGGTAGCACGTCATCTCGTCGTAGGGGAAAAAGAGAGCGTCTCAGGGATGGAAGCTCTTAGAGAGAGGGGGATAGTAGGAGAGAGAAAGAGAGAGAACGTGGGTTCGGGCTGAGTCCCGTTGTTTTTCTACTTTTCTTTATTTCTTGCAAAATTGATTTTACAGAAGAATATCTATGCAATGCAATGGAGTTTTTTTCATTATCTTCTGTTAGTAATGAATAAATGAATGCATGTGTGCTTTTTACTTTGCTGCTGAGACCATAAAAAGAATTATTTTTGAAATTTTGAACGAATGTTTAAAATAAGAAATTATATAAAGATGTAACGGGATTTTGAAATTCTGTTGAGAATATCAATTTATTTTTATTGAGTTTTCTATTTTTTTTATTTTGGCAAAAGAGGGAAAAGGTAAGTTTCTAAAAATAGGGCGTTGCCGATCGGCAAGCCCCTTGTCCTGCCTATCGGTAGGTCAGTCCAGTCTAATCGATCAAATCTTTGATTGGTACTCTCTTTAGCCTTTATATCTTGTGGGGTAGGATTCCCTCCGATTTCTGCAGGGGTTGTCTCTTCTGTAGGTTTTCAAGTAGTAAGGGTGGAGTGGTTTCATCACATCTTCACTCTTTAATTTTATTTATTTTATGAGATGGCTATCCCTGGTAGTGTTGAGTTTGCCAACTACCTCGAGACTTTAGAGGCGATGTGCTCCTACAACGTCGACTACGATTCTTTCAACATGCGTGGAGTCTCTTTATGGTGTAATCGGCCCATAGAGTGGAACATGCTGATAGCAGCGGTACAATTTTAGTATCCCAAGGACCATGTATTCCTCTTTGCCTTGGAAGAAGTCTATCAGAGTTATGAGGAATTTTCTGCCATTTGGGGGTAAATCCTAGTGTGACGGCTGCTATGCCTGAGTTTTTTCGGTCTCCTCGGGAGCTGTTGGTTGGACTTCTCCACATCTCACCTTTGGTGGGTATACCTTTGGTTACTGGCAGAATGATTTCCCTTCCAGTGGTGCTGTAGTCTGTGCATTTGCAGGAGGTTGGTGATGTTGGGTATGTCGGGACGTCGTTCTGGGCTTGGTTTTGAAATTGCTGCTAGTGACTGGGGAACTGCTGGTGGCCCCGCAATTTTCTGCCATTACTTCATGGATGCCATACCGTCCCAATCCTACGGAGGTGATACTAGAGGAGAGTTTGAATGGCCTGAATACCTGGGGAGAAGGTCGTTCTGACTTTCTGAGGGGTAGCCCTATGATGTTGTTCATGTGGTTGTCTGAAAGATTTCGCCTGGTGACTCCTCTATAATATTCTTTGTTGGTTGTGCCTAACTTCTTTTCTCGCCATTTCATCAGTGTTGGCCTGGATATCGAGAGCTGGGAGAATTGGTTTATGGAGTATGGGGCTCTAAATCTTCAGTGGTCAGTGCCTTGGTGGGGACAGTTGTTGCCTATTCTATAGTTGGGGGAATGCCCTTACGTTCGGCTAGTTGGTCTCAAACAGACCTCTTTCTATTTCCCTTGGAAGTTTCTATGCCAATTTGGTAGCAGGTCGTGCCACCTCAGACACTAGACTTATTTCGGTAGAAGATCTGATAGAGTGTCTGCGCATGCGACTTGGCCCTTTCTAGGAGAGTCGGCATCCGTCGAACCGTCCTTCTCAGTATGTTGGGAGAGTCTGGCACATCCCTGAGGATTATATGAAGTGGTTGTGGATAATATTAGTTAGAAAGATGTTGGTAGTGGAGTCTGGACAAGGTGTCTTGTCTTATCTGATACCATGGAGGGAGGCGTTGTGGTTTTTTCAAGGCTGGTACAAGCCTATCGGCTTATGGAGCGTCTACGACATTCCGATCAGGCAGGGGAAGCTTGGGCCCCCAAGACGTAGATGATGTTGATGTAGCGGGTTCCTCTGTTAGCTGTGGGTAATATTCTTCAAGGGTTTGTTTTGTAATGGGGAATAAATTTGAGAATTTATTTGGCTTTTTAGGAAGGTATGGGAAGGGAATTATTTGTTCTTTTTCTTATGCAACAGCACTGTAATTTCTCATTAGTGAAATAAATAAAATTTTGATCATATAACTGTGCCTTTTGATGAATTTTGTATTTTTAAATTATTTATACCGATCGCTAAGGCATGGATAATCCTTTGGTTCAAGTATATGTTAGAATGAACTGTCGTTCTCTGAGATAAGAAAAGAATAGTTTTTTGTGAAAAAGAAAAAGCCGTGCTCATGTAAGCTGTATGAGCTGCCTACGTACCTCTGGGGGTTTTTAAAAGTTTTAATTTTTTTGGAAATGGTTTTTGTAGAGGATCAGGCCCACGTAGTTCTGGGTAGAGGGAAATGAATATTTTTTTTAGAATAGAAGGGAGATGAGAAGAGTTATAGCGCGTCGAGATTTTGGACTAGTGGTAAAACTTCTTGAGACGGTCCAGGTTGATTGGATGAGCTATCTATTTTTCATCAAGGTTGGTGAGCATGGAAGCACCTCTTGACAAGATCTTCTTCATAATGTATGGGCCGCTCCAATTCGGCTTGAATTTTCCTTTGGGGTCGTAGATGGGTTCTTTTATTTCTTTAAGGTCTAAGTCCCCCTCTCAGACACCGTGGTCCTTGACTCTCTTGTTGAATGATCGCGCTATGCAGCGATAGTACCCTTGTATTTTATACAATGCTTTCAGTCTCCTTTCGTCCAAGAGTGACATCTCATTTAGACGGCTTTGATGCCGATCCTCCTCACTGACTTGGCTTTCATGTATGATGCGAAGTGAAGGGATTTTTATCTCAACGGGTAGGACTTCTTCCATGCTGTAGACCATAGGGTAAGGGGTAACCCCAATAGAAGTTCGAATCGAGGTTCGGTATCTCCAGAGGGCGTCATGGATTTGGTCGGCCCAATCTCGCTAGCTTTGGGTCATCTTACTAATAATGGCTTTGAGGTTGTTGTTCTCTGCTTCGATCGCACCATTGGTCTGAGCTCAGTAGGGAGAAGATTTGTGTCTCTGAATCTTATACTCATTGACCACTTCTATGACTTCTCTGACACTAGTTCATGCAGGACCCCATATCGACAGATGATGTTCTTCCTGATGAATTTGTCCACTTTCTTGGCATTCAGAACTGCGTATGACTCTGCTTCAACCCATTTGGTGAAGTAATCAATGGCTACTAGGATGAATTAATGCCCGTTGGAAGCCTTGGGTCTAACTTTCCCTATGATGTCGATGCCCTAGGTGGAGAACGACCAAGGAGAAGTCATGTTGTATATTATTTTCGTGAAGGTAGGTGTTGAAGGTTGGAACTCTATTGGCATTTGAGGCATCTTCAAACATAAGGGATGTAATACTAGACCATGGTGGTCCAGTAGTATCCTTGTCAGATGATCTTATTGGCAAGCATGTGACCGTTCATGTGGGGCTCGCATTCCCCGCTGTGGATTTTTAGCATTATCTTTTCAATGTCAGCCCCTGCGATGCAGTGTAGATGGGTTCTATAGAAGTTTCTTTTTAACAGTGCTTTATGAGAGATGATGTACTGGGCAACGAGTCTTCGGAGGGTTACTCTGTCTTTCTTATTGGAACCTTCGGGATACCTACCATGCTTGATGAGGTCCCAGATATCAGAGTACCAATAATTAGCTCGCTCAGGATCTTCTTAGGTGATGAGATCAATGTGGTAGAAGTGGGTTAGTTTATCTTGGTTTTGGACTAGGAAGGGGGCCATTGTTATTACTTCGGGCATGTCGACCATGCAGGCCAAGGTAGCAAGGGCATCAGCTTGGTTATTCTTTGCTCGAGGTAAGTAGTGGAAGGTGATATCTTGGAATTTGTTAGTGGGCATGGGAGGGTTGGAGTTTCTCATCCTTGACTTTCCATTTTCTGATCACTTGACCGATGTTGAGGGCAGAATGCCCATAGACATATAGGCATTGAATAACTTTCTTAAGAGAAACCTTAAGGCCTACCGTACATGCCTCGTATTCAGTCATGTTGTTGGTGCAGTGGAAATCTAATTTGATAGCGATGGGAGTGTGGGAGTCATCTGGAGTGATCAGAAGTATTCTAATGTCATATCCCTTTTTGTTGGCAGCACCGTCAAAGAACATTTTCCATCGAAGGTTTTCTTGAGCAGCACAGATGATGTTTTCATTTGGGAATTCAGAGATTCATACATCAGCGTCTTTCATGGGGTAGTCAGCGAGGTAGTTAGAGATGGCTCTTCCTTTCACGGCTTTCCGTGTGATGTACACGATATCAAACTCGACTAGGAGCATAAACTATGGGGCCATTCAGCTGGATATGGTGAGATTATCTAGCAGGTACTTAATGGGGTCCATTTGGGATACAAGTTTGATGGGGAAGGCGAGCATATAGTGTCGCAACTTTTGGATGGCCCAAACAAGCCCGACGTATGCTTTTTCCAAAGCAGTGTAGTTGACTTCGTATCCAACCAATTTGTGACTGGCATAATAGATGGCTCTTTATTTGCAGGATTGTTCAAGGTATTGGGCTAGTAAAGCCCCAACTGTAGTATCGGTTGTGGTTAGGTATAGCAGCAAGGGGAGACCAGGCTGTGGTGGCATAATACTAGAGGTTGGGTTAGCTATTGCTTAATTCGGTCAAAATATTCTTGGCAAGCCTCATTCCAAAGCTTGGTTGAATCCTTTTGGAGGAGTTTGAAAATAGGTTTGCAGACGGAAGTTAGTGTGACACCCCGCCTAATTAAATACCGGGCGATCAATCCTTTATTTAATTAAAATCAAGGTGAACAGTTGGTTCATTCTTAGCATCACTGTCGTAAATAAAATTTTCCAATTTAAACCCCCTGATTAATTAAGCTAAGTGTCAAAACAATTTAAAACTTTATTTCCATTTTTTTTTAAATTCCAATTGAAAAACTTTTAAATAACAAACAGTTTAAGAATCACATAAGTGCTACGGATAGAAATTAACACAAAATAATTAATCCATCTAAATTAACCAAACCAAATTTAAGCTACCAATGAAATCATCCTGACAAGAGTTAATACCCAAAGAGTACCGAATACTTAAAATAAATAAACATACATCTCTGAAAAATCTACAGTGAATGGGAAATGGGCGACACATGCCCTATCTATGAAGAACTATAATAAGAACCGAATCAATGAAGAGGTCATCTCAAACAAAGGCCTGCAACTCCCACATGAGCTACAGCGCGTCCGATCCAAAGAATCTATGCATGATGCCCCTGTGGCTAAGCACCTGTAATATATACATATATATATACAAGAGAGAAGAGATAACAGAAAACTGGTCAGAACCTGATTGTAAAACAGTTTAAAAATAGTTTAGGAAGTATTTAAAATTCTTACCTGCTAATGCAACAACAATGTTAGTATGCGACACTCTCTTGAGAATTCTCACCTCTCGCCTAGGGTGCACGCCTACCGTACTAATGAATCTCATGAGTCTCTTTAACTTATTCTCCATAAGGTTTTACCACTTGAAAATAAGGTTATGATATTCACTTTAGAAAATCAATCTCTTCAGGATTTATTACATTATTTAGAATAACCTCGTACCGTCATAAAGTTTCCGAATACTTATAGTGAAGTTGAAAATTTATACATTACTTAATTACTATTACACACAGTAGAAGGTTCTCATATAGATATACGTATATATATTAGTTACACGTATAATATATATACTAACGGCACCCCACATAAAATCTATGGTGCAAGGTTTCCATATATAAGTATATATATACCAATCACTCATATAATATTTATATATATATATATATATATATACTATCTGCACCCCACATAAAATCTATGGTGCTGGCATACTCTATTATCAAGTCCCTGTATCACACATATTTAGGGAAATGCTAGCTCGGAATCACTCTCGAACAGCATTAACATAAAAAACATACAAATGGAGGTGAACCATAGTTCCAAGTCACTAAGAGGTCAGCACATACCCTCACGTCTCTTAGGACCGTCTGACTATTAATCAGATAGCCTGTACCAAGGAATCCTATGTTCTAGGGTACGAGAAAATATCCCCCATAAAGGTCCCATCGAGATAAGACCGTCCCGGCGCTGAAACCCCCGTGATAGCAAGTAGCCCGAATATGATTTTTATACAGATATAATATATGCACAATCACACAGTCATATATATATATATATATATATATATATATATATATATATATACACACACACACACACACACACATCCACATTTCTAAATTAGGTGCACTCATGACCCATAATTATAATTATCCATTATTACACATTTTACTCGATTATTTCGTATAACGGACTCGTTCTTTGTATTCTCATTTATTATTCACTTCATACTCACTTCTCCTCTCTCGAAGTATTTTAAGTATAATTTCAGTAGGCATTCACTCACTTACGTTTCGGTCTAACTCCCTTACGAGTCCCGATCTTTTTATTAAATATACGCATGATTTCTTGTACACATGAATCATTTCTCGTTAACTCAAAATCTCATCCTACACTAAAATGTTACTCAACGGGGTCTACCTAGTCCCTACTGGTCATCTCTATATCCCATTATATTCCAACAACAACAATCAAGGGTACCCATACATCTTAAGAGGATTAAACTAATGAATGAGAAATATGTAGTTTTCCAGGATGGATCGATCGATCGATATGTGGGGGTCGATCGATCGATGAGTCGATCAATCGATGCTATGGGCTCGATCGATCGATCAAGCAGTTCTTGCCCAGAAACTGCAAATTAAACCTACGGGTTTCATCTTCCAATTTCTCCAAAAATGTCATTAACAAGTCTAAAATTCTCAAATAACTATACTACAAGTTCTATATACATATATACAAGATTTCCTACGTGAAACATGTATAAAAACATCAACGGTATCGAATTAATGGGGCAAAATTGACATAATCTTCAAGAACCCTAATTTTGGAAGAATTATCCATTCCTCTAATTATCTCCCAGATTTCTTGTTTCTAAACTCATAGTAATTCGTGGGTAATCCTCTACATTTGATGGGTATATCCAGAATATATTGAATCTCTCTAAACATGTGATTTAAAGTCTCCAAATTAACGTTTTCTTTCATAAAACATGATATTGGCAATCGTAAACTAACATGGGTGAGGCATTAACCAAAAATAAAGCAAGATAGATACTTGCCTGGGAATTTAGTTTCTAATTTGTGAAGGGAAAAGGTATGGTTGTGCTCCTCGTTCCGCGATCTACGTTTTAGAGGTGGTGGCGGTGAAAACGGTTGAGTCTTTGGCCTTGAATTTCTTGAAAAGCTTGCCAACTTCTTCTCCAATGGCCGTTCTTTGAGTTTGTGTTTGTTAACCCTAAAAGAAAACTCCTAAAGGATGATATATCCTTAGTAAATTCGTGGGTTTAATTCCCCAAAAATATAAAATGTCTAAAATACCCTCCCGGGATGTCAATTAGGCCTAAAAATGCCCCGAGACCCAAACTAAACCCCCGGGTACACTTTTCTGACTATCTCGACCCTTCCGAAAACTTTGGCGCACTCAAAATGGCCATACGAGCAACTTATAATTTATTCACTTTATATAATAATAATAATAATTTAGTCCTGACACGACACAGGCGCATCCCGACTTAAATTTCCATAATTGCCATTTTAATCACTCGTGACAATTTTAATAAAATAAATCTCATATATTACTTTACTCGTCTAGTAATATTCAACAATTTTCCAATAATTACTAACTCACATCACGTTAGTAAATATAAAAATAAATTTTCGGACTAATATTTAATTAATATCTCAATTTAAATTTAATAAATCCCCAAATTTTAAAAGCCATAAAAATGGGGTATTATAGTTAGTTGGCTGATGAACCGGCTGGTGTATTGCAATTTCCCAAGGAAACCACGAACTTCTTTCTTCGTTCGGGGAGGTGGTATCTCAAGCATGGCTTTCAACTTGGCAGGATCTACTTCTATCATCTTCTTACTGACCATGAATCCTAAGATTTTTCCCTTTGTAAGGCCGAAGACACATTTCTGTGGATTGAGTCTCATGTGATATCGTCACAGTCATTCAAAGAAGTTTTGGAGAATGGGAACATGACCTTCTCTAGTTTTGGATTTAATTATCATATCATCCACATATTCCTCGACTTCTTTGTGAATCAGATCGTGTAGAATGGTTGTGCCAACCCTCTGATAGGTAGCCCCAGCCTTCTTGAGACTAAATGGCATAACAGTGTAGCAAAAGGTTCCCACGGTGTGACGAATACAATTTTTTCTTGGTGATCTGGCTGAATTTTGATTTGGTTGTATCTGGAAAATCCATCGATGAATGACTTGAGAGCATGACTGACTGTGTTGTCCATAATCATATAGATATTTGGTAACGGATAATCATCCTTTAAAGAGGCTTTATTCAAGTCTCGGTAGTCTACACACATCCGAACTTTCTCTCCTGATTTCGACACAGGCACTATGTTGGCTAGCCATGTGGGATATTCGATCATCCGAATGAAGCCCACGTTCAACTGTTTGACCACTTCTTCTTTAACCTTGAGTGGAAATTCGGTGTGGAGCTTTCTCAATTTTTTATTGACTGACTTGTAGTCTGGGAGAGTGGGGATATCATGTTGAGCTATATCAGGATCAATGCCATGCATATCATCGTAGGACCACGTGAAGACATCTACAAATTCCTTCAGCAATTCTTCGAGTTGCGGGTGCTCATGCTTGTCGAGGGTAGCCCCTATCCTAATCTTGGGCACTTGTCTACTAGAATCGAGGTTAACAACAATAGTTTCTTCTTCATTAACTTGAATGAGGTTATGTTATTTGTTATTAGCCTTATTTAGATCAGTTAAGAATTATTCATTTGCAAAATCATCATCATCAAAAGTTTTATTCACTACACCAAATCTGCCCATTTGTCAAGTTCATTGACCTTGACAAATTCACCTTGTCAAGGTCAATGACCGTGACATTTCGTGGCGAGACAACTTTTTTTGTCACGGTCATTGACCTTGACAAAAAACTCGCGTTTTGTGTCACGGTCGTGTCAAGTTCAATGACCGTGACACGTTTGTCACGGTTATAAACCGTGACAAAGTCGTGACCCTTTTTAAAAAAAATTATCACGGGCATTGACCGTGACAATTCTGGGCAGAATTTAAAAAAAATCTGCTGGGCAGTATGGCCACTGCCACTGCTCAGCAGTATATTTGTACCTGTTATAGCAACGTTGTACCTGTTCCAAACATCATATATCCAACACAAACTAAAGATAATGCAAATATATATTCATGACAGTATAATCCAAATCTTCAAAGTAAAAATAATATACATGACGATATAATCCAAATATAATTAAAATGGACAAACTAGAAAATAATGTTACTACATGTCTTGGATAAAACTGAGGAGGTGAGTAGGCCACACGACATACGAATTGACGCACCCACTAATATACGTCGTGCCGCATTGTTCGCGCAACCATAATAGGGAGTTCTCCTTCCCGGTTATGAGATGCGTGACGAGCACCCTGGACTCCATCTGTTGAAGCACACGTCCATGGACTATTCCACCCTCGATGATATTCGGGTCCCTCAACCCCCGCCCTATCCGCTGGCCATCAAATATGTCCAATATGAACACGCTCGGCCAACCAATTGTCGATAATGGTCTGTTGGAGGGCGTCAAATAGGGAAGTGGATCGTCGAAGTACGAACGTGTCGGTGATGAAGCAGCGAGGTCCACATCCTCGTCATCCTGCGCCTCGTCCTCCCGCACCTCCTCCTCCACCGCCTTCTCCTTCCCTTTCCCTTTCCCTTTCTCTTTACGGTCTCCACCCAACGTACGCTTCATGAATGCGTACATATCTTGGACCGTCGCCTCCAAACGGGACAGCTTCGCGTCGTGTGAATCCACCGTTCTAGCCAACCCGGTGTCGCTCGTCTCCAATCCGATGATCCTAGATTTTGCCACCCGCGAGCTCACTCCCCTTGTCCTCCCCTTGCGATCAGAGCCAAGCACTTGGCTGAGTGCGTCTGTGGACAAAGATGCCTTGTCGGCATCAGACTGCGACTCATGCACTTCCTTAAGCTTTTCCTGAAACGACAAAAAGCACATAATTAGTAAAATAAGTAAACTAAAAAATTATAACGTAATTAACAATAATTAAACTGTCGGATTACTTACAATCGTGGCCGCGACGCTCGGGGACACCTCCTTGTCCTTCCCCTTCTTCGTCCGAAGAGCCACATAAGTATCGAGCCTATGTGGCTTACCCCCTGGCCCACTCCCTACCCCCTGAAATAAAATAAAGTAAAGTAAAATTAGTATCGGCCCCGCAAAGTAAAATAATATCCAATAATATATTTCTGTAGTTATAGATAAATTAAATATTACCTTCATCCTATGCTCCACCTCAGCGTAAGAGGTCCGGCGGAGTAGTGTACGTCCGTCTTTTTAGCCCGATTTTCCCTCCCCAATTGGCGAGATGCCAATTGTCGATCCTCGATCTCATTGTCAATGAACTTTTGCCATTGTGCCAATGAGATCGGCTCCTTGGGCGGGATGGATCCACGCCATTGTAAAATGGTCTCTCGTGTTTTTCCAAAGTACCGTGTCCGCATATTTTTTTTCCACGTCTTGTGTTGCTCCCTCAACTGCTCCAAGACGGAATCGCGTAGCTTTGGATCCAAGTTGAATTGTTCCTGTCCAACAAATACAATGTTAGTTGCGAATAAATATAAATATAAATATAAATATAAATATAAATATAAATATAAATATAAATATAAATATAAATATAAATATAAATATAAATATAAATATAAATATAAATATAAATTGAAATTGAAATATTCATATAAATATTACCTGTAATGCCGCCCAAACAGCTAACTTGAGCTCATACGGCACCTCCTTCCAACTCATAAACCCCGGGCCGATGACCGTCTTTAGCAGCTCGAGGGATCTCGCTAAAAGCTCCGACTTGTTTTCGACGGTAATCCCAAATTTTCCATATTTGGGGAGCCTAGGGGCGGAGGAGCCCTCGTCGCCTCCGCTACCACCGAACCCAGATGACGACATCATCATAAACAGCATCATCATCTTCGCCCTAACATCTGAAGGAGACATTTTTGCTGTAAAAAAAATGTTATTAGTACAGATAAAAAAAATATTATTAGTACAGATAAAAAAATGTTCCGTCTATATTATAACGTATGTGTAAGTTCCGTCAATACCATTTCGTTTCAATTTTGTAATATTATGTTTTTTCCAAATATTTAAAGAGTTATTAAATGGGTGCCCCACCCTTGCCCCCTCCCCCCGCCACACACACACGCACACCTACGCACACACACACACACACACCCCACCCCTACCCACCCCACCCCCACCCCCTCCCCCCACCACGACCGTGACAACTACATATATTGTTTATCAATAAAATTATGACATGAGATAATTATAATTGTAGCATAAATTTCATTATCATGGGTTTTACCTAATTGAATTAAATGAACAATACTTTTAGCCCTTGTTATTCATCAAATTTGAGGCAAGTTAATTAGAATATTTGTATCGAGCCTATGTGATTTATATGGATTAATTCTATGACATTTATAATTTAACTAATAGAGTTGAATTTTAATATTAATCCTTTGGTTTATTTAACTAACTTTGGTTTGGTTTATTTCTAGTTGAATCTGAGTTATAATTTTTAGATTATGTATAGGAATTGAATTTTAATATTAATCCTTCATAAATCCCTTGAATACATGCATAAATTTGTAGAGATTGAAATTAAATTGCTTGAGATTGAATTTCTATGTTTCGGGGTCATTATTTGAAAATACTTAATTACCCTTTGAAAACCTTTCATAACACACCTATGTATTAAATATGGGTTAGACCTCTTAGCTTGCTCAACCACCCATTTACACACTTACTTTACCTTTTATTTACATTATGGATATTAATCAATTCACACGTTTTTTGTCCACTTCAACCTTTACTGAAACATTTATTAATTCATTGAAGTTAGGTAAAACCACGCAAGTATCTAATACAAATATTATCATTCAACAAATTAAGTCCCATCGATAATAAACCCCCTCCCCCACCCTGCCCCACCCCGCCCCGCCCCACCCCAATATTTTTCAACACTGTATCCCCCAATAGTAATAATGAATTAACATATAATTTTCAACTCCAACAACATATGCTTCAACTTAACCCAATCTTCCCAATAATACCAACTAATCAACACCCAACATCCAAATACAACAACATAGGTCTAGAACCAAAGTTTGTACATAATAATTTATAGTCTCCAAGAAAGTACCATTTTTATTCATAATATTTACGATTATCAGTTTCTCGTGTATTAGCCAAATTTCCACCCCACCCTGCCCCCCGGCCCCACCCCCTGCCCCGCTCCCCCACCCCCGCCCCACCCCGCCCCACCCCCTCCCCCACCCTGCCCCACCCCGCCCCACCCCCACCCTGCCCCACCCCCACCCCGTGCCCCACCCTGCCCCACCCCGCCCCAACCCCTCCCCCACCCTGCCCCACCCTGCCCCACCCCCCACCCCCTGCCCCACCCTGCCCCACCCCGCCCCACCCCCACCCCCTGCCCCCACCCTGCCCCACCCCCCACACACGCACACACATACACACATATATATATACACATACCCCCACCCCCTCCCCCACCCTGCCCCACCCCGCCCCACTCCCTGCCCCCCTCGACCACCCCCTACCCCCATCCCGCCCCACCCCCCACACACGCACACACATACACACACATATATATATATACACATACACACATAAATATATAGACAAATATATATATATAAATGGAAGAGAGAGAGAGAGAGAAATTGGACCTGAGAGAGAGAGAGAGAGAGAGAGAGAGAGAGAGAGAGAGAGAGAGGGAGGGAAGGGCGCGGGAGGGAAAAAAGAAGGGGGGTAGGGTTTTTGCTGGAAAAGTTGTCACGGTCGTGTCAAGGTCTTTGACCGTGACACGAATTGTCACGGTCATTGACCGTGACACGACCGTGACAATTCAATTTGTCACGGTCGTGTCACGGTCAATGACCGTGACAATTCGTTGTCACGGTCGTGTCAAGGTCAATGACCGTGACATAAAACGCGTGTTTTTTTGTCACGGTCAATGACCTTGACAAGGCTGGCCGGCTGAAAAGTGGAAATTTGCCCATTTTGGTGTAGTGATTAGAGTCTGAACAATTAATATAAGACACAATAAGATACTCAAAATCTTCATTTATTTCATTGATAGGAAAAACTGCATTGAGAACCTCATCAAATGAGGCCTCGATTATATTAGAGAAATGAGGGACAACAGAAGAAGAGATGGGGTAAACATTGGGGTTAGGTGGGATTTCAACAGGTATAACTGGCACCGCATGCCAGTTGAGGATATGTGTATCAGCAGCTTCAATCAAGTGGGATGGATCCAGTGATGTAGTGCTTGAATGAACCATGTAGAGTGTTAGACCTAGTGTCTGTAAATTAAACGGATCCTCATAGTCGCTTCCCTCAGAATCTTTGGTATCTTTGATGATCAGTTGTACATGGTGTTGAGAACTTTAGGCCCCTGGGTAGCTGCCTTGGAAAAATATACATTCTTGGCTTCATCTTCTTGTCTATATGGTCATACCATAGTTTTGAAAAGCCGTAAAAGGGTATGTCTTCGCCCTTTTTAATGAATTGTTCATTCAAGAAATCCCTTGGAATAGTCTGGATGCAGTCTAATATTCTTGTTGGTCAAGATTGGTGGATCATTATGAGCTCTTGTTCTAACGGTTGGTACCCCAAACCACAAGGAGGGAAAGCTTTTTTCAGTTCAATGAGATCAATTATCCCTTATTGTCTTTATCCAAGCCCCAATCCGGGCATGAAGTGCATGCTTTTGAACATTTAAATCACATTGACATTGCCATGAGGGTCGTATTCTGGATAAACCCTTTCTTTGAAATCGTCCCCTATCGGGAGTACAAGTGGCTCAACTCAGAATCCTGATAGAAGCATATCATTTGACCCGTACTGTATTTCAAGGATTGGATTACTGGTACTTACACCCTCGGTATTATCGTCGTCGCCCAAAATGATGATGACTCTTCGGTCGGTGAAGAACTTCAATTTCTGATGGAGCGAGGAAGACACACCCTTGATACTGTGTAGCCAAGGTCGTCCAAGTAATAGGTTGAAATAAGATAGGATGTCAATAACTTGGAATTCAACGACAGAGTTTATAAGGCTAGCCCCTATTACAAGTTTTATGGATCCCATCACGTCCCGACAGGTATTATTGTAGGTACGTAAAACAATAGAGGTTGGATCGAGGTCACTTTCCTTTAATCCTAAGAATTTCAAAGTTCTTAATGGGAAGACAATCAAGGAGGATTCATTATCGACAAGAGAGAGTGGTATGATCTTCCCCATAACTTCGACGGAGATGTTGAGCGCATGATTGTGGTTTGGCCCAATTATGGGGATTTTTTCTTAGATAAAGGATAGCATTCGGGTAGAGGTCAAGGATCCCACTAAATTTATCGCTTCTTCTGGTGTGGTATAAGGAGGAATTGTGGGTTCGGTGAGAAACTTGATCAAAGCATTTTTGTGCAGTTGGGAAGACATGAAAAACCCCCATAGAGTGATGTTAGCTTTAGTTTTCTTTAGTTGATCGAGAATCTTGCTTTCCTCAAGGGTTATCTCTGGCATAGGAAGGTTTTTGACACCCTTCCCTTTGTCATTGGCTAATGGTAAGGTTGGGATCTGGTAATGCCTCCCTAGTCTGGTCATGTGATTTACTGAAGAAGGGAAGAACATGAACCCTATTTCCTCATCAATGTCAGGTTGTTCTGCACCTTCTTTGTTTCTCCGAGGAGTTCTTTAAATGATATCATCCCACACATGTCAACTACCAGGCCAGTTTTATCGAAATCTTGCTCTTCATTTGAATCTTTAAATTCTTCCCACATCCGGTGGCAATAATTCTATCTTTCCATGTGAAGTCAATGCATTCCACAACTTCAATGGCTTCTTTATACATATCCTCCCATTCCAAGGGGAGATGTAAGGGTGAAGGTACTAGGTACCCTCGTAGTTTCAAAGTATCGAGTAACGCAGTCATACTATAAATATTACTAGTTTGACTGAATAATTCTGTCATGATCTAGACAACGTCATCTAGGTTGACTTCATCAGTTGGTACCACCCAACTGTCTGACTCTCGGTTCCATTTTTGTGCTTCTAAGAACAGCGTACTGAACCTTTGGCAATCAATGATCATTTGCAAAGGAAAATTCAGCCCAAACTCTAGGAGTTGGTTTAATAGTTATGATAATTCCATACTTCCATTTTTAAAATGGGTATCGACAGCGGTGCATGCTCTAGTAAGGAGTGGCAGTGCTTGATCAGTGAGGCTAGCAAGGTATAGGAGGAAATATGGGCAAGTTTGGAGAGGTTTGGGAGAGTATATGGGTTTGAGTTGAGTTGAGGGGTCAAATTATGTGTTATCTTCTAGGAAGATGGCATTGGCATGATTTAGGAGTTGGTTGTGAGTAGTTTTTGGCTTGGGATTAGCTGGTGGGGCGATGGTACCCCAGTCAATTAGACCCTGGATTATGTTTTGAAGGTGAAATCATTAGTCGGTGGTATGGCCCGCAATATGGTGAAAGGCGTAATGGGAATCTTCTTTGAAGTTTATTGGGAGTAGATTTGGCAATGGATGGGGGTACAGGGGTTAGATAAGTTTTCAGATTAATAGGGCTTGATAAACTTTGGAGAGGGGAGCATGGAGCTCAGTGTATTCTTTTCGGACGGGACAGGGCGTACTTCTAGTGCCCACGAGGTGGTTGGTTGAGATATATTGTTGATGGTTGAGACTGCAGCATTGACAGGTTTATCATATTTTCTCGGAATGAACTATTTGGACACTTTCTTTGGTTCAACTTTTTTTGACTTATTCTTCCTCAGATGGCCAATTGGTCATAGTGGCTGCTTTTTCTCTCCACTGCGCTATAAAGTTACTGACTGATTCCCCATAGTTCTATTTGAGAAGTTTTAAATCACGACAGGTGACCTCAAGCTCTTTGTTGTATTTGTACTACGACATGAATTCTCGAGCTACATCTTCCTAGTTACGGATTCTTGATTCCTTGAGAGATAAAAACCATCTGAGGGCGCTATCCTTACAAGTTTGGTAAAATAATTGGGCCATCATGTCTTCAGAAGCCCCTAGGAGAGTTATATAATGGTGATAACTGCGAAGATGAACAATCGGGGGTCCACTTCCTCTGAATTTATCGATATTGGCATCTTAAAATTATCGGGTAATCTCTCTTTAGGATAAGGATACATGTTAGTGTAGTCCATGTAATTTCTAGATATTCTGACTTGGTTGAACTTCTTATTTAGCATCTTGAGATATACTTTGACCTTTTTCAACTCTTCCTCTTTTGGATCAGTGATCATAGGCAAGTTAGCCCCAGGCTGCGTAAGGTTTGGCATGGGAAGCTGGGTAGGTGACGACCCATTAGCAGGAGGGGCACATGGAGCATGTTGATACTCTTCGGGAACCCAAATAGGCTCGAGTGGACCCATAACACAAGGGAATAGGGCCTCGGGCTCTTGAGGAACATGAACTTGGTTTCGTTTCATCTCTCGGACCTTAGTCTGGTGGTTGTCCATCTTGGACGCGAGTTGAGCTAAGAGTTACATCGGATCTGGCTTCACAACTGGTACTTGATATGTTTTCTCCACAGATAGCGGATGGATTCCGGACTCGAAAGAAGTAGCAGGGTAACAGATGAAGTTTTGGGGTGATTTGGCTGAAGACCGAAGTCAATAAGGAGCCAGGGCAAGGACGTGCAATCGACATGAGAAGGCGTAAAATGGGATATATATTTGAAAAAAGAAGAATAAAAATATTTTAGACATTTTTTTAGATTGAAAGGAAAAACATTTTTGGATTTTTTATACAGAAAGGAGAAATATCTTTGAATTTTTTATAAAGAAAGGAGAAATGTTTTTGGTTTTTTAATAAAGAAAGGAGAAAGGTTTTGGGGAGACAGGTCTCAGCATGATTATTATAATTATGTTGTTACTTGTATTAAATTCTCCAAAATGTAAAACGAAATGTCGGACGGGACCCGAGCCTGGAAAAGTTAGGTTTGTAACATATGCAAAGCTATGGTTGGAATTGTGACCAGGATCACGGGGAGGGTCTCGTTTTAAAAACGCTCAAAAATTTGGGCGACAGGCCGACCCAAAATTTTGATAGAGTTTCGGGTCGAAACCGGAAGTCTAACATGTATGTCCTAGGCTTGACACCTATATGTGGGTATGCAGTTGGTTGGGTGAATTAGAAAGTGTTATCCCCTTTGGCGTGACTTCCACGATATACATCTTGCTTTTGAGGGCAATCGGTACGTGTTGACAAGCCATTTGATATACCTGAGGGTACGTGAATTGGCTCACTATATACCTCATGGGGATGGTAGTGTGAGAGAGAATTCGATATACTCGGAGTACGTGAACGAGTTCCCTGCGATATACTTCCCGTCAAGTCTTCGATCAAGCGGTACGATGCGGGGGAACCGTTCGATATACGTCGAAGGTACTTAACCAATGGAAGGTGAGAGTCATATCGCTTAGGCTAATTGCACCCTGCCAGACTAACGCTCATCATAAAGTGACCCTCCAGTTAATGGACGAAATTTGGTAAATAACAATGCTCTTTTGTGATGTCGTGTGAATCATGCACGATTATCTTATTAGTATCTGATGATGAGAGTGTCTTTATTGATCATGCCAAACAGGGAGCAAAGTCCAAGAACCAAAGGTATACCAAGTATGGATGGATTATGCATACAACATGTGGATATATGTGATCCTAGGTGCACGTGGTGCAAAGTGTACATGGAGAATCTTCTACAAGTGTGTGAAGAGAAGCATAAGCATGAGGTACACATAAAAAGGGGAACATGCAAAGTAGGGGAGTATATAAGAAAATAAAAAACCCATGTAAATAGAATCTAGCCCTCATATAAAAACGTCCCTAGAGGATTCGCCACTGTGGCCATCCCCGATCCTCGCAGAGAGAGAGAGGTGAGGCGGGTTCATCTGCGCGGTGAGAGGAACTTGGTCCCGTCCATCCCTCTTCGGAGCGCTTCGATCGTCGGCGGCGATGTGTGAGGTGAAAAATGTAGAGAGATGGAGTCTCTAGTCTATTTTACTCAAAATAGACAAAAGAGGGCAGAGCCATCCCGAAGGACAACATCCAAAGATATACTAATACATACAAAACCAAAATTAATTCGAAAAGGGTTCGGAGGCTAAGTTACGAAATGGGAAGGTGTTAGGCACCCATTCATCCCTTGCGGTCTCTCATGGATTTTTTATTATTTTCCTTTATTTTCCCGTGGTATGTGTGCATGTGTATATGTAGTGGAGATTGGAATCACCGACTTGTATCATAAAAGAGATAAAGTGAGTCATCCATCGGAATGTTCTAAAAAAAATATTAAAAAATAGGATTTATATGATTATACTCGCATTGATCATTATAATGGAACGATAACACATATGCAATAATAGACACTAAGAACAAATATATGTATATGTAAATATATAGAATCTACGAGAATTAAGTTAAAAAAAACTAGAAAAATAGAATGTGGGAGAAAAGTAGGACTTGAATCTCGGGTTTTACCCTAAGACACCTACTTAGCCAATAGAGGCATCAAAGTCCACGTAGTTTGTATACAAAACGAGGGGTGGGGTTTATCCCGTAAATCCAATCGGGGACTTCTCTTATGTATGTGTGTGTGTGTAAAAAGGTATTTTAGTTGTGAAAAAAGTGTGAGAATTACCATTTGGGATTTATGAGCAAACCCTCTTTTTCTTATTTTTTGGGTTTTATTTATATGAAAATAAGGGATGTGTAATAATACTAAATAAAAACTATATTAGGATATGTGAGATATAGAGAATAAAAGTGCTATGTAATAAAATAAGTTAATGGGAATTTATAAGAATTTGATGAGAGAATTGAGAAAGTTGGACCTTCTTGAAGATCTTGAGCTTGATCTTGAATGTTGGAGAGAAACTCTTGCACTTGGATGATGACGAAGGGTAGTTAATTCACCAAGTTTGGTGAAAAGATGATGAAAAGTTAGGGTTGGAAAGGGATTTGGATGTATATATCACGCTGACTTCAAGAGAGGTTTTCTGAGTTCGCTGAGAGTGATGGATCTCTGATCTTGGGGTCCTTTTACAATGAGGTCTGGCCCTTATTTTTATAGGCCCAGGGTATTGCCAATCGTCACAGGTCTGGTTCTGCCAATCGGCATGTGTTTTCAGGCACACTGCCGATAGGCATACCGTTTGGCAGTCTCTTTCCGGTTCCTTCGAAAAAATGGTCGTAAAATGCAAACTGTTGATTTGAATTGCACATGGGGCAAAGCTCAAGAAATGTATTTTAGGGACCTTCGAAAGTCCTTTTGACTGGTCCCGGGTCTGAGAGTTGACTTCAGGTCAAATGTGGCTTGGAAGAGCTCGTCGGTCCTTTAGATGGGGATTAGCGGACGTAAATGGATCATTCATCCGCATGGTAAGTTAGAATCGCACACGGGGTGGACTGTTGAAAATTTTATGAGATACACTTCAACATTCCAAAGATTTTGACTCAGTTCAAGGAGTTAACTTTGGTCAACCGAGGCCTGGGAGCGTTCGGTGACCTTTCGAAGTAAAATGGATCGTTCATCCGTACCATAAGTCATAATTGCGCACGGGGCGGACTGTTGGAAAGGAGTTTCAGTGAACTTTGAGTATTCATTTAGTCTCGGTCGAGCTGAAGAGTCTAACTTTTGGTCAAATGGAAGGATTGCTTGATGGCCTCTAGGTCAGTACCCGGGGTAGGACTTAAGTTTGTAGTGATGAAGGGAGGTGTTAGGGACCTAGGGGGTGCTAGAATGGGGTGTCTACATGAAGGTTTTGGCGAGTGGAAGGGTTTGGTAGGGTTTACGTCGTAGCCATTGCGCCTCGCGGACAAGCCATGATTTTACTATTTTCCGCCGCTGCATTTGATCTATCTTTAGCGGATTCAGGGTTTTTCACACCTCTCTCCATGAAAGCGTCCAATACACCTCCCAATGGAACCACATGACACCATACATCATTGCAAATAATAATTACTTAGGATCGATCACCACTTTGATACCAATTATAAAATAAATTAGTGGAAGCAATCACAATACCACAAAACCATTGTGCTCTTGCATCGTAATAGTTATATATAATAACATGGATATTCTTTATTAAGCCCTATAGTATGAGAGAGTATAATACATTCAAATTAGAGTGGTTGGATTTGGAATCAAGTGAGGGGGAAATTAAGAATAGACTTGGCAAGACTTTTGAGGAGGAAGAATTGAGGTGAGAGAATAGTGGTTCGGATGTGAGAATGGTTCAATGTTTCGATTGATTCAATTCGGTATCATTTAAGTTGACTCGGTATCGCAAGGCATCACTCCAATTTCGAGAGGTGGATCCAAAAAAATCTGTCATTGTATATCACCGAGATATTTGTCGATTCCGAGATGTAACGTTGATATCTCAGAAGAGTTGGATGACGTGAATAAAATCATCTAACTTGATAGAGAAGAAGTTAAATTGAGATGAAGAACAAGAAGTAGGTTGAGTTGATTGAGAAGAAAAATCCATTTTTCACTCCATCTTGTGTTCGTAGAAATCGGCTTCAATATCACATTTTTGGGGTTTTCGAAAGGTTTAGTTTTATGTTGTTTCATAAAGAGATGAGACTTAAGTTTTTTGGTGTAATGCCCCAGTCCGAATTTTTGGGTTGCTCGTGGTCAACCCTATCCGACCTGAGCATTAGGTGTGAAGTAAAATGGAACAACCTATGTAATGTTGCTAGTCCAATTTTATTCAATTAGCATCTCACTTGTTTAGCATTTGATTCCAATTTAAATAAACTATGTGAGGGACACGTGGGATGCATCCCCATAATCCAAGCATACAGAGCTACTAACATAAAAGGAAAAAGAGAATACTTACTTATATGTCGTTCTCAAAATATAAAATCACTCCTAAACTACCGTAACAAGGACAAGGGGGTGAGTCGAATGCACAGTGGGAAAATACAACAATCCAGTATAAAATCGAATGACAGAAAGTAGACTCTAACACATTATATCTACGTGCACATGCAACTTCCACATACACACATACAAACACACTAGCAAAATTTTCGTGCCTAAAGGCACGAAGAAATTTTTTAAAATACATAATCACAAAAAGGCAAAAATTTTCCAAAGTAAGTACCTGTAAAATGGCAAAAATTTTGTTCCCTGACAAAACTAAGTGTAATTTAAAAACAAATTGGCCATAATATCCTTTATTTACAAGAGTAAACACCCTATTTAATAAATAATAAATAATCCAACAACTTATACACATAGTTGAATCAACTTCCACAGGTTGCAACCAGAATAGGTAAAAAAAATGAAAAAAACCTTACACAAACCAAATCTGTCAATGATAAAATAAACTGTCGACTTTAAAGTCGATTTTAACCCCATGAACAACGCTGAAAATAGCCCAAAACGTATCCAATGACCCCAGAATCACCTCATTCCGATTTACGGTTAAAACGTTATGGTATTTCTACCATAATATAGTATTTTAACTTGAAGCATAACTAGTAAGGCAATTCAACTACTGCTCGCACCTTTCTCAGTGGTTGGAATTTCAATGAGCGCATAAATATCTAACTATTTAAGACATATCATTGTCAATATTCACATAACATATTACTATAGTCATATATATAATGACACAACACATAACAGTGATGAATTAATTTGGGCCCCCTTTATGCTTTCCATTTATCATGCTTTGGAGATAATTACATGCTTAATATGATTTGAGAAAGCAACTTTAGTTTAAGAAATCAAATGATTCACATGTTCAAAATGGTACTCTTTATAATTAAACATCACTCAACTAAATGTTTAATCTTAAATATGATCACTTAAAACTAACAAAAATTCAATAAGGGGGTAAGGAAAAGAGATGAAAGTAAGTACACAAACTGAACTTGAAATTGAAAAACATGGAACATTAGAGCAATAAACGTCAAACAAAAATTGGGTTAGTGTTCTAGCAGACATGAACCCTCTAAGTTGATCAACATCACACGTCATTTGCAATGTAACCCAGCCGCTCATGTGAAGTCTGAGGCCGCAATGAAAGAGGTCGGGAAAAACCACTCAATTGATATAATACAGCAGCAAGAGAACTTAATTACGAATAAGAATAAGAAAAAACAAAATTAAGTAATAACAAGAAACATCAAAAAGTTTAAACCATAAGTTTTATAGTAAAAAAACAATAAGAAAAACTTTAAAATTAAGTTTTATCGTTGAGACCATATAAACAACAAATATGTTTATAAATATTAATTGATAATACATAGAAACATCTTAACTAATATTGGTTAGGAGCTTAATTTAATGTAGCTAAACTAAAGCTCTTAATTAACCAAATAAAATGTTTAAACCAAACAAAAATTCATAGAACTTTTTAAACTAATCAAAAGTTGTACATTTAGATCTGATTCCTGGATATGGAGTCATGGCAAGTAACTTGACATGATTTAGAAAGGAAAAGTGGTATTTATGAAGCAAAATGTGTTTTTTATGCACATAAGCAACTACTGAACAAAAGAAAAATCATCTTTGGAAATAACAGGTTCAAGGCAATACATTAAATTTCATTCTAATTGCATTTAAACATATAAAAGGACACAAGGCCAGTTCATTACTCAAATCACCCTGCCTAAGGTTAGATATTTTGACAACACTTACATTGGGTCAGTTCTAAGTGCCTGGTGTAGATTAGAAATCAAGTCATTTACATCTTCAATCCCCACAGAGTTTCGAATCAAATCCATAGTTAGACCTTTGGCCTCTTGAATAACAATGTGTATGCTTGCATGTGACATAAATCGGAGTACGCTTATAAGGGAATTCACACTCCTAAAACTGAAAGTTATGCTAAAATATTTAGTAGTCTCAACTATGAGGGACCCTGTCAAGAAACTGAACAATCAAAGGTTGAGACCAAGGAATCAAAAAGACCAGAAAAACTATATACTTACATATATAAATCAAATAAACTATGAATAATGAAAACTACATATAGGGAGTGAATTGGTTGAAGTCAGTGGTGTGCAATCCTCCTTTGTCGGAATGGTGATGCAATGGGTCAAGGCAGTTGGACCGCCCCCAACATCACACACTGACACACCAAAATAACTATAAAATATAAATGACATGTTGATACTTACAATAGCATTAAATCATCACTACCCCATTACATAAGATGATATAGTTTAATAATATTATATCATTTTCTTTCGATCATAAGTTTTTTTCTCAATAATAAAAAAACCCATTAAATTTAAGGCTTGTAAAACAAATGCACTGCTACTTAAATTGTACTAAAGATAATGTTATAAAATAAAATTGCTACGAACACAATAAAGATGTTTTATTGAAATTGCTACAAACAAAGAAATACCGCCTCAAGTATCTTAATACAACAATATTATATTGTAAATACACAAAGGTCTGACCATATGCATACACAACGTATAGAAAATAAAAAACAAAAGTAAAATGCTCATTGAATGATAAAATCACTAAACATACAAAGGTCTAAATTGTTCATCTAACTTACATTTCTGGACTAAATTTAATGCAAAACTCCCAAAATTGGAGAGTTGAAGGCAGTACTACCATTGACACTTCTTGTTCAACCATCTCAACATTTAAGTCCGCACATGTTTTCCAACTAGTGAACTCGTGTATCATACCATAATTAACTCCTGTATCGTAATAATAATAATTGTAATCATAATCGTAATCGTAATCGTATCATAACATAATGAATTCTTGTGGTAGCAAATGCTAATAATGATTTGGTATCCGTAATTATAAGTGAACGATTGTAGGTGATTGTCGTTAAGGTCCACCAAAATGAAATCCGTAGAGTCTAGTTTCTAGCATCATATGGTGATAAAAAAAATGTCACTACCTTGATCAAGAATCATAACCTGAATTGCAACATAACCTTCATTTCAGTTGTCAACAAAGGAACATATTAAGGCAAAAAATATCATTCGTAAAAAATTTCATTAGTAATATGTTATAAGACATGCAAATTGTTTATCACCCTACAATACCTCTGAGTTCGTGACCGAATGCATTAGTAATATTGTGTTCACTTTATTCTTAAATGCTATTAAGAAAAAAGTATCCTAATTATAGTTATACATTTGTGAGATCTTAAAAAAATAAATCAAGATCTTACAAACCATCAATATGAAACTAAATGAATTCTATAAGTTCAACAAATTCTACAGCTGAAATTAAAATTAATAAAAATTCACATTTAACACTTGCATTCAATAATATGATGTGGATTCAATGAAAACCGTGAACATGATGTGTCTAGATATAAACAACATCCTTAACATCAACAATATACTATATGGATTATGATTGATAACTCTGTACATTCCATTTTCTCAATAAAAATGAATATACACATAAATATATGTGATCAATAACATAAAGACATGTTCTAGAGAAGACAAATATTAATTATGATTGCCAACTCAATAATAAGTTCAATAATAACCCCGAAGAGGAACTAAAGTAGGTTGTTGTGCTGGCATATGAGTTGATGCTACTAGTTATGATGAACCCTGCTACGGATACTTGTGGCAGTAGTAGTTTGAGGCAGAAATATTGAAACTAGTGGTTGTGTGTATGTTGGTACCTGTTGGGCATAATTAGGGTTATAGTATTGTCCTCAGATTTGTTTAACTTGTGGATAACCTTGAGGGTGCATACTAAAATCTGTTGGCCATTATATTTCTGCACTTTCATAGGCACTCATGAGTAACGAGGCAGATGAAAGAACCTCGCCAGACTTAGCTAGTTTTGTTTTGTTTGAAACTAATTGATCATCTGCTTGGCACTTCTTGAACTCCAATGAACTCTTATGGTGTAAAAAAATCTTGGCATGATGGTTATCTGCCTTCTTAAAAAACTTTTTATCAGCCAAAGAGATCAAGGAAGTCCAGGAATATGTATATAGTTCTTCACTTTCTGTGACACTTGCAATTTTAAAAAAATTAGAGCCAGTAACTATGAACTTATCAACCAAAGAATCCAAAGAATCAATATGTTTTGGAATCGACTCGAAATGGATTAATGCCTCCATAGGAGGTTTTGACAACTAGTCATTTTCAAGTGCTTGATCAAGGATATCCCAAGATTTAAGGTAGAAAAAAATCCATTCATGTCTAATTGGATTTATCCTAAAATAAACAACATCAACATCAGAAAAATATCCACCATAGACCGACTATAATATCAACACTAAAATCTTATATAAAGAATTGTGTCTCCAAACTCCAATCATCATGAACCAAACATTTTATTTTCTCAACCATTGTATATCATAAATTTATAACATCTCGTTTAAAAGTTAATTTGAATACGAGTACAAACCAACATTTTTTTCTACTCCAAACCAAACCAAAACTTTTTTCATCTCATATCAACTTCTCATTCTCCACTCCCAACCAACATTTTTTCTTGTTATAAATTTGAATCAGTTACAAACATAATATAATTAGTTACAGACATAACATAAATCCGAACCAGTTATGAAATTCTATCAGTATATCATACCTGTGATTTTCATTGGTATTGCAAGAAATTATTTGCCTTTTCAACCTACACTTCAAATCATTCTTTTGTGTCATTTTACAAATATTAACATCCAATATCTGATCTAAAACTTTAAATTTGTGAGTATACCTCGTGAAATAGAGGTTTATTATAAGTGTACCATGAATTTATAACCTATAATATATAATAATGCCTTAAAATTTTAAATCATACTATAAAGGAGACTAAAACTAAAATCCATAAATCAGACCATGAATCTATAATCTACTTGCATTAATTTTAAAGACAAACAAAGGTAAGAAAAGAGTATCCGTTATCACAAGTAAAAACTCGGTAATAATCCAAAGTTACTAAATTAACATCATTGGTGTATATCATCATAAACTAACAATTTAAATAAAAAAACAAAACAAAATCACATTCATAACAAGTTATAAGACAAAATCAATTTAGTCAATTTGAAAAACAATCTCAAATGCATCATGTTTCATATGTAATTAGACACTAGCATAAAAAAATCAATATTTTAGCTCGAAGGCACAAGTGCCAAATGTAATTAGGCACTGTTTCAGTTACAAATTTGATAAATAGGTCATGATAGAGTGAAAAGAAACTATGTAACTAAAAAATAGTTATGACTTTTTTTAAATTATCAATAGTAATAAAGGCCGCGAGGGTTGAAATCACTACACTCAGTTAGGTGAATGGTTGCGGACTTGGGTCGTGACCAAAGCGACTAGTCGTGGATCTGGGCCGAAATCATATCACGCATGACCAAAATGTCGGGTCACTGACCAAATCCCTAACCACAGTTTGTGGTCACGAGGTTTTTGTACAGATGTCAACAATCATGGGCAAAGGCCGCGACCCACTCTTAGAATATGGTCACGGCCCAAAGCCAAAATCAATATTCCACCTTTATCGTGTCTAGTCACGACCCAAATACAAAACCCAACCTTTCACAAATCTGTACATGGCGCAAAGTCATGACCCGTGGTGGAGTTCCTCAAACCTTATTTCGATACTAAGCCTTGACCCATATCTCTCTGGTAAATAATAATAAAACATAATTAATGGTAAAATAATTAAAAAAAAATAATTAAGGGTCTAAAGTCGTGACCATATTAAACTAGAAAAAAATAATTAATGGTTGTTTGGTCCTATCCTTAAACTTGGATTCCCGCGACTGAGCGGCTGATTGCTACGTGTTACGTTAGACTCGCACGAGGTGTTTGTGCCACTCGCAGTGCCGTTTGGGGATTGCTAGGGGTTATCGCCCCCCGCAACATGCTTTCAAGCCTAAGTGTCTTTGTTTTCAAATTTTTGTCATATACTCAAATTGGGAGTACCAAAACTACGGCATCGATTGCTATGCATTACATTGGACATGCACGAGGTGTTCAGGCCACTCTTAGTGCCATTTAGGGACCGTTGGGGGTTCTCTCCCCCCACGAAATATTTTTAAGCCTAAGTGTGCATGCTTTCAAATTTACGTCCTATCCTCAAACTGAGGGTCCCACAACTATGCGACTGGTTGCTATGGGTTATGTTGGATGTGCACGAGGTGATCATGCCACATGAGATGCCTTTTGGGTGTCGTGGGGGGTGCTCACTTCCCACGGCACATTTTGAAGCCTATGTGTGCTTATTTTCAAAATTTGTGTCCTATTCTCAAACTGGGAGTCCAGCGACTGTATGACCAGTTTCTATATGTTACATTGGATGCACACGAGGTGTTCGTGCCACACTCGGTGCTGTTTATAGTCCCCCCAGGGAACATTTTCAAGCCTAAGTGTGTATGTTTTTGCCCTATCCTCAAATCGATAGTCCCGCGACTACCCGGTCAGTTGCTATGTGGTACGTTGGATGCGCAGAGGTGTATGTACCACTCGCGATGCCATTTTGTGGGCTACTGGGGGTGCCTCTACGACATATTTTCAAGCCTAAGTGTGTCTGTTTTCAATTTCGTATCCTATCATCAAATAGGGAGTCCTGCGATTGCGCGGCTAGTTGCTACATGTTATGTTGGACACGCATGAGGTGTTCGTGCTCCTCGCGGTGATGTTGGAGGTGATCAGCCCCTGTGGCAAATTTTTAAACCTAAGTTTACTTATTTTTAAATTCGTGTCCTATCCTCCAATCGGTCGTCCCTTGACTACGCGACCAGTTGCTACCTGTTACGTTGAACGCGTAGGAGGTGTTTGTGCCATTCATGGTTCCATTTGAGGGCACTGAGGGTGCCCCCTACCCCCCTCCAGTTGCACGTTTTCAAGTCTAAGTGTGCCTATTTTCAAATCGTTTCCTATCCCCAAACCTTGAGTCCCGTAGGTGAACGACCAATTACAATGTGTTACGTTGGATGCACATGAGGTGTTCGGGCCACATGGAGTGCCATTTAGGGGTCGTTGGTGGTCCCCCCATGACACTTTTTAAGGCTAAGTGTGCATGTTTTCAAGTCATGTCATATCCAAACATTGGGAGTCCCGCGACGACACGATTGATTGCTACATGTTAGGTTGGACGTGCACGCATTACAAAAAAAACTTCTTTTTACTACAGGGCTCCAACCGTCTTAAAAAGTCTTCTAGCCATCTCAAAAGCCTTTTGTGACGCCATTTTAGACAACAAATGAGCGTAGTCTTAGACCCCCATTTTAAAAGATTTTTCAGACGACAATAGCCGTCATAAAAAGTTCTTTTGAGATGGGAAATACGCTGTCTCAAAAGGTCATTGCTTACAAGACCCTTTTGAGACGACAACACAATCGTCTTTTAAAGTTGTTTAAGAGACACCGACATATGTCCCCAAATATTTTTTTGAGACGATAACTTAATCGTCTAAAAAATTCCCCATTTATGGAACCCTTTAGAAACAGCAAAGAAGCAGTCTTTAATAATTTTGGCACCAAAATTATAATTTCATCCATTCCATAATATACTCTATAATTATAAACAAAACCTCTTAAAAATAATATGACATATTTTGCATCCCATTTCAACACATAACATATGATTTTCCATTCAATTATAATTAAAGTTCATACAAAGAAAAATAAACAATTTAAACATTGTGTCCAACATAGATCTCTCTATACAATTTCACTCACCTCATTAGAAAAAATACATAAAAAAACATCTATCCCTAACATAAAATGATGTACGCAAAGTAAACTCGCAATCTTCAAGCATACGACCTCCAGCAAAACGACTCAAATATCTTGCCTTGTCCACAAAGGGTTTTCACCTACAATAAATTTATTAAGTGTCAGTTACCTTAAACAAAGAAGTACTTTTTTAATAGTTCCTATAAATGATAATTTTTAAAAACCTTGTCAAATTTGTATATCTTCGTATTTACTTTTAAAAATACTTAATATTGTTAAAAAAAATCGACCGAGTCTCCTTTATTTATTCATGAAAACCAACCTATTTAAACATAAAAATTAACTCAAAAACAACGACAAAAATAGCCACAATTTTCTAAACTATTAATTTAAATAAATATACACATTACGATTCCTTTTACCGTTGAACAACATAATGAACAAAATTTAACTTGAATATGTCTCACCCCTGCTTGTGGTTGAGAGCAAGACTAAAGAGGACATAAGCGACAAGGTCTTTGTTCGAGAGAATAAATGCAAAAGATCCAACAGTAAAAGGCTCAAGTATAAGTATAACAAGTCCTCGTGGGATAGTAAACTTCCTGCAACAAATGGGATACAAAATGCAATTAGCTATGGTTTTGAAAAAGTCAAGAAACAATAACTTGATTTAGATACTTGGACAATACTTGTTTAAAACCCAATACAAAAACCAGCTCCAAAGATGTCATGATTATATAAATATAAATAAAAACAAACACTAAAAATCTATGTGATTTAACTATTTAACACTTAACGGACTGATTATAAACTGAACCATATTACCTGACTTAAAGACTGAAACAATATACTTATAATTATAAAATATTCAAAAAAAGAGTAATGAAATGCCCCATAACCGATTTACGAAGTGATAAAGCAACTTAGCACACCTACCATATCGAGTACCAGCTAAGATCGACATTTGGAGAAGTGCATAAAAAATAATAGCACGTCTAGATATAGGCCTAAAAGAACGAATATTATAAGTTATCTTAGCTTTGCAGATGACTTAATAATATTCTTTAATGAATCCGGAAAGAGTCTGAAGAAGCTAATGGAGTTCCCATCCTCAGTCTGATTAACTTATTAGTGTGAGAAAAAGTGTTTTCTTCACAAGATCCAAAAGCCCTTATAGAACTATTCAATTTGTCGCTGAGGTGACTAAATTCAGGAATGGAAAACGAGCTATTAAATACCTTTATGTTCCTCTATTCAAAGGGAGAATGAAAGATTCTATGTTTAATTAATTGTTTCAAAGGATAGCTGCAAAAATATTTAACTGGAAGAAAAAAATCTTATCTTTTGGAGGTAACTATGCCTTCTTCAATCAGTGTTAAAATCAATGCCAATCTACGTTCTCTTTGCCCTTTTTCGTCCAAATAAGACTATTTATTTGATTGATAAACTTTGTAGTTTTTTTCTATGGGGTTTTAATAGAGAAAATTGGAAAAAATATTAGTGAGTGAGTTAGAAGAGCATTTATTTCCCTAAAATAGAAGGTGGGCTAGGAGTAAGGTTTTTGGAATCTATATCCAAGGCTATTAGAATCAAAATAGTTGGGATTATAAGAAGGGATCCTCAATATGGGGAGTCTTCATGAAGAAGAAATATCCATCCATGCCTACCTTGAAAAAAATCTATGGGAGCTCGAAGGAAAAGTAAAGTATGGAACCTCATTAAAGACAATTTAATAGTGAGGAGAGATGAATGGGTTTTGTCAACATCCTCTTCTGGAGAGTTCACTTTCTCTTTAACAGTAAACATTTCAAGAGATTATCAAATAAAGAGTAAGGCATTTTAGAGTCCTCAAATCTGGCTCTATTCCTATTGACCCAAATTTCCTAAAGAATATTAAAAAATATGATCTTATAAAATGATTTCAGACCTTGATCATAACTAGAACCTAACCACTACGACATTATCTTAGAAGAAGATAAAGAAGAGGAAATGATTCCAAGTTTGAATTAAAAGAAAGACCAAATTTGAGAATCTATTAGACCACTATGGAATAAATGATTTAAAGATTCTTCAGAAGAGACTCATAACCTCAATACAGATAAATTGAAAGAAGGTCTTGCCTCAATTAAAGAAGGTGAAACAAAGAACAAAATGGTGTATAAGGTTCAATATAAACCTAACAAGAAGTGGGAAACAAAATAAGCTAAAGAATAACAAGTTACAAGAGCCACTAATGAGTTTGAAGAAGTAAAAATTCCAAAAAAAAAGAATTTTCATTATCCAACGTTAGATTACCAAATTAATAAAGATTTAGAAGAAAAAATCAATGTAATTAAGGAATAAAGAAACAAGATAATTGAGAAATATTTTGATATGGAAGATATACACTCCTCCTATAGCTTTCTTTAATCCAATAAATTAGGAATTAGAAGGAGTAAAAAATAAAGAGGAGCATCATTTGACCCAGAAACATCAGAATAGAAAATTTACAACATAGCTGACCTGAAACAATTCTCATTCCTAGTGAACATAAAGATAAATACCTACACCAAGAAAAAAGAAAAAAATCAACAATAAGACGAAACCAATTAAGCATATTCCTTAGGGAAGTCTCATCCAGACTAAAAAGAAGCATTGCTTTCATGGCCAAACCTCTTATTCGAGAAGATCCTCAAGGCTTACCCTAGTTGCCAAGATCAAAAGTTTTCAATGATCATCTCCCTTATATAACATATAATAGTTATATCTGTTATAACATATATAACTATTATAATATGTATATGTTATATATGTTTTAACAGTTATATGTGTTTTATCACATATAATTGTTATAACATATATAACTGTTATAACATATATAACTGTTATGTGTTAAAACATATATAACTGTTAAAACTTATATAACATATATATGTTATAACAGTTATATATGTTATAACAAATATAGCTATTATATATAACATATATATGATTGGGGGTTTTGTTTCTGATGTTTAAATGATTGGTATAGGTTTCAGATGTAAGGTAGTTTTTAAAATGGTTGATGAATACCATTGGTTAAAAAGGAAATTCATTGGCTAAAAAGGATTCTTCCAGACTTATAACATTTGAAAAATGTTTTTAAAGGATGATTGATTCCACTCTAAGTCATTCCTACCTATCTTTTCATCTTGGTGAGAAACAACATTAAAATCTCTAGTGATTAGGTGGGTATATTTATCAATCTAATTACAACCCAAAGAGACACTTTTTTCTCTCTTGTGCATTTTTCATAAACCAGTGTAATTATAACGGGATATTTCAACATTTAATTTTCTACTTTGCCGATAAAGTATTGCTCATTATGATGAATTATGGTAACAATTAAACTAAATTTCCACATGAACCAAATTTTACTTGACATTTAGCTATAGCTATCTTCATAACGCAATTCAAATTGATGAGTTTGTATGGTACCTTTGCTATTTTGGGCTCAATCAGGGCTATAGCAGGTATCTTGTGAGTTCATGAAAGCTTTTGGATGTTTGGTATCTCAAGAAGACCTTGTTAAATGTTGCTGCAAAGATTTTTAATTCTTCTTACCTTGGAACTGAATATTCATCATTATCTTCAGCATCAGACTAATAGTATATTTGGTGGACTAAGTGTTTGTCATATTCAAGTAAGTCAGTAGCTTTTAGGGAGAGGTTGCAGGAATCAACTGACAAAGCTTCCAATGCACTGATTTCACATTGTTGGAGCCAATTCACCATTGAAAGTCGATGTAGCTGCAGCACTGAGATATCTCATGCACAGTTAGCAGGCTATGCAACACTAGCTGTTAACATTCAGCTAAGATATAATAAGCTATATGCCAGAGGAACTGACAGTGAATCTTATGATACCGGTCACCATAAGAGGGGATGCACCATTAGTATCCGAGGGCACCACCCCCAACTCCATCCAAAGAAGTTCAGTATGGCATAAGGAGAAAAGAGGTTGTTGATCACTATCGTCTCCTCCTTAGAAAGGAGGTACAATATGGACATAAGGAAGCGATGTATGAGGAGAAGCAAAGATAAAACTATGGCAAATGGTATGAGATGACAAATGCATCATACCGACTAGGTAAAACTCTTCCTCATACTTACTAAGGTAGATAATGTCTTCTCTTTGTTTTATGATCTGATATGGTATACTCCCTATTTTTTGAATGTTAGATCAGCTAAACAAATACATGATCATAAATATCAAATTAATCTTGAACCAAACTTCTAACAAGCATGACCGAAAGTGCTATTATTTAATGTTTCGCATTCCCAATCCCTTCTCTCCAAAATAACTGGTATTTTATGGAATTATGAGGGGATGACAGAATACCAGTGAGGCAATTATTATCCATTTTAGGATATTGAATTCATGTTTATAGGCGGTTCGATCTGATTTGTTTAGATCCAACGAATCAAATTTTCTTCAAACAGAAGAAGAGAAGTTTTTCTTTTGGTCCAGATCATGTATTCAATGTCTCTCTTATATCTTTAGGTTGAGTGCAGATTTGTCATTCAATAACATGTAAATTTTGAATAATTCCTAATAGTTTATTGTGTTATGATGCAGTTTTGTGGAATAAAGGAAGAGCAACATGGAGGCTACTAATGATACAAGTAACTAGAGGTCTAAAATGTACAAGAATCCTATTGTGTGTACAATGTAATTGTTAAGTACAATATTTCAAATTTATAGTAGGTGTTCCCATTCTTTTTTTACAAATTTATAGTTTAGCTTCTTGACCATGAACTAACATAAATCTCTTCGATTATATATTCATTACTGTTTTCCTCTGCTGCTTCATTAATTTGAACATCATCATCAACATCTCTTAACAGATTCTGTGTATTTTTGTCTCTTCAATGGAAGTAAATATCTCAGTGCCACTTTCTAAATAAAGGATCCATAAGATTGAGTTTGAAATTAAATATTGGTGTTGCAAGCCCTATATGTTCATTTTTTTTTAATCTATGAATAAATCTGTATCTACACTATCATTTATGAATGATATTTTGTTTGTCCTATTTTTGTTTCATATGTTATTAATTGGATTTTAATATCTATGTGTCATTTTTTATTCCAGATATACTTTGAAGTAGTAGCTGTCATGGTTTTGAAGTAGCTGTCAAAGGTTAGTGATACACTTAGCACTAAATTTTGAGGATGAATGATTCTTGGGGGCGTTGGGCATACGAGTTTTACTCTTTGATATGGTGTCACTTCCCACACGAGTCTTACTCTTTCATATGGTGGCGTGCCGCACACGAGTTTTACTATTTCTTATGGTGGTGTGGTTCCCAAGAGTTTTACTAATTCGTATGATGATGCAATGCGGCACGACCGAGTTTTAGTACCCACTTACTTCCACAGGCACATTACTTCTTCTAAGGAAATGATTTTTTCCAGCATCTAAACACTTTCAATGATTTGTGCAGGCTTTGATGAGTAATTTTTCAACATATGGTTTTCTGGATTGGAGATCTTCGATTGTAAAAGTCTACCTGCTGGTGAGCGTAATCTAGTCTATGAACATTAATGATTTACAATATATGGATTTTAAGGTGTTTGAAAAATTATTTTATAGGTATTTCATTTCCTTCTGGGGGCTACTTCAAACTTAAAGTGGTGACGTGCTGAAACTGTTACTTTCATGTATGAACTTGAGATTCATATCAATGAAGAGATGGAGATTTTAACACTCGAGGAGAAAACAAGTTTGTTTGAAAGTAGTACTATCAAAGTGTTTGACATTGATCTTGACACCCAAAAGGTTATTATGGTTAACCCTGAGGCATATACGTACGGCGATGAAGTGCTAAAGAAAGTGGACACTATGGGGAAGCCGGTACTTAAAGAAATCTATCCCAAAGAAGACAATTTCATATTCATAGTTGAGTCCACAGGTGCGGTCAAATCTTCTCAGTTGGAGCTCAATGCCATTGATATCCTGAAATAGAAACTCGATGCAGTTCGTATTTTGGACGATACTGTAGAAGCGGATGAACAGTTTGATGAAGTGGGTGCCCATATGCGAGGTGGGTGATCGAAATATATTTCATGATGTACTTAATCACTTACAGAATGGATGATAAACTGTCTTTTGTAAAGCATGTTGAGTTTCTAAGGACAATCAACCTATAAACTCTTGCTGGTGTTGCACACGTGTCGGAATTTTTTCATTGTTTATAGGTCCTCACAATGAAAATTTGTATTCATATCCCCCCCCCCCCCGGCATACTTGATACTCACAGGTTGTATATCTCATTTGTTCGAAAAGATTTAATATTCATGGGGTAAGTGTGTTTTGATGTTCCAATTTAAATCATGTGTATTATTTTGGTTTCAAATGTATAAAAGTTGTTTGTATAATTTAAATTTGAGTTTTTGTATTAATTTGGATACTATTTTAGGTATTTCTTTAATATACGGTGGAATTATAAGCCATTTTAAGTATTTCTTAACATGTATTTTGCATGTTTTGTTGCGGAACAAAATTTTTGCCGGTTTGAAATTTTTTTGATGTTCCTTCAGGCACGGACATTCCTCTAGTGTGTGTGTGTGTGTGTGTATATATATATATATATATATATATATATATATATATATATATATATATACGTCATGTCTTTGCAGTGGCATGTCCTGTTTTTCTATGTTTGTTATGTCAGTGTGTCCGTGACGTGTCGGACACGACACCCGTATCCGTGTTCGTGCTTCATATTCCCATGAGATATACTTGGATAAAATTATCGATTTTTTCAAAGGTTATACATGTTTAAATTAATTGGGTCTGTTACATATATCACAAAATAAAATCATAATCGAATAGTAAATCAAATTAGTGGCATAAAATACTTCCGAAAGACATGAATTAACTAACACAAACAAACATATCAATAATTTAACTAAAATTCATATAAACAAGTATACATATTTTCTCATAAACTAATCCTGAAACTATACTAGAATAACAAATGGACAATCCGGGTTTTTAATTGGCTCACCCTCAACCTCTTAACACCACTACAAATAAATCCAGTATAAAAAATAATGATATTAATCAATAAACAATAATTAAAATTACCTTTTATCCTTATCAATTCGACAATACTATAACTTGAATGTGATTATCTTAGTCGATCAAATTGTCTTCCTACTGTGACACCCCGCCTAATAAAATATCGGGCGATCACTCCTATATCAAATTAAAACGGGAGTCTCATATGGTTCATTCTTAACATCACTGTCAGAAACCAATTTAATTACTAATATCCTATTAGTCCGACGTCAAAATTTTAATTTAACAAATCTTTTTAACCAAACGATTTAAATAAAACAATAACAACAGTTTATATGCAATAACTGAAATAAAATAAAATAAACTAACCAAACACTCGGTACAATAATACAACCAAATCGAATGCCGCACTAAAAGGCGATAAAGAATAAATGAGTACAGTTGGGCCATCAGCCCGAATGTTTCTACAATACCTCCTATCTAGATCTCAATGATAGAAGCGTCTACAATAAACCTGCTTGCATCCATAGCTGCTGAAACAAACGTCTGACTCGAACGAATCATCATCCAGACGTCCCTGTGTCTGGACACCTATATATATATATATATATATATATATATATATATAGCAAGAGGGTAAAATAGAGAAATGGGTCAGAGCCCGAGTTTTGAAAACATTTTAGCAAGTGCTTAAAATCCATATTTTAAAATATGTTATTTCTCATATTTAAACTGGTATCGCTCTCACATGAGATACACCTCACCCCTCCTCTAATAGTGCACAACTATCGCATAGCTTTTAAAATAACATAGTTAAGCTACCCTGCCTAACTAATGTATTTACCCATCTTCTAATAATCCTCATAAATTCGAGTATTAATGACTAAACTTCTCCCCATTCCCAACATTACGTTACGTTCGTGCGTGGAGTGTCTCGCGAAGAGATATCCAAATAAGGACCCCCCCGATACACTACTACGTGACAATGTTAATCGTCGGGATCCATTAGGTGTTCAGTACATACTACATTTATACCATCCCATATATATATATATATATATATACATACATATATTTCGCTCTAGAACCTATGATTCACATTCATATAAATCTGGATATTCATATACCGAAAGTGGTACACACTTTATTCATTCTTTTCACTTTATACAAGGTTAAGTTACATGATCTCTCATATCATATATATAAACAATATACTATACGCAACAAGTATATTAATCATCCACCGAGCTATAATATAAATAGCTTAGCCATTCTCATTTACTAGGCAACCGTGGATTATCTCAAGTACACATATATGTTAATCTCAATACATATATCCATATCTGGCACCCGTAGGCTTAACAGCGGTGCACACATACTCTGCTATCCAATCCAAGTACATCTCGTACTAAAGGATCACATGTTCCACATCACTCAGGAACTGTAACAATACAAATCACATATATTGGAGGCGAACATGGTTCCAAGCCTATGGGCTACGCACATACCTACGCACCCATATGACCGTCAACACTATCATTCTCTCAGATAGCCCGTACCTAGGTTCCATGCTCTTGAGGTACCAAATCTAAAATCCCCCCGAAGGCATCACGGGATAAGATTGTCCTCTTTCGAACGCCAACCTCCCGAGATAGCATGTATGGTAGGTATGTCATACACATAATAAACAGTAATATAGGTACACATCCCACCTATATAAATATATCATCAGTTAGGTATTCACACAACCATATTATAATGATAGGTATTTATCTCACCTATATATAATTCCCCACGGGTAATTATTTAACCTATGTATATAATAACATCCGGGCATACGCACAACCCGTATAATAGATCCCCTACATAGTGTATTTATATCTCGAATATCTTACACATTTATCAATTTTTGACTAATCCCTAATATTTTATTTTCGAGCTTTTCTCACCGCACAATGATAATATCAACAACCCCGATATATTCATTCATCTCATAATATATATATACTTTAACGACATAGTATATATATTATTTATATCTCTTCTCAATATACTATGGATATAATTTCCAAATTCTTATAACGATAGCCAATAACTTCGAATATTTCCATTCATAATAATATAAGCAGCCACACCCTTAAAATATTACCCCCAATACGTACTCTTTTATTTATTATTCAAATCACACCTAAATACCCCTTTAAGTATTATTCCTCACGAACACCCTTATTTGGGTAAATCTTGAATTTTACTTTCAACTAACCCAAGGTACACGCCTTACTCAAAAAAAAATATTTACAAGTCCCCACACTATTTTTAGGAACCCCAAATATTTATCTCCAAACAATTCTAGCCTTTATTTTTCCAATTTTCGATTTGATTTTCGAGTTGATGGTTTCAACCCCGAAACAGCCATCTTAGAAAAATCATAACTAATTCAAAACAAATAAGAAAAATACGCGGTCAGTGCCCACGCGACCGTATCAAATATATCTACAACTTTTATGTTTTGAACGAGAGCTGAATCGGCTGTCTTCCTAGCCGAAATAGTCCGGAAGTGACGCTGGTCACTATTCACCTTCTTCTCCAAAAATCCAAGCCTCCATTAAAGCACCTCCAAGCTTTTTATCTCCTCTCTAATCATCATTCAACCTCAAGAAACCATAAATACACATATAGAAAGGGTTCTAATCATCCTAGAACCCATTTCAACAATTAATTTCAATAAATTCCAAGTTTCCCAAATTGGGTATTAATCGAGTTATATTCATTTTAATCTTTCGAAAACCCCCTTTGATCCACGAAATTTCCACCCAAAAATCTTTAGTTATATACCAACTACAATATGAGAAATTAATCACAGTTAATCATAATGAAATTTAAACACTTGTCTCGTTGATTAAATCCGACGACCCCGAGTCGAATCCCGCGAAGTTTGGCCGGAAATCTCTTATTTTCTTCTCTTTTCTTTCTTCTTCTTATTCTTTCTTCTCTTTTTTCTCTCTTCTCTCTCTCTCTCTTAGGGCTGATATGTGGGGGAAATAAGGTCTTTCCCTTTATTAAACCCAAAATTTGGTATATACCCAATTGTTAAATGACTCGTGCACTCATTTACGAGTCCCTACTAGTCCAAAAATGCCCGGAACCCAAATACTACCCCCGGATACTCTATTTTGACTATCTCGGCCATTCCGAATCCAATGGCACAGTCTAAATCTCCATCCGATCCACTTAACTAAAATTCACTAGTTTGACCCAACACGTTCAATACGCGTGTTTTCCAATTTAAAATATTTTTCTTTGTCGCTTTACCCAACTGCGACATGTAATAAAAATAATATACTCATATACTTAGTCTCAAAATATAATCTACGTAAATATTAATCTGTCACTCGAAAACTAATATTTACTATTCACTTAATAATATTGAATTTATTTAATTTCACTCATTAATCCCAAAATTACTATTCACAATAATTCTTCAAATTACCAAATTACATCCATCGAGTAATTTAAATATCTTTAACAGTACGGGGTATTACCTACTCCCCCCTTACAACAGAATTTCATCCTCGAAATTCAGATATAGCCTGTACCGGTACTCTAGAATCGGTATATACACTACGTCCTAGCTTAACCAAATTTATATATAGCTTAACACAATGCTATCCCACTATATTGCACCCATCTCAAGGCATAAGCTCATATATATATATATATTCTCATCATCGCTATTCATATATATACTATTCCTGCACCCCCGGGTTAACACCCATTAGCGCACTTAATCAATAATATCATATAATAGGCATACACACACCCTATTAAGATTCACGTGCATATTCCCAATCTAATCATACACATCTCGTACTTATTTTATTCTCATCGCTACGTATTGTATAAATATTCAGATTACTATCTCTCTCGTAATCTCCAAGGTACATTGCCTATACCGAATAATTAAAGTATTAACTCTCATATAATCTTCCGGAATTTAGTACTACATATACTCCGTCTTTCCTTGGAGTATTCTAACAATACAATCATGTGCAAGCCACTCTTCAACACTCGTTCCAGTAAGATTATGCTCTACTTTCTCACAATAATTTGGTATCCTTTTCATCAAGAGGTACCTTTTAAATGACTTTCCATAACCTTTCAACCCATCTCAGGTGTGCTAGCTCTCGTTGAACATAAATGATTGAATTATCGTCATTCTCACACGACATTCAATTCGTCATACCATTTTAACCGTTTTTATAACTACCTTGCAACATAAAGTCTAGATTTATATCTGCACGACCATTGTAAACGTTCGACATGTAATGATCTTCTCTAAACAACGGGCATTATTTCTTCGGGGTAATACTCACACATGGGTTATCCTAATCTGCAAAATTTAATTCTTCCTATACATGGAAATCCAATCCTTCTTAAGGTTAACCAATGAATCTTCTTGTGGTTAACTCACAATAGTCTTCCTATATCATTACTGATAGTCTTATTGCCCTTACTTCGTGGTAGTCTTAAGTTCTAGGTGTTTCTAACACACATAATATGAGTATTATTCTAACTATATCCCTAGTGACCAAGACCTCTCTCGACTTCTGACATTTTCTCGATTTCGTGCGTGGGACATCTCGCAAAGCGAAATCCAAACAAGGAACCTTCCCAATACACTACTCCCTCGCTTCGTCGGTCATCGAGATATAGCGATCTAAGGGACACCAATGGCACGTTCTAAATCCTACCTCGTTAACCTACAGATTTACTTCTACCACTATATCCTTCCATCTTTACCAAATGGAAAGCCCAACTAATTAGGGCGCCTACTCTCGACAAAAGCATTATGAACATCATACCCAAAATGTATTTCCTCTGAATTTCCTTGATATTCAAAGCCTGGCTATAAGTCTCAAATTAATTTCCTTTATATTACCTCACCCACATACTTGCGGTGAGAGGAAAATTTTGGTGCTTCTTCATAGCACTTGTATCTCTATATAATTATACAGTCATCAAATGGCTCTCACTCAATAGTGTTTCCTCTACACTAGGTGACTTATCATCAAAACCAACATCCTTGCATTTTATAACATCTGTCCACTCCCGACATCGTTAAGGTTTGTACATGGAGTGTTTTGTTAGCTTCAAATATGCAACCAGGATAATCCCATCCCATCCCATCTACAAATAAAATATGGTCAGAACTCTCAATTCTGTCAAAGAGCCATACCACAAGCGCTTGCACTAACAGTAAGTCCTTCGCGCGAACAACAACAAGCTTAAACTCCCATCTTAACTATAATTCCTGCATACCTTAAATTATATCTATAAGGTCCACATGAACTCAAATCATGGTAATGAAACATCTCCTCATCGAAGTTCCATCTAAACATATAATCAAGGTGAGCTCATCCAGAATTTATCTCGCATTCCATTCTTTATTATATCCGTATATATATGTTTCACCTCTCATATGAATATCTATACATAATATACTATGCACATCAAGTGTATCCATACTTATATATCATACACTATATAAGTATAATAACCATCCCTCAGAGCTATAACTTAATGGATGCAGTGTCTCAATGCTATCATCTTCCAGGGAATTAATTACACATCATCCTGGGTACCAACGGTCAGACTATCACACCGACTCGGCAAAAACCATATCATATAAGTATACCAATCACACACATATATATTTAACATATCACATATATACGTCTGAATATGCTCGTATATATATATATATATATATATATATATATATATATATATATATATATATATATATATATATATATATATATATAATATTGTTCGGCTAATCATGCATATTCTATGCTCACTTATAAATTTTAAGTTACTCGGCATTCGTACAGGCTTAACACTCATTTAAATAAGCCTACGAGAAGTTCGGAACAAAAATCGGGCCTTAAGAGTCATTCTGGAATCTTGTTAGAAGACCCAGAATTCTTGTTTAAACGAGCTCGTTCGAACGACATTTCGTTCGAATGACATTTCCAACATCGAAGGAACTACCCACTGGAACCTCGTTAGAATTATTGTTAGAAGTCTCGTTCGAACGACATGGGAAGACTTCTAACGAGATTTCTACAGATGCACAGTTCATCTCCAAAATTTGTTCTTCCCATTTTTCCTTCTCCAATTCAATCCAAAACTCATTCCAACCCAAATACAAGGTTCCCAAACTACTTTGAGTCACCCTAGAACACTTCTTAGCATAGTTTAGGGATTAAATCCTTTTAATTCTTCAAGAAAATCCAACAAATCCCTAAAAACAAATTTCATGAGTTATATTAACATAACCCAAAATTATTCATCTATAAAAACTCCATTTTTTTATTTTGTGATTAACATCTAATTCACCAAATTTTGCATTCTTATTAAGGGGAAAAAATCCATCTGTAAGATTAATTTATGAGCAATACGTCATGCTCCCCTGAATATGGTGACCATCGTCCCCACCATTTCAACATTGCTCTAACGAGTGAAAAAATTTTCCCCAAATTTTCACATATGGGTATTCCCATACCCAAATCTAAGCAAGAGCTCCTGAGCCCTCTACTTCCTTTGGAAGAACTACACTACTTCCGTCGAGCTCCACTTCAACGTATGGTCCTTATAAAAGACCTATTAGCTTTTTCGTAATTTATCCTCACTAGGCAATTCAAGTTTAGCACCATTCTCTACTATAGCGGTGCATATATAATTATAACTACTATTCTATAGTAGTCATTGCAGCAATCCATGACAATGCCGTAAGTAAAATGACCTTTACCAAGGTACTCATTTCCAACATCAACTTACAGTTCTAACTAAGCCCCGCCTCCTGCTGCACTCACAATGGACTTTTAAGGTCGCCCTTCGTCGATCAGCACAAGAATCCCGAACGAGCCCGCAAAAGATTTACTATAATCTTATATAATGGAAGGAGAATGAAATCTCACAAGAGTATATCAACAATCCTAATCATAAGGCTCTATATCAAATCAAAAGCAACACTGAAAGCGTCGTACGTCCGCACAGATTCCTATGGACACTAGAACCTGATGCTCTAATACCACCTGTGACACCCCGACTAATAAAATACCGGGCGATCACTCCTATATCAAATTAAAACAGGAGTCTCATATGGTTCATTCTTAGCATCACTGTCGAAAACCAATTTAATTACTAATATCCTATTAGGCCGGCATCAAAATTTTAATTTAACAAATCTTTTTAACCAAACCATTTAAATAAAACAATTACACCAGTTTATATGTAATAACTGAAATGAAATAAAATAAAATAAAATAACCGAACACTCGGTATAATAATACAACCAAATCGAATGCTGCACTAAAAGGTGATACAGAATAAATGAGTACAGTTGGGCCATCAGCCCGAATGTTTCTATAATACCTCCTATCTATATCTCAATGATAGAAGCGTCTACAATAAACCTATTTACATCCACAACTGCTACAGCAAACGTCTAACTCGAAAGAATCATCATCCAGGCATCCCTGTGTCTGGACACCTATATATATATATATATATATATATAGATAGATATAGCAAGAGGGGAAAATAGAGAAACGGGTCAGAGCCCGAGTTTTAAAAACATTTTAGCAAGTGCTTAAAATCCATATTTTAATATATGTTATTTCTCATATTTAAACTGGTATCTCTCTCACATGAGGTGCACCTCACCCCTCTTCTAATAGTGCATAACTATCGCATACCTTTTAAAACAACCTAGTTAAGCTACCATGCCTAACTAATGTATTTACCCATCTCTTAATAATCCTCATAAATTCGAGTACAAATGACTAAACTTCTCCCCATTCCCAACATTACGTTACATTCGTGCGTAGAGTGTCTCGTGAAGATAAATCCAAATAAGGACCCCCCCCGATACACTACTACGTGACAAAGTTGATCGTCGGGATCCATTAGGCATCCAGTACATACTATATTTATACCATCCCATATATATATATATATATATATATACATATTTCTCACTAGAACCTATGATTCACATTAATATAAATCTGGATATTCATATACCAAAAGTGGTATCACACTTTATTCATTATTTTCACTTTATACAAGGTTAAGTTATATGATATCTCATCTCATATATATAAACAATATACTATACGCAACAAGTATATTAATCATCCACCGAGATATAATATAAATAGCTTAGCCATTCTCATTTACTAGGCAACCGTGGATTATTTCAAGTACACATATATGTTAATCTCAATACATATATCCATATCTGGCACCCGTAGGCTTAACAGCGGTGCACACATACTCTGCTATCCAATCCAAGTACATCTCGTACTAAAGGATCACATGTTCCATATCACTCAGGAACTGTAACAATACAAATCACATATATTGGAGGCGAACATGGTTCCAAGCCTATGGGCTACGCACATACCTACGCACCCATATGACCGTCAACACTATCATTCTCTCAGATAGTCCGTACCTAGGTTCCATGCTCTTGAGGTACCAAATCTAAAATCCCCCCGAAGGCAACACGGGATAAGATTGTCGTCTTTCGAACGCCAACCTCCCGGGATAGCAAGTATGGTAGGTATGTCATACACATAATAAACAATAATATAGGTACACATTCCACCAATATAAATATATCATCAGTTAGGTATTCACACAACCATATTATAATGATAGGTATTTATCTCACCTATACATAATTCCCCATAGGTAATTATTTAACCCATGTATATAATAACATCCGGGCATACGCACAACCCGTATAATAAATCCCCTACGTAGTATATTTATATCTCGAATATCCTACGCATTTATCAATTTTTGACTAATCCCCAATATTTTATTTTCGAGCTTTTCTCACTGCACAATGATAATATCAACAACCCCGATATATTCATTCGTCTCATAATATATATACTTTAACGACATTGTATATATATTATTTATATATCTTCTCAATATACTATGTCTATAATTTCCAAATTCTTATAATGATAGCCAATAACCTCGAATATTTTCATTCATAATAATATAAGCAGTCACACCCTTAAAATATTACCCCCAATACGTACTCTCTTATTTATTATTCAAATCACACCTAAATACCCCATTTAAGTATTATTCCTCACGAACACCCATATTTGGGTAAATCTTGGATTTTACTTTCAACTAACCCAAAGTACATGCCTTACTAAAAAAAAAAATATTTAGAAGTCCCCACACTATTTTTAAGAACCCCAAATATTTAACTCCAAACAATTCTAGCCTTTATTTTTCCAATTTCCGATTTGACTTCCGAGTTGATGGTTTCAACCCCAGAACTGCCATCTTAGAAAAATCATAACTAATTTAAAAAAAAAAATCAGAAAAATACGCGGTCAGTGCCCACATGACCGTATCGAAAAGATCTACAACTTTTATGCTTTGACCGAGAGCTGAATCGGCCTTTTCCTAGCCGAAACAGTCCGGAAGTGACGCTAGTCACTATTCACCTTCTTCTCAAAAAATCCAAACATCCATTAAAGTACCTCCAAACTTTTATCTCCTCTCTCATCATCATTCAACCTCAATCAACCATAAATACACATATAGAAAGGGTTCTAATCATCCTAGAACCCATTTTCAACAATTAATTTCAATAAATTCCAAGTTTCTCAAATTGGATATTAATCGAGTTATATCCGTTTTAATCTTTAGTTATATACCAACTACAATATGAGAAATTAATCCCACTTAATCATAAAGCAAGTTAAACACTTGCCTCGTGGATTAAATCCGACGACCCGAGTCGAATCCTGCGAATTTTGGCCGGGAATCTCTTCTTTTCTTCTCTTTTCTTTCTTCTTCTTTCTTCTCTTATTTCTCTCTTCTCTCTCTCTATCTTAGGGCTGATATGTGGGGGAAATAAAGGCTTTCCTCTTTAAACCCGAAATTTGGTACATACCCAATTGTTAAATGACTCGTGTACTCATTTACGAGTCCCTACTAGTCCAAAAATGCGCGGAACTCAAATACTACCCCCAGATACTCTATTTTGAGTATCTCGGCCATTTCGAACCCAATGGCACAGTCAAAATCTCCATCTGAGTCACTTAACTAAAATTCACTAGTTTGACCCAACACGTTCAATACGTGTATTTTTTCTAATTTAAAATATTTTACTTTGTCACTTTACCCAATTGCGACATGTAATAAAAATAATCTACTCATATACTTAGTCTCGAAATATAATCCACATAAATATTAATCTGTTACTCGAAAACTAATATGTACTATTCACTTTATAATATTGAATTTATTTAATTTCACAAATTAATCCCAAAATTACTATTCACAATAATTCTTCAAAGTACCAAATTACATCCACAGTGTAATTTACATATCTTTAAACGTACGGGGTATTACACCTACATCCAAAAATCGTATTACAAATTTTAAGGTCAACCATGTATCACTGATTGCAGCAGTTGAAACACAGATAGAATAAACTAAATCCCAACTCTCAAACACAAATTCGAAATAAAATTGCTGAAACCAATAGCATATCCACTTATTCAAAATATCTCATAAATTAGTATTTGGTCCAATGCTTAAATCAGTATGACATTACTTTTCACGTCCTATACAATCTTCCAACCAATTAAATTAAGAACATGAACCCTTTAACATGTAAGAATGGCATAAAACATAAAAATAATTAAGAGAGAGAAATAATACTACCTACTCAACTTCACCGGCGACGATTATGATGGAGAGGGTTGGTGCTAGGGCTAGGGAGGCGAGGGTGTGTGGGGCTTAGGGCGATCGAGGGTGAAGAAGGAGAAGAACGGGCTTAGGGCGAGCGGGTCTGAGAAAAGATGATGGATAGGGGATTTTCTTTTGGTCTTCTTTTGGTTTCTTTTTTTATTTTCTTAAACTTTGCTGATAGAAGAAGCGGGAGACTAAAATTCACTAAGGGGATCAAAATTTTCAGCCGTCTCATAAGTTATACTTTTTTAGACGACTATTAATTTGCTGTCTCTTTTACTAGTGTCTTTTGAGATGGGTAATAAAAAGCATCTTAAAAAGAGTAGTTTTTAAGACTCGTAATTTTTGCCATCTCAAAAGCTTAGTTTTAGAGACCCAAATTTTTTTCATCTTAAAAAGTAATTTTTTGTAGTCACGAGGTGTTCGTTCCACTCATGATGCGATTTGGGGGCCATTGGAGTCCCCCTCCCCCGCGCAACACATTTTCAAGCCAAAGTGTGCCCATTTTTAAATTCGTGTCCTATCAGTAAATCGAGAGTCTCTCTAGTGTGCGGCCTTTTTCTACATGATATGTTGGACACGTACGAGATGTTGGTACCACTCGTGGTGCCATTTGGGGGCTGTTGGGGTGCTCACCCCCCCCCCCATGGCACGTTTTCAAAACTAAGTGTGACTGTTTTCAAATTCGTGTCCTATTGCCAAACTGGGAGTCCCATGACTGCGCAATCATTTGATATGTGTTACGTTGGACGTTCAAGAGGTGTTAGTACCACTCGTGGTTCTATTTGGGGGCCGTTGGGTTCCCCCTGTGACACGTTTTCAAGCCTTAGTGTTCTACATACACTTGACTGACACATAGTTGAGAAGCTTTACCGCACTAAGATTTTCCACTAAAGTGAAAAGTTGCACACTTAAACATACCATCAAACGCATAGGGAATATGTCAATATAAAGTGCATAAATAAATTCTCCCCTTTGTCTAACATGATCTATCGAAGAAAGTCATCTCCCTCTAAGTTAGATTTCCCTAAATTAAAATGTCAGGAATAGATAAAGATTAAAGTGCATAAAACAACCCATTTCACCCCAATTATAAACAAATTCTCCACCTAAAAGGGACAAGTAAAATGGAAAAACAAGTATATCATGCAATGGTGTATGTAGAAACCACATTCTAGGACCCCCTAAGTCTCTCCTTAGGTCCCTATCACTTCCCTATTTTACTACAAACCCTAGGTCGCACTTCGAGTACCGATTTAGAGGCCACTGGGCGCCTCTGGGTCCCATTTGAATAGTTAGAGGGAAATGTCTTTGAATCCTTGAAGAGCTCCAAATACCCTTTCCAACGGTCCTCCTCGTGCTTGAATCGTCATAACAATTCAGACGAACGGACCATTTTAATACTAAAAATCATTTTGGAGGCCATCGAGCGCTCTAGGTCCCCGAATTCACCCCAATAAAATTTTTCATCAAGAAAAATCTCTTTGAATCCTCTAAGGGAACTAAAATCCCTTTCCAATGGTCCACCTCGTGCGTAAAACAACATAACCATTCAGACTAACGATCAATTTTCCCCTAAAAATTGACCCGAAGGCCACTGGGCGGTCTCGAGATCCGTTTGACCTAAGCCAACTCTTCATCTAGAACGAAACTGAATGAATCGTTGAAGGAATGTGAAATCCCTTTACAAGAATTCAGCCGTGTGAAATTCTGAGCTACGACACAGAAGAATGATCCATTTTACTCAGAGAGGTCATCGGGTGCTTCCGGGCCCTAGTTGACTAAGGTCAACTTTCTAAATCAAGAAAAACTCTTTGGAATGTTCAATTACATCTCCTAACCTTTCCAAAGGTCTACCCCATGCATGATTCTGACTTACCATACGGACCAACGATCCATTTTCGTTCGACGATCTCTCGTCTAAAGGACCGAAGTGCACTTGCAAGCCACATTTGACCAGAAATCCACTCCCAGATCCAGGAGCGGTACAAAGGGATCTCAAAGGTATCTGAAATAACATTCCAATGGTATTCCTCACGCATAATTTGAATCAATGATTTGTGTGCAATAATCTTTTTTCCCGAAAAGTCTGCACAAGACTGCCAATCGGCAAGTCCTGAACCTTGCCAATCGGCACAATGCCAAGGAACATATGCCGATAGGCACCCCCTGGTGTAGGCCGATCAGCACCCCCTTGGACCTATAAATAGAGGCCAAGGACTCACTCCTAGATCATGGACGAACTCCAGAATCAGCAACAAACACAAGCTATCCATCAGCATCAGTGATCTCAATAATTTGCAAAGTTCTATATCAGTAATTCCATTCAAGCTTAAATTCATATCCTTTTCAAACCCAATTTGGCAAAAATCCTTCTCTCTCATCAACATTCATCAAGATCCAAGGAAGTTTACCCAAGATCAAAGCTCAAGCTCTAAGGAATGTCCAATTCTTTCTCCCTTTCTTTTAATTCTTTGTTTTTACATAAGTTACATTAAATCCATGATCTATTTTTACTTTAGTTCATACACACTAACATCCAACTTTTTATTAGTATATTGCACATACTTTATTTTCTATAAAAAAAAAGCCAAAAAACAAATAAAAGAGGGTTATATTCATAAATTCTGAACGGAATTTTCCATCAAACATTTTCCAAAACCAAAAACTCATTTTCTACACATACACATATAATAAAATTCCATCAGAATTTATGGGTTAAACCCCAACCCTTTGTTATATTTGAACTACGGGGACTTTAATGCCTTTATAGGCTATGTAGACGTCTCGGATTAAAATCCCAAACTCGAGACCAATTTTCTCCAAATTTCTCAAAATCCCTCTTTTCCATAATTATCATGTTTTTATAAGTAATATGCTTGTTTGCGTTTCATCTAACACATATTATCATTCTCCAATAACGATCATTGTCGTAATGAACACTCATATTTTATCTTTTATTTGTTTTGGGGAACATTCCTAAGGATGACTTTACTCTACCTTATCGATGCTATGAGTTGGACACTTCCGATATCCATTATATAAACACATACATAAACTTCAGGGCCATGAAGGAAAATATTAACACTAGTACATGAAATATCGAAAGGGCGAAATGGGTGCCTACCAACTTACCATTCCATAACTTAGCTCCTGAAGCTACGATCTATTGGTTTCGTATGCATCCGTTTGTCCTTGTTGCGTGCTCTCAAAGTGGCAACGTGTTCTTTTGCCTGTTTTGTGTAAAATAGGCCGGCGACTCCATCTCTTTCCCTTCACCCCATCTCAGGGATATCAATGTCTTGTTCACACGTACCGATTGCCCTCTATTATCATTCCGTAACTTAGATCCTATTTTCCTCTCACACGCACCGTCCCCATGAGGTATATAGTGAGGCAATTCATGTATACTCAGGGATATCAATGTCTTGTTCACACGTACTGATTGCCCTCAAAAGCAAGATGTGTATTGTGGAAGTCAAGCCAAAGGGGGAACACTTTTCAATTAACCCAACCAATGCATACCCGGATATACGTGTCAAACGTAGGACACACATATTAGATTGTCGGTTTCTACCCAAAACTCTGCTGAAATTAAGAGTCGGCATGCCGCCTGAATTTTTGCACAATTTTTAAAACGAGACCCTGATTATGAGCCTGGTTACAAGTCTAACCATAGCTTTACATATGTTGCAAATTCCTTTTTTTCTAGGCCCAGGCCTCATTTGGCATTTCTTTTTTTTTTACATTTAGGTAAACATAATACAAGTGAGAACCTAATAAACATAATAATTATGTTGAGACCTATCTCTCGTCTTTTTCTCTCTCTTTTTCAAAAAAAGTGTCTAAAAGCATTTTCCCCTTTTGTCAAAATCCCAAAAACATTTTCTTTACCTCCAGAAATATTTTGTCCTCATATTTTTAAAATGGAATGTCAAAAACATTTTCCTCCTTTTCTAAAAATAAGAAACTTCCCCTTTTCTTTTTTGAAAATAAATTCCAATTGTTTTTCTTCTTAGGTTGACCACATACCCTTGGCTTGGCTCCCTATTGGCTTCGGTATTCAGTCGAACCACCTCAAAGATCTACCAGTCCCCTTAATTCCTCCGATTTTGAGATTCACATGCCTTCCATGGAGAACACGGATCAAGCATCGAATGTACATCCAAATTTGTTGATGATTCTGACTCAGCTCACCGCCAAAATTAATAACCTTCATATCGAGGTTCATGAGATGCAAAGAAATTGGGTCTCTATCCCCAAAGATCCCAAGGTCATTTTCCCTCGCGCCATGGGTCTACCAACACCTGATCTTATTTGGGTCCCTAAAGAATAGCATCATGCTCCACGAGTTCTTCCTGCTAATGGTCTGCCACTAGCCCAGCTTCCTATGCCAAACCTTCCTCAGATCGGGGTTAATTTACCCATAACTACTGATCCGAAAGAGGAAGAACTGAACAATGTCAAGTAAGACCTCAAGATGTTGACCAAGAAGTTTGACAAAGTTAGAAACTTGGAGAACTACATGGCCTACACCCACATGTCTCCCTATCCTAAAGCAAGGTTAACAAAGAAATTCAAGATGTCCAATATTAAGAAGCTTGGAGGCAGTGGTTCCCCAATGGTCCATCTCCTCATAAATCATCGATCCATCACTCTCCTAGGGAATTCCAAAGAAATAATGGCTCAGATGTTCCAATAGACTTTAAAGGGCAGCGATCTCCGTTTGTTCCTATGCCTTGAGGAGTCCAAAATCCACAGTTGGGAAGACATTGCCCGTGAGTTCATGTCATAATACAAGTGCAACGAGGAGTTAGAAGTTACCCGCCATGACTTAGAGAGACTTAAGAAGAACACTGGGGAATCAGTCAGCAACTTCATAGAAAGATCGAGAGAAAAAGTAGCTACCATGACCAATCGACCTTCCGAAGAAGAACAAGTCAGCATTGTGAAAAATAATTTCTTTTCCCATGTTCGATCTACCATGGGAGGATAGTATTACCCTTAATTTTGGGACCTCCGAGAAGAAGGAGTGGAAATTGAAGAAGGTCTCACCAAGACAGAAGATGAACCAAAGAGAGCCTCTGAACATTTTGTTCATAAAAAGTTTGAAAATCCTGCTAGTACCGTTGTTTCTACCATCAACAAAATCTCTCAGCGTACTGCTTCATTGGCACAAAAAAGTCACCTTAACCCGATCCGAAAAGAATACACTAAGCTTCATGCTCCGCTCTCCAAATTCTACCAGTCCCTCTGGAGTTAAAACCTGATCAAACCCCTGGACCCTCGTCCATTAACAAATCCACTTTCGAAAACATCAAACACGATGCCCATTGTGATTTTCACCAAATTGTTGGCCGTACCACCGACCAATTTGTCCATCTTCGAAACACAATCCAAAGCCTGATTGGCCGAGGTATCATCTCCCCACCAGTTAATCCTAAACCAAACACTACCCATAATCCACTTCTGAATCATGCAAATGCCATCTTCCTAGAAGAAGACCCAAAATTTGACCCATCCACCCAAATCATACCAAGTAAATCGCCAATCATAACCATATACTCTCCTAAACCTTGTGGCACCCCGATTATTAAAATAAGAGGTGGCCATCCCGCTACTCCAATAAAAATAGGAATTTCAAACGGTCCATTCTTAGCATCACTGTCGCAATACGATTATACGAGACAACCACCAAATATTTTGGAAAAAGGATGTCATATATATAATTTTTGCAAATTTTATAAAAGAAATTTCCATCATCCAATTTATAACAAAAGGTTGATCTATAAATATATAACAATTTACTAATAATTCTACAAAACATAATTGAATAAGTTGTGAATTAACAGACTAATACAAAAGGATTACACCAAGTATAACCATATGTATGAATACTAAACTCGGGCAACATGCCCGAATATACAGACGGATCATAACTATGAGTATCAAAAGAAACTGACACGTCTACTACAAAAATTCTACAACATCCACAAAATGTTGTAGCTCCTTAACACTGGGAAGGAAAGTCAAAGCGGGCGCCCATGCGACGGAGCACCTGAACATAAATAATAACCACACGAGAAGAAGAAATATTAACGGGTCAGGGCCCGATTTGATATGATATACATGTGAATAAAATGCAAACCGTTATGAATGTCAATTAATCATAAGCAAGTTAGATTCGCTCTTCATTCAAGATATCATCCTCGCATCTCTTCTAAGTGCACATCCTAACGCGTACAATTAATGTTAAGTTAAACTACCCATCTACTTAGTACGAGTAATCTAACTCTATTTACCATGCCAAGTTTACCAATTTAATACAACCTCACCAGTCAATTAGTCACTAAGGACCATATGTAATTAAAGTTAATTCACAATTTCATTTAAGTCATTGATGAGAAACACCATTTATGTGAGAACAATTAAAATAAAATTATATCGGTTCTAAGCCCATCCTTCCGGGAGTCACCCCACTGGAGGCACCCCTAAATGCTATCATCTTCCAAGGCCTATAATCAAGACCATCTGGGTACCCTAAATCGCAACGCATGGAAAGTGGTCTTGTACCTTCAATAGTGAGTCATAACAATACCCATAATTTCCTTACTTCGAACAAAACAATCATACAATGTAACAACCGGTTCCATGGCCTGAGGACTATACTCTCCTTGCATAAATATCCAGGGGATTCACCTCTTTTGCGTAACTTCTCCTATGATAGCATCTAGAGAGGTATGTAAATTTGCCAAAGTCACAAGATATATTAACTTAAACACACGATTCTTATTTCGGAAACCATATGTGTACAAAAACTTAGGCTACGAGATATAAATACTCTCATACTAACCCCCAAAGATCCAAAACAACACAACCTGACTCTACACTATTCCTATTCTCAATTATTAGGTGAAATGAGACATTATGCCCTTATAAATAGTCCACGAAATGACCCCGAACACTCCCTTACTATCTTAGAGTACCACTCTCCTTATGTGAGGTCATAATACTTCTTAATGCATCCTAAGAGTAGGTTCCTAAGCCTTAAACCCAAAAGAAAGAGAGTAGAATCAACGTTAGGAACAATTGGCAAAATATGAGCTTTTCTGAATTGATTCTCCATGACTGAATCAATTCGTTCTTGGAAGCGAATTGATTCGCCCGATCAGAATCTATTCGGTCGAGAAAACCAAACTTCGTGTTTATTTGCCTAATTGATTTGGACTATCCAAATCAATTTGCAAAACTCAGACCTGTAGCCTACCACTTTAGCGAAACGATTTTCTAAGGGCAAATCGATTCACGTGGATCGAATTTGCCCAATTCGGCTACGGGTTGTTATGAACTGTAAATTTTCCAAATATATTTTTTTTCCATTAAAACCCAACCTCATGAAACCCCAACATCGACAAACCAATCCTTATGATATTTAAGTAATCCAATAACTTCAAATCAAGTCTAGGTCCAATATCTCAAGATTTAAATAACCAAATCAATTAAAATCCATAAGGGTTTTAAACTCAAGAACACTACACATATATAAAAATTATTCAACATAATCATAAGGTTTTGCAAGTTTAATAAATTTCCTAAAGATTGTAGTCTCGGATTCTCCTTCGTTGAAGTGATTCTGGGCTCGAAATGAAAAACTCGTCTATTTTCTCTTCTTTCTCTCAAGCTCTCACTTCTCTCTAACTTTCTAGGTTAAACACAAATGAGTAATAACTGCTCATGCAAGAGTTAAATGATGAAATACATTCAGTACAACATTAAATGCTACTACATACTTAAAATGACTTGTAACATCATATATAAATCAGATCTAGCCCAAAGTAACCTAGAACCCAAAAACGCACCAACACTTAGTTTGACTATCTTAACAGTTCCCGGACTAACCATGCCCTCTAAACTGACATCTGGGATATCGTTAATAAATTCTCATTCCAGCGTCATATTAATTTTCTAATAATAATCCGAATGGAATATAAAACAAATCCGTCGCTAAAAACATAACGACGCAATATAACTTTATATCACACTATTTACATTCACTTAATAGTATATATGCAATGATCAGTAAATATTAACTCCTAAATTACTTAAATTAATATTTACTTCAATTTCCTTTATTTTATATAACTAACCCATATGGCCATTTGATATAAAAATAACTACTCAAAAGTAAGGGGTATTACATACTCCCCCCCCCCCCCCCTTAAAAGGGAATTTTGCCCTCAAAATTTAGGCGTACTTAGTAAAAAGAGGTGTTGGTACTTTTCTCGGATATCTTCCTCTCGTTACCAAGTTGATTCCTCGGCATTGGGTCCCCACTGGACTCGTACCAAGGGCGCCACTTTTGATCTTAGTCTGCGCTCTTTGTGGTCTAAAATAGCAATCAGTTTTTTGTCATACGAAATGTCGGGTTACAACTCAATATCCTCTAACGAAACATGCCAATGAGATCCTTCACATCTTTAATATTTCTTTAAATATGATACATGGAACACATCATGAATTTGTCATAAGTGTTCCAGAAAAACAAGCTGATAAGCGACAGGGCCTACCTTTGCAATAATGGGAAAATGACCTACATAGCGTGGCTCAAGTTTTCCCTTTTTCCCAAATCGCATCACACCTTTTACTGGGGACCCCCTCACTAAAACTGCATCCCCTACTTCCAATTCCACATGCCTTACATTTGCGTCGGCATATCTCTTCTGGCGATCTTATGCAACACATATGCGATTTCTAATGAGCTCAATCTTCGAAAGGTATCTTGGATCATTTCAGGTCCAATAAGCTTATTGTCTCCTACTTCCAACTAACAAGCAGGTGATCGATACAATGCCTCATACGGTGCCATACCTATCGTAAATTGGTATGAATTATTATATGCAAATTCAAATAGCGGAAGGTATTGTCCCCATCCTCATTTAAAGTCAAGTATGCACAATCGAAGCATATCCTCCAACATTTGGTTGACTCTCTCCGTTTCCCCATTGGTTTATGGATGGTATGATGTACTCAACTACAATTCATTCCCCATCGCCTCTTAGAAACTTTGCCAAAATGGGATATAAAAATTTTGTCTGGGTCTGAGACTATATTGATGGGAACCCCATGAAGTCTCACAATTTCCATAATAAAGAGCTGGGCGTAGCGTTTCGTATTATAATTCGTTCGTACCGGTAGGAAGTGTGTCAATTTGGTCAAACAATCGAGAATAACCCAAATAGAATCATGGCCACTGTGCGACGTCGGCAAACTAGTGATAAAATCCATTGATATACTCTCATATTTCCACATCGGTATTTAAAAGGATTGCAACAACCCAGTCGGCCACTGGTGGTCCACCTTTACCAATTGAGAAGTGTTGCATTGAGAGACAAATTCAGAAATGTCCCTTTTCATTTTTGCCCACTAATATTGTCGATGCATGTCTTGGTACATTTTGTCTCTGCCTGGATGTACTGCAAATCTTGAACCGTTGGATTCTGTTATGACAGTACATCTCAAGTCTCCTTTGTTCGGGACTATAAGTCTTCCGTGAAAATGTAACCAACCTTCAGAACTAATAGAGTAGGACTCCGCTCCCTCGGTCAATAATTTACGTACCCAGTCTTGATAGTATTTATCCCTCATTGAGCTCTTACGACTCACATCATAATAACAAGCGTAACGGTCAACACCGGCATGCATGCTCTTGTTACAACGTCATCCTGCCCAAGTTCTATCCACTTAGCTTTCCACACTTTTGCTAATTTCCCTATGAGTCTTCGACTTAGCACGTCAACTATCACATTTGCCTTACCTGGGTGCTAGTGAATATGAAATGATAGTCCTTTACGAATTCTAACCACCGCCTTTGCCGCAAATTTAGATCTTTCTGCAAGAAAAAATATTGTAACGACTTGTGGTCCTTGAAAAGGCTAAATTTCTCACCCATGCCTCCATATCTTCAGGGAAAACACCACTGCGGTAAGATCTAAATCATGTGTGGGATAATTATTTTCATGGGGTTTAAGCTTGTGAGACGCATACGCAATGGCCCTATGCTCCCTTTGTAACGCACACCCCAATCCTGATAGAGGTGCATCCATAAAGACCAAATAGTCTACTCCCGATTTTAGCAATATGCGAACAGGAGCATAAGTCAACTTATCCTTCAGCTCTTCAAAAGTTAGATGATAGGAGTCGTCCCAAACAAATCGCACTCATTTCTAGGTCAAGTTCGTTAAAGGGCCCTTAAGTTTGGAAAAACCCTTAATGAAACTGTAAGGAAATTTTTGTCCATTATCAATTGGTTATGTCGCACGCCGTTACACCGTTGAAGAAATTCAAGAATCATACAATCATCAATGGATCCGAATATCAAAAGAAGAAGAGGAATCAAAGTCTGACAGGCCGGACCGGTCCGCCCAGAATAAAAGAACCGATCCGCCTGCATACCGGTCCGCTTCAGACCCGGACCGGTCCGCCTGCTAAAAGCCAGTATGCCCCAGACCGATTGCGAACCGAAGAGGCTAATTATAAAAAGAACCGATCCGCCTCAGACCCAGACCAGTCCGCCTGGGATGATCTCAAACAGATCGTGCAGAGATTTTTTAGGCCATGTTATTCCTTTATAAACCCACTAAGGGAAGTGGTTTTCTAAGACTTATATACACGATTTTCAGAGCACAAAAACTGTAAGTCTTCACCTATTGAGACCAAGACTCTAGGTTTTTTGATTCACACAAATTTCCAAACATTTGTGAATCTCTTTGCAACCCAGGAACGCACTTTTACTGTTCGTACCATTGTGGAGAAGACCGTTCTTCTTCTTCATTGCAGCCCTCCTGGAAAGGGATACTTCCAGCTGCCGACTCCAGAATCCGACACGTGAGGGTAATTGTTAGTCACTTGTATTTTCATTGTAATCCGAAATTGTACAGTTACAATATTATAATGAAAATAAATGGTTTTTCCCCTTTGGGGGATTTTTCCTCACAAGCATGTGTTTGAATGTTCTTGCTTAGATCATCATCTTATTCAATCACATATTGTTGCATGTTTAGGGTTAGTTTGGGTTAAAAGGTGTGTATTATATAATTTTCTCAGTTGAACGCAAGCACATACGTTCTCAAATTGGTATCAGAGCAGAGATGACCTTTTGTTTGCCTTTGTTGTTGTTGGTTTCAGCTGGAATGTGAGAAGCATCCACTAACGGCAAAAAAATCCGTCGAAATTCTTCCATTAAACTTTGGGTCGTGGCAGCTAAGAGCTCAACTCGCTCTCTCAGACTAGAAAGCTCATTAGTATGATGTGGTGGAGCAGTAGTACGTCGTGTCCGACCCATGCTATAGCAAGACTCCCTAAGGTGGCCTTTTATTTTGCAATAACTACAAAAGAACACAGTCAAAAGCGGAACTTGGTTTGCTTTTCTTGGTCGAACTCTCCTTAGAGGTTTTTGACGACGGCCATAAGGATTCGTAGTAAACTCAGGAATTGTTCCATGTGCAATTTGGGAGGTGGAGGCACCTTCATAACCAATTCCCTGCCGATCACCAAAACTTAAAGCAGAGCCGAGGAGCATCTTTCGTATCTTCCCAGATCTGTCCTCGATTTGCACCTTGACTTCCCGTGCTTTCTCAAGATCATGAGTCAGCTGGGCAACAAGGTCTTCAAGTTTCTTCCGAGTCTCCACGGAGGAATGGAGCTGACTCGTAAGACTAGCCACTTGTTTAGTCAAGTCCCCTCTTTCTTTCTCTAAAACATTCTCTCTCTCTCTAAACAAACTCTCTTTTTCAACATAGGCAGATTCTCTCTCTCTCAGGGCGGTGACGGTGGAGGACTCTCTTTCTCTCGCCTTTCTTAAATCTTCCTCTAAGCCGATGATCTTAAGAACTAGCGCTTTCACTACACTAAAAATAGCAAATTGGCACACCCTGATATTAAAAATCTGGCACAGTTTAAAACTGTGCCAGATTCTGGCACGGTTTAATGAAAATCTGGCACACTTTAAAACAGTGCCAAAATTTGGCACTGTTTTAAAGTGTGCCAAAATTGAGTACAGTTAACTAAAATATAAAAGCCCTAAAAAAATAATACCCCTCACAATTTTTTTTCTCTCCCGCTCACTTTGATCTCTATTTCTAGTCTCCCGCTCTCTCTCTATCTCACCTTGGTCTTTCTCTACCGATTCAAGTCTGGTAAGGGTCGGGCGTTTCTCTATATGGGAGATTTGGGTGATTTTAGCCCCGGTGAAGACCACGTTGCCCCTACCCTCTTTCTTTGTGGTCCTGATTGGGCTTCTTTTTTCGGCGATCGAAGGTTATGGGGCTGGGTGCGATATGGTGGTGATAGGGAGGTGGCTGGATGTGGTGTGGTTCGTGGTGTTGTGCTGGGGTTGCTATGGTGGTTGCAGATCTGAGAGTGGCGATCCCACGGAGAAGCCATGGAAATTCGTCCAGTGTCCAAACCCAAACCCTTGCAAAGATCACATGCTTCGATTCGTAAACTTGTCAAAAATCCAAGAGTAGCCTTCGCTTTGGCCTTACTTGTTTCCGACGCCTTCCTTGTAGCCCTCATCATCACCTACGTCCCCTGTAAGAATCATCTTTACTCTCCCTATCTCTGGATTGATTCTCTCTCAATGAATAATTATGTTTTTGTGATAGTTTACTTGTATAATTTTAGATACAAAGATAGACTGGGATGCATACATGTCACATGTATGGATTTGTCTTTATTTTTCGAGTTAGATTTAATTTACTGTTCATACTTCATATGGTATGGTTTTATTTAGATTTTGAATGATTTGCAAATAGGTTAATGGGTTCCTTGAAGGGGAGAGAGATTACACAAACCTGAAAGGTGACACAGGACCTCTGGTCTACCTTGCTGGGTTCTATATATATACTCAGCCATACATTTTGTTACAGGAGAGCAGGTGTACCCTGCTCAGGTATTTTGTTTCTTTTTATAAGTTTTGAATGGCTTCTTGAACTTGTGATCATTGTTTCCATAATCTTGAATTGTTCTTTGATTTCCCAGTTCAATCTGTGTTCTTAAGTTAACTACATGGAGAAACACATACCTCTATAATGTTTGTTTATTCTTTTTGTAGGTTTTATCTTGCGAATCAGACTCACTTTAGGCCTCCTGCCGAGTAGCAGGTGAAATCGATACAAGGTGCTAAATTGTTTTTGTTTTTGTTTTTATTTTTAGTATTTTGCTATGTAATGTCTTTGTGTTTGGTCAGGTGTAGGTTTTTTATACAAGGTATCAATAATAGTCCCACACTGTATAATATTGGGTTTCAAGATGTTTCGGGTTCTTTTTTTTCATATAACTCTTGGAAATAATTTGAGGTATAATTCTTCTTTTTTTATTTTCTTTTTTATGAATTTTGCTTCATTACCCTCTATTTGGAGTTTATACTGATGAAACTCATAATATCAGATCACTCTTCTTTGTTTATAAAGGCTGATGATGTTGGTGGATCCGTACAATAGGTATGAGGTTTAATATGTCCCTCTCCCTGTCTTGATATTTTTTTTTCTCTTTTTCATATTTGAATGCGAGTTTTTAATCTAAACAACCTCATTAAACACCTATCAGTGCAGCAGCCGAGTTCAACGAAAATGAATGTGAAGTGATTGCACTTGCTCTGTTTGTAGGTTCACGTGGAAGAATCAAACATGCGAGAATATGAAAAAGTACAATTGTCTTTCCTAGAGATCCAATATGAAAAACTATAGCCTCACAGATGGGATTTGAGGTAAATTTTTAGTGCCGATAGTGGGGGCTCACAATTTTGATGCATATGCATATATATGGGCATATGCATATATATGCAGTGCAACACTCACACACGCACACACTCAAACACGCACACACGCGCCCCCCTTTCCCACTCACACGCGCACACAAACACACACATGCACACACTCTCACTACATATGTGGTGAACCTAGTCTTCCTTAGTTAATGGCAAATTTCCTCCATTTGTGCGAATATTTGATATTCTCATTAGTCCAATAGAGAATTGAAAACTCTTTTTTTCTATTTGTACTGATAATTGAGAAAATTAAAGCAAATTTAGATTAAGAGTTCAGGTGTTAATCAAAATTTGTGTTATTGTCTACTTTACACAGGTCAAAAGTATGCTAGATCCGTTAGCTTGGGAGTTGATTCTGTCCAAAGAGATGATGATTCTAAATCTGACAGCGAGGTGATTCATACATTACATTATGAGTATTTTTTTACTTAAAGGCTCGCTAAGGGTCAAAATTAGACTTTGGTACATCTTTCGTACATTTTTTGTCATCGAATATAAAATGGTTTACTTTATGAGCTTATTCAGTTAAATTGGTGGAAGGGATTTGCTGGTGGTTTGGTTTTGGAATTTGTTGCTGCTGTTGAGTTTATTTCAAATTTTAAAACATGTTGGATTTAACGAATAAACAAATGAAACTATATCAAAATTTTCTAAAATCAATAAACGAGACCAATGTAACTTGTACGAACTGACCGCCTAGTCCCGGGTCTCCCGGTTTGAGAATACGACGATAATTTGCAAAAATCAACACTTAAACTTAAAAACAAGTCGTTAAAGGGTGAAAACCCAAACCAGGCCCCAAACGACCCCGTAGGGGGCACGAACACCTCGCACGGGACCAATGTAACTTGTAGGAACTGACCGCGTAGTCCCGGGTCTCCCGGTTTGTGAATATGACGATAATTTGTAAAAATCAGCACTTAAACTTAAAAATAAGCCGTTAATGGGTGAAAACCCAAACCACCCCCCAAACGACCCCGTAGGGGGCACGAACACCTCGTACGGGACCAATGTAACTTGTAGGAACTGACCGCGTAGTCCCGGGTCTCCCGGTTTGTGAATATGACGATAATTTGCAAAAATCACAGTTAGTTAAAAACAAGCCGTCAAAGGGTGAAAATCCAAACCACCCCCCAAACGACCCCGTCGGGGGCACGAACACCTCGCACAGGACCAATGTAACTTGTAGGAACTGACCGCGTAGTCCCGGGTCTTCCGGTTTTTGAATATGACGATAATTTGCAAAAATCACACTTAGTTAAAAACAAGCCGTCAAAGGGTGAAAACCCAAACCACCCCCCAAACGACCCCATAGGGGGCACGAACACCTCGCACGAGACCAATGTAACTTGTAGGAACTAACAGCATAGTCCCGAGTCTCCCGATTTGTGAATATGACGATAATTTGCAAAAATCACACTTAGTTAAAAACATGCCGTCAAAGGGTGAATACCCAAACCAACCCCCAAACGACCCCGTAGGAGGCACGAACACCTCGCACGGAACAAATGTAACTTGTAGGAACTGATCGTGTAGTCTCGGGTCTCTCGGTTTGAGGGCATGACGATAATTTGCAAAAATCAATACTTAAACTTACAAATAAGCGGTTAAAGGGTGAAAACCCAAACCACCACCCAAACGACACCGTAGGGGGCATGAACACCTCGCACGGGTCCAATGTAACTTGTAGGAACTGACCGCGTAGTGCCGGGTCTCCCGGTTTGTGAATATGACGATAATTTGCAAAAATCACATTTAGTTAAAAACAAGCCGTCAAAGTGTAAAAACCCAAACCACCTCCCAAACGACCCCGTAGAAGGCACGAACACCTCGCTCGGGACCAATGTAACTTGTAGGAACTGACCGCGTAGTCCCGGGTCTCCCGGTTTGTGAATATGACGATAATTTGCAAAAAATAGCACTTAAACTTAAAAACAAGCCGTTAATGGGTGAAGACCCAAACCACCCCACAAACGACCCCGTAGGGGGCACGAACACCTCGCACGGGACCAATGTAACTTGTAGGAATAGATCGCGTAGTCCCGGGTCTCCCGGTTTATGAATATGACGATAATTTGCAAAAATCACACCTAGTTAAAAACAAGCCGTCAAAGGGTGAAAACCCAAACCACCCCCCAAACGACCCCGTAGGGGGCACGGACACCTCGCACGGGACCAATGTTACTTGTAGGAACTGACCGCGTAGTCCCGGGTCTCCCGGTTTGTGAATATGACGATAATTTGCAAAAATCAGCACTTAAACTTAAAAACAAGCCGTTAAAGGGTGAAAACTCAAACCACCCCCCAAACGACGCCGTAGGGGGCACGAACACCTCGCACGGGACCAATGTAACTTGTAGGAACTGACCGCGTAGTCCCGAGTCTTCTGGTTTGTGAATATGACAATAATTTGCAAAAATCACACTTAGTTAAAAACATGCAGTCAAAGGGTGAATACCCAAGCCAACCCCCAAACGACCCCGTAGGAGGCACGAACACCTCGCACGGGACCAATGTAACTTGTAGGAACTGATCGCGTAGTCCCGGGTCTCTCGATTTGAGAGTAGGACAATAATTTGCAACAATCAACACTTAAACTTAAAAAAAAGCCGTTAAAGGGTGAAAACCCAAACCAACCCCCAAACGATCCCGTAGGAGGCACGAACACCTCGCACGAGACCAATATAACTTGTAGGAACTGACCGCGTAGTCCCGGGTCTACTGATTTGAGAATACGATGATAATTTGCAAAAATCAACATTTAAACTTAAAAACAAGCCGTTGAAGGGTGAAAACCCAAACCAGGCCCAAACGACCCCGTAGGGGGCACGAACACCTCGCACGGGACCAATGTAACTTGTAGGAACTGACCGCGTAGTCCCAAGTCTCCCGGTTTGTGAATATGATGATAATTTGCAAAAATCACACTTAGTTAAAAACAAGTCGTCAAAGGGTTAAAACCAAAACCACCCCCCAAACGACCCCGTAGGGGGCACGAACACCTCTCACGGGACCAATGTAACTTGTAGGAACTGATCGCGTAGTCCCGGGTCTCCCGATTTGTGAATATGACGATAATTTGCAAAAATCACACTTAGTTAAAAACAAGCCGTCAAAGGGTGAAAACCCAAACCACCCCCCAAACGACCCCATAGGGGGCACGAACACCTCGTACGAGACCAATGTAACTTGTAGGAACTAACCGCGTAGTCCCGAGTCTCCCGGTTTGTGAATATGACGATAATTTGCAAAAATCACACTTAGTTAAAAAAATGTCGTCAAAGGGTGAAAATCCAAACCACCCCCCAAACGACCCCGTAGGAGGCACGAACACCTCGCACGGAACAAATGTATCTTGTAGGAACTGATCGCGTAGTCTCGGGTCTCTCGGTTTGAGGGCATGACGATAATTTGCAAAAATCAATACTTAAACTTAAAAACAAGCCGTTAAAGGTTGAAAACCGAAACCACCACCCAAACGACACCGTAGGGGGCATGAACACCTCGCACGGGTCCAATGTAACTTGTAGGAACTGACCGCGTAGTCCCGGGTCTCCCGGTTTGTGAATATGATGATAATTTGCAAAAATCACAGTTAGTTAAAAACAAGCCGTCAAAGTGTAAAAACCCAAACCACCCCCCAAACGACCCCGTAGAAGGCACGAACACCTCGCACGGGACCAATGTTACTTGTAGGAACTGATCGCGTAGTCCCGGGTCTCCCAGTTTGTGAATATGACGATAATTTGCAAAAAATAGCACTTAAACTTAAAAACAAGCCGTTAATGGGTGAAGACCCAAACCACCCCCCAAACGACCCCGTAGGTGCACGAACACCTCGCACGGGACCAATGTAACTTGTAGGATCAGACCACGTAGTCCCGGGTCTCCCGATTTGTGAATATGACGATAATTTGCAAAAATCACACTTAGTTAAAAACAAGCCGTCAAAGTGTGAAAACCCAAACCACCCCCAAACGACCCCGTAGGGGACACGGACACCTCGCACGGGACCAATGTTACTTGTAGGAACTGACCGCGTAGTCCCGGGTCTCCCGGTTTGTGAATATGACGATAATTTGCAAAAATCAGAACTTAAACTTAAAAACAAGCCGTTAAAGGGTGAAAACTCAAACCACCCCCCAAACGACCCCGTAGGGGGCACGAACACCTCGCACGGGACCAATATAACTTGTAGGAACTGACCGCGTAGTCCCGAGTCTCCCGGTTTGTGAATATGACAATAATTTGCAAAAATCACACTTAGTTAAAAACATGCAGTCAAAGGGTGAATACCCAAGCCAACCCTCAAACGACCCCGTAGGAGGAACGAACACCTCGCACGGGACCAATGTAACTTGTAGGAACTCATCGCGTAGTCCCCGGTCTCTCGGTTTGAGAGTAGGACAATAATTTGCAACAATCAACACTTAAACTTAAAAACAAGCCGTTAAAGGGTGAAAACCCAAACCAGCCCCCAAACGACCCCGTAGGAGGCACAAACACCTCGCACGAGACCAATATAACTTGTAGGAACTGACCGCGTAGTCCCGGGTCTCCTGATTTGAGAATACGACGATAATTTGCAAAAATTAACACTTAAACTTAAAAACAAGCCGTTGAAGGGTGAAAACCCAAACCAGGCCTAAACGACCCCGTAGGGGGCACGAACACCTCGCACGGGACCAATGTAACTTGTAGGAACTGACCGCGTAGTCCCGAGTCTCCCGGTTTGTGAATATGAGGATAATTTGCAAAAATCACACTTAGTTAAAAACAAGTCGTCAAAGGGTTAAAACCAAAACCACCCCCCAAACGACCCCGTAGGGGGCACGAACACCTCTCACGGGACCAATGTAACTTGTAGGAATTGATCGCGTAGTCCCGGGTCTCCCGATTTGTGAATATGACGATAATTTGCAAAAATCACACTTAAACATAAAAACTAGCCGTCAAAGGGTGAAAACCCAAACCACCGCCCCAAACGTCCCCGTAGGAGGCACGAACACCTCGCACGGGACCAATGTAACTTGTAGGAACTGATCGCGTAGTCCCGGGTCTGTCGGTTTGAGAGTATGACGATAATTTGCAACAATCAACACTTAAACTTAAAAAAAAGCCGTTAAAGGGTGAAAACCCAAACCAACCCCCAAACGACCCCGTAGGAGGCACGAACACCTCGCACGAGACCAATATAACTTGTAGGAACTGACCGCGTAGTCCCGGGTCTCCTGATTTGAGAATACGATGATAATTTGCAAAAATCAACATTTAAACTTAAAAACAAGCCGTTGAAGGGTGAAAACGCAAACCAGGCCCAAACGACCCCGTAGGGGGCACGAACACCTCGCACGGGACCAATGTAACTTGTAGGAACTGACCGCGTAGTCCCAAGTCTCCCGGTTTGTGAATATGACGATAATTTGCAAAAATCACACTTAGTTAAAAATAAGTCGTCAAAGGGTTAAAACCAAAACCACCCCCCAAACGACCCCGTAGGGGGCACGAACACCTCTCACGGGACCAATGTAACTTGTAGGAACTGATCGCGTAGTCCCGGGTCTCCCGATTTGTGAATATGACGATAATTTGCAAAAATCACACTTAGTTAAAAACAAGCCGTCAAAGGGTGAAAACCCAAACCACCCCCCAAACGACCCCATAGGGGGCATGAACACCTCGTACGAGACCAATGTAACTTGTAGGAACTAACCGCGTAGTCCCGAGTCTCCCGGTTTGTGAATATGACGATAATTTGCAAAAATCACACTTAGTTAAAAAAATGTCGTCAAAGGGTGAAAATCCAAACCACCCCCCAAACGACCCCGTAGGAGGCACGAACACCTCGTACGGAACAAATGTAACTTGTAGGAACTGATCGCGTAGTCTCGGGTCTCTCGGTTTGAGGGCATGACGATAATTTGCAAAAATCAATAATTAAACTTAAAAACATGCCGTTAAAGGGTGACAACCCAAACCACCACCCAAACGACACCGTAGGGGGCATGAACACCTCGCACGGTTCCAATGTAACTTGTAGGAACTGACCGCGTAGTCCCGGGTCTCCCGGTTTGTGAATATGACGATAATTTGCAAAAATCACAGTTAGTTAAAAACAAGCCGTCAAAGTGTAAAAACCCAAACCACCCCCCAAATGACCCCGTAGAAGGCACGAACACCTCGCACGGGACCAATGTAACTTGTAGGAACTGACCGCGTAGTCCCGGGTCTCCCGGTTTGTGAATATGACGATAATTTGCAAAAAATAGCACTTAAACTTAAAAACAAGCCGTTAATGGGTGAAGACCCAAACCACCCCCCAAACGACCCCGTAGGGGCACGAACACCTCGCACGGGACCAATGTAACTTGTAGGATCAGACTGCGTAGTCCCGGGTCTCCCGGTTTGTGAATATGACGATAATTTGCAAAAATCACACTTAGTTAAAAACAAGCCGTCAAAGTGTGAAAACCCAAACCACCCCCCAAACGACCCCGTAGGGGACACGGACACCTCGCACGGGACCAATGTTACTTATAGGAACTGACCGCGTAGTCCCGGGTCTCCCGGTTTGTGAATATGACGATAATTTGCAAAAATCAGCACTTAAACTTAAAAACAAGTCGTTAAAGGGTGAAAACTCAAACCACCCCCCAAACGACCCCGTAGGGGGCACGAACACCTCGCACGGGACCAATGTAACTTGTAGGAACTGACCGCGTAGTCCCGAGTCTCCCGGTTTGTGAATATGACAATAATTTGCAAAAATCACACTTAGTTAAAAACATGCAGTCAAAGGGTGAATACCCAAGCCAACCCCCAAACGACCCCGTAGGAGGCACGAACACCTCGCACGGGACCAATGTAACTTGTAGGAACTGATCGCGTAGTCCCCGGTCTCTCGGTTTGAGAGTAGGACAATAATTTGCAACAATCAACACTTAAACTTAAAAACAAGCCGTTAAAGGGTGAAAACCCAAACCAGCCCCCAAACGACCCCGTAGGAGGCACAAACACCTCGCACGAGACCAATATAACTTGTAGGAACTGACCGCGTAGTCCCGGGTCTCCTGATTTGAGAATACGACGATAATTTGCAAAAATCAACACTTAAACTTAAAAACAAGCCGTTGAAGGGTGAAAACCCAAACCAGGCCTAAACGACCCCGTAGGGGGCACGAACACCTCGCACGGGACCAATGTAACTTGTAGGAACTGACCGCGTAGTCCCGAGTCTCCCGGTTTGTGAATATGACGATAATTTGCAAAAATCACACTTAGTTAAAAACAAGCCGTCAAAGTGTAAAAACCCAAACCACCCCCCAAACGACCCCGTAGAAGGCACGAACACCTCGCACAGGACCAATGTAACTTGTAGGAACTGACCGCGTAGTCCCGGGTCTCCCGGTTTGTGAATATGACGATAATTTGTAAAAATCACAGTTAAACATAAAAACTAGCCGTCAAAGGGTGAAAACCCAAACCACCCCCCCAAACGTCCCCGTAGGAGGCACGAACACCTCGCACGGGACCAATGTAACTTGTAGGAACTGATCGCGTAGTCCCGGGTCTGTCGGTTTGAGAGTATGATGATAATTTGCAACAATCAACACTTAAACTTAAAAAAAAGCCGTTAAAGGGTGAAAACCCAAACCAACCCCCAAACGACCCCGTAGGAGGCACGAACACCTCGCACGAGACCAATATAACTTGTAGGAATTGACCGTGTAGTCCCGGGTCTCCTGATTTGAGAATACGATGATAATTTGCAAAAATCAACATTTAAACTTAAAAACAAGCCGTTGAAGGGTGAAAACCCAAACCATTCCCCGAACGACCCCGTAGGAGGCACGAACACCTCGCACGGGACCAATGTAACTTGTAGGAACTGATCGCGTAGTCCCGGGTCTCCCGGTTTGTGAGTATGACGTTAATTTCCATTCATATATGTAATTGTTTTGTTTTGAGTATTTTTTTTTTGTAAATTATTGGGTTACTAATATCGTATCTTTTTTGTATTCTATTTTTTTTGCAGGATAACAGTTTATCGTTGGCTTTTATTCGCGTGGAACACACAAAGAACTCAATGGTTTACAACAAGGGGTTTATTAATGAATCCATTTTTTTCTATCATGACCGTACGGTCTTTTGTTGTTTTATTATTGACTTTTATGGCCATTAGGGCTTTTGTAAGTTAATTGTTATATTTTGTGTCCGTGCGGGCTTTATGTTAGGTAGGTTTTGTATTAACAGGTTTTGGAATGTCCAGAAAATAGAGGAAACTCTGCCCAATTTTTTTTGGGCCTGTGAGAAGTTAAAGACTTGTAATATTTCGAAGTTTGTATGTACATTAGTTTAATAATAATGCGCAATATTATTAATTTGTGAATTTTTTACTTTCAAATATTTTTTTTTAAATTAAAAAAAATTGGCACAGTTCAAAACCGTGACAAAAGTGTATCATATTTTGGCACGGTTTTAAACTGTGCTAATTTTTTTAAAATTATGTTGAATCTGGCACAGTTAAAAACTGTGCCAAAAGTGTGCCAAAAATATCAAATGCTGGCACGGTTTAAAAGTGTGCCAGAAGTGTTCCTATTTTGCTGAATCTGGCACAGTTAAAAACTGTGCCGAAAGTGTGCCAGAAATATCAAATTCTGTCACGGTTTAAAAGTGCGCCAGAAGTGTTCCTGTTTGACTGATTCTGGCACACTTTTAAACCGTGCCAGAAAAAAAATTCCCATTTTGGAACACCTGATTCTGGCACAGTTCAAAACCGTGCCAGATTTGATCTGGCACGGTTTTGAACTGTGCCGGAATCCTATTTTTGGTGTAGTGTTTGTTACGTTTTTTAGTTTTAAATGACTCAGATATAACTCAGCGTAGGCGCGTTGAATATCACTCTCGCTCTCACTTGAGTCATCCTCCCCCTCACTCACATCGATCTCACTGTCGAGGTGTCCCTGTGAAGCATCATCTTCATTGTCGTGAAGAGAACTAGGAGTGCTCACTTGACTGGCCATGAATGCGGTGAAGTTACACTCATGCGGTGACTCATCTCCTGAATCCACCGTCTCGACCTCACTGTCGTCACTAAGGGTAGCATTAAGTACAACTTTCCCTTTCTCTCTATTCAGACGAGTGGCACACTCAAAGGCTCTATGACCCCTACCATCGCACTCAAAACATCTCTCACTTTCTTTCTTAGGAGGATTTTTGGAGTCTTTTTCATTTTTCTTTTCAAACTTATTTTTCTCAAATTTCTTTTTATCTTTAAAATTGCCATTTTTCTTAAATTTGAGAATCCTCTTGAATTTTTTTGCAAAAAGAGCCAAATCATTTAGGTCAAAATCACACCCAGAATCTGACGTGTCAGTCTCTCTCTTTCTAGACGACTCTACCCTTTTTCTAGCTGACCCCTCACTCCTTCTCTCTTGGGCATTAAGTGCCATTCCCTTATCTTTAGATTTAGCAGTTTTAGGGAACATATCAATTTCATAAGTTTGCAAATCTCCTACAAGTTCTTCCAATTTTAGCGTATTTAAATTACACATAGAATTTAGCACAGTGACTTTAGGGATAAAATGCTTAGGCAAAGAACGAAGAATCTTTTTAACAACTCTCGCATTAGGAATATGTTCACCAAGATTAAAGCTCGTATTCACAATGTCAGAAAGTCTAGAATAAAATTCATCAAAGCATTCAGATTCATGCATGGTGATGATTTCAAATTGAGTTGTCAAATTTTGCAACTTAGATTCTTTCACAGCATTAGTTCCTTCATGGGTGAGTTGTAAAACATCCCATGCCTCTTTTGACGTAGTGCACGCAATTATGCATTTGAACTCATCAGGTGTGACAGACCCAGAAATAGCACTTAGACCTTTAGAATTAAAAGATGACCATTTAAATTCTTCTTCAGTCCAAGAAGTGACAGGTTTCAAGTTGATCACATTATCAATAGTTACGGAGGGAGGATTCCACCCTCTTTCAACTAAAATCCAAACCCTTTCATCTATGGCTTTTAAAGCCGACCTCATTCGGGCTTTCCAATAAGTATAATTTGTCCCGTCAAAAACAGTCATTTTATTATATAACTTCTCCATTTGAACACGCACTTTTTCAAAAATCAATTTTTTGAGAAAAAAAAATATTTTAGAAAAAAATTTGCGGAAAATAGTAATACGCGATCGATTAGCGTAACCTGCTCCCACTGCAAGAAGTGAGGACATCTCAGGGAGTTTTGTTCCAAGTTGGGTTTTGTACCATATCATGCCACTTCACACATTCATGCACATACACCCACTCATGACACTTTGCCTGCACATTATGATAGGGAGTTTGCACACATTCACGAGCAAGTGAAGTTTTTGATCAAGACAACACATGATTTAGTGGAGTTTGTTCAAAAGATTTCACCATCTTTGGAAAACTCCACCGTTACTCCTGGTTGAGATCTTGTCTTGGTTGCTAGCATAGGTTAATTTTCATGTTGTTTCTTTTGCCTATTGCTAGCATGTACCATTAGTTTGTTTTATTTTTATATATTAATATTTTAAGAAAAGAACAAAAAGATTTTATTTTTGATAAAATTTTTGAAAAAAGCCCAAAAAGATTTTTGTATTTTTAAACACCTTTTATGGATGAGCATTTAAGTTAGCCAAGTCACAACTTCATTCCATTTATCCATGTGACTGTTTGATAGAGATTTGAGAGGCAACATCATTTCATCTATGTGCTTTACATTGGTTGGAGTCTTTGAGATGTAATAAGTGATATCTTCCTACATGTTTGACTCCTATATCCTTTATTGCACACATGCACGGCTATATTTGATTATTGCACTTGTCTATCTCATATTGGCTTGAGTGTTTCCATCGCAATCCTGTCTATACAATGTACAATATGCGATAAAACATGACAAGATTGGAATGCATGTAACAACCGTTTTGGTGAGACTGTGTGTTTTTGTATAACGGGGAGGGGCTGCGAAAGGTAATCATCTATCCTTTGCGCAAAAGCCACCATTAAAAAGGACCTAAAAAATGGAGGAATTTTAATATCCGAGGTCCAAAGAGGTTAAAAGAGCCCGAAAAAATTTAAAGGCAATAAAAAGCACTTCATGCCAAATATGGGCCACTTAGGTTTCACCATCAATTCTCTAAAGTTTGAGAATTTATAATGCCTCTATTCAAAATTATATCTGAGGGAGTTTGGTTGGAGAATCTTTAAACGGGTTTGCACTTCCTTGAAAGTCCTGAAAAAGCATAAAATCGCTTCGGACATTATTGGTGTGAAAATCACTTTGAGCTTTGATTTGTTGATTTGATTGAGTCAATATCTTATATTGTCATTCTTTTACACCAAAGGACGCATTTGAGTTCATTCGCTAGGAGTATCCAATATTCATCGTGCACATATGTCATGTTTGTATGCATTGATTTTCCTATCGAATTTTATCACACCACTTCATTTACGCTATCATCGTTTTGGTTACTTTGTGTTCATTCATGGTGTGATTTTATACTCGTGACACCCCGCACTTGCCTATTTGATTTGTTTCTATCATTTGTCTATTTGGGGACATCATAAAAAGGGGGAGAATGAATTATCTTATTATGGGGGAGATTTGAAAGTTGAGTTTGCTCATAAATTGGTATATATGTTTATCTCATTTCAAACTCGATATGTCACTTGGTATTTTGCTTTTTCTCATGTGTGTAGGTACTACATGGATTATCATTGGATTGCACACCCTGATGAGAAAAGTGTTGAGATTCCTGCAGAGTTGAAGAGCAAATGCTGTAGTCTTATTCAATTGTATCTTTCCAGTTTTGGGTTCATGGAAGGGTAGATTTGTATAGGCATTTTTAGTTGTTTGATATTTCGGATGTTTGTTTTTATGTATGTACCGGCAAAGACATAGGGGGAGATTTGTAAGGACATTTTTGTCCATTATCAATTGGTTATGTCGCACGCCGTTACACCGTTGAAGAAATTCAAGATTCATACAGTCATCAACGAATCCGAATATCAAAAGAAGAAGAGGAATCAAAGTTTGACAGGCCGGACTGGTCCACCCATAATAAAAGAACCGATCCGCATACGGACCGGTCCGCCTCAGACCCGGACCGATCCGCCTGCTAAAAGCCAGTATGCCCCGGACCTATTACGAACCGAAGAGGCCAAATATAAAAAGAACCAATTCGCCTACCCGGACCGATCCGCCTCAGACCCGGACCGGTCCGCCTGGGATAATCTTAAACAGATCGTGTAGAGATTTTTTAGGCCATGTTATTCCTGTATAAACCCACTACGGGAAGTGGTTTTCTAAGACTTATATACACGATTTTCAGAGCACAAAAACTGTAAGTCTTCACCTATTGAGCCCAAGACTCTAGGTTTTTTTATTCACACAAATTTCTAAACATTTGTGAATATCTTTGCAACCCAGGAATGCACTTTTGCTGTTCATACCATTGTGGAGAAGACTGTTCTTCTTCTTCATTGCAGCCCTCCTGGAAAGGGATACTTCTAGCCGCCAACTATAGAATCCGACACCTGAGGGTAATTCTTAGTCACTTGTATTTTCATTGTAATCCGAAATTGTACAGTTACAATATTATAATGAAAATAAATGGCTTTGCCCCTTTGGAAGATTTTTCCTCACAAGCATGTGTTTGAATGTTATTTCTTAGATCATCATCTTATTCAATCACATATTGTTGCATGTTTAGGGTTTGTTTGGGTTAAAAGGTGTGTATTATATAATTTTCTCAGTTGAACGCAAGCACATACGTTCTCAGAAACAGTGATAATACCCCGCCAAACCCAGAAAGCTACGGATCTCAGTTGGCGTCGTGGGCTGGCCCCATTCCCTCACCAATTCAACCTCTCTTGGGTCTACGAAAATACCCTCAGGAGTCACGATATGTCCCCAAAAATTGCACTTCCTGCAACCAGAAGCCACATTTCTCGAACTTGGCACAAAGTTGATGATCCTGTAGTTTCTGAAGGACTAATTGCAATTGTTTGGAAAGATAAACTTCAGTTCGAGAATAGACTAGAATGTCATCAATAAACATTATCACAAACTAGTCTAAAAAGATCCAAAATACTCGATTCATAAGGTCCATAAATACCGCATGAGCATTTGTTATTCGAAAGGGCATAACCAAAAACTCATAGGCCCCATAGCTAGTCAAGAATGCAGTTTTTGACACATATTTCTCTCGAATTCATAACTGGTGGTATCATGTACTCAAATCTATTTTAGAGAAGTATGAAGCTCCTCTTAATTGATCAAACAAATCATCGATTCGAGGAAATGGGTATTTATTTCTGATGGTTACCTTATTCAATCCACGGTAGTCGATGCATAACCAGAGGGAACCATATCTCTTCTTTACGAATAATACAGGGGCACTCCATGGCAACGTGCTATGCGGAATGAAACCCTTTCCCAACAGTTACTGAATTTGATACCTTAATTCCCTCATTTCTAAAGGAGCCATATGGTATGAATTTCGAATGGTTCCCGATGCCAAGTCAATTAAGAACTCAATATCACGACTTGGAGGTAAGACAGGGATCTCCTGAAAGACATCCTCAAATTTCCTAACAATAGGAATTGAGTCTAAAGAAATCATTATTTCTTGTAAAGTCTCTTCCTCAATACAATACAAGTGAGTGATGGAACCTCCCTCATTAAGAGTTATAGCCACCAAAAAAAATTCCTGCCCTGAAATAGAGAAAACTATACTCCTCCCATAACAAGTTACCATAGCCCAGTACTTCTCTAACCAATCCGTTCCCAAAATAACATCATACCTGACCATATCCGGGATGAGTAAGTCATCTTCAAAGCACAATCTACTAAGGTCGATTCCCACCCCTTTACAAATAAAAAGTATAAGTGATCCATCCCCCATAGAAGACTCGACACTAGTAAAAGTACTTTCGTAAGACTTAAACAATCCCGTTGAAATATAAAATTGCCTAGCAATAAAGGAGTGTGTGGCGCCAGTGTCAAATAACAACCTACCCACAAAACCATGGATGGAAACTTAACCTCAATAGTTGGCGGTGATAATGGTGCTAGAGGAAACAAAGCGTCTTGGATAATGTACATAGGTCCAAAATGAAGTTGTCCCTGTTGCAGTGGGATGGATGGGATAGGTTCTAGAGGTTGTGGATATGCTTTTGGATTCTGAAGGCCTCGAGGAAACTGTCCCCCGTTCAACTGTGGACAAGCTCTCCTCATGTGACCCTGTTCACTGCACTAAAAATAACGGCCTGCAAAATTCTCCAAGTGATGGCCCCAATTATTGTTTCAAAACTGCCCCGCACGTTGGCCCTGATGGCCTCGACCTCTATTATTCCCTCTGCTAGTTTTTCCCTCTTGGCCTAAAACCACCTCCTCCAAAGTTGAAACCCCCAAAGCGTTGCTTTTTAGTCGATTCCCCCTATCGGAAGTCCCGTTCCTTCTGTTTGTTTCCAGACTGCTGTGGTGGTGGTAGTGTCCCAATGGTACCATTCCCATCTTGCTTTCTAGATTGACCAGAATCTCCTATTTTCTTACTCATGGTCAAATGAAGGCGGTGATCCTGGAAATGGAGTAAAGCTGCACTCATCACATCGCCAAAGGTTTGCAAAGTTAGGTTTCCCAATAGATGTTGCCTTATTCTCCAACTCAAACCCCCAACAAATTATGAAATCCTCCTTTCTTATGGATTTACCTCATCAGGCACAAAGTTTACCAAGCGAGTAAATTCTTCTTCGTATTTCGTCACTGTTTGCTATCCTCGAATAACATCATTTAGCTTCCCCCTTATCACCTTCTAGATTGCTAGAGGAAATTACTTTTGATCAAACAAAGTCCAAAATGTCAAGATAGTCATGGTTTCCCTTTGTTTCAGAGTGGTCACCGAATCCCACCATTGGAGAGCTACTCCCACGATTTTAAAAGTGGCAAGAATGTGCTTCCTCTCTTCGCTACATTCCACCATGAGAACATGGCGTTGAATATCCTTCTTCCATTGATTTGCAACAATCACATTAGCGTCACCCTGAAATTTTGAAGGGTGACCTTTTAGAAAGGATTCTCTAACTCTTTCCTATGCGAAAGGTCCCGTATGGGCTTGAGCCACCGGTGCTACCGGTTGTTGTGCTTGGGGAAATTATTGTGCCATAACGGTCATTGTAGCGTTTACTCCTTGGGCTACAATATTATCCACTTCCATCGCATTAAAAGTCCCTTATGGTGTTGAGGGCTCTATATCCTCTTCAACTCGATTTACCCATTCTGGGAGAACTCGTCTAGGTGGCATCTGAGATAAAAAGAAACTGAGTCAGTATACAGTTAAAAAATATTTATCCTTGCAGGAAATTGTAAATGCGCATAAACAAAATAGTCCTAATACTAGGGCTCTACATCAAAGAACGTTACGGTAGAACGTGATAATTCCTCATAGATCCAAAGGACTATAGATCTGATGCGCTGATACAATTTGTGACACCCAACTTATTAAAATAAGAGGTTGCCAACCCGCTACTCCAATAAAAATAGGATTCTAAAACAGTCCATTCTTAGCATCACTGCCGCAATATAATAATACGAGACAACAACCAAATATTTTGGAAAACGGATGTCATATATATTATTTTTGAAAATTTGATAAAAGCAATTTCCATCATCCAGTTTATAATAAAATGTTGATATATAAATATATAACAGTTTAACAACAATTCAACAAAACATAATCGAATAAGTTGTCGGTTAATAGACTAATACAAAAGGATTACACCAAGTACAATAGTATGTATGAATACTAAACATGGGCAACAAGCCCGAATATACAGAGGGATCATAACTAGAGTATTAAAAGAATCTAATGCATCTACTACAGAAATCTTACAACATCAGCAAAATGTTGTAGCTCCTTAACACTGGGAAAGAAAGTCAAAGCGAGCGCCCATGCAGTGGAGCACCTGAACAAAAATAATAACCACACAAAAAGAAGAAATATAAACGGGTCAGGGCCCGGTTTGATATGATATACATGTGAATAAAATTCATAAAAGTATCATCCTCACCTCTCTTCTAAGTGCACATCCTAACGTGTATAATTCATGTTAAGTTAAACTACCCATCTACTTAATACGAGTAACCTAACTCTATTTATCATGCCAAGTTTACCAATGTAATAAAACCTCACTAGTCAATTAGTCATTAAAGACCATATGTAATTAAATTTGATTCACAATTTCATTTAAGTCATTGATGTGAAACACCATTTCTGTGAGAACAATTAAAATCAAAGTATAATGGTTCTAAGACCATCCTTACGGGAGTCACCCCATTGGATGCGCCCCTAAATGCTATCATCTTCTAGGGCCTATAATCAAGGCCACCTGGGTACCTTAAATCGCAACGCGTGGAAAGTGGCCCTGTACCTTTGATAGTAAGTCATAACCATACCCAGAATTTCCTCATTTCGAATAAAACAATCATACAATATAACAACCGGTGCCATGGCCTGAGGACTATACTCTCCCTGCATAAATAGCCAGGGGATTCACCTCTTTTGCGTAACTTCCCCTATGATAACATCTAGAGAGGTATGTGAATGTGCCAAAGTCACAATATATATTAACTTAAACGTACGATTATTATTTCCGAAACCGTATGTGTACAATAACTTAGGATATGATATCTAATTACTCTCATACTAACCCCCGAAGATCTAAAACAACACTACCCGACTTTACACTATTCTTATTCCTAATTATTAGGTGAAATGAGACATTATGCACTTATAAATAGTCCCCAAAATGAGCCCAAACACTCCCTTACTTTCCTAGAGTATCACTCTCCTTATGTGAGGTCATAATAGTTCTTAATGCATCCCAAGAGAAGGTTCATATGACTTAAACCGAAAAGAAAAGGAGTAGAATCAAAGTTAGAAATAATTGGCAAAATAGCAGCTTTTCTGAATCAATTCGCCCTGGCCGAATCGATTCAGTCTTGGAAGTGAATCAATTTTCCCCATACGAATAGATTCGGTAGAGAAAACCAAACTTCGTGTTTGTTTTTCGAATCGATTCAGACTCCTCGAATCGATTCGTCAAACTTAGACCTATAGCCTACCACTTTACCGAATCGATTCGCTTGGGGGGGAATCTATTCGCCTTGTTCGAATTTGCCCAATTCAGCTACGGGTTATTATGAACCCTAAATTATCTAAATATATTTTCTTCTATTAAAATCCAACCTCATCAAACCCCAACATCTACAAACCACTCCTTATGATATCTAAGTAATCCAAAAACCTCAAATCAAGTGTAGGTCCTATATCTCAAGATTTAAACAACCAAATCAATTAAAATCCATAAGGGTTTTAAACTCAAGAACACTACACATATATACAAATTACTCAACATAATCATAAGGTTTTACAAGTTTAATAACTTGCCTCAAGATTTTAGTCTCGAATTCTCCTTCGTTGAACTAATTCCGGGCTCGAAATGAAAAACTCTCCTCTTTTCTCTTCTTTCTCTCAAGCTCTCACCTCTCTCTAAATTTCTAGGTTAAAACACAAATTAGTAATAAATGCTCTTGCAAGAGTTAAGTGCCTAAATACATAAAGTACAACATTAAATGCTACTACATACTTTAAATGACTCGTAACATCATATATAAGTCATATCTAGCCCAAAGTACCTCGGAACCCAAAAATGCACTCGACACTTATTTTGACTATCTCAACAGTTCCCGGACTAACGGTGACCTCTAAACTGACATCCGTTATATTCGTTCATAAATTCTCATTCCAACGTCATATTAATTTTCTAATAATAATCTGATTGGGAAATAAATCAAATCCGTCACTAAATATATAACGACGCAATATAACATTATATAACACTATTTACATTCACTTAGCGGTAAATATACAATGCTCAATACATATTAACTCTTAAATTACTTAAATTAATATTTACTTCAATTTCCTTTATTTTATATAACTAACCCACATGGCCATTTAATATAAAAATAATTACTCAAAAGTAAGGGGTATAACAAACCTCTCAAAATATGCCCATATTTCCTCTTACACCCTACCAGCCTTTCCAAATAAGCCTTGTCACTCCTCATCAAAGAAAGATTGTCATCCGCACCCATTCTGGAGGTAAAGATATGGAATTGTCAGAAATGATAAACCAACTCCTAAAGTTTGAGCTGGAATTGCCCTTCCAGATGACAATCGACTATCAGAGATTCAATGGGTTGTACTTACAAGCACAAAAATGGGCCCGAGAGTCAGACAACTAGGTAGTGATACCCGACGAAGTCAACCTAGATGACATGGTCCAGATCATGGAAGATTTGTTTCAATAGACTCGTAATGTTTATAGTATGTAGGAGTTGCTTAATTCTTTGAAATTATAAGGGTACTTAGTCCCTTCAGTTCTCGATCTCCCAAGCGAGTGGGAAGAATTATAAAAAGAGGCCATAGAAGTTATAGAGTACATTGACTTTGCATGGAAAGAAAATATTGTTGCCACTTAGTGGGTGAACGATTCTGAAGATTCAGAGGAAGAGATAGATTCAGAAAGGACTATCCTGATAGCCAAAATATGTGTGATGATATCATTCAAAGATTGACTAAGAGAGATCACAAAGTGGTTGATCAACCCAATATCGATGAAAAATAGGGTTTCTATTCTTCCACTACTCTATGAACCACATGACCAGGTCAGGAAGACATTACCCAAACCCAAGCCTACAACCCTCAGCAGATGATAAAGGTAAGGTTGTTGAGAATATCCCTATGCCAGAAATGACTCTTGAAGAAAGTAAGGTCCTTGATAAGCTGAAGAAAACCCAAGCCAACATCACTTTATGGGGACTTTTCATATCTTCCCAGCTACACTAAAAATGCCCTAACTAAGGCTACTCACAGGACCCACGGTTCCTCCCTCAGCCACACCAGAAGAAGTAGTAAACCTAGTTGGATCCCTGACCTCTACCCGAATGCTCTCCTTTTTAGAAGAAGAAATCCCCAAGATGGGTCCTAACCACAATCATGCTCTTAATATCTTTGTTGAAGTTATGGGAAAAACTATCCTGTCTCTCGTCGATAAGGAATCAGCTCTGAATGTATGCCTGTTGAGAACTCTGAACTCTTTGGGATTGAAAGTAAGCGACCTCACTCCAACTTCTGATGTCGTACGTGCCTATGAAAACACCCACCGAGAAGTAATGGGATCTATCAAGCTTATAATAGGGGGCTGGCCGGATAAACCCCATCGTAGAATTCCAGGTCATTAACTTCCCCGCCTGTTTCAATTTACTACTCAGACCACCATGGATCCACATCATTAAAGGGGTATCTTCTTCCCTTTATCAAAAATTGAAATTCTTTGCCAACGAATAAGTTATCACCATCTTGGGAGACGGTGAGAACATCGAGAATGAAAGAACCAGTAATCTGGTACTTGAGATGCAACACGGGGTGAACGATATGCTGCAATCAGGCTTTCAAGTCGAACCACTCCTACTCCCAGTAGAGAATAACTTCAAAGATAGGATTTGTCCAGAATATGACCCCCATGGAAACGTTAATGTAATCCAAATGTTCAATAACATGTAGTTTATGCCTAGAGTGGGCCTAGGGCAATAGAGCATAATTGAGCCTATTGTGTTGAATAAGGCCTTTCCTCCATGTGGTCTGGGCTATCATCCATCAGAAGAAGAACTCAGATTGATCCATTAGCCTCGATTAAAGAGGATGTTGGAATATGTCAGGACTATCGTGAGAGATTACCTAAATGGAAGATTCATCAGAGAGGGTGAGGATTTCCCCTTCTGTGGCTTCCCTAAACCTTGGTATGACCATATAGAGAAGAGGATGGAACCAGGAATGGAGATCGTCTTTCAACATAGCCACCCATGGGCTGAGAGTTCCCAACATCGTGTACGCACACTCGTTGGAGAGACCATAGTCGATGTCGGGGATTCCAAAGACAGCGACACCGAGGATTCCTTTAATTTGTAGACACTAGGGCTAGTACTCTGCATTATCCACTTATGGGATATATCATTAAATCCACCATACCTGATCAAAGATGATGATACACCTCTTCTTAACTGGCATGTTGCACCTATACCACCTGCTAATGTTCAACCTAATCCCAATGCTTACCCCCTTTTCCCTTTTATTACTTCCCCTAACTCTGATGTAATTAAGACCTTCTTTGACGAGGTTCTCAATTCTAATTTTTCTATTAATGAAATAAATGAAGATTTTGAGTATCTTATTGTGCCTTATATTAATTGCCTTGATTCTAATCAAACTCTTGATGATGATGAATTTGCAAATGAAAAATTCTCAACTCATCTAAATAAGGTTAATAACAAACAACATAATCGCATTTAGGTTAATGAAGATGAAAGTATTGTTATTAATCTCGATTCTAGTAGCTAAATGCACGAGATTAAGATAGGGGCTAACCTTGATGATCACGAGCGTGCACAACTCGAAGCACTAATAAAGGAATTCGTGGATGTCTTCGCCTCATCCTACGATGATATACCCGACATCGACCGTGAGATAGCTCAACATGAGATTTCAAATATCCCGAAATGCAAAGCCGTTAAGTAGAAGCTGTAAAAAATTCGTACCGAATGGTCACTCAAAGCGAAAGAAGAAGTAGCCAAGCAATTGAATGTAGGCTTCATTGGAGTAATTAGATATTACACATGCGTAGCCAAAATCATACACGTACTAAAATCAGGAATTAAGGGATAAACCCACAGAAATGTGTCTTTAGTGTCGCCAAAGGAAAACTCTTGGGATTCATGGTTCGTGAAAAAGGGATAAAAGTAGATACAACTAAGATAAATGCCATACTCGAGATACCACCACCTCGAACGGGGAAAGAAGTTTGAGGATTCCTTGGGAAATTACAGTACATCAGTCGATTCATCAGCCAATTACCTTCAATCCGTGAACCCATTTTTAAGAAACTCCAAAAGGATTCAACCAAGTTTAGAATGAAGCTTTCTAAAAAGACTTCGATCGAATCACGCAATACTTAACCCAACCCCCAATGCTTATGCCACCGCAACATGGTTTTCCTTTACTCGTATACTTAACTATGATTGATAATACAGTTAAAGTTTTTCTAGCTAAGTACCTTAAAGAGACCTATAAAAAGAAAGCCATCTACTATGCCAGCTGAAAGTTGGCCGCTTATAAAGTTAACTACACTTCCTTGAAAAATACATGTATCTATTGTATAGGTTACCCAAACATTACGTCACTACATGTCGCCTTACCCATCCGACTCCTATCCCGTATGGATCCTATAAAATACCTACTCGATAAGCCTGCCCTGTCCAGCCGAATGGCCTGTTGGTTGATGCCCCTAGTTGAGTTAGATATTACCAATGTCACACAGAAAGTCATGAAAGGAAGATCCATCTCTGACTACCTTACAAACTATCCTACAGAAGAAGCCGATGTCTGGATCTCTGAATTCCCATATGAGAATATCCTTTGCACCTCCCAAGAAGATCTTTGATGGAAAATGCTCTTTGACGGTGCTTCTATCAAGAAGGGATAGGGCGTTGGGATCCTCCTAATTGCCACTGATGACTCCCACACTCCCATTGCCATAAAATTGGATTTCCCCTGTACTAACAACAAGACTGAATACGAGGCATTAAAGGTAGTCCTCAAAGTTGCCCTCAAGAAAGGAATTCGATACCTCGACATATATGGGGATTCAGCCCTCATTCGGTCAAGTACTCTAGAAATAGAAATTCAAGGACAAGAAACTCTTACCCTTTCATGCCCACCTTAAAGAGCTAGCTTCCCAATTCCAAGAAATCAACTTCCACTACCTACCTCAAATAAAAATAACCTAGGCTACCCCCTTTCTACCTTTGCCTCCATGATTGACATGCCCGAAGGAATAACAATGGTCTCTCTGCTTGTACATAAGCAAGATAAACTAACCTACTTCTACCATATTGAGCTCAGAACGGAATAAGATACCGAAATGGCCGACTGCCGGTACTAAGATATTTGGCGCCTCCTCAAACATGGTAGGTATCCCTAAGGATATGACAAGAAATACCCACCAACTCTCCTCAAACTGGATGCCTGGTACATTTTCTATGATAGAGCATTATTCAAGAGAAACTTCGATGGAACGCATTTACATCGCAGGGGATGACATTTAGGAAATGATGCAAAAAATCCACAGTGGGGAATGCGGACCCGACATAAATGGTCATATACTTGCCAAAAAGATGAATAGACATGGGTGGTACTGGACTACCATGGTTCAATACTGCATAAGATACGTTCGAAGATATCTCAAGCGCCAATAGTTTGTTAACCTACAACACTAGCCTCCGCGAGAATTGTGCAACATGACCTCTCCCTGGCCATTTTCCACATGGGGCATTAACATCCTAGGGAATATTACATAGAAAACATCCAATGGGCATGAGTTCATTCTAGTCGCCATTGACTACTTCACCAAATGGGTCGAAGTTGAGTCTTATGCAGTTCTGAATGCCGAGAAAGTGGACAAGTTCATTAAGAAAAATAGCATCTTCCAGTACAGGGTCCCACACGAGATAATATCAAAAAATGGATTACCTTTTAAGGAAAAATTTACAGAAGTGGTCGATGAGTATGTAATTCAAAGGCAAAAATTATCTATATACCGACCTCAAACCAACGGGGTTGTCGAGGCAAACAATAAGAACCACAAAGCCATCATCACCAAGATGAGCAAAAATTATCAGGACTGGGCCGAAAGGATCCCTTACGCCCTCTGGGGCTACCACACTTCAGTTCGAACCTCTACTGGGGCTACCCCTTACTCTCTAGTCTATGGTATGGAAGGCTTCCTCTACACGTGCAGCTAGAAATCCCTTTACTGCGCGTTATGCTTGAAAGTAAAGTCTATGAAAAAAACTGTCTTAGGAGCTGTCTCAATGAGCGTGACTATTCAACAAGAGAGTAAAGGACCGCGGTGTTTAAGAAGGTAACTTATCCCTTAAAGAAATATTAGAGCCCATCTGGGACCCCATAGGGAAATTTAATCCCAATTGGAGCGGCCCATACATCATAAAGAAGATCATGTTAGGCGACGGAGTTGTGCTCGTCGACCTTGATGGAGAAAAAATGGCGTGTCCAATCAACCTGGACCGTCTCAAGAAGTTCTACCCCTAGTCTGAAATCTCAGTGCGCTATGACTCTTCTCATCCCCCTTCTATTCTAAAAAAATATTTTTCATTTCCCCCTTACCCAAAGCTACGTGAACCTGATCCTCAAAAAATATTTTTCAAAAACTTTTAAAACCCTCAGAGGTACATAGATAGTTCGTCCCTTTACATGAGTGAGGCCCCTTCTTTTTTACAAAATATTATTCTTTTCTTACCCCTGAGAACAAAAGTTCATTTTAACATATACATGAAAAAAGGAGTATGTATGCCTTATCGATTGGTATAGATAATTCAAATGCAAAGTCATCAAGACGCATGACTAGATGATTAAAAAATTATTTATTTCATCCTACACCTACTTTCCCCTCTACTCCTAAATGACCAGAACAATCGCAAACAGAATCGAACACCATACAAAAGCTTTACAAAGTCTACCCACATTTTCGAAATGAATAGCCTCCATCTCCCACATTCTGGGGCCCCCAAATCTCTACTGACTGAAGGAAATTTTTGTTGGCTCTCCATTGAACGATAAGCCCATAATACCCCCTCCAAAGTATTAAAAAAGGCAACCCACCTTTGCTCGGTCTCTACAACCAGCATCTTGGCAACCAATCTCCTCCATAGTCATTTCATGTAGTCCCCTGAGACATGCGAGACTCGCTCAATAGATTGGGAAGGACGGGTTGACGGATGTCGATTCTCCCACAAAGAGCCCAAACGCATGAGCCTGCGCTCCATCAGGTCCTCTACAAGAAAAAAAATCCAGTGTCCGTAGTGGCACGATTTTCTCCTAATCATATTGATGCAAAAGCCGATAGGAAAATAAAGAGAGGTCTGCCTGAGGCCAACCAGCTGGACGTATTGGTACTCTCCGAGCCACAGAATGGGAAATAACTCCCCCCCCCCCACCATGGCGCAAGCTTAGATCCCCATGATCCACAAACCAATTCCCCCAACTCTCAATATCTAGGCCCACGCTAATAAAGTAGCGCGACAAAATGCTTGGAACCATAAGCAAGGGGTATTCAGGTAGTACCACCATGCGAAATCTCTTGTACAGAAACATAAATAGCATTACGGGGTTCCCTCTCAGAAACTCAGAATGACCTTCCTGCTAGTAGTCAATGAACGAGCCGCCAAGGCCTTCCACTACTCAAAAATTTCAAAAAAAACTCATTTATATGCTTTTACTCAAAATAATTCCTTTAAAAAGGGAAGCCCTTTTTCAACCTAGCCTTTGAGATCGTTTTCCACTCAAGCATATTCCAAATTTTCCAAAAACACACTATTTCTTCTACTTCTTAAAATAAAAACTCAGCAACAAATTAAAGTGCATGTAGAGTAAGAAACTAAATCAAGATAATCAAACAAAATGTGCATATCTTTCTGCATTTTTGAGTCTTTTTTCAGGTTCAAAGCGCTACATCAAGCATGCAAACACCAAGATTTTATAGTCAATAAGGAATCTACTACAATTGGATGTCACTTATAATTCCCATCAAGAGAAAAAGATTAGAAGGGTTACCCTCTTGCTTGCCAGGCCATTCCAGGCCTGACTCACCATCTCAAGAGAAAGAGTCTTATTCAACTACCGATTAAACATTATCCACTGATATATCCAACATAAGTGCCTAACGGAGTCATCCTTCAAAGAAATAAATTGGGTGTTTAACCCAATAACCTCATAGAACCACGTCTACAAAAGATAAGGATCAGTATTCAAGAAACCAAAAAATAAGTGCATGAATGGAAAATGCGAATGCATTTGGGACACCACATTCTAGGACCCCCTAAGTCCCTCCTTAAGTCCCTAGTACTTCCCCATTACCTTACAAAACCTAGGTCGCACTTCGAGTACCGTTCTAGAGGTCATTGAGCGCCTACGGATCCCATTTGACTCTAGTTAACTCTATCATCAGAGAAAAATCTCTTTGAATCCTCAATGGTTTTTGAATACCCTTTCTAATGGTCCACCCCATGAGCAAAACGGCATAACATCTCGGACGAACGAACCATTTTACTCTCGAAATTCGATTCGGAGACCATCGAGTGCTTTCGGGCCCCGAATTGACCCCAATCAACTTCCTCGTCAGAGTGAAAAATCTTTGAATCTTTGAAGGTAACTGAAGCCCCTTTCCAATGGTCCTCCCCATGCACGAAACAGCATAACCGTTCAGAAAAATGATCAGTTTTCCCCTGAAAATTGATCCGGACGCAACCGGGCACTCCCGAGCTCCATTTAACTTAATTCAACTCTTCGTCCCAATTAGGACCAAATGAATATTCAAAGGTAACAAAAACCCCATTCCAATAGTTTGCCATGTTCATGATTCTGACTTATGGTACGGACGAACAATCCATTTTACTCTGAGAGGTCATCGAGTACTTCCGGACCCCGATTGACCAAGGTTAACTTTTCCAATCGATAGAAACTCTTTGTAATGTCGAATTACATCTCCTAAACTTTCCAAAGATCCACCCCGCGATTCTAACTTACCATGCGGACGAACGATCCATTTGCGTCTGATGATCTCCCATCCAAAGGACCGACGTATTCTTTCGAGCCATATTTGACCTGAAGTCAACCCCCGAACCTGGGAACATCCCCAAGGACTCTCTAATATTTTTGAAATACCTTTATAATGTTATGCCTCATGCAAGATTTGTATCAACAGTTTGTGCGCATTGAACATTTTTTCCGAAAAGTCTGCACGAGATAGCCAATTGGTAGGTCCTGAGCCCTGCTAATGGGCACAGTGTCTAGATACACTTGCTGATAGGCACCCTCTGGGGTAGTTCGATTGGCACCCCCTGGGTCCTATAAATAGAGGCCTTTACCTCATTCTCAAATCACCCACAATCAGCATCAAACACCATCTATGCACCAACATCAGTGATCTCAGCAAGCTCGCAAAGTTCCATAAGAGGAATTCCATTCAAGTTTGAATTCCCATCCTTTTTTAGCAAAAAACCTTCTCTCTCATCAATATCCAAGGGAGTTCACCCAAGATCAAAGTTCAATCTCCAAGGAAGGTCCAATTCCTTCTCCCTCTCTTTTACTTCTTCATTTTTACATAAATTCATGATCTAGTTTCACTTTAGTTCATACACATTAATACCCCACTTTTGATTACTATATTGAACATACTTTATTTTCTATAAAAAAAAAAGAAAAAACAAATAAAAGAGGGTTATATTCATAAATTTTGAATGGAATTTTCCTTCACATATTTTACAAAACAAAAAAACTCATTTTCTACACATACACATATAATAAAAATTCCGTCCAAATTTACGGGTTAAACCCCACTTTTTGCTACTTTTGAACTACGTGGACTTTAATGCCTTTATAGGCTACGTAGGCATCTCGGATTAAAACCCGAGACTCGAGTCCAATTTTCCAAATTTCCAATCTCCCAATTTTTTGAATTTCTCCAAACTTCTCAAAAATTCCTCTTTTACATAATTATCATGCTTTTAGAAATAATATATTTGTTTGCGTTTCATCCAATATATGTTATCATTTTTCACTAATGATCAATATTATGATGAACGCTCATATCTTCTATTTGTTTTGGAGAACATTCCTATGGATGATTTCTCTCTACCTCATCCATGGTACGGGTTGAATGATTCCAATATCCGTTATATATAAACGCATGCACATACTTCATGGGGATATAAAGGAAATATCAACACTTATTTGGGACTTTTGTTTTCAATTATTTTACTTCTTTATTTTTACATAAGTTACATTAAATCAATGATCTAGTTTACTTTAGTTCATACAACTTCTTATTAGTGTATTGCACATACTTTTTTTTCTATAAAAAAAATCGAAAAAACAAATAAAAGAGGGTTATTCATAAATTCTGAACGGAATTGTCCAACACACAATTTCCAAAACCAAAAACTCATTTTCTATACATACACATATAATAAAATTCCATCAGAATTTATGGGTTAAACCCCATCCCTTTGTTATATTCGAACTAAATGGGCTTTGATGCCTTTATAGGCTACGTAGACATCTCGGATTAAAATCCGAGACTCGAGTCCAATTTTTCAATTTTCTCCAAATTTCTCAAAATCCTTATTTTCCTTAATTATCATGATTTTATAAGTAATACGCTTTTTTGCGTTTCATCCAACACATATTATCGTTCTCCAATAACGATCAATATCGTAATGAATGCTCACATTATATCATTCATTTATTTGGGGAACATTCCTGGGGATGACTTCACTCTACCTTGTCTATGGTATGAGTTGGACAATTTCGATATACATTATATAAACACACACACAAACACACACACACACAAACACATTTCACGGGGATATGAAGGAAAATATTAACACTAGTCCATGAGAGATCGAAAGGGCGGGATGGGTGCCTAACACCTTTCCATTCCTTAACATAGCCCCCGGACCTCCGATATATTAGTTTCGTATGCATCAGTTTGTCCTTGATTCTGCACTCTAAAAGTGGCAACATGTTCTTTTGCCTGTTTTGTGGAAAATAGGTTGGCGACTCCATCTCTTTACATTCACCCCACACCGACAACGGTCGAAGCACCCTTTCTAAGAGGGGTTCCCTTCCTTCTCCGAGGGATTCCCATTTTCCCTCTCCCCTCCGAAAGGACTGGTCGCCATGCGCGCCACCCCGGGATGGCCATAGTGTATATAATGACATGTACAATAAATCAACATGGAAAGAGAGAAGCAACTAATCCACACAAATATTAAAGGATACCAACAACGATGCGATAGCAAAAAGATACCACCTATAATGTATTATGACAAGCATAGGATATTAAACAAAAGTCCCAACAATATAGATACCTATATCCAAAAATAAGCATACATGGACTAGCTAGTAAGGTAAAGACTCAAAAATAAATTATATCATATATTTATACATATGCTAAATATACCAATGATGCATAAGCACATATGTATGTATAAACATCATACAAGACACATAATACATTAATTTTTCCATAATCATATGGCATAAATGTGTCTAAATAAACATGTGGTAAACGAAGTGAATTGGGTGTGAACTAGAGACAAGAAAATTAAGACACAATCACGTAAAAAATGTTCAAAGAGTTATATTTGATTGCAAATCTTTATCAAACATAGATTTAGCCTCAAGCAACAAGATAAAGAGAACTCAAAGAAAAAACAAACACAATGCACACAAGCCTAGAATCAATAGAGTCGTGATAAAATAAGCATAACTATGATACATTGTCATTGTGCAAACCCATTGAAATTTCCGTCCAAACTCCCTCATAATTAATAATTCTTTTCTTTTCTTTTGAATGAAAATATAAACCTAAACTATGTTGGCCTTGTCTAATTTTTACAATGCCACATTTTTTTAGGCCTTTACAAACGATGGCTTTCATGCAAAGACAATATGTTTGTAGTAGCCCATTCATGTGAACTTCTTATATATATATATACACACAAAAAAAAAACAAATAAATCTCACGTTCAACAGTTCTTACATGCATAAATCCTCCATAGTCATAAAAATATGTAGATGACACAATTGATAGGAGAACATATCACTTAGCACAAATATACATGTGAAGTTAAAGTTCAAAAGAGCTTGTGCATGTGTGTAAGAAAGGCATATAATAAGAGAATCGATTAAACAAATCAAGGTCAAACTACTCCATGCAAGCATGAAAAAGAACACTTTAAAGATTGAAAATCTTAACCAAAAGTTCTAGCCACAGGGAAGAGGGGGTGATATAGAATTCAAACACAAGGATATGCCACAAAAGGTTGTAAAACTCAAATATACACACATTTTTTTTTTTTGGGGGGGGGGGGGGGGGGGGGGGGGGTTAAATTGTTAACCAACAAAAAAAGCAAAAATAACTTAAAAGACAAACAAAATCTTTTTGTATTTTTCAAATAAAACCCAATAAATGAAAACGATAAAATACAAAATATACACATATCAAAATTCTAGAAAAACATATATGATGAAGTATACGCTAAAAGATGATAAACAAACATACAACTAGAAAGAATCTATCATGAATCACAAAAGCTAGTGTATGTAAACATGCAAGAAATCACTCATAAGATATAACATGTGAGGAATCATGTGCATGAAAATGATAATAAACCAACCTAGAATTTAGCATCTCCAAAATAGATTTCCTACCCCAAATAGGTGTATACCTAAATAGAAGGGTTTTGGGAACCAAAGGGACATTACACTTAAACTTTCTAGTGTCTTTTCTAAGATCATAGCAAAAATGCCAAAAGTGACCTTTCCTACCACAATGCGAACATGTGAAAACACGATGAGGAGTGGGACCTTTAGGTTGAACTTTTCTAACGACTTGGGATGTGATTGACACTCTAAAACAAACTATAGTTTTTTCTTTAGAAATGAAATCATAAGAACAAGATAACCTACTACCATCACTACTTGAGTCATTTAAATCACTTTTTAACTTCAAAACTTTGGACTCAAGTAAGAAATTAGAATCCTTAAATTTTTAGGACTCCTTCATTAAATATTCAATTATCCCGAGAAGGTTATCTCGCTCTCGCTCGATGTAAGTAAATTTATTCCCAAGAGTCTTCTCATGTGCCACAACATCAATAATCAAAATATTTTCCTCAACACACACCCTAGAGTTTTTCAAGTCTTCTAAGTCTTTTTTCTAAAACAAGGAATCTATTCTCACTCTCTTTCTTGGACACTTCTAAAATTTTTAAGTTATGATTCATGTCCATGAGCTTCTCATGAAGGATATCTCTGTGTTTGGAAAGTTTGCCAAATTTTAATTGCAGCTTTAAAACACAAATTTTCTTTTTCAAGAAATTTTATTCATTTTACAAATATCAAATTCAAATGACTTAATTTGTCAGTATGACTCCGAATCTAATTAGACTCCCCTCGAATATTAATATCATTGCCAACACTATAACATCAGACAACTTATCACTATGATGCCCCATCGATAGAAAAAAACAAATAATAAAAGAGGCATAAAAATCACCGTAAAAAGCACAAAACATAATCTGCACAATAACTTAGTGAAACAAGCTCTGATACCAATTTGAAAAGGGATGATGGTTCCCGAAATAGCCATTTTTAAAAAAATTTTAAATTAAAATGAGATTAAGCAAATATTTAAATTTTCTCTGAAACAAATTCAATTCAAGTTATAACTTATGCCAAATAAACAAAGTATGAATATTTCCAAATTAATTATGTTGACTTGAATTAAATTCAACTAAACTTTACCCAAATTAAACTAGCACCAAACTATGCAAATGTCGTGATAAAAGTTTTTTTATCTTTTTAAACCAAAGCATTCATCTAGGTGATATCTTAAAAGATTAAAAAAATACAACCACAAGACCGCGTTGTACGAGAAAAATCCACAATGGAAAAAATCTCGGATGACCCGGCCACAAATCCACTAGATATGGTTTTATAGAAGACACGACAAAAGACTTACCTCAATGACTCAACTACCATCCAATACTTGACGCTCCGTCATTCTTCCACCTCATCCTAGTCGATAATTCCTTAATTCACCGTCATCTCGGAATCCACCTATGTGGCGAATCAATTGTCAAATACACACGAAGCCCTCCTCCGTATTCACACCACGAAACTACAAATGGACTCCTTTGTGGGAAACTTTTTTCCTTTTGGGGTAGAAAAAAATACTCGGTGCCAAGATGATGATCTCACATAAATTATATATATTTGGACATGGATTAAAACACACTATGGGTGTAAACTTTATATTTTTCGAAATTTAACCATCGAAAATTATCAACACAAAATGGGACTTTCTGATGAAGAATTTTTTCTCTCAAAATGTATAATAAAATGTCTCAATAGTCTCACTAATAATGTTTCCCATGCACTATTAAAGTCTGGTAAAAAGAAGGGGGTAGTGGGGAGTTAAAAGCAAAAACTGACAAAAAACTTTTAAAATGTCCAAGTCATTCGAACATGATCATTCGAATGATTATGTTTGAACAAAACTTCTAATGAGAATTTAGAAAAATATGTGAATAAGTTCGTTTGCAAAGTAGCTCGAACATGGTCGTTCGAACGATGTCATTCTAACGAACTTTCTAATGAAAAAATAGGAAAAAAAATAACAATGTTTCGTTCGATATCTTATTTAAACAATGTCGTTCAAACATGGTAGTTTGAACATGGTCATTTGAACGACTATGTTTGAACGAAACTTCTAACTACATCTCATAAAAAAAAAATTCTTTAAAAAATAAAAAAGAATTTTCAACATAATTTTAGTAAAAATATGACACCCAAAACAAATTTTCAAGTCCATATATATATTAATGCATTCATACCTTTTGAGACTATGGAAATAATGAAAGGTTGATGATGTGAAACATGGCACGAAAATCGGTAATGATGATATCTTTAATTTAGGCTTGGCCTCTATGTCTTCAACTCAAAATTCATGGGCTTGAAGGTTAGAAGTTATATCCTATGACTCAAAGAGTTTTGTTCGGAATTAAGCTAACACTCCTAATTGACTCAGTTGGAAATTTGTCCTTACATATTCCTATTTTTAACCCAGTTAAGTAAAAATTGTTTTAAGATTTTTATAACTCGGTAATCTTTTGTTGCATTGTATATACTTACACCGATTAAGCTTTGTACCTTTCGTAGTTTGTGAGTGTTATACACTATTCTTTCCTCTTTGAAAACGTTTTATTCGTCGATAATCTCTCTATTCTTTCATTTGATCGTTCATTAATTGAGTTCATACTTGAAATGTGTTACTTAACATGATTTTCATTTATTTTTTTGACTCGAGAATTGCATAAAGTTTCGGAAATGATCATAAGCCATCCTTGTTATATCACCCATATTAGCCTTGACCTCACCTTAAATGTTTTCCCTCGTTAACCCCTTTGAGCTTAAATATAGCCTTTTGTTTCATAAACCCAAATCCCATAACCAACTCCAAATTGGAGTTTTAAACCATTCATAAACCTTCCATACCTTTGTTTGGAATGTTACTCGGGATTCAATGTTGTTATTATGTTGCGGTTGCAATTTATGCATTTGAGAGTGTGAAAAGTAAAGAAAGAGATGTGAAAAAAGAGATGAAAAAGAGAAAGAAAAAATCAAAAGAAAATAAAAGAAAAAAATGAGAAAAAGAAGAAAAGAAAAGAAAGAGAAAGTTGTAAATGTTGTATATAGTTCAATAAGCTTTGATTACTCTCCAATTATTATATCTAATGCTCGTTTGGAACTTGTTTTCCAAATTTTGGTATTTCCCGCACTATTTCCAATTATTCCAAGTTTTTCATTCTGAACACTTTGAATCCATACATACATTTCTTTCATTTCGTACCCTAGCCTAGCCTACATTACAACCCTATTACAAGTCCTATGTGATCTTAGGGTGAATTTAATTTAAAAGTTGAAATAGTTTTGATAATTTGTGAAATTGCATTTTGCCTCCTTTAATGAGCGGTATCTTTCATTGACATTACAATTTTTCATTTCATATATAGCGTTCTTCATTTGTGACATGTGCGCCGCCTAGTTTCCATTTACATTTACTCCTTATACCCGTATGTCCCGTGTGTTAGCTCCCTATTTCGAGTGAATTCGCTTGATGAGTGTAATGCCCGTGAGGATTGAATGTATGCTTTGTTTAACTTTTAGTATTCGATTTATAAAAGTTTTTTCCAAATCACACTTTGCATGTGCTCGCCCACATTTCAAGGTTTCAATTCTATGAGGTGCATTCTATAACGTTAATGATTCGCACTTTTGTGTGAATTCATTCACTTTGCTAATAATGCGTATGAAATATTTTTCATTGTTGTTGGGCTTGTCGCAAGTTGGTTTGGGATTATTTTGAGGAAACCATATGATGTTTGTGGGTTTCATCCATGAAAACCCTCACAAGACGACACTCGTCCACTAGGGTAACCTAGGGGTTTAACGACTTATTGCATATGCTAAATGCAATCATGCTCCCTATAAAAGTGGCTTTTATATTTCGATGCATATATACGTCTTGTACTGCCCTCTGTGGACTGATTTTGTTTGTTTCATTACTAGGGACTAGCAATGTTTAAGTCAGGGGGTGTGATTCGTATCGAATATTACATATTTTCGCTTGTTATCTTTATGCATTATGGAGCTTTTACGGTCCTAAATGCTTATATTTATGCGTATTAACCAGACTACCTTGGATTTGGATATATATACATGCTTTGCAGAGGTTAATTGTGCTTTTGTAGGTATTGGAAAGCTAAAAGTGAGGATTCATTGTATTTCAGAGAATTTCCATCACCGGATGCTATTTTAAGGGCATTTTAGTCAATTCACATTTCTTCTTCGGCTCATAGAAATTCCACGGATGCGTAATTCATTGAGTTAGCATCGCATGGCTGCAAACAGTGCGTCGTTTGGAGTTCGAACGAAGAAGTTATTGTCATTTCCGTATGAAACATTTTCACCATTTTCATGGACCAAACGAAGCTAAATAGAGTACCGGTCGATCGCGGTTTCAAGTTTTTCCATGGAAAGGAGACAGTGGGCTTTTACAAGAGGGTGCGGTTGACCAACCCCCTGGCCGCGGTCGACCGCGTATACCAGATATTTTGAGATCTTTTCTTTTCTTTTCTTTTTCCTTTATTTATTTTGTAACTTACTATATAAAGGAATTTTGGTTTCATTTTCACATATAGTTAGATATTATTAGAAGGAAGATAGTAAAGGTTAGGGTTTGGAGGGTGAGAGCTCATTTTTCTTCCTCATTTGGTGTGACAACATTTGGGTTTGTAATTTGAACTATTCATCTTCCCTTCCATTTAATTTAAGTTGTATTTCCTTTATTTCCATTGTTGTAGTTAATTTACTTTCTTTGTTAATTAGGTTTACATGCTTTGATTTAGTTGCTTTCTAGTATAGATTTACCGTGTTTATTTACCGCATTTTTAATATGCTTTCTATCTAATTTAGTCTAGGTTATGTTTGAAGGAACTCACTCGGGTTGACGTGTTGCTTTGCTTTGGTGATGGTGTTTACGGGTCTATTTTGGGCGCGTTATCCTAGTTATTACGCCTAGGAGATTTGATGGGGCATATCATGTATGTCCCGTGCTTACGACCTTGCGTGCGTAATTTCTGGGGTATTTGTTGATACCAAAATCATATTAGGCTTTTATGAGAATTTAGGGGCGTGACAACCCTTGATTTAATTAACTGTCGAAACGAGACGCATTTGTAATAACTCGTCGACCCATGTATCCATTTTATACTAATTAACTTGGGTGAGGGATATTCGACGCAACCTATAGTTTTATCGCTTTGTTAATCTAGCTTTATTTTCCGTCGCTTAGATTAATATTTCCCTTTTATGCATCTTTTCCTTTTTAGTTTGTAATTCACCTTTTGTAATTTTATTTCGGGTTACTAAATGATATAAATTCTAGCAACTCGTCTCTGTGGATTTTCGATACCCGACTTACCGTTATACTCACCCGTTGAGTGTAGTTGTAATTTAGGTTTGTTTGTATTATCACAGTGAAACGAAAAAAACGATTGTGTCCTTACACAAACACACCTTTCACGCGGTCATCATTTTGCCTATGTGTATACATGTGATGATAATGAATCCAATAATGGATTAGAGATCACTTGCATAAGCTTGACCAACGTTAAAACAGATATATGTATCCCAACGAGTATGACATAATAATCATAAATGTGGGCACTCCCCGAAACCCAAATAGTTATAAATAGGGTCCTCTGTAGATAAGAATGAAAAAAATATCATATGGACCTTCTTGTCAGTTTCATACATGTTTTCACTTGGTCCTACACCGACATGTCTGACATCAACCCGACTATTATCATACATGAGATTCGCACTCTCCTTGATGAAAAACATAAAAAGAGAAGGCTTCATAAACTAATACCTGAGTATTCCTTGTAGGTGAAGGAAAAAGTTGAATTAAAATTAGTGTCAGATTCAATCGAGTTATTGGATATCCTACTTAGCTAGACAACATCGTACCAATACCCAAAATCATTTGAAAGATTCAAATGTGCATAGACTATATGTATCTCAATAGGTCTTGCCCTATAGATGATTTCCTCTACAACACATAGAGTTATTGGTAGAAAATACATCAAGTAATGTGCTCAATTCCATCGTCGATGGATTCTTCGATTATAACTAGATCAAAATTCACCCTAATCGGTAAGAAAAAACTGGGTCTATTACATCTAGGGGAGATACATTATAAGGTTATGCTTTTTGGTCTTAAAAATCTACTGGAACTTACCAGAGAATGTCTATAACCATCCTACATAACCTCATACGTAAGTAAGTAAAAGTCTACGTAGACCATATGATCGTTAAATACAAAGAACGAGAAAGGACACATCGACATTGCAAAAATTCTTCTAAAGGTTACGTCTCTTCAAAATGAGGCTAAATCCTAACAAATGTGTCTTCGAGAAGATGCTTGACTTCATCTTCAGCAAAAACATAATCGAGGTAGACCTCACCAAGGTGAAAACAATACAGTAAATGCCATTACGTAGAACAAAAAAGGAAGTTAGAGGATTCCTAGGCCAAGTACAGTTCATAAGATAGTTCATCAACCAGATCACCACAATTTGTGAAACCATCTTCCATATACTTACTAATAACTCACCTAAATAATGGAAAGATCAATGCCAGGAAGGATTCGAGATAATACAAGAGTACCTCACTAATCGACTGGAGTTAGTTCTTCCTCTACCTGGATAACAACTCTTGTTTTACATGACCATAACCGACATGATTATAGAGGTTATGATGGCCTAATACGAAGAGATTTTTTGAAAGGAATGTGATATCTACTATGTCAACAAAAATCTAGTATCCTTTGAGCTCAAATACACCTCCTTTGAGAAGGCTTGTGTATCTCACGTATGGACCACTCACAAGTTACGAGATTACGTTAAGTTCTTTAGTATATGACTCGTCATTAGTCTCGAATATTGCATTAATTTACCCTTTATACCTATGCATTTTAGCCTCCTCGAGTACCTTAATTACTATATTTATGATCATTAACTAGACAACCTCTTTTATATATTTTTACATGCTTTGCGAGGTATAAGTGAGCTTTTATAGGTATTAAATTGCTTAACGTGAAGTATAGTTAGATTTTTGGAAAGTTTCTTCATAAAGTGAACATGTAAGGGCATTTTAGTCATTTCATCATTTGAGTTTTTGGCCCAATGTATTCTTGGAAGTTGTGTCCCTCTGATTTGGCTTCACGTATCTTCTAAATGCACCTAATTCCGATCTATAACGAAGAAGTTACGGCATTTTTCGTATGTTGATCAAAGATGAAGATTTAGACCTATCAGGGGAGAATTGGTTTTCCCATTTGACCGAATCGATTCGGCCATAGTAAAATTATGCAAATGTGTATTTTTTTTAGGGGGGGCAGGGGTTGTTTAGGTATTTATGGTAAAACATTCCCTTAAGCCGAGGCCTTCATTTTATACATTATGAGATCAGCTTTTAGGGTTTATTTGGGAGCTTTCCCTCTCCTCACTCTTATGGTTTAAATCCACTTTGTAAGTACTATTCATTCATCTCTTTCACTTAATTAAAGTTGTATTTCCTTGTTTATGTTTTTTATCAAGATTTATTGCTTTGTTAATTATTTGTTGTAGTCTATTAGTTGTTTTCATTAGTTAATTTGTTGTTTTGTTGTTCTTTCCATGTTTAATACCTAGCTTAAGGGTTGGGATCATGTTTTCGCCATTAATGGGAATTGAGCTTTTAAAGTTAGGTTTTCGGTAGAAATGCAATTAATTTAAACCTCATGTATTAAAGTTGGAATATTAGGCATTTAACTTTCTTTATCACACAACGTTAGTGTTTATAGCGATGTTCCAAAACTAATTCATTTGTGACCATTTTCGATTAAAAGTTCAATCTCGCATTTATGGGTTAGGTACCTTCATGTTTGATGTTTAAATTAATTGATTACACTCTGTTAAATGTTTTCAAACAAAAATTCTTATTACGCGTTGTTTAGCCCATGGCGGGGATGTGATCCTAATCCCGTTTTTTTAACCTTTGTTTAATTTTAATTAGCGCAGTTAACTTTTTCTATATGTATTCCCCCTTTTCACCCATATCATCTTTTACACTTTCCCCTTTTCTTAGTGTTAAAACAATTTAATCCTCAATACCATTTCCTATGGATTCGATCCCTACTTGTCGCTACACTTTCATATACAGTGTGCCATGTTGTGGTGTTTTTTTGTATATGGCGTAAACACCCAACGATGTTATTTAAATACAAAGTTTATTCCTCATAAAAAATGGCACCGTTTTTAGGGAGCGGTTCATTTTAGGATTTTAGTGTTTTAGTACTTTGTGTGTATATTGTATATTATTTTGTTTCTTTCTTTTTGACTTGTACTAAATTGTTTTGAGAAACTTGAAATTTTGGTTCTTGTAATGTTTTGAATTGCTCACTTTGAAATGTCTCTCCCCAAATCTTTTGATGGCTTTAATTGTTATGATAATAATTCTCATAGTTACACTCCTAAGACTATGCGTGAATGCTTCCGAATTCTTGAAAATGAAAGAATTGAACGTGAAAATCAAGAATTTTTAGGTATTCACTCATTGTCTTGGGAAAAAACTTTGCAAAGTGAGAATAAGGAATTGAATAATGAATTCGAGATTTATGAAGTTTGGAGAAATAAAAAAATGTCTAACTCGATGAGCTGATTTCTTCTTCAAAACCTCAATTAAGGTTGAAACTTGATTTTCACCTCCACCCTTTTTCGAGGAAGAAATCATTGAGAGTGACCCGAGAACTTTCAAATTTCAACATCTTATGAATATTTTAAATTCTTTTGAGGTTAAAGGTCCTTCGTTTCATTAGTTTTCCATTATTATCGAACCATTAAATCTATCACAAGAATCAAATTAAAGTCTTGAGGACTTTGACCCGATTCTTGAACACGAATGTTATTTTGAGATGCTTCGTCTCATGGCCTATTCTCTTGCACTTGCCCCACCTCCCTTTATAATTAAAAAACCATGGGGATATGATTTTAATTTTCTTGAGATTAATTTGGTCTTGTCCCTCGCCTTATCCAAACCCCCCATCATCTCCTGAATTTTTTGATTGATCATAATTCCTTTCTTCTGCCTTATACATGCCTTCCATTGTTCAAATGGAATTCTTATTGTTTGGTAGGCATGCATGAAAGTGAGTATACACCTATCATCACTCAAAGTTATATTGTATTTTGGGTGGACCCTCAGAAATTTCAACTTTTAGTGTATAGTTAGTTATAAGTTAAAATTGTAGGTTGTAAATAGTTAGCTTTTTTTTTCCTTTTCCTTTTTACTTATAGTCTAGTGCAATTACCTAATATTTTCATTATTCTCTTTATTTTGTTATGTTTGGTTGTAACATATTTTGTAGATTCAATGGACTTATCCTTATTGGGGATCGCTCCATTTTGGGTAATATCTTTCTTTTCCTCTCTTTATGTTGTGTTCTTGATTCACATTGAGGACAATGCAACATATAAGTTAGGGGTGTGGGTTATTACTTACATTTCTTTTTTAGTTTCATTTGTTTGATGACATATTCTTTACCAAGCATGCTTTTGTTGAAAACATTATAATTTTCAAAAATATTTTCTTTCTTTTTTCTTCTTTGTTGGGAATTTTCCCTTTTTGTTTCTGCTGATAAATTTTAATAAATGCTCGATTAGTCCATAAATCAGTGATATTATGAATAACTTCATGAATTAAACTTTGAACCCATGATCATATGTACTTTTCTTGTTTTCATGATTTGGCTTAAGACGTCTATAATTCGGTAATATTTTGTTGCAAAGTGAGCTTTGGGCTTTACCTCATTTGTGAGTGTCTATTCATTATCTTTCCTCCTTGAAAACATTAAATTCATTGGTAATATCACTATTATTTCATTTTATCATTCATTATTTGAGTTCATTTACGAAATGTGATATTTGATCATGGTTTCAAAGTTGCTTTGACTCGAAAATTGCATAAACTTTAGGAAATGGTCATTGGCCATCTTTGCTATTTACCCTATAGTGAGCTTGACCTCACCATATATGTTTTCCCTCCTCAACCCCTTTGAGCCTAAACATAGGCTTTCGTTTCATAACCCAAAATCTCATAACCAACTCTATATAAGATTTTTAAGCCATATATATATCACCTTCCATACCTTTGTTTGGAATGATACTCGAGATTGAATGATGTTATTGTTATGTGGTTGCAATTAAGCATGTGAGAGTGAAAAAGTGAAGTGAAAAAAATAAAAGGAAAAAAAAGGAAAAAGGGGGAAAAAGAAGAAAATAAAATAAAGAGAAAGTATTTCCATTTTACGTAAAGTTTTCAATAATGCTTATCGCGTTCCAGTGTATATCCAATGCTTTATATGGAAATCATTTTCCAATTTTGAAATTACAAACAAATTTCCATTATTTTGAGTTTTCATCTCCAAAGTCCTTTGAATCCGTAAATATCCCTTTCCTTTTGTAACCTTAACCCCAACCTACATTACAACCCTATAAAAGTCCTAAGTGATCCTAAGGTGAATGCAAGTCAAAAGTGTAAATAATTGCGATAACCGGTGAAAATGAAATTAACCTTTTTAATGATGATATCATTTCATTGAGATTACATATTTTGCATTTTATATATAGCATTTTTCAATTGATGGCATGTGTGCAACCTCGTTTCCCTTTACATTTACTCCTTATGCCTGCATATCCAGTGTGTGTTACATCCTATTTCATAGTATTTTCATTTGTTGAGTGTAAACACTAGAGAGAATTGATATGATGCAAGCTATAATGTTTATTATACGGTTTATAAAAGTTTTTCTAAATCATACTTTGCATCTGCTCGCTTTTCCTCCAACTTTTAAGGTTTTAATTCTATTAAGTTCATTTTATATTGTTATTAACTACAGACTTTTATAAGGTTTCAATTCTATGAAGTTAATTATATACATATAGGGATTGAGATAGAGAGACTCACTTTTGTAGCCAATTTTCTAGTACTATATATGCACAAGTACAATGTTATCTTAGGGATGGACTGGATATCTACATATAGAGCGTGTGTTGACTGTTATGGTAAGTCAATCGTCTTTCCCATTCTGAGGAAAGAGATGTACCTGGTTGCGATGCCTTACCCTGGGGGTGGGTCGAGCACTTACTTATAGTATATCGATAACGAGACTTATTCTTAGGTTGTGGTGTCGCTAGATTCCATCCCGGTAGTTAGTGAGTTTTTGGATGTGTTTGGGGAGATCCTAGGGTTACCACTTAGTCATGAGATAGACTTTCTGATTGATATAATTTTGGGCACTAGAACCATTGCAGGTACACCGTATCAGATGGATCCTGTGGAGATGAGGGAGCTTCGGGATTAGATTGAGTAGTTATTGGGATAACGGTTTATTAGGAGGAGTACTTTTTCGTGAGGTGCTCCAGTTTTGTTCGACAAGAAGAAGGATGGATCATTGCAACTTTGTATCAACAACAGGGCGTTGAACAAGGTCACCATACGAAATAAATAATTTCCCCCCCCCCCCATTGATGATATGTTTGACCATCTAAGGGGTGTTGCGTATTTCTTTAATATTAATTTGACATTGGGCTATCATCAGTTGAGATTTCGAGAGCAAGATATCTCAAAGACGATATTTCTTACGACATATGGGTCATATGACTTTTAGTTATGCCTTTTGGGTTAATTAACGCACCGATGGTGTTTATGGATTTGATGAATCGAGTATTTAGGGACTTTCTAGATCAGTTCATCATAGTAGTAATTGATAACATTTTGATTTATTCTCGGACTGTGGAGGACCTCCACGCTATTTATGGGTATTATTACAAAAACTACGAGACTTCCAGCTGTATGATAAGTTTGAGAAGTGCAATTTTGGGTTACGAGATGTACAGTTCTTGGGCCACATTATGTCTGAGAGGGAGATATCAGTGGACCCAGGGAAGGTTTCTGCAGTGATGGAGTGGGGGAAACCTACTACACCCAATGAGGTACGCATCATTTTAGGATTAGACAGGTACTACCATCGATTCATTCAGGGGTTCTCCAAGATAGTTAGGCCCGTAACGAATTTGATAAGAAAGGGATTACCGTTTGTATGAGTACCGTTTGTATGGGATGATGTCTGCTAGAAGGTATTTGTTGAGCTAAATACTAGATTGACTATAACACCGGTTCTCGCATTACCTCGGGTAGGTATAGACTATGCGTCCTTAAGGTTACTTAGAGGGGTTTTGATGTTGGAGTAGAGATCAATAACTTATGCTTGATGCAAGATAAATCCTCACAAGGGACATTATCCTACCCCCAAGTTGGAGTTAGCAGTCGTGGTATTTTCACTGCGAGTGTGGAGGCATTATCTCCTGGGGGAGAAATTCTAGAGATACATATACCATAAAAGCCTACAATATTTGTTCAAGCAGTGAGAGCTAAACATGAGGCAGAGGAGATTGTTAGATTTTGTGAAGGATTACCAGTTTGATATTCAGTAACACCCGGGGAAGGCAAATTTCGTAGCGGATGCTTTGAGCCATAAGCCAATTTTGGAGTTGGCAGCAGTATGGAAGGAAAAGTGGAGATCACCTCATGAGGATGACGACTTATCCGTGCATTTATAGAAGTTCTCACCATCACACTCGAGATTGTTATTCGGGTCATGAAGGCATAAGAAGGAGATTAACTTTTCCAGGATAGGATTATGTAATTGTTAGTCGAAGGGTTAGAGCACTACTCTATTGGGTCACATGGTGGATAGGGATTTTAGGCTAGACTAGTTATCCCACAGGATGAGGAGTTAAGGCAGGACATTATGTTTGAGGCTCACGGTTCAAGATTTATGTTACATCTCGAAGGGGGTAAGATGTATCGTGACATGTGACGTAAGTATTGGTGGGTTGGGATGAAGAGGGACATCGAAGATTATGTGTCCAAATATTCTACATGTCAGCTGGTGAAGATATACCATCAATATCTTGCAAGTGTGTTGCACCCTTTAGAGATTTCGATGTGGAAATGGGAGAGCATTTCCATGGATTCATCATTGGGTTACCTATATCACAGAGGCGGTATGATTCCATATGGGCGATCCTCGATAAATTGACGAAGGTGGATCACTTCTTATTGTTCTAGACATATTATAGCTCATAGCAGTACGCTAGACTTTTTCTCGCAGAGATTATGAAATTGCATGGGGTACCACTCAACATTGTGTCAGACAGGGACATGACATTCGTGTACCTTTTTTTGAGGAGCTTTCAGCAGGCTTTAGGGGAAAAGTTAAGATTGAGCACCTCATATCATCCTCAGATGTACGGGAAGATTAAGAGGGTGAACTTGATGTTGAAAGACATGTTACAAATGTGCATATTAGACTTTAAGGAGAGTTGGGAGTTGTATTTGCCTTTGTTGGAGTTTTCATACAACAACACCTACCAGTTCATGATTGCGATGGCACTATTTAAGGCGCTTATGGGAGACCTTTTCGCTTACCCTCATGGTAGCTGAAGATGGGTATAACAAGTCACTTAGTACATATTTCATTCAAGACACCTCATAGAAGGTAGAGATGTTTTGTGCTAGGATACGGATTGCCCAGGATAGGCAAAATAGATATGTAGATGCGGATTGGAGATACTTAGACTTCAATGTTAGGGATCAAATATTGATTAAAGTGTCCCCCGTGAAGGGATTGATGATGTTTGGGAAGAAGGGGAAGATGGATCCCTGATATGTGGGACCATTCCCTATACTTGAGGGCATTATAGCCGTAACGTATCGGTTGGGATTATCAGACCACTTGCAGCGGATGAACAATGTCTTCCATATATTTGCATTGTGGAGGTTCCTTAGAGACGAGACAGCGTACCATCATATAAATATTAATGATATATATCTCCAACCAGATGATACCTGCGAGGAGAGATCGATAGCCATTCTGGATCGAAGGGAACACCGACTTTGATCCAAGGTTGTAACATTGGTTCGAGTGCATTGAGGACACCATAAGGAGGACAAGTCGACTTAGGAGAGGGAGCATGACATGAGCTCGAAATATCATGAACTCTTCTAGATAGGTACATATCCTTTTAGATTCCGAGGACGGAATCCCGTTATTAGGGGTAAGAATGTAATACCCGTATTTTTTGAGAATAAATAAAGCTATATATTTGGAATAAAATAAAATTAGTCAAAATTAAATTTAATCGAAAAATTTAATTTATTAATTACAGCCAAGTAAATTGTCATTATGTCATAATCATGAGAGATTGATTTTTATGTGAATCATTGCAATAGAAAATAATTGCATGTGTAGTAGATAATTAACGAATAGTATGTGACTTTATTATAGATATAATTGTGGAATAAAAATAATTGGAACGCATTCTGGGAAGCTTTATGGGCTCATTAATGTGTTTTAAAACTCTATAATTAGTCTTGAGGTATAGATATATAAGTTGAGAAACTTTTGGGCTAGTTTAATTATGCATTTTAGGCTAACTCGGGGTCCAAAATTGGAAAAATTGGCTCAAGTCGGGATTTGGGAATGATATAAGATTAAGGGAAAGATTAATACTCACCACACTTAATCAAATTTATAACCCTAGCATCCCCACCTTGAGAGAGAAAGGAACAGAGGGCGAAGAGGAGAAGAACCAAGTGATTCAAGGGGGAATTCATCAATCACATATTCAGGTAAGAATTTTCTTTCTCAATTTAACGTTCAATGTGCTTCTTGATTCATCATAGTAAACCTCATGTGATTTTTGAGTTTTAGTTTGTAATTTGGTGATTTAATAGTATGAATCAATCTTATGCACGTATAGGAGTAATAGGAACATAGGTGGTTAACCCAGAAATCTTAGATAATCGAAATCTTAAATTGAATGATAGCGAAAGCTCTACCGAAATCTCAGGCCCAATTTGGCTTCGATAAACTCTATTATCAAAGTGAAAGATCTTTAAATATTTGAAGGGCTCTACATACCATTTCCAATGGTCCACCCCGCCCTCAAATCGGCATAATGGTCCAGGTGAACGGACCATTTTACTACCGAAAATCGATTTGGAGGCCATCGAGCGCTCCAGGGCCCGAGTTAAACCCAATAAAACTTCACCATTAAAGAAAAATCTCTTTGAATATTTGAAGGGAAATGAATACCCTTTCCAATGGTCTGCCCCATACGCAAAACAGCATAACCGTTTGGATGAACAATCACTTTTCCCTCAAAAATTGATCCAGAGGCCACTGGACACTCTCAGTCTCCGTTTGATCAAAGTCAACTCTTTATATTGAATTAGACTAAATGAATCTCTGAAAAGAAATTAATACCCGTTCCAAAGGTCGGCCCCATACGCGATTTTGACCTACAGTACGGACAAATGATCCATTTTAATCTAAGAGGTCACCGGACGCTTTTGGGCCCCGGTTGACCAAGGTCAACTTCCCAAACCGAGATAAACTCTTTGGAATGTTTAATTAAATATTCTAACCTTTCCAACGATCTGCCCCGTGCATGACTCTGACATTCCATGCGGATAAACGATCTGCGTGGTCACTAAGAAGGGGTGCGATTCTGACGTGAGATTCTGACGATGGTCGAAGCAACCTTCTAAGGAGGGGTGCGAGACCGCTGTAAAGTTTTCTTATTTCGAGGGATCCTTCCTTCTGCTAGAACCGAGCGTGGCAACCCGAGATGACCATAGTGGCGACTCTACTAGGGACTATTTTAAAGAGGGTTAGACTCTGTTTGCATGGGTGTTTTATTCTCTTGTTTATTCCCCTATTTTCCCTTTATTATTCCTTGTACATTTGTATCCCCTGCTTATGCCACTATTCACACACTAGTAGAAATGCTCCATGTATAATTCACACCACGTGCACCTCGGATCGCATATATCCACATGTTGCACACACCACTCAGAAATCCATGCTTAGGTGTCACTAACACACACATTCACTTGTATATATCCATGCTCACTCATCATACACTCACCTATACATAATTACACATTACTTATCTATGCTTAGTATAACTATCCTATTTTTATGTGTACCTTGTTCTCGGCTAGACATGATAAAAAATGTACTCTCTCCATAAGATACTAATAAAAGAATCATGAATGATACACACAACATCACCAAAGAGCATTGCTATTGACCAAATTTTGTCCCGTAACTGGGACGTCACTTCGTGACGGGCGCAGGTCGTGCAGGTCAGTTATCCTAAGAGATATTATTCTCACCTTCCATTAGACAAGTACCTTCGACGAATATCGAATGGTTCCCCCCGCATCGTACCTCTTAACCAAAGTCATGACGGGAGGTTTATCGCATGGAACTCATTCACGTACCTTGAGTATATCAAATTTTCTCTCACATGTACCATCCCCATAAGGTATATAGTGAGGAAATTCACGTACACTCATGTATATCAAATGGCTTGTCCATACGTACCGATTTCCCTCAAAATTAAAACATATATCATGGAAGTCACGCCAAAGAGGGAACACTTTCTATTTAACCCAACCAATGCATACCCGCATATAGGTGTCAAGCCCAGGACACACATTAGATTGTTGGTTTCTACCCGAAACTCTGCTGAAATGACGGGTTGGCATCCTGCTTAAATTTTCAAGAAATATTTAAAACAAGACCCTGCCCGTAAGCCTGGTAACAAGTCCAACCATATCTGTTATATATGTTGCAAGACCAATTTTTCCAGGCTTGGGTCCCGTCTCGCATTTCTTTATTGCATTTAGGTAACTTAATACAAGTGAGAATCTGATGAACATAATAATCATGATGAGACCCAGCTTTCATCTTTTTCCCCTCTTTTTTCACAAAGTGTCTAAAAATATTTTTCCTCTTTTATCCAAAAAAAAAAGAAAAAAGACATTTATTCTTCATCTTTTGAAAAAATATTGTCAAAAATATTTTCCTCCTTTTCTAAAAATAACAAAGTTCCCTTTTTCTTTTCTGAAAATAAATCCCAATTTTTCTCCTTCTCAGGTCGATCACATTCCCTTGACTTGGCTCCCTATTGGCTTCAGTCTTCAGTCGAACCATCTCAAAGTTCTGTCAGTCCCCTTACTTCATCTGAGTCTTAGATTCAGCCTCTTTCGATGCAGAACACGGATCAAGTTCCATATATACAACCGAATTTTTTGACGGCTCTAGATCAGTTCACTGCCAAAATTGACAAACTTGAAACTGAGGTCCATGAGATTCAAAGGAACCAGAACCCTGTCCTAGAAGAGCCCGAGGTCATTTTCCCCCGTGCTATGGGTCTTCTTTCATCCGAGCGTATTTGGGTTCTCAAGAAATACCAGCATGCTCCACGTGCTCCTCTTGCTAATGGGCCGCCACCAGCCCAACTTCCTATGCCAAACCTTACTCAAACAGAGATTAACTTACCCGTGACTGTAGACTCGAAGGAGGAAAAACTGAACAAGGTCAAGGAAGACCTTAAGATGTTAACCAAAAAATTTGATGAAGTCAAAATCTCTGGGAACTATATGGACTACACCCACATGTCTCCCTACTCTAAAGCCAGGTTACCCGATAAATTCAAGATGCCCAATATCATGAAGTTCGGCGGCAATGGACTCCCAATTGTTCTTCTTTGTAGCTATCATCGATCCATGACTCTCTTAGGGGATTCTGAAGTAATAATGGCATAAATGTTCCAACAAACTTCAAAGGATAGTGCTCTCCGTTGGTTCCTATCCCTTGAGGAGACTAGAATCTGCAGTGTCGCAGTATAAGTACAACGAGGAACTAGAGGTAACCCGCAATGACTTAGAGCTACTGAAGCAGAATCCTGGGGAATCAGTAAACAAGTTCATAATAAGATGGATAGAAAAAGAATCTACCATGACCAATCAGCCTTCCAAAGAAGAACAAGTTAGCATTGTGAAGAAGAACTTCCTACCCCATGTCCTAGCAACAATGAGAGGACAATATTACCCTCACTTATGAGCCGAAATGAAAGTTCTTGCCAAGACGAAAGTCGAAATCAATGAAGTTCTTGCCAAGATGAAAGCCGAAATGAAGAAAACCTCTAGATAGTTTGCTGCTACAAAGTTTCAAAATCCTTCTTGTACCACAATTTCCACTATCAACAACATCTCTCAGCCTGCGGCTTAATGGGCAACGTAAATTCACCCAAACCAGTCCCAAAGTAATACACGAAGCTTCACTCTCCTCACTCCAAAGTCTACCAAGCCCTCTTGAGATGAAACCTGATAAAACCCTTGGACCCTCATCCATTACCAAACCGACTTTCAAAAAACTTCAAACCTGATGCCATTATGACTTTCAACAAACTACTGGCCATAACACCAACCTATATTTCCATATCCAAAATATGATTCAAAGCCTAATTAATCGGGGTATCATCGCCCGCCTAGCTAATCCTAAACCAAACACTACCAATATTCCACTCCCAAATCATGTAAATGCCATCTTCCTAGAAGAAGACTCAGAATTTGACTCATCCACCCAAATCATGCCAAGTAAATCAACAATCATACCCATATACTCTACTAAAACACTCCAAACATGCCCATATTTTCCCTTACACCCTAACAGCTTTGTCGATCAAGCCTTATCCCTCCTCACTAGAGCATGCATCACTCTCCCCACCCACTGTTGAGGTAAATATAAGCAATCGTCAGAAGTGTTGAACCAATTCCTAGAGTTCGGACTGAAATTGCCATCCTAGATGACCATCGATTGTCAGAGATTCAGTGGGTTATTCTTAAAAGCTTGAAAATGGGACAGAGAGTCAGACAACTGGGTAGTACTAACCGACGAAGTCAGTCTAGATGACATGATCCAGATAATGGAAGATTTATTCCAATAGATTGGTGATATTTGTAGCATATCCGCGATGCTTAATACTTTGAAATTACAAGGTCCCCTAGTCCCTACAGTTCTGCATCTCCCTTCCAAATGGGAAGAATTATACGAACAGGATGTCAATGTTTTGTTCTGCATTAACTTTGCTTAGAAAGATAATATCGTTGCCACCGTATGGGGAGATGATTTCAAAGATTCAGATGAAGATCCATATTAATAAAAGACTAGTTTAATAACCAATATATTCTGGATGATATCATTCGATTACCTGCTAGGAGAGATCAACAAGGTGGTTGAACAACCCGATATCGATGAAGAAATGAGATTTCTATTTTCCCCTCTTCTGTGAACCACATGACCATGTCAAGAAGATATTACCAAATCCCAATCCTAAAACCATCAACAAGCGATAAAGGGAAGGGTGTTGAGAACCTCCATATGCTAGAAATGAATCTTGAAGAAAGTAAGGTCCTTGATTAAGAAGAAAACCCAAGCCAACATCACTCTATAGGGACTTTTCATGTCTTCCAGCAAGATCAAAATTTCCTAAACAATATACTCACAGGACCACAATTCCTCCCTCAACAACACCATAATAAGCAGTGAACCTAATTAGATCCCTGACCTTTAATCGAATGCTCTCCTTCTCTAAAGTATAAATCCCCAAGACTAGTACCAACCATAATCATTATCTCATTATCTCTATTGAATTCGTGGGTAAAACCATCCCCCTCTCTCTCGTCGACAACGGATCAGGTCTAAACGTGTGCCCGTTAAGAACTTTGAATTGTAGGACTAAAGTAAGTGAACTTTATCTAACCTCTGTAATCGTACGTGCCTACAAGTAATAGAATTTATCAAGATTGTAATATTGTTTATCCCTACAAACCCCATTATGGAATACCAAGTCATTGACATCCCATCCTGTTTCAATCTACTTCTTGGACGATCGTGAATCCATATCATTAAAGGGGTGTCTTCCTCCCTTCATCAAAAATTGAAGTTCTTCGCTAACGAACAAGTTATCACCATCTTGGGAGACAGTGATAATACCGAGAAGGCAAGCACCATTAATTTGGTACTTGAGATACAATACGGGGTGAACAATGTGCTCCTATCAGGATTCCATATTGAACCACTCCTACACCCAGCAGGGAATGACTTCAAAGATAGGGTTTGTTAAGGAATATGATCCTCATGGAAATATCAATGTAATCTAAATGTTCAAGAACGTGCACTTTCTGCCTAAATTGGGGCTTAGGCGAAGGCAGTAATTGATAATTGAACCCATTATGTTGAAGGAGGCCTTTCCTCCCTGTGGCTTGGGCTATCAGTCATCAAAAGAAGAAATCAGACTGATCTGCCAGCCTCAAATGAAGAGGAGGCTAGAATAAACTAAAACTATCTTGAGAAATTCCCTAAATAGAAGATTGATCAGAGAGGGTGAAGATTTCCCATTCTTTGGGTTCCCTGAACCTTGGTATGACTATGTAGATAAGAGGATGAAACCAGGAATGGAGATCTTCTTTCGAGGCGGCTACCTATGGGATGATAGTTCCCATAACTGTGTACAACCATCATTAGAGAGACCATAGCTGATACTAGGGATTTCAAGGAAAGTGACTCCGAGGATTATTTTAATTTACAGACACTAGGGCTAACACTCTGTATGATCCACTCATGGGATACATTATTGAATATACCATACCTCATCAAAGATGATGATGCACCTCTTCTCAACTGGCATGATCTGATAATGTTCAACCTAACCCCTATGTTTACTTTATTTCTCCTTTGGTTGTTTCCCCTAACTCTGATGTAATCGAGACCTCATTTGATGAGGTTCTCGATGTTATTTTTCCTATTAATGAAATTAACGAAGATTTTGAGTATCTTGTTGTGCCTTATATTGACTGCCTTGATTTTAATAAAACTCTTGATGATTATGACTTTACAAATGAACAATTCTTAAATGATCTAAATAAGGTTAATAACAAAACAACATAACCACGTTCAAGTTAATGAAGATGAAACTGTTGTTATTTTTCTCGATTCTACTAGACAAATGTGCGAGATTAGGATAGGGGCTACCCTTAATAAGCATGAGCATGCGTAACTCGATGAACTACTGAAGGAATTTGTGGATGTCTTCGCCTGGTCCTACGATGAAATACCCGGCATCGACCCTGAGATAGCACAACATGATATTCTAACTCTCCCGTAATGTAAACTAGTTAAACAGAAGCTGTAAAATCCCTGCATCGAATGGTTACTCAAAGTTTAAGAAGAATTAGTAAAGTAATTGAATGTGGGCTTCATTCTTGTATCGACTACCAAGACTTGAACAAGGCCTCTCCGAAGGATGATTACCCGCTACCCAACATCGACATGACTGTGGACAATATACCCAGTAACACTCTCAAGTCATTCATTGATGGGTTTTCCAGATATGACCAAATCAAGATGCACCCTGATCATTAAATTGAAAACCTCATTCATCACCCTTGGGGAACCTTCTGCTACATTTTCATGCCATTTGGTCTCATAAATGCAGGGGCTAACTACCAGAAGGCTTACACTACCATTCTACATGATCAAATACGCAAAGAAGTTGAGACCTATGTAGATGGCATGATTATCAAGTCCAAACTAGGGAAGGCCATGTTCCTACTCTCTGGAAGCTCTTTGAATGATTATGACAATACCAGATGTGTCTTAACCCACAGAAACGTGTCTTCGGCGTTACAAAGAAAAATTCTTGGGGTTTATGGTTAGTTAAAAAGGGATAGAAGAAGATCCTGCCAAGCTAAAATCCATAATTGATATGCCACCACCCGAACGGAGAAGGAAGTCCGGGGATTCCTTAGGAAATTACACTACATCAATCGATTCATCAGCCAATTAACTTCCATTTGTGAACCCATCTTCAAAATCCTCCAAAAGGATTCAACTAATGTCCGAAATGAAACCTTCAACCGAATAAGGATATAGCTAACCCGACCTCCAATCCTCATGCCGCCGCAGCATAATCTTCCCTTAGTCCTGCACCTAACTGTGATCGATACTGCAGTCGGGGATTTTCTAGCCCAATACCTTGAAGAAACCCGCAAATAAAGAGCTATATATTATGCCATTCAAAAGTTGTCCGATTATGAAGTTATTTACACCAACTTGGAAAAAGCATGTGTCGCTCCTGTCTGGGTTACCCAAAAGTTACGGCACTACATGCTCACCTTCCCCATCAGACTTGTATCCCAAAAGAATTCAATTAAGTACTACTCGAGAAGACCTCCTTATCCAGCTGAATAGCCCATTGGTTAATGCTTTGAGGTGAATTTGATATTACTTATGTAACACAGAAAGTCATGAAGGGAAAATCCATCTCTGACTACCTTGCTGAATACCCTATGGAGGAAGCCGATATTTGGATTTTTAAGTTCCCAGATGAGAATATCCTCTATACCTCCCAATAAGACCTTCGATGGAAGATGTTCTTTGATGGTGCTACTGACAAGAAATGGTGTGGCATTGGGATCCTTCTTATTACCCCTGATGACTCTCACACTCCCATTGCCATCAAATTAGATTTTCCCTGCCCTAATAACATGATTGAATACGAGGCATGCATAGTAGGCCTCAAAGTTTCCCTCAATAAAGTAATTTGATATCTGGATGTTTACGATGATTCATCCCTTATCATCAGTCGAGTACTCAAAAAATGGAAAGTCAAGGATGAGAACCTCTTACCCTTCCATACCCACCTTGAAGAGCTAGCTTCCCAATTCCAAGAAATCACCGTCCACTACCTACCCGTAGAAAAGAACAACTTATCCAATGCACTTGCTACCTTTGCTCCATGATTGACACGCCTGAAGGAATAACCATAGCCCCTTTCCTTGTCTAGTTACAAAACAAACCAATCCACTGCTAGCACATCGAGCTCATCACGGAGGAAGATCCCTAGATATCCGAATGCTGGTAATACGATATTTGGCACCTCCTCAAACATGGTAGGTATCCCTAAGGATCTGACAAGAAAGACCGAGCAACACTCCACAGACTGGTTGCCTAATACATTATCTGTGATAAAGTCCTGTTTAAGACAAACTGCGATGGAACCCATTTATACTGCATTGCAGGGGCTGACATTGAAGAAATGATACAGAAGATCCACAATAGGGAGTTCGGATCCCATATAAACGACCATATGCTTGCCAAAACATCATCTGATAGGGTTACTACTGAACTACCATGGTTCAAGACTGCACATCCTACATTCAAGGATGCCTCAAATGCCAGCGGTTTTCCTACGTACAACACTTACCTCCGTGGGAATGGTACAACATGACTTCTCCTTGGCCATTTTCTACACGGGGCATTGATATTAGAGGGAAAGTTACACCGAAAGCATCTAATGGTCATGATTTCATCCTATTCGCCATTGACTACTTCACTAAATGGGTCGAAGACAAGTCATACGCAATTTTGAATGCCAAAAAAGTGGCCAAGTTCATAAAAAAAACATCATTTGTCGATATAAGGTCCCACACGAGATGGTATTTGACAACGGGTTACATTTTAAGGCAGAAGTTACAGGGGTGGTTGATGAGTACAGGATTCGAAGACATAAATCCTCTCCATACCGAGACCTCAAACCAATGGAGTTGTTGAGGCAGCCAATAAGAATCTCAAATCTATCATCAGAAATATGATCGAGGGTTATCGATATTGGGCCGATAGGATCCCTTACGCCCTCTGGGGATACCACACTTCAGTTTGAACCTCTATTGGGGCTACCCCCTATGCTCAAGTCTACGACATGGAAGAAGTCCTACCCATAAAGCTGGAAATATCTTTATTGCGCATCATGCTTCAAAGCAACATCAGCGAGGAAGATTAACACCAAAGCCTCCTTGACGAATTGTCCCTCTTGGACGAAAGAAGGCTGAAGGCTCTATATCAAATATAAAGGTACCATCATCGAATAATGCGATCAACAAGAGACTCAAGTACCATGGTGTCCGAGAAGGGGACTTACCCTCAAAGAAATAGTAGAGCCTATTTGGAACCCCAAAAGATATTCAAGCCCAATTGGAGCGGTCCATACATCGTGAAGAATATCATGTTAGGCGGCGCCACTATGATCACAGACCAATGTGGAGAAGAAATGGCGTGTCCAGTCAACCTGAATCGTCTTAACAAATTCTACCCCTAGTTCAAAATCTCGATGCACTACAACTCTTCTCATCTCCCCTCTATTCCAAAAAAAAATCTTCATTTACCCTACCCAGAACTACATGCCTTGATCCTCTAAAAACATTTAAAAAAATGAATTTTGAAAATTTTGAAAACCCTCAGAGGTACGTAGGCAGCTTATCCCTTTACATAAGGACGACCCCCTTCTTTTTCCAAAAATACTATTCTTTTCTTACCCTAAAGAACGACATTTCATTTTAACATATACGTGAACAAAAGGATTATGTATGCCTTAGCGATTAGTATAGATAATTCAAATATATAATTCATCAAGAGATACAACTATATGATCAAGAACTTATTTATTTCATTATTAGAATTTCAGCACAATTACATCGGCGTAAGGAGTCAAATGACTTCCCTCGCCATCCTGTGCCTACCTTCCTAAAAACAAAATAAAGCCAACCCCCACTACTCCTAAATTACCAGACAGTACAACCTGAACAATCACAAAACCAAATACCATACATAAGCTTCATGAATTCTACACACAAGTGCAGAAGGACTTCCTCTATCTCCCACATCCCGGGGTCACCAAAACCTCCCCTGATTAGAGGGAATGTCGTTGATGCTCCATTAAGCGATAAGCCCAGACCAGCCTTAGGAATACCATTTCGGGAATACCAAATACCATTTCTGGAGTCGTCGCCCTGCATCATGACGTGCACCACGTCTAAGAAAGTGTGGGATATCCTCCAACTCATTCACAAGGGTACCAATGTTGTGAAAGCTTCTGAGCTTAAAAATCTCACCACACAGTTTGAAACTATAACCATGCTAGAGTTTGAGTCATTTGATGAATGTTATGCATGATTGTCAGATATCGTTAACTTTTGTTACAATTTAGGTGAGAAAATTCCTTAAACACGTGTGGTTAAAAAGATTTTGAGATCCCTTCCATCCCAATTCATTCCTAAGGTTATTGTCCTTAATTATTTGAGTATATTAGATACGCTTAGGTTAGTGTGACACCCCACCTATTCTAATAACGGGTGGTCAATCCTCTACTAAAATAAAATAGGAATCTCAGTCTGGTTCATTCTTAGAATCACTGTCGAAAATATATTATTTAGTAATAACCTATTAAGAGTGGTGTCAAATTTTAAAAACTTAATAACTTGCCAGATTACAACATTTAACCATTTAAATAACCATTACATCATTTAAATAAACATTCATCATAAGAATAGAATGAATACTGATGACGTGAAATAAATAAAATAACGGAATAACTCTCGGTAACTCCAAATACAATCATCAAACTGATAAGGAAACAAAGTAGTAAAGTCTAAAAGAAAAGTTGTCCAACAATGAGCTACATGCTTGAAGTAAAAGAAACTGAAATAACATCTTATATAAATACAAGGATAGAAGCATCTAGTCAAACCCTGCAGACGTCCACAACTGTTGCAACGTCGTTTGACTGGAAAGATAGCTAAGCCTTGCGCTATGAAGCACGGACTCGACACGTGCTTCGGGACACGACCCGACACGCGACACGTGATTCGAATTTTTTTCAAAAACTAGGATACGACTCGTTGAGATACATATATATATATATATATATATATATATATATATATATATATATATATATATATATAATGTATTTTAATATACTATAATTTTGTATTATTTATGTGAGCACTTGTAAAAGAAGTCTTATAACTATTCAGTGTTTGTAAGTTTTTTTATTTATAAAATTTAACATCCAGCTGCTAAGTCATTTAAGATGGGATGTTCATTTTACATTCTTTTCCTTTTTCTTTTAGATGCAATATATAAAACATATAAGGTAAGGCATTTTACTTGTGACTTTTAAAAGAAGTCTTTTCACTTTTTACTTTTTGTACTTTTCTATTATTATTAATTTTTTAATATAATGTACAATTGCTAAGTCATTTGATGGGGGGCATTCACTTTGTACAGTTGTTCAGCTTAAGTCATTTAATATAATGTACAGGTACAGTTGTTTACTGTTTACTGTTTTTTATAGTTCCCAGATTTCGTGCAATGTGCATCAAATAAAAAACTTTTCAAATCCTTCTCTCTTATCTGAATCGAAGACCTCCAACATGATTTCTTCCATAATTTTCATACCAAAATGAATAGGTTCAGTTGCATTTTCTTAATCTCTCTCTTGTATTTTTTTTATCTGAAGTGGTTCTCTCTGTTGCGATTTCTGACAATTATGATTCCCAAAGACGTGTCCATCACGTGTCCTCCCCCCCCCCCCCCCCAAAAAAAAAATAGGATACTCTTGGACACACGTGTCACCATCGTGTCCAAGAGTGTCCGAACGTGTCATGAGTCCGACTCGTGTCAAACCTGATTTGTTGCCTCCGGGAGAGTGTCCGTGCTTCATAGGCCTGGCGTCCCTATAGCTAAGCATGTAAAAGGTTTTAAAAAAGGATTTTTAATACGGGTCAGAGCTCAAAACCATTCAAGTGTTTAAAATGAAATAATGAATATGCAACAGAATTATTCATGTTCATCTAGTGTCGCACTCGCATGAGATTATCCTCGCCCCTAATCTATAGTGCGCAACTAACGCATATATTTTAAATTCCTAGTTATGCTAACCCCTAACTAGTCTAACTATTCATCACATAGTCCAATACGCTATATCACTAGTCCCATTTGTACTACACGTTTTTCACTTTTACTTTGCTTGTTCCTTAGGTACCACAAGAGCTATGTCATAGTAATCCTCAATTTGACTAGCATTGTTATATAGTCCACGTAACTGTACACTAGTTATTATTTAACGTTCACGCATTCATTAAGTTCACATATATATATACCACTCATTTATACGTATATACATAGCATCCCCGAACTGTCCTCCTGAATGCATTTGTTTTAAGACTTCTTGATTTTGTTGGGTTAATTATTATTCTTACAGTTGGCACATATTGGATAGTTCGCAGTTTTGTAAACATTCTAGTTTTTTGGGTTATGAATCGATGTTTAAGCATTTTAATATTTGAATTTATATTACTATTGTTTAATGACATGTGTCTTGGGTTATAAATGTCGAAAGTGGAATAATATTTATTTGTTATGTTTTAAATTTGAAACTTAGCAAAAAAAATAAACTTTTAAGTATATAGTTGTCATAAGCCTCGTATTTTCTAGTTGGAAATAATGTTAATCAAACAACAAAAATTGGAAAAAACCGAATTTTTTCAGATTGAAAATAAAAGCAATCAAGCAACCAATAGAATAGTTTTCCATGGAAAATATTTCCCCCGAATAATTTTCCATGGAAATCAATCATTTTCAATTCATTTATCAACTTTGCAATCAAACGCATCCTTAGATTGCAGGAGAACAAGGTCGAGATATGGACCAAGAGGTCGTACGTGGGTTGGAAAACATAAGGTGGAAACGGAATATTTGGAGGGTTGTTGAGAATTGTTTTCCGGCTTTTTGAAAGAAAATAGGTCACGTGACCAAGTTTTGTGGAATTTATTTCTGTAGAAAATTTTGCAATCAACAATCTTAAAATATGGAAAATACCTTAAAAAAATTCATTTTCCTTGGAAAATAGTGGCAATCAAACATACCCTTATATATTTTAATTAGAATAGGAGGTCACTAGCATGGAGAAAGTAGCTATCAAGAATCCGCCTCCCACAGCAGATTATCGCAGTTTCGTTGTTTAGGAGGCCAACATCCAGCGGCCTTAAAGGTTGTTCGCCCACCACCAACAGTCATTCTCGAACCTACAATGAACCCCGACTCCTCGCCTCTTTGACCTTCGCGACAACGGCAAGATCCACCCTTGGAGCGCACAAATCGAACCCATTGGACATTGCAACCTTCAACCACAGCCTTGTAACCCAATGTAATCTCCCAAATCCGAGATTTATCCCAAAATGCCCCGACTCGGCATCACCAACCTTAGGACCCCCTACTAAAAAACCATTACTCTTATACCAATTAGTCGCTCAAATAAACTCATTTCCTGTGGCAATTGCATTGTGGAGGTAGAGGGAGACACAATGTCATTGTGACAATCAGCGGAGCTGCTAATCACAACCCCCCAACTACATGACCCGAGACTTCCTAGTTCACATAGTTTGGTCGGGAATCGATAGGATGAGAGCGAACGTCTTTGTGCAAGTCATATTCCTTACCCCCTCCAATAAGTTAAATGGTAGTGATGCGTCGCTATAATTTGTCCAGCATTTGGTGTTTGTCTTGGGGGCATTTATGAATTGTCAATATGAAAATGAGTCCAGCGAGAACCTAGTTTTAATATGTTTAGTCATTAACTAAGTCGTATAGGATTTAGTGGTTGAGCAGTGATTCCCTAATGGTTCCGGTAAGCAATGTTTAGTCCATATAGCCATTTAATAATTGTGTGTGATTGCAAGAGTTGACATAAATATTTGTCCTTTTCTCCGAGGACGACCATGGTAGTTTGATCGTCCGACATTGCAAAATTGTGACTAAAATACTTATAGGTTAAGGGGGTAAATAAATTTGGAGCTGATGCGAGAGGTTCAACCCCAACCCGTTGCATCACTTGTGTCCCCTAGTTTTTTGTTTACTGATCTAGGAGGTGGGGATATATTATGCCCTTATGAGTCCTCACACTACTTGCAGACCGAAATTCTCGACAATTACATCCGTTATTAGATTGTTTGATGACGTATGTTCACGTGCAGTGGGCAGAGGAAGCGATGAATTACACAACAACAACAATGATAAAATAGAGACAACTCCCACTTTAATTCTTCATTTATAAAAGTAAGTTGCCCTTAAAAATAGAGGCCGAATGCCTTATTTATAGGGTGAGCTTAACTTGTTAGACAAGCTAACCCTAAAATTTAAAAGACTAAGAATGACAATAAACAAAACACAAATATAACCTCTAGCTATACTTGGAGACCAAATAAAGACCCTAAAAGGACTAAAATACTAAAATACCTTAACCTCGAATATTCCAAAGGAATATTCATTTATTTTACTAATAATATAAAATACAATTAAAAATCAGAATTTTTCGACCTGCCTCCTTGCGCCGAGTGTCATATACATCACTCTTCCCTCCTTCGAAAAAGCCCATCCTCGAGCATGAGGGTAAAATTGCAAATGACCATGCCAGACAAACAAGTACTTGAAAAATATTTTTTCAACTTTTATTGGCGGTGAAACAAAATTTTCTTGAAAATTTTGGGACCCAAATAAAATATTTTTCAACACTTTAGAAATTGGGGGTTGCCCAAATTTGCCAACCCCAATAAAATCAAATTTTGGACAACTAACCCTCAACCCAAGTGGTGCCTCTTAAAAATTGGCCAAGATTAGACAAAGACCAATTAGGCCGCCCAAACTCCTCAATAGATTTATGGTCCCATCTTATTTTACTTGCACTTAAAAGCCCCAACTCGGCAATGGAAATTCTAGTTGTATCCTTACCTCTAAACCCAGTAGCCTTAGACCCCGATAGCGGAGCCAACAGGTTGTCAGCAGACAACCGAAAAGGGGTCCCCGGAGGTCGGATTTACTCCCAACATCAAGAAATTCCGGTTGTTTTCGCCTGGGACTTGCAACCTACTATCGAGGCTTCGGTCTGCCTCACCGCACCTCCTATCGATCTGATCGTGTTCGTTTCGTGCCGACGAGAGTCGCCTTGCTCCGACAAAGGTTGTTGACCCTTAGTGGTGTCAGAGTTGGGTGGTTTTTAGCCGGGATGGATGAGGAAGTACTTGGGTTGTGGTTCGGAGGTTGCCGAGGTTTGCAGGTGTTGTGGTTGTGTAGCCGTGAACTCAAATTTGACCCTAAGTGTGCCGTTCGGAGATGTAATGGGAGTGGGATGGAATGTGGACACTGGATGAATTCAGCAGCGAAATTGGCTAAGGTCGTCGGATCTACTCCGGCAAGGGTGAATAGAGGTCTTTCTTATTGGTTGGTGGGTTTATGGGGGTGTGGGTTTAAATCTGAGATTTGGGAACTCAAATCCGGGATTTGATGGGTATGGTAGTGGAGAGTGATGTGGTGGTGCTCGTGTGGTAGCAGAAAATTTTGGAGACAAGGGGCTGTGACCCGAGGTGGTGCTCGTCCATAGCGGCTCCTCCGCGCCCTCAGGTCGAGGTCCATTCGTCGTATCAATATTCTTCGTCGGATAATTGATCGATTTTTGGATTTCAATCCCAAACTCGGCTTCCACGAGAACGTTTATCAGCCAAGACACCCTCTTGGCCGAACGGTTATTCCAAGTTAAAACCATAACTCGGATCGGGCTTCGTACACCACTTACTACAAAAAACACACCATGAGCAAATATCTCTCTAATACCAATTTGATGTACAGTGGGTAGCGGAAGCGATGAATTAAACTACACAACAACAACAACAACAACAACAATGATAAATTAGAGGAAACTCTCACTATAATTCTTTATTTATAAAAGTCCAATTGTCGTTACAAATGAAGGTCTAAGGCCTTTTTTATAGGGTGAGGTTAACCTGCTAAACAAGCTAACCTTATAAGCTAAAAGACTAAAAAGGACATAATAAACAAAAGACAAAATAACATCTAGCTATCCTTGGAGACCAAAGTAAAGACCCTTAAAGGACGAAAGTATTAAATTACCCTAACCTAAGATATTCCAAAGGAATATTCAATTACTTTACTAATAAAGTAAAATACAATTAAAGATCAAAATTTTCTGTCGAATCGGCCTCCCTTGCGCCAAGTGTCATGGGTATACATCATATGCTCTGCTCCTAAGGATCTCCCACCTTTGAGAGACATTACGCACACCATTGATCTTGTCCAGAAATTTCGGACTCAAACCTACCACATTACAATATTCCCTGAATAGCTTGATGAGTTGCATGATGAGTTGAGGCAACATGTGCTAGAGTTGTGCGCGTAGAAACTCGTGCAGGAGTGTACGTCACCATTAATGGTTTCAACCCCTCGTACTCCTAAGAAAGACGACAATTGGCATATGTGCGTAGATAATCATGTAATCAATAAGATTTCTAACATCGTATTCTTGTCTTAAATAAAGCTTGAAGGACAAGTTAGATCAGATTTACGATGCGAGAATCTTTTCTAAGTTGGACTTAAGAGTGGTTACCAACAAATTCGCATATGACTTGGGTATGAGTGGATGACCACCTTCAAAATGGAGGACTGCGAACTATAATGCTTTTCGGACTAACTAATGCACCGTCCACTTTCATAAGGGCGATGGCCCAGATATCTAAGGTCTTTCTTAAGCAAGTTTACAGTGGTTTATTTTGACGATGTTTTGAATTTGAGCACTTAGCACCTAAGCAGGGCTTAACCGAATTTCACCAGCAGACAGATAGGTAGATGAAAGCGGTGAGTAAACCATAATGTGAGGGAGGATAGTCCGAGTATATGAGATACCATGATATCGCAAGTTAGAGTTTGTATTTAATAATGTGTTGAACATGTCTAATGAGTAGTCTACTTTTCAGATATACTGGGTATGTCTCTGCGCATTCCAGCGAATCTAGCAGAGATTCTACTGACTGAGCCTGTGTCCCCAATTGTCAAGGTCATGATTGCCACTCGCCTTCGTTGCCATTAATAATAATGCGTGTTCCTGGTTACATCGTATATATACTTCATACAATGGGCCAGAGGGGAGGTGTTTCAAGTAGGTGATTTGATGATGATTTACTCAAGGAATGAGTGTTATCATGACAAGGCCCAAAAGCTATTAATGCGTCGAGATGCGCAGCGTTGTGGGAGCATGCGTACGAGCTCGACCATCCGCTAACCTCCATATCCACTATACAATTAATGTTGTAAATATCACTCCCTTCATCGGAGTCCTGTTCCACCTATTCCCGTACCTGATGATGCTACACAGCTTATGCGATCTCATGTGGACCAGTAAAGTGTATACGCAATTCTGAAACACATCGACCATCAGTGAAAGCACCATCTATTGGGATGCCCCGATATCACTGTATACAAAGGTATGTTAACCCAACATTTTATCAACTATTCCGCTCCAAATTGGTAGCATTCAAGAGGGAGAGTGACGCAGGAGCATATACAACGCTCACCTTTTTACCCGGCTTTTAGTCTTTTATTTCTTTATATTATTTCCTTATTTTTTGTTGCTTATTTTTGTTGTTTGTAGTAAGATAGTATTTTGTCCTTGAACAAGCCTACACTAGCCTGCATTGGCCGACACAAGAAAGATGTATTTCGAGAGGGAGAATCCAAAAATATAGGGATGTGCCTAGCTTTTGGCCTACTTGTGTCGATGTATGGTGTGATTCGCTTCCGTGATTTGCATTGGTTGAAATTTCTCAAGTGCATCTATGGGACTTGCTAAATATTCTCATGGGAGTTCTTTTATATAGCATCATATTTGGATGGATATAAACCCAATTATTCACCAGCCATTTATACATTTGTGAGTATCATATCATTAGGAAATAATTTGGGACACATTTTATCCATTTAATGCATATGAAGGGACTCTTTAATAATAGTCTACATCTTTGATTGCTGGAAGCTAGGGGTGTACATAGGCCCGAGGCCCGCCAAGCCCGCCCAATAAAAAAAATAGGGCTTGGATAAGGTGAATAGGCCAGAAAAGAGAGCTTGGCAAAATTTGATAGGCCCGATTTTTTTTGGGCGGGCTTGGGCATGAATTCTTAAGCCCAATGAGGCCCGTCCCGACCCGAGGCCCGAGAATTACATAAATATATGTCTGTGTGTTTGTGTATATATGTGTGTGTTTGTGTATATTAATTTATTATTGAAGTGTAAGACTACAAAGTTATAAATAAATATATAAAGTGGTTAACTATTATAAATATAAAAACATATACTAAGTCTTTTTATGTAGAGTGGGGAACTTTATATATAGACTCTATAATATATAAAGTTTAAAACATGTTTTTAATTAAAAAATAGGTCTTTGATTAAGAAAAAATAGATTTTTTTATTTAAAAAAAAGCAGTAATCGGGCTTGGCCAACGGGCCTGGGTAAAGAGCTTTCAAATCTGGGCGGGCTTGGGATTACATAATAAGGCCCGAGCGAGCTTGGGACAGCTCATAATTTTATAATCCCGGCACTAGCCTGACCGGGCCTGCCCAGGCCCCGCCCATGGCCACCCCTACTTGAAACATCCCCTAATCCTATATGTTTTTATGAATGGGTAAATTACACCCAACCCCCTGAACTATAGCGATTTTTGTAGATAGTCCCCTAATCTAAAAAACCCGAAAAAGAGCCCCCTAAACTATTGAATTTTGACAACTAGCCCAGTTTCATTGCAAATGAATTGATAAAAAACATAATTTTATGGATAAAAATTGTTAATTTTTTGTGCATAATTTTTAGATGTCAATATTAAATATTATGGGGGGCTCTTTGTTGAGTTTTTTTAGATTAGGGGGCTATATGCGAAACCGTTATAGTTTAGGGCGGTTGGGTGTAATTTACCCTTCATGAATTTAAGGTGGAACAATAACTCGTACAGGAATCTTAATTGCATGATGCATAACACTTCTTATTATATAGTTCCGTAAGTTGTTTGGTGTCTTTCTGTGAAATTTGATGATTTAAGGATGTATTGTGTACATGATTTAAACCAAAACACAAGTTATGAAATTCAATTAAAAGAGTTGATTTTTCTATTACAGTTGGCTAGCATTAAAGTAAACACTGTATTAAACAGCTGTGACAAGAGAAGTCTGACCTGCTTAGAATGCAATGTTTGCATTGAAACCAAGTGGCAGGTTGCCAATAGGAAATAGTGTGTTTTAAAAAAAGCGCGTCGTAGCGCGAAATTCTGCTTTTTCGGCAAAAATGCGACATTGCTCTTCCAGATTTGCGTCAGTCACAAATAGCTTGCGCTATTGGGCGCGATTTGAACGCTATTTGTGTTTTAAGTTTACTTAACAGAAAAGCATCAAAACTACGTAGTTTTGATATTTTCTTCACTTTTTTTTAAAAAAAAATTTAGAACTTGAGAAGCCAAACTCATCAAACACAAAAGCACCCCACTTAAAACACAAGACAACAAACCCTAGCTCTGCTCTTTAGAAAAACCCACCCCCGACTCCGACTCAAAGAAAAACCCATCCCGACTGAAAAAAACACATTCCGACACAGAAAAACCCGAGCCCCAGTCGTCTTTCTACCCTTGTTCCAGTCGGATCCTTCTTCTCTCACTTACATAGGTATTTTTTTTACTTTATCTTCGTTTTTTCTTTTTTAAAACACGATTGATCTTCTGTTCTTTTTTTTTTCTTTTTTAGCTTCAGTCCTTCTGTTGATTTCTTTGTTCCATTTTTTAAACCAACTATTTTAACCATCTTTTTTAAACAAACTATTTTTAGGAATTCATGTGTTGGTTGTACGGATTATGTAGTACTTTATGAACCTATGACTCTATTTCAAGTGATGCAGTATTTAATTTGGAATGCCTTTTTGAAGTTATTTATTTGTATTTTTAATTATAAAATTGAAATGCTCAAATTGCTTGCGCGATGCGCTATGCGATTTACGCGACGCGCACCTGAGACCAAAACGCGACGCCTTGCGCGAACGCGATTTAAAACACTGGTAGGAAACGATAAATTTGTCAAAAATAAATTTTAGAACTCAAAGACACTTCTATTAGTATATAAGTTAAACACACCTTATTTTTAAAACTAACAAACAGCTCAATGATGACATTAAATATTTAAATGATAGTGACATTAACTAGGCAACTTGGCAACCTAGCATGATACTGTCTGATGATGTGGTAATGTCACGTCAGCATTTTCAAGCGAACTCGGCTGAAAATACTGACATAGCACTGTTACATTATCATCAGTGCTGACGTGACAGACACTGTTGATGTGACAGTGCCGCGCACTAATGTCACTCTATGTCAGTATAGGGACTGAAATTATTATTTTAAAATATTGGACTAAAATTAATATACGAGTAAATGATGGACTTTTTCTCAAATGCCCAATAAACAATGGTCCTATTCTTGTATATAACATCAGGTTTAGGCGTGTGAAAAAAATGATATTAAACAAGGGAAAAAATAGCTTTATCATTTAAATGTTTTTTTGAAGGAAATCTGATCTTGGTAGCTACTTTTTAAACTGAGTATGGGAAGAATATTTATATGAATATGAAAATTCTCTTTGAGATCATAATAAAACTACGTAAAGTGCATGCTTTTAAGGAGTTTTAAACAAAAAGGTTGTGATAAAACTACATAAGCAAAAAGATTGTTCTACATTTTTCTTTTCCTTGGGTCGTACAAGGACCTTTATATATATACAACATCAAGCACTAAATTTTCATTTGTGTGACTACTTACTCCACATGATTAGATATTAATATATAGTTTCTTACAAACTTCACTTCAATCCATTCAAGTGTTAAAAACATATAAGATTACCATAGAATACACACAACATAATCCAACATTAATGAATAATAATATAAGAAAAAAACTAAAGCCATTGTTGCATGTAAATCTTGAAATTCATCAAATCTCACCTCTTAGTCTGCTTTGGACCTCCTCCTCACTCGTTGTCAAAAATGTTTTGAAAACCCTGCAAAAAAAAACAGAAAAATCTTCAAGTACTATAGAATTTTTTTAAAAAAATCTATAACAAGAAAAGGTGTTGACATCCAAACAATGTCAACAAGAGAGAGAAAATCACCAAACAAAAAAAATGGGAGTTAAGGGATTGAAACCTTGTAAAGGCCAATATATGAAATGGAAGATATGCACCAGTGGGCCTCTATGTTACTTGAAAATGTATGTGATAGTGCAAACGATGGTTTAATTTATAAACAGATTCCTAAATTGGAGTATTAAGATATTCTCCATCAATGCATTTAATACATTAATAACAAATATATTCAGTTTCCTAATATGGAGTACCACGATAACCTACATCAATGCATTTATTACATAACAGATATATTTTCAAAATAAAATATTACGATAATCTGCAACCATGCATTTATTGAATAACAAAACAATCCAAAATCCAGAATTACGAAAATCTACAAAGAATAAGCTTATTACTTTTATGGAGTCCATCCTTAGAAATTTGTAACCAAATGTATCGCACATTAGTTCATTTCTAAAGTTGGTAAGCCTTACGTCTTTTTCTCAACTCGTTAATGAATGAATATATAAAAGGGTAAATTACACTAAATCCTTGAACTATTTCAGGTTTACAGATGACCTGTTTCATTTTTTAAAACAAAACTACAATAAACCCCTTAAACTTACGACCCGTAACAACAAACCCAAAATTTCGGGTTTTCAGCATTTTTATGTCGCAGAATGTCTAGAATACCCCTAATCCTGTTTTAACAATTTTAGAGGACCAAACAGACCCTCTTTTTTCATCCACCGACGGTGATTCCTACCGCAAACAAACTCGTGCCTGGGTATATGTCTCAGTTGACCGTATCCAGTGCTCATTTTGATACATATAAGGTTGTGTTTAATACATACATGGTGTTTATATATCTCAGTCACAGGTTTCAACCTGAAAATGATTTGAAAATCGAATTTGGGTATTTGGATGTTCCAGATGTACTTTGCGTTTTGAAATCTGAAAACCAACAAGTATGAAGAGAGAAGAAAGAGAGGTAGAGTAGGGGAATTTTGGTAATTGTAATAGACTCAAATATTTATTGAGTCATTTTATAAGTTATAAAATAGCAGGGACGCGAAATTTTGGGTTACTTATCACGGATCGTAAAGATAGGGAGTTCATTGTCAGGTTTTCTAAATAAGGGGTTGACCTATAAACCCATATATATCGGGGGTGTTAGTGTAATTTACCCTAGATAAAATGACATATGGTCGAGTGGGCCCTATGAGTTTACTGTTGGATTGGAGCAAGGTTGGGAATAGATATTTTGAATTTTTATTATTTTTATTATTTATCATTTGCTGATTTTTAGGAGACATTTTAGGGATTAGCATTTATATATATTTTATTTCCTAATAATCTTTTGTTTCTTAACTAAATCTAGCATTGGCCTATAAATAAAGCCATCGGCCCTCTCTTGTTCATTGAATTATTAAACAGGAATTAGAAAATGGATTAGAGAAGCCTTCTTTTAGGTGTGTATAAGTTTGTGAGTAATTGCAAGTGTTCTTCCGATACGTTTAAATCAAATTGGTATTGAAGTGACGTTCGTTCTTAGTATGTGATTTTTTGTGTGTAGTATGGCTTAATTGTAAGGATTCGGTGTTTGGAAGTGGTAGGTGGTGGTGTGAAGGTGGCATGGTGCGACGACACTGTTCCAGGTGGTGTCTGTGGAAATCGCCTCGGATCCACGAGTTCCGATAAGGCAACGACCACGAAATCTAATGGCTAGAACTCTTTTGTTGACTTGAGTAAACACCACTAACAAATCATATTCCCAAACTACCACCCTCGACCACCATCTCAAACCACGACATGGTTGAGAGGGTGTCACAATGCAAATGTCATTGACAAATCTGAAGTGGGTGGGTGACAACACTGAAGATGGTTGTGGAATGAGCAATGCTAATGTTTCGATAGGTGGCGCGATGGAGGGATTGGACCGCTCGTTGGAGACACGACCCATGTAAGAAAACTCTTGATTGAGGTAGGTGAAATGAGTGGACAAGTTAGCGAGACCTGGGAGTGCACGGTTCGTGAGTTGTCAAACAGTCTCCCAATTTTAGGCGCAACTAGAAGCCAATGCCCACGATGTTTTACAACAGTTGTGAATGTAGTGAAAGTGAAATTACTGGTCGGTGAGTTTGTTTGGGAGTTGATTATGCGGAAATGAAATACAGGAGCCAAGATAGTTCCACTCATGGTTCAATGTATCGGCCGAGTTGACTCGGTATCGGCCGAGTCAATTCGGAATCGGAGGGTACCGAACCGATACCGAGAGACGTTTAAAAAAAAACACTGAATCGGCCGAGACGGCCGCGATATCGCCCGAGACAACCGATTCCGGGACGCCTCGCCACGATATCGGCCGAGACAGCCGCGATATCGACCGAGACAACCAATTTAAACGATATTGTCATATTTTGTTTTATTTTTTTATAGAAATTTTATCTTTTACCGTATTTCTTTGTTATTGAAAATATTTTGTAACATTTACAGAATGGTATTACTTTTTCAAAAGTATTAACATTAATTTTTTAAAACATAAAACTCTTTTTTTTAAATGACTACTAAAAAAATATATAAATCTTTTAAAAAGTAGTACTCTTTTTTTTTTTAAATGACTCTACTAAAACTCTTTTTTTAAAGAAATGTTATTTTTTTACAAAAAATATATAATGTACATTTATGTTTGTAAAAAATTTACATTTTTGTAAAAATATTATTTTGTTAAAAAAATGTACATATTTGTAAAAAAATATATATTTGTACATATTTGTAAAAAAAAGTGTACATATTTGTAAAAAATATATATATTTTTGTTAAAAAAATGTACATATTTGTAAAAATGTCCTTTTGTACGTTTTTGTAAAAATGTCCTTTTTTGTAAAAAAAGTTCTTTTATACGTTTTTATAAAAATGTAAAAAGAAATATACATATATTGTTTAAAAAATGTACATTTTTGTAAAAATGTAAAAAAATGTACATTGTTGTAGCAATGTTCTTTTGTACGTTTTTGTAAAAATGTAAAAACAATATACATTGTTGTTAAAACAATATGTACATTTTTGTTTTTCAATATTATTATTGGTTTACTATGCAATATTGAATCTGACAATCCTGTCGCGCTTCAGTATAACCAATTCTACAATGCATTGCATATTGAATGATAGGTTTGAATGCATCTCATTGGTCCACATTGTTAATCTTATTTTTTTTTTATTTTTTATATTTTTTCCGGAATTTTTTGCGCTCTCTAAATAGCGTATATTTACGTATCACCCGATACCGCAATCGAGTTGAAAATTGGGTGTCCGATACCGGGACCGATACCGAGACTTTGAACCATGGTTCCACTCAAACAAGTTTTTAATGGGTCAAGCAAGCACAAGCACAAGTACGGCAATGAAGATTGGGCTGCTTGTGTGGATTCCCTTTCTTATCATAGATGTATAATTTCTATAAAAGAAAGGCACACCAAGAGTGGAAACCCACCCGAAGCAAGGCCGAGAAAGGAAGGAAAAAGAAACTGTATGAAAAGAAAAAAAACAGGGAGGTAGAAGCCAATACAAAATGAACAATGGATATCCTTGTTAGTTCATTATGTTTTGGACCATATTTGGATGAATATAACTCAATTATCCAGTAACCATTCACAGTTATGAATTTAGTGTATACAGGTACGTGGAGTTCATGCGTCAGAAATGTTATAACTCAAAATGATATAGTGATTTGTATTGAATATATTTATGCTTAACACAACCAATGGCATGAGAGTGATTTGTATTGAATATATTTCTGCTTAACACAACCAATGGCATGAGTTTCCTTATCAATGTTACAACTAGAAACTTTATAGCACATTGTATTTAAAAAAAGAAAATCTGCTTAACACAATCAATGACATGAGTTTCTAGTTAGAGTTGCAATGTAGCTGTTGGCCTTTTTTATAATGTTGATTTATTTTGGTACTGTTTGGCCTGTGCGAAAATGTGTGGCTAAAACAGATTTCAATAATAATGCTTCAACATGTGAAAAAAGTGGGTGTGTGAATAATTATGATGGTACCCTAAATCCTGATCAATATTTTTATAAATATGTTTAAAAGTACATTATTATTTATACCGCATTTTTTCTTAAAAAAACTCTAGTTTCGTGGGTTCAAAAAAAATACACCCTATATATTCTATAAACTATTTTCATTTGAGGGGAGGACGATGTCGTTACTTTGAGTCGCACCCGGCGTGTACTTTTTTAATTGATGGTATTTGTTTTGTGTAACATTTAAGTTATTCTTTGAATAAAAATGGGTAGTTGATTAAATCAAGTAACTACTAAATAAACACGAAACCACCACAGGACTGTCACATAATATTGATTCACATGTTCAAATACACATTTAAGTTTACGACGGATTACAACTCACTACCTAAGCTAATGTTTTCATCTAAATCTACATCTCTGCCGATCATTGGTTCATTACCAAAGGGGTTGCCCGACGTAGATGGAGCACGCCACTAAGAGTACGTAAAAGGTGAAGGTACTGGTTGTGGGACGTACAAATTACTCAAATCATGTGTTGGCACCGGCCAGTAATGGATCATAACCTGTAGTACGTTCGCCCAATTGTCTCTCAAGTTCCGCGATCCGATTATCGTGGGTACGTGTCCTTGTAATCAACAGCTCTCGTAAACCGTTTTGATATGAGAGGCATCGACATACACTGGTCGCCATTGCATTTGTGTAAGAGATTGAGTGGGAGGTGAGTTTGTTGGCCTGTTTAGACGAGGGATCTCACAAGTATACGTGCCACCATCAGATAATTCAATCTCTGCACTTCAATCTTGGCGTGGTGGATGTATTTGTGTAGGCTCTTGTAATGAAAAATGGGTGTGACACACCCGGATCCAATGTTTGTGCAGGTGGTCGAGGTATGCTAAGTGTTAAAGGGGTAACCGCACCAAACGAAACAACGTGAATATTGACATGTTTGGCCATGACCGGAAAAATGGCCCCCTGAGAAATGGCATTCCACTAACGGATGTATTCCTCTTAGGTCACAACCTAGAAGAATGTGGAGGCAATAGGCCAGTTAGCTTCATGTGCCGCATCATAATCCGCCCAACTAATACCTGATAATTGAGAAGGAGGGTTGTTGGGTACGCAAATGTCTCTGATCATCTGCCTGTAGCAACGATTCCAAAACATAACCCATAATCTAGACATGTAATAAGAGTATTCAACAACGTCATTCTAACAATATTGTGAACTCTCGTGCCGCTACCAGATTATAGACTCGCGTGATCGCATCTTTATTTGATTTTGACTGGTTGATGAATTGAACCGTTGTATACCTCTAGCCTTCACCTTGTTTGACTTGCACCATCTAAATATTTGAGGCCAATTGTCGAGTGTCGGATCCTTAAGAATCAGACAAGCGGTGGCCATATATTCATGGTGCAAATATTGCAATAATAGTATATGAAGATATATTCGTGTTAGGACGAAAAAAATAAAACTAAGGTAATAGGAATGGAAATATGTTCAACCTAAAATATTAACCTCTATTATCTGCCACATGCACTCGACACTATTCATGGACCTACGGGATGCCTTGTCCAAGGCCCAAACAATACGAGCATAGATAGCACTGCCCCAATCATAGTGCCCAATAGTAGATATGTCCTCAATGTAATGCAAATACGATATGTTGCAAGTCGCATTCGCATTCGCATTCGCATTCGCATTCGCATTCGCATTCGCATTCGCATTCGCATTAGGGAAAAATACATTGCCGACGGTGTAAAACCAGAATGCTCACGCCACATATGTCTCCATTTTTAGGCAAATTTTCAGCACTCGCAAGGTTTTCAAGGTACTCTTTTAAATCAGAGCACTTTATTCCCACGCTCGTTTATATCTCACAATCCCAGGAAAGAATGCATCAAAAGTTTCTCGGCATTCGTATATTTATTATCTGGGAGGTTAAGTAATGAGGTTCCTTGCCCAATGGGAATTCCTATTTACAATAAATAAGCATGAGTTTAAGATATTAAAAGTGAATCAGAATAATACAATAAATAATATATATATATATATATATATATATATATATATATATATATATATATATATATATATATATATATATATATATATATATATATATGTACGTGAATTCCTATTTATAATAAATCAAATGTATATATGGCACATGACTGTAAAAAATAAAACAACATATTTGTGTCCATAGCAGTTAGCACCGTGAAGTCAAAAGGGTCAAGCCTATTTTAACCAAAGGCACCTGAAATGTATGAGTTGTGTCCCACCATCGCTTGATCATGACCGCAACTATACATTTGTTTGAATTCAGCATAACTGATTTGAGCATGGAAGTAATAAAATTGGCCCCATCTATTAAATCTCATATGTGCGGTTTGTCATCAGAAATAAGTTTGTAAACGCGCACAAATCCGCTCCAATTCCTACGAAATCAAACTTTGAGCCGGCAAAAACGGGTGTATGACTGTCGGAAGCGTGCGAGTTTTCATCAAAGATACGCATATAATTTGTGTGCAAAGGTTGGGGAATATTTTCGAGCAGCGCTTGCGGTTTTGTGGCCGGCGTACTCCCACGGCCAGATTTCGATTTGCCTATGTTGAAATATTATTTCAATTTCTTACCACCTTATCCTTCCATTATTTTCAATACGGTGATATAAAATAACTTAAAACAAATTTATATTCCAATGAGAGCTTGTTGGTTGGCACTATTGTGGGAATTTTGTTGGAAATTTGTGGTTGGAAAAATGTTTGTGATAGTAAAAATACATGTGAAGTGTTACATATCAGGAAAAAATAATAAGGGGTCTTGTTGGTTGAGAAAATTATACTGGATATGGAGGTTTTGGGAGTTGAATGCTTGGAAGAGGATAGGGGAATGGAGAGGATGAGGATGGGTTTAATAGATGGCCAAACTAGTCGTTAATAGCCGTTACCTTCATACAATTTTCATCGTATCAATTGATACAAATTTCAGTTAATCGTATCAATTGATACGATTATCAGGAAATCGTATGAAGGTAACGGTTATCAATTGATTAACTGAAATTCGTATCAACTGATATGTTTATCAGAAAATCATATGAAGTTCCACCATTGCTTGGCCCCCAAATGTCGAAAGGTATAACCTGCACAGTATTGGGTAGATTTAGCTTTCATGCATTTACACCATTGTGGATGCTCTTATAGATAGTTATGCCATTTTTGTTTTTGTATGTTTTAATATAACAACATGCAAAAGAGTAGGCATTACTTAGAGAATATTTAATGTACTACAACACTAGTATGAGAATATGTTAAATCTTGCAAATTGAGCGACCACGTCATTACACAAACTTTCCACAGATACTGGACCATTACAATGAAAAGTACGACCCTCGCACACTTAATCCTTTTGCCTTTGTTATTCATCTCTCTATAGATTTGCTTCTATTCTTCTGCCTTCTTCATTCACCCATCATTTCCCTATTCCATATCTGTTATTTATACGTAGAGATCTTGCACTCTTTACTTTTGAAAATTTTCAATATTAACTCATCCATTGAAATCACAAATACATAAGTAAACGTTACGGCAACTTAGAAAACTATTATGGCAGTCATAACCAGTCCATTTTAAAAGAATGTCTCCACAATCAACAAAATATGCGGAGTCGATGAACTATTGTTTGATTACATTTGTAAATACGTATATATATACATATACAGAAACAAAATGGTGTGTGTTGTCAGTATGTGTGAATCTTTTAGAGTTTGTTATATGGCGAATCTAGATGTGCATGATCGATAGCACGTGTAAATAATACAAACCAGTCTCCCCCCCCCCTCTCCTGACTTTTACTATCTCCAATCAAATCAACATAAGCGTACAAGTTCCCTCGACATTACAGGGACACGTGGATGTCAACCTCATATATGAGCACACATCCATTATATGAAACATAACATTTCTTTAATTACCCCGCACTCTATCCCTTAAATAATGTTTAATCAAATAATCGTCGTACATTATTTCAATTTTAAGCATTATACTAAACAACTAGTTGACAACTAAGTAAATTAAAGTGTTCGAAGGACATTGATTTGCCTCCAATTATATCTGTCGGAGAATGAGGAGGAGAAAGAAAGCGATTGGTCATCGTTGGAGGTGATTTCATTTCTAGGGTTTTCTCCAATAACTGGAAGGTTCTGATACTTTGGATTTGTAGAGAGAGAGCTTGGTAAATATGGGTTTTTTTTGCCCATATTGAATACAAGTCGTGAAATTAGGATTTACAGAGGAGTTAAGGATTTAATTCAGGATAGATGTGAGACAAAAATTGTGTTAAATATTGTGGAAATGTTATAGCGATTTGTATTAAATATTTTCCAGCTTACAACAATCAATCGCATGAGTTTCTTTATCAACATTATAACTAGTAATGTTATAGAATTTTTCCTGATAAACACAATCAATGTCATGAGTTTTTTTATCAACCTAATGTTACAAGTTTAGTCACAGCGAAAATGTTTCCAGATCAATTACTATTTTGCACATAAAGCTACAGCCATTAATGACCACATACATTATGGCATTGATAGATATCAAATCGGTGTGATGGGCCCATGGCCATAGTATAAAATAAAAAAGACAAATAACACCAGTATCATAAATAAATAAATAAAAGCTCTTAAAATCCTTACTCAAATATAATGCTCTTATGAGGAAGGGTTTAGTTAAAAAAAAAATCTCATTCTCGTGTCCATTTCAAATTTAAGGATGTAAGCAGGCTTTATCTCATTTTTTTTCTAAGATAAATCATCGAGGAGTTGAGCTCCTTTATTATTGGCGCAATAAGCATGTGTTTCATATAAAGAAATATGGCAATATGATGGGAATCCGTTGTTATTTTCTTTTATTTTCTCATTTTCATTTTCATTTTCTATTTTTAGTTCTTTTTAGGTCTTTTCCTTCCTTAATTAGCCTCAAAGTATGTTTGGGACTAATTAGGCATTCTTTTATTTTTAGTAGTCCCTTTGAGTCATTTTAGCTAATTACTTGATTAGCAAGTAATTCAGCCCCGGTAGATAGGCTTGTATTCTCATTTGTACTCACTTTTGCAATACTTGAAATATAAGACAACTTTGATTATCTCCCAAAAATTAGGTTTTGGTATTTCTTTTTAGTCATTGACGTGTAATTTACGTTAAATTGATATATTAGAGCAGGTGCCGCTCCAATCATTGGTGTACTCGTGTGTTAGTGTGTACCGGTGTGTGTAGATTATCAAAAAAATCATACACTATTCGTGATGGCTTTCAAGAAATCCAAACAACTAAAAGAAGAGATTCAAGAACGAATAAGAAAGTGGGTACAAGCACAACAACAACAATTTGAGGCCTTCTTGCAACAATTCTCCAAAATTTCACCACCTACCACCATGAACGCTCAAATTTCGGACGAAGAATTGTTACGACATATGGACCTAAACCCGAGGGCAAGGAAGCACCCCCATCCAAAACCTAGCTTCCCCTCATATGGCAGCCACCCGGCCCCAAATCCCTCCCAAAGAAGCCAATAAAACCCCCGACCCAACCCAATTTTAATCTAAACCCTATTCTGGAGAAACCCAACCAAATCCCTAAAAAAGAAAACAACCCTAACCCTAGTTTTCCCTCTTACCATCATTCCTCCCCCACCCCGCTGCAACCAGCCCCCACCCTACTTCCCTCCAACCCTGCGACCAACCCCCAGCCTTTCCAAACCCCTCGCGACCACCCTCTCCCTTCTACAGTAGCCGACCAAGGCCGGAAACCCCAGCAGTTGCGTCCGACCACTCTGCCCCCTACCGACGCACATCCTCTGACCTCCAAGACATTATTCCCTAGCAGGAGACCCTCTAACCCTTGTCCCGACCTTTTTTCAGCACCAGAAAACCCCCAGAAAGCAGCTGACCACTCCCAACCTCATTCCGACTTCTTTCGAGCTCATTCCGACCCAGAAAAACGTCACAAACCTTACCGAGTAGCTGCCCTGTTCTTTTAGCATCAAGAAAACTCTCCCACGTGTTCAAGAATTAGGGTTGAGGCCAAGAAAATGGTTTTTGACCCCGGGGATTGATATTTTGATGGTGAACAAGAGAGGCAAGAGGAAAAAGAGGAAGAAGATGGATCTTAAACTCAAGAATTGAAAAAAATGACCCTTCCTCAAATTTTCAAGAAAATATTTTTGCCTCACAAGGTTTTTTGTGCACAGTTTTGAGAACTTCTCACGCGATTCCACAATTTTGCAAGTTCGAGGACGAACTTTTTGAAGTCGGGGAGAGTGATGGGAATCTCCTTTTATTTTCTTTTATTTTCATTTTTAATTTCTATTTTTAGTTCATATTAGGTCTTTTCCTTCCTTAATTAGCCTCCAAGCATGTTTGGGACTAATTAAGCATTCTTTTATTTTTAGTAGGCCCTTTTAGTCATTTTAGCTAATTACTTGATTAGCAAGTAATTGAACCCCAATAAATAGGCTTGTATTCCCATTTGTACTCACTTTTGCAATACTTGATATATAAGACAACTTTGATTCTCTCCCTAAAATTAGGGTTTGGTATTTCTTTTTAGTCATTAACGTGTAGTTTATGTCACAATATGAACGCAAAGTTATTAAGATTAAAAAATAATATATCTATCATTAGAAAATAGTCCCGGATTTTTTGTATATGGATTCTACCCCCCTTAGTGGCCTTTAATGATTTATTTGTATTTATTGAAAAAAATGAGTGCTTACAAGAAAAGTGGTGTTAAATAAGGAGGAAAAAAATAAACAAATTGGGTTTTATCATTTCAATGGTTCTTTTGAGGGAAATCTTGTCTAGGTCACTGCTTTTTGTTAGGACCTTTTATACAAATTTGTAGAATTTTTAATATCGTAAGACAACTACGTAAACTGCAAGCTTTCAAAATCTTCAAACAAGTAGGTTGTGATAAAACTACATAAATTATGTGCCTCAAGGACTTCCACTTCAAGATAAACATACATTCTATTTTTTAGGGTGTATGGGAGGGACCAATCTAATCTATAAAGCAAACATACAAATTTATTCAAATGACCAAGCACTATATTTCATTTTCACAACTACTTAATCTAGAGGATTAGTTATTAATCAAAAGTTGCTCAAAACATCAAACACGTCTTTAAACCATAATGAGTTGTTAACATCATCATTAGAACATACGATGAATAATAATTTTTTAAAAAAATACTAAAACCATTTATGCATTCTTGGAAAATCTTAAAATCTCAACTCTTAGTCTGCTTTGAACCACCTCGGAGTCAATCATTGTCAAAGAAATATTAGAAGACCCTAAACAAGACGCACTAAATTATCATCAAGCACTATAAGAAGTAAATTTTTACTAAACAAGGAGAGGGAGAAAAAGACGAGAACTTAACCAAACAAGAAGCACGAAAGGATTAATATATGGACCAAATGAGATCGAGGAGATTCCTTAACTTTAGTATCAGTCACTTATAAAAAAAAATATTACAGCCAATTACATCAAAGGGTTTGTCACGTGACAAATATGGAAATAGTTATCTAATTCAAGTTGGCACGAGCTCTTATAATGCATTTCATCTCTTAGTTTATCTTCACAATCAACAACTGTTTAATGCCATTTGTAATACTAAACCGAAAGCATGTCTCGTGAACATTTCATAACATAGAACCATAAAATCATTTGTATGATCCTTAAACGTACTCACATGCATCTATTGGACTTAATAAATATTCTCATGGGAGTTCTGCCAAATAGTTATATTTGGATGGATATAAGCTCAATATTCGTCATTTATTTATGCATTTAATGTATGTGAAGAGGGGGGGGGGGGGGTATTATAACAAAGCAGCGATGCAGATATATGCTTAGCTAAACAATGATATGCAAGAAAAGTTTACGTGCCAGGGCAAATGATAAACACCATGAAAATTTCGAGGTTTAGTGCGTAAAAGAAAAAGGTTCATGTTTGGATGAACATAAGAGTTTTCTTCAAATCCTTCCTAATGATCTAATGAAGAAGGGTATAATTTCAAAAAAGATCTCGCATTATCATCTCCTTTTCAAATCTAGGGAGGTAAACACTCGATGAATCTTTATTTTATTTTATTTTTGTAGGGGTAAAGCATCAATGAGTCGAGTCTAATTATTAATGAAGAGAGTTGTGATACTATAATACTAGCATGGAACCCGCGTAATGCGCAGGCGTTATATAAAATTTGGAAGAGATCGGAAACAGCTTTCTAGGATGCCATATCCATCACCTAATGCAATATCTAAAATTGCTCCAGTGTAAATTTCATCAATTACTCTTTACTTTATCTCAAATTAGACAATCAGGTCTCAAAGATTTCATGCCATCACCGGAGCCTCGACCATTAGTATTTGTATTATAATATGGCTAAAAAGTAGTTGAAAATTAAAAACAATGATACTAGAAATATATAAAAATGAAAAGAAGATAAAATTGTAGAGGTTTCGGAAAAGGATATAGCTGGATCTTATTCACTGCAGCCCGAATGATAAAAAAAGGCGAAGTGACTCAACGACCCTGCATTAATATTTGACCTTTTATACATAAATATGTAAAATCATGAAAACCCCTTCCATTCAAATCTTGAAGGGTTCCATGAAGAGGCAACTTTAACAATCAATCACTAATCTAGAAAAAAGTAAGCCCACCCTTTACTTTACAAATGAAGGGAACCCAGAACAAAATGCAAAACCTAGAGGAGTTAGTCTTTACACCTCTAGGTTTAGAATTAGGGTTAGATGAAAGGCGGTTAATTACTAATAACGCCTTCATCGAGTGGAATATGATAAAATATAGAGACAGTGTATTAGACGTGATTGAGACAGGGAGGGAGAGAGAAAGTTGCATTTAAATATGGAGATTTGGGGTACTGAGAATCTTGAGAAAGTAAATGGTATCACATTTATCGTGGACATTTAAAACGAAACAGTGAATCGAGGTGTCAAGTGTATCAAAGAAATATAAAAGGTCAAAAAGTAAATAAGCTACAATTGACTCTTGGAAACCAAAAAGCATTAAAGACTCATTATTAACCTCTAATACTACCATATTAGAGGTATAATAAAGATAAGTATGTTTTCTTCATACAAAGAAATAGGGCAATGTGTGGCAAAATTATTATGATTGAGTCAAATAAATATTTTCGTAAAATATATTAATAAATAATCTCATACTTGTATTTACCATCAGAATTATGATTGTTTAGAAAAGCGTTGTTAAATGAGGAAACAAAACTTAATTAGAGTCTCAATGGTTGCTTTTTAAGGGAAATCTAGTCTAGGTTTCTCCTCAAAAAGCGGGAAGCATTTTTACAAAAACATGAAATGTCTAAGATTGTAACAAAACTAGGTGAACTGCATGCTTTTAAAGAGTTTTGAACAAGTAGATCGTAATGAAACTGTGTAAACCATGAGCTTCAGGGAGCAACACTTCAAGAAAAACATGTCATTCTTCTTCATTTATCTTTTTTTATAGGGTGCGCGAGAAGGACCATTATAATCTACAAGATCAACATAAGCACTTTATTAATATCCAAGATCAAGTAATAAAATTTCATTTTCATGACTACTTAATCTATATGATTAGATAAAAAGTCATACCCAGTGCACAACGCTCCCGCTTAACTGCAAGGTCTGGGAGAGACTGATGTCGATTGGCCTTAATCCCATATATGGATAGGCTTCTACCATGTCTCGAACCCGATACCAATCGTAGCTTGGAGGAGGGCACTTGCCATTGCACCAAGGTACGACCTCTAATTTATATGATTAGATATTAATCGAAAATTGCTCACACTCATCAAGCACGTCTTTAATCCATAATGAAGTGTTTAAAATACATAAGATTACCATAAGAATTAACTAAAAGTATGAAAGTAAAAGAAAACTAAAAAAACAAGGTTGCATCTAAAACCTTGAATTCTTAAAATCTCACCTCTTAGCCAGCTTTGGACATCCTTAAAGGAACTTGTTATCAAAGAAATATGAGCAAACCTTATAAAAACATGGAATAAACATCAATCACTATAAGAAACTAATTATTACAGAGAATATAAAAGGTACTAACATCTAAATGAGTGTCAACCAAAAAATAGGAACTTCACCAAACAAAATATATTAGAGTCCTTTCGGTTCGGGGTGAAATATGCGATGAAATTTAAAATGGTGAAATGTTTGTTGACATATTTGAAATTAATTATTAGTTCGTTTGGAATTGTCAATAAGTTCACACACTATGATTATGTTACTTTAAACAAAAATAGTTAACAAAATTTAACTCTAAATAGGTGAAAACATATTTTACCATTTTACCTTTCAATGCGGTGAAAAATATTTTATCCCGAACCAAATGGACCTTTATAGTTTAAGGATCAAGTGAATCTCTTTGTTGCTCAAGCATGTGTGTGATAGTTCAAATATTAGTTTAATGTTTAACCACTGGCTATGACCAAAATGCGTATCCAAGCCGTATCACATATTGTGTATCGTATCATAAGATATGTATGTATCCGACGACACTTACACTTAATTATGTATCATTGATAGTTACAAAAAATGATACATCCACCGATACAACCCGCTTTACCCTCAATAAGATACGATATGTTCGATACGTATCGTGTATCGACAAATATATTAGGGGTGGCAATTTTAGGAACGACATGAAAACACGACTCAGAGTTAAACGAAATTAGCCCGAAATTGACACAATTTTAGGGGTGGATAAAAAAAGAACAGACCCGAATCGACCGATTCGACTAAACCGGACCGAACCGAAAATAAAGGCTATATTGAAATCGGTCCAGAAACACGTCCAAAAAAGTTAAAAACCGATAAAACCGGTCCAGTCCGCGGTGCAATATATATATTTGTGAGAACAATAAATAAAAACATTCATCAAAAATAAAATATATAAAATAGAGTCAGAGCCGAATTTTACCCGGATTGAACCGAAAAAAGCCAAGACCGAAATAGTAGGTTAACCGAATTAATCGGTCCGGTCTCAATCCAAAAAAATTGAGAACCGAATTTGGTCCGGTCCAAAACATAGGCAAAAAATGAATCGGACCAGACCGTGCCCACCCCTACACAATTTGTCGTTTTCATGTTGTGTTCGTGTCAGATCTTTTTGACAAAAAGTCGTGTCATGTCATGTTTATGTCAGTCGTGTTGCCGCGTCAATCGTGTTTTTATATGGATTATCATGCCTATTTTTGCCTGATTAGGCATAAAATTTAAGAAATCGTGTTAGTCGCGTCGTACTCTATATGGATCATGTTCGTGTCGAGCAAAAAAAAAAGTCGCATCCAAAAAAAACCTTGTCGTGTCGGCCGAAATCAGACCCAAAAACATGAATTGTCAATGGCATCAATATATACCATCTCCAATCAAATTAGCATAAACCACAGTTGGTCAACATGAGCTACTTATTTTAACCTTTTTCCTGAATTCATCACACATTCATTATATCCCTTAAATCATGTTTGATTTCAATTTCAAGCATTATACTGAAAAGAATAGCCGACAACAAAGTAAATTGAAGTGTTGAACGAAAATTAAATTTACCTGTGTGTGTAATTGTTTGCTGTATGTTGAATCGGAGTTGGCTAAGACGGTAATTGTTAAACCTGGTTTCATTTTTAGGGTTTTGTTTTTGTTCACAATCGAGTTAGGGTTTGCACGTCCGTACAACCAAAACAACCGGCCTCTCTACTAATTCAACTAAAGAGATCCAAAAATATTTTTAAACCATCACCAAAGACCAAAAGTATTTGCATTTAGGGAACCTTATTTTGTTTTAGAGTAATTTTGACTTAACTCTTAAATTTTAATTTTTAATTATACTTAATCCCTCATTTTCATAATCTTTAGACTTTGCCCCAATATAGGGGTAGGTCTAATTTGACATTATAACTTGGGGCAAAGTCAAATAAATATTTGACTCTAATATCTGTACTATTATTATTATTTAACTTTCGTGTGACTAATATTATTAATTTAATCGGAGAAATATTAAATTGGATTTTAGTAAATATTAATTAGCGAGATAAATGATTAATATGTATTATAATTATTATTTACTTGTGTGTGAAAGGTAAATACTTATGTGATTTATTATATGTTGCGTATGAGTTAACGCGACGATTTATTATTATATGTCGATAGTATGTCACATCGGTGGATGGTATAATTTATGGACGACGGGCCCGGTTAATGAGATGTTAGTGTATTTGGAGTTGGGTGGCTCGCATGACCTTTTTCGGTGCTTCGGTGATACGGGAAGGGTCGAAATAGTCCATAGTAGGTCTCTAGGTGTTATGTTTGGGCTCCCGGGGCTTTTTAAACATACATTACACCAAAACACTCTTTTAGTAACAGACTATGGCACACCCTAACTCCGTTACTTATAATTAAGTTTGAAACTCAAAGTGAGTCAAACCAAAATTAATTTAACCAAACCATAAACACGAATCTTTATTATAGAGTCATCAACGTAAATCCATACAACCAAAAATTTTTTTTTACAACATTAAAGTACTTATGCTTACACAAACTTGCTTGAGGGATAAGTTAACTTAATTACATCATTTACATTTAAACAAAATTATTGTTTCACCCATTCCTGGCTAACCCAACCCGACCTCCTAGAATTGGCAGTGACATCACGTTATCGAAAAAACATAAACATAGGAACCGTGAGCAAAATAGCCCAGTGAATGCATCACTACTATACTACTGCATAAATTTAAATGCAATAAATCATATCCATATAATTATGTATTAACTTATCCGTCTCATTCATAAGGAGTGACCTAAATTTCCGAATCATGATTCATATATCCTGTCTGTAATAGATAATTCTCCCCCATTCCTGATCGAGGAGTAACCCCTTGTCTTTAATAGATAATTCTCCACCATTCCGGGTCGGGAGGTAACCTCCCATTTTGGTAAACCGAAATGAAAAATTTCATATTCATAACATTATGATCATATCCATAACAGTATACATATATCTCTTTCTAGTGAGTACACTCACCTTGGGTTGTCAACTATGTATTTATGTTTCCTTCGGGTGGAGATGAACTGGGTTGATTAGACCTTACACCTGTCAATCTAACTAAATCAGTATTGAATCTCAATCATAAGTATTATCCTAACACACTTATGTAAATTTCAATGACTATATAACAACAATATACTTCCACATAAGTCACATTCCATGAAACATGAGTAAAGATAAAATAATGGTATACATGTTGATAAAGTTATGGACATTCAACCGTGGGAAATACCTCATAAGGAATTTATAACTAAACCCAATTAAATATGAAAGCATACTTCTCAATGTATACACACATGAAACATGTACTCAAAATACTCTTTGGGAAGATGAGATAACAATATTCTTTTATGGGTTATCCAGTATGGCCTCAAATTATTATCCTCTATACCCAACCATCCTATATTCCTAAATTGTATAAATACAGGTGTCCAACCTTATCAATATGAAAACATATATGAATATACTTTCCAGTACAAGTGATGGTGTAATTTTTCAAGCTTTCTAGAGCAAGTTATGGCCATTTCTTTACAACACAAGAAATCTTCCCTACAAGCTCCTCTATTGGTCCTTCAACTTTCAAGAATTTTCGTAATTTTTTTACTTCATAACTTTCCACGATTTTCCACCCATTTTCATAAACATACTGAATAATACATAATTAAAGTTTCATAACATTCAGAATTCATTTGCTATGTCAAAAGCTTTGCCAAACTCGGGGCATATCGAAATGAAATATACAAACAACAACTATGTACCAACTCGCAACCATCACTAAGGCCTAAACACAAGGAATTAAATTCTAATTTTCGGATATGATATGAATATATGAGTCTAGTTTAATATCCAATTGTAATTTCTCAATTACAGTATGCACACAAAAATATATACAAGTTTGAATACAAGGGGTTTCAATACAAAGCAATATGGCTTACAAACACCACTTATCTCACATATGAACCCATACTCATTATCATAAAAGAGGATAGAATTTTAATCACTAATTCTTGATTTATATACTTTGAAATAAGTAGAATCCAAGATTAAATCAATATTAGTACATAATTATACCTTGGAAACACCTTAAGGATTTTGTTGAAATTTTTTCTAGCTTTTAATGTAACCCTTTCTTCCTCAACTTCTACTTTCTCTTTCCTCAAGCTAAAAACCCTTCAAACTGAACCTAGGCTTAAATTGGCTAAAGAAATAGGTTAGAAAAAAAGTTTTAAGTCGACCAAGGCTGCCTACCTTGCCAACTTATCAAATTATACCATTTGGTTTAATAAAGGACAATTTACCACTTAAAGGGACTGGACAGATTTGCCCTTTGTTCGTAAATTCGGGATAATTTCTTACTCGGATATCCGTTTGATGCCCCGTTTGTTGTGTCACAAACCTAACTCATATATCTACAACTATTTCGTTTTCACCTTAAGTCAATTATTACATTATAAGGGTCAAAACTAGTCTCCAACAGGAACATTTCTACCGAAAACAACAAGATTTTGTGTTTCTAAATAATTCGACATTTCATGATCTATGAAAGTAGGATTAGTCTAAACATAATCACTTGACATTAGATATAATAATAACACATTATTCATATCACATAAGGTAAGCATGATTTAAATATAATTTATCATAATTATATCCTGGTTGTCATAACTTCCCCTTAGAAAATTTTGTCCCTGAAATTTGATATGAAGGTCACTTACCAAACAAAAGGGGATCTTGTTTCTTCATAATATCCTCTGTTTCCAAAGTTGCTTCTTTAATTCCATGGATCATCCACATAACTTTAACTAAGGGAATAACATTATTCCTTAATACTTGCTCCTTACGATCAATAATTTCCATTGGTTCCTCGATGTACGACAAGTCTTCCTTGAATTCAACAGGTTGAGTTTTTAATTGATGAGATGGATCTGCCAAATACATACGAAGCATCAATACGTGAAACACATCATGTAAACGGGATAACTCTGGAGGTAGTGCTAATCTATATGTCAGGGTTCCAATTATTTCCAACACCTCATATGGTCCAATGTATCTTGGACTTGGTTTTCCCTTATTACCAAATGTCATAACGCATTTCCATGGTAAAGTACGTAAGAATATAAAATCCCCCTTTTTAAATTCCAATGGATACTTCCTATTATTTGCATAAAATTTCTACCTGCTTTGTGCTATCTTTATCCGTTCCTGAATCATTTTCTGCCTGCTTTGTGCTATCTTTATCCGTTCCTGAATCATTTTAATCTTTTCAGTCGTCATATCTATTAATTCAAGACCCAATATTTTCCTTTCACCCACTTCATCCCAACACAAAGGCGTTCTACATCTCCTCTCATATAAAACTTCATAAGGAGACATACTAATGGTGGACTGATAACTATTATTATACGAGAATTCCATCAAGGTAAGGATGATCATCCCAACTACCTTTGAAGTCAAATACACAAGCTCATAACATGTCTTTTAATATTTGAATCATCCTTTCATATTGTCCATCGGTTTGCGGATGAAATGCAATGTTGAACTTCAAACTTGTGCCCACGGCATTCTGTAACTGAGGCCAAAACTTTGAAGTGAGCGTTGGATCTCTATCTAATACTATTGACACGGGTGCCCCATGTAAACGGATAATCTCATCAACGTACATACGTGTATACTTGTCAACAGTGTAGGTGGTCTTAATTGGAAGAAAATGAGCTAACTTCGTCAATCGGTCTACAATCACCCAAATAGAATCACGGCCCTTTGGTTATCGGGGTAATCCTATAACAAAATCCATCGTTATATGTTCCCACTTCCATTCCGAAATAGGCAATGACTTCATTAATCCTGCTGGCTTTTGATGCTCCGCCTTCACTTGCTGGCATACTAAACATTTAGATACAAATTCTGCAATATCACGTTTCATATTGTTCCAACAGTAATACTCTTTCAAATCTCTGTACATTTTGGTACCTCTCGGATGCAAAGAGTAAACATAACTATGTGCCTCTTCTAATATATCCTTCTTTAAGGGTGGATCATTCAGTACACAAATCCTATTTTTATAACACAACGATTCATCATTATTAATCTCAAAGTCACTATCTTTACCATCCAGGACTTCCCGTTTCTGCTTCTAAAGGAATGGATCACTCATCTGCAAACTTCATATGCGTTCTGTCAATAAAGGTCTCACCGTAACATGTGATAATAATCATCCCTTTCTTAAAAACTTTAATTCAATCCCCATAGATGCCAAGTCAAGAATATTTCTAACACGTGCACACTATATGCAACCTAGAATCCCTGATGATTTTTTACTCAAAGCATCTATTACTATATTAGCCTTCCCAGGATGATGATGGATGGTACAATCATAGTCTTTAATCAGCTCTATCCAACGCCTCTATCTCAAATTCAGTTCTCTTTGTGTAAACAAGTATTTCAAGCTTTGATGATCCGTATATATCTCACAAGTTTCTCCATAAAAGTAATGTCTCCATAACTTCAAGGCAAAAATAATAGCTGCCAGCTTTAAATCATGCGTATGCACTACACCAAAACTGGCGATTGGTCACGGCCAAAATTCCTGACCAAAACTGTGGGTCGCGAACTCGGTCCGTGACCATTTCGAGCGTGACCATTTTCGTGGGTCGCGGCCCAAGTCCGTGACCAAAAAATGGTCACGGCCGAGAGGGGGTCACGGCAGATGGTCGCGGACTTGGGCCGTGACCCATGCCGTGACGGGTCACGGCCCTCATCCGTGACCCACAACCGTGACAAATTGGTCGCGGCAAAAGTCCGCGACCCACGTCCATGACAAAAAAATAAAAATAAAATTGGTCGCGGCCCTCATCCGTGACCCACAACCGTGACAAATTGGTTGCGGTCAAAGTCCGCGACCCACGACCGTGATAAAAAAAAAAATTGGTCGCGACCCTCATCCTTGACCCAAAACCGTGACGAAAAAAATAAAAAATATGGTCGTGGCCCAAGTCCGTGACCCACAACCGTGCGAAAAAAAGGAAAAAAAATAAAAATGGTCATGGACAAAGTCCATGACCATATTTAACTATAATTTTTTTAAAAAATTATTTTTTTGGTCCAATCCTAAAATTGGGGTTCCTGTGAATGCACCGTCGGTTGCTACGTGTAACGTTGGACGCGTACGAGGTGTTACAAATATTTATTTTTGGCAAAACAATAAAAAAAATCACAAATTGCGAATCGAGAACGTTAATAAACAAATATATATACAAACTTAAAAATATTACACATCTTAATAATTCACAGACCAAAAAAAAATTGGGCAGAGTTTCATCTATTTTCTTGACATTCCAAACCCTGTAAATGTAAAACCTGCTTATTATAAAGCCCGCACGGCCATAAAATTCAATAATAAATTATAAAAGTCCGCACGGCCATAAAACCAAACAATAAAAGCCCGCACGGCTGTAACACATAAAAAACAAAATCCTGAATCTTCACGTTGTAAACCATTGCCTCCTCCATTTGTTCCGCGTGGAAAAATCCTACAAATGATAGGATACAAAAAAAAATATCAGTAACCGAGTAGTTTTACAAAAAATTTAATCAAGCTGAAAAATTGCATATATGAGTTAAAATTATCAACATATAAATATTTTTATGCCTAAGTCTAAAAATATGCAAATTACCATCGTATTCTCAAACCGGAAGTCCCGCGGCAGCGTAGTCAGTTCCTACGAGTTACATTGGTCCCGTGGGAGGTGTTGGTACCATCCACGGGGCCGTTCGGGGGCTGTTTTGAGTTTTCACCCTCTAACGCCATGTTTTTAAGCATAAGTCTAGAAATATGCAAATTATCATCGTATTCTCATACCGGGAGAACCGCGACTGGGCGGTCAGTTACTACGGGTTACATTGGTCCCGTGGAAGGTGTTGGTGCCACCCACAGGGCCGTTCGGGGGCTGTTTTGGGTTTTCACCCTCTAACGCCATGTTTTTAAGCCTAAGTCTAGAAATATGCAAATTATCGTCCTATTCTCAAACTGGGAGTCCCGCGATTGCACGACCAGTTCCTACGAGTCATATTTGTCCCGTGGGAGGTGTTGGTGCAACCCACAGGGCCGTTCGGGGGCTGTTTTGAGTTTTCGCCCTCTAACGCCATGTTTCTAAGCCTAAGTCTATAAATATGCAAATTACCGTCATATTCTCAAACTTGGAGTCCCACGACTGCGCGACCAGTTCCTACGAGTCACATTGGTCACGTGGGAGGTGTTGGTGCCATCCACAGGGCCGTTCGGGGGTTGTTTCGAGTTTTCACCCTCCAACGCCATGTTTTTAAACCTAAGTCTAGAAATATGCAAATTATCGTCGTATTCTCAAATCGGGACTCTTGCGGCTACGGGGTCAGTTCCTACGAGTTACATTGGTCCCGTGGGAGGTGTTGGTGCCACACACAGGGCCATTCGGGGGTTATTTCGAGTTTTCACCCTCTAACGCCATGTATTGCTTAAGTATAGAAATATGCAAATTATCGTCGTCATCTCAAACTGGGAGTCTCGCGGCTGCGCGGTCAGTTCCTACGAGTTACATTGGTCCCGTGGGAGGTGTTGGAGCCACCCACGGGGTCGTTCGGGGGCTGTTTTGGGTTTTCACCCTCTAACGCTATGTTTTTAAGACTAAGTCTAGAAATATGCAAATTACTGTCGTATTCTTAAACTGGGATTTCCGCGGCCAGTTCCTACGAGTCACATTGGTCCCGTGGGAGGTGTTAGTGCCACCCACGGGGCCGTTCGGGGTCTGTTTCGAGTTGTCACCCTCTAACGCCATGTTTTTAAGCCTAAGTCTATAAATATGCAAATTATCGTCGTATTCTCATACCGGGAGACCCACGGCTGCGGGGTCAGTTCCTACGAGTTACATTGGTCTCTTGGGAGGTGTTGGTGCCACCCATAGGGCCGTCCGGGAGTTGTTTCGTGTTTTCACCCTCTAACGCCATGTTTTCCTGAAGTCTAGAAATATGCAAATTGTCGTCGTCTTCGCAAATCGGGAGTCTCGGGGCTGCGCGATCAGTTCCTACGAGTTACATTGGTCCCGTGGGAGGTGTTGGTGCAACCCACAGGGCCGTTCGGGGGCTGCTTTGGGTTTTCACCCTCTAATGCCATGTTTTTAAGCCTAAGTCTAGAAATATGTAAATTACCGTCGTATTCTCAAACTGGGAGTCCCACGGATGCGCGGCCAGTTCCTACGAGTCATATTGGTACCGTGGGAGGTGTTGGTGCCACCCACAGGGCCGTTCGAGGACTGTTTTGCGTTTTCACCCTCTAACGCCATGTTTTTAATCCTAACTCTAAAAATATGCAAATTACCGTCGTATTCTCAAACTGGGTGTCCCGTGGCTGCCCGACAAGTTCCTACGAGTCACATTAGTCCCGTGGGAGGTGTTGGTGCCATCCACGGGGCCATTCGGGGTCTGTTTCGAGTTTTCACCCTCTAACGCCATGTTTTTAAGCCTAAGTCTAGAAATATGCAAATTATCGTCATATTCTCATACCGGGAGACCCGCGGCAATGGGGTCAGTTCCTACGAGTTGCATTGGTCCCGTGGGAAGTGTTAGTACCACCCACGGGGCCGTTCGGGGTCTATTTCGAGTTTTCACCCTCTAACGCCATGTTTTTAAGCCTAAGTCTAGAAATATGCAAATTATCGTCGTCTTCGTAAACCGGTAGTCCCACGACTGGGCGATCAGTTCCTACGAGTTATATTGGTCCCGTGGGAGGTGTTGGTGCCACCCACAGGGCCGTTCGGGGGCTATTTTGGGTTTTCACCCTCTAACGCCATGTTTTTAAGCCTAAGTCTAGAAATATGCAAATTACCATCGTATTCTCAAACTGGGAGTCCGGCAGCTGCGCGACCAGTTCCTATGAGTCACTTTGGTCCCGTGGGAGGTGTTGGTGCCACCCACAGGGCCGTTCGGGGGCTGTTTTAGGTTTTCACCCTCTAACGCCATGTTTTTAAGCCTAAGTCTAGAAATATGCAAATTACCGTCGTATTCTCAATCTGGGAGTCTCGCGGCTGCGGGGTCAGTTCCTACGAATCACATTGGTCTCGTGGGAGGTGTTGGTGCCACCCACGGGGCCGTTCGGGGGTTGTTTCGAGTTTTCACCCTCCAACGCCGTGTTTTTAAGTCTAAGTCTAGAAATATGCAAATTATCATCGTATTCTCATACTGGGAGACCCGCGGCTGCGGGGTCAGTGCTATTTCGGGTTTTAAACCTCTAACGCCGTGTTTTTAAGCCTAAGTCTAACTGGGGGTTATAAATTTCCATAATTGGGGGTTGTGGCAAAGTAATTACACGAATAGAGCTAGCGAGAGTCATATCAATAAGATTCCTTTATTCTCCAACAGACAGGATTGAAGGATAGAGCTGGGACTGGTGGGAAGAGTCTTATCAGTTTGTAAAGTCGATTTCTCAAAATGAGGAGCTTTGGGGCCTTTTCTATTCGCTTGAGTCCATGCTTCTTCTCCAGTTACATTAGTGGTGGTAGCTTTAGTGTCAGGATTTATCATCCACACTCTTTTAATTTTGGGGCATTTGGATATATTATGGCCAAAGGCAACAATGTGGGAACATGAGTTGGTCATAGCTTGCTATGTAACCTTAAGACAAGTGGAAGAACCATCCTCCAAAATGAGGTTAATGGAGTTTGGGTAACTAACTTTTGGCACCATTTCAATGCAAATCCTAGTAAAACTAATTATATTCATATTTCTAGTGACTGAATCAGCATAGATGGGGATTCCTATGTCACTAGCAATGTGATTGAGGCCTTTAACAATTCAATATTGCATAGGGATATTGGGGAAGAGCACCCAAACTGGAACTCTAATAGTATCCTCTTTAAAGAACTTGAAGCCATGTTTCCATTTATTCAAAATGTTGGGGTTCCCCACGAAGTTCCGAGGGCCATTTTCCACCACCTCTTCTCTGTAAGTGGGGCTGTGATATTTGAAGAAAAAGTATCCATCATCATGAGCAAACATTTTTCTCTTCATTCAACTCTTCTAGTCTTATCACATTGGTTACCAAAAAAAAGTATTCAATTCTTCTTTGTGTTGGGGATGTGAACTAAAGTTTGGTTACAAAGGAAGCTTTGGATATATTTAGTAGTTTATCAGGGCTTAGGCCTAATCGTTCTAAAAGTAATATGTTCATTACTAGCTTAGATGAAGAGGAGACTCTTAGTGTGGTTAGCAATCTCAACATTAAAAGATGGACTAATATGCATGTATATATATAACTGTATATGCATGTTTATAACTGTATATATATGCATATATATATACAAGTATATATACTATATATACTGCTCTGCATATATATGCATATAATACTGCATATATATGCATATATATACCAGTATTTATAGTGTATATATATGCATATATATGCAGAGCAGTATATATACTAGTATATATATGCAGTATATATACTTTATATATATGCATATATATATACCATTATATATATTGTGTATATAGTATATATATATGCAGATTATATACTGCAGTGTATATATATGCAGTACATATATACATATGCAGTGTACTGCAGAGTATATATATATATATATATATATATATATATATATATATATATATATATATATATATACTCTGCAGTACACTGCATATGTATATATGTACTGCATATATATACACTCTACACTGCAGTATATATATACATATGCAGTGTATTGCAGAGTATATATATATATATATATATATATATATATATATACGCGGCTGGTTCCTACAACTCACATTGGTCCCGTGCGAGATCTTCGTGACTCTTACGGGACCATTTTGTGTTCATTTTGCGTTTTCACCCTTCGATGGCATGTTTTTATGCTTCAGTCTAACTTTTTGCAAATTTACGTCTTACACTCCAACCGGGAGCGCCGTGACTACGCGGTCGGTTCCTACGAGTTACATTGGTCCCGTGCGAGGTGTTCGTGACTCTTACGGGACGTTTTAAGGTTATTTTACATTTTAACCCTTCAATGGCATGCAAGTCTAACTTTTTGTAAATTTACGTCGTACACTCAAATCGGGAGCCCCGTGACAACGTCGTTGGTTCCTACCAGTCACATTGGTCCCGTACGAGGTGTTCGTGAATCTTACCGGACCGTTTAGTGTCTATTTTAGATTTTCACCCTTCGATGGCATATTTTTATGCTCAAGTCTAATTTTTTTCAAATTTGCATCGTAGACTCAACTCGGAAGCCCCATTACTATGCGATCGGTTCCTACGAGTCACGTTGGTCCCGTGCGAGGTGTTCGTGACTCTTACGGGACCATTTTGTGCTTATTGTACGTTTTCACCCTTCAATGACATGTTTTTATGCTTAAGTTTAATTTTTTTGCAAATTTACGTCGTACACTCTAACCGGGAGCCCCGTGACTACGTGGTCGGTTCCTATGAGTTACATTAGTCCCGTGCGAGGTGTTCATGACTCTTATCGGACCGTTTTATGGCTGTTTTACATTTTCACCCATTCGATGGCATGTTTTTGTGCTTAAGTTTAACTTTTTACAAATTTACGTCGTACACTTCAGCCAAGAGCCCCGCGACTACGCGGTCGGTCCTACGAGTTACATTGGTCCCGTGCGAGGTGTTCATGACTCTTACGGGACCGTTTTAAGGCTGTTTTACATTTTCACCTTTCGATGGCGTGTTTTTTATGCTTAAGTCTATGATTTAACAAATTTACGTCATACACTCAAACCGGGAGCCCCGTGACTACGCGGTCGGTTCCTACGAGTCACATTGGTCCCGTGAGAGGGGTTAGTGACTCTTACGGGACCGTTTAAAGGCTGTTTTAGGTTTTCACCCTTTGATGGCATGTTTTTATGCTTAAGTCGATTTTTTATCAAATTTCCGTCATACACTCAAACCGGGAGCCCCGTGACTATGTGGTTTATTCCTACGAGTCACATTGGTCCCGTGCGAGGTGTTCGTGACTCCTAGGGGACCGTTTTGTGTTTGTTTTACGTTTTCACCCATTGATGGAATGCTTTTATTCTTTAAGTGTAATTTTTTTTCAAATTTACGTCGTACACTCCAACCGGGAGCCTCGTGACTATGTTGTCAGTTCCTACGAGTTACATTGGTTCCGTGCGAGGGGTTCGTGACTCTTACCGGACAGTTTTAAGGCTGTTTTACATTTTCACCCTTCGATGGCATGTTTTTATGCTTAAGTTTATTTTTTTATAAATTTACGTCGTACACTCACCCGGGAGCCCCGTGACTACGCGGTTGGTTCCTACGAGTCACATTGGTCCCGTGCGAGGTATTCGTGACTCTTACCAGACCATTTTGTAATTGTTTTACGTTTTCACCCTTCGATGGCATGTTTTTATGCTTAAGTCTAACTTTTTCCAAATTTACGTCGTACACTCAAATCGCGACTCCCGTGACTACGCGGTCTGTTCCTATGAGTCGCATTGGTCCCATGTGAGGTGTTCGTGACTCTTACGGGACCGTTTGGTATTTGTTTTAGGTTTTTGTCCTTCGATGGCATGTTTTTATGCTTACGTCAAACCTTTTGTAGATTTACGTCGTACACTCAAATCGGGAGCCCCGTGACTACACGTCTGTTCCTACGATTTACATTGATCCCGTGCGAGGTGTTCGTGACTCTTACGGGACCGTTTTGTGGTTGTTTTATATTTTCACCATTCGATGGCATGTTTTTATGCTTAAGTCTAATTTTTTACAAATTTATGTCGCACACTCAAACCGGGTGCGACGTGACTACACGACCAGTTCCTACGAGTTACATTGGTCCCGTGCGAGGTGTTCGTGACTCTTACGGAACCGTTTTAAGGCTGTTTAACATTTTCACCCTTCGATGGCATGTTTTTTATGCTTAAGTCTAATTTTTTACAAATTTACGTCGTTCACTCAAACTGGGAGCCCCGAGACTACGCGGTCGGTTCCTACGAGTCACATTGGTCCCGTGCGAGGGGTTCGTGACTCTTACTGGACCGTTTAAAGGCTATTTTATGTTTTCACCCTTTGATGACATGTTTTTATGCTTAAGTCTATTTTTTATCAAATTTCCGCATTACACTCAAATCGGGAGCCCCGTGACTACGCGGTTGATTCCTACGAGTCACATTGGTCATGTGCGAGGTGTTCGTGACTCTTACGGGACCGTTTTGTGTTTGTTTTATGTTTTCACCCTTTGATGGCGTGTTTTTATGCTTTAAGTCTAATTTTTTTTCAAATTTACGTCATACACTCCGACCGGGAGCCTCGTGAATATGCGGTCGGTTCCTACGAGTTACATTGGTCCCGTACGAGGTGTTTGTGACTCTTACCGGTCCGTTTTAAGGTTGTTTTACATTTTCACCCTTCGATGGCATGTTTTTATGCTTAACTTTATTTTTTTGCAAATTTACGCCGTACTCTCACCCAGGATCCTCATGACTACGCGGTCGGTTCTTACGAGTCACATTGGTCCCGTGAGAGGTGTTCGTGACTCTTACCAGACCATTTTGTGGTCGTTTTACGCTTTCACCCTTCGATGGCATGTTTTTATGCTTAAGTCTAATTTTTTGTAAATTTACGTTGTACACTCAAACCGGGAGCCCCGTGACTACGCGGTCTGTTCCTACGAGTCGCATTGGTCCCGTGCGAGGTGTTCGTGACTCTTACGGGACCGTTTTGAGTTTGTTTTACGTATTCACCCTCCGATGGCATGTTTTTATGCTTAAGTTTAACTTTTTGCAAATTTATGTTATTCACTCAAATCGGGAGCCCCGTGACTACACGGTCTATTCCTACGATTTACATTGATCCCGTGCGAGATGTTCGTGACTCTTACGGGACCGTTCAGTGGCTGTTTTACATTTTCACCATTCGATGGCATGTTTTTATGCTTAAGTCTAATTTTTTACAAATTTACGTCGCACACTCAAACCGGGAGCGCCGTGACTACACGGTCAGTTCCTACGATTCACATTGGTCCCGTACGAGGTATTGGTGACTCTTACGGGACCGTTTTGTGGTTGTTTTACGTTTTCAACCTTCAATGGCATGTTTTTATGCTTATATCTAATTTTTTACAAATTTACGTCTTACACCCCAACCGGGAGCGCCGTGACTACGCGGTCGGTTCCTACGAGTTACATTGGTCCTGTGCGACGTTTCGTGACTATTACGGGACCGTTTTAAGATTGTTTTACGTTTTCACCCTTAGATGGCATGCAAGTCTAACTTTTTGTAAATTTACATCATACACTCAAACCGGGAGCCCGTGACTACATCATCGGTTCTTAGAAGTCACATTGGTCTCGTAGGAGGTGTTTGTGACTCTTACCGGACCGTTTAGTGTCTATTTTAGATTTTCAGCCTTCGATAGCATATTTTTATGCTCAAGTCAATTTTTTTGCAAATTTGCATCGTACACTCAACTCGGAAGCCCCGTTACTATGCGGTCGGTTCCTACGAGTCACATTGGTCACGTGCGAGGTGTAAGTGACTCTTACGGGACCGTTTTAAGGCTATTTTACATTTTCACCCTTCGATGGCATGTTTTTTATGCTTAAGTCTAATTTTTCACAAATTTACGTCGTACACTCAAACCGGGAGTCCCGAGACTACGCGGTCGGTTCCTACGAGTCACATTAGTCCCGTGCGAGGGGTTCGTGACTCTTACGGGACTGTTGAAAGGCTGTTTTACGTTTTCACCCTTTGAAGGCATGTTTTTATGCTTAAGTCTATTTTTCATCAAATTTCCGTCATACACTCAAACCGGGAGCCCCGTGACTACGCGGTTGATTCCTACGAGTCACATTGGTCCCGTGCGAGGTGTTCGTGACTCTTACGGGGCCGTTTTGTGTTTGTTTTACGTTTTCACCCTCTAATGGCATGTTTTTATGCTTTAAGTCTAATTTTTTTACAAATTTACGTCGTGCACTCCAATCGGGAGCTTCGTGACTATGCGGTCGGCTCCTACGAGTTACACTGGTCCCGTGCGAGGTGTTTGTGACTCTTACCGGACCGTTTTAGGGCTGTTTTACATTTTCACCCTTCGATGGCATGTTTTTATGCTTAAGTTTTTTTTTTTGAAAATTTACGCCGTACACTGACCCGGGAGCCCCATGACTACGCGGTCGGTTCCTGCGAGTCACATTGGTCCCGTGCAAGGTGTTCGTGACTCTTACAAAACCATTTTGTGGTTGTTTTACGTTTTCACCCTTCGATGGCATGTTTTTATGCTTAAGTCTAATTTTTTACAAATTTACGTCGTACACTCAAATCGCGAGTCCCGTGACTACGCGATCTGTTCCTATGAGTCGCATTAGTCCCGTTCGAGGTGTCCGTGACTCTTACGGGACCGTTTTGAGTTTATTTTACGTTTTCACCCTTCGATGGCATTTTTTTTGCTTAAGTCTAATTTTTTTACAAATTTACATCGTATACTCAAATCGAGAGCCCCGTGACTACACGGTCTGTTCCTACGTTTTACATTGATCCCGTGCGAGATGTTCGTGACTCTTACGGGACCGTTTTGTGGTTGTTTTATATTTTCACCATTCGATGGCATGTTTTTATGCTTAAGTCTAATTTTTTACAAATTTACGTCGCACACTCAAACCGGGAGCGCCGTGACTACACGGTCAGTTCCTACGATTCACATTGGTCCCGTGCGAGGTGTTCGTGACTCTTACGGAACGTTTTGTGGCTGTTTTACTTTTTCACCATTCGATGGCATATTTTTATGCTTATGTCTAATTTTTTACAAATTTACGTCTTACACTCCAACGGGGAGCGCCGTGACTACACGGTCGGTTCCTACGAGTCACATTGGTCCCGTGCGAGGTGTTCGTGACTCTTACGGGACCGTTTTGTGTTGATTTACGTTTTCACCCTTTGATGGCATATTTTTATGCTTTAAGTCTAATTGTTTTTCAAATTTACGTCCTACACTCCAACCGGGAGCCTCGTGACTATGCTGTCAGTTCCTATGAGTTACATTGGTCACGTGTGAGGTGTTTCTCACTCTTACCGGACAGTTTTAAGGCTTTTTTACATTTTCACTCTTCGATGGCATGTTTTTATGCTCAAGTCTATTTTTTTGCAAATTTACGCCGTACACTCACCCGGGAGCCCCGTGACTACGCGGTCGGTTCCTACGAGTCATATTGGTCCCGTGCGAGGTGTTTGTGACTCTTACCAGACCATTTTGTTGTTGTTTTATGTTTTCACCCTTAGATGGCATGTTTTTATGCTTAAGTCTAATTTTTTATAAATGTATGTCGTACACTCAAATCGCGAGTCTCGTGACTACGCGGTCTGTTCCTATGAGTCGCATTGGTCCCGTGCGAGGTGTTCGTGACTCTTACGAGACCGTTTCATGTTTGTTTTAGGTTTTCATCCTTCGATGCCATGTTTTTATGCTTAAGTCTAACTTTTTGCAAATTTATGTCATACACTCAAACATGGAGCCCCGTGACTACACGGTCTGTTCCTACTATTTACATTGATCCCGTGCGAGGTGTTCGTGACTCTTACGGGACCTTTTTGTGGCTGTTTTATATTTTCACCAATCGATGACATGTTTTTATGCTTAAGTCTAATTTTTTACAAATTTACGTCGCACACTCAAACCGGGAGCGCCGTGACTACGCGGTCTGTTCCAACGACTCACATTGGTCCCGTGCGAGGGGTTCGTGACTCTTACGGGACCGTTTAAAGGCTGTTTTACGTTTTCACCCTTTGGTGGCATGTTTTTATGGTTAAGACTATTTTTTTTATCAAATTTCCGTCATACACTCAAACCGGGATCCCTGTGACTACGCGGTTGATTCCTATAAGTCACATTGGTCCCGTGCGAGGTGTTCGTGACTCTTACGGGACCGTTTTGTGTTTGATTTATGTTTTCACCCTTTGATGGCATATTTTTATGCTTTAAGTCTAATTTTTTTTCCAATTTACGTTTTGCACTACAACCGGGAGCCTCGTGATTATGCGGTCGGTTCCTACGAGTTACATTGGTGCCGTGCGAGGTGTTTGTGACTCTTATCGGACCGTTTTACGGTTGTTTTATATTTTCACCATTCGATGGCATGTTTTTATGCTTAAGTTTATTTTTTTGCAAATTTACGCCGTACACTCACCCAGGAGCCCCGTGACTACGCGATCGGTTCCTACGAGTCACATTGGTCCCGTGCAAGGTGTTCGTGACTCTTACCAGACCATTTTGTGGTTGTTTTACATTTTCACCCTTCAATGGCATGTTTTTATGCTTAAGTCTAATTTTTTGCAAATTTACGTCGTACACTCAAATCGCGAGTCACGTGACTACGTGGTCTATTCCTATGAGTCGCATTGGTCCCGTGCGAGGTGTTCGTGACTCTTACGGGACCATTTTGAGTTTGTTTTACGTTTTCACCCTTCGATGGCATGTTTTTATGCTTAAGTCTAACTTTTTGCAAATTTACGTTGTACACTCAAACTGGGTGCCCCGTGACTACATGATCTGTTCCTACGATTCACATTCATCCCGTACGAGATGTTCGTGACTCTTACGGAATCGTTTTGTGACAGTTTTACATTTTTACCATTTGATGGCATTTTTTTATGCTTAAGTCTAATTTTTTACAAATTTACGTTCCACACTCAAACTGGGAGCGCCGTGACTACACGGTCAGTTCCTACGATTCACATTGGTCCCGTGTCAGGTGTTCGTGACTCTTACGGGACCGTTTTGTGGCTGTTTTACGTTTTCACCCTTCGATGGCATGTTTTTATACTTATGTCTAATTTTTTTCAAATTTACGTCTTACACTCCAATAGGGAGCGCCGTAACTACGCGGTCGGTTCCTACGAGTTACATTGGTCCCTTGCGAGGTGTTCGTGACACTTACGGGACCATTTTAAGGTTGTTTTACGTTTTCACCCTTCGATGGCATGCAAGTCTAAATTTTTGTAAATTTACGTCATACACTCAAGTCGGGAGCCCCGTGACTACGTCATCGGTTCCTACAAGTCATATTGGTCCCGTACGAGGTGTTCGTGACTCTTACCGAACCGTTTAGTGTCTATTTTAGATTTTCACCATTCGATGGCATGTTTTTATGCTCAAGTCTAATTTTTTGCAAATTTGCATCGTACACTCAACTCGGAAGCCCCGTTACTATGCGATCGGTTCCTACAAGTCATATTGGTCCCGTGCGAGGTGTTCGTGACTCTTACGGGACCGTTTTGTGCTTGTTGTACATTTTCACCCTTCGATGGCATGTTTTTATGCTCAAGTTTATTTTTTTTGCAAATTTACACAGTACACTCTAACCGGGAGCCCCGTGACTACGCGATCGGTTCCTATGAGTTGCATTCATCCCGTGCGAGATGTTCGTGACTCTTATCGGACCCTTTTATGGCTGTTTTACATTTTCACCCTTCGATGGCAAGTTTTTATGCTTAAGTCTAACTTTTTGCAAATTTACGTCGGACACTCCAACCGGGAGCCCCGCGACTACGCGGTCGGTCCTACGAGTTACATTGGTCCCGTGCGAGGTGTTCGTGACTCTTACAGAACCGTTTTAAGGCTGTTTTACATTTTCACCCTTCGATGGCATGTTTTTTATGCTTAAGTCTAATATTTTACAAATTTATGTCGTACACTCAAACCGGGAGCCCCGTGACTACGCTGTCGGTTCCTACGAGTCACATTGGTCTTGTGCGAGGGGTTCGTGACTTCTACGGGACCATTTAAAGGATGTTTTATGTTTCACCCCTAAAAGGCATGTTTTTATGCTTAAGTCTATGTTTTATCAAATTTCCATCATACACTCAAACCGGGAGCCCCGTGACTACGTGGTTGATTCCTACGAGTCACATTGGTCCCGTGCGAGGTGTTCGTGACTCTTACGGGACCATTTTGTGTTTGTTTTACGTTTTCACTCTTTGATGGCATGTTTTTATGCTTTAAGTCTAATTTTTTTTCAAATTTACGTCGTACACTCCAACCGGGAGCCTCGTGACTATGCGATCGGTTCCTACGAGTTACATTGGTCCCTTGCGAGGTGTTTGTGACTCTTACCGGACCGTTTTAAGGCTGTTTTACATTTTCACCCGCGATGGCATATTTTTATGCTTAAGTTTATTTTTTTGCAAATTTGCATCGTACACTCAACTCGGAAGCCCCGCTACTATGCGGTCGGTTCCTACGAGTCACATTGGTCCCGTGCGAGGAGTTTGTGACTCTTACGGGACCATTTTAAGGCTATTTTACATTTTCACCCTTCGATGGCATGTTTTTTATGCTCGAGTCTAATATTTTACAAATTTACATCGTACACTGAAACCGGGAGCCCCGTGACTACGTGGTCGGTTTCTACGAGTCACATTGGTCCCGTGCGAGGGGTTCATGACTCTTATGGGACCGTTTAAAGGCTGTTTTATGTTTTTACCCTTTGATGGCATGTTTTTATGCTTAAGTCTATTTTTATCAAATTTTCTTCATACACTCAAACCGGGAGCCCCGTGACTACGCGGTTGATTCTTACGAGTCACATTGGTCCCGTGCGAGGTGTTCGTGACTCTTACGGGACCATTTTGGTTTTATTTTATGTTTTCACCCTTTGATGGCATGTTTTTATGCTTTAAGTCTAATTTTTTTTCAAATTTACGTCGTACACTCCAACCGGGAGCCTCGTGACTATGCGATCGGTTTCTACGAGTTACATTGGTCCTGTGCGAGTTGTTTGTGACTCTTACTGGACCGTTTTAAGGCTGTTATACATTTTCACCCTTCGATGGCATGTTTTTATGCTTAAGTTTATTTTTTTGCAAAAATATGCCGTACACTAACCCGGGAGTCCCGTGACTACGCGGTAGGTTCCTACGAGTCACATTGGTCCCGTGCGAGGTGTTTGTGACTCTTACCAGACCATTTTGTGGTTGTTTTACGTTTTCACCCTTCGATGTCATGTTTTTATGCTTAAGTCCAATTTTTTACAAATTTACGTCGTACACTCAAGCCGAGAGCACCGTGACTACACGGTCAGTTCCTACGGCTTACATTGGTCCCGTGCGAGATGTTCATGACTCTTACGTGACCATTTTGTGGTTATTTTATGTTTTCACCCTTCGATGGCATCTTTTTTATTCTCAAGTCTAACTTTTTGCAAATTTACATCATACACTCAATCTGGAATCCCTATGACTACCCGGTCGGTTCCTACAATTCACATTGGTCCCGTGCGAGGTGTTCGTGAGTCTTACCAAACCGTTTTGTGGTTGTTTTACGTTTTCACCCTTCGCTGGCATGTTTTTATGCTCAAATCTAATTTTTTGGAAATTTGCGTCATATACTCAAACCGGGAGCCCGTGACTACGCGATCGGTTCCTATGAGTCACATTGGTCCCACGCGACAAGTGAATAAGATGAGCGGTCACAAATTGCAAACCCAAGAATAACTTTCGAACAATGACTAATTTTTATTCCCATTTTCACCTCTCTCCTATTCATCTCGGACTAATTTTTATTCCCATTTTCACATCTCTCCTATTCTCAAACCAGGAGTCCCGTGGCTGCGCGGTCAGTGCCTATGAGTTACATTGGTCCCTTGAGAGGTGTTGGTGCCTCTCACAGGACCGTACGAGGGTTGTTCGGGAGTTGTTTTGGATTTTCACCCTCTAACGCCATGTTTTTAAGCCTAAGTCTTGATATTTTTCAATTATCGTCGTATTCTCAAATCGGGAGTCCCGTGATCGCACGGTCAGTTCCTACGAGTTACATATATTTCGTGGGAGGTGTTGGTGCCTCCCACGGCACCGTTCGGGGGCTGTTTCGGGTTTTTCCCCACTAACGCCATGTTTTGCCTAAGTTTAGAAATATGAAAATTATCGTCGTATTCTCAAACGGGGGATCCCGTGATAGCACGGTCAGTTCCTACGAGGTATATTGGTCCTGTGCGAGGTGCTGGTGTCACTTACAGGGTTGTTGGGGGGCTATTTGGGCTTTTCACCCATTAACGCCATATTTTTAAGCCTAAGTCGAGAAATATGCAAATTAGGGTCGTATTATCAAACCGGGAGTCCTATGGCTGCATGGTCAGTTTCTACGAGTTACATTGGTTCCGTTATAGCTGTTGGTGCCTCTCACAGGACCGGACGAGGGTTGTTTCATGTTTTCCCCTCTCACAGGGCCGCTTGTGGGATGTTTCGGGTTTCTCCCCTCTAATGCCATGTTTTTAAGCTTATATCTAGACATTAGCAAATTATCGTCGTATTCTGAAACCGGGAGTCTAAAATATTTTCAACATATTATCAATAATCAAACCAATAATTATCCCGTACTCCTTCTAATTATCACATATTCCTTCGAACATATTATCCAACAACAAGCCAACAACCAATAATTATCCCGTACTCCTTCTATCATCTAAAAGATTTAGTAAATAATGCATATCAATTATATAACTACTTTAGTTAAAGTAAAGAGTACCTGGTGTGTAATGAAGAACTGGTATGTAATGAGGATGTGGTATCCAATTGGTTAGGTCTGCAATACGTAAACAATGTAGTTATGATTATTACGCCGCCATTTGAAGGTTTTAAAATACATATTCAATCAAGTTGATCACAACAAATTTCAAACTAAAACAGAACTGTATAAAATCAACATAACTATGGCATACATGCCAAGTTAAAATATGAATGAACGGAATTAAGTTATATTGTTCCATGTCAAGTTGTAGCCTCATAATATCTTGACGTAAACGTAAAAAAATGCACATTAATCGCAAGATATATGATATACTTTTTCATAGGCAAATCAAGAACACACCCAACAAATTTAATAACATGTACATTTATCGACACTAGTATAAATTCAATAAATACAACATAGTATCCAACAACCAAGCCAACAATATCTCACTATAGTAATGTGCACACGTGTTTGCGACTCCTATGTAAAAAAAAACAATACAAGCATATTTTGTCAAGAAAATACACACACATAAAATCTAGGGTTTATTGACATAATCTATACATACACACACATACAATCTAGGGTTTACTTAAACCCTAACTTTTTTTGACATAAATCTATGCATACATAAAACCAACAATAAGGCGGTTGTAATTTTTTTTACTTATTATATAAACATTTAATTATATTTTGTCAAAAAAATATAATATCTATATTTTTGAATAATATTTTGTCAAAAAAAAAATACACACATACAATCTAGGATTTATTGACATAATCTATACATACACACATACATGCACACACATACACACACATAATGTCTAGAGTTTTGAATACTATTTTGTAAAAAAAATACACACACATACAATCTAGGGTTTATTGTCGTAATCTATACACACACACATATACACACAAATAGTTGCCACAAATCATAACAAATCGAAATGCACACACACACATACACACACATATACATACACACACACACACACACATACACTCACATACACACATAGCTGCCACAAATCAAAACAAATCGAAATGCACACACATATACACACATACCTTTCACAATTCTTAGATGAAATCAATAAAAAAACCCAAATAGCCGAAATTCCAAATCGCCCAAATCGTCCAAAGCTAAAATGCGAATGGCAGAAATTTGAGTAGCGTTGTAAGTAAATCATCTTTTAATATGTTGACCTGGTCACGGCCTAGAGCCATGACCCACCCTCCGCGACCAATTAGTTATCCACTGACCACTGGTCACGGCCCTAGGCCGTGACCCACCATGCTCAACCAACAGTCCACCATGAGCGACCAACCCCCCTTCGAATGAGGTATGGTCACGGTCCCAAGCCGTGACCCACTTTAAAAATTAGTTTCGACCTCCAGCCGTGACCACCATGCGCGACTAACAGCCCTTCGAATGAGGTATGGTCACGGACCCAAGCCGTGACCCACTTCAAAATTTGGTTTCGACCCCTAGCCGTGACCCCATTTGCGCGAACATTTTTTTTTCCCGAGGTGGTCACGGTCCAAGTCCGTGACCCATCCGCGACCAAGTTGGAGGGAATTTTGGCGGGTTTTGGCGCCAACATGGTCATGCCTTGGGTCACGACCAAAGTCCTTGACCCACAGTGGTCAGGGACTTGAGCCGTGACCACTTCCAAAGCATCTATGACTCAGTGTAAAAATGGAAATGGTCACGCCAAAAATTGAGTTGGTCACGGCCCAAGTCCGCGACCTGCTGGTCGTGGACTTGGGCCGTGACCAACTGGGCGTGACCATTCGCAGGATTTGGTGTAGTGATGGTACTTTCGTTCATGCTTCTTCAATTGTCTGGAAGCATATGTTATTACCTTCCCATTCTGCATAAGAACACATCTTAACCCTTGAAATGAAGCATCTTTATAAATCATGAAAGACTCATTCCCACACGGAATAGTAAGTATATGGTCTGAAACCAACCGATCCTTTAATTCTTTAAAACTTCTCTCACATTCTTCATCCCATACAAAGCTCACTTCTTACGAGTCAACTTTGTTAATGGTAACGCTATTGCTAAAAATCCCTTAATGAATCTGCGATAGTAACCGACCAATCCTAGGAAACTCATAATTTCTATCACATTCTTAGGACTCTCCCATTCAATAATTGCTTCCACCTTCTTTGGATCAACATATATCCCATTTCCCAAGACAACATGCCCCCCAAACACAATTTCATTCAACCAAAACTCACACTTACTGAATTTAGCAAATAATTTATTCTCTCTTAAAATCTGCAATACAAGTCTCAAATGTTTCTCATGTTCCTCCATGCTACGTGAGTAAATTAACACACCGTCTATGAATAAAATCACAAATGAATTAATAAAAGGGGGAATACTGGTTCATCAAATCCATAAAACAACTAGAGCATTAGTTAATCCAAATGGCATCACCAAAAACTCATAGTGCCCATATCGAGTCTGAAAAGCTATTTTGGAAATATCATAATCTTTTACTTTCAATTGGTGGTAACCCGATCTCAAATGAATCTTCGAAAATACTGTGGCCCCTTGTAATTGATCAAATAAATCATCGATACGATGTAGAGGGTACTTATTTATAATGGTCACCTTATTTAATTGTCGATAATCCATACATAATCGCATTGTTCCATCTTTCTTTTTCACAAACAACATCGGGGCTCCCCATGAAAAAACACTAGGCCGAATAAAACCTCTGCTTATCAGATTTGTAATTGCACTTTTAATTATTTCAACTCTGTTGGTGCCATTCTGTACGGAGCAAGGAAAATTGGACCAGTACATGGAATTAATTCAATGGAAAACTCTACTTCCCTATCGGGTGGCAATCCTGGCAGTTCCTCAGGGAAGACATCAGAAAATTATCTAACCACTAGTATATCTTGAATTTTAAGTGTCTACTTAGTAGTATCAACCACATAAGCTAAATACCCTGTACAACCTTTACTTAACAATCTCCTGTTCTTAATTGCTGATATAAGGCAATTAGGTACAATATTCCTTTCCCTTGGAAACTGGAACTCGGGTACACGAGGTAGATGAAATGTAACTTCTTTTCGAAAATAATCAATGGAAGCGTGATGTGATGATAGCCAATCCATCCCCAATATAATATCAAAATCCCGAATGGCCAACGGTAACAAGTCAACATAGAAATCTCGCTCACCCATTCGTAAGACACAATCTTTATAAACATGCTCAACCAGAATCACACTTTTCGTTGGGGTAGAAATATATAAGGCACAATTATGAAATGTATATGGTCTACCCAAATATGAAAAAATATGTAATGCTAGGAATGAATGCATAGATCCAGGATCAATGAGTGCATATAAATCCTTATTTGTAATAGAAAGTTTACCTGTAACAACTTTCGGTATAACATGGGCATCTTACAAGGTCATCGTATACACTCTTCCTCCTGCCTTCGATCCACTTGCTTGTCGTGTATCCCTTCCCCTGGTTGTATTGCCTAGAGAGGATCCTTTATGAGGTCCCACACTACTAACTGAAATTGTTCCTGCTAGCATAGGGCAATTCCTTCATAGATGACCCTTCTGGTGACATTTAAAACATTTGATATTCAGTAACTTTGGGTAATTTCTCTTTATATGACCCGATGTCCCACAAAGGAAACAAGTATTTGGATTCCCCTGTGCTGAAATTCCTGAACCTCTTCCACCACTAGATTCACCGCTTTACAAACTACTTCCACCTCTACCATGTTGAAATTTCTGCCCTCCAAACCTTGAATATTTGGTATCGCTACTCTTTTGATAGTTTGGATCGAATCTACTTCTCTTTGTGCTTCGTTCACGTTTTCCTCTTGCTTCATTCACATCCTTTTCTACTAGCATTGCTTTATTCATTAAGGCTGAATAATTTATAGTCTCTAAAGCCAACAACCATGATTTAATAACTAACTCAAGTCCATCGAGAAATTGACTGCACATATCTTCCTTATTCTGTATAAACCTCGAAGCAAACCGAGATAAGGCAGTAAGTTTAGCTTCGTATTATCTAACTGTCATACTCCCCTGATTCAACATGAAATATTCCTTCTCCTTTTGTTTTCGATACATTGGGGGAAAATATTTATCATACAAAGCTTTAATAAAAATATCCCATAAGATCACATTCCCACCTCCTGGAGTAATCAACAAATGTTTTGTGGCATCCCAGCAATACTTAGCTTCTCCTTTTAGCATATACGTCTCCAAGGTCACTCGTTGATTTTTAGGCATTCTCATCACCCTAAAAATAAGTTCAATCGCTTTAATCCATACGTCTACCTCTATTGGATCAACTGCTCCTTCAAATAAGGGTGGATTCATTTGAATAAATTTCTCATGTTAAGTACTCCTTTCTTCTCGGTGTATCACCTCCTCAGCCCTGGCCAATGCTTGTGCCTCCAATTGCCTGGCATGTTGTTCTTCCATCTAAGCCATAGATCTAGCTTGTTGATCTACCATTAAAGTCATAGCATGTGCCATTTTTTACATGTCTGTCAATTGTTCCGGGTCAGGTTCTATATTTCCATGAACATGTTACTCAACCTCCACCTCCGCTGCCATATTTGAAGCCTCATCTTCTATTCCCACATTCACATTCCCTCATTCCATTCTTTCATATCTGAAATGGATCAAAGATATAACAACACATATATATATATATATACATATCTGTCCTACCATAATTGTTAGTATCCAACAAAATATATTTCAAATATTCACTGCCAAATCTAGGCTCTTCTCACTCCAGAACCTCTAAAACCTAGGATCTGATACCAAAAGCTGACACACCCTAACCCATTTACTTATAATTAAGTTTGAAAGTCAAAGTGAGTCAAACTCAAATTAATTTAACCAAACCATAAATACGAATCTTTATTATAGAGTCATCAACGTAAATCCATACAACCCAAAACTTTTTTTTGACAACATTAAAGTACTTATGGTTACAAAAACTTGCTCGAGGGATAAGTTAAATTAATTACATCACTCACATTTAAACAAAATTATTGTTTCACCCATTCCTGGCTAAACCAACCCGACCTCCTAGATTTGGCAGTGACATCACGTTATCGGAAAAACACAAACATAGGAACCGTGAGCAAAATAGCCCAGTGAATGCATCACTACTATACTACTGCATAAATTTAAATGCAATAAATCATATCCATATAATTATGTATTAACTTATCCATCTCATTCATAAGGAATGACCTAAATTTCCGAATCATGATTCATATATCGTGTCTGTAATAGATAATTCTCCCCCATTCCTGATCGAGGAGTAACCCCTTGTCCTTAATAAATAATTCTCCACCATTCTGGGTCGGGAGGTAACCTCCCATTTTGGTAAACCTAAATGAACAATTTCATATTCATAGCATTGTGATCATATCCATAACAGTATACAAATATCTCTTTCCAAGGAGTACGCTCACCTTGGGTTGTCAACTATGTATTTATGTTTCCTTCGGGTGGAGCTGAATTGGGTTGATTAGACCTTACACCTGTCAATCCAACTAAATCAGTACTGAATCTCAATCATAAGTGTTATCCTAACACACTTATATAAATTTTAATGACAATATAACAACAATATACTTCCACTTAAGTCACATTCCATGAAACATGAGTAAAGACAAAACAATGGTATACATATTGATAATCTTATGGACATTCAACCATAGTAAATACCTCATAAGGAATTTTTAACTAAACCTAAGTAAATATTAAAGTATACTTCTCAATGTATACACACATGAAACATGTACACAAAATAATCTTTGGAAAGAGGAGATAACAATATTCTTTTACGGGTTATCCAGTATGGCCTCAAATTATTTCCCTCTATACTCAACCATCCTATATTTCTAAATTGTATAAATACAGGTTTCAAACCTTATAAATATGAAAATGTATATGAATATACTTTCCAGTTCAAGCGATGGTGTAGTTTTTCAAGCTTTCTAGAGCAAGTTGTGGCCATTTATTTACAACACAAGAAATCTGCCCTACAAGCTCCTCTATTGTTCCTTCAACTTCCAAGAATTTTCATAATTTTTCTACGCCATAACTTTCCATGATTTTCCACCCATTTTAAATAAACATATTTAATAACACATAATTAACGTTTCATAATATTTAGAGTTCATTTGATATGTCAAAAGCTTTACCAAACTCGGGGCATATTGAAATGAAATATACAAACAACAACTATGTACCAACTCGCAACCATCACTAAGGCCTAAACACGAGGAATTAAATTCTAATTTTCAGATATGATATGAATATATGAGTCTAGTTTCATATAAAATTGGAATTTCTCAATTACAGTAAGCATACAAAAATATATACAAGTTTGAAGACAAGGGGTTTCAATACAAAGCAATGTGGCCTACAAACAACACTTATCTCACATATGAACTCGTACTCATTATCACAAAGGAGGATAGAATTTTAATTACTAATTCCTGATTTATATACTTTGAAATAATTGTAATCAAAGATTAAAATAATATTAATACATAATTATACCTTGGAAACACCTTAAGGATTTTGTTGGAATTTTTCCTAGCTTTTAATGTAACCCTTTCTTCCTTAACTTCTACATTCTATTTCCTCAAGCTAAAAACCCTTCAAACTGAACCTAAGATTAAATTGGATGAAGAAATAGGTTAGAAGAAGAGTTTTAAGTCGGTCAATGCTGCCTCCCTTGCCAACCAATCAAATTATACCATTTGGTTTACTAAAGGACAATTTACCACTTAAAGGGAATGGACGGATTTGCCCCTTGTTCGTAAATTTGGGATAACTTCTTACTCGGACATCCGTTTGATGCTCCGTTTGTTCTGTCCCAAACCTAACTCATATATCTACCACTATCTAGTTTTCACCTTGAGTCAATTGTTATATTATGAGGGTCAAAACTAGTCTCCAACAGGAACATTTCTACCGAAAACAACAAAATTTTGTGTTTGTAAATAATTCGACATTTCATGATTTATGAAAGTATGATTAGACTAAAGTTAATCACTTAACATTAGATATAATAATAACAAATTATTCATATCACATAAGGTAAGCATGATTTAAATATAATTTATCATAATTATATCCGGGTTGTCACAGACTATTTTTTTATTACTAATAGTATTACACCATTACTATGTCTCACAATAAAATATCGTTAATAATCTCATATAAGTGGTACTAATATTGATACAATATTTAAAGATTTATTTTTTTTAGAAAAAAAATACTTTTTTACTGAATAAAAGAAATGCCTCCCGCCTTAAATTTACTCCCAAAACTTAAAATCCCCGCTCACACACACGAAACCCTCTTAGCTCCTAACCACCCAAATTTTTTTCCCGGCTCTCTCAAATCTGTCCAGCTCCGTAGAGATCTAGCAATGACTTCTCGATGTCTACGAACAATGTGGTTAGGGTTTCTCGCCTTCTCGACAACGAGATTCGAATCCTAAAGGTCAGATTAGATAAACCATCTCATCTCAGATTGATTGAATGAATTAATGTTTTGTAAATAAATCTACAATTTGTATTCTACCAACATGAGGAGTTGCAGAGAACGAATCTTAAATTGGATTAATTTAAGGAAAAGATAAAAGAGAATCGAGAGAAGATCAAACTCAACAATAAACTTCCTTATTTGGTCGGCGACATCGTTGAGGTGCTATTACTTTCTTTCTTATGGAAATCAAATTAGGGTTTTCTTTTCTTTTATTTAGTTGCCTATACAAGGAAATTTATATATAAACACAAACATGAGGAGGAAAATATGCATAAAACTAAGTCTCATTAAAAATCAGTCTTATTGGACTATAAATATTTAATCATTAATTGAATTTTGTAACCTTTAGTTTATATGGATCTTAGTAGTTGGAAGAATTAATAAAAACAAAACAAAACGGTTTGATTTATTTCATATGAAACATATGTTTTATGCAATATGCATGCGTTATGTCTAAAAAAATATGCACATGATGAAACAACGTACATAAATTAATTTATAGTCATTCCTTTCGATAATACTTGTGTTATCAAGTTACGAATTGACATGTCTAGGAATACTTATGGACAAGGATGATGAGGCGTATAGATAACCATATAACAGATAAGTCAGAGTAATGAAGTAAGAGTAATTAACTTACAAGAAGATAAAATAAATTGAATAAATGTATGTTATGTTTCCTTATACACTCTTGTTTTAGAATTATTGTAGTTCGTGTTTTCAGATTTTATGAAAAATAGTTCTGGAAATTTGGCAGGCATTGTACTTGCACCTTTCTTCTCCGATAATATTTCAGAATTATGCTTAAGATTGATGCCTAGTGCTATAAAATAGTTTAAAAATGCATTAAATGAACTCATCTCCTGATCTGGATATGAATTGCTCAGGAATGTAATATTGAAGAAGCTTCCATTAAAGAAGAGCCCTCACCAAAAACTTCCAAAGATAAAAAGTCAAACGGGTCAGATGCATGAAAATAAGTCAGTCTTGTTTTTAAAATAACGAGCAAGATACACTCCTCAATACCATATAATGCTTAAAATGATTGTAATATAAATTTACATTATAGTGTTTGTATCTTCAGGACTAATTTCATGGTGTGCCCTTAGCAGTCTCCCAAAGGGTTACATGTCAATGTCAACTAAGATTTGAATTTATTTTGAATCTCATAGTGTTGTTGTGTTGAAGGTTGAGAGTATGGCAGATTAAGTTGATTGGTTAAGTTGAGAAATGTAATTGGAATAAAAGGAGGTCCGATAAAGGCTGAATCTAGTCTTCCCATCTGGCAAAGTGTACTCTTGTGAGTAACTGCGTTGTGCTCATTTTTTGTAAATACTCAAATTCATAGCAAATTTAACACTATGAAATAGATTTTTCACCTCAGTGAAAAGTATATTGGTTAAAAATATTTTCACCTATTTGGAGTTAAATTTCGTCCACTACTTTGGCCAAATTAAAATAATTATTATGTGTACCCTTATTTACAATTTTACATGAATTAAAAATATTAGCTCCAAAAACTTCGAACCAAATGGGGCCCCATTGAGAAAAAAATATTGTTTCTTTATTTGCCATCTCTTCTCTATCTTGATTTTTATGTTTTGTTCTTGGCTTATATAAACTATTGATATTCCTTTTTGAGTAGTCTTTTCTCATGTTTTTTGTTGTGTCAACTCACAACTACTTGTTTACTAGTTTTTGAACTATTGGGCTACTTGCACAATGTAGGATACAATGGCCTTTTAGTACTTGTGTTGGTTCTACAGGCAGTTGTTCTTTGCCAAGTAAATAAAGCTAAAAAAGTAATAATTTGTACAGTCTTGTCAGGTTAGCAGACTCCTTGATTATATATTATGAATTTTCCTTATGTATTTGTTGATTCATTATAGTTGCTTGGGAAGAAGTTGAGTGGGAAGATATGAGTTTGGATTACACTATTATTTAGTGTGACGAGCATACATAAACTATGTGATATATATATTTTAACTCCTACCAAATCTAATAATCCTTATATGGTGTTTATCTACATAGATATTTACTTATCTATAAAATTTTATCCGCCATGTTCAATCTTGTTCTTCTGTTCAATCTTGTTTATCTAAATAGTATTCATTCTTGTTTCAACTAATTCTGATATCATCATACAATTTGTAGTCGTTCACATGACAATGCTACAAACTACTCATTTTGGTGAAGAAGGCTTCTCGGATGTAGAGCTATTCCATCTTCGTGTATTCCGATATCAAGACTGTTTTCTTAAATTCATCCAAAATCACTACTCCGAGATCATGGATGTTTTGGTGTACGTTATCTCTTAACATTGTGTGTATTTTATACCTTTATAATTAGGTCGAATCCATATAGGTAACGGGGGTATACATTTGTAGGTTGGTTGTTGTGTTAGAGCAGGTAAAAAACGTACGCAATCAGTATGGTATTTGTCAATACTTAGACGTTGCTTCGAGTCTGTGACACCTCGCTTAATAAAATACCGGGTGATCAGTCCTATATCAAATTAAACAGGAATCTCATTTGGTTCATTCTTAGCATCACTGTCAAAAACTTTTTAAAACTTACTAACCACCTAGTACTAAAAAAGAAACGATGTTAAATTTTATCTTTTTATCTAACAACAACAACAACATGCGGATGAATATAATTTAAACTATTCACACAATCACCAAGTCAAACAATACTGAAAATGAATCAATAGAATCTTTGCCGAGAAACCACCGGATACATAACCCAAATCCAAAAACATAAACCACTAGAATAATAAACTGAGTACATCAACTGACTGCAATAAATGAGATAACTAGGGAGACATGCCCAAAAGAAATATTGACTGCATCCTACTCTAGGAATGAAATGACTGAAGCAGCTAAGTCAACATCTTGCAACATCCACATATGTCGCAGCTGTGTAACCCTGGAATAGAAACAATTATGGCGTCCCTGTGGCCGTACACTTAAATTATTTTAAAAATATTTTATAGCAAGGGTTAGAACACAAAACATTTTGAAAATATTTAGAAAGTGAATTAAATTGCAATAAATTAAAATGCATGAATGCTCTTCATATTTAAGCTAGTGTCGCACTCTCTTGAGGACTGACTCACCCTTGAACTATTGTGCACACCTAACGCTTTCCACATAACCCACTTAGTCCTCTACCCCGAGACTAGTTCTCGATAATATCCTTCATGTCACACTACTCTAGCACGAGTATGTTTAATATATGATATAAGTTATTTATCACATTAACTTGATTAACCATTTCTCATTTGGAACCATTTAATATTCTCACGTGTTATAAATAAACAATACAATTCACATAATATATTTTGTCCGTATATAAATATTTGCACCATATAAACGTATCATTATATTACAACATTCACATACGTCCGTAAACATATAACCATCCTCCCGAGTAGACACTCACAGGATATTATCTACAATGCTATCATTTTCCTGTATACTCATCCACCCGGACATCCTGACACAGTTAGCTCCATAAATCAGTGAAATAACTAAACGCAGTGGAGGCGGTCATAGTTCCCTCCGAAAATGAGATCGAATCATACCTAAGACGTTTCACCCCTAAATACGAACGCTATGACCTAGGGACTATATTCACCTGTTCTTCAAGCCAGGGGATTCACCCACATCGCGCAACCTCCCATGATAGCACTATAGGGGTATGCATTCCTATAGATATTATTCACACCAATATTTATAAAGCGCGGGCGCGCACGCGCGCGCGCACACACACACACACACACACACACACATATATATATATATATGTGTGTGTGTGTGTGTGTGTGTGTGTGTGTGTGTGTGTGTAATTAACCAAGGCTATTCCGTGCACAATTTACCGTAACACTAGCCTAACATTCCCAAGTTTATATACTGACTTGCTCTTTCGGTTCGAAATTTCATCTTGTATAACTTATTCCTCAAATACCAGATATTATGGTTAACACCCTTTTTATTTTGAATATTCCATAATTTATTATATAACCCTATAATAAATTAACTCGGCCAAATCCGTGCCTAGGCACTCGTAGCACTAGCCCAAATTATACCCAAGTCAATATCCCAACCCAAATTTAATTAATCAACGGATTAATTAATTTATTGTTTTGGCGTCACTCAACCAATTGTGACAACCCAACTACTAAAATAAGGGGTGGCCATCCCAATACTCAAATAATCACAAGAATCAAAGATGGTCCATTCTTAGCATCATTGTCGATTAAAATAATAGTACGAGATAACCACCAATTATTTTAGAAAACGGACTGTCAAATTTAAAATTTTGCAAGTAAAAGAAAAACATTTAGACAATCCCATTTGAAAAAGGAGGTGGGTACCAAAAATCATCAACGAGTAATAAATAAAATACAATATGCATAAATCAATAACCGAATAAGCTGTCGGTTAACAGACCAATACAAATGCGTTACACCGAGTATTAAAATTTAACTATCACATTATAATAAATGAGTACAAAGCTTAGGCAACACGCCTGAATAAATAAACTGAACAAAGAAACATCTATAGCAAATATCCTACAACATCCGCAAAATGTCGTAGCTCCAAGACAACCGGAATGGAGAGGTCAATACGGGCGTCCTTACGGAGGAGCACCTGAACGGACAAAGAGTGCATGCCAAACAAAGAAATATAGACGGGTCAGGACTCGGTTTGATATGATTACCATGTGACTAAAATGCATGACAGTTATGAACGTAAATATCTCTCGCAGTTAATATAAGATTTCTCACCTCTCATCTAGAAGCAAGACTTAGTGCAATATCAATGATGATGCTCAATAGTCATGTATACATGGGAGAACTCATCTACAATTACTCAAGGAGACATCAAATTAATATTCACAACTCCACATGCACAATTCCTATTTCTTTCTTTAGAAACATATATAAATGGTAAATTCATTTTATCAAATGTTTACCAATTCAATATCATTTCAAACTTTCTTTACCAATTTTGTTTCCTTTATTCCATCCAGGAAAGATATATATATATATATATATATATATATATATATATATATATATATATATATATATATATTAAAGCAAGTTTTATTAACATAAAAATGCTTTTTTGTTTCATAACATCCCATTTCCCTTCTTCCATCCGGGAAATGTATTTAAAGTCCCATTTCCTTTCTTCCATTCAGGAAATGTATTCAACCTTCCCATTTCCTTTATTCCATCCAGGAAATGTAATTAAAGCCATTTCATTATCATAAAAAGCTTTAATAATAATAATGTCCCACATTATTACGAATAGTTATATTTCATATCATATAATGTATCTAAGACCGCCCGTCCAGGTTTTTCCACTGTGCGCGCCCCTAAATGGCTATCATCTTCCAGGGCCTATCATCAAGAGAACCTGGGATCCTATAGAAACGTCGGGAAGTAGCCATATGCTTGCGGGAGATTCATAACCACACCCAGAATTACCTCACCATCGCAGAAAACATATAATAATTGCTCATATGGCCTAGGAATATATTCACCCTGCATTCATTAGCCAGGGGACGTCACCTTACGCGGGCAACTTCCCTTATGACAACGATTTAGAGAGGTGTGTTCACGTAAATTACCATTTACGAAAATCATTTCTTTTTCCATTTGAAAACATCCATTTTTACATTCATCAAACCATTTATACTTAGCCATTAAGTGCCAAATTTTAGAATATACATTTCTTATTCTTCGAGTCATATTATTTTAATGACTTAAGACCCGAAGTGCCAATATCCTCACACTAATCTCAAAGAGTCCCACACAATGCCATAATTCATCAAAGTGAGTCTCCCTCAATAAGAGTCTCCCAAATGTCTCAACATTATCATTTTATCTTCAATAAATTTTAGGTTAACTTCCTATATCATTAGGACATTAACCTACATAATCTAACGTTTTGAATAAGCCTAAATAACCCCATGCTAGCCTAGGATATTGGTCTACCCAACACAACCCTCTAGGACTCCTCATTACTTCCCAAATGAAGGTTCTTAAACCTTGAACCAAAAAGAAAAGGGCTAAAATCAAACTAGGAAAAATCTCACAAAAACAGGGCCTCCGAATCGATTCGCCGTAGGGCCGAATCGATTCGCCCCTGGGTGCGAATCGATTCGGTGAGTAAAATCAACAAATTTTCTATGTCCGAATCGATTCGGCCTTAACCCGAATCAATTCGGTCTCCCAGACCTGTAGCATTCCCCTTATCCGAATCGATTCGCCCTAAGGCCGAATCAATTCGGCACTGCAGAAATGCCCAATTTGGGCTACGGGTTTAAGAACCTTAATTTCTCCAAAACCCCAAATATTCAATTTTCATCAACATCAACAACAACTACTTCTACCCAATCATCCCTACACATCAACTAACTAATTTTTTCAACTCAAATCAAATAAAACTACAAGATTAAAGGTTGAATCAATAAAAACCTATAAATCCCAAAAATGGTCTAAATCTCAAAAAATATAACTATACATGCAATTTATCACATTAAATCAATATCTAGCAAGTAAGAAACTTGCCTCGAGTTTGTAGTCTCGGATTCTCTTCCGATAGCAACGGATTCTAGCTCCAATCTTCCATTTTTCTCTCTTTTCTCCCATTTCTCCCAACTCTCTCTCTCTCTCTCTCTCTCTCTCTCTCTCTCTCTCTTGGCTTATAACATAAGATTAAGAAAATAAAAGGGGTGGGAGACTTAACCGGGATGAAAACACAAATTCCCCTCTTTTAATTGCTAATACATCATTAAAATGACTCGTAACCACATAATTGAGTCATAACCCGTCAAAAGTGCCCGGAACTCAAAAATACAACTTGGCACTTATTATGTCTATCTCGACTATTCTAGAAACAATCGCACCCCCTATTTTGGCATTCGGAATAACGTGAACTTTTTTTTGTGTTCCAAATTCATTTTAATTCATTAATTATACTCCAATTTAAATATGAGTCATAACTGTCTCATAACATATAACGACGCAATAAAACACAATATAATGCTATTTACCTTCTCATTACGGTAAATAGGCAAAACATAGTAAATATTATCCCTTAATCTCACGGGAAATAATATTTACTCCAACTTCTCCTATTTTATAAAATTAGCCCATCGGGAAAAATAATATAAAATAATCTCTCAAACGCCTAGGTTGTTACATACTCCCCCCCTTAGAAGGGAATTTTGCCCTCAAAATTCAGGCATACCATATAACCATATAAAGGTATACTATACTAAACTATCGTTATATCATTATTAGCAAACCCCTTGATAGTGCGTCGTCCCTTTTGGACTTGGACTAAGGTCATCACTTCCGATCTTAGTCTACATTCTTAGTGCTCTAACATAGCACCTTAATCATTCCTCATGATCTATCGATCCTAACTTCAACAAGGGAAGAAAATGCCTATATAACTCGGCACAAGTTACCGTTCCTCCCGAAACACGTTATGTCCTTCCTATGTCAAGTACGCACATTTGAGGTATACCTTCCTACATTAGGTTAACTTTCTCCATTCGTTCTTCCAACTTCACTTTGGTTTTCAACACTACTGTCTTCACACCAGTAGGTGAAAAGGTCAATTGCGGACATAAATGCTCTATCTAAAGTGTCCTCTTGGTTAAGCTCGTTCTACTTGGCTTTCCATGCCTTCACTAATCTCTCTGACGGGTTTTCTACTCGGCGCAACAGCTACCCCATTCTCATTTCCTTAGCGAAGGGAATATCCAATTGATAGTACTTTACAAACTTTAAACAACAACTCTGTCACTCGAATAACCTATTGCAACTCTTGTGGTTCGTAAAGAGACTAAATTTTCTGCCCAGGAAGTGGTGCCTCTATTTCTTTAAGGTGAGTACTACCGTTATGAACTCTAAATGAAGCGTGGGATAATACTTCTCATGAGATTTAAGTTTGTGAGACGCATAAATAATGGGTCCATGCTCCAATATTAATACTTCTCGTTCCTGGCAGAGACTCGTTAGTTAAATCCATTCTTGATCTTAACAACACGAGTGCAGGAGTAGTCAGCTCATCCTTTTAACTCCCCAAAAGTTTGGTTACCAACGAAACGCTCTAACTAAGAGAGGTCTCATATCCTTTGGCCTAAAATTCCAAATCACTCAAGATCCCATACTTCTTCGTTCTAGGGACCTAATCCTACTTAGATTTAACCCCCAAACCTATTCGTGGTCAACTCCCTACCACCTTCCTAAAATAACGTCACATGCCCTAAGGGCCTTACATCCTATTAATCATAAGGTCTATATATATCCTAATCAAGTCGTATAAGTATTATGCTAATAGTATCCCTAGTGTCCAAGACCTTTTCCAACTTCCGACATTCGCTTGGTTTCATGCGTGGGACGTCTCGCAAAAGCGAAATCCAAATAAGGAACCCTCCCATTACACTACTACCTCGCATGGTCGATCATCAAGATATGACGGTCTAAGACACATGATCGGGATCGCTAAAATTTTAGCTCGTAACCCTACTAAAGTGTTTCTACTTCTAGGTTTTACCATTTTAAATAATTGAGAATTTAACTAATCTGACATTTACTTTCTGTAAGATGCCACAAATACTTTATCCCAATATATATACACATATCTTTTTAAATTACCTTCTCATTAAGGCATAACCATAAGTCTTAATTCGACTTTTCTTATCTCAGTCTCCCCCACATCGATCAGAGGGAAGGACTATTATAGTGCTCATATCTCTCACTTTAACTCAGCCCTTTATCACTCAATTACGTGATTCTCGGCTAAACTTTCCAACCCAGCATCTCAACCAACAGAAAGAAAGAAAAGAAAGAAAAAGAGAGGAATTATAACATCTCTCCACTTCCAACGTCGTTAAGGTTCACGCGTGGAGCGTCTCGCAAAAGCAAAATCCAAATAAGGAACCCCTTCTATGCATTAATACTTAACTTTGTTGGTCGTGGAGATAAGGCAACATCATGCACAAACAAAGCAAGCAAACAAACAAAATAAATAATGAAAACTACCTACATATCGTAAACTATCTTTATAAAGTATCAATCCTATACCTAGGTGAGATATTATAGAATAACTAGTTCTTCTCTAGAACTAAAAAATAGGATAGCCTCGCGATTTATTCGCTTACTATCGCTCCAACCAATCCAAGGATATTCCCACTCGTATAACACATATAATACGAGTAGCACATAACAAACATACTTTTAAAATATCAGCACTCGCCTTATAATGAGTGAAGGAAAAATATAGAACCTCCCTACCACGGAAGTCATATAGATACACTTACTATAATAATATCGATGCTACCACAAGCTCGAATTACACACCCGATTCTAAGGGTAATACCCTACTACTCAATCTTATAACACAAAATACACCACCCTCAACTACGGTGGAATTCCCACCAACATTCTTACCAATCTCTTTGGCCACTACCAATGGTCCCCAGACACCGTACTCTAGTCTTCTTCCAACCAAAATACTTCCATTTATGCTCCAACTAGGCATCCTATTCTTGCCTTTGTTTTCCAATCAATAAGATCAAACACACGGTTCCCCTTAGTTTCTTCAACAAGAGAGAACATGCTATCGGCCACCCCTGCCTTGTTTCAATGAGCCTTCCCCGAGTGGATGTCCACCGATGGGGTTTTATGAACACTAATTCTCCATAAGTGTTAAACTCTTATTCGTGAGCCTATCATTCCACTGAAGGGCTATTCCTTCTTTATACTTACGTGGATTCGAAACACGGTTTCCCTAACCTTGTAACTCTTTATTCACGGTCGGCCTCTAACTGAACCTCGTGTGAATAATTGAGAATTTACTTTCTCATCATTTATGATATCCCAGAGAAACTCGCTGTTGAAAATATCTAACGGGTTCCTCTATGAACAAAACCTCCCGCTCCACCATTTTATGGAGACTACCATTCCCGCCATTTCAACATTAACTCCTGGGCCTTGTACTACCACCGAATGAGGTTACACCTCCTCCATCTGACTTAACTTCAATATGTGGTCCTTATCAAGGACTTTTTCACCTCAAATCAACGTCACTAGGAATTACAAACTTAGTACCACTCTCAACTGGAAGCGGTACATGAAAAACTATATCTACTGTACTTAGTAGTAATGGTAGTGATATAAGATAACACTACGGAGGGAGAGACCTCCAAAGCGGCCCTCTTTCCCGACTACATCTCACAGTTCCTAGTACTCCCGCCTCGTGATGACTTCATAACGGCCTTCCCCGACGATTTTCCTCTGTTAACTTACGAATATCACACGAACGCACAAAAGATTTTCGAGGTTCTCATATCATAGCAGGAGAATGAAATCTCATAAGAGAAATCAACGTTCTTAATCCTAAGTCTCTATAACAATTTACAAATAACACAGAAGGCATAGTACGTCCGCACAGATTCCTAAGGACTCTAGAACCTAATTCTCTGATACCATCTGTGACAACCAGCCTACTAAAACAAGGGGTGGCCAGCCCAATACTCAAATAATCACAGGAATCAAAGATGGTCCATTCTTAGAATCATTGTCGATTAAAATAATAGTACGAGATAACCACCAATTATTTTAGAAAATGGACTATAAAATTTAAAATTTTGCAAGTAAAAGAAAAACACTTAGACAATCCCATTTGAAAAAGGAGGTGGGTACCAAAAATCATCAACGAGTAATAAATAAAATACAATATGCATAAATCAATAACCGAATAAGCTGTGGGTTAACAGACCAACACAAATGTGTTACACCGAGTATTACAATTTAACTATCACATTATAATAAATGAGTACAAAGCTCGGGCAACACGCCCGAATAAATAAACTAAACATAACTAGAATATATGGAAAGAAGCGTCTATATCAAATATCCTACACCATTCGCAAAATGTCGTAGCTCTAAGACAACCGGAATGGAGAGGTCAATACGGGCTTCCTTACGGAGGAGCACCTGAACAGACAAAGAGTGCATGCAAAACAAAGAAATATAGACGGGTCAGGGCCCGATTTGATATGATTACCATGTGACTAAAATGCATGACAGTTATGAACGTAAATATCTCTCGCAGTTAATATAAGATTTCTCACCTCTCATATAGAAGCAAGACTTAGCGCAATATCAATGATGATGCTCAATAATCATGTATACATGGGGGAACTCATCTACAATTACTCAAGGAGACATCAAATTAATATTCACAACTCTACATGCACAATTCCTATTTCTTTCTTTAGGAATATATATAAATGGTAAATTCATTTTATCAAATGTTTACCAATTCAATATCATTTCAAACTTTCTTTACCAATTTTGTTTCCTTTCTTCCATCCAGGAAAGATATATATATATATATATATATATATATATATATATATATATATATATATATTAAAGCAAGTTTTATTAACATAAAAATGCTTTTTTGTTTCATAACATCCCATTTCCCTTCTTCCATCCGGGAAATGTATTTAACGTCCCATTTCCTTTCTTCCATTCAGGAAATGTATTCAACCTTCCAATTTCCTTTATTCCATCCAGGAAATGTAATTAAAGCCATTTCATTATCATAAAATGCTTTAATAATAATAATGTCCCACATTATTACAAATAGTTATATTTCATATCATATAACGTATCTAAGACCACCTGTCCAGGTTTACCCACTGTGCGCTCCCCTAAATGGCTATCATCTTCCAGGGCCTATCATCAAGACAACCTGGGATCCTATAGAAACGCCGGGAAGCAGCCATATGCCTTCGGGAGAGTCATAACCACACCCAAAATTACCTCACCATCGCAGAAAACATATAATAATCGCTCATATGGCCCAGGAATATATTCACCCCGCATTCATTAGCCAGGGGACGTCACCTTACGCGCGCAACTTCCCTTATGACAGCGATTTAGAGAGGTGTGTTCACGTAAATTACCATTTACGAAAATCATTTCTTTTTCCATTTGAAAACGTCCATTTTTACATTCATAAAACCATTTATACTTAGCCATTAAGTGCCATATTTTAGAATATACATTTCTTATTCTTAAAGTCATATTATTTTAATGAACTAAGACCCGAAGTGCTAATATCCTCACACTAATCTCCAAGAGTCCCACACAATACCATAATTCATCAAAGTGAGTCTCCCAATTGTCTCAACATTATCATTTTATCTTCCATAAATTTTAGGTTAACTTCCTATATCATTCGGACATTAACCTACATAATCTAACCTTTAGAATAAGCCTAAATAACCCCATGCTAGACTAGGATATTGGTCTACCCAACACAACCCTCTAGCACTCCTAATTACTTCCCAATGGAAGGTTCCTAAACCTTGAAGCAAAAAAAAAGGGGCTAAAATCAAACTAGGAAAAATCTCACAAAAATAGGGCATCCAAATCGATTCGCCCTCGGGCCGAATCGATTCGCCTCTAGTTGCGAATTGATTCACCCAAAAGCGAATCGATTCGGTGAGTAAAACCAACAAACTGTCTCTGTTCGAATAGATTCAGCTTTAGCCCGAATCTATTCGGTCTCCCCGACCTGTAGCCTTCCCCTTATCCGAATCGATTCGCCCTAAGGCCGAATCGATTCGGCCGTGCAGAAATGCCCAATTTGGGCTACGGGTTTAAGAACCCTAATTTCTCCAAAACCCCAAATCTTCACTTTTCATCAACATCAACAACAACTACTTCTACCCAATCATCCCTACACATCAACTAACTAATTTTCTCAACTCAAATCAAATAAAACTACAAGATTAAAGGTTGAATCAATAAAAACCTATAAATCCAAAAAATGGTTTAAATCTCCAAAAATATAACTATACATATAATTTATCATATTAAACTAATATCTAGCAAGTAAGAAACTTGCCTCGAGTTTGTAGTCTCGAATTCTCTTCCGATAGCAATGGATTCCAGCTCCAATCTTCCATTTTTCTCTCTTTTCTCTCTTTTCTCCCATTTCTCCCAACTCTCTCTCTCTCTTGGCTTATAAAAATAAGATTCAGAAAAGAAAAGGGGTGGGAGACTTAACCGGGTTTAAAACACAAATTCCCCTCTTTTAATTGCTAATACATCATTAAAATGACTCGTAACCACATAATTGAGTTATAACCCGTCAAAAGTTCTCGAAACTCAAAAATACAACTTGGCACTTATTCTGTCTATCTCGACTATTGTAAAAACAATCGCACCCCCTATTTTGGCATTCGGAATAACGTGAACTATTTTTGTGTTCCAAATTCATTTTAATTCATTAATTATGCTCCAATTTAAATATGAGTCATAACCGTCTCATAACATATAACAACGCAATAAAACACAATATAATGCTATTTACCTTCTCATAACGATAAGTAGGCAAAACATAGTAAATATTATCCCTTAATCTCACGGGAAATAATATTTACTCCAACTTTCCCTATTTTATAAAATTACCCCATCAGGCAAAATAATATAAAATAGTCGCTCAAACGCGTGGGTTGTTACACCAATATACCCGGACTCGCTCACTTGGCCCGAAAATACAATATTAAGAATTTATTATACACAATTCTCCTTAATAAGTCTTTCACACTTATTAATCTAAGGTTCTCAAAGTACTCAATATCATCCTAAATTTTCCTTTGGGATTATCACTCTAATTGTCCCATTAAAATTCCACACAAACCAACCCATAAATGTCTCCACCAAAAACTAAAGCCCCCAAAATGTAAATCCAAAATTGACCCAGGGCCAAAACAGGGGAAGGAGAGACAGGTTGTCGAAAAAAGAATCTCGTTCAAATGACTGGCATGTCATTTGAACGACTGTGGCAGTCGTTCGAACGGAAACCAAGTCATTTGAACGACCCTGGTTTCCTTTCTCCTCCTTCATCATCTGAATTCCATTCACCATTATTAACCTCAATACTAGGGGTGGAAAGCGAAACCTGTTAATCTGAAGAACCGGGCAAACCGAACCAAACCACCAGGTTTGGTTTGGTGTTTTTTCACCACTGGTTAGGTTATAGTTCCTAATTTTAAAAAACCTATTGTATTGGGTTGGTTCTTTGTTTCATTCCAAACCCAACCCAACCCAACCCAAATCGAGAATCAAATCGATGTGGAACTAATATAAATCGAACCTTAACCTACCCTATATAGAACCGATGTAGAACCAATCATATATTTTTACTTATATTATATATATATATATATATATATATTTAACACATATAGGTTACAACTTATAAGTAATAAATTAGATTAGAAGAGGGTATTATTATCAAACATGATATAAGGGTTTTTAGTTGGTCCCCAAATAAAAACCTACCCTAACCATTCTCTCTCACTCACGGCTAAAACCCTAACCTGCCTCCATCTCTCTTCTGACCAAAAAACTGATCATCTTTATCATTAGATCATCATAAAGTTTGAGGTAATATATATATATATATATATATATATATATATATATATATATATATATCGTATATTATATCATAAAGTTTGAGCGTTGGGTTAATCAAATAGTTACATTTTGGTTACTTTTTTTAACGTTGTAAGGAAGACGGGGTAATTTGAAGTGTCATCACCATTAGAACAAATTTAAGCATTAGGGTCCTTATATTAAGTGTGACAGTGATATTTTCAAAGTTTAAAAACTTCTTTAGGAAATATTACTCTGGAAAAAAATTGTACAAATTTTTAATTCCAACATATTTGATAGAGTATCACTTCATCATCAGATCATATAGTTAATCAAATAGTTATTCAAAGTATAATCATTCTCATCACGAGATCGTATAATTAATCAAAGAGGTTATTATTTGAGATTTATGTGTTCAAATCTGAAGTTATGTGCTTAATCTATTTTTTATATATATTTTCTTAATTTTTCAGATGTTCAGTGTTGGGAATAATTCTGGAAGTGCACCACCAGTCATCGGTTCAAAGCCACCAACCTCTACTGTTCTGTCAATCAGAGGTAAATACTAAGAAAAAAAACCCATTAGTTTCTAATGTTTGGGACCATTTTAAAAAGATCCCAAAGCCTGATGGTGGAAAACCTGATAGTTTTTTTTGCACTTATTATTAAAGTGAGTATGTTTATTATAGCACGTATGACACTATCACCCTCCGTAAGCACTTGGGTAGCTGTAAACAATATCCTTACAATAAGGATAAAAAAAAGAGATAACTTGCATTTGAAAAGGATAACCAAGAAGAGGAGAGCAAGTTAGTGTCATGGAAATTTGATCAAGTCATGTGTAGGGAGGACTTTGCGAAAATGGTAATTATAGATGAACTACCATTCAAATTTGTTGAGCGTGAAGGATTTAAACTTTTTACGAGAGTTGCATAACCTAGGTTCCAATGTGTGTCACGAAAAACAATAGAGAGAGATTGTTTAAATTGTATGATAAATTGAAAAATGAATCAAAAAGATCTTTAGGTGGTGCAACTCGAAGAATTTGCCTCACAACTGACACATGGACTTCATTGCAAAATATGAGTTACATGGTTCTTACAGCACATTTTATTGATAGTGATTGGAAATTTCATAATAGAATTTTAAATTTTTCTGTAGCTACTAGTCATACAGGTATTACAATTGGACAAGCGGTAGAGTGTTGTATGAATCAGTGGGGAATTGAGAAGTTGTTCTCAATGATCGTCGATAAGGCATTTTCTAACGATACAGCTATTGCCTACATGAAGAAAAAGATTTCAAAGAAAAATGCATTTGTTTTGGATGGAGAATTCTTTCACATGCGATGTTGAGCTCACATCTTGAATTTAATTGTGAGAGATGGTATAAAAGAGGTGGAGGAGTCTATTACTCGAATTGGAGGGGTGGTGAGGTACATTAGGAGCTCATCACAAAGAGCTCACAAATTTTAATCTTGTTGAGAGCAAGAAAGAATCTCATTCAAATCCAAATTGTGTTTGGATGTCCCTACGAGATGGAACTACACTTATCTTATGTTGGACACTGCAGTTAAGTTCTAAAGATCCTTTGAGAGGTTGGATGAGCAAGAAGATAGTTTTTTTTCTGATCTCAAGGAAGGGGCACCATGTGAAAAGGATTGGGAAAATGCTAGGGTATTGACCAAATTTTTGAAAGTATTTTATGACATCACAAAACGTTTATCAGGGTCTCTTTATGTCACGGTAAATGCTTATTTTCATGAAGTGTGTGCAATATAGAATCTTTTAAGTGATTGGGCTAATCATAGTGATCTTCGTTTGTATACAATGGATTTACGAATGAAAGAAAATTTTGATAAGTATTGGGGGAATATTGATAAAATTAATTTGACGTTGTTGCTTACAATGGTATTAGATCCTAGATACAAGTTGGGATATGTAAAGTTTTGTTATTCAAAGGTTTACAACATGGATAAGGTGAATGATTTGGAGATTAAAATAAAAGAAGTTATGACTAAAATGTACCTCCAATACCAAGGCTTTGAAACTAGTAATTCACAATAGACAAAATTAAGTCAAGGTTCAAATGAGATGGAGGTTGACTAAGGGGACATGGAATATGACCATGGTGATGAGTGAAGTCTCTTCAAACAGAATTTTAAAACATTTGGAGAAGGAAAGTACTGATTCTAAATCTGAAATTGATCGGTACTTAGAGGAAGTAGTTGAAAAAGATCCCAAGTTTGATATATTAGAATGGTGGAAAGTGAACTCTTGTAATTATCCAGTACTCTCTGTGATGGCTCGTGATGTTTTAGCTACTCCGGTATCCACTTTTTCTTCAGAGTCTGCATTTAGTACCGGAGGGCGTATACTCGACCAATTCTGTAGTTCCTTAACTCCAAGAATAACTGAATGCTTGATTTGTGCACAAGATTGGTTACGCGCGTCACTAATTCAAATCTAAATCGAAAAGAGGTTGGAAGATCTTTCAGACCTTGAGTCGAATAAGTTTTACTAATTATGTATATTTATATTTTTTATTATTTGATTCATGCTTTAGAGTTTAATGTGTTAAGCACTAATAATATCACTGTGTGGCAGCAATTACAGAAGACCCTGAATTGGCTCGTGAATTCTCAACTTCCTTGCAAATTATTGACTGGGGTTAGTTCCTGTAAAATCCATTATATTTGTATGCAGATTATATCTGTATGTAACCTGATTAAGTGCATTAAGTAGTTTAGTAGTTAATACAGATTAAATGTATTAAGGAGTTAATACATATTATATCTGTATGTATAATTTGCCCTTTACTACTGATTGTAACCTGATTAAGTGCAAAGTTTGTATATAATCTGTATTAAATGTTTAATACAGATTATATATGAAACAATTTGAGGTGCATCTGTGCGTTAAGTAGTTCATATTTGTATGCTGCTGGTCCATCTGTATTATATATAATACAGATTATATATGAAACAATTTGTGTGCAAAATGTTTATGCTGCTGGTCGATAATTTGAGGTGCACCTGTGCGTTAAGTAATTCTTATTTGTATGTTGCTAGTCCATATGTATTATATATAATATAAATTATATATGAAACAATTTGTATGCAAAATTTGTATACTGCTGGTCCACAATTTGAGGTGCATCTGTGCATTAAGTAGTTCATATTTGTATGCTGCCGGTCCATTTATATTTATATCCTGCTGGTCCATTCATATTTGCATGATGCTGGTCATATTTGTTAAATTATGAGGTCCATTCATATTTATATGCTGCTAGTCATAAATGTGTATCTTGCTGGTCCACATTTGTGTGTACCCTTCATTTTTTGTTTCACAAATTTTTGCTAATTCATTAAATTTTTCATTTACAGGTTACCAAACTAACATGGGACATGTAAATTTGTTTTGAAGGACAACTTGCTGCTGGTGGAGTTTTTCTGTTAATTGTAGAGAGACTTAAGTGTCCATTCTTTTTTTTTTCTTTTACTTCGGGACTTATAACTACAACTAATGTACTCTTTGCTATCAATTTTTGTGGTTGGAACTTGAAACTCTAAACTTGAAAGTAATGGTATATTTTATCATTAGTAAACATGTTAATTTTTTTATTTTTGTAATATGTTGTTGGCTTAATAGTTTACTATTTTAGTTTTATAAAATAAATAGAACCATAAAGAAGTCTGAGGAAAACCCAAACAAAACCCAAACCACAAACCGAACCATGGTTGGTTTGGTTTGGTTTAATTTGGTTTGATTTGGTTTGGTTCCATAACATGATTGGTTTGGGTATGGTTCCAATAATGCGAAACCGAAATATATAGGTTCTGGTTTAGGTTTCGGTATGGAACCGAATCAAACCTACCCATGTCCACCCCTACTTAATACATATTCCGCCCATAAATTCATACATCACCCATTAATCAATTCATACCAAACCCAAGATTTCAAGATCCCCAAACCTTAATTTAATATTCCCACAGATGAAATGTTTGTTACATAAACTCTCGAATCCTCTACAGATTACAAGTCTAAATTTACTTAACCCAATTTAGATATTGAGCTAACCCCAAAACATTATATTCATCTCACACCCACTATGATATGAACATGAATATGCAATTAATTTAAAAGAAAGTTTAACCAATTGCCTTAGGGTTCGTAGGGTCTGAATCCTTTGGTGTAGATGATGATGATTTTATGAAGATTGCCCCATACTTGTTCTAAATTTTGGCTCCCATGGTTTCTCCAATAGCACCCATTTTTTTCTCTCTCAGTTGGGTTTTCTAAAATGAGTTGTGGCTACCACACCCTTTCACTTTTAGGGTTTAATAAGACAATCCTCTTTTTAGGCTTATGGGCCTTATTAAAAGGGCCTAAACACTCCCATGTTGGCTTGGTTATGCCTAAAAATTCCCGAAACCTATTTACTACCCATGGGTACTCTTTTTCGACTATTTCGACCCATTCGGATTCAACCGCATACTCAGAATTGTCGTCCAAATTATTTTATAACATTCTCTAATATTTGACCTAAAAAATGCGACACAAAAATAATCCGAATAATTAAATCTCAATTCGCCAAAATAAATGAATCCTCTAATTTAAATAAATTCTCAAAATCATAAATTTAATTTCTCTTAATAAAATAAATTATATTTCTCCCAAAAATATTTAAATTAAAAGTTCCAAAATTACGGGGTGTTATATACTTCCCCCCTTACAAAGAAATTTTGTCCTTGAAATTCAGACAGGCCTAGTGCTCACAAGCCTCGACTAGCTCCTTAATCACTTCCCCTTAAGCTCGCTACAGATATTTCTTAAGAGAATATAGTTAACCAAGGCACACATATACCCTATACCCGTGCTTAACCGCACAAATAGTACCCGGCTTTTACCACCCTTAAATCGTAATATAACTTCGACCTCACAGTTATAACTAGGTACATGAACAATTATCGAGGTACCCAACTCATGTACTAAAAACATAACATCTCCCCACTTCCAACGTTGCGCTAAGTTTCATGCGTGGGACTTCTCGCAAAGCGATATCCAAATAAGGACCCCCCGATACACCACTACCTCACATTTCTGGTCGTTGAGATCCGTTAGGCCCTCAGTCCATAGTACGTACCCCTAAATGCCCGTCTCTCGACATAAAAGTATACACATCCACTATTTATGCAACAAAATACAACATGTCATACCGCGCCCTTACTATCATTAGTTCCTTTTAAACGAAAAAAATCTTGAGCTATATTCCCCCGCTCGACAATAAATCTATCCACCCTAATGCACATCAATAACATCCCTAATCCCTGGGATTTTAATTAACAATATTAACATATTATTATGTAACACATTTTAACATATATATACTTGGATATATAAGCTAGACCCTAACCCAGGGGAAACCTAGCAAATACAATTCATACCCTGGTACCGTGAACACCCTATCTTACTATAACTATCCACTATAGCCCCAAACTATAGCTAACAAGTTGAAACTTGGAAAATCATCCACCCCGTTTCCATAATTATCGAAAGTAGTAATATCTCATGTAATGAAACCATTCTCTTAGTGTACCCCCACTTTCTCGTGGTTAACACCAAAGTACCCCGCTACCCTACGTTACTTATATATATATAATATGGATATCACAACCAACGCACCCACTACATTCGTCTCACTCGTGATCCTAGTGGTAACAATCTTAGGTTGTGTATCATATCAAATATACCCACACTCAACGTTTCACATTTCGAGGGATAACTTATTCCCCTTTTTTGGAATATACCCAAAATCATTGCCCTTGCATTTGCTCCCAAAACTGTTAGCATCTGTCTAGGAGAGACTCAGGCTCCTTCAAGGGTGCCCATACACCTTAAATTTCGTGCATATTTGCACAAACCTCTGGTCATCATATACGTAATATACTTATCTCAAGTTCGGCCCCCACATTCTCGGCGGGGCTATACCCTCCAGGTATTTTCGATGAACTTACCAATTACTATTCAATTATTCCTGATATTGCCCACCTATCAACTTGTGGTGCAAATCTTCCCAGTGTTTCTTTTGTAACACCTCCGGTCTCCACATGCCATGTTTCTTAATGTCTATCCGTTCAATGTATTTTCTCCATACATTCACTAATTATCATTAAATCTGATGTCCTCGCATCTAATGATGTTTCTCTACTCCTAACATTTATTATGGCCTATGCGTATAACATCTCATAGCAAAGCCCAAAAGAACTTTTCCCCATGCACTAATTCCTCAGCGTTATCGGTTCTCAATTTTTGTAAAAACCCAAAGCATACACTCGGGACACTCAAAACCATGTCCCTATACACACAAGTCTAACCATGGACTCCCGTGTCTCCAAAGGAGTCATATTCTATTGCACTCGCACTATCACTAAGTCCTCAGCGTTAAATTAATAACGAGCTAAATCTCTCCGCCCCACGGTAACCCAATATACCCTAAATCTCATCAGTAAGAGTCCCTACGCACGGGGATGCAATATAACTAGACAATTAAATTAAAAGTCCTTAAAATTATGGGGCATTACAGAGTATTCATATACACTGCCTTCTTGGCCTCAACAATGTTCTACTTGCATTTGTCAACTATAATCTATTTTAACTCCTCTTTGGGCACAATCATAAAGTTCATTATTTTTGTACAATTCTAGCTTACAATAACAACTTATAAAGCCCTGTGTTTGTGTGTATGTCTTTTATTCTACTACTCTTTTCATAAAGAACATAAAAAAAGTATTAGATTCAAAATGTTGGCAAAATTTTGATTGCAAATATAATGGACGTAAGCAAATTGCCTACACGTCCACGGAGAGGTGGTTGTATTTTATTAATTCTGTAAGACTAAATGTTGATATTATAACTAATATGATAATTTTATTTTATTTTTACAGAATGCCATTTTTGGATCCTTGTCAATTTTCAAGCATTGTTGATGGCGATGATAACAGAACGGACTTATTTTTTATATTTCATCTACTTGGTTATAATATAAAAATATCTCATTTCGGGATGATTTTATTAGGATGTTATATTGGATGCATTTATAAAAATAATGTAACTTTTGGGGTGATTGCATTACGATGTTTCATTTGTTTGGTTTAAGTTCTATTGTAAATAAGAGTGGAGGATTATATAAAATATAAATGTTGAATATAATGTCCGTGTTTTTGTGGACTGTTTTTGTACATGTTCTTAGGATTTGAATAGTGTGGCAAGAATAATTGAATTTTCTTAATTCAGGTTATTGGATATTGATAAATATATATTTTAAAATATGCATTAATATTACTAACGGAATTTTACCGTTACAAAATTAGACAAAAGTGTTATAAAAATGGTGGAATAAGGTTAAAATAGTAACACAAATGTCTGTTACTAAATCAAAATTAGTACCAGAATTTTACCATTACTATTAGTAATGGTAAAATTCTATTACTTTACCCCACGCCTTTTTTCTAATGAAAAAAAAAATACATTACTAATATTTTTAGTAATGGTAAAATACCGTTACTAAATGTGCATTTTGGTGTCATGATAACGGGGCCCGTATGAGGGTGGGAGGGTCATTTTAAACATGGGGCTAAGAAGAAAAATAGGATTATGTAAACTAAAAAAGATTAGGTAAATTAAGAGGTTGGGAAGGTGGATGGCCGCTCACCTTTCAAATTCTACACAAGGGATTTAGAGAAAGAGTCCTAGAGAAAAGAAAAAGAAAAATAAAGAAGATGAAACTTTGAGAGGGGAAGAAAGAGGACTCAACCCGTCATCAAATTCGTAGAAGACTTCAGATTATAATCCACCAAGGCAAGTAGATAGTTTCTTTATGTCGCAATTTGATAGTAGTTATTTATTTTTATGACTGGAAGTAGAAATCTAAAAATCAAGATGTTAAAGATTGAAACTTTTAGAAATCTGAAAATCAAGATGTTAAAGATAGAAACTTTATTAATTGATATATAAATTTAAATAATAAAATTTAGCATTTTTGAATGAATAATTAATGGAGATCAATCATACTTCAAATTCGAAATATGTTCTGGGATTTAAATGGATGTACATATATAATTTGTATATAAAGATCGAATCTTGATAATTAATTTGGTAGAAAAATTTGTGTCGAAATAATTGAAAGTTTGATTTAAAATCCTAGGGTTTGATTTGGGATTTAGGTCTGGTTTTGTGTTAAAATATCTCTGGAACATTAGGGTAATGTTATAAGAGTTAATTTTTGTACTTGGAGTAGGTAAAAACCTCCACTTAAGGGTTTTGGAGGAAAAAACTCGAGAAAAAGATGTTCTAAAAATCAAATCAGGTCGCTAAGAGAGCGAACCGATTCGCTTTTGAAAGTTGGACAATGTTGTGAAGAATCTAACTATGAAGGTGTGGGTGCCAGTTTTGTATATATATTTTTAATTTGTTATGAATTTTCTACTAAAAGGAGCGTGATACCGAAATTTTAAATTGGTGGTTTTGGATTGGGCTTTCTTTTGGTACATGTGATCGGCCAGCGGTAGATGGGTTCGAGTGAGGAGAACCTAGGATCCAATTGAGTGAATTTCAGATACTAATCGGGAATTTAGGATTGAACTTTGGGATTAGTGAATTGTACGTTGCGGGATATGCGTACGAGTTCGGTACTCATTATATATACATATTGCAGTGACGTGTATATATATGTATGTGTGCATGTTACCTATTTTAGTTAAACATACATACTTGTTTGTGCTATCGTAAAAGGTTGCGCATAGTGGGTGGTCCATCCTCGCGTTGACCACCAGGTTTTGGATTGATTCCCTAAGTCATAGGACTATTACATGACCACTATCCGCGTGTGAGGATAGGTGTTAATTTCAAGTTCGATTAGGCATGATGCGGTATTCTTGTGCCCCTGGATGTATGTCTATGACCGCCTCCGCTATATATATTTTTGTTTGGGATCTGTGGTGAGATTTCGACCCTGTGGCTCGGTGTGAGGCGTGATGTCAGTAATCGGATAACACACAAGGAATATATCCGCGAGGTCTAAGCTCTAGGGATACATTTATACATATATACCGAGTGATATATATGTATATTTTACATGATATAGTGCGCGCGCACACACACACACACACACACACACACACACACACACACACACACACATATATATATATATATATATTTATTTATTTATTTATATTTATAGCACATGTGTAGTTATGTTTTGTTTGTTAAGCGATTAATTATTTATAGCATGTGTGTTGCTACAATATTGTTTATGAACAAATACATAGAGAAGGTAGTATTACTTAGCTAATAGAGGGTATTAGCGGGCTTGGACTTAAATAGAGGTCATATGTACTAGTTAGACCGAGTAGTTTAACTAGGATGAATAAAATGAACACGTTGGGTACGCACTAGAGTTGAGAGGTGAGGTTTATCTCAAATGAATGTGATCTATTGTATTTAAAAAATTACTCTCCCACGTGGAACAGTGAAAAGTAGGCACATGTCCTCCTGTGTGGCCACTCAACTGTCGTGGTAGGCTTTAGATACACCTAGTTGGCTGGAATGCTGACTAACACCCAGGAAATGAGCTATCAGGAATATTAAAGGTTACTCGGGTGGAATGGAGATCAACAGTGAATATCAAGAGTCTCATTTATTGTACACATATGTAACTACCTGAAAATATAAAGACATTACATCTCTTGGTTTCCTAACCAATGTAAATACATGTTCTCCCATAGCTCAAAGGGATAATTCAACTAAACACAATCACAGCCGGTACCGAGCTATTGTAACCACCTGAAATAATATCAATAGTGGATATAAGCTTTTCTTATAGCTGAGCCACTTTCAAAACCTTATTTACGGTGTGTTTGTCTCTCTTGCTTAATATTATTTATCTATAATTATAAATTTGAACCCCATCTATTTTTATACATCAACAGATTGACGTTGTTTGTGGAAATGACTACTTGTCATCGTTCTTTATCCCTTTTTATTTCTTTTGTTCATTATTTGCAAAATGACCATTGTTCCTAAAAGAAGCCTAGTGCCTACAAGTAACAATTCATATCTCTATGATCCTCCTAGTGTGACAGGTCTCCAGGGTATATTTCTCAACTTGGCTAGGGAACAAGAAGCCATGTAAGAGTCAGTTAGGAAATTGGTTCGTATATTGCAAGATAAATCCACCAATGAACCTTCTAAGAGGGACATGCCACCTCCGCCAGCCATGAATGAGAGAAATCATCCTCTAAGTTTTCTCATGACATATCACGACGTTCAAGAGCAACATCATCATTCCGATCAATGGATTACTACGATGGTCGTTCTTTCTCTAACGATAGATCGAGTATGTTGGAATGACTGAGTAGTGAATTTTCATTCGATCGTTTGGGTCCCTGAGCAACCAGAGGTTATCACATGGAGCAAGATCGTCCTCGCAAGCGTATAAAAGGATTCGTGAGATATAAGTATAGCATGAGAGGCTCTGTGCGCGCCGATCAGACTTCTCAGGAAGAGAGTTTAGTGCATGTGCATAGTAACGCCATAAAAGTTTCTTCAGCCAAGTCTAAACCAGAGGAACATTCCTGGAAAGGATCTATGCAATAACTAGAAGATCGGCTAAGAAAAATGGCAAAAAGTAATAATCCTTTGCAAAACTAATAATCCTTTGCAAATAAGTTTTGTTAATGGATCACCTCTTATACAAACTATTGTAGACTACCCCACGCCATCCAAATTCAAGCTACCAGTTATTACTCTTAAGTATGATGAGAAGACTGATTTAGTCTTCCATATTGAACATTATCAAGCTGCTGCTGATATCTATTATACCCCCGATGAAATGAGGTGCATAGCTTTCCCTGGTTCCATTACAGGTCTGAAGCAACTTATACTCTTAATTCACTTGAGTTTACATTGTATAAGTGCTCATCTAGTTTGGAAATTATGACAAAATTGGAGTCCCATTTCCTAGATACCAAAGAGCCTCAGATTCTTCTAAATGCCACACTTGATTCAATTAAAGGTATAAATCTCAATCACACACACATACACACACATTAGAGTTGCATACATTGTTTATATATTGCATTGATTGATTGTGTGTGTTAAATCCCATTTAAATTGATTTTAATAATTTTTGGGGATTTCAAATAATTTTTAAATGAGTTTTGTACCTAGGCCTAATCAGAAAAAAGTTACTGGCACACATTGGTTATTTAAAAATAAAACTGATGACAGTGGGATAATCATTAGAAGCAAATCCAGATTAGTGGCTCAAGGATATTCTCAAATTGAAGGAATAGATTTTAACGAGACATTTGCTCCCGTTACTCGCTTAGAATCTATTCGTCTTCTCTTTCCCATAACTTGTTACTTGCATTTTACGCTTTATTAAATGGATGTAAAGTCTACCTTAATGGAATCTTGACTGAAGAGACCTATGTTGAACAACCAAAAGGGTTTATTGACCCTCAGTATCCAAACCATGTTTATCGTCTTAAAAAGGTTTTGTATGGTCTAAAACAAGCGCCAATAGCCTGACATATGCGTCTTTCCAATTTTCTCTTAAATAAAGGTTTTAAGAGAGGTGGAAATGATCAAACCCTATTTTTCAAACATTTTGATAAAAATATTATTATAGCTCAAGTTTATGTTGACGATTTCATTTTTGGATCAACATCCCCTTCAGAAGTTAAATCTTTTTCTAAAATTATGCATAAAGAATTTCAAATGTCTCTTATGGGGGAGTTATAACTTTTCCTTGGTCTTTAAGTCAAATATAACTCTGAAGGTTTGTTTGTTTCACAATCTAAATATGCTTTAGAGATTGTAAAAAAATTCGGGCTTGAAAGTGCAAAAAAAGCTAGAACTCCCATGAGTACTACGGTCAAATTATCTAAGGATGAGAGTGAAAAATCCATAGATCCTACTCTATATCGTAGTATGATAGGAACCTTACTATACCTTACTGCCTCACGTCCTGATATTATGTACGTAGTTTGCGTGCGTGCATGTTATCAATATAATCCTAAAGAGGACCACTTAGTATGTGTAAAAAGAATCATTAAATACATAAAAGGCACTCTAAATTTAGGACTCTGGTACACCAATGATACTCTTAGTACTATAATAGGATAGATTGATGCCGATTGGGCAGGGTGTACTGATGATAGTAAGAGCACATCAGGGGCGTGTTACTATATCGGTAGCAATTTGATAGGATAGAGTAGTAAGAAATAAAATTGCACTTCCTTATCCACAACTGAATCTGAATACATAGCTGCTGGTAGTTATTGTGCTCAATTACTTTGTCTTAAGCAAATGCTAAATGATTATGGTATTCAAGAAGATCAACTCCATCTCTATTATGATAATCAAAGCGCGATCAATATCTCTAAAAATCCTGTTCAACACTCGCGAACTAAACATATAAAAATTAGACATCATTTTACATGGGAATTAGTTGAGACTAAAGAATTAGAAATTAATTATCTTCCTGCTGATTTGTAACTCGCAGATATGTTTACCAAGCCTTTGGATTACAATAGATTTCTTGCTTTGCGAAAATCGATAGGAATGGTTTGTGCTGAATAAACTCGTGTGACTTAAGTATTTTTCCCTTTGTCCATTTGAGACAAAATGGGGGAGAAGTCTGAGTCTTATGAGTTCATTTTTTATTGTACATTTGATTAATAAGCTTGATCTTAGTGTTAGTTACAGGAATATGTACAGTTGTATTCAATAGATGTTATTAGGGTTTTGGTTTGTAATTAGTTGAGTTATGTAATTTTCTTTTTCTAGGAAATGGGCAGATAGAATTTTTGTATAGGAATAGGATTTTCTTAATTTTTTTGTAGCCCTACGAGTCCTAGATGACTCAAAGGAGATTTTGTAAGGACATAAATTTCCAATTGAGTCCCTCTATTGTTTTGACTTAATTCCGTGAATAAAACTGTGTTTGTAATATGTCATAGGGAGAATTTTATTTTGTCACGATCCCACTTGGTCGATGACGTATTGAAGAAATTAGAGACATTGCGGCAAAGCTTCAAAGAATAAAACCATGTCGATGTTTATTTGGTGCAAGTTTAATCGTCTTCAAAGTTAATTTCATTCCGAGATCACTCAGGTATGAATGTGTATAATTAATGGTGCTTGGAATTATTTTATAAAAAGATAAGGATGTAATTTTTATAAAGAAAAATGTTTTTAAATGTTTTAAAAGTGTTTTAAAGGTTTATACTTCGTTTTATGATGATAAGCTCGTAAAAGAGTTTGATATTTTTGGATCTCTCATTGGAAGAGACGTTTTAAACAAAAAGTCAAAAAGTCAAACTTTCGCGCTGTTGTTCAAACAACATCTAATCTCGTTCGAACGAGATGGGATGTCGCTCAAACAAGTTCCTCAAGTCGTTCGAACGACACGTTTTTCGAGGCGGCATTTAAATTCTATTTAAACAGTGTTTGCATCATAATTTCGTATGTGTGCTTTCTGGAAAACAGTTTTACGAACCAGAACCTTGTTTGCACTTGTTTTCTAAGGTTTAAAAGTCTTAAACACATCCTTAGAGTTTGCAAAGATCCTAGTTATCATTCTTATACGTTTAAGTGATCTTGCGGCACCGAAGTTGTTTGTTCTACACATTGAACACAAAGAGTTTTGCGGTGAAGAAGCGACGGACATCGTGTTCGAAATCGTAGACGTACCAAAGCCATATCGATGGACACCGAGACATACGTGGACACGTGTGTTGTGGACAGGTATCGTGGAAGATGGAATTTCTGCGTGGGCACTAATGAAGAACGTTTGAAGATCAGAAGGAGCGTCAAGACCCGTGGGGATGGAGTCTTAGTGTAAGGCTAATCTATCTTTGTAAAACCATTGTTCATAGTGATTGTCTGGCTTAGGCCGTCTGAGGTTGTTTTCCCGTTTTGGGTTTTTTCCTCGTACATCCGGCGTTTTGAGTATTCTTTACTTTATTTTACTTACTTTAATCACTAGATGCATATTTAGGATTAATCAAGATAAAATTTGTTTAAAGTGAGAATTGGGTTTTCACAACTTGGTTTTGTGCATAATTAAAAGTTGGATCTTCTTCTAAGAAAAATTAGTTTTGTTTAAAGCACATATATCGGGCCACTCGTTTCAGATTTTGTCTCATATTTCCAAAGGGGGAGATTGAAGCACCTTATACTCTTGACTCACTTGAGTCTACATTGTATAAGTGCTCATCTAGTTTGGAAATTGTGACAAAATTGGAGTCCCATTCCCTAGATACCAAAGAGCCTCAGATTCTTCTAAATGCCACACTTGATTCAATTGAAGGTTTAAATCTCAATCACACACACACACACACACACACACACACTAGAGGTTGCATATATTGTTCACATATTGTATTGATTGATTGTGTGTGAGTTGTGTGTGTTAAATCCCATTTAAATTGATTTTAATAATTTTTGGGAATTTCTAATAATTTTTAAATGATTTTTTTGGAAATTAAAATTTGGTTTATAAAACTTTTGGGGTCATTCTGTAATTATTGTTATTACCTTATTATACCTGAAAGTTGGGTTGGGTTGGATCCGAAAGCGTTTGAGACTTCAGGGGAGCTGTGTAAATATTTTCAAAACATGCGAGTTTGAGCGCATCTCAGCCATACACCTATCAACCTTATATTGGCTAGATTTGTGTTTATTGTAAGACTCATATCTCTTGTATTATCTCAGCCATTGGATCTATGTTATTAATCCTCTGCATGCGTGCAAACCCAATCCAAGTGAAACCTCTCTTGACCAATCAACGTATACTCTTTCCACCGCTTTTATTACACCTTTGGATCAAAGTCAATTGGCTAAGGCCAAATCTCAGCCATTGATTTCATGAGCCATTATCGAACCTTCCCTTCTCAGTATAAAAGGAAGCCAAGTCTCTGCATTTGAGGACTTTTTCCAGTTCGTCCAAATTGAGAGAGGGAGAGAGAAGAGAGAGAGAAGAGAGAGAGAAGAGAGTAAACCCTAACCTGTTTCAAACCCTAAATTCATTTTTCCAAAACCGTTTACACCAAACACCATACCTGAGTGTTTGAGAGTGATTTTGGTAGAGGTTTGAAGGTTGTTTAAGAGTCTTATCCTCTGAGTTCGAGATCTTATTTCCAACTTAGACATTTCATGTTAGATCTCTATTTCTTTTTTATAGAAAGTGTAGATCTGGCTATTGCATGTCATATTACACTTAGATCTGTATATTTTAGTTTCTCATATTGAGAAATCGTATTTGTTGATTAAAGATTTTTCTGTAAATGTTTTTAGCAACTCAAGAATCAATAAATCTATTTTTTGTTTCTAGTTCTTAAGAAACAAGACTTTTGACCTTGTTGGAATCGCAATTGGTGGTTTACAATTTCAAAATCATTTTCAAAACTCCTGAAATTTTTTAAGACCTTGGCAGTCTTCCGAGCAAGGTAACCTTGGATTCTGGGATTATTTGAAAGGTCAAATAAAGTCTTTTTGTTTCTCAAGAAGAGAGAAACTGAAAAAAAAAATTCATTTAGATTTGATCTGTAATTTGCTAGGACTTGTTTGTATAAATAAGTGTGCTTGTGTGCATGCATGTGTTAGAACACTGTCACAAACACTTGTCACACTACAACACAAGAAGTGTTGGCTGTAAGATCTTAAAACTTCAACATTCGACGTAAAGCTGGAACAAAGTTGAGAAGTTAGCAAACTGAGAAAGCATTATCAACATCAGAACCGCAGAAAAGTTAGATTCAAACCAGTGGGTACATATTCTAAACTTGTGTAGGTCAATTTTGTGTGCATGTGTTTTATGTAGTTTGTAACTTGTATATTTTGTTTTAGTGGATTTTTGGTTTGTGACTTAGAAGTCACTGTGGATGTTTCCTCAGTTGAGTGAGGTTTTACCACGTTAAAAACGCCTTGTCTTTAATCTTTCTACATCTCCTCATCTCATTCTTGTGGGTGTGCTGATTTAGTTTACTTAATCTGTTTAGTTTTGGCTTTCAAAACTAGTTAAAAAATCTTGATCATATCTCGTACATTTTTCATTGAACACATCTTGTGATTAACCTATTTTGATTTAAAGAAATGAGTTTATCCAAAAAATAGTTCGGAGTTACTTAGACTATTTAATACTGAATTAAATGACTTGAGTAACAGCATTTTCAAGGTCCAACCCAGATATGGTACAATAATCTTTCAGAGGTAAATTTATAATTTCCATTAGTTGGATGAACTATTTATTAATAACTTATGTTTTGGGGCTATGCCGATCAAGAGTGTTACTCATATTTTGGACCGTGCGTCAAAAATATGGAGGCCGTACTCGAAAGCCCATCACACGCTTCAATAATAATAAACTAGAAGTGGTAGATTATGAAGAGAAGACATTCATTGCAGCACTGTTGAGTGGATTAATCGCCAAGGATCTCTATTATACCCTAGCAAAGAATCCTTCCAAGACTATGACAAAGCTGATGGCTAAGGTAGGGATAATAATGAATGTTGAGGAAGTTATGGCTGCTAAGAAAATTTTGGAGGTAAAAACCAAAAGTCAGAAGAATCCAGTTAAAAAAGATCGGAAAGACAAGAAGGTTGACAAAATCAATAAGTATGATGAATATATTCTTCTCACTAAAGGTGTCCATAACATATTAGAGGAAATCATAGGCAACAAATATTTAATTTGCCCGGGAAGCTAAAGTTATCTCCCAACAGGAGACTCAAATCCAAGTATTGCGATTTTCACAGAGATTATGGGCACACTACAGACAATTTTATTTCCCTAAAGAATGAAGTGGAGAATCTTATTCGAAGAGGAAAATTAACTAGATTTATTGATCGAAATGGTAGTCGATATGCTAGAAGAATATCAGAGTTACCTGGTTGAGGAAAGGATGACACGAAAAGGGCACGCAATAATAACTATGAGGATTATCCTGACTTGCTAAAAAAACATGATGAACCTGAAGTGAAGGTAGGGATGATCTCCTTTGGTTGTCACTTCGTTGTACGAGGAGACGCTGGTGGAGGAGATGAGATTGCTGAAAAAAATCTTATTTGAATGGAGCCAAGGCTTGTCCTACTATAAGACAAATTGACATGTCTAAATTCACTGATGGCCAGTCTATGAAGGTTAGCAAGGATAAATTGATGATCGATTTCTCTAAAACTGATTTGAGCGGAGTGATTTATCCTCAGGATGATCCATTAGTCATCACTTGTATTTACACCATGGTAGAGTGGCAAGGATCCTGGTCGACAATGGGAGTTCTACAGATGTCATGTTCTATAACTGTGTCCACAGTATAAGGCTGGGAGACAGTAAGCTAGAACCTTATCACATGCCTCTCATAGGGGTCTCAGGAGAAAGAGTATATCCCTTGGGAAGCATCAAGATGGATGTGTTGGTCAGCACTTAGCTAGCGAGCAGAAAAGAATGGATTTATTTCTTTGTACTGGATAAAAACGTCGCTTCAGCTTATAATATGATTCTTGAAATAGTGGGAATGAAGTAATTAGAAGTGGTACCGTCTATTATGCTTCTGTGCATGAAGTTTCCTGCCAATTAGGAGTCATCGTAGTGAATGGAAACCAAATAAAAGTTAGATAATGCTACTATACTTAGGACGACCAACAAGAAATATAAAAGAGCACTATTACTTATCATATCAACACTATGGATCTTCGAAAAGAGGAATATTTGGTGAAGGGACAAATTATGGAAGAGACAAAAACTATTGTGCTTGATGATTAGAAGCCAAAAAGGACCACTCTAATTTGTTTAAGATTAACACCTTCTCTCGAACGAGAATTGATTACATTCCTTAGAGAGAGGAATAATGTGTTTGCTTGGAGCTAAGAGGATATCTTAGGGATTGATCCTAATTTCATCTGCCACGAGCTCAATATTTACAAGGGCTCTAAGTCGATTAAGCAGAAATGCATAGTTTTTAGTCTCGAGAAGAACATGACAATTCAGGAGGAAGTGGAAAAGTTACAAAAGGCACAGTTTATAGAATATGTCAAATATCCTAGATGGTTGGCCAATGTGGTGATGGTCAAGAAGAAGAACAATAAATGGAACATGTGTGTAAACTTCACCGATCTCAACAACGCATGCCCAAAGGATCATTTTCCTTTACTAAGGATTGAGTAGTTGGTAGATGCAACTGCAAATCATGAGCTATTTAGCTTTATGGACGTTAATTCTGGTTACAACCAGATTAAAATGAAGATAAAAAATAAGGAGAGCATGTCATTTATCACTATTTGAGGAACATATTGCTACAACGTTGTACCCTTTGGGCTAAAAATGCTGGAGTAGCATATCAGAGGCTCGTAAATAAAGTATTTAAAGACCATATTGGCAAGAACATGGAAGTATATATGGATAACATGCTCACCAAGAGCAAGGTTACTGTCGACCATATTGCATATTTGACCCAGACATTTGATCAGTTGGAGAAACACCAAATGAAGCTCAACCTGACTAAATGTATATTCGGAATACAAGAAGGAGTGTTCTTAGGATATATTATGAATAAAATGAAAATTATAGCCAATCCTAATAAAATAAAGGCTTTAATGGAGATACAGCCCTCGATCAGCAAGAAGGATGTGCAAAAAATTACTAAAAAAGTGGCAACTCTAAATCATCTTGTGCCTCGAGAAACATATATATGTCTCCCATTCTATAAAGTGATTAAAAAGGCTTTTGAGTGGAATGACGAATGTGAGAAAGATATTCTGGATTTGAAGAAATATTTGCGATCTCCACCACTCCTCTCCCCGACCAGTTTTGGGAGAAAAATTGTATCTATACTTGGCTATCTTATAATTAGTTGTTAGCTCAATTTTGATATGACTACAAGGATGAATTTATAAGTCGATATACTACACCAGCAAAGAATTCTGAGGAGCATAAATCGGGTATCCACGCTTAGAGAATCTGGCACTTGCACTTATTGAAGCCTCTTGAAGAATTATACCACACTGCTAGGCCCACATTATCATGGTATACACTAATTTACCTTTGCAATAAACTTTGCACAAACCTGAAAAAGTCAGGTTTATTAATGGCTTGGGCAATTGAACTTGGAGAATATGAGATTGTGTATGAGCCATGAACTGTATTAAAAGGGCAAGCGGTGGTAGACTTCATTGTAGAGTTCACATATGGAGAGGTGCCAAATAATTCAAGTTTGCTTGCAGAGTAGACTTCTTCGACAGATAACTCAGTTCAAAAGAAAATAGATATTATCATTGACCAACCAGAATTATGGACTGCTCAAGAAATAACTCGGTGATTAGATATTAAAAAGCAATAAGATATTCAAACATGGAGTGTTATCAGAGGAAGACTTAAATAATGACATCCTAGTTTGAAAACTGTTCGTAGACGGGTCTTCATATGCCACTGGCAGCGGAGACGGATTCATTATCAACACCCCAGATGATTTATATATGAATTATTAATTATAGGCTTGGAACTAACTTCATCGCTTGGTGCTGCGCAGGTGATAACGCAAATTGATTTTCAACTTATAGTATACCAAATGCTTCAAATATATAGAGTTAAAGGAGAAACAATGGTAAGATACCTGAATAAGGCTATCAAGGTTATCTCTTCATTTCTTATGGTCAAGATGGTCCGAATTCCAAGGATGGATAATGCCCGAGCAGATGCTCTTACTCGTCTAGCCTTAACAACTCAAATAGAGCTCTAACGAACTATTCCAGTAGAAATCCTCACTCATAGATATATTACGTGGAAGCTGTCAGTAATATTAGGTCCTTCTTGGATAGATCCAATCAAATATTACAATAAAAAAGGCTTGTTACCATCCGACTATGAAGATGAGATACAAATCAATCAGTTATGTTTTGGAGAAGGGCATCCTATATAGAAGACTATCTCTTTACTTCGTTGTGTTCATCCAACCGAAGTAAATGATCTAATCAGAGAAGTACATGAAGGTTCGTATGGATCTCATTCAACCGATCGATCACTGGTACAAATTATAGCCATGTAAGGTTACTAGCAACCGTGAAGGAGAATTATGTTTCTTTTGACAAAAAGTGTGATAAGTGTAAAAAATTTGCTATTATCCACTAACGATCGGGGGATACCATGACTCCCATCACTTCTACCTGTCCATTTGCTATTTAGGGAATAGACTTGGTCGGACCATTACCGACCACCAAAAGAAGGTTAAAGTGTTTAGTTGTAGCATTAGATAACTTCACCAAATGGGTGAAGGTTGAACCGTTGGTGGGTATGCCTTATCAGAGAGTTTTTTAGTTTATATGAAAGCAGATCATATATCATTATTACTGACCATTGTACCCAGCTTGATAACGATGAGTTTGAGGAGAATTACATCCGATCTAAAATTCAAAAGCTTCATTCAACACCTGGACATCCACAGTGTAATGGTCAGACATATATTACTAATAAGACTCTACTTGACGGATTAAAAAAGAGGTTGAATGATGCTAAAGGAAATTGAGTGAGTGAGTTTCACAATGTCATTTGGACTTATAAGACTACACCAAGAATAGTAACATGGAAGACTTCATACATAATCGCTTTTGGCACTGAAGCAGTGGTATCAGTTGAAATAGGTGTGCCGACTCACAAAGTGATGAATTTTGACTTCCCCAAGAGTGATCTCATGAGATGACTAGATCTAGGCATGGTTTAAGAAGTCATGGAAGATGTTTCGATTCAGATGGATGCTTATCAACAAAGAACTACTAGGTTCTACAACCGGAGGATCAAGCCGACCAACTTAAAACACGGAGACCTGGTACTTAAGAAGGTAACCTAGAAGAGCAACAAGTTGGAGCCCAGTTGGCACAGTCCATATCGTATCTCAATAGTTATCCGACTAGGAACATATCGTCTAGAAACACTGAAAGGCAAAGAATTTAAGCGTGACACCCCGCTTAATTAAATTCCAGGTGATAAGTCCTTTATGAAATTAAATCAAAGTGCTCGGTTGGTTCATTCTTAGCATCGCTGTCGAAACTTTTTACGTTTTAATCACCCTAGAAATAATTAAGCTAACCATCAAAATAATTTAATTTTATTAATTAAACTCCACCGTTATAATTTTATAGGCATAAACCAATTTATGAATACTGCTAACGATGAAAAATACCAAACCATCCAAGTGAAATAAGCAACTAGAGTAATCAATCTAAATAAGTATCTGCATCTAAGGAATAAGAAATAAATGATATAATCCCAACTAACTGAATACTGCAATAATAAAAGAGTACAAAATCTATCTCTAGTCCAAACGGAAGATGGAAGTGTGCGACATATGCCCTAACTAAAATGACTAAATGGAAAGCTGGGGAGACAAAGAAGAAATCGTCTGCTGCAAGGACTTGCAACTCCCACACAAGCTACAACACGTCCACTGTCCAATGGTCTAATCCTAACGCCCCTGTGGCTGGGCATTTGTAATATATATATATATAAGAGGAAGGAAAGATGACAGGAAATGAGTCAGAGCTCGAGTGTAAAACAAATTTAAAATAGTTTAGCAATTATTTAAAATGCTTACTAGTTGATAATACAAACATGTTAGTACCTCGACACTCATTTGAGAATTCTCACATCTCAACTAGTGTGCACGCCTAACATACTACTAAAATGGCTTATAAGACTAACCCAATTCTGATTCGCGTGACCGTATGTCTATGATATATTTAAGATAATTTTTCTTATGGATTAATCAAGTCAGTTATTTATATTTCAATACTGATTTGGGATTAGATGCACTTAATTTATTCAGGGACACTTATTCAATTTTATCTACTTACACGCACAGTAAAAGAATCACCAGTACATATATTTATCACACACAATATATATACAATAGGGCACCCCACATAAAATCTATGGTGCCGGCATAATCTGCTATCGAGTCCCTGTACCTCTCGTACAGTAAGGGAAGTACTAGTTCGGATCCACTATCGAACCGTATTAACATAAAATACACACATTGGAGGCGAAGCATAGTTCTCAGTCACTAAGAGGTCAGCACATACCCTCACATCTCTTAGGACCGTCTGACTATCATTCTCAGATAGCCTGTACCAAGGATACTATGTTCTAGAGTACGAGTCAATATCCCCCATAAAGGTCCAATCGAGATAAGACTTTCCCAACGCGGAAACCTCCGTGATAGCAAGTAGCTCGGGTATGATTATACACAAATATTCACATTATATATATATATATATATTCACATTGTTCATTTAGGTACACCCACGAACCATAATAATATTTTAACCGTACATGGCACAAAATGCCCGAGTCCTACGTATAATTAAACCATTCCTCTTTATTCTCAATTAACGACATTTCCTAAGTACTTCTCGTCTCTCAAAGTGTATCATCTTGATAAATATAAAATCAGTAGGTGTACACTCACTACACTACTGGTATAAGTTCTTCTTGATTGATAGCTTGACTTTTGTGTGTAGTAGTTGCTTTCAAGCCAAGTTAATAAAAATCCTCAAATACCTACAAAATATAACAAACTAAAGTGTAGACGTAAGTAAGGGTATCAATCCACATTAAGGGGGTGAAACTAGAGACAAATTCAATTGTAAATCAATTTTATTTTCTTTTTGAGTTTTTTCTACTTTTTCTATTTTTTTTAGTTTTTCCAATATTAAAACAATTTGGGTGAGGATGTGAAATAACACTAACTAAATCAAAGAACTAAACAACTAACTAAAAATGAAAACAAAGCTAACACTAAAATAAGAGATAAAGTGAGGTAAATAAATGTGAGAACAATCAAGGAGTGGGACTACACCACAAATTTTAGCTATTCTAACTAATTGATTTAATTAATTGAATTCTGCCAAATTAATATCAAAATTACAAATCAACTCTCGTTGCGAATGTAATTTTAATAGTAATCTTTAGAAAATTAAGTTAAACCACCACAACTCTAGAAAATAGATTTACACTCCTTTAATTAATCACCCGCTAGGATCGATTCATCAAAATTTATGTAAATCTTAGAAAATAAATTTAGAGTTGAAATTCAAGAAATAATACCACACTTTAGAAACCCCTATCTCAATTTCGAATCTAAAATGGGTATTATAACTAGAATTTCAATTTTCTCTCGAAAATCATTTACCCTCTCTCGAGGCATAAATTTAAGGGTGACAGATCAAAATCAACATTCAAAGGGAATTTTCAAGTAATAAAACTAATTAAATCAAAATAGCATCAAATAAGGGTTCACCCCACCCCTTAAAAGGAGATTTAGCCTAATATGATATTAAACACGATGAACAAATAATCAAAGGCTAATAAAATAAAGTAGAAGAGAGGAAAACAATCAAACCCAACCTCTTGAATTTAAATTGAACTCTAATTTCTTTAAAATCAAGCACCATCCATCCAATTTGAGCATCCAAAAATAATCAATTTAATACTCAATTGAATTACTCACAATTAAATCTCACCAAATCTCTAAAAAAATAAAAATTATTTACAAAAAAATAATTTTCTAATTTATTTTCTAATATAACCTATCTCTCTACTCTCTTTAGAATTCTCTAAAAGCCTCTTCTCTAGATTAGGTCTTCAAATGGCCTTGAGTCGTCTTTTATATGCACATGGAGATAAGGATCTAAATTGGGAAAATAGGCTTGGGTGAGCATATGAGAGAGGTGTGAGGGTGTTTTGGGTGAGGGAATAAAAATATGATTTGTTAAGAGGGGTAATATAGGAAATAAGGGGGACAAAAGTTAGTTGGGATTAAAATAGAAATTGGGTTAAAGGTTAACGACATGTGGGACAAGTTGACTTGGTCTTGGCTTGGAAATAAAATCGTATGAGGCTTGGGTGAGAGATCATGGGGAAATGGGTCATTGGGTAAAAGGTGTTGAAAGATTAGTAAAAATCGATTTTGACTTTATGCAGGGGGTTTGAATTGGGTTCAGATCTGCCACGAGTTTGAGATCGGGTTGAAAAGGTGACGGGCTTGTATCGGGGTACAGGCGACCGAAGCTGGGTTTGGTGTCGCCAACAGTAGGTGGGTTAGGGGCGGATGGGTAGGCCGGAGATAGGGTCGAAGATGGCGGGTCGTAGCAGGGGCAGTATAGAAAATAAACCCTACACAAAATAAATCATAAAAATATAAAAATTAGAAAATAAATCCTAGAAAAATCTGAATAAATCTAAAATAAAACCTAAAAATAAAATGACACAAAATAAAAATCTAAAAATAATAAAAAATACAAACTCAACACACACACGGGATTCGGTGTAGGATTAGGATAGGTTTGGGGTAGTCTAGGGTTACGGGATTGGTGAATTAACTCCATTTGACTTGCAAATTGCCTCGAAATATATCTTTTGATACCACAACTGCAATCAAGCTTGCACATTAAACAATTAAGCACATGAGACCCATATTGTCGAGAATTAGCGACTAAAATACATCTATTTGAGGTATAAAATGTACACTTTTGGTTGCTTATCATTGATTATCACAAGACCTAATTTAACGTAATCACGATTTCCATTCCAAGTTATACCCCCGAAATCCCACGGTTAAATCTCTTATAAAGTCTTATTATCCGGACCCTACTTATACCATACTGGTCCTTCCCATGACCCATTATGATATTTAAATTATGTCTCAGGGTCCTTACACATTTGGATCGAATTAACATTAAAGGAGGAGAAAGTTTCAATCTTCAGGATGAGTCGATCGATCGATCGAGCAATTCTTGGCCCAGTTCTTCAATTCTTTACCTCCGGGTTTCTTCCATTTAACTTATCAAAATCTCCATTAGCAAGTCCAAAACTCCCAACTAAGCATTAGGAACATTATATAAACACTTATAGGTGATTTCTAATGTAAAACTTCCATTAATTCATAAAAAATCGTCATTAAACGAATTAATTCAAGAATTTATCCTTTACCCCTAGTTTATTTTATTTCACAAGAATTCCATTAATATTCAGATTCCTATCTCTACTGGGCATCAAATTTCGTGTTCACTAATCTACATACAACAAGAGAGTCATACTAACATGATTTATATTCTGAATTGCAATAATAATCTCCCAAACAACATTTTATTCACATAGAAACAAGGGGTTATAATTCCTACACTAACATTAATGTATAACCAACAGAGAAATAAAAAGTTAGATACTTGCCTCAAGAAAGAAAGTCTGAATCGTGGGTGATGATGGGTATGGTCTCGTTACTCGTTCCCCGATCTATGCATTGGTGGTGGAATTGGTGAGAATGGTGTTGGGCTGATGGTTCTCTCCTTTGGAAGCCTTCTCTCTTCTCCCTTCCTTAGCCTCTCTGCAACTCCAGTGTTTCTAACCCCCGAGGACTCTCTTTTCCAACAGATATAACCTCTTTATTTCCGTCATTAATTAAGGCCAAAAATGGAATATTACCAAAATGCCCTCTCGGGTTGCCGGTTAGGCCTAAAGATGTCCTAAGACCCAAACTAAATCCTCAGGTACACTTTTCTGACTATCTCGACCCTTCCGGACACGTTGGTGCACTTGAAATGACCATACGGGCGGCTTAGAATTTATTTACTTTTTATTCCATTAATTTAGTCCCGACACGACACATGCACTTCCCGACTTAATTTCTATAATTGTCGTATTAGTCACGGGCGATAATTTTAATAAATTCAATTCTATATATTACTTTACTCATTAAGTAATATTCAACAAAATTTCTACCAAATAATTACTAACTCACGTCACGCTAGTAAATATTTATTTTAAAATTCATATTAATATTAAATTAATTTATCCCAATTTAATTTATTAAATCCCAAATTAAAAATCATAAAAATACGGGGTATTACATTAAGAATCCATGGAACGCCAATCACCTTCACAAATATTATCAGTAATTTTGTTTTAATATAATCGATTATTCAATTTAATGAGGTTGCAATTTTTTACTAATTACGCTTCCTTTTTATGTTTTCTTTTTCGGAGTTTGGTGTGATACCACCACTAAACTAACTTTTTTGAGTCCTTTTTAAGTCTTAGTCTTTGTTCAAACTTTTTCAACTTCAAAAAAGTTATTCTTTCAAATTCAAACTTTTTCAACGACATGAAACTTCAACCTTTTCCAACTTTTAAAAAGTTTAGTTTTGGATTCTTTTAAAACTTCATGTATGATTTCATATCTTACAAATTAAGAACAAAAAGAATCTCCTATGACAAAAATACTAACACCCTTCCCGACCCTAGAACAAAATGGAAGAAGTCTCTTTGTCTTCAAACTTCGCCTTCTTACCTTTTATACAATTTGTCTTCATTCGTGTGTCTTAAATTATGCTTTAAGTACCTACACACATGACAGAAAAATAAATACCCTCGTGATGCATCGAGTTTGATACAAAGTAAAACTCATATAAATAACTATCTGCCATAAATCAAACTCATTTTAATTTGCTCCCCCTTTGTTTTTATCTGAAATTGACAAATAAGTAGAAACATAAACACGAAATACGTAGCATCACGTAGAAGATAAGATATGATCACAACAAGATATAAATCAAGCACATATAATGATCATCTCAAAGGCAAACAACCAACTATTTTTTAAAATTTTCAGTTTAAAAAATAAAATAATAAAACCTACAAAAATACCATACAATACCATATATAATATATGAAAAATATATCTAAGCGAATCCGCCACACATATATAAGTATAAACGACCCTAAAAAATGACATAAACATATAAGCTTTATACACTAGCATAGTATCATCGTGTTCAAATGTGTGGGATGGAATCAATGGGTGTGAATTAGTAACAAAAGAATTATAACCTAAACACTCAAATATGTTCAAGAATTTCTAATTGACCGCAAAACTTTATGAAGCTAAGCTTTAGCCTCAACTGACAATTAAAATTGAGCTTAATGAACAAAACAAGCACAATGTACACAAGCCTAAAATATTGATGATTCTATAAATCAATAGCGTCATGACAAAATAAGCAAAACTAGGTATCATTGTGTAAACCCGTTGATCTTCAACCAAACTCCTTCAAAAGATAAACATGATCATTTTTCATTCTCTTTTGAAGCGATTTCTTTTGAATGATCAAGCAAACTAAACTATTTGTCCTCTTTTTGGCATATTTTTCTTTTTATTGCCTTAAGTTTTTGGAGGCTCTTTTTCAAATGGTGGCTTTCACGACGAGTTCACTTGACTCTCGCAGCCTTTTCCCGTGCACACTCATATTTTTTCAATAATAAATAAACTCTCACGGGCAACGGTTCTTATATGCACAAATCCTCCATAGTCAAATAAACATGTAGATGATAAAATTGATGCGAGAACATCTCACTAAGCTTAAATATACAAAGTGAAGTCAAAATCCAATAAGCTCGTGCATGCGTGTGTAGAGGCATATACAAAGTCAAATCCGTAAAGCAAACCAAGTTCGAAACAACTCCATAAACATGGTTAAGATCAATCTAAGTATCTAAAGTCATAACCAAATGTCCTAGCCACATGGAAATTACGAAATGAATTGGATTCAAACACACCAAATGTGTAAAACCAAAATACGTAAAAATCAAAAATCTTTTTGTATTTTTAAAAATTATATAAAACCAAATATATTTTTTGTATTTTTATCAATATGACTTAATAAAAGAAAATTATAATACAAAAAGATACACATATCATTACACTAGAAAACATATATCATGAAGCACAACTAGTGTATGACAAATAAAATCATGCAAGTAATCATCCATAAAATATGGCATGTGAAACATCAATTAGTCTACCATCTAGCATCTGTAAAAGTTATTTACTAACCGAAATAGATGTGCATTTACGAATATGGGTATTGGAAACCAATGGTACACTAGATTTCAACTTCCAAGGACCTCTTCCAAGATCAAAATCAAAATACGTACGACGACCTTTCCTACCATAATGTGAACATGTGTAAATACGAGGAATGTTACCTAAGGTGTGACCTTTTCTAACATCCTTGGATGTGATTGACCCTAAAAAACATACAATGGTATTGACTTTAACAATCGGTGCATTATACAAGACGAGTCAGTTCCATTACAACCAACACTACTAGAGTCTTTAAATCATCTTTTAACTTCAAAATTGTTTACTCAAACAAATAATTTGACTATTCCAATTTTAAGGACTCATTATTCATATTTTTAATCATTTCTAGAAGGTTATATCGCTCCCCTTAATATGAGAAAACTTATCCCTAAGAGTCTTCTCACGTGACTTATAATCATTAATCAAAATACTTTTATCCTCTTTGGCTAAAAAACAAACCCTAGAAATTTTCAAGTCCTATAACTCTTTCTTCAAAATAAGGACTCTATTCACACTATATACCTTAGCCAATTTTCAAAATTTAGAATCATCATACAAGGCAACTAAATTCTCACGAAAGATATCTATTTAAGTTTTAAGAGTTTGCAAATATTAAATAACATTTTTAAAATGAGAATTTTCTTCCTCAAGAATTTCAATTCTTTTTGCAAACTTCAAATTCATAAGATTTAATTCATCAAAACTAGGAGAATCCATTGAGATAAAAACAAAACATGCCAAGAGAGAGAACAAATATCCGCCCAAAATGTACTAAACATGATCTACACAATAATATAGTGCAACCAACTCTAATACCAATTTGTACAGGGGTAAAAACCGAGATAAAAGCTGTGATACCGATTTCTAAGCACAAAATATTCCATGGTGGTAATAAACAAAAATTGCAACACCAATTTGTAAATGCCAAATCCAATTTTAAACATATTTTATCTTTTAGTCCTAAAAATGCATCTATTGTGATAAACCAGATAAACCATTCAGGCATTCAACAAAGCCCAAGTTCAAGGAAAAATACCCTCAGGGTAAAACCTTTTATTCTACCAATAATTCACAAATCGTAACTTACAAACTTACAAGTGAAATACTACAATTATTCTCACAAGAACCACTATGACCGCAATCGACAACAATGATTTCGTCGAGAACCATAAATATCTCATTCTTCCTCCTTCAACCCCAGTCTTCAGGAGTGAATCTCCGCAGGTATCACAAGTCAGCAATGGAGATCCTCTCCACAAAAGGGGTATGCAAAATATACAAAAATTTCTAGGGTTTAAACAATTTACGTGAATAATATTCAAGGATGTTTTGTTGTGAATTAAACAAGTGTTTTTCAACATAAAACTTGATGAACTTTTGTAAAAGTTATGCAGAAATAAAGTTGGCAAAAGTCTTAAACGTTCTGATCATGAAACATGTATTTATACAAAACTTAAGTTGACGCATTACATATAGTCTAAAAAGCTTCCGGAACTCAGCTGTTACCTCCGGGTACCTATTTTGGACTATATTGACCCATTTTGAAACGTTAGATCACTTAAAATCATCATCTGAGTCATCTTTAAAAAATTCTATCTCGTGCCCGATACGACTCTAGTTACATCTCCCGAATGAGATACCGTTAAACCCGTCGCTTTTACTCACTTAAGAAGTAATATAATTCAACATGTTTTCATATACTTATCACACAAGTAAATATAGTTTCACATAAATATTACCTTTTATTCGCAAATTAATATTTAATTAAATTACTTAATTTCTCTATTTAATTAAATTACATGCACACGTGTAATTTAAAATGCTAAAAAATACGGGGTGCTATATACTTCTCCCCTAACAATGGAATTTTGTCACCAAACTCGGATATAACTAGAATAAAGGGCTCCGAATACTTTTTCCGCATGCCATCCTCATTCTCCCACATCGACATCGACTCATTGGCATTGTAATTACCCCACTAAACACAAACTAATGGTACCACCTTCGACCGAAGCACACGCTCGCTACGATCCAGGATGGCAATCAGTCTCTCTTCATACGACATGTTTGGTTATAAGTCAATCTACTCCAATGGGATGTGCCAGTAAGCCATGTCACTCCTTCGATATTTCTTCTATGTGAACACATGAAACACGTCGTGAATTCGCTGTAAATGCTCCAGTAAGACGAGCGTATAAACCACTGGCTCTATCATTTCAATAATGAGGAAATGCCCCACATCCCTAGGTTCCCACCTCCCCTCTTACCGAATCCAATAATTTCCTTCATGGGAGATACCCGCAATAATGCCTGACCACTCACGCCAGCTTTAAAAAATGTTTGGTTCGCGATGACGCAACTCCTATGATGCTCCCAAACTACACTGAAATAACTCTCGATTAACTCAATCCTCACCGATGTACCCTGGATCATGTCCAGTCTGAGAAGATTGTTATCCGCCACCTCTAACTAAACAAAGGGCGGATGATAATGTCTCTCATATAAAGCCTCAAAAGGCGCCACGCCAATAGTAAACTAGTACGAGTTATTATGCGCAATTATACCAATGGTAATTACTCCTCCCAATTTCCCTAAAAATCCAAAATACGCATTCCTAGTACATCCTCCAACATCTTAGTCAACCGTCCCATCTAGCCATTAGTCTACGGGTGATACGCCTTGCTCAAATGCAAATTCATCACCATTTCCTCCTTATAAACCTATCAAAGGTGGGACACACGGACCTTATCTTGATCCACAATAATGTTGGGCAACACCTTGTGCTGGCTTATTCTCTCTTTATAATAAAATATTGGTCACACTTCTCGATTATGTAACTCACCGAAATTCGTAATAACTGTTCTATCTCAGTTAAACGCTCCATAAAACCTCAAAGGACATTTTAACCTCTCCACTATGTTAGTTACCCAAAGAAAATCTTGACCTCCATAGTATGCTATCATGCATCAGGACGTCCAATACAATCCCTGGGTCACCGGATCAAAATATCACCACCGATACCAAAATCGCAAACAAAAATCAAAGGCAGTCATAAATAAACATCCGTGGATCATAAACATACCAAATTATCCCAACTGGACTTGAAACTCAGCTATCCTCACACACAGATTGTGGTCGTGCAACAGTACTATGACCTGGTGAACAATCTAACACATACTGGTCAATGTTAGGGCGAACCGCCCACTACGTGCAACATCAAATGATAGAATATTAGAGTATGGATGTTTATATAAAGTCAATAAACACACACACATGCACACGTGCACGCGTGCACACACATGCATACATGTGTACTGGTCACACTCGATATATATATATATATATATATATATATATATATATATATATATATATATATATATATATATATATATAAATAAAATCAACTATCATGTGTAATATCTCTTGTAGCACTAGCCTATCCAGTCCCAAAGTCTAACTAGACTTCCCATTCTTTGATAAGTATTCACTTACTTATTGTTGAACTCAATGATTATATGATTTTGGACAACATGCTAACCTAATCAAGCACCAGTCTAGCAGTCCCAAAATCCTAAATTGATTTCTAAATTTCCATCTGTGATCATTTACTCACTTAGTCACCTATTTCTTTACACGAAATCTATCCTCGATTAGCCTATGACACTTCCTAAGTCTCTTGAGAATAAGATAATATGAATTTTATAAATTCCTCCCATGAGTTACCTTGAAATAAGTAAAAATATAAGAGTCCTTATCTGATGAGAACTCTTTAAAACCACAAATTTGCATAAATCTAATATTCTCACAGATTAAACACATTTGACAAAAGGGCTATACTCCCTCCACAGAAGTCCAAATGACCTGATTCAAAGTTCATTAGAAAGATAAGATCCATAAATTTATTTGTATTTATTTCCCATAAAACTCTTCAAAGTAAAAATGAAATTGCATGCACTTGAAGTAGTGTTAAAATTTGCAAAAATCAAATATTTTGATGCATTAAACACCTTTTACTAAATTGCATGTTACTCCCTCCACATACGTCCAAATGATCTGATTCAAACCTCAATGGAAAGACAAGATCCATATCTTTCTTTAAATATATGGATCATAGTCTAATTTAAAGAAAAAATAAAATAGAACGCATTTGAAGTGACGCCAAAATATCTGATATATTCATCAATTAAATCAATAAATGAATCAATAGTAAACCCTAGTTTCATGATTCGCCCTTTTTTTAAAATCAATCAAGAACCTATATTTTTCATTCAAATCACATCATATTTACCATATTATCATCATTAGATTCATCTTTAATAGTTACTTTATTCAAAACCTAATTTTTCATGATTCTCTCAACCCCAAAATTGTTTGTTGTCCTACACCAATTTTGCATGAATATTTGAAACTCTACTAAGCATTAAAGAAAGTAAAATAATTGCACTAAGACCTATGAATTTTTTAAATTTAGTTCTTGAGTTCCTCTCTTGGACAGGATCTCAAACCCGGATGAACTTGATCTCCAACTTAGATCCATTGTTCTTTATTTTTCTCTTTTTTCCTCTCTCTCAAAACCCTAGCCTATTGAATGGATGGATAGCTTCCCCTTCTATCCATCTTACTTAAATATAAACCTAAACACTAAAAATCTAGGAATTAATTCAGCCCTTACATGTAAAATGATCGAAATACCCTTTTACGACTCCCATTTAGCCTAAAAAGCCCCCGGAACCACATTATAACCCCCGTGTACTTTTATCTGACTATTTCGACCCATTCTAAACCATTAGCACACTAAAAATTACCATATGAGTTATATAACACTAATTTCCATCTCATGCCCAGCCTGACTCAATCTGAGTGTCCCGAATGAGATAAAGTTAAATGCGTTGCTTTAACTCACTTATAGCATAATTTAATTTAACACATTTTTATTTACTTATCACACAAGTAAATATAATGCCACATAAATATTAATCCTGTTATTTTCTAATTAATATTTATTTAAGTCACTTTATTTCTTAATTTATTAATTGACGTGCACACGTGTAATTTAAAATGCTTTAAAAATGTGAGGTATTATAAACTTCCCCCTAACAACAAAATTTTGTCCTCAAAATTTGGACATGGAACAAAGAGATCTGAATACTTTTCCCGCATGTCATACTCACACTCTTCCACTTAGACTGTCTAGAACTAAGGAAGTCAACTCTCCCTTCTTATGGCATTCCACGAGTACATTTAGAGTGAAACGCCTCTAGGGCAATCGCAAAGTCTGTTATTTCTACATTATGGAAATTGGCTAGGCGTTGCTTGCCCCTGGGTCTAATTGGGCGTAATGCACAAATATCGCTAACTAAGACTTCATCCCCCAACAAGGGTGTCAACACGTGGTTCCTACTCAAAGTATCCATTTGTAATTATCCCATTCAACAAAGGCGATGGGCATAAAGAAAATGGGTGTCGCCTCCGAGTCAGATATCGAATCGAAAATCATGCTTTGAATTCTTTCTCCCGCGCCTTTCTTCTAACTCGAAATATCGTAAGATAAGAAAGTGAGGTTTTTATTTTTGGCTTTGAATTGCTCTAAACTTAAGGCCAAGTCCTTTAGAGAAGATGCCCCAAAAGTGATCAACAGAAATATGCTTATCACATGCTTCTTGAAGAAGGCTTGGTTGTTGGCTTTTCTTTGGTCACTTCAGTTCTATTTTGGAGCCTTCTCAAAGTGTAGTTCTCGTTTTCTCTTATCTATTTGAAAGAGGCATTCCAATTGCTTGTTGATCAATGTTTCTTTTTTTTCAGAGTTTCGTAGTTTATATAGCCCCTACATTTGAATTTCTCAGAAAAAAAATTGAAAATTAGGAAATATGTGGGACACGGTAGTATACTGGATGGATTTTTTTACTAAAAAAGAGAAGGTTTATTATTTCACAATGTCTTTCCTTTGTATCCAAGGGATCTTCCTTATCTATCTCTTTCTAGCCTTATTTATCCATCGAAAGGATAAAAAGGAACTAGAAAGGATTGTTATATCTATGGGGGTTGATGTTAGATTCAAATATTATTGGAAAGGAATTGAACTCGAGATCCACCACCCTACGGACCGTTCTCAAATAGATCTTGAAGAAACGAAGGTGGTCCCTATGTGTGTTTCAATTCAAACTAATTTTCACTAAAAAATTGTCCAACTTTTAATTAGCACCAAACCAAGTTGTGAAAAAATTAATTCTTACTTTAAACTAATTTTATCTTGATTAATCCTAAACATGCATCTAGTGATTAAAGAAAGAAAAATAAAGTAAAGAATACTCACAACGTCGGATGTACGAGGAAAAAACCCAAAACGGGAAAACAACCTCAGACGGCCCAAGCCAGACAATCAATATGAACAAAGGTATTATAAAGACAGATTAGCCTTACTCAATGACTAGATCCCCACGGGTCTTGACGCTCCTTCTGATCTGCTACCATTCTTCAATAGTGACCAGGCAGAAATTCCGTCTTCCACGATACCTGTCCACAACACTCGACTCCACGAATGTCTCGATGCCCACCGAATGGATTTGATACGTCTATGATGTCCAACAAGAAGTCCTTCTCTTTTCTTCACCGCAAAACCCTGATGTTCAAGTATAGAACAAACCTTCTTGTTGCAGCAAGTTCACATAAACATATAAGAATGATAACTCGGATCTTTGCAAACTCTAAGGATGTGTTTAAGCTTTTTAAACCATAGAAAACATGTGTAAAACTCGTACTAGAACGTAAACTGTTTTTCCAAAATGAACACTTTTTAATTCTGACGAAAACATGCTTTAAATAGGAATTAAGCGCCGCCTCAAAAACAGTGTCACTCGAACGAGATGGGCAAGTCGTTCGCGCGACATAGCCATTGATCGAGGGTGAAAAGTAGCGCGTGTCAAGACGCTAATCGTTGTTTTCATTTCACCTCATCAATACAAAAACCTAAACTTATGACTACACTCAACGAGTGAGTATAGTGGCCAAGTCCGGGTATCGAAAGATTCACTGAGACGAGTTGCTGGAATTTATAGGATCTAATACTCCGAAATAAAAGTGTAAAATGTGAATTACAAACTAAAAAGAAAAATATGCATAAAAGGGAAAGATTAATCTAGGTGAGTGTAAAATAAACTAGATTAACAAAGCGAGTAAAACTATAGGTTGCATCGAATATCCCTCACCCGAGTTAATTTGTATAAAATGGATACATGGGTCGATGAGTTATTTCGAATGTGTCTCCTTTCGACAGTTAATTACATCAAGGGTTCTCACGCCCCTAAATCCGCATAAAAGCCTAATAAGATTTTGGCGTCAATAAATACCCCGGAAATTGCGCACGCAAGGTCGTAAGCACAGGATATACATGATATGCCCCGTCAAATCTCCTAGGCACAATAACTAGGACAACGCACCCGAAATAGACCCGAAATAGACCCGTAAACGCCATCACCAAAGCAAATCAACACGTCAACCCGAGTGAGTTCAATTCAAACACAACCTAATTTAAATTATCTAGAAAGCATATTAAAAATGCGGTAAAGAAAGCGATAAATAAGCACGGTAAATTTACACTAGAAAGTGATTAAATCAAAGCATGTAAATCTAATTATAAAAGCTTGTAAACCTAATTAACAAAGCAAGAATTAAAGGAAAATAACTATATTAATGGAGAGGGAAGATAAAAGTACAATCTTACAAACCCAAATGTTGTCACACCATATGAGGAAGAAGAAAAGAGCTCTCAACTCTCAAACCCTAACCTAAAATCTATTCTGACTCCTAATAATACATAATATCTGATTATAACAACAAAAATGCTTTATATAGTAAGTGGGAAATGAATTAGAAAAGAAAAGAGAAAAGAAAAGAAAAGGCAAAATATCTCCTGAAAACAGGGGATCGATCAATTGACCCAAACCGTCGATCGATCAATGGTGAAGAAAACAGCCCACTGTCGAGAAGGATCGATCGATGATTTTGATCGATCGATCGATAAAGCAGGTATCAGCCAATCTGCTTGCTGTTTTGCATGCTATTTTGGCTTGAATGCATTTCTCGTCCGCTAGAATCGCCGGAACTTCTTCGTTTGGAATTGGAATCATGCACTGTTCGCGGCAACACGAAGCTTGTGAGGAGGAATACAATTTCCGTGTAGATGTTGGGACAGGTGCCCAATCTGTGAAAAGACTAAAATGCCCTTGAACGTGCAATTGCGTACGAAAATCGAGCGAAATGCGTCCGAACTTCATACTTAGCATCCAAATACCTATAAAAACTCAATTAACCCCTGCAAAACATTTTAACCTAAAAATCTGAGGTTGTGTGGTTAACGAGCATAAATATAGGGAATAAGATACCCGAGGGGGCTAAAATGCGTCGGTTCGAGTGATGAAATACACAATATTTGCGTATGACCAACCATCTCGCTTGAATGAAGGATATATGCCATTTGAACGACAGTCCCGTCAGTTTGACTTTTTATTTAAAACGTCTCTTCTAAAAGAGATCCAAATAAGTCAAACTCTATTTCGAGCTTATCAAAATAAAACGTATTATAAACATTTAAAACACTTTTAAAAACATTTTAAAAATATTTTTCTTATAAAAATTACATCCTTTTCTTTTATAAAAACAATTCCGAGCACCATTAATTATACGCATTCATACTGTGTGATCTCAGAATGCAATTAACTTTGAAGACGAGTAAACTTCCACCAATGAAACATCAACCTGATTAATTATTTGAAGCTTTGCCGCAACGTCTTCAATTTATTCAATACATCATAGACCAAGTGGGATCGTGACAAAATAAAATCTCCCTATGACATATTACAAACACAATTTTGTTCACGTTATTAAGTCAAAACAATACAGGGACTCAATTGGAAATTTATGTCCTTACAAATCTCCCCCTTTGATTATTCCGGGATAAAACTAAACCAATGAAATGCCTAAGCTGGGCCGTCAAGACGTATGACACCTAAATCCCATCCCATAAACCCAAAATAAAAAAATACAGGACATGGACTAGTATATGTAGCACCGACAAGCATGAACTGTCTGAATGTGATGTAGTCTTGAAATCTCAAATTGTTGAAGCATACCTACACACATGAAACAGACAAACAAATACCATAAGCAAAGAGTTCTTTTTTTAATTTGTTATCGTGTCAGTTGTATCATAACCAACAAATATCGAAATGGTTATCTTAGCAAGTTTATTGGGCATTATGCATTGATGTGAGCAACAAATTGTGTGCATGCATATAAGAAAGGACTCAAATCCTAATTTGACTTTGGGATGCCTACGTATCCAAATAAACTAGCTATCGAGATTTCTTTTCACACAGTACAAATTGCAACGAGATTCTCTAAAAAAAGATTCACTCGCATTCATACTAGCAATGATTCATAAATCAGAAATCAATGCAACATTTCGCAGATCAAGACCCGTCTCAAGTGGCTTGGCTAGGGGGCGCTCAAACTTCATTTTTAAGCTGCATGATATCTTTTCATTGCTAAGGCCGCCTCATTTCGAAACCAGATTTATGAGCCTTTTAGTCTACCTACGCTATTATATTAGGCACCTTTGGTCCTTGGTTTCTCGATCAACTAACTAACTTGAATAAGACAGACATAACTTTTAGATGAACTGAACACCAACCCAATATAGACAAAGAAAGGTATAAGAAAAAAAAAGATAAGTGGAACAAGGTGAAGATGGGCTAGCCTTCATCCTAGCTACCCTCTTGATTATTATATGATACCGCTGGAATTAAAACCTCAACAACAACTTCTTGGAGAACAGCCAATGAGTGCGCAAGAGATGATAGACCAAGAGTTGATTTAATTGTATCGCTTAATATATCAAGAACACCGATTACAATAAGAGATGTAGTGATAATAGTAATAACTTATTTTATAACAGCGATTACGATCCAATTCGTCTTATCTTATGATATTGCATCTGCTTTCGATTTATCAATTGATAGTTAGCCAGTAATGCATCTGCGGAGCTCCTTTTCTAAAAATCGATTCTTTTAATTGTGAAGTTCCTTTTACTTACTAAGCTTTCACTTATGGAGGCCTAAGGACTGGTACTCTTATGTCGACAACCTATTTGTTCTGAAAGAATAAGCTGCACCCTATTCTTTCATAAACAACTTATTCGTACAAAGATCGTATTAGATGCCATAAAATAACCCCGGTATTCTATTATCTAAAGACGATTCTTATCATCGACAAGGAGATTTTAAGCCATCCTTATTTCTTCATACGTTATTAGGACGAATACGCTGTTACTATTAGAGAATCCGCTACTCGAGTGAAATAGGAGCGTAGATTTGAAGACAGAAATAATAGCCTAATTACTCATCTCTTATAAATTGGGTATAATACATCTCATCTTGGATCCACAAAGGTAGCGAAGTCACTTTCAGGGGAAGGCAGGCAGGAAAAAATCCTACCCATGCTTTCTTCCCAAAAGTCTAAAATAAGAGTAAGAGGAGATTTCTTTTAAGTTCTTTAACTTTACCTTCACTACCTTTCCTCAGTGGGGAGTTAAGTTAAATCGCCTATTAAAGTTTATTGAGTCCTAAAGGAGCTTTAAACGAGAGTGGGGGTACTTTCCCATAGTCCTCAGTTAAACAACATATTTATTTGCACCTTAAAGGGATGAAGTGAACGCTTAGAGCTCCTTTCGCTCAAAGATATATTGGCGAGCTCCGATTTGCTACATTAAATATGATAAAGGAAAGTGCAGTGTCCCATGTCATTACCTTTATCTCAAGCACTTCCTGTGTGAGAAACTAACTACAACTACACTAAAGAGGATGGGCATAGGGGTGTACTAATGCGACTAGACACCGCCGAAAACTGGCGATCAAGTCTACGGGCTGATAAAAAAGATGATAAAAAGGTCAACGCCTACTTGCTCATATATCATGTAATTCTTACTGACTTAACTAATGGGATGACCTTATCTAATAATAATGAAATTCCTGCCTTTTTAATGAGATGTGATCTATTTAGGGCTAGCTGAACTAAGCCTCATCTGAGGAGGAAAGATTTTTTGCTTTCTTACTTCTTCTTCCTTAAATACCTTGCTTTCCCACCGCTCCATGGGGGCTTTTATTCTCAATTAAGAGATAATATTTGAAACTAGAGGAGGTTCGATCAGTTAGTCACCATACCTTCCTCTAATGAATTAGATCCCATCAGCTAACTAGAACTAAACTCTGAGGGAAGGGAATAATGAGCAAAAAAAATTCCTCTACTCGAAAGTCGTTACCGATCTTATCTTTTCTTTCATGGGTGTGGGCGAGACAAAGTCTTATTAATATTCCACTTTTTTGGTGATATCTACATCAAGGAATATCTTTCTCAGGTAAACAAGAGTTACTGGCTCAAGCTAGATGATACAGGCGCAAGATAATTAAATTCTTTAGTTTGTGGTAGAGATTTTTAGAAGACTTTATGTTATTAAGGTCACTGCTTAACAAAATTGTCTTGATAGCCACTGATGGTCTTACTAAGGAGTTATGTATTGGAGCTTACCTGTTTGCTCGTACAGTAATGAGGATGGCTCGACGTTTGGGGATGTTGCATTTTGCTTTATAGTTAAAGCAGTGTACATCCTCACTAAAGAGGGCTTATGGTGGAGAATTTAACCATGACTAACATCCCGTACCCATCTTTCTGACACGCTCAGGGTATCCCTGGATAATCCCCTCTTTTCATCGAAAACTTATATGCAAGAGATATGATTATAGTGATTATGTTAGTTCAGATCTATATTTTCCTTCGAAACCTTGGCAAAGGTTGTTTGCCTTGCCAAGAAGGTAAGTAAGGAAACATTCTCTAGCATTATCACTCCAGTCTAGGACTTGGACTCTGTGTTGTCTTTGATGTCTGATATTAAGGTATTCTAATACCAAGCCAACTGCAGTACCTAAGCCATCCTTTAACCCATTACCCATTCCATAAATAAGGGGGCCCTTAAAGAAGTCCTTAGACTAGGGTTATCAAACATCTCCTCGGGAATAAGACGTAACTCCTTTTTTTTTTAAATAAAATCCACCAAGATCCCCTTTTACTACAGGATCAAAGGCCGACCTCTTTCGAGCCAAAGATAAAAAGGAAGTCGGAGCTTGGTCCACATTAAGAAAAAATGTTCGTAATGAACATATCTCCGATGGTCAAGCCTGCCAAGGACACAGAACCCAGCACCAGCTACCAGGGCCAAGGTACTCAACCTTTGGAAAGGGTCTTTCATGTGAATTACGAACAACCAACCCACAAGGGTGGTATGAATGAAACATAATTTGAATAGGGGTAAGTCTAGAGCTATGGTATGGAAAATAGATGATAAAAAATCCCTCATCTCTTTACTTAGTCAGAGTCATTGTTTTATCCTTTCTATCTGCACGAATGCTTTCTTATGATGAGTAGTTCCCATCACTTGCCTCTATGTTGTTGTATGAAGGAGAATCCACTGTTCTTACTAGTGGGTATGATTAAAGTCAAGAGCTTGTTGTACCCCCAATTTTTAGATTTTTCAAAAAGAGTTTCCATTTAAGTGTGGAATAAAGATGGTTCAATTAAAAAGGAATAATCTTTTCAAGATTCACAATTAAAATATTACAATTTTAATTCTTCCAAAATTAAAATTAAAATTAAAATTAAACTAAACCGGATTTTAATTTTCTCAAAATTAAAATTTAACTTTAAAACAAACTTGTGAATATTTAACTTTTAGCCCAAAAGAGATTCAATGCAAGTCCTAAAAATTTGCCTAGCAATAAATATTCATTTTGCAATTTAGGCCAAATCAAATTTTATCTAATAAAATTAATGACTTGAATTAAATTAATATTTACCCAAATTAAGTTAGCACCAAATCAAATATTCCAATTTTATTTTTTACCTAAGCATGCATCTAATGTGATTTTACAAAAGATAAAATAAACAAACCACTACGTCGCAATGTACGAGGAAAAACCCACAACGGGAAAAAATCTCGGACGACCCTAGACTTAAGTCCACTAAGTACGAAATTTTACAATTACAAGACAAATGACTTACTCAAATCGACTCGACTCCTTTCAAGCCCCTGACGCCTCTTCTTGTACCAACCTCTGCTTAGTCGACAATCCCAGAATCCACCGGAACCTTGGATTCCACTAATGAAGCTTTAGGGAACAACCGTCAACCACACATGGTGCTTTTCACCATGTGAGAACGCCGCAACAAAAACAACTCTTCTTCTTTTAGGAATGTAGAAGTAAACTCAAACTTCTCTTCTTTGAGGTGTAGAGAAAAACCCGGTGCCAAACACTCCAAGCAAAGATATATATCAAGAAACTTGGAATAAACAAACTATGGGTGTATAAACCTTGATTTTGTTCTAAGGATTAAAACATTTTAATACAAATCAAGGGGAATTTTTCTTAGAGGAATTTTCTCTCAAAAACTATTTTAGATGTGTGAAAAAGTCTTAGAAAAAATATGTCCCGAAGTTGGTTTAAAAACTATCAAAAGAGAGTGGGACAAACAAGTGGGAAAGTGGGGTAATACTGCCAAAAAATTTCCCGCCAGAAATCTCGTTCGAACGAGATTTTCGTTCGAATGAAGTCTCATTCAAACGACCCTTCTAATGAATTTCTAGTGGCCAAGTGGGAAAAGTCGTTGGCAAACTCGTTCGAACGACATTCTCGTTTGAACAAAAAACTCGTTCGAACGATAATATCGAACGAAATGCCAGAATGGTTAAATTTCGTTTTAAGCCCAAAAACGTTTTAGTCAAAGTTCTGAAATAACCTTCTGAAAATAAACTTCATTTTAGAATAAAATTACACCCAATAAAAAATGTTCCAAGCTCTTATATATATATATATATATATATATATATATATATATATATATATATATATATATATATATATATATATATATATATATATATGTAATGCATTCATACCTTAGGAGAGATTTGAACTAAGTTAATGACGTGAAACGAGGCACATGTAAACCAACAATGATGTTCTCTTGATAAGTAGGCCGTAATGTCATCAACTTTAACATGTCATAGGCTTGATGGATGGCCAAGAAATCTATCCTATGACTCAAACGTTTTTGTCTGAAATTGAGCCAAAACTATAAAGGACTCAATTTAAGATTTATGTCCTTACAAATCTCCCACTTTGGCTATTCCGGGACAAAAACCAAAAAAAAAATCCTAAAGGGCCATCAAGCTCCGCTAGACTAAAAAATATCCCACCCAAACATAGAAAACTTGACTCAAGACCCAAGGATCAATAGCTTTGCCAATGAAAGGTTGCCGCTAAATAGAATTCCTGCACACTTAAGAAAATATTAAATGCATAGGGAATATCAAAGATTTAAAATGCAATTAAAATAATTACTCCCCCTAAGTTAATTCTCCCCTTTATCAAATAAATGACCTACTAAGAAAGACGTCTCTAAGATAAATCTCCCAAAATCAGATACGATTATAATAGGATTAGATACCATTTCTCCCCCTATCATTCTCCCCCTTTTTGTTCAGGAATAGACAAAGGATATGAAAGCATAAGGTGATAAGAGCATGAAAGCATATGGGCAACAACATCATAACTAATCCATACAAATAATAACGGATACCAACGAAGATGTAAAAAAATTATACCAATGTGATGGACTAGAGTGCGAGGCAAAGAAAAAAATACCATATATATATATGTATACATAATGAATATCACTAACACACACACACGATCACACACACACACACACATACACACACACACACATATATATATATATATATATATATATAGAGAGAGAGAGAGAGAGAGGTATAGACACCACACATGACACAAAATACAATAAGATTTTCACACTCGTATGGTAAAAATGTGTCATATGGAAACGGAAGTGAAGGGGTGTGAACCAGTAACAATTAAATTTAGACCCAATCACTTAAAACATGTTCACGGAGTTCTCATTTGATTATAAACTTTATCACATTTGAATATAACCTCATGTTACAATATAGATTGAACTTAATGAACAAACATACACAATGCATACAAGCCTAGAATTTTGATGATTTTACAAACCAATAGAGTCATGACAATGAAAGTACAACTAGGATAAACGGACATTGTGCAAACCGTTGATATACCATCAATCTTCCTCAAAATATGCATATAGTTATGGAATGACTATATCAATTAGACAAAATAAGCCTTGGCAAGTTATTTTTCTTTTAATGCCATTAGTCTTTTAGGCCTTTGGACCACGTATTTCTTTTAGGTCCAAGCAAATGGTGGCTTACTCGTAAAGGATAATATTTCCTTTCGGATCCTTTCCCTGTGCACACACACACACACACACACACACACAAACACACACGCACACATATATATATATATATAATGTTTTATCGCTCGATTCTCGCGTGCAATGGATTTTAACATGCACTAGTCCTCCTAGGTTACATAGCATGTAGATGACTAGATTGGTAGCATAACACCTCACAAAGCTCAAATATACATGTGACGTTAAAATTTCAAGTGAGTTCGTGCATGTGTGAAAAAAGGCATATAAAAATAGAATCCATTATAGCAACACAAAATCTAACTACTCAATGTAAGCATGGTAAAGAAAGTTTTAAGGATTGACAATCTTAACCAAAAGTTCTAGTCACATGGAAGCGAAAAATAAGGGATTCAAACACAAGTATGTGCCACATAAAGTGTGTCAAACTGAAATACACACAAAACAAAAATCTTTTTGAGTTTTACATATGTTTAATCAAACAAACAAAAATATTTACTCAAAAGACAAACAAAGATCATTTGTATTTTTCATTGAGCCTAAATTACAAAAAAGGTAAGCCACAAATGATAAACAAAAATCTTTTTGTATTTTTCATTTAATGCAAACTAAAATAAATATAATACAAAAGATACACAAAAATCATAATTTTAGCATGAGATATGTGATAAAGCAATGTCTAGAAAATTATAAACATGCATACACCTAGCAATGATATATAATATGAAGCACAAAACGCTAGAGTATGCAAACAAAACTAACACATTCAACCTTTAAATTTAGCAAGGGAGGTTTCATGTGAAAGCAAATGAGAATCAATAAATCTAATATCTAGTGCGTCTAAAAATGATTTCCTAACCCATATAGATGTATATTTAAAATGATGGGATTTGGGAACTAATGAAATGCTAGACATATACTTCCTAGGATTTCTTTTAAGATAAAAAAAAATGACCTAAGGTTACCTTTCCTACCACAATGCAAGCATGTGAAAACACGAGGAATGATACCTAATGTGTGACCTTTTCTAAAGTCCTTGGATAAAGTTGACCCTCTACCACAAACAATGGTCTTAGCTTTAGCAACAAAAATATTTGTACAAGATGAGCTAGAACCATTACAACTACTACCCGAGTCTTGTAAATTATTTTTTCTTTTTAAAATTTTGGACTCAAGTAATAAATTAGACTCCTCAATTTTACGGGACTCCTTCTTTATATATTCTATAACTTCTAGAAGGTTATCACGCTCCCCCTCAATGTGAGCAAACTTGTCCCTAAGAGTCTTTCCTCGACTATCACTCTCTTTCTTGGAAATATTTAAAATATTAAAATTGTAATTTATGTTCATGAGCTTTTGACGAAAAATATATTTTTGAGATAGTGAGGTTTGCAAAAGTTCAATTCTAGATTTAAAACATAAATTTTTATTTTCAAGAAACTTAATTCTTTTTGCAAATCTCACATTTAATTCTCTTAAATTTTCATTACACTTATTAAGCCCATTAAATTACTATCGAATATCAAAAACTTCATTATCATTAGAAAATGGACAAATTATCTTTAAGACGTCCCATCGAGAGATACAAAACAAAAATGATAGTGAGTAAAAAATGAGCCACCTAAAAATACAAGGAGCAAAAAAATTATAAAATCCGGAAAACGGATCTTTAACGCGATAAATTAAAGTTCCGGCTCTGATACCACTTGTTGTACCCCCAATTTTTAGATTTTTCAAAAAGAGTTTCCTTTTAAGTGCGGAATAAAGATGGTTCAATTAAAAACGAATAATCTTTTCAAGATTCACAATTAAAATATTACAATTTTAATTCTTCCAAAATTAAAATTAAACTAAACAAGATTTTAATTTTCTCAAAACTAAGATTTCACTTTAAAACAAACTTGTGAATATTTAACTTTTAGCCCAAAAGATATTCAATCCAAGTCCTAGAAATTTTCCTAACAATAAATATTCATTTTGGAATTTAGGCCAAATCAAATTTTATCCAATAAAATTAATGACTTGAATTAAATTAATGACTTGAATTAAATTGATATTTAATCAAATTAAGTTAGCACCAAATCAAGTATTCCAATTTTATCTTTTACCTAAGCATGCATCTAATGTGATTTTACAAAAGATAAAATAAACAAACCACTACGCCGCGATGTACGAGAAAAAATCCACAACGGGAAAAAACCTCGAACGACCCTAGCCTTAAGTCCACTAAGTACGGAATTTTACAAGTACAAGACAAATGAATTACTCAACTCGACTCGTCTCCTTTCAAGCCCCTAAACGCGTCTTCTTGTACCAACCTCTGCTTAGTCGACAATCTTGGAATCCATTGGAACCTTGTAATCCACCAATGAAGTTTTAGGGAACAACCGTCAACCACACATGGTACCTTTCACCATATGAGAACGTCGCAAAAAAACAACTCTTCTTCTTTTAGGGATGTAGAAGTAAACCCAAACTTCTCTTCTTTGAGGTGTAGAGAAAAATCCGGTGCCAAACAATCCAAGCAAAGATATATATCATGAAACTTGGAATAAACAAACTATGGGTGTATAAACCTTGATTTTGTTCTAAGGATGAAAACATTTTAGCACAAATCAAGGGGACTTTTTCTTGGAAGAATTTTCTCTCAAAAACTATTTTAGATGTGTGAAAAAGTCTTAGTAAAAATTTGTCCCGAATTTGGTTTAAAAACTGTCAAAAGAGAGTGGGACAAACAAGTGGGAAAGTGGGGTAAAACTGCCAAAAAATTTCCCGCTAGAAATCTCGTTCGAACGACCCTTCTAACAAAATTCCAGTGGCCAAGTGGGATAATTCGTTGGCAAACTCGTTCGAACGACAAACTCGTTCGAACGACAATATCGAACGAAATGCCAGAATGGTTAAATTTCATTTTAAGACCAAAAACTTTTTTGTCAAAGTTCTGAAATAACCTTTTGAAAATAAACTTCATTTTAAAATAAAATTAGACCCAATAAAAAATGTTCCAAGCTCCTATATATATATTTAATGCATTCATACCTTAGGAGATATTGGAACTAAGTTGATGACGTGAAACGAGGCACATGTAAACTGGCAATGATGTTTTCTTGATAAGTTGGCCGCAAAGTCATCAACTTTAACATGTCATAGGCTTGATGGAGGATCAAGAACTCTGTCCTATGACTCAAACGTTTTTGTCCGGAATTGAGCCAAAACTAGAAAAGACTCAATTGGAAATTTGTGTCCTTACAAGCGGGTCTCTAAAAAAAAGGACCTTATCTGTATCCATCTCTTTTACTCGAACTAGCCACCCTTGGGAATCGTCTCCCCTTTTCCCCTACAATGAAGGGCGGATGGCTTAGCCTTGCCTTTTGAAAGAAAAAATGGAATAAATTCATTTGAAGGAAAAAATCAATAGGAGAAGATATCCACACTGTCGCACAGAGAATAGGGATGGATTGGAGACAAATAAGGGCAGAAACTGACATGACATATTTCTTTCCTGCTCTTCTAGTTAGCGCGTAGTGGGAATAGCCCCTTCCATTGCCTAAAAGAATATAAAGAGTGCCTCACGTTCCACTGATTACTATATAAGGGGGGAGGAAAGGCACTGACTCTCGCCTCTATGCTATAGGCAGTGGAGACATGCTTTTATAGCAAGTATAAGTAAGGTTCTCCTCCGATAGTTAAAAAAGAAGTCTGAGTTCCCCTCCCTTTTCTCGTATAAGAATAGTCAGATATAAGGATTCCTCCTATATTAAAGAAGCACACTCCCATCCAACCTTATTCCATTTCGGTTAAGCCTTAGAAGTAAATATCTCTTTATACGCTTAATAAAGTCCCTCCAAGAACAAGCATTTAGTAAATAGAAGAAAATCCCTATTCTATAGCAATGTGACTATGAGTTCCTTCTCCACTAGAGTTATACCCCAATGAGGATTCAGCTTACTTTACAGGACAAGGAAACATACGTCAATCAATAAATTAGTAAAGAAAATCCCATAGCCTACCCCCATTGATGAAAACTGGACTCGTGCTAGACGAAAGAGAAACCTAGGAAATCCTTAATTAGAATAGGTATCACAATAGGAATAAGATAGTTTTATGACTTGAAGGCTGAACTCTTATTGCCTACAGTATTAAAAAATGAAGGGTCAACGGGAAAGAACCTTGCCTTACTAATCTTTTTCGAGATAAGGGTTATTACAGAGGTGAAGATCAATCCAATTCCTTTTGGGACAAGGAGCATAGTACCCTACAAAGAAGACCCACTCCGGCTAGGATAAGGGATGAATAGGGTAGGGAAAAATCATAAGGTTCCAAGGTCTTCTTCTTTCCATTCAAGGAGATGTGCCAATAAATTAATGTAAATGGAATAGCCCATGGGACATGTGGATCAAAGAGTGAAAAGGTCTACAATTGAAGTAAGAGTCAGAGAGGATTTTCCTATGAGAGAAAGTAGCCTTAGTAAATAGACTCAAATGGTAAGCTAATGAAAGGAAGTCAAGAATTATAGCATCTAGCATGAGAAGGAGTCGTCCTTAGCCAGTCCACTTTCAGATCCAACTCAATCCTTCAGATCCTTATCACCTACTTATATGGATACTCCCACTCCGAAATTCCTACTTTAAGATCTTCATCCTCTTCCGCTGGTCTACTAAATTAACATGGAGTTGTCCTCAACCTATTGACATCTTTGTCCTTGAACATGTAACCTTTTTTACCCCTTCAGCAGAGTGGTGCTCACTTACTCGGTAAAGGCGATCAAAAGGATGCTTTTAGGTTAGTAGTGGAATCTTCTAGGATTTCTATTGGTGTAAGAATAAGACCGAATTTGGCGATTAAAACTACTTTCATCAAGTAGGGAAAATTCTGTACCCCATAGAGAAAAATGTATTAGAATCCACTTAGAAAAAATAACTGCTTTTCCATCCTAAAGTTATGGGTGGAGGTCAATGATCACTTTCGGGCTAGTAGCTTATGAGTCAGATGCCTATTATCTTCACTTCTTTCGATCCTAGGCTTCTGTTCTTATAGCAAAGTCAACCCCATGAGCATGTAACTCGGGATAAGGAAGATGTGGGGGGTCTTACTCAAATAGGGTAAGGGTCAGAATTATCCTATGGAATAACTGTCATAAGGCAGTGGTAGAGCCAAAGAGATAGTACCAAAAGGTAGGAATGAGACGGCCAGGGGAAGATCTGAGCAAGGTGTATAGTGAGAGGGAGATGGAAGTCCTAGGAAGAAAAGAAAATGCCAATGTTTTTCGGCGCAAAACATGTGAAGGAAGATTCAGATATTGAGCTTTCTTACTTAAAAGAATCTTCAAGCTCTTTTGTTATAAAAAAAGAAATATACATTTTAGATAGAGAACAACGGGACTCAAAGGAAAAAAAAATGAGTTCCGACCGAAAGAGAGTTTATTCAAGGAAGATATCTCACAAGTAGCATGTGAAAAGAGACTAGTATGCCAAAGTTGCAAAAGTAGAAGGTCTAACTCCTAAGACTAACTCATGAGAAACATTTAACAAGTGGCAGGCCCGACCGGAGGCCAACACTAACTCTTAGAAATTTCTACTTCTTCCATTCCAGTAGCGACAAGATCTACTGATTCCATAGCGACTTCCATCTATTTACGTCCATTTTTTATAGCTGTCTTTTTTCGCCTTCGAGTTGGTTGGTAATAAATAAGCCTCCTGACTGACTATCTCCTCTTCCAATGCCTCTACCTTATTTTCTTAGGCCTTCAAGCTAAAATAAGCCTTTTCATCGCCTTTACCTTGAAGCCCAGACGGGTTCTATTCATATTATGAAATCGATTCCTCGATCTGGGATCAATTTCAACTCGGAGATAGCAGGGTCTATAGTAAGAGCCTCTTTGGGATTAGCAACGGATGACATAGCAAAGGTAATCGCAATAGATCTACTATACCTTAAGCCCGAAACTCTTCCTTCTAGTCTACCTACATCATTCTTTGCTTTTGAAAGAGAAATTTACCGCCTTTAAACCTTCAAGCAGCAGATTCACTAACGCTAACAGTAATCTAAAAAGAGAAAGATCACTCAACTCCAGAGAATAAAAAAATTTCCTGGGTTAGGCCATTTCCTGTTCCTATTGCCCGTACTCAACCTAAAGAACTAACAACGTGAGATGAGACCTATCTTTCATTTGGTGATATTAGAAACCATTCATATTCAACTTGTCCTTATCCCAGAAGGGGTTTCGGAATCGTAGAAAGAACTCTTTTTGAATACCCAAGCCAAGGCTAGCCTAGCGAAGTCACTTACTGATTCACTTCTTTTGGGGTTCAATGACATGGATCCATTTAAACATAACTAGTATCATTGTTTCTTCTTTCATAAGCAATGATTGCTATTTTCGTAGATGAATAAAGTGGGGAGCTACTTCCTCTAAGGATGTAACTGAGAGAGATCGATGAACCACTGGATTTATTACTTGGATAGCTTGAACCAGGTCTACCTAGGCTGGGAGTCGATTAGCCCGAGTTGTGTTAAGATAAGTGGCACTTAAATTTGAAGTATTCATCTTCCAGGTCTTGGATGCTGAGGATATTTCAAATCAAATCCTGATCTTTGAACTTTCTCTCTCCTTTGAATCACTATCTTTTAAAATAAAAATAAGAGTCGGCATTCTTTGATTTGGCATTCGCATTCCCTCCGTTGACGTCTTATCGATCTCTTTCTTGCATAAATCTGAATGAAAGGCTCAGGATGGACCCCTATCGTATCGTAGATCGAACTTTTTCCTAGCTCTAGGCTAGAGAAAGGTATTCCATATCAGCAGCTATGCTAGCTCAAAAAGGACTGAAAGAACTGACATTTAGTCATGACTCACGGGTGGGGGGGGGGGGGGGGAGGAGCGGTAAATAAGTAAGGAGGTTGAATAGTTCTTAGCTTGATTGAACTCAGCATAGTTGGAGATTAGAGGAGATAATTTTTTTTTCTATTGCTTGAGTTGAATCAATTGACAAAAGCTAGAACGTAATTGACTTCTTTCTTAAAGGAAGAGATGATTTAGAGAAGAATTAATTCCTCTCCGATCAGTGAAGTGCCATATCCTAGAGAGAGGGATTTACTGGTCGTTAAGATAGAGTCGGTGTCGATAACTATTCTTGCTTAGCGGGATCGGTCACCAATCGGTGACATAGTTTAGGAATGAATATCCGTAACTCCCATTCTAGTACTTGAACTGACAAAATGGAATAAATAATCAAGACCTGGATCAAGGCTAACCCCTTTACACTTAGGGTCAGGAAAGAGAAAAGAGGAATAAGTAGGGAAGGTTTGAGGTCAATTCTTTCTTTTAGGAGTGACCCCACCCCTCTATTTAGCACTTGTTCATAATATAATACTTCCTTCTCGATCTCGGTGACGGAATTGGATTTTCTATATAATCAGTATCTTATTCTTTAACGATAATCTCAGTAACGAGAAGTTTTCCTCTGCTGGAAAGCAGTCTTTCAAGGATATGGGAGCTTACTCCATTGTTGATGGTTTAATAAGCTAAGCATTTCCTTCCTTTATGATTATGAAAAAGGAATGGAAAGAGAGGAAGGCTTCATGGTTTGTTTCTCTTGGTGTCAACATAAGAATAGGAGCGGTTTGAATGGATGCCTTTTTCCCTTATTAAATCAGCCAAGTCAGTAGCCTTTCATTTATGTGGGATTGCCTATTGATGAAAGGAAGAAGAGCTTGATTGATGCCAAGAAGAAGCTGGTGGAGGAATAATGGCAGCTAAATCATCTGCTGCACAATAGTATGCATTCGGCAAATGGGATTTGTCTTTACTAGGCTCAAGAGCATAGTAAAAGGTCTTTGGTGTGCGAATTCTTGACTTAGATCTTGAACTAGGGGTAATCTAGCAACCATTTCAACAGGATACCATCAAGAGGGAAAGAGAGGAGCCGATGAAAATCTTTCAGAGTTTTTCCCCGTTGACGTCTAAGCTCTCAAGGACTCGGATTAGTCAACATGAATGAAATCTAAGATAGCTAGTAGGTCGAGTGAGGAGCGGAGCCTTTCCCTATAGCTATAGGTTATATAATATTCGATTCTATTTCCTCTGCTTTGAATAGTTAGAATTAAACTCATTTCTCATTCATTCAGAGCTCTTATCGGTAAAGTAGATCGAGAGAGAGAATTGGCTTCTCGAGAATTTGCTGGAGTCAAATTAGTAGGGGAGTTCACACCGGGACTTTCTTAATAGAGAAAGAAGAACCCATTGTGTGAGAGGGTAAAATATTTCTTTTTTCATTTTGGCGATAATCACTTCTGGGAGGGTGAATACCAGGTTCCACCACAAGAAAGAAAAATGGACCAGACCCAACCCCTTACTATACAAAGGGGGTCATCATATATTTTAGGTGGGGTTTTCTGAAAGAGTTCCCTTTCCCCAGCCTCCAATTGGGTCAGAATAGAGGACTAATCTCACTAGAATTACAGTCCGCCCCGACCTCCACTTAGTGAGTTTCGCCTCAAAACCAAAGGTAATAGCAGTTAGAGACAAGTTTCGCTGTGAATGAATTTTACGCCACGTAGACTAAACTTCACGGTTATGGATATGAGTTCCAAAGGCTCCACCAATTTTCGATAAAAAAGAAGGGATTGAACTTGAATGAAGCTTGGGTTGATGGGTTGTTATCAAGGTAGGGATAGTGAACCAATCTTGGGAGTCAAGCATGATGCATTCTTTCTCAACATAAAGTTCACCAACTACAGTGCTAATGGTTCTGTTCATGGGAAACTTGATACTGATATGAGGATACCACAACTAAGTTGACGTGTATCTCATGTCATGCTAGCAGCATTTTATATGTTTAATCCGCTACATGGAATAGAGTTGACCGAATAAGGGGTCCTATATAGAGATTAACTATACCTTGTGCGGTTCGAGTCGTCCCGTTATATGCACGAATAGCTGTAGTGAGGAGTAAACCAAGAAGGGTAAAAATTTACTTACGATAATATGAGGTTAGCTGTACTAAATGTGCAAATATTCCATTTTGCACCAGCGTCTATCAAGACACTCTTGATTTAATAGTGGTCTATTAAGGCCTCTACATAAAGGAGTCGAGTATGGAGATAGCGAATGTAAAGTCAAAATCATCCTGCCTTAAAATTTTGGTTGGGGAGAAAATATACTTCACACCATAGCTTGCAAACCCTCAGGTGAAATGGAATTAGGGATATGGACTTGTAAAGTAGATAGAAGTTCCATAATCGAGATCTGGGCATGAATCTTTTCTTCAACTGGTTGGGTCTGTAGGAGATATAGAAGGATGACTTTGACAAAGTAGATTGAGTCCCTCAACCAGTTAGGACTGTGGCTGCGAATAAAAAATGATTCACATTCTGGTGGTATTAACTGATGCTATCGGTAGCACAAGGGAAGGGTATTAATGCAAAGAAAATATCATTAAGCCTCAATGGAATGGACCTAGTCAAGTAGGGGATATCCGTTATGCTAGTCTTCTCCGCTACATCGATGGGCATCCCGACTGTTGCTTGGCGTGGGGTGTCATAATTCGTTTTTAGTGAAGGGGTGAGTGGTTATCGATAATCTTCCACCTCGAGGACTTAAATCTTTACAGTAGTAGAAGATGGTTGAGGATTTTTTGCTATAAAAATGGGCATAACCATAGGAGAAGGAATCGTCACTAGCGGTTGTTTAGGTGCCATAGACTGCTTGTCAAAGATAACTCGATCAATAAAAGAAGTTAGTTGTCAACGCCTATGCTGACCATTACTTTGACCTTTCCAATTTGACCGTCGAAGAGGAGCACTATGGACTGTCGAAGCGATGGGAGCTACCTAGTGTGGCTGCTGATTTTGATGTTGTTGGGATGAAGGAAATTTCTTTTATTGCCCTAATTGGAGTGGAGCATGGGAGCATTGCTGTATAGGTGGTTGACTTTGAATTTGAGATTACTGGTAGGTTTAGGAGTGGAATTGTCTTTGCTGAGAAGCAGGGTGTTGTTGCTAGGTTATCACATCTTGGACGTTGTTCCATTTCCCCCTACATCCCATTTAGTTGCCTTAAAGTTGCTGGGGAACAGGGAGGGCTTGGATGGTAGACATCCCCGATAGCTTTGGATATGGTGCTAAAAGTCCCAACCTTACTCAATAGGGGTAAAGCTCTAGGGAAGAACGCTTGCGCACCAAAGCTGAAAAATCCCTTTCCACTTCATTCGACAGGCGAATGAAGGGAAGCTGGAAGAGATTTCTTCGCTTAGTAAGGTTTCTTGAGCACATTAATATTCTATTAATATAATATTGATCAAGGTAAAACTTTAGTTCGATTGCAGCTACTGGTTTCAGAATATTCCTTGCGCTAAACGGTTGTGCTAAGTCTTCTTCATCGAAAAGGGCTCTCCTTTCCTCTATAGCATTTGTTTGAGATGAGATGGAGGCTTTGAGAAGAGCCAAAAGTAGATACATGATCAGAAAAAACCTCCTTGCTTTTCGAATAGCCAACTTTGGCGATTGCACTTTCCATCCCTTACAAGGGCTTACGAAAAGAGTAATTGAGGAAGCCGAGACGAGAGAGAGAGAAACACAAGTCTAAATTTATTTATTTTATATAACAAATAAGGATTTCAAACCATATTAATCTAGGTTTGATCCAAGTACAAATCCTTCATCCTTTATTTCCATCGACCGAAGCCAGTGGTGCTGACCAGAAGAGTTAAGGGGAAGTAGTGAACCCTTAGAAATATACTCCTACTGGGAGCTAATGAGTTACCAACGAACCATATATTTTCACCCTCAGTCGCCTAAATAGGATAAAGGGGCAAGGTTTTTCATTCTAGATCCGATCCATCCAACTCCCACCAGCTAGGCCATCTCACTTTCTTGGATCCAAACCGGTCGCTATCTATCATTCAACCCCAAACTCGGAGCCATGATTCCTACTCCTTCTTCTTCCTCTTCTAGACCTAAGTTCACAAATACTAGCTAAGCAGATCCCGACCCTGGTCTTATCTCTGGCTCCTCATTTTCTTTATTCACTTCGGGAATAAGCTCCAGTCAAGCACCTGAGAGTGAAGAAATGGGAGTGAAGGGTACGTAATCGCCATCCTCGGTCAAACCTACGGCTAAAATATCAAGTGACCTAACTCTTATTCAAAGCCCATCTTTTGGATTTATAGGTGGTGGAAAGGCAAAGGGAAAAATATCGGGATCTAAAGCAATAGAAGGGTAGCGCAACCTTATTAATAAAGGGGACTTCAAAATAGAAGGAGCTCCCATCTCTAAAAATAAACCTGGCAACGATTATCCAACCTAAGGTGCTAACCCAGATCCGGGGTCGAAACACCCATCTACATCTTCCTTCTATTCATCTCCCTACTAGGTCCGAATCTTTATCATTTGTATCCCCGTCAGCCGGTGAGAGCTCTATAGGTAATACTGGGCTAAGAAGGAAGGGATATACGCCCTCTGCCTATTCATCTCTATCTATGGATTAACTAGGCATTTATTTACCCTTGTTCCCTTTGTTCTGTTCCCCCGCAGAAGGGGAATACCAACCAGGATCTCTACCAATTAATTCTCCAATAACGGCTTGGTGGGATAAGCGGATAGAAAGCGTTCAATGGCCAATCAACTTATCGCTTCCAAGGTCTTATCAATCAATTTGTTGAGATTGATCCGAATCAGCAACGGTAAATAGGCATTCATATTCTGTATATCGAACTTCGATGGATTGATTTATTGGTGTTGCCTTAGCATGGGAACAAGGAAAAGGACTGGTTGTTCAAGACACGAAGTCTGTTGAATCGTGGGAGGAGATGCTTCTTCAATGTTGGTGAGGGAAAGACATTTGAATTAGATCAGTTGACTTGCTAGCCAAAATAAGGAGATTTGGCTGCCGGGTCCAGATACAGGTGTTTCGATCACAAGGGATTCACATCGAATGAGGACGGGATAGATAGAGGCAGAGGTGGTCGAGTGGTATTTAGATGTATAAATAGAAGGGAAGCAGTGGCCAGAGAAATAGAATAATGTAGAGATCCAGGAGAGGGTGCATAAGAAGAAGTTGAATATCAGTACTTTCACTCCTGCCGAGGGGGCGATTAGGGAAAGTTGTTGAGTAGATACCAACCGCTTATGACCTCGCTTAACTAGTTCGGCTTTGGTTCTGTGATTCGTTAATCCAGAGGTTTGTATACGCACCAACAATAAAACCCGGTTGACTGGGTAATTGATTCGATCCATCGAAAGTAAGGGCATGACCATTACGAGTTAATCGCCCCTTTAAGGGATTCCTTCATGTTCCAGCTACTGCACTTTCATATCCCAATGCGATCGACTCGGGTTAGGTGGGAATAAGAAGGAGAACCAATTCTGGCTTAATTTTTGTAGATTCAGTGCCATGGTCGGAGGGAGAGCCACCAACAACTTATGGATCGAGTCGGCTAATAATTAGAGGGAACGGGGGCATGGACTACATGGGCATCACCCACCCCTATACTGTAAAGGGAAAATGTAATGGTTTCATTTGTTGATCCATAATCTATTGAGTCGGAGTCAGAGGAATTCCAGATCGTGGTTCTTCAGAGGCCTCAGATCTATGAACGAGAAGGGATGCTTTCCCTCTTTCAATGCCCAGTTTACTAATTGAATGAGGAATGACCCAGCTTTCCGGCCACCTTTCCTTTTTTATACACATAATTAACACTGAGTCTTTCTTTTAGTTGGATCCATCTTTCCTCTCCTCAACACCAACTTTTTCTCCTCTATTGCCAAGAGTTCTTATCTCAATGCTACCTTCGGTGCATTTAAGATTACATGTCCCTTACTATACAAGGGGGAGTCTCTCTCTTTTGTTTCTTCTAAAGCAGGCATCAGGGGAACGAAGGTAGCATCCAAAGAGGTTGATAAGGTGCATCTCACTCCTTCGATTCCTCCATACAGTATAGGTTAAAGCAGCTGCAATGCATTCTCGGTAGGTGCTCACCCCCAGTATTTTATTTGATAACAAGCAAGCGGGACAAATATAAGTTCTCCCCTTACTAATAAAGCGAGTCAAAATGTCTCTTTTTGGTTGGTAATCGCCTGCGTGGCCTGCAATGATAGATTCAGAGTGGATAGTGATGATAGCAGTTTGAGGTACAGGTTTCGCTTAGAGGTAATGGAATCAATGGAGGCAATTTCCAGCAGCCCTCTGCTATTTCTCTATCTCGAGTCCCAGTCCTTCCTAAAGAAGCTCCATTATGGAAGGAAGGAAGCCCACTTGGCTCTCCCGATCCCTCCACTCTCTAGCAACTAGATCCACTCCTTAGTTGTTGATTCCTATGCACCGGGATCGAGCATCCATTCATAATGATATAAATAAGCATCTCCCTCATCACCACCTATTGGAACCAAGCTGGGGCCACCGATCCATGTTTTGTTATCCCAGCCAATAAGGTTAATTTCTATATGTTCCCCCTTTAGATAAGTAGGGCTCTCATCACCCCTGTATTCGAATCTATCTCCGGTCCCATAACCTATTAGAGTTTGTTTAAATTGATTCCTCGGAGCTTAATAAGGCAAATGAATTATTAGCTAATATGAGGAGGAAGCATTGGGTTGAGTGAGCCCCAGGAAGATCCTAAGGTTGGGCCTAGGAGCAAATACATTGATCATTCAACTAACCTATGAGCTAGAGTTGGTCTCATGGTATCCCATGGTGTTCTACAAGAGTTCCAGCTCGTTGAATCACCCATTCCCTCTATATATCCAAGTGCTATCCACTTGTGAATGTACAAATCTGCCCACCATAATCAAGTAAGAGTTTTAACATTCACTAAGCTTCCTTTCCATTATAAAATATTATAATCAGGAAGACACTGTGCTTGTTGATGGCCATAATTCTAATCTGGCCCTCTAACCTTTTTCCCTCAGTTTATGTTCGTACTAATTATGGTAACTAATCGATCGGTCATGCTGGTCAGCGACATTCATTCAGTTGTCCTGCTCAGATGGATGAGACAATTCCACTTGAATCATGCTTTAAGTCTAGCTTTGAGACATAAAAAAATTACTGCACCCGGAAACTTCATTCCTTATTATTGCGATTCAATGCTATAGAGTTTCATGCCGACTTAAAGAACAAGCATAACAATAAACGCGAAAATCTCCACTGGAAATAGAATACTTGATAACTAGAACTTTCACTTGATAACGAACCTGGACCAAACAAAAAGAGAGGTTAATGATATTCGATATCATCTAAATAGGGAAAGAAACCCTGGCCTAACAAGATAGATTCTCGGTGTTTGAGGAACTTATTGATTAGGGAGACTGATGTGAAAGCGGAATGCCTATCGTCGTGCCTTTGTTATGTTGGCTCTCTCTCTTCGTTTGGTCAGTCAAAAATGCCTAACTCTTTTCGGTATGTATCATGTATCTCTGTCGTGCTGTAGATATCTCTATCATATCTCACTATTTTAGTTTAGTAAGAAGGGAAAGCTAGCTAACTTAGAACGCTATAATAGTGTGGCATAGGATAGGAAGGGGGACCAAGTTTATTTGGATGAAAGAAGAGCTTCAAGGATGCCTATTGTCGCAGCAAGAGACACTATCCTAGGATGTGCCTCTACGTCCCAAGCGAGGACCCTTGAACTTGACGGAACATGATCCAGATGGATTCATAAAATTTGTCTAGCTTGTTCGATAGGGAGGGAGAGAGGTAATAGTGCTTTCTTAGGAGTCCTCGTCTTCTTAAGGATAAGGAGAAGGAAGAGAGATCTTACCAGAGGAACCAAAACTAGTTCCTTATTGATAAATGAAAATATCTTCCCGTCCCTATGAATAATAAATTGATTCAAAAACACTCCAAATGGCTTCTCTTCCTATAAGGCACTCAAAGGTCTGTTCGGGAAGACCAGGCCATCTAATTCTCCGAAAAGAATCAATTGAAAAAACCCCCCTATTTCAATTTCTTTACCACAAATAGGAAGTTTAGTCCGTTTAAAGAGAAGAGATCTTTTTCCTTTATTTCTTAATGAGCAATTGATGAGTCGATAATCGAACTAGCCTTGGAAATGGACTCGGCATAATCATCAATGGGTCTTTTAAGTCCTCATATATAGACTAGGAGCAAGAGTTTGTAGTTCGTCTTTTGGTACCACTATACTTCAATTGACATTCTCTTTTATTTTGTATCCTCTATTTGTTGATGAACCGATTGATGATTTATCATCCATTGGATGGTCATCTCAGTGATGAAAGACCCGTTGCTTGCTTCAACTTCTATTACGGAGGAGGATTCCTTATGTCGGGGTGACTTTATAGTGTACCGGTAGCGCTCATCAATGCGGTATAGACCCAATGAAGAGGGCAATTAAGAATGCAGATACGTCTGACCAAAGAAGCTTGGTGATGCACTAAAGAGTATAGGACTATGGCTACAGTCGACTAAAAAGTGACTCCAACTGATTATATAAATAAGTAAATAACACATTTAGGAAGGCATCGCCCTTACATGACTAAAGGGCCCCGGGCAAGCCAAAAGGGCATCGTCTTTTCACATGAGGTGGATACCCCCATATATACCTTCTTTCGAGCATCTTCCCCTCCTATAGCCAAAATGGAACAGCAAGATAGGCCAAACAAATTATAATATGCCTTTGGTAGTCACAATCATCAATAAAACATTTAGAGTGATGCCTGCTCGAGCTCGCACTCTAAACATTGAATAAACTATTCCACGACCTCGCCAAATTAAGATTACCTTTCATTCAGGAGCACAATCACAGGCATTGCCCAAAAAGTGAGCTTCAGATGGATTCCATAGTCATGGCATAAAATTGGAATCTTCACCACTAAATAAAAAATCAGAGTAGGGACTTGATCTGTTGTAGATGCTGCTGAAGCCCGAGCTACGGCTGTCCTGGCACAAATTTCTTTGGGATTGAAAATCATCTACTATCTACCACTTATTCTACTCATACTTAACTCATTGGCCACAGATCAAGGAGTCAGAATCCTTTGGTGCAACAATTTAGCTTCTTTTTGTATAAAGAAATTCGTTCTAGACTGGTTGTAGGGGCTAGAGCTTTCGGGCTAAAAATTTTACTGCCTTCAGGCCTTCTGTAAAGTTTCATCTTTTCTTTGATTAATTCTCTTTTCTGTCCATAGTTTGGGTTCCCCATTTATCTATCTGCCTGTGCTAATTTGAAATTCTTTTGTTTAGGGCACTTATTCCGAAAATTCTTAATATGTTATGACTCTGGCATACATCCAACTTGCAGTTGATGGCATTTTTGGCATCCTGACGGCTGGAAGAGTGGCAAATCCCATAGGGATGCCTCACCCGAGGCCGATTCCACACTATAGAATCTTCTAGAAGCAAGCTAAGCTACCTTCTAGCTAGCTCGTGCAATAAAAAAATCCCTTTACGCTTAGCTTACCAAGCAAGCTTGGTAAGCTAAGCAAGCTTGGTTCTTCGGGCACTATGGTAAGACATGGATCAATCACGATGATAATGGACTTCTTTGAGATGTAATGTTATAGAATAATAACAGTCCAGTTCCCTGAGCATTGTCCATTCTTGACCAAACGAAGGAGATATGAATTCTATTCAGGCGGGTAAAGGCTTGGCTTGATCGTGTGTTCTCTTCTGGTCGGGTCAGAGGCGAAGACTGGCATAGTTCATCATTCAGTGGTGGGGTGTTCATTGAAAATAATGCGCCGCCCAACGAGTGGAAAATTTAGGTGGAGTCTCACTCGGATGCTGGGGGGATCCATAGATCCGGATATAATCTCGCTCATAGATAGATAAAGAGTACCCATGCTAGCGCACTATGGCTTACGTTACACAGTTTATCGGATCAAATAGCCCTTCGTTCGGGCAACCAACCAAACCCGTCACATCCAATCCCGATCAATAACTTGGAGGTATGGCTGAGTGGCTTTAGGCATTGGTTTGCTAAATCGACATATAAGAAGAATGTATCATGGGTTCGAATCGCATTTCCTCTATCCCTATTTAGTAAAGCAATACCCAACCACGGGCGGGTAAAATCACGTGAGAGAAAGAACCTCTTGGTTGAGTCCCCCTGAGGACAGAATAGCACTACTAAGTGACTAGGAGTGGAGAGCCTCTGTTTTTTCTTGGTTGGTGGCATCTATAGCGAAGAACACCTGACCGAACGAGGGTCGGCCAGGGACTGGACTTGATGGCTCTCGATTCTTGAGAGAGATCCTCCATTGTGGTAGCGCGCTATTTGATGAAGAAAAAAAAACATTGGGAAAGTTTGTAACACCCCGCCTAATTAAATACCGGATGATTAGTCCTTTACTAAATTATAACCAAGGTGAATGGTTGGTTCATTCTTAGCATCACAGTCGCAAAATAAAAATTCCAATTTAACACCCTAAATAATTAAGCTAAGTGTCAAAATCATTTAAAACGTTATTTCCATTTTTATTTATATCCAATTATAAAAACCTTTAACAATAAACAGTTTAAGAGTCACACACATATTAAGACTGGAAATAAACATCCAAGAATTTAAGCATTCATACAACAAATACCAACTTTAAAACCATAAAGGAAAGCCATCATGATAGTAAATAAATCCCAACGAGTAAAATACTAAAGATAAATGAAAATAATCTCTGACAAATCTAACTAAATAAGAAAACGGGACACATGCCCAACTAATTAGAACCGAACTAAGAATCGAATAAGCAAGGAGATCGTCTAAGCAAATGGCCTGCAACTCCCGCGTAAGCTGCAACACGTCCAGTCCAAAGAACCTAAGCATGATGCCCCTGTGGCTGGGAACCAGTAATATATACATATATATACAAGAGAGAAGAGATGACAGGAAATGGGTCAGAGCCGGATTGTAAAACAGTTTAAAATTTAGTTTAGCAAGTATTTAAAATGCTTATAGGCTAATGCAACAATCATATTAGTACGCGGCACTCTCTTGAGAAATTCTCACCTCTCTTCTAGTGTGCACACCTACCGCACAATTAATTTCCAAAAGTTTAGCTTAACTTAAATTCCTCATAAGGTTTTATGCCGACAATTACTAGGCATAAGATAATTAATTTATGAAACTAAAGTTTTCACATGAATCTCATTTCATTATAAAGTCTTTCAGTATTGTCTCAAACTTTTCAGACACTTATAATAAAGTCGGAATATTTATTCATTACTTAACTACTTTTAGTCAAAGTAGAAAGTTCCCAATTTCAAGTCTATATATATACTCCAATAACTCATATAATATATATATACTATCGGCTCCCCACATAGAATTTATGGTGCTGGCATACTCTTCTATCAAGTCCTCGTATCACTCGTGCTAAGGGAAATACTAGTTTGGAATCACTCTCGAACCGTATTAACACAAAACACATACAAATTAAGGCGAAGAATCTTTAACAGTTCAAATATAAACTATCGACTACCTTCCTCAAATAAACTTCTACTTCTACTTATCTATTATGCAAATGGATATGGAACACTGTTATTAAGAGATCAATGTAAAACCTATGACATCCTCTTATTAATACCACCCTCTTTAGAGCATGAGTTAATTATGTGTGAAATGTACTTTAGACAACCAGACAGTATGTAAAACCTTATTACACAAACCTCTATTATGATATACGATACATTAAAAGCTTGTAAAAATTTCTTAATTTTTTACCCCCCACCCATTTTATCAATCCTGGTCATGTCATTATTCATACTCGACCTCATTGTTAGGGCTTCAAAGCTTAGCCTGATACCCTATTCTATCATTGGATCTTCGGATGTATGAGGATAATTTCTATGCATGCTTCTTTAGAATTGGAGGCTCTATAGGCATATAACGTCCAACTATCGAACATACTATGCTCATGGACTTTTGATTGCTCGACCACTTGTTAATTGGTTGGATAGTCTCCTATGAATTCAGCTACAAAGTCGGTCAATATCTTCCCATTGACTGTCGTCCTCAGTTGAAAGTGAATGTCAAACCTCTAAAGATCTACTGAAATTTTGGCATCCACCCATACAGATTGGCTTTGGGAAGGACAACCTTAAGGGGGAAATAAGTAATGACAAAAATTGAGTGGTCTTCTAAGTAGTGCTAAAGCTTTCGAGAAGCTATCACCAATGCGTAAGCCAATTTTTCCATCGTTAAGTAGTGCTACCCGGCATCCCGAAGCATTTTACTGGCATAATAAAAATGGAAATATTTTTCTTCTTATTCACAGGCCAAGGCCGAGCTAACCGCGTGGCTTGAAACTACAAGGCAGAGGTAAACATGGTCCACTTCTACCACTTTTTCCATTTTTGGGGCTATTTGGCGAGCCTTCTGTATGATCGACTTGAATGTCGAATCTACGTGGAAACAGTGGTAGGCATCAATGGGATGAATCCCCGACACATAGTATGGCTCCCACGCAAATACATCTAGGTTGTGATTCAGAAAGGAAATTAACTCCCCTCTTTAATAATCAGTCAATGTTGTACCGATCATGAACTTCCTTTCTAGTCGGCTTTCATAAAAAATAACCTCCTCTCGTGTTTCAATGACCCTATCAGTGGGGTGGATCCTGGTATCCTCCACCCTTGGTCGTTTATGTCGTTGTTTCTATTTCGAAGGAATAACCCCATCCAGGGGTGTCCCTAGAAGAATCTCTTTATCTTTTTATTTCTCCTTATTAGGTCTAATGGCGATGATGTAGCATTTTTGAACAATGTCTAAGTCACCTCTTATTTTCACTATGCCCTGATGTGTAACACACTTGAGTTGTTAGTGGTAAGTTTAAGGGACAACTCTTATAGCATGAAGCCACACTCTGTCAAGAATGGCATGATAGGGCAGATCAATATCTACCACTAGTTACTTAATGAACTTTGAAATATTCCCTGGCAAGACCACCTGCCCTAATGGCATAGTCATCTTCCCCGCGAAGTCGACCAATGGGATATTTGCTTCCTTCAAATCGTATATTTTGAGCTTGAGCTTGTTGTAGAGATCAAGATACAATACCTGCGTGGAACTCCCTTGGTCCATTAGTAACTCGTCCACATCCCAATTTGCAATCATCGCATTATGGTGTGGAGTTCTCACCCCAACCAAATATTCATCCGTGAAAGAAATGTGCATGTTATAATCGATGTCCTCTGGTCGTTTGTGCTTACCAACCTAGATTTTGGCATGATCTATTGGAAATCTTCCATTACAGTTGTGACCTTATTGAGATCCATACGAGCAATATTTTTTTAGATCTGTTTAAGGTTGGAAGCTCTGTGTATCACTTCAAACTGATGTCCTTTCTTGTTATCCAAGATGTTGTCTGGTTTTTGGTTTCTATTAGCGACAAGCTAGTCGGACTTCTTCTCTATATACTCTCTTAAGTGCCTAGCCTGGGCTAACTCCTCTAGTTGAGATTTTAGTGCCTTTCAGTTCTCTGTCTTGTGTCCATTTTCCTTGTGGAATGAACATTAAAGCGTGTTATTCCTCTTAGTCGAATCCCCTCCCATCTTCTTTGGCCACTTGAGAAACTGTTGATCTTTGATCTTTCCAGTCTCTTGTAGATCGGTTCCTTGAAAACTGTGCTGATGGATTTAAAATATTTGGATGAATCCACTTTGTCCCCACTCGTGGTACTATTTTTCTTCTTCTTTCCCTTATTAGGATTATTTTCCTTATCACCACATCTAATTTCCTTGGCGTGACCAATATTTTCCTGGCTAGTATGGACCACGTCCTTCACCTTAGCATACTTTTCAATACACAACATGAGATTGCCAATGGTGTCAGTCTTTTTTTTAGAGACTGGTGCAGTATGGAAGTAGCGGGTACCCCGATCTTAAAAGATGCCATGAAAAACTGCTCTGAGCAGTCTTCCACTTCATTGAACACTTTCCAATAATGCTTGACGTACTCGCGCAAATTCTCATGTGGCTTCTTTGTCATTATGAGCAGCGAGACCATCTTCTTCGAGTGAGAGATGCTAGTGATAATGCGAGTAGTGAAGGCCTCAACGAGGACCTCAAAGCTCTTAATGGATATGTATGGTAGCCTCTCAAACCACTTATGGGCAACATCGCCCAAGCTAAAAGGGAAAGTATGACACATCAGGGCGTCTTTGTGACTCCATAAGGTCTTGGCCTTCCTATACTGCCGAACGTGATTTATTGGGTATGTCTTGCCATCATATATTTTGAACTAAGGTGTTGAAAAATTCTTCAGGGGTTCCTCCTCCTCAATACCCCTTGAGAAATGAGACTTCATCTGGGTAATTAGAGCTGAGTGCTAGTCCATTTCCCATCGGACCAAACTCCTTATATGGTCCTTATGTCGCTCATTATCTCATTGCCACCTCCCTGGGTGACTTTCATATTTTAAATGCTCTTGGTCATGCCCGGTGCTCCTTCTTTAGGTGCGAGTCTTGCTCTCCCGAGGGCTAGGAGTTCGACCATGACATTTTGAGTTTTTATGGCGAAGTTCTCTCTCTAATATTTTTAGTCGCTACTGGAGATAAGAATTCTTATAGGTGTGGAGGCGAGTTGCCTCCTCCTGCTGTTGAGGACTCGCTTCATACATGTGGACCAGCCACAAGATTCGGGTCAACTTGGGCTGCCCGTGGCTTTCCTCGAAAAGCTGTTGCTCTGGACGAAACTTGGGATTCCATACTGGAAAACTTCAAACCCGACCCTGAGTGGAATTAGGTTAGCTCGCATGTCACTAGGTTGGGTGTACTGTTTGGGTACAGGGGTTGCTTTCGTGAAAAGGATAATCGTTCCCACAGATGATGCCAATTGTGAGTGCAATTAATAATAATTAATAAATTCTAGAAAACAATCAATAAAAGAACATAAAAATGTCACACAACACATAAATATACGTGGTTCAACAAATTCCCTATGTATACAGAAAGGTTATTGAGTTACTATTAGAGTCTCTCAAAGTTTGAAAATTACATCCCCTTAGCCATGGGGTATGGCTATATTTATAGTCGTGTATAACTACAACGTTTGAATTGATAAATGAACTCCCTTAGCTTACTATTGGATCATGTGGTGACTCCCTGGTTGTCTCGTCTGAAATTTTGGGTAACTGATATGAGCTTATTTGAAGGATAACTATCCATGTGATAAATGCTTGGATTAATGCTCCTTACTAATAGATAAGTCGGTCTAGAATTAGGCATTATTAGGCTTGCTCAGACAGGCTAGAGTTGGGCTCAACTGTGGTTTGGTCCCCCACAAAGGTCTTTACTGATGAGCCTTTACAAGGACATGGAGGTGTATTGATGCAGAAGGAGAGTATGATATCTTATTCTTCCCAATAGCTTAAGCCTCATAAGGGGAACTACCCCACCCATGATTTGGATTTAGCAATCTTAGTGTTTGCATTACGCATTTTAAATTATTATTTCTTAAGGGAAAATTTCAATTCACAGACCACAAAAGTTTACAGTATTTGTTCACACTGAGAGAGTTGAACATGAGGCATCGTCGGTGGCTTGAGTTTGTTAAATACTACCACCTTGATATCTAGTATCATCAGGCAAGGCAAATGTAGTGGAAGATGCCTTGAGTCGTAAGTCGACAGTCGAGTTAGCAATAATGTGGAAGGCGAAGTGGGGTTTTCTTTATACCGACGATAATCTATCACGTGCTTTTATGGTAGTTCTTAACATCACACCTAAAATCCTCATTCAGGTCGTGAAGGCACGGGTGAGAGATCATGTTTGCTAGGAAAATGTGAGGCGGATGTTGGTAGAGGGGGCAAAGCATTATTAAATTAGTTCGGATAGGGGTTGAGATTCCACGACAAGTGACATAGTTCCAAAAGTTGAGGAATTACGATGGGCAGTTATGACTGAGGCACATGGGTCACATTTTTTGGTACATCCAGGTAGGGATAAGATGTACCGAGATATGAGGTGCCAGTGTTAGTGGGCATTCATGAAGAAGGACACATCAATTGTTTTATTCAAGTGTGCCACATGCTAATTGATGAAGTTAAACCATCAACGACAATCAGGTGTTCTATAACCTCTCAATATTTCGATGTGAAAATGGGATATCATTTCCATGGACTATATTAAGGGGATACCTACATCACATTGGGGACATGATGCCATCTGGGTGATAGTTTACAGTTTGGCAAATGTAGCTCACTTTTTACCAGCTCAGACAAACTATACTTCAGAGCACTACGCTAATATTTTTCATGAAGAGATTGTGAATTTGCGTAATATACCATTAAATATTGTGTTGGATAGGGAAAATAAATTTGTATCCCACTTTTGAAGGAGTTTGTTTCAGGCGTTGGGGAGGAGTTGAGCTTGAGTACCTCGTATTACCCACAGACGAATGGTTATTTGCAGAGGGTAAATCAGGTGTTGGAGGATATGTTGCGGATATGCATTTTGGACTTCAAAAGGTAGTTGGGAGAAGTATTTACCATTGGTGGAGTTTTCTTACAACAACAGTTACTAGATTACTATCGGTATGGCACCTTTAGAAGCATTGTACGAGTGGCCTTGTCATTCACCCTATTGTTCATTAGAAGTGGGGGAAAACAAGCTTATCAGATCGGAGTTTATCCATTATACTTAGAATAAGGTGGAGATGATTCGATATAGGATTAATTTTGTCCAAGATCGATAGGAGAGTTATGTTTATCCAGACCGGAGGCATTTGGATTTTTAGGTTGGTAACCAAGTGCTACTCAGGATGTCTGCCATTAAGGGAATGATGCAATTTGGGAAGAAATGGAAGTTGGCTTCCCGGTATGTGGGATCGTTCCCTATTATTGATAATATTGAACCACTACCATATCGGTTTGCTTTACCATATTATATGTAGAGAATTCAAAACATTTTCCATGTTTTGGCATTTCGGAGATTTCTTAGAGATGAGTTGGCCTACCAACGTGTAGATTTTGACGAGATTGAGCTCTATCCAAACGTGACTTATAAGGAATGTAGACTTCATTCTGATATTGTTACTTTAGTATGAGTTTAGTGGGGACACCATAACAAGGAAGAGTCGATGTGGGAGACGGAGGATGACATACAAGAGAAGTATCCGGAACTTTTTGAGTCAGGTAAGTTTTGAATTACGAGGGAAAAATTCTATTATTAGGAAGTACCCCGTGTTTTTATAAAATTTAAATCAATAAATTTTAATAAATAAACTACGTGAATAAACTACTTGAATATGATATGAATGAATATGTGATCCAATTATGTTGAATGTGTATATCAGTAGATAATTAAATTGCATGGCACTTGAATTATTATTATTATTATTTCCAGATAAGCATAACATAAATGTGTAATTTTTGGTAGACATTATTTGGGTGCATTATAAAGTAATATGAGAAACCATTTAGGCATTTTAAACATATTAAATTGGGCCCGAGGGACAGCTATACCTTGAAGGGAGATTTTGGACAAATTTTAAAATTATTCTAGGTTTTTTTGGGGGCTCAAAATTAGGTATTAAACGGATATACGATATTAAGGATTTAAGTAGGCTAATAACCCAACCTAATCACATATTCTATCCTCATTAGAGTCAACCTAGCATCCCTACACCCTTTAGTGGAAGTTACAAGGGTTGGATAAGAAGGGAGGAATAAGGTGTGACACCCCGCCTAATTAAATACCGGGTGATCGGTCCTTTATTAAATTATAATCAAAGTGGACAGTCGGTTCATTCTTAGCATCACTGTCGTAAAAATAACTTTTCCAATTTAAACACCCTAAATAATTAAGTGTGGGTACCCTAAATGTAGAACTATGGGCCTGGACGAGTAGCCCAGCTCTAGCGGTCCAAAGTCCAGGCCCCTTATCTTTTATAATTAAACCAGTCTCCCCCCACGATCCCATAAAGGGAAATTATGGGAGAAATGGGAAACGTGGAGGAACCCATCACCCCCACTCATCTACATGCACATGTATATATTAAACCCTAGGTCCGGGGCAAAAGGACAAGTTTTATTCTCTGTAATCACTCTCCGGAGTATATAAAAATAACATCGACTGCACCACCGTGGACGTAGGCACATTTTGGCTGAACCACGTACATCATTTGTTGTGTGATTGGCCTCTTCTATTACTTGTTCTTTTCTTCATAATCTTTCTCTCATATTTATTTGTGTTGCATAACAATTGCTTCTACAATTGGCGCCGTCTGTTGGAAGCGTTCATCTTTCCCTGAGAAGAGCCCACATCAAGAAAAGAGTTTAGGATGTCTGGTCACAGCAGCAATGCCCCCCAAGCGGGAGATATACAAGAACCACCTGCTCCTCGCAGGATTAGGTCTGAAGTCCGGCATTCAGATCAGAGAGCTAGCCTGGAAAGACCAGCCTCAGAAGAAAGTCAGGGACCAATAAGCTCCACGCAGATATCCAGGTTGATTGATGCGTACGAGGCAAGGCTCCATGAGCAGATAGAGTTTTCTCGTAGGTATGATGCTGAGAATTCTCGTTTGAAAAGAAGGCTGGAAAGACTAGAAAGGGAACTTCGTCCTGATAATCGGAGACGCCCATATCGTACTCCTAGCCCTCAGGCGAGCAAGTCTCGCAGCCGAGGAAGGAGCCCTAGGCGATAATCTCAAAGGGACGTAAGAGGCGAGTCAGATGATGACCTCCACGATCAGCTACAAAGAGATCGCCTCCACCAGAGCCCTGCTCGCAGCAACGAGCTCATACGAAACATGGTCCAAAGGGAGATGGACCAGCATCCCGCTCACCACGGGACAAGATCAACTAGAGAACTCGCGAGGCGAGCTCTCAAAACCCAGATGAAGTCACCTTTCACAAAAGAAATCGAAGAGGAGGAAGCTCCCAAGAAATTCGTCATTCCAAGGTTCAAGTTTTACGACGGAAAGACTGATCCCATCGATCACGTCAGGCAATACCGACAGGAAATGACCCTCTGGAGTCACCGTGATGCCCTGATGTGCCGTATTTTCCCCTCGAGCCTTCATGATGCAGCGCAGAAGTGGTTCGAAAGGCTCCCCCACCGGTCGATTAAGAATTTCAAATCCCTAGCCGAAATCTTTACGGCCCGATTCATTACCAGTAGCTCCCATCCCAAAAGGACGGATTCTCTACTGATAATGAAGAAAACGCCTCAAGAAACCCTCCGAGAATACGCGAAGAGGTACTGGGATTTATTCAATATGATCGAAGACTGCGCGGAGGAGGTGGCAGTGGCCTCCTTCAAAATTGGGCTCCCTAATTCTTGCCTCCTCTACCAATCCCTGACAAAGAAGGAAGCTATGACCATTGACGACCTTATGGCCTGAATCGAGAAATACGCAAAGGTGGAAGATGTCACCCGCTCTAATACAGGAGAAAACGGTCGAGCTAAGCTCACTACCAAGGTAGGTGAGAAAGCTGAGAACCAGAAGAAAGGAGGAAAGAACGGGGGCAAGAATGGCTCCAAAAATGGAGGGAACCAGGACGCATCGAAAGCATTCCAGGCGGTCAACACCGTCTTCAAAGAACCAATTTACAAGGTTCTCGCGAAGATCAAGGATGAGCCATTCATCAAGTGGCCCAGGAAGATGGGGGGAGATCCTTCGAAGAGAACCAATGCGTTGAGATGCGCTTTACACAAAGAGGGAGGGCACAAGACCGAGCATTGCAAAGATCTTAAGTCTCACCTCGAAGAGTTGTCCCACTCCGGGCATTTGAACGACTTTGTGGAAAAAAGGGCAGAGAAAGTGACTGCCAACAGAGAGATGAGACCCAAAAATGGGCTGGAGGATGATGCTGTACACGAGTTCGTCGTAATTCACGGAGTATCTGACGTCAAACAGATACAAGAGAACTCATCTCGGATGGAGCTGATAAAACTTACAGCGGTAATGCAGGCCTTTCAAATCGATCCAGCAAAATCACAGTCGGGAAAACATCGACGAGTAGAGGACGTCAACTGTAACAAGCATATTTTTTTCACGGATGAAGATTTGATGGGAGTAAGGACCCCACGTCATGATGCTCTGGTCATTACCCTCTGGATAGCCAACTTTGACATCGACAAGCTACTCGTCGATCAAGAAAGCTCATCCAAAGTAATGTACCTCGACCTGTTCTGAAAATTGAAGTTGAGCATCTCCGACCTAAAGGAAGCTACTGTTCCTTTGGTCGGCTTCGCTGGGAAAATGACCATGCCTCTAGGCAAGATAGTGTTGCCAGTTCGTTCCGGGAACGTCTCCAAAATGATTGAATTTTTGGTAGTTGACATCGAATCGCCATACCAGGCCATCCTCGGCAGAGGATGGCTTCATGCAATGAAGGCGGTCTCCTAGACCTACCATCAGAAGCTCAAGTATGTAACCGAGCGAGAAGTAATGGAGATCCACGGCGACCAAGCAATGGCAAGGAAGTGCTTCATAGTAGCCATCCGACCAAAGCCAGAGAAGAAGGTTGGTCAACCCAGTGAGAAAGTTGAAGAGGGTGTGATACCTTCTAAATAACAACTAAAGTATGCAAGACCAGGAGTAGAGGAGACCAGGCTCCTCCCCTCCGAGTGTGTCATCGAGGACCTGGTAGAAGTTGTAGCCGAAATTGGTAATAGTAGCAGAGTATTCCTGATTGGAGCATCTCTCACCGATCGAGAACAGAAGGAGTTGATGACATTGCTGAGACACAACGTAGATGTATTCGCATGGTAACCATACGAGCTTCCTGGCATTGATCCTGGTATGGTCTGTTATCAGCTGCACGTTGACCCCACATTCAAGCCAGTCACGCAGAAAGCACGAAGAGTTACACCTGAGAAGGCTAAAGCGGTCGAAAAGGAGGTCAAAAAATTCCTGGATGCAGGATCCATACGGGAAGTACAATTCCCCAAGGGGTTGTCCAACCCAGTAGTGGTTCCGAAGAACAACGGGAAGTGGAGAGTTTGCATCAACTGCACTGACCTCAATAGAGCTTGCCCAAAGGATAGTTTCCCTCTCCCAAAGATAGACCAACTAGTAGATGCCATTGCAGCTCACGAGCGGATGAGTTTCATGGACGCATACTCAGGGTATAACCAGATCCCCTTGTATGCCCCAGACCAGGACAAAACGACGTTCATCACGACGATTGGGTTGTATTGCTACAAAGTCATGCCATTTGGGCTCAAGAATGCAGGGGCAACCTACCAGCGGCTGGTCACAAAAATGTTCAAAGATCAAATGGGAGATACAATGGAGGTCTACATCGATGATATGCTCATTAAGAGAAAGAAGAAGGAAAATCACCTCTCAGACCTGTCAAAGACATTCGAAATCCTCAGGAAATACCGAATGAAGCTTAATGCGAGCAAGTGTTCCTTCGGTGTCCAGTCAGGAAAATTTATTGGATACTTAGTTAGAAAGAGAGGCATAGAAGCTAATCCGGACCAGATCGATGCAATCAACAAGGAACAACCACCTCGAACAGTCCGGGACGTGCAGAAGCTCCATGGAATGCTCGCTGCCTTGAATCGCTTCATCTCCAAATCCTTCGAGAAGTGCAAGCCTTTTTTTCGGCTTCTAAGAGGGAATAAACCAATAGAATTGAGCCCGAACTGCTCGCGAGCATTGGAAGAGCTCAAGTCTTACTTAAGCTCTCCACCACTGCTTGTCATACCACAACCAATGGAGTCTTTGTACCTATACCTCTCGGTATCCAGTCACACTGCCATCTTGGCGTTAATAAGAGAGGTCGAAGGAATCTAGCACCCCGTTTACTACGCGAGCAAGACCTTATTAGACACCGAGCAAAGGTACCTGCCATTAGAAAATCTCGCCTTTGCACTAGTGATAGCCTCAAGGAAACTAAAGAATTATTTTGAAGCCCATACTATAATCATCCTTACTTCGCACCCCCTTAAAGCGATCCTGAGGAAAGCGGATTTATCGGGCAAATTGTCTAAGTGGTCAGTCGAGCTCGGCCGGTTCGACATCCAATTTCAACCAAGGACCGCTATCAAGGGTCAGATCCTCACTGATTTCATAGCCGAATTCACTGGCGAAGAGCTCCCCAACCAACCTCAACCAACAAAGCAAGAAGAGAACCCAGTAACAGTGGGAACCTGGAAACTATTCATTGATGGAGCCTCCAACTCAAAGGGGGCAGGCGTAGGCATCGTCCTCGTCACCCCAGAAAACACCATCCTTGAGCAAGGGATCAGGCTTGGATTTGCAGCCTCCAACAATGAAGCAGAGTACGAAGCTCAAATATCCAGTCTCCAAAAGGCGCAAATTCTGGGATCAAAACGTTTATAGGTGTTCAACGATTCTCAACTAGTCTCCAATCAGATAAGTGGAGATTACAATGTGAAGGATGAAAGGATGGCAGCATACCTCGCCCTGGTGAGGAAACTAATGATGAGCTTTGAGGAGATCAACATCCAGCAGTTTCCCAGAGGGCAAAATAGTCATGCTGACGCCCTAGAAGCCCTAAGCTCGGCAGTTGATTCTAGTCTTAAAAGGCTCATTCCCATCGATTTCCTCATTCGTCCAAGCATTAACCACAACAGCAAGCTGCCAAACGTGGAACAAATACTCCAAGTGGGATCAGCCCCTAGCTGGATGGACCCCTTAAGAGACTATTTAAAGGAGGGCACGCTCCCCGAGAATAAGAAAATCGCCCACCAGATAAGAGTCAAAGTTGCTCGCTTTCACTTATCCACAGGAGGCGAATTGTACAAGAAGTCCTTCTTCGGTCCCTACCTTATATGTGTCCACCCAGGCGATGTCGAGTAGGTGTTGCGCGAGCTTCATGAAGGAGTCTGTGGAAGTTATGTTGGAGGAAGGTCTCTAGCCTTTCGAGCAATGAAGGAAGGCTATTGGTGGCCATATATGCAAAAGGACTCCGCAGTATATGTCCGTAAATGCCCTAAATGCCAGCTTCACGCTCCAATGATCCACCAACCAGCCAGCGACCTAAAATCCCTGACCAGCCTGTGGCCCTTCGCCCAATGGGGGATGGACATCGTAGGACCACTACCCACTGCTGGCGGCAATCGCAAATACCTGTTGGTTGCGACTGACTACTTCACCAAATGGATCGAGGCAGAACCATTGGCAAACATCCGAGACGCTGACATGATAAGATTTATATGGAGGAATATAATCACTCGATTCGAAATCCCCAGAACCATCATCACTGATAATGGGACACAATTCGAGAGTGGCCCCTTTCAGGACTTCTGTAACGAGCACGGGATCAGGCACAACTTTAGTTCGGTGGCCTACCCACAGAGCAATGGGCAAGCAGAAGCTTCCAACAAAACTGTGATCGATGGACTGAAGAAGCGACTAGAGCAAGCCAAGGGGGCATGGGCAACCGAGCTACCCCATGTTCTGTGGGCATACCGAACAACTCCTCGACGAGCAACAGGAGAAACCCCATTTTCCCTAACATATGGCATGGAAGCAGTCATTCCACTAGAAGCGGGCTTGCCTACAATGAGGTCCAACCTTGTCGACCAAGGCCAGCATGATGGGGCGTTGCTCGCTGAACTCGACCTCGCCGACGAGCGTAGAGAACTAGACCTATTGAAGCTTGTGAACTATCAGCAACAGCTCGCAAGGCATTACCACCAAAGGGTTAATCCAAGAAGATTCCAAGTAGGAGACTATGTTCTAAGGAAGGTCCTGGGCAGCACAATAAGGTCATCAGACGGAAAGCTAGGACCAAACTGGGAAGGACCATTCAAAGTAACTAGGGACGACCTGCAAGGTGCATATCATTTGGAAACAATGGAGGGCAGAGGGATACCACGAGCATGGAATGCAGCCAATCTCAAGAAATTCTATTTTTAGATTCTCAAGGAATTCTATTGTTGAATCTTTTTCTTGTATTTATTATGTGAAAGGAACAGTTCATTCCCCTTATTACTAATGAAATCAGTAGCTGCATTTTATCACACATATTTTTCCAAATCACAGGCACAATGGTCGATATAGAAGGGGGATACCCCTCCTCAGGTCATCGTCATGAAACACGAGATACCTCTTAGCATTACCCCTGGCAATATATAAAGCCCTACAGAGGATTCTTAGGCAAAGTGACCAGATTTCATACTGGCCATCAAACCTACTTTGGTTGAGCAAAATCTTGACCGGATGAAGACATCGAATACCAGGTGTGTCCTCGCCAATTGCCCTACTTAGGCTTAAGGAAGTGTGACAACACAACCTAAAAGGTAAAATGGGGCACAATGGTATTTTGGTATTATACTGGACTGGGGGGACACTTGCATGGCAAAAAAAAGAATTATGAAGCAGCAAGAATATAAAAAGATTGGATGAATATGTTTAGTCGGCAAAGATGCCCAAAACATACACTTTTCATTAATCTCTTACATTTACAACAGTGATAATATATGTCTATTAGGCGACGCTCTCCCAAAGCATTTACATTATCAAAAAAGACAAAAGAATATTTACAACAACAATAATACACGTTTAGTCGACGAAGCTCGCCCAAGGCGTTGACATTATCAAAAGAAAAATGACTTGCAAAAAATTCAAGCAGGTGGAAGCCTCCGAACGAGATAGTCTGCCACTCTAGCTCTTCGTCCATCATCAGGAGCAGGGACCAGCTCTTCCACAACTTCATCTGCGTCCGACTCTAACAGTTGTCGAGGAATGGCATCAATAGGATCCATCTATCATCCCTCCTGAATGGATTGGGCATCAGAGTAGAGGAGGACATCTCATGACGATACCACAAAACTGAGTTCCTCGGGACCTGGAGTTCTTTCAAGGCACTCAACCACCCTCTGATAAAAGAAAGTTCTTCGAACTCGGATAATCTTGTGGGATCATCTAACCAGCCTTGGTCATAACCGTTAGCCCATGCTTATCGAGGACCCTTCTTGAATAAATGCCGCAATCGAGTAATGTCCCTTTGAAGCCCAGCAGCAGTTACATATGCTCGGTGGACATCATCACGGAGCTCTTCCATCTCCTTATCCCGCTGTTCTTCAGCCTCCCTGTTCCTTCCCCTGGTGATCCTACCATCTCGCGGGAGGGGAGGGCGAGTGGAACCTTGCGGCATAGGAGGAGTACTATGAGGTAGCGAAGACGAGGCGCCTTGCAGAATCGTTGAAGCAGTGCTCGGCGCATGCTCTCTAAGTTGCAGGACCTCCCTCTTCAGATTTTCATTCTCCTGCTGCAGGAATTCCCCAACTTGATTTATCTCGGTGGCCTCCAACAATCTCGCTCTCAGAACATTGACTTCCTCTTGTACAGAAGCGCCAATATCACCCATCTCCTGGAGCCTGTCCTTCAGCTTGGCCACCAGCTCGGACTGATCCTTATATTTTTGGTTCCTTGACTTAACAAACTTGTAAAGCCTAACAAAGGCCTGGCGAACCTGAGGACTGGCATTAGGACCAAGGGTCCTACCCAATTGAGATGTGTGAGGAATATAGTCTTCTACATCAGTCAACTACAAGACATAAAAGTGCAAAGAAAAGAGAAATCAATCAATACATTAGAAAAAGAAGCCTCTTTATTTCATTATTGAAGGTCAAAGTACATCGAGCAAGAAACAAAAAATTACAAACAAAAGTACAAAAGAAATCCTAAAGAGGGATTAACTAGCAACCTCAAGCTGCCCAGGGGTGGCTGGCTGCTTCCCCTTATCAGCAACAGCAGAGGCATCCCCCTCTATAGAGATACCCTCGTTTGCCTGGGCAGAACCAGCATCGGCATGAGTTGTCTGAGAAGTAAGATCAACACCCTCGATGGATGGGGCAGGGGCTTCTTCGTCCACGATTGGCCTTGGACCCGGGTCATGATCATCGAACAGCGGAGACTCAGGATCAACACCAGCAGCCAAGAGGGCCTTGTTCTAGCCTTTCTTGAAGTTCAAACGGCTGATATAGCCTATCTGAACTTCGGCGTCTTCATAAGCCGCAGCCCATCCGGAGTTGTACGAATCTTCCTTGATGGTGGCTACCATGGACTCCTTCTCCTTTAGCTGCTCGGTCAGGGCCCTGTTCTCCTCTACCATACCCAACTTGCTCAAGCAGACTAGGTCATAGGCCTGCCTCAGCTCGCTCAGCTCCTTCACCATCGCATCCCTCTCTCGGTTGGAATTGATAAGTGCCAGATCAGAGGAAGCTCGGGCGGCATCAGCAACCTTCAGGTCAGCCTCCAGTCGAGAACCCCTGACTTCCAGAGCAGACTTCTACTGCTCCAGCTCTCCATTCATCCTCACCAACTCATCACGAGAGCGATAGAGCACCGCAAAGTTCGCCACAAACTGCCAAAAATAAGGAAGGAATCAAGAAGGAGAAATAATTAAAACTTGTTAAGGAATGGAAAAGGGAAAGAACCTTACCAAGGCCAGTCTCTGGCTAGCTTGGAGAGCTAATTGATCAAACCCCAGTGCCCTCTGGCGATCTGCAGGTAGAACTGCCCTCTCAATTAGTGCAGGGGCCAGCTGATGAGAAGTGGCAACCGAGGCCCCCTCGGGCAAAGCTGACACCAGGACCAAGGCTTGCCCACCCTTCATCCTCGACTCCATCTTCCTCCTCTCTTCCTCTCTCTCCCTCTCCATACTTTTCCTCTCCTCCACCTTCTTCTTTTCCTCCACTTTCTTCCTCTCCTCCTCCTTCTTCCTCTCCCTCTCTCTCAACTGCTCTTTTTCTCTCCTCTTCCTCTCTTGCTCCTGAGTGAAAGACCGAGAACCAGTAGTCACGGCCCTAGAAGAAGACTTTTGTTTCTTCGACCTTTGTGCAAGAAGAACATAGTCCTCATCATCATCGTCTCTAATCAGGTTCTTCCTTGGAGGCATATCTTATCCTGAACTGCTGGTAGTGCTCGACGAGTCTTGAGCTTCGGAATCCTCTCCAGAAGAACTACTACTGTCAGAACTTCCTACACCACTTACAGCACCTGCAGGCTCGCCCTCAAAGCTGCTCTCCTCTTCGTCCAACTGGATAGGCTCAGCTGTAACCTCTCCAAAGGAATTGAACTCCGGAACACTGTCCACAGGTCGTGCTATGAAGCTGTAGCATGTGTTCTTGTACTCGAGCAAAAAGGAAGCAGATCTTGGATGATCGTCGTCACCCAGAGGCTCCCTAATATTCCAAGCTTTCACCAACTCCGAGATACGAACCTCGCTGAGAGCAGGCTCCAAATTATTTGTCCTCGCTGTAAAAGAAAGAGCAAAGAGAGGTTAGAAAAGTCACAAGTCAGCAAAGGTTGAAATAACAGTGCAAAGTATACCTATATATTCTTCCCCATAAAAAGGGACAGTGAACCTCTCAGACCTCGACCCATCAAACTGGGGAGGGAACTGCCAATTCCTGACAAGGAAACCCTCTTGCCAGTAGTCCTTATGGGAATCAGGTAGGCTTACTACCAATACCCAATCAGGACTCCTAGCTTTGAGGTATAAGACACCTGAGCTAGTTCGAGAGAAGGAATAACAGAAACAGATCTCGGCAAGTCCTAACCTAGTACCATACAACTGGTTTATTCTATGGACGCCATTTACTATCTTCCACACATTGGGCGAGCACTGTGCGGGGACAATACTGAAATAACCAAAAAAATGCAGAAAAAGATCATTAGGGGGAAAAGTAAGTCCCCCTGGTAAAGCAACAAGACATGGATCTAGTGGGCATCCTCTATATCCCTAACGTTCCTAGGAGGGGAGGCACAACATTCAATATCTACCCACTCAGGAATATTGTAGAACTTCCTGAACTCAGAGATTGACCTATTTCCCATCTTCGCCATTGAAAAACTCAAAGAAACTCTACAAACCAAAGAGAAAGTGCAGAGAAAGGTAACGAGAAACTTACAAGACAGAAGATCAGTTCGAGTGATGAAGAAGCACGAGCTCAAGACGACTAAGAAGCAATGGGAATGGGGATTCAGAGAAGAAGGTACGAGGCACTAAAGCTCTCAGAAGAAGGAAGAGTACTGGTAATGCTGAAACGATGAATGGAAAAGTGGCTGTCCCAACAAAGCCTTCAATTCTAATCATAGCGCAATAGCGAAGCGGGAGCCGCCAAACAAACTGCACAGTTTTCGAAGAATCACAAATCAGCCATGATGGCTGCTCATTTAAATCTATTGGACCCATAAACATGGCCCAACAAATTTAGGGGCAATTGTGGGTACCCTAAATGTAGAACTATGGGCCTGGACGAGTAGCCCGGCTCTAGCGGCCCAAAGTCCAGGCCCCTTATCTTTTAGAATTAAACCAGTCTCCCCCCACGATCCCATAAAGGTAAATTATGGGAGAAATGGGAAACGTGGAGGAACCCATCACCCCCACTCATCTACATGCACATGTATATATTAAACCCTAGGTCCGGGGCAAAAGGACAAGTTGTATTCTCTGTAATCACTCTCCGGAGTATATAGAAATAACATCGACTGCACCACCGTGGACGTAGGCACATTTTAGTTGAACCACGTACATTATTTGTTGTGTGATTGGCCTATTCTATTCCTTGTTTTCTTCTTGATAATATTTCTCTCATATTTATTTGTGTTGCATAACAATTGCTTCTACATTAAGCTAAGTGTCAAAACCATTTTTTTAGACATTACTTTCCAAATTTTATTTTATAAACCAACATTTAAAACTTTACATAATTCATAGATAAAGAATCACACAACAACTATCCTGGTACATATAATCCAAATAATTAAACATTCAACTAATTGATTCCAACATTAAAACTTAAAGGAAAACATCCTGATAGTAATAAATCCTAAAGTGTAAATACTGAAAATAAATGAATCACAATATCCAATAAAACAACTGAATGATGGAAAAAGGGAGACACATGTCGAACTGGATAAACTAAATGCTAGGAGTGGATTCAAGAAATGAGGTCGTCTAAGAAAGAGGCCTGCAACTACCACCTAAGCTGCAGCGCGTTCCTTCCAAAGGATCCTATGCAAGACTCCCCTATGGCTGGGCACCTGTAATATATACATATATACAAGAGAGAAAAGAAAATAGAAACGGGTCAGAGCCCGATTATAAAAACGATTTAAAATTTGTTTAGCAAGTACTTAAAATATTTACTGGCCAATGCAACAACATATTAGTGCGACACTCCCTTGAGAAATTCTCACCTCTCTTCTAATGTGCACGCCTATCGCACTAACCTTCCCAACGGTTTAACGTATCTTATCTTAGGTTGCTCGTAAGATTAAACTGACAAATCCAATTATTTAAGAGGTTAATTTCATTTGACAACAAAGTTCTCATTTAAACCTTATTTGCTAATAAAGTTTCTCAATAACATATTATACTTTTCAAACACTTATTCCCCCATTGAAATAATTAATCATTTCTTACTTACCATAAACACAGTAGGTAGTTTCCAAATTCCAGAATTTAATATATATATTAAATACTCATATGATATATATATTCTAACAGCACCCCACATAATAATTATGGTGCGGGCATACTCTACTATCCAGTCCCCGTATTACTCGTACTAAGGGAAATACAAGTTCGGAATCACTCTCGAACTATATTAACACAAACACAAACAATATTGAGGCGAAGCATATATTCCAAGTCTCTAAGAGGTCAGCACATGCCCCCACGTCTCTTAGGACCGTCTGACTATCGATCATATAGCCTGTACCAAAGGATTTATATCTTCTAGGGTACGAGTCAATATCCCCCATAAAGGCACATCGAGATAAGACTGTCTCAGCGCGGTAACCTCAGGGATAGCAAGTAGCACGGGCATGATTTTCACACGTATATAGTATATGCATAAACACAGTCATACAAATATACTACTATTACCATATCAAGTTTAGGTAAATACCCACGACCCATAATTATGATATTTGTCCTTATTACTCTTTATTTAGTTATCAGGTATAACGTTTGCCTCTTATCTTAATTCGTGGGATTATCCCAACTTATCAAGTGATACTCGTGGATTTCTATCCTCCCAAGTATAATTTTAGTAGGTACTCATTTATTTTCCAACATAACTACCTTACGCATCTCCCCCTTTAATACATAGTTCCATCGTCCCTTATATGTAAACATCTCCGTAAAATGTAAATCTCGTCTTACATTAAAGGTTTCATATTTTTAATAAGTCCTACTGGTCTTCTTTATCTCCCAAGATATTTTAATAAGGATGTCCAAAGATTATTACTCATTTAAATTGAATTCAACTATTTAAAAGGGGAAATATGAGTCTTCCAGGAGGGGTCGATTGATCGATGGCAGGAGCTCGATCGATACTCCTGGTTCGATCGATCGATCAAACAGGTATGGCGAATCTGCAGAATACCAGTTACGGGTTCTATCATCCAACATCATCCAAATCCATATTTTTAACTCCCAAACTCCCAGAAATTTATACCACAAACATTCTAAACCCAAATGGACAATATTCTACGTAAGGCATGTGAGTTTTCAACAAGAATCATGGATTAAAGTGCCAAAATTTATGCAATTATCATGAACCCTAAAAATTTCTTTAACTTAATTCAAATCATTCTTTTTCTAGAATTTCTACTTCTAATCCATCATAAATCCGTGGTTCAACCTCTACATGTGAAGGGGATTTCCAGATTATCAATTATATCACTACAACATGCAATTTCTAATCTCCAACATGGGTTTTCTTTCATAGAAACTCATCCTAATCAACCCCAAACTAACATGAATGAAGCATTAACGAAATTAAGCAAGATAAATACTTGCCTGGGAATTTTTGGTCTCTGATTTGTGCTGAAATCAGTGTGGTTGTGATCCTTGTGACGTGATCTATCGTTTGGCGGCGACGGTGGTGCAAACGGAGGAAATCTTGGCCTAGAACTCTTTGGTAAGCTCTTCCTTTCCTTCTCCAATGGCCGTCACTTGTTTTTGGTTGTGTTAAATCTAGAAGACAACCGTAATCATCTGATATAACCTTGTAATTTTCGTGGGTTTTCAGGCCTAAAAATGTAAAATGTCCAAAGCGCCCTCCCGGAGTGTTAATTAAGCCTTAAAATGCCCCGAGACCCAAACTAAACCTCCGGGTACATTATTTTGACTCTCTCGACCCTTCCGGACACTTTGGCGCACTCGAAACTACCATACGGGAAAATTATAATTTATTCACTTTTATTAATCAACATTTAGTCCCAACACGACACGGGCGCGTCCCGACTGAATTTCCATAATTGTCATTTTATTCACACGTGACAATTTTTATAAAATAAATCTCATATATTACTATACTCATCCAGTAACATTCAACAAATTTCCAATAATTACTAAATCTCGTCACGCTAGTAAATATTTAAAACAACATTCCTGATTAAAATTAAATTAATTTATCTCAATTAAATTTAATAAATCACTAAATTTAAAAGCCATAAAAATACGGGGTATTACATACTTCTCCCCTAATAATGGAATTTCATCCCGAAATTTGGAAAATAAGGCTTACCTGGTAGAATAATTATGGATATCTATTCAGTACGTAAACTTTCTACATAGTAAAGCGCTTAATCACTATATCCCCCGCCTCACAGCAAGCTTGATTAACATATTCATTGGAGACACTTCACGTGGTGCTCCTAACCGACAACATTCGCATAGGTCATGCCTATACATTATAAATTTCCATTATCTCACTATCATTGGGAGGCCGCACCTCACTACATGACAACTGCTCGGATTTATTTATATACAAAAACTCCCATTCTGAGAAAAAAAAACATACGAACATCTGGCCACTCTTGTTTGCCTAAAACATTGGTGGAATACCACCATAGTCGTTAGATTATTCTCGACCGATTCAAAATTCTGATTTTCCACTTACCTCTAAACATACGCAGAGGGAGAGTATTTAAGGTTTTTTTTCCACACCAAACCTTCAATAAGCACCTCGTTCACGACAAATAAGTACGAGTGCTTCCACGAAACTCTACCATTTTGTAATATCCTCCCCCAATTACCGCACTGTTCCACGTGTTAACTATCACCGTTGTGGAAACTAAATGATCACCAAGATTCTAAAATCACCTTCACGTGGCTCCACTACTCGTTAATCACCTTGTGCCTGCTCCTCAGCTATGGGTGATACCTCCTACTCGGAACGAAACGTTATTTCCACTGTTTCGTGAAATCCCATATCAAAGGTGGGATTCACAAATCTCATCCTGATTCAGAAAATAATACTGTGCCAGACCATGTACTGGCGCGATCCTTCCTTTTAAAGGAAGTCTGGGACACATTGGTTAATATTGTAAATCACTCCAAAGGAATGCCAACCACTTCCTTCTTGAGCGACTTAATCCACAAGTTCGGATGAACCCTTGATTTTTCCTTGAAGATGGAAACCCATCCAAGGACTTTACTGACTTTACCGACCTCTTCCAATTACAGGATTGTCGATAAACACAAAATTCTCTGGTTGATTCTCCTCTTCCAACTGAACCCTACCTATGGGCAGTGTATGTAGAGACTACTCACTACGTCCCACTATACATAGATCTTTCCTTGAAATGTCTCACATGAAGTGACACGTAATACTCCCCTTTCTTCCTTGGTGTATGCCGAAAGTTACGACCCGTGCTATTTTCTCCACGATGCGCACTTCTGGATCTTTTATACCATACTGACATCATCACTCTTTGTATGCGCAAGTCGCTCTCACATTTGACTAATAGTAACTCCGCTCCGGGTGTTCTTCATAATAATTAAATTCTACTCTATTCAAGGAATACCCCTTCTTAAATGGATTCCCACAGCCTTCCAATCAAATTAGGGTGTGCTATTCTAGTTTCACACTTATGTATGGATTATTTCCCCCTCATGTGACGTTAAATCCACTCTATCACTTCCACTTCGTTCTGCTAGTCCCACAAACATATATTTCACACGTCTATTACCACGTCCCTTCAACTCGGACGATTTTAACATCAGCTAACCAAGATGCCCACATTTTTTAACACCCCGACCGCCCTGGGAGAGCGAACGGCGTGCTACTCATCTGTAGAACTAACTAAATCCAACAAAATATAAGGAATAGGGCATTCATATTCCATGACAACAAAAGAGGGACAAAAAATCACAAACTCCTTCAGATAAGTACAATAATTTTCCCAAATAGGTACAACAACCAAAATAAATCACTAACGCTCTATTCATCAAAATAAATACAAGTCATACCTTGTATAACAAAAATTCTTTCCAGATACTCCATGCTAAAAATCATCCCAACTCTTTATTTACCTTGTGTTCTGAACGCGGTTACAACACTTGGGTACTCTCAATCACCCTAGAAATCAAAAATTTCAACTCCTCCTTATCTTCGTTCCACCCCTCACCACGTGGGGATAACTTTCAATGCTTTCTTACCACATAACCGGCTCCACGGGCCTTAAACAATGATTCAACTTATAACTTATAGATGTAATTACCTACCCCAAGTACGAACGAGGTACCGAACTCACGGACTAATGACCAAACATCTCCCTAATTCCAACCTTACACTAAGTTTCATGCGTGGGATGTCTCGCAAAGCGAAATCCAAACAAGGAACCCCCCGATACACTACTACCTAGCATTGTCGGTTATCGAAATACGTTAGGTACTTCGTCCATAGCATGCACCCCTTTATTCCGTCTCTTGACAGAAAAGTTACATTTCCTCCCGTAATTACACTTAACAAAGAACATCTCACCAATTGCACTATCGTTCAGTATTGGTTGGTCGTAATTGCATTCCAATAACCTTGAATACATACAATCAGAATTCTCGGAATCCCTTTCCCTAATAATAGGGGTATAACTCTTAACTCCCACATCTCTAGAGGATAGATATAACAATGCACTCTTTCTATCACCAAGTCCCGAGTGCCAAATATAATACTGAGTTAAATCTTTTTGCCCAATAGTAAACCCGATACATACTGAATCATAATGACAAAGTCCATACATACATCGGTATCGAATATCTCAAGCCCACTATCCCCTCCGAAGTCTCTAGGATAGATAATATAAGTGCGAGTCCGAACTTCTTACATGTGCAGCCTCGCCAAAACAAAAACATGTTGCACTAATGCAACCACTCCGATAGCCTTGCAATAATTTCCCACTATCGTACTAACCATTTCTATAACGTTGTAACAAAGATAATATCATACTCGTATATCGCATCACTACCACGAGTAACCTCAATAAAGTACATAACACTGTTAATATACTCATTCATCCTCCGCGGATAGCACTAAAGAAAAATCCCGCTACACTAGGGAAAAATATTCACATAATAATAACGTTTATAATTATACGCATTAAACTCGTCTCACATGCTAATCTAGCAATGAATAAAATATAGTGACTCGCTCGTGTCACATAAACACTCCTCATCCTCTGAGGATACAACTTATACTTCCTCCATGCCAATTGTCTTGACTGCACAAATGGTTTCCGGACGTAACACGTCTACCCAAACCAAACAAAACTACTTTAATCGTTGTCTTTTACTAAGCACCGCATTCTTGTCCCTTTACTCGCTTCGGAAAAATATTATCGCATGCGATCTCACTCCCTAAAAATACCTCAACACATAATCCACTTATCACCTGTCCTACTAACATGTTAGGATTATCCTTCTCTCGGTCTTTAGTAGACTCAATTCCTATTGACTACCTCGGTTATTCCCTTAGCCTTTTAGGCCCTAAAGGACATGTCACTGTCTATAATAGTCCTTATTGGATTTACCATCACTTGTTAAGAATTCAACTATTCGAATCATTTAAATGGGTCCCCTGATGTGTATCCACACGCCTTTTATGGTGCTACACCACAACCGTTGTATTTGGTCTTATTCTGGACTAAATTCTTCGATTCTTTTATCTTCCCCCCCCCCCCCCCCCCACAAAGGAGCATTTTCATCTTTATTGACAAAATACGACATTGTCAACCTCTGAATCGGCCGTCCATCAGAATTTCCTCTTTGAGTGTTATCAATTATTATTACGAGTCGATCTCCCACTTGGAGTCATTTTCTCCACTTGTATCTACATCTCACGATACAAAATTCGCTAACGGTTAAAATTCATATTCACAAATGGTCCTCTGTCACGTCCTCCTGTGATGAGTTCAGGGAAACGTTCACTCCTAATCCTGAACATCTGATGAAGGAACATACGGTCAACAGTGTACATAAGGTTCTCCTATAGACATAGCATTCCACTTTTAAAATTGGTGGTTGACTCCCATCATTATAACTTCGTTCCGGCAACCAAGAAAATTTTCTCTAAATTTTCACTTTCATTTAGATACACTCTGTCATATATCTAAACCTTTGGATACTTTACCTCCTTTGGTAAATACATACAATTCCCGTATTTCTAGAATTGCCACTGACAGTTCTCTACACGTTTTGTAACACATTGGGTGAGTTTACTCTCGCACTTCATTCGACTATAGAAGCATTTGGAAATCATGGTTGCGCCTTAGTCACCTTTCTAGTCTTGGCTTCTCGTGCCATAATGGAGGTGACCTCGACTACGGTCATCATCCTCTAATATATTTTATAATCTTAACTGAGCCCTGCCTCCTGATGTCCGCTTAACGGTCCTCTTCTGACATCCGTCATTGCTCGGCACACGCACACATCCGAACGAAATTAGAATTCACTAATGTATATACGTTATAGCAGGAGAACGAAACCTCATCAAAGAAATCGACAATCCTAAACATAGGTCTCTATATCAAACAAAGCAACGCTGAAAGCATAATAAGCCACACAGATACTAAAGGACACTAGAACTTGATGCTCTTATACCACCTGTGACACCCCGCCTAATTAAATACCAGGTGATCATTCTTTTATTAAATTATAATCAATGTGAACAGTCGGTTCATTCTTAGCATCACTGTCATAAAAATAACTTTTCCAATTTAAACACCCTAAATAATTAAGCTAAGTGTCAAAACCATTTTTTTAGACATAACTTTCCAAATTTTATTTTATAAACCGACATTTAAAACTTTACATAATTCATAGATAAAGCATCACACAACAACTATCCTGGAACATATAATCCAAATAATTAAACATTCAACTAATTGATTCCAACATTAAAACTTAAAGGAAAACATCCTGACAGTAATAAATCCCAAAGTGTAAATACTGGAAATAAATGAATCACAATATCCAATAAAACAACTGAATGATGGAAAAAGGGTGACACATGCCCAACTAGATAAAATAAATGCTAGGAGTGGAATCAAGAAATGAGGTCGTCTAAGCAAGAGGCCTGCAACGGCCACCTAGCTGCAGCGCGTTCCTTCCAAAGGATCCTATGCAAGACTCCCCTGTGGCTGGGCACCTGTAATATATACATATATACAAGAGAGAAAAGAAAATGGAAACGGGTCAGAGCCCGATTGTAAAAACGATTTAAAATTTGTTTAGCAAGTATTTAAAATGTTTGCTGGCCAATGCAACAACATATTAGTGCGACACTCCCTTGAGAAATTCTCACCTCTCTTCTAATGTGCGCGCATATCGCACTAACCTTCCCAACGGTTTAACGTATCTTATCTTAGGTTGCTCGTAAGATTAAACTGACAAATCCAATTGTTTAAGAGGTTAATTTCATTTGACAACAAAGTTCTCATTTAAACCTTATTTGTTAATAAAGTTTCTCAGTAACATATTATACTTTTCAAACACGTATTCCCCAATTGAAATAATTAATCATTTCTTACTTACCATAAACACAGTAGGTAGTTTCCAAATTCCAGAATTTAATATATATATTAAATACTCATATAATATATATATTCTAACAGCACCCCACATAATAATTATGGTGCGGGCATACTCTACTATCCAGTCCCCGTATTACTCGTACTAAGGGAAATACAAGTTCGGAATCACTCTCGAACTATATTAACACAAACAATATTGAGGCGAAGCATAGATTCCAAGTCTCTAAGAGGTCAGCACATGCCCCCACGTCTCTTAGGACCGTCTGACTATCGATCCTATAGCATGTACCAAAGGATTTCTATCTTCTAGGGTACGAGTCAATATCCCCCATAAAGGCACATCGAGATAAGACTGTCTCAGCGCGGTAACCTCAGGGATAGCAAGTAGCGCGGGCATGATTTTCACACGTATATAGTATATGCATAAACACAGTCATACAAATATACTACTATTACCATATCAAGTTTAGGTAAATACTCACGACCCATAATTATGATATTTGTCCTTATTACTCGTTATTTAGTTATCACGTATAACGTTTGCCTCTTATCTTAATTCGTGGGATTATCCCAACTTATCAAGTGACACTCATGAATTTCTATCCTCCCAAGTATAATTTCAGTAGGTACTCATTTATTTTTCAACGTAACTACCTTACGCGTCTCCCCGTTTAATACATAGTTCCATCGTCCCTTATATGTAAACATCTCCGTAAAATGTAAATCTCGTCTTACATTAAAGGTTTCATATTTTTAATAAGACCTACTGGTCTTCTTTATCTCCCAAGATATTTTAATAAGGATGTCCAAAGATTATTACTCATTCAAATTGAATTCAACTATTTAGAAGGGGAAATATGAGTCTGCCAGGAGGGGTCGATCGATTGATGGCAGGAGCTCGATCGATCGATACTCCTGGTTCGATCGATGGATCAAACAGGTATGGCGAATCTGCAGAATACCAGTTACGGGTTTCATCATCCAACATCATCCAAATCCATATTTTTAACTCTCAGAAATTTATACCACAAACATTCTAAACCCAAATGGATAATATTCTACGTAAGGCATGTGAGTTTTCATCAAGAATCATGGATTAAAGTGCCAAAATTTATACAATTCTCATGAACCCTAAAAAAAATTTTAACTTAATTCAAATCAGTCTTTTTTTAGAATTTCTACTTCTAATCCATCATAAATCCGTGGTTCAGCCTCTACATGTGAAGGGGATTTCCAGATTATCATTTATATCACTACAACATGCAATTTCTAATCTCCAACATGGGTTTTCTTTCGTAGAAACTCATCCTAATTACCCCCAAACTAACATGAATGAAGCATTAACAAAATTAAGAAAGATAAATAATTACCTGGCAATTTTTGGTCTCTGATTTGTGCTGAAATCAGTGTGGTTGTGATCCTTGTGACGTGATCTGTCGTTTGGCGGCGACGGTGGCGCAAACGGAGGAGTTCTTGGCCTAGAACTCTTTGGTAAGCTCTTCATTTACTTCTCCAATGGCCGTCACTTGTTTTTGGTTGTGTTAACTCTAGAATACAACCTTAAGCATCTGATATAACCTTGTAATTTTTGGTGGGTTTTCAGGCCTAAAAATGTAAAATATCCAAAACTCCCTCCCGGGGTGTTAATTAGGCCTAAAAATGCCCCGAGACCCTAACTAAACTCCCGGATACATTATTTTGACTATCTCGACCCTTCTGGACACTTTGGCACACTCGAAACTACCATACGAGAAACTTATAATTTATTCACTTTTATTAATCAACATTTAGTCCCAACACGACACGAGCACGTCCCGACTCAATTTCCATAATTGTCATTTTATTCACACGTGAAAATTTTTATAAAATAAATCTCATATATTACTATACTCATCCAGTAACATTCAACAAATTTCCAATAATTACTAACTCTCGTCACGCTAGTAAATATTTAAAACAACTTTCCGGATTAAAATTAAATTAATTTATCTCAATTAATTTTAATAAATCACTAAATTTAAAAGCCATAAAAATACGGGGTATTACATAAGGCTCAAGGGTGGCGGCTCATATCATCTCAAAAAGGTAAGAATTTTCTTGCTAAATTAATAATTATAAGTTTCTTGATTCATATGCCTATTCTGTCATACCAGTTTCATGTTAAAAATTGATTTGGAGAATGAAAAACAAATGGATTTGAATCTAAGACAATTTAGAATTAATTGAAGAATAATTGTGTTTTGAGAATTAAACACTTTGAAGACAAACCCATAATTGATATCATTTTATTGGGAAAAATACTACTAGAATCCATGTGATAGTATATATGTTCATAGTTGATTTCAAAATCATGTGTTGATATCACTATTCTAGAATTTTAGATAAGATTGGTGAGCTTGATTGGGTTAGACAACTTCTAATGTATCACACCCAATTACTTCACTTTATTGGGGGCTATCATCCGTAGATTGGGTATAGAACAATATTATCATGTTTTCTTGACTATAATAGTGTTATGGTTCTTGAAATTAAATGGAGAAATGAATAGAAAATTTTGTGGATAAAACATGTACAGAAATCATACCAAATATGGGTTGTTGTTGAAAAACGAATTGATTCGGCTTTGGGAGAAAAAATAATTTAGCTCCTCGGCTCGGGTCAGGGTGAGACCATGGAAACATTCAATGGATTTGTATGAGTTCAAGAGAGTATATGGGAGGTTATCAAAGTGAGGGAATATTTAATTAAAAATAGATTTGTGTCGCTATTCAATAATTGAGGAATTTACTAATTAACTATACTGTTAATTCTTAAGACAAGAATTATTATTTGAGATTAAAGAAATCTATTTGCTTTAGTTTTGGGGATAATTACCTATATATATATATATATATATATATATATATATATATATATATATATATATATATATATATATATATATATTATTTTCTATATGTATATATTTAGCTTCAGTGTGAACATACACGTGTTCATGGATAGACTATCGGTTGGGGTCCTGTATGATGTCGGACCATAGCATGCACTGGCTCAGGTGCTAGTCATAGTTGAGGTCGTTACCTTTGGTCCTACATTCAGGGGCATTGCTTCACGAGGAGAGAAGTGGGATAGCTGGATCCATTGTCATATTCAAAGCTATGGTCCGTGAGATGGTGTACTGCGCAACGACCATCCCACTTATGTGTGTGTAAGTTCATTAGATGAGGGACTCCTCCAAATTTATCGATAGAGCACAAGATGGATACCAAAGGTAGATGCCTTCACCTGTCGTGTATATATATATTCATTAAGAACAAATCATTGTAATCTAATGATGTAGATAACTGTTAATGATCACAATGCTAAGTAAAATACATAATATGATGAAATGGTATTTTTTGTAGGGTAATATTTTAGGGTTTAGTTTCGAGACTGTAATCACGTGTGTAGATATTTATCTTCGATTTGATATATGTTCTGGAATCCCTAAATGTTTCCACATTAGTGTAGAAATCGAATTTCATAATTGGGCTCGAGTTGGAAATGTGTATAGTATTACACGTAGTTGAGGGGTGAGATACTTACAGCATGCGAGTGCCGATGGGAGGTACGTAATGTGAATTGACTACATTATCATCTATTAGTTTTGTAAGTTAATTCTTGTAACATTAGGGCACTGACCAAAATTATAAAATATTTTTCCCATGTTTTCCTAGACAGGGACAATAGGGCTGACATAGGATTAGACTTGCAGTTGCACTTGATTAGTTGTGGGCTCAATTCTTTTAATTCTAGTATAGGTTTTTACTCTCTATCTCATTCACCTTTTCATTCTTTCAGATATTGTATGGGAAAACGCGAGAGATCTATTTATTCTAGTCGTTTCTTTTCAAGTTATGTTAGAATGGATGTTTTATGACTTATGGGAGTTAAGACTTATTTATTGTGAGTTTATTACTTCATAGGGTTTTATTTTGTGTGTATAATTTAAATTAAAATTTAATTTTCACGGTTTGGTGTTAAGAATGGTATGAATTGTTAGACAAGCCCCATCTTCGAAGTATTGTGTTCGTTCAATCTTTATGTGCAAAATGGGGATTGTTACAGGTTCATTTCACCCATTGAAAGGACTTTTTAGCCTGACATGATATGAAACATGATAATCAAATAAATAAAGGCATTAAAAGATGAAGAGTAGAGAAAAGAACAATCAAACCAAACATCTTTTAATTGCAATTGAACTCCAATCCTTAAAGTGAAGAATACATGTTTGAATTTGAATTTCTAAACAAATAATATATAATCTAATATATTAATATGGTTTTACACACACACACACACACACACACACACAAACACACATACACTTACATTTATAAGAGAGAGAAAAGGGTTAAAATTTAATAAAAGAAAATGGGTTCGGTTATTGTTTAATGGGTTTGGGTCAGGGTAGGTATTCGAGTGAAAGATAATTAGTGGGTTTAGATCTCTCACCAGCTAGGGAGGTCCTGGTTGGAGGTTTAAGTTTGCCGAAGTAGGTCTGATGGGTGGTCAAGCAGGGGTTTGGATGGAGCTCGATCTATCCGGTTATAGTGGACGGTAGTTAGCTTGGTAGGTTGCTTGTTGGAGTCGGTGGTCGGTGCTAGTTAGGCAGGTTCAAAAAGTGGGTGGAAAGCGAGTTTGGTTTTGGAAATGGGTATCCAGGTCAGTGGGTATCTAGCACGGGACTGAGTTTATGCTCATTTAACTTCATTTTTGCCACATTTGCATTGATATAATGCTTATAAGACCACAAATGCAAGAAACAAAAGAATACCAACAAAAGTTCTATTTTACCGAGAACTAGCAACTAAAGTGCGTCAATTTAGGGTATAATTTTAACACTCTTGGGTGCTTATTACACCACCATAAAACAGAACATCGCTAGTCCTCGAACAAAAATAGATAAAAAGAGAGATAAGTAATTAAAAGTGTGTCACTTTCCCAGGCACCTGCGATTGCACTTAGCATGTGCAATAAGACTTTAAACCTATAGGTTTCCCTACTTTACGAGTGTTGTCTCATGAGGGTTTGTAATGAATGTACCCATAAAATTCGAAAAACTCATTGAAAGACGGTCTCTTACTAGCGATGAAATTTTTTACAACTGAACTAAAAAGACTTCAAGGAATACAATGTTCATCCATCAGTGTATGGAATAAAATTACTTAATACCTAAAGCGTAATACTTATTAAAAACTCAGCGCGTGTCGTGTAACACAATCTTGAGTATCATGAGAGTAATTACTAGATCGCCTTTATAGAATCAATTCTTTCATTTCAAATCTCACTAGATACGTCTTTCTAAATTGAACTATCCGAGATTTGGGTAATTGTATCTCTCTAGTGGGTGAGGAGGTGAGTAAATGTAAACAAGGTCAAATGTTTCACACACTTATAAGAAATGAAGGATACATGAAAGAAAGTGATCTCAGGAAGGAATGCTAACTACTATGTTGCGAATGTCGAGTTATTCACCTTATTGTCTTCTTGTCTGCCCGAACACCTCACCAAGGGTTAAAATAAGCTTTATGAAATGGATGAGGGGAAAATGAGATGAAGAAAATGGATGATATGAGGGTAGTGATTTTGAGAAGAGTGGAATACAATTAGAATAATTAATGTCTTAATTTAACAAAATTATGATCGCGAGCTATATTCTATTTTTTCCTTTTCTCTTATTTTTTCTAAATATTTTATTCTTTCTTTTTCTATATTTTTATTATGTTTCTCTTTTTTTCATTTTAATTGTGATGCACTTTCTTTTTGTACACAATGAAGACATTTTACGTTTTTAATTTAAAACACCTTTTTTTCTTAAAAATGATGATAGCGTAATGATATATGAACGGTGTCTGGAATGGACAATGGAAATATGGAAAAATGATGGGTGAAGTGAATGGTAATGTGATATGAGTGATGGTTTAATGCATAGGATAAACTACAAGACACATGCTTCTTATAACTCGAAATTGATTTCACTCTAAGTGGTTACGCCAAAAATGGAGAATAATTAGACCAGGCAATGACTGTGCCTGGTATATATGGAAAGTTGAGTCATATTATGACTCGAAGATTACGTACAAATTCTAAAAAAGGTGAATAGCTTAAATCTCACGTATTTGAGTCTCCACTAGTGATCATTTAGGGCTCTCTTTAGAATATTGTTACTCTTTAACTTTCACTGTAAACGTGATAGAACAAATTTTTTTGATTTTAAGAATTCATAGTGCAAGTATGCCTTAAGAGGTATTATTTAATTTTATGGTAGAAAGAATAATTTTAATTTCGAACAAGGGTATTGCGAGACTTCTAAAAGAGAGTTAATAGACAAATCATGTCATAAAAAAATTGATATAAGATACACGAAAAGGATTATTTATGATAAAAAATTTCAAAAGAGGTTCAATACTGATAAATTTCCCACCCCGAAACAAAAGACAACACCGTCCTCTACTTTTGAAACTATGTTTTAAATTGAAAGCACAAGGTAGGAAAGAGATTAACATAATCAATCGCTAATGAAATTTGGACCTCTAGATTGAATCAATGGTCGATCTGAAGAACAAAGGCAGCACAAAAATATGAACAAGTCTGTAAAGCATGTAGAAGTCATTGGGGGAAGAAAAGAGCACCACCCCCAAACAGGATAAGACTCATACATAGAAACAAGACATGGTGAGCTACCTTCTGGTAGCGCTAATTTTAATGTATTCAGCCAGACTGAATGAAACTCACCATAAACAAGGTATAAACTAGGATAGAACGAGGTGGCAGAAAAGGAGTGGGTGATGTGAATAACCCCCAAACAAGACTGAAAAGTCAGTCTTGTTCTTGTATGGAAAAGTTCTTCAGGCAATGTAAAGCATTAGTGGACAAAGGGTGGGTGGGGAGAAGGGTATAGGGAAGAATGGATAGGGTGAGGGTGAAGAGGCACCAGTCACGGACCATATTGAGCCAAAAGCTGAGGGCAACAAGGGACCTATAAGCATGGTGTTCTAATTGGATGGTGAGGCAAAATGGTTTGGCAATGGTGATGCATTGGGCCTCATAGAAATCATGCAATCATTGTATAAAAGGACGATAAAAATAGTCGCGTCGTGGCACGTCAATGAGTTGATAGGAATAAAAATAACCACGACAGGTGAGTGGTGGGCATGGATGAACAATCTCTGTGTCACCTAAGTTTAGTGTAGCACCACAACTACTCTCATAGATAGAGGGGTGGATAAAAAACTCAAGAGACGGATTATGAAGCTGGAGATCATGTTGAAATAAGGATCTAAATACATTGACGATATCATGTGAGATATGATAGCAAAGTCCAAACCAGGTGGTGGGTTGGGAATGACAGTGGGTGTGTTGGGTAGGATGAAGGGTGAAGGAAGATGATCTGGGACACACACTCATAATGTGTCTCGAAGTTATCCTCAAGGGTATTCGCAAGAGCAAGTGTGGGAGCAAAGGATTGAGATATAAACTTATGGTTAGGCAGGATCCATCTAGAAAGAGGTAGGAACGACCTCAAATTCAATCTCAGAGCATTGGTGGGCACTCATAACTGGAGCTAACCTATAAGGAAGGGGTGCCCCGGGGACACACTCAATGGGCTTAATAGGTGTAGATTTGGGCATGTATTCGGATTCAGCAGAAGGGGGAACCTCAAAGATGGGTTCTTTTGGACAAGGTGGGGTTTGGTTAGTCTCAAAATCTTAGGGTAAGTGTCAACCTAGGGCCCAGGCAATGAGGGGTCACAAATTTGAGATTCTCAGGGTGATAGAGTTGGCCACAATTAATATCAATGTCATAAGATAACTCATCATCATTCCACGTTGGTGCAACAATGGGTTGACTTTGGGTGAAATCTGAGGTTCTCGCATAGCGAATGTGGATGATGGAGGGGAAGTGATCAGTGGTGGTGCAATGGTGTATGATTACATACACTATTACCATGAATACATGCCGAATACTCATATGAAGTGTTATGACTGGTCAAGTTTGGCATACAAGAAAGGAGAGTCTACATGAGAGATAAAAGGTTGATAATCATGGGGAGCATAGTGAGGGGAATGATCGGGATAGGGTACACTAGGTTACCATGACGACTGTCAAAAACCGTGAGGATCCACAACATGGTGTTGGAATTTATATTTCATGAGAGGGTGATCAAGCCTCCACGAATACATTGGGTATACCACTCGATATTTGATATGTAATGATAATAGGCCAAGGTGGGTTTCGAAACAATTTCATATGGATATAGTTGGGCCATGGTTAGATTGGATGGTTATGGAGGGTATGGGTTATAATGGGTCAAGTGATTGGATTGAAAGCAATATGTGCACGTCGAAGCATTTGATGCGTTAAACACATCATCGAAGGTGATGGAATATGAGATGCGTGCATGGACGATGCAAGAGTATCAACAATGTGTGTAGGAAATTAAAAGCCATGAATTAAAGTATGGAGGTTAAACTCGGGATTAACTTCAAACATTCTTCGAGGTGATAGTAAATGACAAAAGTAGTCCTTTAAAGATTGCTCTTTGGCCATGACGAGAGTAATCTTTTTGGGTTTTTAAATGTTTTTCAAAAGAAAAGAAAATCTTTTTTGTGATTTTTGAATATAAGAAAAAGAAAAATCATTTTAGGCGTTTTGAATATTTTGAAAAGGAAAGAAAATATTTTGAGGATTTTTTAAAATATTTTGAAAAAAAAGAAATATTTTTGGAATTTTGGGGAAAAGGGAATAAAATGGACTCTCCTTGACAGTCAAACGGACGGAGCACACAAAACTAACTACAAAAAAATTCAAATTAGACACATAAAAGAAAAGGAAAAATCCCAGATAGTACGTAGCCAATTTATAATCTTCAATTAAGTTATGCGGTTGTTAAATTATAATTGAACATCGGGCGAGAAAAGCACGGAGTGATATACATCTCCTTTCAAAAAATGTGCTCTTACTTTCTTCCCGAGAGAAAAAGAGGCTCAATAGTTAAGCCTCACCACACTAGCTAGTAGAACGATTGACACATCAGGGAAAGCATAAACCAATTATTCTAGGTGTCCTCACTTAAAACCCACTTTCATTAGGCATTATCTTAAGAAAGTCGATCAAAAATCGGCAGGTGTGGGAAGGACTCACTAGAGTATCCTACAAGTGTTTCGTTCTAAAAGGGTCCTATGAACACCGAATCCTAATTTAATTGCTAGTTGGTTGATTTTAATTATGTGATGGTAGGGGTGACAAACAAATCCGATAAAGTGATTGAATGGGTGATTAAATCCCAACATGTTTATATGATTGGGTCTAGGTCTTAGGTTCATTAATTCATGAAACCACCCAAAATAAATGCAATGTGATAATTAAACTCACATAGGAGAAAATAAGTATGCAGAGAATGGACTCGCTTGCGGGAGATTACCGAGTGATAAATAAATGTACCTCCCATGACTTTTACACACGTGGGGTGAAGACTGAGTTGAGTTTACCGCGGGAAGATAACCCGATTTCAACCATCCACAAGAGTACTATGGATCGAAAATAGAAAGGCTTCTAAATACATTCCAATGGATCTCTCTCTCTCTCTCTCTCTCTCTCTCTCTCTCTCTCTCTCTCTCTCTCTCTCAATTTTGTCCCATTTTTCTTTTTCTTCTTTTTTTGTGAATAATTATTAAAATAAATGGTGTAAAAAATGCACCAAAATGAATACAATGCCTTAATAATCCTAATGCATCCAATCCAATGAATAATAAAAATAACAACTACAAGTACAAATAAAAATGGCATACCAGACTTTAACAAACTTCAAAAAAGCATAAACAACGCCATTTAATGATTAGTGTTTTGGGCATAGATGTATCGTTGTTGCAAAAACCATTCAATTAAAACCCTTAAATGCCTACAACATGATATGAACTTGTATAGGAGTAAGTAAAGGTGTCAATATAACTTTCAAAGTGAAGAAATAAAGCGTGAAGATAATCTCAATTTCACTTACAAAATGTTTTTATTTTTCTTATTGTGATTATACATAATTTTTTTATCGTTTATAACAATTTTCAAGGGTAATTATGCTACTAAACTAAGTGAATAAAATATGAAAAAAATGAAATACTAAAACAAGAGATAAGTGAGGTAAATAAACGTGAGAACAAATAAAGGATGAGACTACAACACATATTCTAGTTATTCTCATTAATCAATAAATTTAATTTAAATCTCCCAAGTTAATATTGAAATTACAAGTCCAATCTCATCATAAGGGTAATTCTAACACTTACCTTTCAGAAAAGTAAATTTGAAGACCCCCACAACCCTTAAAAAAGTAGACTTAAACTGCTTTAATAAATGACCCATAAGAATCGGTTCACCAAAATTCATTTAAACCGCAGAAAATACGATTTAGAGTTGACATTCAACAAATAACATCGTACTTGAGAAAAATATATCTCTAATTCGATTTAAAAATGGACATTATGTCTTTAATTCTATTTTCTCTCGGAAATCATTTACTATCTTTCAAGGCGTAAATTGAAAGGTGAAAGTTCAAAATTAATGCTCAAAGGGATATCTCAAATAATCAAACTAATTAACTACAACAATATCAAACATGGGTTCACCCCACCTCTTGAAAGGGTTTTTTAGCCTAACATGATATGAAACATGATAATCATATAAACAAAGGCATTAAGATATGAATAGTAGAGAAGATAACAATCAAACTAAATCTCTTTGGATTGCAATTGAACTCCAATCCTTGAAGTGAAGAATACAACCCTCAATTTAAATGTCTAAACAAATACTAAATGGAAGCTCTCGTGCTCAAATTGATTCTCGCTAATATTTATTTTCCTCAAACTAAATCTAAAAGAAGAAAATAAGAAAAAATAAAATAATCATTTAGTTTAACTCTATAAATTATTTATATCTCAAAAATTGCTCTCAACTTGTTCTTTTTACAAATGAGGCATCACTTGCCTTTATAAGAAGATGCATGTGGCTAGGGGTAATATTGGAAGGGTAAATCTTGTGGGCTAAAATGGGTATTTTCAAAATACCCATTTTTGTGGAAAAGAAAGGGTAATGGGTGATAATTGAGAAAACATGTGAGGGAATATATTTGGGTGCACATGGGTTTGAAAAAATAATAACCACATGTGCACACAAATACACACACACACACACACACACACACACACACACACACACACTCTTATATTTATAAGAGAGAGAAAACGGGTAGAAGAAAATGGGTTTGGTTTTGGTTTAATGGGTTGGTGGTTTAAATGGGTTTGGGCCAGGTAGGTATTGGGGTTAAAGAGGGTTAGTGGGTTTGGGTCTTGATTCAGCTAGGCGCGTCCGAGTTGAAGGTTTAAGGCGATCGGCATAGGTCCGCGGGGTGGGCAGGCAGGGGGTTGGTGTAATATCCCGTGTTTTTAGGAATTTAAATAAATTATTTTTGAATAAATTTGCGAATAAATTAAATTAAAGGGATTTAAATTTATATGAGTATTATTTAAATTGCGAATCAATACTTATTCTGGATTACACCCTTATTGGAATCAATTGAACATGATAGGTTCACTGGTAGAAAATAAATCACATGATAATTAATTTATGGTTATGTATCATTTAAACATAATAAAAATGTCTATGTTGAATAAAATTAATTTTGATGCTATCCGGGAGGTTTTACAAGTTCGTTTAGGTGTTTCAGACCTTTGAAAATAGTCCCGGGGACTATTTAGATTATGAGTTTGGACCTATTTGGGGGTCCAAATATGGGGCTTTAGGTCCAACTTGGGAATTAGTTTTATATAAGTTGATTAAGGAGGTTAAGAAACCCCCACAATTAACAAAACGCAAACCTTAGTAGCACCACGCCTAGAGAGAAGACACCAAAGTAAAAAAATGAGATTGGAGATTCAAGAAGAGAGACTATCACTTTCATTCTAAGGCAATAATGTTATTGCTTACATTGTTTTCCAAGCTATTTCTTAATTTATTTGTGTAGGCTCCCATGTAGACTTATGTATTTGAATTGTAATTAATGTTATGGAATAGGTTTCACTATATTCATGTAGAGGATCTTACTTTGATGATTTAGCAAATTATGGAATTGAGAAATTGTTTAGAAAAATAAAGAAATAATAATAATGAGGGTTTAGAGATTATGATATTATATAGTGATAGTGTAGATCTGATGTATACCATATTTAAAAGAGTTTTTCTTGTCACAAATTCACGAATTAGAATGGATCTTGAAAATTACAAAAAAGACCACCCTTATAATATTGGAGGAACTTGTATTCTTATGAATTAATTTTGAATTTAATGTCATTCTCATGTAAACATTGTTGGTAGATGCTGTAAAACCAGTCAATGATAATGTAAGGTGTTATGGTAACTTTTGAGAGATGAACAATGGGTAATTTATGAAGTAATCTTCCCAAATAGTGGTAGCCCCAAATTCACCCAAACCCAGGAGCGAACTAGTTCGGCCTTGAGGGAGAATCGGTTCGGATGCCCTGTTCACCCCAGGTTGGTTAGTTTGTGTTTTAGGTTAGTCGTCCGGGGTCCTGATGAATTTAGGAGTTATAAAATATTAATTTAACACTTCTGCAATATTGGTTGGATTAAAGTATATCTATTTAGTCTAGTTGGGAGTTTTGAAAAAATTGGTAGGATAATATATTAATTGGGTTAGCCGAGAATAGGATCCAGGATACGGGAATATGAGAGTTTACAGTATAATTAGAGTTGGTTGGTTACTACTTAATTAAATTACAAAAATTCAGTAATACTGAATGACTATTTAAAAAAGAGAATTCTATATTTAAAAGGTTGTTAATTAAATGGAGAATTATTGGTGGACAAGTTAATAGTATATTGTGGGGGTTAATTATAAAGTAATTACCTACACATATTGTATGATAAAAATATGTAATTATTTATTTGTGTGGAACATACCTATGTTCGTGAACGGTCCTATTAGTTGGGGTTACGAGCGTTCGGGACCGTAGCACATGTCGGCACAGGTGGGCTAGGAGTTTTGTAGGTTATCATTTAGGTACTACATAGCAGCATTGCTTATGAAAGATAGGCATAGATGCTGGGATCCTTTGTCATCGTTGTATTTGGGCCGTGCAATGGTGTACTGCATAAGGACCACCCCACTTATGTGTGTTTGGTGAACGACATTTTGCATAGGAGATTTGTTCGGACTTATCGATAGAGCACAAACGAGACAAAAATGGTAGATGCCATGTAGAGTCGCATATATATATATATATATATATATTAATGTGACCATGTGAATTAAATGAATTTAATTAGCTAAGTCTAATGATGTAGACAAAATTAGTATAAACCCAATGATAAGTAATATCCATAAGGGAGGGTTATAACACTAAGGTAGGCCGTATGACTAGACTATTAGGAAAAAGGGAAACGTGGGTGTAGACTATGATATTTACAATACACGATTTATTCTAGATGCATCACAGGTTTAATTATGTTCTTGTTATTTAATAACGTATTTGGGATTTGGCGATATGATACGAATAATATGGCACTTTGATGAGAGGTGAAAGAATTATCGTATGCGAGTGTTGATAGGATTCACTCATTTAAATTAATTGTATTCGTGCATTACAATTTCATCAAGTTAATTCTTTCACACTCTAGGGCGCTGGCCCAAATTATAAATTTTTTCCCACCTAGGTGCTCCTTGACAGGGACAACAACACTATCAAAAGATCATCCTTGCAGTCTTATCTTGGATATCAAACTTTAGATCGTTGTGTAATACCCCGTATTTTCTGTGATATTTATTTTTGGGATTAATTGAATTATATGTGTATTAATTGGAAATTAATTCGGATAAAAATATTAACGAGATGTGAGTTAGTATTTGATTAAAATGTGTATATATGGCAATATATGAATATTGGAAATATTGAAATTGTCGCGATATTGAAATACGGCAATTTGGGAAATTTTGTTGGGACGCGCGTGACAGTCGCGTCAGGAATATAATTATTTGAATTAAAAAGTGAATTTTATTTTTATCACCCATATGGTCATTTTGAGTGCTCCAACTTGTTCGGAAGGGTCGAAATAGTCAGAAAACACTAGCCGGGGGTTAAGTTTGGGTCCCGAGGCATTATTGGGCCATACCGGTAACTTATAAGGGCATTTTCGTAATTTCGAAAATTGGGTAATTAAAACCCACGAAGATTAGAGTTAAAAATCTGACTTAGTATTAACCCACTAAGCCATTTCCAACCTCAATTTAGGTAGTGGGCTACGGGAGAAGTTAGAAACCTTATAACTTGGCAAAAACCAACCCCACCTCCATTAACACCTTGAGAAGAACTTGTAGAGAGAGAGAGAAAGAGAAGGATTCTGCAGAGAGAGAGAGAAGGCAATTCAACCTTCAAGATTCAACCTCAAATTCAGAGAAAGATTAGAGGCAAGTGGTTTAATTATAATTAATTCAATGCTATGCTTTTCCATGTTTAAGAATTATCAAAATTATCTTGGAAGATTGATATAGACCCATGAATTGAAAGGTTAAAACTATGAATTTATGTTAGGGACTGCATGTAGAAACATTCTGGACGAATTATGAATTCAAAATTATGACCCTTGATGATCTAAAAACGGATTTAAGAAGAGGTTTATCAATGTTCTTGAAAGAAGTAGAAAACTAGGGTTCTTGATGAAGATTTGATCCAAATATAGCCCTTGGTTGATGAATTATTAACTTTAGAACGTTAATAATGTTGTAGGATGGTTGTATGATGATACTATAACGTTATATTAGAATTTCATCCATTAAAAGAATGTTTTGGGATGATTTGAAAACTGCAAAACGAAGCAGTCCGTAGCCATACCTGGTGCATTCGATCGATCGATGTTCATCAGTCGATCGATCGACCACCATCGATCGATCGACCTTCCCAGAGTGAGTAAAATTTTTCCCTATTTTAAATTTTAATGGTGGTAACCCTTGGAAAATATTATTGGAGACCTTATGTATACCCTTAAACTTAAGGAAGACAAGTAGGCATGGTTATGAAATTTGGACCTTAATGAGAATTCAATTTGAGGAATCATTCTAAGCTAATGAAATTCGATAAGTGAGATAATATTTGGGTTAATAGTGTAAATTTGAATAATTTGATGAAATGAGGTTTGGGGCAGAAGTAAGGACCTTAGGAATAAAGATGTTATATGTTGGAATAATAGGAACTTAATAATCTATTTTAGATAGGTTTTAAGTATAAGAAACTACGACGTGAGACGTGTCGACAGTTTAACTTTTACATTATCGGGAGACGTAAAATATACAAATTTGGAATAATGGTATAAATATGTAGAGTATAACTCTATTAATATTGAGATATCTAAGATGTGTGAATGCTTAGCATATAATTTTATGTGTATGAAATACCTACCATACTTGCTATCACGGGAGGTTTACATTCACTTAGGACCTTCTTATCCTTGTGTTGCCCGGATTTAGATTGGTACCTCGATGAACATAGGTCAGAGAAGGACTTATTGGGATGTTAATAAGTCTGCTGATCGTGGGAGCGTAGGTATGTACGTGACGCATGTGATGTGATTGTGTTCGCCTCCATTGTTTGTGATGTTGTTATCTGAGAACGATTCCTGAGAGATTCGGAATGCGTGATCCTTATGTACGTGATGTACCGGGATGGATAGTAGAGTATGTGTGCACCGCAGCTTAGCCTCGGGGTGCTTGTATTGTATATTTATGATGCGAATAATATACGGTTAAATAAAAAGGAATTTGCTATGTTAAATTGTGTGTATAGTTATTGTAACGTTATGAAAAGATAAAAGGGGACAAATATCAATAAATAGTTTTGTTAATAATTAGGAATCCGAGAATTAAAGTAGAACTCTCTATTTAATTGTTAAGGTTGGAATTAAAATGTGAACCGAGTAGAAGTGTTAGAAACTCTTTTGAACTAGATAGTTATGAGAAAAAACATGAATGGGTACAGGAACGTTAGGAGTGCACAGTTAGACGAGAGGTGAGTATTTCATGTGAGAGCACGTCCTAACATGTATTTTGCATTTATTATTTTAAATGTTATTAAAGCACTTGATGTTTACAAAATACTCTCCACTTTCGGACTCTGACCCGTTTGCTTTCAAATCTATTTTTGTAAAAATCATTTTAGGTGCCCAGCCACAAGGACACCATGCTTAGAATCCTCATTCAAGTGACGAGTTGTAGCTGTTTGTGGAAGTTACAGGACTTTGATTATAGACGCTTCATATATCTTGATTCTATATTCAGCATTTATCAGTTGTAGGGCATGTCGCCCATTTCTTTTAGAGATATTTCATTTATTTCTGTTATTCAGACTTCGGGCATGTAATTAATTCAGGTTTCAGACTTGTCATATTATTTTCAGTTGTGGGATTGTTGTGAGGAGTTTTCCTCTGGACTTATTACTATTTGTGGTTATTTCATTACTTCGTTATGGTGAATGGATTTATGTTATTCTTCCATTATTCTTTTTGCATGTTAATCAGACTTAACTTAAAATTTGGCAACTTACTTTTTAAATACTAGGTGGTTAGTAATCTTTAAAATGTTTTCTACAATGATGCTATTAACTGAACCAACTTGACATTTTGTATTGATTTAATAAAGGAGTAGCTACCCGGTATTTAATTAGTCGGGGTGTCACAGGTGGTATCAGAGCATCAGGTTCTAGTGTCCATTAGGATATGTACGGCTTATTATGTTTCCGCTGAGCTTTCTTTGATGTAGAGCGCTATATTTTAGGACTGTTGTATTCTTTGGTATATGCTACGTTCTTCAACTATTTTAAGTTTATAACTGCGAACTTATAGACTTTATTCTTGTTTCAGAATGCCTCCACAACGTGCACCATGGGTTCCCAGGAATGCAACGCCAGAACCACAGCCCGCACCCGTTCAGGGCACGATGAACGCCGCTGAGGTTGCAGCCATAGTAGCCCAAGCGGTAAATGTTGCACTAGCCGTAGTTCAGCAGGCACCACCTCAGGCGCCAGTTGCTGTGCCAGTTCAGCCACATGCATTCCCGTCTGCCTGGGAACGTGTACGTGATGCTTTTCAGAAAGCACATCCACCGGAGTTTGCTGGTAGCTCCGATGTTGTTGTTTCGAGTCAGTGAAGAAAGGATATACAGAGGCACTTGAGGATGTATGAGTGCACTGACGTTCAGAGGCAGGTACTAGCTACTTTTAAGCTAGTGGGATCTGCACTACAGTGGTGGGAGTCTATTACCACCGTGGAGGAGAGAGATACTCTCACGATTCAGGAGTTCTGGGTGCGGTTCGACCGCAAGTACTTTCCGTCTCCTGTTCACACGGAAATGAGGAGGAAGTTGATGAACCTTCGACAGGAGGGTAAGACTGTGGCCGAGTATGAGGCCGAATTCACCAATTTTCTGAATATTGTCCCAGATGAGATACCTACGGAAGAGAAGAAGGTACAGAAATTTACGGACGGGTTGACTTGGAGGATCCGTCAGCATTTGTTAGGGAACCTATCGTTGGCCACTTATTCGGATGTGGTTAACGCTGCACTATTACACTGCCAGGATCATCGCTTTCACATGGCTGAAGGCAAGAGGTCAGGAGAGTCCAGCCATCAGGGCAGGACTGGAGGGAATGGTACCAGTGGGGCACAATCTGTTCAAGGGCAGAGACAGGGCGACCAGGGTTCCCAGCAGGGGGATAACAAGAGGTTCAGGTCTGGAAATTTTAGGCACGGACAGGGAGGTTTCCGGCAGGGCCATCAGGGTCCGAACGGCCATCAGAACCAGCAGGGTCAGAATGGTCAACAGCAGTTTCAGCAGGGCCAGCAGGGCCAGTGGAGGAACGGTAACGGCCACCAGGGTCGGGGGCAGCAGGGACAGAGAGGGAGGAACTTCCCGAGGAAGTGTTTCGTTTGTGACAAGACTGGCCATAAACGCCAGGACTGTCCTGATAGGGGCAGGGCCCCGCAGTAGCAGCAGGGTGCTCGACATGTGCCACAGAGGCCACTTTTTCCACCAGCCCTCCCAGCTCCAGCCCAGGTGCCAGCTCTTCCAGCCATTCCAGCAGTTCTTGTGCAGTAGGGACAGTTACAGTATGGACGTGTCTATAACGTCCACCAGGCAGCAGCTCCGCAGGCACCACCCGCGATTGAGGGTATGTTTCCTATCCATGGAACTATGGGTCGGGTTTTGTTTGATACGGGGGCAACGCATTGTTTTATAGCTACACATTTTGCGAAGGCCTTAGGGTTGTTAGCCACAGCAGAGAGCACAGTGACGTGTGTAGACTCACCATTGGGGAGTGGGTCACTTATTTTCTTTATATGCCGGGGAGTGGGGGTAGAGATTGGTAGTTTGGTATTACCTGCAGATATGTTATTATTAGAGATAACCGAGTATGATGCCATTATTGGTATGGATTGGCTTATTGCATACCGAGCCATGATTGACTGTTTCAGTAGGAGTATTATCTTTGCCATTCCTGGGCAGGAGATGTTTTTGGTGGTGATGCCTCGTTCCGAGGGAGGATCGTCCACTCATTTGTACTATATAGAGGAGGAGACCTCTAAGGAGGTGGTGATACCACTTGATTCGATTCTGGTTGGTAGAGAGTTTGCCGATGTATTTCAGGATATACCTGGATTACCCCCCCCCCCCCAGCCGAGAGATAGACTTTGTCATAGACTTACTACCAGATATGAGACCTATAGCACGCGCACTGTACCGTATGGCTCCGGCAGAGATGCGAGAGCTACGAGATCAGATTGAGCAGTTGTTGGGTCAGGGGTTTATATGAAGGAGTACTTCGCCGTGGGGTGCCCCTGTATTGTTCGTGAAGAAGAGAGATGGCTCACTGAGATTGTGTGTGGACTACCGAGAGTTGAACAAGGTCACGATACGGAATAAATATCCGTTGCCTCGAATCGATGACCTATTCGACCAGTTGAGAGGAGCTTCCTTCTTTTCGAAGATTGATTTGCGATCGGGATACCATCAGTTGGGTATCAGGGAAGAGGATGTCTCGAAGACTGCGTTCTTATCGAGATATGGTTGTTACGAGTTTCGGGTTATGCCTTTTGGTTTGACCAATGCTCCAGCCGTGTTTATGGACTTGATGAATAGGGTGTTCAGAGATTTCCTAGATCAGTTTGTCATTGTCTTCATTGATGATATTCTGGTTTACTCCCAGACAGAGGAGGAGCACGCCGAGCACTTGAGGCAAGTTTTGCAGACGCTACGTCAGAACGAGCTGTATGCAAAATATGAGAAGTGCGGGTTTTGGCTTAAGGAGGTTCAGTTTTTGGGGCATATTATTTCCGACCGAGGGATATTTGTTGATCCGGGGAAGGTATCCGCGGTGAGGGAGTGGGGACAGCCCATGACACCGACTGAGATCCGTAGTTTCTTGGGCCTAGCAGGATACTACAGGAGGTTTATTCGGGGATTTTCGAAGATAGCAGGTCCTTTGACACATCTGACTCGTAAAGGTGTGTCGTACATTTGGAGTGATGCCTGTCTGTTGGCATTCGATGAGTTAAAGGACAAGTTGACCTCAGCACCTGTGTTAGCATTGTCGAGACCGGGAGTTGAGTATCTAGTTTACACCGATGCGTCCTTACAAGGACTTGGAGGTGTATTGCAGCAGAAAAGTCAGGCCATAGCTTATGCTTCCCGTAAGCTTAAGACTCACGAGAAGAACTACCCCACCCACGACTTGGAGTTGGCGGCAGTGGTATTTGCCCTTCGGATTTGGAGACATTATCTTTTGGGGGGAAAATTTCGATTGTTCACAGACCACAAGTCCCTACAGTACCTATTCACGCAGAAGGAGTTAAATATGCGGCAGCGAAGGTGGCTTGAGTTTGTGAAGGATTATCAGTTCGATATCCAATATCACCCGGGGAAGGCTAACGTGGTAGCAGACGCGTTGAGCCGTAGGCCAGTAGATGAGGTGGCAGATGTGTGGAAGGCAAAGTGGAAGGAGTTGGGACACCAGGATGCAGTGGCCCGATCATTTATGTCGGTGATGACTGTTACTCCGCATATTGTCATGAGGGTGGTAAAGGCACAAGCAGATGACTCGTTCTGTTAGGAGCAGATAGTTTGATTGTTAGCAGAGGGAGCAGAGTCCTATACCGTTAGCTCAGACGGGGGATTACGCTTCAATGGTAGATTGGTAGTTTCGAAAGTGGAAGAATTACGGCATGAGGTGATGGCAGAGTCGCACGGCTCACGGTTCGCGGTACATCCTGGTGGGGACAAAATGTACCAAGACATGAGACGACAGTATTGGTGGAGCGGGATGAAGAGAGATATTTCCGTGTTTGTTTCTAAATGCGCCACTTGTCAGCTAGTAAAAGTGGATCATCAAAGACCGGCAGGACTTCTACAGCCGTTAGAAGTCCCGATGTGGATGTGGGAGAGCATATCCATGGATTTTATCACGGGGTTGCCTACATCACAGAGAGGTCACGACTCCATTTGGGTAATTGTGGACAGATTGACCAAAGTCGCTCATTTTCTACCCGTAAGGACAGACTACACTGCGGGACAGTATGCCCAGCTCTTTATTGCAGAGATAGTGAGACTTCACGGTGTACCCCTAAATATCGTGTCTGACAGAGACAAGATGTTTGTTTCACGGTTTTGGGAAAGCTTTCAGCAGGCCATGGGCACGGAGTTGCGGTTGAGTACGGCGTACCACCCGCAGATCGATGGGCAGACCGAGCGTACAAATCAGATGTTGGAGGACATGTTACGTATGTGCACCATTGATTTTGAGGGAGGATGGGAGCAGTATCTTCCACTGGTGGAGTTTGCTTACAACAACTCCTACCAGTTCACCATTGGCATGGCTCCATTTGAGGCATTGTACGGTAGACCTTGTCGTTCCCCAGCATGTTGGTTGGAAGTGGGGGACAACAAAATACTTGGGCCGGAAGTGATTCAGGATACTTCGACGAGGATAGAATTGATTCGGAGTCGCATTCGGGTAGCTCAGGATCGGCAGAAGAGCTATGCTGATGCGAAGAGGTTCTTCAGGGAGTTCCAAGTGGGGGACCAGGTTTTGCTCAGAGTATCTCATATGAAGGGGATTATGCGTTTCGGGAAGAAAGGGAAGTTGGCACCAAGATATGTGGGACCATTTTCGTATTATTGAGCGGATTGGACCGTTTGCGTATAGGCTTGGGTTACCGGAGCATTTGCATCGGATTCACGATGTGTTTCATATTTCTTCGCTAAGGAAATATCTTAGAGACGATTTAGCTCATTCTCATATTGCTTTGGAGGACATCGATCTCCAGCCTGATAGCTCCTACGAGGAGGGGCCGATTGCTATTTTGGACTGAAGTGAGCGGAAACTGCGGTCAAAGATCGTTCCGTTAGTGCGTGTTCAGTGGCAACATCATAATGTCGAGGAGTCCACATGGGAGCGCGAGGATGAGATGCGCGAACGTTATCCGGAGTTGTTCTTACCAGGTACGTTCTAGTTCCGAATTTCGGGACGAAATTCAGTTATTAGGGGGGAGTATGTAATACCCCGTATTTTATGTGATATTTATTTTTGGGATTAATTGAATTATATGTGTATTAATTGAAAATTAATCCGGATAAAAATATTAACGAGATGTGAGTTAGTATTTGATTAAAATGTGTATATATGGCAATATATGAATATTGGAAATATTGAAATTGTCGCGAGATTGAAATACGGCAATTTGGGAAATTTTGTTGGGACGCGCGTGACAGTCGCGTCAGGAATATAATTATTTGAATTAAAAAGTGAATTTTATTTTTATCACTCGTATGGTCATTTTGAGTGCGCCAACGTGTTCGGAAGGGTCGAAATAGTCAGAAAATACTAGCCGGCGGTTATGTTTGGGTCCCGGGGCATTATTGGGCCATATCGGTAACTTATAAGGGCATTTTGGTAATTTCGGAAAGTGGGTAATTAAAACCCACGAAAATTAGAGTTAAAAATCTGAATTAGTATTAACCCACTAAGCCATTTCCAACCCCAATTTAGGTAGTGGGCTACGGGAGAAGTTAGAAACCTTATAACTTGGCAAAAACCAACCCCACCTCCATTAACACCTTGAGAAGAACTTGTAGAGAGGGAGAGAAAGAGAAGGATTCTGCAGAGAGAGAGAGAAGGCAATTCAACCTTCAAGATTCAACCTCAAATTCAGAGAAAGATTAGAGGCAAGTGGTTTAATTATAATTAATTCAATGCTATGCTTTTTCATGTTTAGGAATTATCGAAATTATCTTGGAAGATTGATATAGACCCATGAATTGAAAGGTTAAAACTATGAATTTATGTTAGGGACTGCATGTAGAAACATTCTAGACGAATTATGAATTCAAAATTATGACCCTTGATGATCTAAAAACGGATTTAAGAAGAGGTTTATCAATGTTCTTGAAAGAAGTAGAAAACTAGGGTTCTTGATGAAGATTTGATCCAAATATAGCCCTTGGTTGATGAATTATTAACTTTAGAACGTTAATAATGTTGTAGGATGGTTGTATGATGATACTATAACGTTATATTAGAATTTCATGCATTAAAAGTATGTTTTGGGATGATTTGAAAATTGCAAAACGAAGCCGTCCGTAGCCACACCTGGTGCATTCGATCGATCGATGTTCATCAGTCGATCGATCGACCACCATCGATCGATCGAAGGAAAAGGTCGATCGATCGACCTTCCCAGAATGAGTAAAGTTTTTTCCTATTTTAAATTTTAATGGTGGTAACCATTGAAAAATATTATTGGAGACCTTATATATACCCTTAAACTTAAGGAAGACCAGTAGGCATGGTTATTAAATTTGGACCTTAATGAGAATTCAATTTGAGGAATCATTCTAAGCTAATGAAATTCGATAAGTGAGATAATATTTGGGTTAATAGTGTAAATTTGAATAATTTGATGAAATGAGGTTTGGGGCAGAAGTAAGGACCTTAGGAATAAAGATGTTATATGTGGGAATAACAGGAACTTAATAATCTATTTTAGATAGGTTTTAAGTATAAGAAACTACGACGTGAGACGTGTTGAGATTTTAACTTTTACATTATCGGGAGACGTAAAATATACAAATTTGGAATAATGGTATAAAGATGTAGAGTATACCTTTATTAATATTGAGATATCTAAGATGTGTGAATGCTTAGCATATAATTTTATGTGTATGACATACCTACCATACTTGCTATCACGGGAGGTTTACGTTCGCTTAGGACCTTCTTATCTTTGTGTTGCCCGGATTTAGATTGGTACCTCGATGAACATAGGTCAGAGAAGGACTTATTGGAATGTTAATAAGTCTGCTGATCGTGGGAGCATAGGTATGTACGTGACCCATGTGATGTGATTGTGTTCGCCTCCATTGTTTGTGATGTTGTTATCTGAGAACGATTCCTGAGAGATTCGGAATGCGTGATCCTTATGTACGTGATGTACCGGGATGGATAGCAGATTATGTGTGCACCGCAGCTTAGCCTCGGGGTGCTTGTATTGTATATTTATGATGCGAATAATATACGGTTAAATAAAAAGGAATTTGCTATGTTAAATTGTGTGTATAGTTATTGTAACGTTATGAAAAGATAAAAGGGGACAGATATCAAGAAATGGTTTTGTTAATAATTGGGAATCCGAGAATTAAAGTAGAACTCTCTATTTAATTGTTAAGGTTGGAATTAAGACGTGAACCGAGTAGAAGTGTTAGAAACTCTTTTGAACTAGATAGTTATGAGAAAACACATGAATGGGTACAGGAACGTTAGGAGTGCACAATTAGACGAGAGGTGAGTATTTCATGTGAGAGCACGTCCTAACATGTATTTTGCATTTATTGTTTTAAATGTTATTAAAGCACTTGCTGTTTTCAAAATACTCTCCACTTTCGGGCTCTGACCCGTTTTCTTTCAAATCTATTTTTGTAAAAACCATTTTAGGTGCCCAGCCACAAGGACACCATGCTTAGAATCCTCATTCAGGTGACGAGCTGTAGCTGTTTGTGGAAGTTACAGGACTTTGATTATAGACGCTTCATATATCTTGATTCTATATTCAGCAGTTATCAGTTGTAGGGCATGTCGCCCATTTCTTTTAGAGATATTTCATTTATTTTAGTTATTCAGACTTCGGGCATGTAATTAATTCAGGTTTCAGACTTGTCATATTATTTTCAGTTGTGGGATTGTTGTGAGGAGTTTTCCTCCGGACTTATTACTATTTGTGGTTATTTCATTGCTTCGTTATGGTGAATGGATTTATGTTATTCTTCCATTATTCTTTTTGCATGTTAATCAGACTTAACTTAAAATTTGGCAACTTACTTTTTAAATACTAGGTGGTTAGTAATCTTTAAAATATTTTCGACAATGATGCTATTAACTGAACCAACTTGACATTTTGTATTGATTTAATAAAGGAGTAGCTACCCGGTATTTAATTAGTCGGGGTGTCACACGTTGATTCTAAACTAGGTCGATCATCTATTTTAGTTATATTACTTTTGGAGAATTGTATGGGCATAAGCTCGAAGTCAATTTTATTTTAGTAGGTTTAAGATATTTATGCCTACGTTGGCTTTTATTCTAATTATGTGGATGTTGGATTTCATTATTGTCTTGGATTTTAATTTAGATTCAATTTTATATCTAATTGTGGTTTACAAATAATTATTTTATATGGTTTGATACTGACAATGATAAAGACCGTATAACAAGCCTCATGTTCAACGTATTTTGTCTGGCCAACCTTTACATGAGAAAATGAGGGTTGTTATAGTTGGATGGAGCTCGAGTTATCTAGGTATGGTGGACAGTCGTCGAGTTACTGGGTTGCTCGCCGGAGTTGGTGGTCGACGCTTGTCAGCAAATGGGTGGAAAGCGAGTTTCTGAAAATCGGTATCCGGGTCAATGGGTGTCAGGTACCAGAATGGATTTAGGCTCATTTAAATCCATCATTGCCACATTTGCATTGAGATCACACTTTTAAGACCACAAATGCTGAAAACCTAAAAAACAAACAAATACTAATATAAGTCAAATTTTACCGAGAACTAGCAATTAAAGTGCATCTATTTTTTATATATTTTAACATTTTGGGTGCTTATCAATAGTTACACGAGAAGTCCAAAGGGCTTATTCGTGTGAAGGTTTAGGGTTATAAAAAAATATAGCTTAAAATTAGGGTTCCAAAAAACCAACATATAATCCTTTTATTTGTTAAACTTCAGAAGTATAATTTAGAATTCAACGAAATGAACAATTAAAATCTTAAATTTAATCCCCAATCTAAAGATTAATGAAATAAATTAGTGAGATGCCAAGTTTGGACTAATACAACCATTAAAGTCATACATTTATCATGTTAATGATCAAATTTAATATAATAAAAATAGTAGATGTTTTATTTAGACACGAGCCTCATAAATCAAATCTCCATGTTTAACTGGTTGACTTCATGAATCGCTAAAAAGAAAAATTTAAATAAACTGCAGCTCAAATTTCACACTTACAAATAAATAAAGAGTCCAAATCAAAATTAACAACTACCCAATTTATAATTCCATACGAAGAACATTATATTGATCTGAACAATCACTCTACCACAATACACCCTCAGATTTAGACACAAACTCAAGTCCAGATTAATTACATTCATTCAAAGAAAGCCAAATATCCGTTGAAATTCAATTGAATAAAAATAATCATCAATTATATTTAGACAAAAAAATTGATGTGTTTGTGTGTGTGCATGAGAGAGAGAGAGAGAGAGAGCGATAAAGAAACTTTACTATACAGAGCGACGATAATTCCAGTGGGAGAGTGGGAGGCCATTAGTGGTAAGGTCATGAGTGATAAGAGAGGTAGGGGAGAGGTAGAGGGTCGAGAGACGGGGAGAGGTAGAGAGGGCAGGAGAGTGAAATGTGGTGGAAGGGATTTTTTTATGTTAGTCTCATTATTTTGTTTTGACAAATTATTTATATTTAAAATAAAAATATATTCAATAACAAAATAAGTTGTGTTGCCAATTCCATCCTTCTTTTCTCAATAAAGACTTGTGTTGCCAAAAGATAACTGACTTTTGGCAACACATTATAATTTTACAAAAAAACTATTTTCCTCCCATATTTCATTGTGTTCCGCTTAAAATTTTGAATTTTGGTAAAAACATATATTCTATGTTGCCAAAAGTAAAATGTAAGGTTGTCCTTTGGCAACATAAATGATATTTTGTGGGCGAAGGTTACTTTTGGTATAGAAACTTGGTTATTTCATTAAATATTGTTGCGAATGTTGCCATTTCTTGTAGTGTGCATTTGTCATCTAATTTGACATAAACATGATTAGTAGTATTAGAATTTCACCATTCATATAATGTTTACACAAGAATAAAATCTTCCGTTAGGCATCATTCCAACTTGAACATGAATGTTAGCAATAAAGCTGAATCATACATAAAATATACATACATATGGATTATAGCTTGGGTTTGGTATTTAATCCAACTTAACAAACATATTAGAATGACGATGAAAAAAACAACCATTGTACTCAAAACATGTATGAGTTTTGGAAAAATCATAATTGTTGCCAAAAACAAAAAAATTTGAATTGGCATCACAAGATTGTAGGTAATCACTCCAGCATCTCATGACATCATGCATAATTTTAAATATTTTTTTAGAATGAGATATTGACATTAACATTATTATAAAAAATGGAATATTTAATTTCAAAGCCCAAACAACATCAAAATATCTTAATGAGTGTAGTTTATTTTGACATTTTCAAGTGACCATATGACTTTCCTAAAATTTTGAGCAAGGTTACCCTTAATTCCAACCGGTGCACATTTGCGACAAAAAAAGGGTCGCTGAAAATATTACTATAAGTCCCAAACGAACAATATAGTTTGAAGAAAATTTAATGACATAAATAAAATATTGCAAAAACTATCGTTAAATGTCCCAAACACAAATATGCAAATTTATATAGATTTCGTTATAGGCAAGCATCAATAAAGTAAAATCATAAGATCTTAAATTTTTGTTTGTGTATCACATGCAAAACTTTTCTTGAGAACAACAATATATTAATCAAGAATTCATTAATTTGATTAAATTTTACCATGTAATTGTTCATGTAAACCTTTCTTGAGAACAATAAAATATTAATCAAGAATTAATTAATTTGATTACATTTTATCATGTAACTGTTCAAAATAGAATATTTTTTATCTTTATATTTTTACAAATGTCTAAATCAATAGAACAAGATTACTTGCCTTGATCCAATGCTATTATGATATTTACTATTGAAATTTCATTTGAATTATCTTAAAAATTGCTCCAACACAACGTTCGACACTATAACAAAAAATAATTATTTTGCAATAGTTTGATTTCTCCCTCTAGACCTATAACATATGTAAGTTTTAGATCATTGTTGGATTGTAATATACTATATATAGGGAGAACTATGAGATTATTTCAATGTTAGATATGAGATATACCAGCCATCACAGTAGAGTTTTATCAAGAATTAACCGCTATGCTTAAATTCTGATGAATTATCTAAAGATCCTCATTATATCTAAATTTTGTATGGATCACATTTAATAGGATACTAATATTTAATTCAATGACTAATTCCAAATTTAATTTAATTTTAAAATTAAATAAATTAGGAAATATATTATACAAGTTTGTATGAATCTCACATCTCTTCTTTAATTTCAAAAGAGGAGTAGATACCGAATTTACTTTTTACTACTTTTTTTAATGGTAGAAAGTGCCCTAACAAATCATCGGAATTCCTCTGCAAATTAATCATTCACACCTTTCAAGATTTCAAGGATATAGGTGCATATGTAAAAATACTTCGGATGTTTGTTGTTTCGTTATATGCAATACAGAAATAGCATATTGTTTTTTAATTAGGAAAAGAAAATATTTTTTCAGACAATTTGTTTTTATCATTTTCCCAAAAATATTTAGTTTAATTCAAAGTATCTATAATTTTGCCAAAAATATTTATAATTTGGAGAAATGTATCTGCAGTTTTATCAAATTATCTATAATTTTGGGGTAGGTAAATCAAATAACTTGTTAATTTGTCAAAATATCTAAATTATTAAATTATGTGACATAAAATAATCAATGGACTTGATTAAAATGATAATATGAGGTAAATGATCTTATTCAATGGTAATATAAAAATTGACTTAAGTGATTTATATTTTTTCTGCAAGGGTCTATTCTTCCAAACCATCCAATTTCAAAAGAAATAATATCTGTGGATGCATCATTTTCTGAACTCACCTCTTCTTAAAAAAGAGTTACGTTCCATCCATCTATTTCCTAACCACATGTATATTAAGTATATTCCTCTAACAGCTGCATGATAGCGTGGCTTGGACCTATTCCACATGAATATTCTCTTTGATATTTACGCATATTTTTATTTTACTAAAGCAGATAGTTCTCCTATATAGCTGGAGCCTACTTGGTCTAAGTAGTTCCTTCTTTTTAGCTGCTAGTTACCCCATAGCTTGTGTATTTATTTACTACTTCGGCTCTCTCTTTACTCATGAAAAATAAGTGTATTCATTCTCTAAATTAGTTTATTTATTTCTACATGGTATGAGAGCCATAAAACTCTAACGAGTATTTTTAATCCTGGAATTCCATTTTCCGACAGCGGTAGCCACCCTTCATTGCTACCGTCCATCGGGTAAAAAAAATAAACACTTTTACTTTTTGTTGTCGAGGAGAATGAAGAAGACTCTGATTTAGCCGAAGTTCATTACCGAGAAGATCATGATAATCCCGCAATCAGGACAGACACGAAGTTTGTAAAATTTCAAACTTTAACAAGTTATGAAGATCAAGCCTACCATCATTTCAAGTGAAGACCATGATAAGGCATACTACTTTGACCTAAAAAAGAAAATTACAATCCCATTCCTTCTCTTAGAAGAGCTCACCATTATTTTTTCCAACAGTCTTGATAGAAAGATGAAGCTTTATCAATATCTCAAAAAAAAGCCAACAAGGAAATGCCTCAAGCAGCCATGCAGTTAGTTGAATTTCCTTTTTTCATTAGACAAGCCACATGATCAAAGAAATAAGAGGACAGTTCCTCAGGACCCTATTTTCAGAAGATTAATAAGCTCATGTTACCCGATATTTGTGATCATTGAAGGAATAAGAAATAGAGGCGGAGCAAACATTCATTGATACAGTCTTGAGGCAAGATGATATTATCCTCAATGAATTTGTCCAAAATCTCAATGGCCCTGAATCCATCGTGATCAAGCCCCAAAAGAGAAGAGCCTCTGAATCAATCTTTGATCAAGCTCGTTACGGTCTAGAGACCTTTTTATTTTTTATAAAGCTGATTATCGCACCGGTGCATCTACTGTGGCGAAAATCAATGATTTTTATTTAATCTCAGGGTTTTTGGTGGTGATAGTGGAGATCTTCTCACTCGATTCGATGTACTCATAACCAAACCTGTCTAATCAACATTTTCAATCTCCACACTCCAAGTTTGGTGTGTCTTCTCGTCCCCACCTTCACTTAAGGGGGTCTATTAAGTATATTCCTCTAACAGCTACATGATAGTATGGCTTGGACCTATTCCACATGAAGATTCTCTTTGATATTTACGAATGTTTTTATTTTAATAAAACAGGTAGTTCTCTTATACAGTTGGAGACTACTTGGTCTAAGTTAGTTCCTTCTTTTTAGCTGTTAGTTACCCCATAGCTTGTGTATTTATTTACTGCTTCCGTTCTCTCTTTACTAATGAAAAATAAGAGTATTCATTCTCTAAATTAGTTTATTCATTTGTACAATGTATTCATGGAATGTTGGAAAGTAAAACAAAAGTTGATTAAAATCAAGGAATCCATCTCGACCACGTCATGCCATGAAAAAAAATGTTGCATTTGAAGATACAACGTGTTTGGGCTCATTATTGATAAATACACGACACGTTTATACATATAAAAATATTATTTTTATAGTAAGAAAAATGTGTGACACGTATCATATTTTTATTCGTGTTGAAAATCGACATATGATCCCCTAAGTGAATGATAGTTTTTACCTATATCATGAGTAGTGATAAATAATTAAGACAAAAATAGTTTAAAAATGATGCACTAACATCATTAATATTATTGTACCTTGTCCATCAAATAATTCCATGCTCTATATATCTCCCATAAATTGAAAACAATTAGTAAGGAATAATAAAAACCAACTTGGGTACCTTTTTAAACTTTGTTATCATCATAATTGCTTAAATATTTTTTGGTATTTATTTTGTTGCTCAATCCACATATTTCGGATTTGATGAGACGTAACTAAATAATTCGGCAAATGCTAGGATCCCTATTCAGCCCCCATATTAATTGGAGTGGCACTTATTGTTCGAAAACTGACAACAAGAATGTGCGTGGAAAACTGTTGTGTGCCCAATCTTAGATATATATACAAGGTTTAAAACTTGTTTTAATACAGACACTTCAACGAGATTTTTGGTAACTCAGAATGAAAAGCTATCTACAAGCGGCTGCAGTCCAGCCATGGCCGTTCTCTCCGATCTCTGTTAGTGAGGATCCGTCTCGCAGGGCGGATTTTTGTGTGCAGGATGACTCGTGCCTATCTAGGGTGTCTTTTTTCCGGAGAGCCCTTGTGGGTCGGGTGGGTAGCGAAGATGGTTTGCAGCCAACCATTGAGAAGATGAAGGCTTGGGTGCAGTTACACTGGAATGTTATCGGAGGTACGGTGATTCGGTATTTGAACTTTTCTACCTTTTGTTTCGTCTTTGCATCGGAGAAGGAAGCTGGTAGGATTCTTAACCAGAAGACATGGTTTGTTCATGGCGTCCCACTATGGTTGGACCAGTGGCATCCTCTGGGGTGCAGCTATAAGTCTAGACGGAGACCCAGGTTTCGGTGGATTCGGGTGGTGGGCATCCCTCTCCACCTGTGGGGTGATGAGGTGTTTAAAGCTATTGGTGACAGATGTGGGGGGTTCCTGCATATCGACGAAGACACACAAGCGGGTGAAGAACTCAGGTGGGCTAGAATCAAGGTTAAAGGGGATCGCCAACTCCCTGAGGTAGTCTCCATTCAGGCTGGCGGCTGGGTGTTTGAGCTACCCATTTGGGTTGAATCAACAAGCTTCTGTTACTTTGGTGCAGACTTTGTTACTTCTGGTAGGGGGACGATGCCTGTTAGTCATGGCTGTTCGAATAGTGGGATGCCAAATTCTGGTGCCTCGTCGTCTCCGCCGCCGGGAGCGCCTACTCATGTTAGGAAGGGTAGAGCTGGGCCTGGGGGCTCTGGTCCATCTCGTCACGCTCAGCTGGGTAGGGTGTTCCGACGTAAGAGTGGGAGAGCTGTTGTTGACGCAGTGGAAGTGGATGTTGTGGGCGCGGAGGACGGGAGCGAGGTTAGGGGAAGATTGGACGCTTGGTGCCGGACGGGGTGCTCAGGGCGTCATGGTACCGGTGCATTAATGAAGGGGGGGTCTTGTCTGGATCAGAACTTGTCCGATGTACGAGGTATGGGTGTGATAAGTCATAGGGTGGCTGATGTGAATATGGAGGCTATCACTCTTGGGGAGGGTGAGAAAAGTCACGATAGTGACATTCTGCACTATTGTGGGCCTAGTGGGTTGGTTCATGATGTGTCTCCTCTTAGTCAATCCCTGCTGTTGGCAGTGGACAATTCTGACGGCAGTTTGGGGAACTTGGAGATTCCTGCAGTTGCCCCAACTGTGCTTCAGCCGACGTCACGTATGGAGTGTAACAATAATTTGGTGGGTGTCAATCTTGAGTTGGACCCACCAGAGAAGCACGGTGTTAAAATTGGAAAGCAGGGGACGAATTTTTATAAAATGGGACCTTGTCTGAACTCGGGTACAGTATTAAAAAATGGTGTGCTGAGCAAAAAATTAAGGCATGGAGGGGTCTCTAATGGTGGTAAATTGAAGGCGAAAGATGCAGTCAATTTTGGGAAAAAAGGTGTGTCTAAAGGCTTGTCTTTTTCTGCGGGCCTGCCCTCAAGCTCAGGCCTGCCTATGGTGCAGACTTCAGTTAATTCACCCACTCGGTCATTGGGTAAAGGAGGGTCTCTTTGCACGATCGTGGAAGAGGGCGAGGGTGACTTGGAGGGGGGGGGGGGGTTGGTGATTTGGTTCCGGTTGGATCCTCGGGGGAGTTGTTATGCGGGCAGGAGCGTTTGAGTCACATGTGCGGCATATCCCCTAAGTTGTGGGTGGAGCTCGGAGGATCGGAGGTCGAAGGGGTGGGGCCCGGAGCTAGGATTGGTGAGAGGATTGATGAGGATGAGACGGGGAGATGGGTTTCTAGTGTGATAGAAGGATTCAGTAAATATTTAGGGATTAATCTAGTAGGGAATGAGAAAGAGGCTTTTAGGTTGTTCCAGGCCATAGAGGAAAGGCAGAAGGGGGGAGGCGAGGTAGTAGGGAGGGGGGTGGATGGTGCATCCTATGGGTTCCTATGAAGTTACGCCTTATCTCTTGGAATGTGCGGGGTCTGAATGACCTCGGTAAAAGAGGAGTGGTGAGTGGGGCTCTTTCGCGTTGGAGGCCGGATGTTGTTTGTTTGCAAGAGACGAAATTGGGGTCTATGGAGGGGGGGTTAGCTCGGTCTATTTGGGGTGGTCGCCATATCGAGTGGTGCTGTCTTGACTCGGTAGGAGCTTCTGGGGGGATCATCATTTTGTGGGATAATAGGGTGGTAGAGAAAATTGATGTTTTGGTGGGACGTTGGTCTCTTTCGTGCTTATTCAGGAACGTGGTGGATGGATGTTCTTGGAGCTTCTCGGGGGTTTATGGGCCTTTGGAGGACGCGGTTCGGTGGGAGCTTTGGGAAGAATTGGCTGGGGCAGGGAGTATTTGGGGAGTTCCATGGTGCATTGGGGGCGATTTTAATATCGTTCGTTTCCCTTCTGAGAGGTACGGTGGGGGGGGGGGGGTGGCTCGAATTCCTTTATGCAGGACTTCTCGGCTTTTATCGACGAGTTGGAGCTGGTTGACCTTCCTTTGGTGGGAGGGGCTTTTACTTGGTCGAGCTTTAGGGATGAGCCCTCGCTCTCTCGACTTGACCGGTTTCTTGTTTCTAATTTGTGGGAGGAGAAATTTTCGAGGTTATCTCAATCATGCCTTCCGCGAGTGACTTCGGACCACACCCCTATTTTACTGGAGTGTGGTGGGGGGGGGGGGAGGTCCCCGTTTAGATTTGAGAATATGTGGTTGAAAGAGGAGGACTTTGTGGGGAGGGTTCAAGATTGGTGGCAGGGGTACGAGGTGGAGGGCAATGCTAGCTTCAGACTGGCGGTTAAACTTTTTCACCTCAAGGGGGATATCATACGGTGGAATAGGGATGTGTTTGGCTATGTGGGGGGTGTTATTGCGAAGCTCATGGAGGATATCCGGGCCCTCGACATGAAAGAAGGGTTGGGCGGTCTTTCGAGGGCAGAGAAAGTGGTAAGGGTAGAGCAAAAAAGGGAAGTAGGGAAGAGATTGATTCAGGAGGAAATTAGCTGGCGGCAAAAGTCTAGGGCTCTTTGGCTTAAGGAAGGGGATAGCAATACTAAATTCTTTCATAAAGCGGCTAACTCCCATCGCCGTTTTAACCATATTAGGAAGGTGGTGATTGGGGAGCAGGAGTTTTCCGAGGAGAGTGAGATTCGCAAGGAGATCAGTCAGTATTATGAGAGACTTTATACGGAGGAGGAGGCCTGGCGTCCCAAGATTGATGGGCTTCCTTTGGCAAGCATTCCGGGGGATGATGCGGACCAGTTAGAGAGGGGGTTCACAGAGGAGGAGGTTGTTCAGGTTTTAGGGTCGATGTGCGGTGATAAGGCGCCTGGGCCGGACGGGTTTACTATGGCCTTTTTTAAGTATTGTTGGGCGATTCTCAGGGAAGATGTGATGGCAGTGTTCAGTGAGTTCCATGATAGGGGGTACTTCTTGCGGAGTTTGAACTCCACGTTCATTACTTTGGTTCCCAAGAAAGGTGGGGCGACTGATGTGAGAGATTTTAGGCCCATTAGTCTGGTAGGTAGTGTGTATAAGCTCGTGTCTAAGGTTTTATCGGTTAGACTTAAAAATGTGATTGATCCTCTTATTTCGGATGCTCAGAGTGCGTTTGTGGGTGGTCGGCAGATCCTTGATGCAGCCTTGGTGGCTAATGAATGCATCGAATCCAGATTGAAAGGGGGTGTTCCGGGAATTATTTGCAAGTTGGATATTGAGAAGGCGTATGATCATGTGAGTTGGGACTTCCTTTTGTATTTGTTGAGGAGGATGGGGGTTTGGGGTGAGGTGGTGCAGGTGGATTTATAGGTGTATCTCCTCCGTCAAATTCTCTGTCCTTGTGAATGGGGTTCCGGAAGGATTCTTTTCGAGTTCTCGTGGTCTTCGGCAGGGTGACTTGCTGTCACCTTTCCTCTTTATTTTGGTTATGGAGGCGTTCTCTCGGATGATGAGCCGTACGGTGGAGGGTGGTTTGGTCTCTGGCTTTCTGATTGGCAGTGCGGGCCCCCATCAGGTTGAGATATCTCACCTTTTGTTCGCAGACGACACTATCATTTTTTGTGGGGCGTCGGTGGATGAGGTGAGGTCCGTGAGGTTATTACTGGTGTGCTTCGAGGCTGTGTCAGGCTTGCGTATTAACGTTAGGAAAAGCGAGATGATTGCCGTTGGAGGAGTGGGGAACGTGGGTTTCTTGGCCAGTGTTCTGGGTTGTAGGGTGGGTTCTCTCCCTTCTACTTATCTTGGTTTTCCTTTAGGAGCTAAGTTTAAGTCTACTTCGCTGTGGGCTCCGGTCCTTGAGAGGGTCCATAGAAGATTAGCTGGTTGGAAGCATAGTTACCTTTCCAAAGGGGGTCGATTGACGTTAATCAAAAGTGTGTTATCCAGTCTTCCGACTTATTTTATGTCTATGCTCCCTCTTCCTGCTTCCGTGGGTAAGAGGCTCGATAAGTTGATGAGGGATTTTCTGTGGAAAGGACATGATGAGCAGTTTAAGTATTGTTTGGTTAGCTGGGATGAGGTGTGTAAGCCGCTGCATGCGGGTGGGGCGGGGGTGAGGAGTTTAACACATTTCAATACGGCTTTACTGGGTAAGTGGTTGTGGCGGTTTAGTAAAGAAGACGACAGACTTTGGAGGAAAGTGGTGGTAGCTAGGTATGGGACTGGCACTTTTGGGTGGGGTCCTTATGTGGGGAGCGGTGCTCATGGCGTGGGATGGTGGAGGCACATTGCGATGGGATGGGGGAAGTTCTTTGGGTTCACCTCTTACCAGCTTGGGAGTGGGGATCGTATTAGGTTTTGGAAGGATAATTGGGGAGAGGGGGGATCCTTGGATGTTCTTTTCCCGGGGATGTTCCGGATTGGGAGCGACAGTGAGGGGTCAGTTGAGGGTCACCGACGGAGGATTGGGGATCGGGCTATGTGGGATCCTAAGTTTAGGAAGAGGCTTCGGGATTGGGAGCTGGAAAAGGCGGAGGAGTTCTTTGAGTGGCTGAATTTGGCGCCTAACCCGTCCTCTGGGGCTGATGGGTTGAGGTGGTCGAGGTCTCATGATGGCCTTTTTTCGATTAAAAGCTATTATCTCGGGCTGAGGGGCAACGAGGGTGCCTCTTTCCCCTGGAAGGCCATTTGGAAGAGTTATGCGCCTCCGAAGGTTTGCTTCTTTGTGTGGACCGCTGCCAGACAGGCTATCTTGACTATTGAGGGGCTTCAGAAGAGAGGGAGGAGGTTGTCCAGTAGGTGCTGGTTGTGTAAGAAGGAGGAGGAAACGTCCAATCACCTCTTTTTCCACTGTCATGTGACTAGGGGCCTTTGGGACCTGTTCTTCACGCTTTGTCAGATTCATTGGGTTATGCCTCATTCGGTTTGCGATATGTTGGCGGCATGGAGGAGCCCTAGAGGTTAGACTGGCCCGAGGATCCTGTTTAGGATGGTTCCTCATTGTATTCTTTGGTCTGTCTGGCAGGAGAGAAATAGGAGATGCTTCGAGGGGGTCGAAATTGATCCCTCTCGAGTTCGGTACAACTTTTTGAGCCTTCTTCTTACCTGGTTTAGGAAAAGGCATGACTCGTCGCTTGCTCATTTTCTCGACTTTTTGGAGGAATTTTAGGTTGTAGGTTTGGTTGTTATGGGCTTCGGCCCTTTATTGTTGTGTTTGGTATACTTCCTGTATACGGGATTCCGCCCCCTTAGGCGGGTTGTTTTTATGGTATCATTTGCTTATCAAAAAAAAGATATATATACAAAAAGATCAACGTTCAATCCATTTCCTAACCACGTGTTGGGTTAGGAAAAAAAGTAACACAAATATTAGGTAAACAGGCTGATTAAAATCAAGGAATCCATCTTAACCACACGTCATGGAAAAAGATATGATGCAACTAAGACAACATGTGTGTTTAAAACTTGCGTCCAGCTTCATGCAAAAGGACCCACGTCCAAACACAAATATTAGGTATTTCAAAGGAACCCTAGAACACAATCGGCTATATATACAAACACGAAGAGAAATATTAGATACAAACAACAGCTCAACATGGAAATTATTTCTCATTTCATCACAATTGTAAGCCTTTTGGGTTTGATTTTCGCATTTGTTTTCAAAACAAGTAGAAGAAACAACAACGGAGAGAAAATAAGAGCCCCTGAACCCCGTGGGGCATGGCCCATCCTCGGTCACCTACATCTTCTACGAGGTCGAGTCCCAGTTGCAAAAACACTTGGAGCCATGGCGGATACTTACGGACCCATTTTTTCTCTTCGGCTAGGTACTCGTCGAGCAATCGTAGTGAGTAGTTGGGAGCATGTAAAAGAGTGTTTCACGACCCATGATAAAATCTTCGCGTCTAGACCAAGTATGGCCGTCAGCAAGTACATGGGCTATAACGATGCTGGTTTTGCACTAGCACCTTATGGACCCTATTGGCGTCATATCCGAAAGATGGTCTCTATGGAACTATTAAGCAATCACCAACTTGATAAGCTCAAGCATCTCCGAATATCAGAATTGGAGTGCTTCATTAAAGATATACACGTGTTGTGCGCGAAGAACAAAGACGTTCCAACCAAGGTAACAATAAGCAAATTGATTGAGCTCTTGCCATTTAATATAATTATCAATATGCTAGTTGGAAAGCGATTTTCTAGCGAAAACAACTCCCAAGGTTGGCATTTGAGAGAATTGGTGTCGAGAGTGGTGTATCTAAGCGGTGTTTTCGTGGTGTCTGATGTCATCCCGGGTCTCGAATGGTTGGATGTTGGGGGTATATACAATCTATGAAGCAAACTAGTAAGGATCTTGATAAAGTTATTGGAGGATGGCTGGAGGAACATCTTCAGAAAAGAAGTTCTTGTGATACCAATGGCGATGGTGACTTCATGGATATGATGTTATCGAGCCTACCAAAGGAGGCCATTATGTCTGGCCATGAGCATGACACCATTATTAAGGCAACAATAACGGTACGTGAATCTCCAGAAACATGGAACTTAAATGCAAACATATTATTACTATGAAATATATGGTCATATTGGATATTTTTTATTATTGTTTTCATGTTTTAATGGAACATATTACTACTTTACTATTGTATTTTTTAATAATACCATTAATTAAAAAAGAAATAATGATTTTTTGATTTTATCTTCAGTTTATCATTAGCCCTATCTAATCACATTTCAATATCATTTGTAGAATCTCATTTGGGCGGCATCAGAAAGCACAACTGAGACACTAATTTGGGCCCTATCTTTACTAGTAAATCATCCACGTGCATTAAAAATTGTCCAAGATGAACTCGATGGCTGGATAGGAAAACAAAGATGGGCAGAAGAATCTAATATAAAGAGTCTCGCATATCTACAAGCCGTGGTGAAGGAAACACTTCGTTTATACCCAATCGGTTCCCTAGGAGCACCTCGCGAGGCCACTGAAGAATGCTATGTCGATGGTTATTACGTCCCAAAGCGCACGTGTTTGATTATTAATATCTGGAAGCTACACCGAGACCCTCGGGTTTGGTCAAATCCTCACGAGTTCGAACCAAAGAGGTTTCTCAAGGCCCATGCCGACGTAGATTATCAAAGACAAAATTTTGAGTACACACCGTTCAGTTCTGGGAGGAGGATGTGCCCTGCTATTACATTTGCCTCACTAATGATTCACTTGACGCTAGCTCGTTTACTTCATGGATTTGACATATCAACACCTCTTGGAATGCCAGTGGATATGGGGAAGGGATTGGGCCTTGGTTCGCCTAAGGTAAAACCACTCGAAGTCATCCTCACACCGCGGTTGCATGTGGAGTTCTATCAAAACCATTGAACCAATATAATCATCTCAGAGTTATCGCATGAAGCTTGTCATTTTGGGTGAAAGTTCTCCCTTTGTTAGGATGTCCATAAAAGTAATAAAATGTTGACGGGGTCTTATCTACGGTATTACTAAAGGCACATCATTAACAACATAAAATAAAAATAGTGTTAGTAATAAAACACTATTTTATCATATACACATTTATATATCTAATACTGTTGTTAAGGGTATCTTCTCTCATGTTTCCATCAATCCAATAATATTATATTTGATTGTATCCTTCTAGTAATGTTATGTTTATATACATCTATTAAGCCACGTTTCCTTTAAAGTGTAGCTCCATTCAAGCATAAACTACTTATTATACATGAGTAACTACATTTATTATACCTTGTTATGCAAATCGTTGATCCATTACAACCTCGTTAAAGTACTAATTAAAACACAAATTTCAATCATTTAAAACGATAGTTCCTAATAATTATTAAAAGGTTTTGACATAAATTAGGCCGATCAATTATCATCTCGCAATTTTCGAATCACATTAATAAAAAATTAATATATAACTGGTTGTGATCCATTTGAAAATATAAAGCACCTCGTGGCTTTACTTCTTACATGCTCACTAATAAACCAAGTGTAACAACCCAGACTTTTGAGTGACTATTTTATATTATTTTGCCTGATGGGATAATTTTATAAAATAGAGAAAGCAGAGGTAAATATTTTTTTAAGTGATTTAAGAGATAATATTTATCCCATTTTATCTATTTACTGTTATGAGAATGTAAATAGCATTATATCGTGTTTTATTGTGACGTTGTGCTTTAAGCGACGATTATGACTTATATTCAAATTTGAGCATAATTAATGAATTAAAATGACGTTGGAACATAAAATATTATATGATACTTCGGATGCCAATTTAGAGGGTGCGGTTAGTTTTGAAATAGTCGAGATAGTCAAAATAAGTGCCAAGTTATATTTTTGAGTACCGTCCCTTTTGATAGGTTATGACTCATTTATGTAGTTACGAGTCATTTTATTGGTGTATCAACATTTAAAAGAGGAGAATTTATATCTAAGGTACGTTTAAATCTTACAAACCCTTTTATTTCTCATTCTTATGTTATAAGCCAATAAAGAGAGAGAGAAAAGAGAGAGCTTGGGAGAAAATGGAGAAAAGAGAGAGAAATGAAGATTTGGAGATGAAAATTGTTGCTTCGGGAAGAGAATCCGAGACTACAAACTTGAGGTAAGTTTCTAACTTGCTAGTATATGATTTAATGTGATAAATTGCATGTATAGTTAGTTTTTGGAGATTTTAACCATTTATGAGTTTTCGGGATTTTTCATGTTTAAACCTTTAATCTTTGATTTAAATTTGGTTTGAGGAGAATTTATTAGTTAGTAGTTGTGTAGGAATGATTTATTAGGATTCATGGTTGTTGTTGTTAGAGAAATTAAAGATTTGGGGGTTTTGGGAAATTTAGGGTTCTTAAACCCGTAGCCCAAATTAGGCATTTCTGCTAGGCCGAATCAATTCGCCTCCCAAGCGAATCGCTTCGCCTATAGGGGAGGATGCAGGTCTGGGAAACCGAATCGATTCGGGTTAAGTCCTAATCAATTCGGGCTGGGAGAGTAGGTTGGTTTTCCTCGTCGAATCGATTCGTTTTTGGGCGAATCGATTCGCTGTTAAGGGCGAATCGATTCGCTGTTAAGGGCGAATCGATTCGGCCCTAGGCAAATCGATTCGGAAACCCTGTTTTTGTGAGATTTTTCTAGTTTTATTTTTTAGTCCTTTTCTTTTAGGTTCCAGGCTTATGAACCTTCTCTTGTGAAGAAATAAAGAGTTTTAGAGGTTTGTAATAAGTAGATAAATATCCTAGGTTAGAATGGGGATAATTGGGCTTATCTCAATGGTTAGTTTATGGAGGTTGATGTACCGTTTGATATATGATGTTAACCTAGAACTACTGGAAAGTAGAATGATAAAGTTTGGGACTTTTGGGAGACTAGTATTGTGAGAAATTACTTTTGGATTAGTTATAGTATTACTTGGGACTCTTGGAGGCTAGGGTGAGGATAATTACACGTTGGGTCCTAGGTCATTAATAAAATATGACTTTAAGAATAAGAAATGCATATTTTAAAATTGGTACTTAATCATTGATTTTAAATGGTTTTGAGAATGTAAAAATTGAATATTTTCAAATGGGAAAATAATTTTGTAAATGATAATTTACATATACACACCTCTCTAAATCGCTATCATAAGGAAAGTTACATGCATGAGGTGAAGTCCCCTGGTTAGTGAATGCAGGGTGAATATAGTCCTCGACCATAGGATTGGTTATTATATTATGTGATTATTTTGCGAAGTGAGGTAATTTCGGGTGTGGTTATGACTCATTGTCGCAGGTATATGTCCGCTTCCCGACGTCTCGCGTTGTAGGATGCTCAGGTTGTCTTGTTTGATAGGCCCTGGAAGATGATAACCATTTAGGGGCGCATCCAGTGGGGAAACTCGGAAGGACGGTCTTAGAATCGTTATATGATATGAAATATAACTATTCGTAATAATGTGGGACATTATCGGTGTTAAAGCATTTTATGATAATAAATTTCCTTTAAATACATTTCCTGGAGATAAAAAGGGAAATGGGAATTTATGTGGTATAAAACCTTATTGGCAAAATATTTTGTGAAATAAAAATATATGTTTCCTAAAGTGAATAGGAACTATGCATTTAAACTGTGAATAATTTTAATGGAGTCTCATTGAGTGAAAGTAGGTGAGTTCTCCCATGCTTATATGAACATTTAGCATTATTATTGATATTGCGCTAGGTTGTCCTTTTAGAACGAGAGGTGAGAAATTTTATGATTATTTGTGAGAGAAAGTTAAGTTCATGTTGATGATTAAATATTCATAACGGTCATGCATTTTATTCACATGGTGATCATATCAAACTGGGCCCTGACCCGTCTATATCTCTTTGTTGTTCATGAAATCCTTGTTCGTCCAGGTGCTACTCCTCAAGGACGCCTGTATCGACCTCTCCATTCCAGTTGTCCTGGAGCTATAGCATTTTGCGAATGTTGTAGGATATTCGCTATAGACGCTTCTATTTATTGTACTCTAGGTAGGATCAGTTTACTTATTCGAGCGTGTTTCCCATGCTTTGTACTCATTTATTATAATGTGATATTTAATTGTAGTACTTGGGTTAACCTGCTTGTATTAGTTTGTTAATCGACAGCTTATTCTGTTATTACTTTGCGCATTATTGTTATTCTATTACTCGTTGATTTTTGGTATCCACCTTCTTTTCAATTTGGATTGTCTAGTGCACTTCTTTTAACTTACAAAAAATTCATTTGACATTCCATTTTCTAAAATAATTGGTGGTTATCTTGTATTACTATTTTAATGACATTGATGATAAGAATGGACCATCTACGATTCCTGTGATTATTAGAGTATCGGGCTGGCCACCTCTTATTTTAGTAGGCGAGTTGTCACATATGGTATCAGATCATCAGGTTCTAGTGTCCTTAGGAATCTGTACGGACGTATTACTCTTTCAGCGTTACTTTTGAATTGATATAGAGCCTTAGGATTAGGATTGTTTATTCCTCTTGTGAGATTTCATTCTCCTGCTATAGCGTAAGAATTTAGAAACTCTTTTGCGCGTTCATTTTATATTCGTATGTAGAATGATGAAGGGCATCAGGGAAGGACGTTATGAAGGCGTCATGAAACGGGATTAATAATAATTGTAAGTTGTAGTTGGGATAAGGTCCTCTTTGGAGGTCGTTCCCTTCGTAGCATTCTCTTATATTGCTATCGCGACTACTAAGTACAATAGATATAGTTTTCCAAGTACCGCTACTAGTAGAGAGTGGTACTAAGCTTGGGAATTCCAAGCGACGTTAATTTGAAGTTGAAAAGTCCTTGATAAGGGCCACACGTTGAAGTTAAGTCAGGTGGAGGAAGTGTAACTTCATTCGGTAGAAGTATAAGGCCCAGTAACTTTGGCCTAGAGAGGGGTATAGAAATGCCCAGATGTGGAAAATTGAGGAAATTTTTTCACCCATTGGAGTTATGTGGAAATGGCGGGAACAGTAGTCGCCATATTTGGTGGAGCAGGAAGTTTTGCTCGTAGAGAAACCTGGTAGATGTTTTCAACAGCAAGTTCCTCTGGGATATCCAAGATGACGAGAAGGTAGACTCTCAAGTATTCACATGAGGATCGGTCAGAGGCCGACCGTGAATAAATAAGTTACACGATTAAGGAACCCGTGCCCCGAAATAAGGTAGGTACAAGGAAGAAATAGCTCTTCAGTGGAATGATAGGCTCACGAGTAAGCATTTCCCACACTTATGGATAAGTAGTGTTCATGAAACCCCATTGGTAGACCTCCGTCTGGGGGACTCATTGAAATAAGGAAGGCGAGGCCGGTAGCATGTTCTCTTTTGTTGTGGAAGTTAAGGGAACTACGTGGGTAATCGTCAGAGCAGAGGCTATAGATTCTGAGATGTGTAAAACCTTAATGTGGTCAGGGTGGCTAGAGATGGAGAAACGGTTATGACGTGGAATGTAGAACCACGGGTTTGATCTTGTCGATCGGAGTTAAAGGGAAAGATTAGGATGCCTAGTTGGGGCCTTGATTGAACTAAATTTTTGGTACCAATAGAACAAGGGTACTTGTATCTGGGAACCATGTGGAGCAGATAGGGAAAGTTAGCAAGAATACTGTTGTGAGTTTCACTTCAGTTTAGGGAAGTGTGTTTCGTGGGGCAAGATTGAGCCTCAGTATTTTATTAACCCTAGAATCGAGTGTGTAATTCGAGCGTTGTGGTAGTGTTTATATTAGTATAGAGATTATATATATATGTTTTCCGTGGTGTTGAGATTCTATTTTCCTTCATTCATAGTGTGCGGGTAATGATATTTGAAAACTTTGTCGGGTTTGTACTACTCGTTTTGTTTGTGTTATGCGAGTATAAAATGTTTTGGTTTGAGATATAACAGGCTCGTGATTGTGAGACTATCATATATGAAGTTCCAGGATGGAACTAGTTATTCTATAATATCTCTCCTGGATACGGGTTGAGACTTTATAGAGGTTGTTTGATGTCTGTATGAATTGTTGTTTTATTTGTTTTATGCTATCATATCTCCATCACCAATAAAGTTAAGTAGTAGTGTATCGAAGGGATTTCTTGTTTGGATTTCGCTTTGCGAGACGCTCCACACATTAACCTTAACGACATTGGAAGTGGAGAGATGTTACTTTATGTTTGGATGTTGGTTTTGGTGGAGTTAGTCGAACGTCACGTGATTGAGTGACTCTAGGGCTAATAAAGAAAAGTTAATGTGCGGTATAGAGCACTGTAAATAGTTCTCTCCTCTAATGGATGTGGGCGAGACAAAGATAAGAAAAGTCGGGTTGAGACTTATAGTTATGCCTTGATGAGAAGGCCATTTAAGAGGATGTATATACGTATATTGGGATAAAGCAGTAGTAACACCTTACAAAGAGTAAGCGCCCTATTAGTTAAATTTTCGTTTCGCCGATGTGGTAGGACATAGAACTAGAAGCGCATTAGTAGGGTTACAAGTTAGAATTTTTGCGGTTCTGATCATGTGACTTAGGTCATTATATCTTGATGATCGACGATGCGAGGTAGTATGTAACGAGAGGGTTCCTTGTTTCGATTTCGCTTCGTCCCACCCATGAAATCGAGCGAATGACAGAAATTGAGAAGTGTCTTGGGCACTAGGGATATAATTAGTATAACACTTATACGACTTGAATAGGAAATATATCGACCTTAGGATTATTAGGATGTAAGTCCCTTGGGGTCTGAGACGCTATTTTAGGAAGGTTGTAGGGAGTTGACCACAAGTAGGTTTGTGGGTTAACGCTAAGAAGGATTAGGTACCCAGAAATAAGAAGTATGGGATCTCGAGTAATTCGAGACACTGGGCCAAGATGAGGCCCATCTTAGAAAGAGCGTTACATTGATAACCTAACTTTTATGGAGTTAAATGATGAGCTGACTTTTACTCCTGCACTCGCGTTGTCAAGATTGAGAGTGGAATTCTCGATATTAATGAACAAGTCTCTACCAGGGATGGGAAGTATAAATACTGGATCATAGAGCCATTGTTTATGCGTCTCACAAACTTAAACCCCGTGAGAAGTATTATCCCCTGCTTGATTTAAATCTCCTAGCGGTAGTATTCGCCTTAAATAAATAGAGGCACTGCTTCCTGGGCAGGAGATTTAGTCTTTTCATGAACCAAAAGTTGTTGAAATATACTGATGGGGCGACAGAGTTGGTGTTTGGAGATCGTAAAAGACTATAAATTAGATATCTATTATCACCAAGGGAACGCAAATGGAGTAGCGAATGCGTTGAGCAGAAAACCCGTGGGGGAGACTATCGAGGGCATAGAAAGTCAAGTAGAACAAGATTAACCAAGAGGATGCTATAGCAAGAGCATTCATGTCCGTGATTGACCATTTCACCTACTGGTGTGAAGAGAGTAGTGTTAGAACGAGGAAGGTTATATCCATGGACCTTCTCATTGAATTACTAGCATCGCAATGGTCATGATCCTATTTGAGAAAATTGCTGATCGTTTGGCTAAATCGCCGCTTTTTCGGCCAAAATGGGCGGACTATTTACGGAGGAGTACGCCCAGCTCTTTATGGTGGAGTATGGAACTGTATGAGGTGCCTATCAATATAGTGTTGGACCGAGACTAGACTTTCGTGTCAAAGTTTTGGTAATGTTTCCAGGAAGTGATGAGAACCAAATTAAAGTTGGGTACTACCTACCAACTGTAAGTGGATGAATGAATGGAGAGAGTTAACCAAAGGTTGGAAGGCATACCCCGAATGTGCGTGTTTTATTTAAAATAAGGATTGGGGGCAATAGCTTTTATGGATCGTTTCTCTATAAGTATGGCACATATGTTGCCTTGTGTTGTAAGCAGAGTAGTTCGCCTGCTCTTTGGGTAGAAACGACACACCATAAAGTTCTTTGGACTTGGAATGGTCCAGGAATATTTCTTTAACGATCGAGCTCATTGAGCGGCATATTTTGAAGGGCTACGCCGACGCGAATAGAGGTCATGTAGTATTCGAAGTAGGGGTTCAAGTTTTGGTGCAGGTATTCCCGAGGAAGGGTGTAGTGTAGGCCCGATATAGGCATTTGCTTACTTTATTGAAAAGGTAGGACCGATAATTTTAGAGCATAAAGAGTGTGAACTGAGATCGATAGTGGTAACCTTATTCCAAGTCCAACGGGGACGCCACAGTGCCGAGGAATTCGCTAGGAATGAAAGAGAGATATTTTATAAAAGTACACCCTTAATCTGGTTATATAGTACGCCTGAATTTTGAGGGCAAAATTCCCTTGTAAGGGGGGGGGGGGGGGGGGGAGTATGTAACAACCCAGACTTTTGAGTGACTATTTTATATTATTTTGCCTGATGGGCTAATTTTATAAAATAGAGAAGGTTGAGGTAAATTTTTTTTAAGTGATTTAAGAGACAATATTTTCCCTGTTTTGTCTATTTACTGTTATGAGAATGTAAATAGCATTATATTGTGTTTTATTGCGTCGTTGTGCTTTAAGCGACGGTTATGACTTATATTCAAATTTGAGCATAATTAATGAATTAAAATGACGTTGTAACATAAAATATTATACGATACTTCGAATGCCAATTTATAGGGTGCGATTAGTTTTGAAATAGTCGAGATAGTCAAAATAAGTGCCAAGTTGTATTTTTGAGTTCCGGGCCCTTTTGACAGGTTATTACTCATTTATGTAGTTACGAGTCATTTTAATGGTGTATCAACATTTAAAAGAGGGGAATTTATGTCTAAGTCCCGTTTAAATCTTCCAAACCCTTTTATTTCTCATTCTTATGTTATAAGCCAAGAGAGAGAAAGAGAGAAAAGAAAGAGATTGGGAGAAAATGGAGAAAGGAGAGAGAAATGAGAGAGATTGGGAGCTGGAAATCGTTGCTTCGGGAAGAGAATCCAAGACTACAAACTTGAGGCAAGTTTCTAACTTGCTAGTATATGATTTAATGTGATAAATTGCATGCATAGTTAGTTTTTGGAGATTTAAACCATTTATGGGTTTTGGGGGTTTTTGATGTTCAAACCTTTAATCCTTGATTTAAATTTGGTTTGAGGAGAATTTATTAGTTAGTAGTTGTGTAGAAATGATTTATTAGGATTAATGGTTGTTGTTGTTGGAGAAATTGAAGATTTGGGGGTTTTGGGAAATTTAAGGTTCTTAAACCCGTAGCCCAAATTAGGCATTTCTGCCAGGCCGAATCAATTCGCCTCCCAAGCGAATCGATTCACCTATAGGGGAGCATACAGGTCTGGGAAACCGAATCGATTTGGTTTAAGGCCGAATCGATTCGGGCTAGGACAGTAGGCTGGTTTTCCTCATCGAATCGATTCGTTTTTGGGCGAATCGATTCGCTGCCAAGGGCGAATCGATTCGGCCCTAGGCGAATCGATTCGAAAACCCTGTTTTTGTGAGATTTTTCTAGTTTTATTTTCTAGTCCTTTTCTTTTAGGTTCAAGGCTTAGGAACCTTCTCTTGGGAAGTAATAAAGAGTTTTAGAGGTTTGTATTAAGTAGATAACTATCCTAGGTTAGAATGGGGATAATTGGGCTTATCTCAAGGGTTAGTTTGTGGAGGTTGATGTTCCGTTTGATATAGGAAGTTAACCTAGAACTACTGGAAAGTAGAATGATAGAGTTTGGGATAGTATTGTGGGAAATTACTTTTGGATGAGTTATGGTATTACTTGGGACTCTTGGAGGCTAGGGTGAGGATAATTACACTTCGGGTCCTAGGTCATTAATAAAATATGACTTCAAGAATAAGAAATGCATATTTTAAAATTAGTACATAATCATTGATTATAAATGGTTTTGAGAATGTTAAAAGTGAATATTTTCAAATGGGAAAATAATTTTATAAATGATAATTTACATATACACACCTCTCTAAATCTCTATCATAAGGAAAGTTACATGCATGAGGTGAAGTCCCCTGGTTAGTGAATGCAGGGTGAATATAGTCTTCGACCATAGGATCGGTTATTATATTATGTGATTATTTTGCGAAGTGAGGTAATTTTGGGTGTGGTTATGACTCACTGTCGCAGGTATATGTCCGCTTCCCGACGTCTCGCGTTGTAGGATGCTCAGGTTGTCTTGTTTGATAGGCCCTGGAAGATGATAACCATTTAGGGGCGCATCCAGTGGGGAAACTCGGAAGGACGGTCTTAGAATCGTTATATGATATGAAATATAACTATTCATAATAATGTGGGACATTATTGGTGTTAAAGTATTTTATGATAATAAATTTCCTTTAAATACATTTCCTGGAGATAAAAAGGGAAATGGGAATTTATGTGGTGTAAAACCTTATTGGCAAAATATTTTGTGAAATAAAAATATATGTTTCCTAAAGTGAATAGGAACTATGCATTTAAACTGTGAATATTTTTTATGGAGTCTCATTGAGTGAAAGTAGGTGAGTTCTCCCATGCTTATATGAACATTTAGCATTATGATTGATATTGCGCTAGGTTGTGCTTTTAGAACGAGAGGTGAGAAATTTTATGATTATTTGCGAGAGAAAGTTAAGTTCATGTTGATGATTAAATATTCATAACTATCATGCATTTTATTCACATGGTGATCATATCAAACTGGGCCCTGACCCGTCTATATCTCTTTGTTGTTCATGAAATCCTTGTTCGTCCAGGTGCTACTCCTCAAGGACGCCCGTATCGACCTCTCCATTCCAGTTGTCCTGGAGCTATAGCATTTTGCGAATGTTGTAGGATATTCGCTATAGACGCTTCTATTTATTGTACTCTAGGTAGGATCAGTTTACTTATTCGAGCGTGTTGCCCATGCTTTGTACTCATTTATTATGATGTGATATTTAATTATAATACTCGGGGTAACCTTCTTGTATTAGTCTGTTAACCAACAACTTATTCGGTTATTACTTTACGCATTATTGTTATTCTATTACTCGTTGATTTTTGGTATCCACCTTCTTTTCAATTTGGATTGTCTAGTGAACTTCTTTTAACTTACAAAAATTTTATTTGATAGTCCATTTTCTAAAATAATTGGTGTTTATCTCGTATTACTATTTTAACGACAATTATGCTAAGAATGGACCATCTACGATTCCTGTGATTATTAGCGTATCGGGTTGGCCACCTCTTATTTTAGTAGGCGAGTTGTCACACCAAGTTAAAGGGAAGAATAAAAAACAGTTGTATTAAGGAAACTTCATATCATAACTATAAAATGATGATTGAATAAGTTATCAAAACATTCACAAACAATAATTAAAATCAGAATCAAAACATGGAAGATAAGAAGAAGTTCTAGTGTGTTAAATAAATCCAAAGCAAAAATAAAGACTAAAAAATTGCCCTGATGTATGTTCTAATATGTGATGAATATGAACCCATATTAGAACATATATATGTTGAAGCAATCAATTCAAAAATCACAAGTTGAAACAAATCTTAACTATGTTAATCTTCTAAACGTGTTACCATAAATAATAAAGCTAATAGATTTATTACTTGGGATATTCATTATGGGCTAAAACTGAAAAATGAAAGGAGGTAAAAACAACTTTAGAGGTACCAAAGTAACCTCGTAGAAGTGATTGTTTCCTCATTAAACAATGATTTCCAAAATTCACTTGTATATAATCATTTTTGGGTAAAAATGGGTTGTAAGGGCCATAAACTAAAAATGACAACTACGTTGTTGGGAAATAGGGATAAATACCTCAATAAGCATAAAAGTGACCCGTGCGGCGTGAATGTTTCTATCTAGGACATCCAGTATCTAAAATGGTTTATTATATTGTCGTTTGGGGGGATAAAATGGACTTTTTTGGGAGGAAGACTAAAAGAAGTGATTAATTGTCTGAAGAGAAGCCCAAACACCTAAGTAGGCAAAAAAGTAACCTGTGAATAATATATGTGTCCTCATTGGACTCCATATAGACCAATTGACTAGGACAACTTTATTTTTGGAGTAAATAAGTGGCCCTTTGGCGGGGGGGGGGGGGGGGGGGGTGTGAAAAAACTAATGAAAATGCACGATATGAGGTTTTAAAGTAACCTATGCAAAGTTACCATCTTGAACACCCTATTTATGAAATTGACCAGTACACATGTGTTTTTAAGGTTAAAATGGTCTTATGGTTGAAGAGATAACTCAAGGTGTTTGTAAAGAGGCCCAAACTCCTTAAGAGGTACTTAAATAACATATCGAACATGACTATCGAACCCCTGATTGTCAAGAATGACTTAATAACCAGGCTCCAGACTCATATATATGCTTGTTTGGGATTTTAAATTGGGTAATAGGGGTCAAAACTACAAAAATAATTAAGTGGCTCAACAAGAGACTCATGCACCATAATAGACATAAAAGTAACCTATGGGTAGTGCCTGTTTTCTCACCAGATACCAATTTTCAAATTGATTAGTACATATTCATTTTGGGTTTAGAATGGGTTTTAGGTGAAAAAATCAAATTAGTAATTGAGTAGCCCAGAGAAAGGCAGAGACACCAAAAAATGTACAAAAATAACATGTAGGAAGTGTCGTGTCAGCTTTACACTCTCGCTGGTTGAAATTGACTAACATATACATGTTTGTGAGTTAAAAGTAGGACTTTGTGGGAAAACAAAAAAACAAATGAAGTGGTTAGGTGATATTTTTTAGATGAGATAAAAAAAGAAATTTTCAGATTCATGTTTACATACTTCTCTAATTAAATTGGAATTTAAATACCTTCACTACACCAAAATGATCAAATTGTCACCTTTCAGCCGGCCACCCTTGTCAAGGTCATTGACCGTGACAAAAAATACGCATTTTTTATCACGGTCATTGACCTTGACACGACCGTGACAATTCTTTAAATAATTGTCACGGTCAATGACCTTAACACGACCGTGACAATGTTAACAGCAAAAACCCTTTGCCCCTTCTTTTTTCCCTCTTGCGTCGTTCCCTCCCTCTCTCTCTCTCTCGACGCTGCTCTCTCTCTCTCTCTACTTTCAGGTTTAATTCTCTCTCTCTCTCTCTCTCTCTCTCTCTTCCATTTATATATATGTTTGTGTGTATATATATGTGTGTATGTGTGTATATATGTGCGTGTGTGTGTGCATGTGTGGGGGCTGGGGCAGGGTGGGGTAGGGGGTGGGGCAGGGTGGGGGCAGGGTGAGGGTAGGGGGTAGGGGTTTAAAAATGTAAATAAATAAGTAATTTTCTATAAATTTCCAAAAATAATATCCAAAAATGTAAATGTAAATAATATCCAAAAATGTAAATTTGTAGTAATTGTCATCCGAAGTTGCTAAAAGCATCCGAAGTTTAAAAAGCATGAAAAATAAAATATTTTTTAAGATTTGTGGTGAATAACTAAAGTTAAAAAAAGTATTACTTTAGTCATTAAATTACTTTTTGAATTCGGGCGATGCACGTAAATTTGTAGTAATTGTCTTATAATAAAGATCAATTAGTCTATGTTGTTGAAAATTTTGATCAAATTGGTGAGACCTTCATATTTTAAAAATGTTATTTTTATTCCTATAGAACAGCTTAGATAGTGTGTGTGTGTGTGTGTATGTGGTCAATACATGAATTTATTTTGTATTTGAATTAACCCATGAATTTATTTTTGTATTTGAATTAACCCATGAATTTATTTTTGTATTTGAATTAACCCATGAATTTATTTTTGTATTTGAATTAACCCATTATATGAAACATACTTGAAATTAAATATAGTGCGCATAGATACTAGCATTCTAGTTCTTATGCGTACGCATTCAATAGCCCTTAGACCCGTTCGAGAGTCATTACCCCTGTAATGAGATCTCTCGAATTGTCCCGTTTGGACAGTTTGAGACTGTATAATATTCTTATTGGCTTAAAGTTGTTACTTTTGGAGGAAGTTCTGCAGTCGTATCTTAATGTTCTCTGGGTACATACTAGATTGACAAGTGTGACTGTTATTTCAATTGACCAATTGAAATAACACTCACACCTGCCAATCTACGTCGTGTACTTGGAGAACTAAGGGGATATGCTGTCAAATTTTTTTCAAATCGTAACAATGTGCATGAGCTGTTAAGTATATTACAGAAAAATGCATTCTTGAATGGGATAGGACCACTTACCCTTTAATAGGATAATTAAATGATGGGATAATTAAATAAAACATACTATAAATCTAATTTTTGTTTACCTTTAATCGGTGTTTAGTTGTGGTAGCTGTGATGGGATATCCGAAATACAAAGAGTGGATGGGTGAGACTAATAGAATGGGGGATGTGTTTCGCAGAGGTGCTAACGAATTTGTGAAATATGCAAAGAGATGTCGTAATGATGAAGAGTTTCCGTGTCCGTGTGCTAGGTGTAAGAATGGTAAGGTGTTTGAGTGGAAAACAGTTGAACTACATTTGTTAAGATCGGGTATGCAAGATAGTTATCGATTTTGGAGTTTTCACGGTGAATTGAAAGTTCCTTTTGTCCCCGACCAACCTTCACAACAACCTTCAACAAGTAGAATAGATGTAGAAGGGGACGACGTAGATCATAATATGTTAGAGGATTTAGTTGATGATGCGTACGAAGTTTATGAAGCTGAGGAGAATGAGGTTACTGATGATGTAGAAGATTCAAGTGCTCTTAAAGATAACACGATAAAACTTGACGATGACTACCAAAGTTTAAAATTTAAGGCGACCCAACCGTTATACTCTGGCTGTGAGAAAGATCAAAAAACTTTACATGCCATGGTTGGTTTGCACAGTTTGAAGACGCAGTACGGTTTGTTTGGCAATAGCTTGACGGGAATTCTGAAATGGGTGAAGGGCTTATTACCCAAGTGTAACACCCCGCCCGCCCGGGGAGAGCGAATGGAGCGCTAATGCGATAAGATAAATCCAAATCCACAAGTGACAAGGTATAGAGCATCTAAATAAACCCACAATAATATAAATCCACTAATCTCAATCTCTTCAATTACAACAAGTCTCTCGAATTAAAATTTATAACTATCTAACTCGAATAAATATACAAATCTCCAAAGCTCTATACATCAAAATAATACAAATATTTCCCAAACAATCCTCGCTAAAATCAATCTCCATAGCGCCCCAAAATCTGTACTAACCTGCAACTAAAAGAAAATATGGGGAAGTACACAATACGACAAGAAAGATGCTCAAAAAATATATGTTAGCGATGAATAAAATGTAACAACACGAGTACGAATATTCAAGTCAAAATGCAAATATCAAAGCATTTATCAATATAATTTCTCAACAACACTTTAACCGGGACATCAGGCCTCACCACATCCGTATATGCTTTATCAAGCCATAGCCCGGGAAACAGGCATTTTGGCGGGTGCCCAACATCCGTGCCATATTAAAATCTCACGACAATGTGCTCATCAATAATATAATGATACGACATGAATCAAAATAATTTCAACAATTATTTTCCAGATTTCAATAAATTTATCAATTCAAATATTAGTTCAATTAACAAGAATTCAAAGAGAATGACACTCGTGAGATTTAAGGAGCATATTGTGTAAAAACCCATACCTCAAACCATGATGAAAAACCAACGATCACATCATCAATATCAACTCAAAAGATCTACAAAAGGTCCTCCAAGAACCTCAAACAAAATATCCCCAAGAACACCTCTAATCTAAGGTTGGAACTCACAAATCTCAAGGGCCAATGTGTATATAAAAAGAAGAGGAATATAAAATATATTTGCTGCCAAAAGTAGGTTAAAAGGGTTGCCCACGACTTCCTTTTATAATGCAAAGAAGTGAAGAGTTGGAATCCAAAAGAATCCTTTAAATAAGGCAAAGAAATGAAGATTTGGAAGTCAAAACAACTCCAAGAGTTAAAAACATTTAAAAATCATTTTAAAATCCGTTTTAACTCCGATTTCAAAACCGTTTAAAATTCTCGCTTTTAAAAATAATAACCAACATATTTGAGCAATAAAAGTAATTTTATCAAAAACTTTATTTTCCTCCATTTTCCAAAAATTAATTAAAATAGCCCAAAAATTACGCGGGTTGTTACACTTCCCCACTAATATGGAATTTCGCCCTCGAAATTCGCTGAATGCCTAACTCTCAAAATCAGGCCACTACACTAACTCCAAAAATAATTTCGTCTCCAAAAATAAATTCCTCACCTCTAATCTCGAAACTTATCACGAATCTCACCTAAAATTTTCTATCTCCAAAAATTGCTAACCACATAATGAACCCAAAACCCAAGCCCCGAGGGTTGCCGTATACCTAAGCTCTGATACCATTTGTAACACCCCGCCCGCCCGGGGAGAGCGAACGGAGCGCTAATGCGATAAGATAAATCCAAATCCACAAGTGACAAGGTATAAAGCATCTAAATAAACCCACAATAATATAAATCCACTAATCTCAATCTCTTCAATTACAACAAGTCTCTCGAATTAAAATTTACAACTATCTAACTCGAATAAATATACAAATCTCCAAAGCTCTATACATCAAAATAATACAAATATTTCCCAAACAATCCTCGCTAAAATCAATCTCCATAGCGCCCCAAAATCCGCACTAACCTGCCACTAAAAGAAAATATGGGGAAGTACACAATACGACAAGAAAGATGCTCAAAAAATATATGTTAGCGATGAATAAAATGTAACAACACGAGTACGAATATTCAAGTCAAAATGCAAATATCAAAGCATTTATCAATATAATTTCTCAACAACACTTTAACCGGGACACCAGGCCTCACCACATCCGTATATGCTTTATCAAGCCATAGCCCGGGAAATAGGCATTTTGGCGGGTGCCCAACATCCGTGCCATATTAAAATCTCACGACAATGTGCTCATCAATAATATAATGATACCACATGAATCAAAATAATTTCAACAATTATTTTCCAGATTTCAATAAATTTATCAATTCAAATATTAGTTCAATTAACAAGAATTCAAAGAGAATGACACTCGTGAGATTTAAGGAGCATATTGTGTAAAAACCCATACCTCAAACCATGATGAAAAACCAACGATCACATCATCAATATCAACTCAAAGGATCTACAAAAGGTCCTCCAAGAACCTCAAACAAAATATCCCCAAGAACACCTCTAATCTAAGGTTGGAACTCACAAATCTCAAGGGCCAATGTGTATATAAAAAGAAGAGGAATATAAAATATATTTGCTGCCAAAATTTGTGCCAAAAGTAGGTTAAAAGGGTTGCCCACGACTTCTTTTATAATGCAAAGAAGTGAAGAGTTGGAATCTAAAAGAATCCTTTAAATAAGGCAAAGAAATGAAGAGTTGGAAGTCAAAACAACTCCAAGAGTTAAAAACATTTAAAAATCATTTTAAAATCCGTTTTAACTCCGATTTCAAAACCGTTTAAAATTATCGCTTTTAAAAATAATAACCAACATATTTGAGCAATAAAAGTAATTTTATCAAAAACTTTATTTTCCTCCATTTTCCAAAAATTAATTAAAATAGCCCAAAAATTACGCGGGTTGTTACACCAAGGTGAATACACTTCCAAATAGCTATCCTGTTATGAAGAACAGTTTGAAAAGTTTGGGAATGAAGTATAAATTGATTCATGATTGTGTGTATGACTGCATACTATACCGAAAGGAGTATGAAAATCTCGATCGTTGTCCGGTATGCGATGAACCTAGATATGTCCAATCTACTAGTAAGGAAGGCACAAGCTCAAAAGTGCCTCAAAAAGTATTGAAATATTTTCCCGTTGGGCCTAGATTAAAGCGATTTTTCACAGTACCATGGATTGCAGAGGCAATGACTTGGCATGCTAGGGAAGAAGTAGGGGGTAATATCATGCGTCATCCTATTGATTCTACTGCCGCGCGGAGGATGAATTTTGAGTATCTCGATTTTGCTCGAGAACAACGCAACATTAGTTTGGCTATATCAACAGATGGTTTCAATCCATTTGGAAATCTAAGCACCAATCAGAGTGTATGGCCAGTGATCCTAGCCCCACTCAACCTCCCTCCTTCACAGTGTATGAGACCTGAATTTTCGATGATGGCTTTATTGATACTTAGGCCAAAGGCACCAAGTGAAGACATTGATATCTACCTGCATCCTTTGGTAGAAGAATTAAATGAGTTGTGGGAAGAGGGTGTGCAATCATTTGACTCTTTTAGAAAAGAAGAGTTTACGCTGAAAGCTATGTTGATGTGGGAAATTCATGATTTTCCAGCTTATGGGACATTATCCGGATGTGTAGTACATGGTTATTTAGGGTGTCCTATTTGTGGAGAGGAGACTGAATCTCTTCGTCTATCCTCTAGCTTAAAAAATTTATACCATTGCCACAGGAGGTTTTTACCCCCAGCTCATAGTTTCAGATTTGAGAAAGGTTCCAATTTTTTATTGGGCGGAGTTGAACATAGGCTACCGGCGAGACAATTTTCGGGTTCAGAAATTGAAAGTAAATCTTCTGAATGTGGCCCAAATATGCCAGGTAAGAATCCCAAATTTAAGAATGTCAAGCATAAGAAGACCCCAACTGGGAATGAAACTGAGATAAGAAAGGCATGGTCTCGGAGGTCAATTTTATTTGACTTGCCTTATTGGAAGAAAAACCCGGTGCGTCATGTATTGGATGTGATGCATGCAGAGAAGAACTTCGCTGAACATATTGTGGGTACTTGCCTTGGGGGGAGTCATTCGAAGGATGGAGAAAATGCACGAAAAGACCTTACAACGTTAAAACTTAAACCACAACTATGGTTGAAAGAAGATAGTAGGGGAAGGACAATAATTCCCCCTGGTGCGTTTACTTTGACGAGTGAGGAAAGGAAGGTGCTTCTAGAAACAATATATAATTTGAAGGGCCCATCTATTTTTTCGTCCATCTTGCAAAGAATTGTGAATTATGTTACTCATGATTTACATAAGTGTAAGTCCCACAATTGGCATGTGATCATGCAATTGGTTCCTCTATTGTTTAAGCACTGTTTCTCCAAGCACAAGGATTTGCGTAGGGCTATTACGCAAATTAGTATTAACTTCTCCGTCTTGTGTGAGAAGGTAGTGAATCGAGAACACATAGTGGCCGCAAAATTGGCTGTGAACGAAGCGATTTGTGTATTGGAGAAGTACTTTCCCCCAGAATTCTTTGACATAAGTGTTCACTTGTTGGTACACCTATGCGACGAGGCACTACTTTCCCCCAGCATTATCTTTAGTTTGTTCGGATATATGATGTTTGGAACAGGTACAACGTTGCTATAACAGGTACAAATATACTGCTGGGCAGTGGCAGTGGCAGTGGCCATACTGCCCAGCAGATTTTTTTTAAATTCTACTCAGAATTGTCACGGTCAATGACCATGATAATTTTTTTAAAAATGGTCATGGCTTTGTCACGGTTATAAACCCTGACAAACGTGTCACGATCATTGACCGCGACACGACCGTGACACAAAACGCGAGTTTTGTGTCAAGGTCAATGACCGTGACACGACCGTGACAAAAAAAGTTGTCTCGCCTCGAAATGTCACGGTCATTGACCTTGACAAGTTGGATTTGTCAAGGTCAATGACCTTGAAAAATGGGCAGATTTGGTGTAGTGCTTAGAGAGAGTTGATAACTTGCCTTTTGTATATATGTCGTTGTTGCATAAAGTCATCAATTAAATAGCCCTTCTGACCTATAAAATACACTAAAACTTGTATATGGCAAGTAAGGGTTATTCCGACGGGTTTGAGCAGGTGGTTTTAAGGCCAATTTTTAGTGGTATAAGGTTGTTTATGGGAGGTATAAGTTGGTTTGGTTATGGTGGTTTTTGATTGAAGAGGAGAGAGAGAGTGATGTGAGTGATGATGAAAGATGAAACAATTGAGAGAAGAAAGAAAAAAAAATCTTATTTGGGTGTTTTGAATGTGAGCTGTGAGAGTGTATTAGGTGTGTGTGGTGTATCAGAATAAGGTATGAGCTGAGTGAGGTATTAGAGTGTGTGTAGGTATACAGAAATAGTGTATACGTGTGTGTATTTTATTGTATATAACAAAAAATAGTAAAGTAGATATATTTATAACACACAGAAAGAATAATAAAAATAAAATATTAAAAACTAAAACGCACATATGAAAGTATAAAATGGCTAAAATAAAGAAATTAAAATATAAAACAAATAAAAATAAAATAAATAAAAATATTTTTCAACACATCCATATATATAGAGAGACACACACAAACATACTACTATATATAAAATGGAACGCACATACACTTGGGAAAAATTTGGAATGTGGCTAAGGGATTGTCTAAGAAATGGTTTTGGCTTGTGTATTTGGTAAGGAAGAGCTAAAAGGAGAATCTCACATGGGTTATACGGATATTCCTCATTTGATGTACTTAACCACTTATTTTCTATAATTGCCTTGAATTAAGCATGTTAGAATCTGCAAATGCATATTGACCTACAAGATAAATAAATACAAGCATAAGTTAAATTTTACCAAGAACTAGTTATTAAAACACGTCTATTTGGGGCATAATTTTAACACTTTCGGGTGCTTATCACAACAACCCCAAACAAAACATGGACAATCATCGAGAAAAAATAAAGAGAAAGAGAGATAAGTAATTAAAAGTGTTTCACTTTCGCAGGCACTTTCAATTGCACTTAGCATGTGCAACAAGCCGTTAAACTTATAGGTTACCCTAAAGGACGAGTGTTGTCTCGTGAGGATTTGAAGTGAATATAACAGTAAAATTCAAAAACAAATTATTGAAAATGATTTATTAATAGGGAGTCTCTTATTAGAGAATAAAAATTCATACAACCCATCTATAAAGATTTCAAGGAATTCAATGTTCAACTAACTGTGTATAAAATTACGTAATACCAAAGGCATCATCCTTCCTAAAAACTCAGCGTGTGTTTCGTGCAACCATTTTAGTTATCTTACTAGTAATTCCTATAATACCTTTCAAAATAAATGCTTTGACCTCAATTCTCACCGGATATATCCCTCTGAATCGAATCTCTCTGAGACTTGGGTAAGTGTATCTCTCTAGTATGTGAGGAGATGAATTATTGTAAACAATGTCAAATGTCTCACTCACTTATGAGAAATGACAGATACATGAAAGAACTTGATCTCTTGAAGGAATGTTAGCCACTATATTGAGAATGTCGAGTTATTCACCATATAATATTCTCATTCTCCCGAACACCTCACCAAGGGTAAAAATGAGTCTATGTAAAGGATGAGCGAAAATGAGATAGGGAAGATGGATGATATGATGGTAGAATTTTTTAGAAGAGTAAAAAACAATTTGAACAACTAATGTCTTCATTTCATAATATTTGGTTCGCATGCTTATTTTTCTACATACTCAACTCAACTCAACAAAGCTTTTCCCAATTATTTTGAGTCGGCTATATGAATCCTATTTTTCCATTTCATTCTCTTTAGTGTAATATCTTCAGTTAATCCACATTATATTATGAACTTTTTTATAATATCCCACAAGGTCAATTTAAGCCTACCACTACCCCTTGCGTTACCATAATACTAACTGAATCATTCTTCCTTACTGGGGCATCCATTGGTCTATGGTTGATGTGTCCAGCCCATCTAAATTAATTTTCTCTCGATTTATCTTTTATAAGAGTTACTTTTACCGCTTCACAAATTCGTTCATTTCTAATTTTATCCTTTCGAGTTTTACTACAAATCCATCTTAGCATTCACATTTCCTCCCCACTTATTTTATTCACATTTTGTTTTTTATTGCCCACACTCTTTCCCATATAACATGGAGGGTCTAACGGTCATCCTACAAAAAATTTGTTTTAACTTAAAAGGTATACGCCCATCACACAATATGATAGTAGCACTTCTCCACTTAACCCACCATATTTTAATCACATGAGTAACATCATAGTTAATATCTCTATCATTTTCGATAATCCAGCTTAAATAACGAAAATGATAATTTTTAGGTATCTTTTGACCTTCCAGTTTCACCACGCTCCCATTTGTCCTCCTATTACTACTAAAATTGCATTCCATATATTATGTTTTAGCCCTGATTATTTTAAATCCTCTTGTTTATAGAGTTTCTCTACACAATTTCAATCCAGCATTAATCCATGTCTTAATCCCATCCACTACAACAATATCATCTACAAATAACATACACCATGGCACCTTATTTTCCCAATCAGCTCATCCATAACAAGATCAAATAGATAAGGACTTAGTGGTAAACCTTGGTGCAAACCTACTGCAATTGGAAATTCACTACTTTCTCCAGCTGATGTTCTTACTATAGTTGTAGCCCCATTATACATATCCTTGATCACATTAATATATCTATGAGTGATTCTTTTTTTTTTTTTGTAGAATCTACCATATTATATCTCTTAGTGTCTTATGATATGCCTTCTCCAAATCTATAAAAAAAATCATATGAAGGATTTATTTTCCAGCTTATACCTCTTGATTAATATCCTCAATAAATAAATTTCTTCCATTATTAACCTCCCATGCATAAACCCATATTGATTCTCGCATACATTTGCTTTCAATCCCAATCTATATTCAATCACTCTCTCCCACAGTTTCATTGTTTGACTTATTAACTCAATATATATCCTCAATAAAGAGATAAGGACTTAATGTTGAACCTTGGTGTAGACTTACAGTAATTGAAAATTCATTACTTTCTTTGACTGATGTTTTTACTGTAGTCATAGCCCCATCATACATATCCTTCATCACATCAATATATCTCGAGTCACTCCTTTTTTTATATATAATCCACCATATTATATCTCTAGGTATCCTACCATACGCTTTCTCCAAATCTATAAAAATCATATGAAGATCCTCCTTTTTCTCCCTATACCTTTTCATTTATCTCCTCAATAAATAAATTGCTTCCATTATTGATCTGCCAGGCATAAACCCATATTGATGCTCAAATACTGTTATTTTCATCTCAATTTATATTCAATCACTCTCTCCCAAAGTTTTATTTTATGACTTATTAATTTAACCACGATAATTTGAACAACTTTGTATGTCCCCTTTATTTTTATAAATAGGTACTAAAACAGTCTTTCTCCATTCATCGGGCATCTTATTAGTCATTATAATTCATTAAATAATTTTATAATCCAAGACACTCCTTCCTCCCCTAAAAACTTCCAATTCTTAATAGGGATACCATCTGGTCATAAAGCCCTCCCCGTTTTTATCTTTTTTAGAGAAATCCTAACCTTTATTGTCCTAATTCGATGAAAAAAATATATTTTCTTGAGTCTTACTAAGTTCCTATATATCTAATTTACTCCCGTTATCTTCATTTAAAACCTTTCGAAATGGTTCTTTCATCTTTCCATAATCTCATCATGCTTGACTAGGACTCTCGAATCATCATTTTTAATACACTTAACGTTTTTTAAAATCTTTTATTTTTTCTCCCTAAGTTTAGACAGCTAATAAATACTCTTTTCCCTTCTTGTGTTCCTAATTTTATATAAATATCATCATACGCCTTTAGCTTAGCATCTCTTACCATTTTCTGAACTTCCTTTTTAGCACATTTATATTTCTCAAAATTTTCTTCGTTTCTATTTGTTTTCCATGTTTTAAATCATTCCATTTCAATTTTTACTATATTTTGTACTTCTTCATTCCACCACCAAGTTTCTTTAGATTGTGGTCCCCTACCTTTTGATTCTTCAAGAATTTCTTTAAATATTCTCGTAATGTATGTGGCCATTTATCCCACATTATGTTAGACTTATATTCCGTATTCCATGATGTTTCATTTAATATTTTATCTTGAAATAGTTTTAATTTCTCTCTTTTTAAGTTCCATAACCTAGTTCGTGTTAATCTTCTCTTTTTGCACTTTGATTGATTTTTAATATTTATATTTTACACCAGTATCCTATGTTGTGAGGTTAAGCTATCTCCCGAGATAACCTTATAGAATCTACATGTTAATCATTCTCCTTTCCTAGTAATGAAAAAGTATATTTGGCTCTTATGCATTCCTCTTTTATCGGTTATTAAGTATTCAAGACACTTTTCAAAACATGTATTTACTAGTACAACAGCATAAGAAATTGTAAAATCTAAAATAAACTCTCCACCATGGTTCCTATCGCCAAAACCATATCCTCTATCCACTCTCTCATATCCTACATGATTTTATCCTATATGGCCCTTAAAATCTCCCCCTATATGGATTTTCTGACCTACGGGTAATTCATCCATTTATTTTCAAAAATATACTTAAGTGTGATCATCTAATCCTACTTGGGGTGCACAAGCACTAACAATATTAATTACATCATCACCTAATACCAGTTTTATAAGTTTAAGTCTATCATCTTTCCTAATAACAATTACGATATCATCTTTAAGATTCTTATTTACTATTATTCAAACTCCGTTCCTATTTCTATATTTTAATGTATAATATAATCTAGACCATGTATTTTCTATTTCTCTAGCTTTCTCACTGGCTCATTTATTTTCTTGTATCATCCAGATTGTTGCAGGAACCCTTGCCTATTTATCATCTTACCCGAGCACCGACGCAACGCCCCTTGCCTAGTTTTTGAGACACCCGGTGGCAGGGGCAATGCATTGCTTAAGGGGAATGCCCTAGTATTAGTGCATATATTCATAGGATTCATGTTCATAAGGATCTGACAAAGTTTTATTTTGATTATCAGCTACCTAACGAAACCCTCCTCCTTTCTCTGGGATTGGGACCGACAGTGTCCAAAAAAAAAATATAAGAAGTTAACATTTCGATCACTCTTTTTTCTTTTCTTTTTTCTATTTTTATTTTTTTGCGAAGCACTTTTCTTTTCATAACACTAAGGAAGACATATTTGCAATAACAATTTAAATTATTATTTTTCTAAAAAAATGATTGTAGTGATGGGAAATGATATATGAATTATGTGGGGAATATGTAAGGATAAGGGAAATATGGAGAGATGATGGGTGAAGTGAATGGTAATGTGATATGGAAAAATGATTAGTGTATGGTAAAAAATGTTTTCATGCTCAGGACAAACTACAAGACACGTGTTTCTTATAACTCGAAAGTGACGCCATTCTTAGTGATTACACCAAAAAGTAAGAATAATGTGACCATGTAATGACTAAGTGAAGTGGTCGAAGAAAGTTGAGTCATCTTGTGACTCAGAGATTACGTAAAATAAACTCAAAAAGGTGAAAATCTCAAATCTCACGGCTTTAAATCTCCATAAATGATCTTTTAAGTCTCTCTTTAGAATGTTGTAACTCTTCAAATTTTGATTGTAAAGCGTGATAAGTGCAAATTTTTGTCGAGTTAAGGAATTCATAGTGCAAGTATGCCTTAAGAGGTATTATTTAATTTTATAGTAGAAAGAATAATTTCATGTTCGAACAAGGGCATTCTGAGACTTCTAAAAGAGGGATGGTAGACAATTCATACCACAAAAAATGAGATAAATTGCACGAAAAGAGTTTAAAAATGACTTTTTCTGGAATTTTTTCAAAAGAGGTACGATTTTGATAAATATCCCACCCCAAACAAAAGATAACACCGCCCTCTATGTCTAAATCATATTTTGAAATTTCAAAACACATGGTAGGAAAGATTATATCGAAACCCATATCTAACGAACTTGCACCGCGTGATGGATCAAATGGTAAACCTGAAGAACAATGGTCGTACACAAATAGGTAAAAGTCTATAAATCAAATATCAAGCATTAGTGAGTGGACAGAACACCACCCCAAAATAGGGTAAGACTCATACTCAGAAACATGGATACAATGGGCTACCACTCGGTAGCATTAAGTTTAGCATCTTTAGCCAGACGTAAAGGTACTCACCCCTAAAGATATGAATTGTAACAACACTGGGCGGCAGAAGGTGTGGGTGATGGGAATCACCCCCAAATAAGACTAAAAAGTCAGTCTTGTTAGATAAAGGCTACAGGGTCAATGCATATGTATGTAAAGTGTTTCACACACTACCAGAAAAACAGTCACTTATTTCACTTAAAAATTAACATAAATGATCATGTATGTCCGTTTTTTAAATTTCTAAAGCTATCATAACAAGTGGTGACTTAAATGTTCATAAAACTAAGAAAAAATAATTCTCATATATGTCAGTTTTTCAAAAATTCGCATAAAACGTGCATCATTTTTATTAGACTTTAAAAAAAAAAAGTGATCAACAAACTCACATTTATCACAGTTTAACCAATTTATGTCAGTTTTTTCACAACTAACATCAATGCAAAATATAAAAAATATAAAATATTCCAAACATACACACCTATATATTTAATTGGCATAACAAAACTTGTATCACAAATCTTTTATATTCCAAATAGAAAATGTCGATAATAGAAAATACCCAAAGTCAAAATATATAAAAGTCAAAATAATCCAAAGTAAAAAATATCAAGTAAAAATAATCCTCATAATTTACCTAATATATATAATACGTAATGAATTCGATGAACTCCAATCGAACTTCATTTATCTCAATTAGCGTGTTTGTGGCCTTGTCGGGCAATTTTCTCATCTAAAATATTCAAGTAACCTAATATTGATTATTATTATGGTATAAAAAATAGTAGATGGTCAAAGAAGATCTTTGGGAGGAAAAAACAACGTTTACCTTAGTTCTAAAAGACGTGGGTGGATCCTCCATGAAATATCTCATGAACTTCAACATGAAATATGCACACTGAATAGAGTTATCTTCTTGCAATGGGCACTAATTAAGATAAGTCTAAAAATATTATTACCAAATAAATAATTAAAGTAAAAAAATTAAAATTTTAATTTGGAACTAACGATGCACACTCAATGCATGTGTGACGTAGTTTACCTTAATACAGTTCCAAGATTTGTTCGATCTTTTCCGTCGATAACGTGATAATCCCACTACATGTAAGAGGAAATTTCATAGTGTACTAGGGGTGGGTGGGGAGAAGGGTATATGGAATAAAGGAAAGGGTTATGGTGAAGAGGCACCGATCATGGGCTTATTGAGACTAAAGGTGAGGCAAACAAGGATGGGATGGGTTTATAAAAAATATGCGACCCTTTTATAAATGGGCGATGATAATGGTCACGCCCTGACACATAGATGAGATGACGATCGTAATAAGCACCATAATGAATGGGTTCACAAGGATGAAATAACTCGATGTCACGTATGTTAAGAGTATCACAACTGATACTCTCATGAAAGTGAAGAAAAGTAAGAACTCTCGAGATGGCTCGTAGAGTTAGAGGGTGGAGGCTGGAGTCAAGTAAGGACCTAAATATAGAAATAGGAGAGGTAATGGAACAAGGTCCAAACATGGTGGATGGTCGAGTGGAACAATGGGCGGGTTGGGTGGGATAATGTATGGGTGAAGATGATCTAACTCACAATTTAGGGACACACACTCATCTTGAGGGTCCGAACAATCCTAAAGGGCACTCGTAAAAGGGAATATGTTGTCAAATGTTAGCCATATAAAGTTAGCCAATAATATGTCACAATCTGTGGTGGTGAAAGGATCTAACGAGACATTAAGATCCAAAATATATGAATCGACGTCAATATCACACTCAAAGTGTGCCAAACATTTCTGGAAAGGATTGATATCAAGAGAGGTAGGAACCATCTCTGAATTAATCTCGATGAATTGGATGACACTTATAACTGGAACTGACCTATAAGGAATAGGTGGCTCGAGGACACACATAGTGGGTAAATAAATATAAAATCAGGCACATATTTGGATATAACGAGGGGAATCTCAAATTTGGGTTCATTTGGATATTCTAGGTATGGATAAGTCTTACATTTTCTAGGTTAGTCAACACAATCGGTAACTTGGGGGCCGGACCACAGAGTGGTTTCAATTTTAAGATTCTCGTCGTTCAACGTGGGTGTAACAATGGGTTGACTTGGGAGGAAATACTACTCTCTTGCACACTCAAATTCATTTAATCATTTATCAAGTCATTCAAGAGCTTGATTTTGAGCATGAATAGCTTGATTTTGCTTAATAATGAAATTTTACAACGGGTTTTTGAGAGCGGATGTGGATGATGGTGGGGAAGTGGTGGGAGGTGGTGCAACGATGTACATTTGAGGTGGACACAACATGCTATTAGCATGACTAAACAGAGAATGCTCAAATGAAGTGTGGGGAACGAGATCAAGTTCATTATACACGAAAGGAGGTCCTTCGTAAGAGACAAAAGGTTGATAATCATGGGGAGGGTAATTAAGGGACTAATTAGGATGGGATGCACTTGGTTTCCCCCACGACTGTCAAAAATCCTGAGGATCCCCAACATGGGGTTGGGATTCATATTGCGTGGGAGGGTGATCAAGCTTCAACCAATAGTCTGGTTGCTCAAACCACTCTGTATGGGATATGTCCTGACAATAGGCCAAACTGGATTCCGAAACAATGTCATGTGGATATACATGGTCCATGATTGGTTCAAATGGATATGGAAGGTATGGGCACTCATGGAATAATTGACTGCCTTGAAAGAAAAAGGTGCATAAAGAAGATGAGAAATGACCAAAGTAGTACATTAAAGGACATTTTTGGGACATGATAGGATGGATAGCGGGAGAAAAAGGATTCTCCAAAGTAGTCCATGATTGGTTCAAATGGATAGGTAAGGTATGGGCACTCATGGAATAATTGACTGCCTTGAAAGAAAAAGGTTCACAAAGAATATGAGAAATGACCAAAGTAGTACATTAAAGGACATTTTTCGGACATGATAGGATGGATAGCGGGAGAAAAAGGATTCTCCAAAAATATTTTTGGCTTTTTAAATTTTTGAAAAAGAAAGAAAATATTTTTGTAGTATTAATTTAAAAAAATATATATTTTAAGGATTTTTGAACATAAGGAGAAGAAATGAAAAATGTTTTTTTTTTAAATTTGAAAAAGAAAGAAAATGTTTTTTTTTTAATTTTTAAAAAGAATGAAAATATTTTTGGTATTTTCTTAATATAAGAAAAAAGGAAAAAAATTATATATATATATATATATATATATATATATATATATATATGATTTTTGAAAATGGACTCTCTTTGAAACACAAAAGGACGTAGCACCCAAAATCGACTACCAAAGGATTTAAATTAGACACATACAAGCAAAGACAAATTCTAACTAGCACGTAGTCAATTTTTATCTTTAATTAAAAGATGGAGTAGTTAAATTTTAATGGAGTAGTCAAATTTTAATTAATCCACGAGCGAGAAAAGCATGGAGTGTTATACGTCTCCTTTGAAAAATGTGCTCCTACATACTAGTTAGCCAATTTTAATTATGTGAGATCACGGGCTAACAAGAAAGTAGAATTAAGTGATTGAGTGGGTGATGAAATCCTAACTCATTTCAATGACCGGGTCTAGGTCTAGGTCTTAAGTCTAATTAATTCATCAAACTATTCAAACTAAGACTATGCATACAATAATGTTACATATGAGCAAATAGTCAAACAATAAATGACTCACTAACTGGAGATGAGCGAATGATAAAGAAATGTACTTTCCATAACTTTTACATAGGTGGGGTTAAAACTGCGTGAAGTCGATTGACGGAAGTTCTCTTAACTTCAGTCGTCCTTGGGAGTCCTACGGACCTAAAGGAGAAATGTACCTCCCACAACTTTTTTTTAATAAATTTTTACAAATAATCTATAATTAAATCACCACAAATAAATGTACAAGGCTTCAATAATTCTAATACAACCAATCTATGAAAAATAAAAAATATATACAAATGATATAAATGTACAAATCTTCAAATGCTCCTCCACTCGAAAATCCGACAATGGCACTTGGTGAAAAGCTATTGCCAAAAATTGAGAAAAGTTTTAGTGCTTAATAATCTGGCAACAACGCCATTTGGTATCTTGGATTTTGTGTATATGTCGTTGTTGTAAAGACTCGTTAATTAAAAATCCCCTTGGACCTACAAAATACACTCAAATATGTATATGGCAAGTAAGGGGTATTCCATCATGTTTAAGCATGTGGTTTTAAGGCTGGTTGTTAAGTAGTGTTAGAAATGGGTATAAGTTGCTGGAGGGTGTAGCTGGTAGAGGTAAAGTGTATGAATTTTGGAGGATGGTGTAAGGTTGTTTATAGGTAATATAAGGTGGTTGGTGTGGGGACTCATTTATTCAAGCCTAATAGTGCAAGTTTGATTGAAGGCCGATCCTTCAAAGGCGTTCTAGGTTGTTAACACAGTCTTCAAAGAATCGATCTACAAGATCTTGAGTAATATCAAGGATCAACCATTTATCAAGTGGCCCAGGAAGATGGGTGGTGATCCGACCAAGAGGAATAATGCACTGAGATGCGCATTACACAAGGAAGGTGGCCATAGGGCAAAGAATTGTAAAGCATTGAAGTCATTTTTAGAAAAGTTGGCCCAAGCGGGACATTTGAACGAATACATAGAAAAGAAAGCTGATAAGGTCATAGCTAATGGATACCATAAACCGAAAAATGTCCTTAAGGACGAAATGAGACAAGATTTAGTAGTGATTCGAGCAGCATTCGAACTGAAGAAGATCCAAGGGAACATTGTTCGAATGGAACTGAAAAAGGTCACAGTTGTTATGGAGGCTTTCCAGATTCACCATATAAAAAGACAAGATGGAAAACGCCGGTGACCAGAGGATGTCATATTCATAAAAAACATTATCTTCATAGATGAAGACAAGATTGGGGTAGGACTCCCCGTTATGATGCACTCATGATTACTCTCAGAATTGCAAATTGGGACGTTGACAAGTTTTTGGTAGACAAGGAAGCTCATCACAGTTGATGTACCTATAGCTGTTCCAAAAGTTGAAGCTCAACCTAGCCAACCTCAAGGAGGCCACAGTTATATTAGTCAACTTCGCGGGGAAAATCACTATGCCGTTGGGAAATATAATCCTATCGGTAAGGATGGGCAATATCTTAAGGCTGATTCAATTCTTGGTGGTAGACATAGATACACTATGTCACTCCATTCTAGGAAGAGGTTGGTTGCATGCCATGAAAGTCGTATCATCTACCGACCACCAAAAGCTCAAGTGTGTCACCGACCGGGGCATGGTCAAGATTCGTTATGACCAGGACAAGGCAAGGAAATTCTTCATCACAGTCATTCATCCTCGGAAGGAGAAAAAAAGGAGTCGAAGAATATTCTATAGGAAAACAAAATGGGGCCACACCCTCTAAATATAAAAAATGACATGGCCGACCAGGGGGAAGAGACCAGGATCCATCCCACCGATAGGGTCGTTGAAGGACTAGAGAAGGTTGGTGATGATGATAATTTTCCAGATAGAAAATTTTTGATTGAAACCACTCTTTCCAATCATGAAAAGAAAGAATTGATTGCCTTATTGAGGAGAAATTTGAATTTTTTTGCATGGGATCTATACGATCTTCCTAGAATTGATCCTGATAAAACCTGCCACCATCTTCATGTTAACCCAACCTTCAAGCCGATTACTCAAAAGTCTTGTCGAACAGCACTCAAAAAAGCTAACGCATTTGAGAACGAGTTTGGGAAGCTTCTGAATGCAGGCTCTATTAGGGAAGTTAAGTTCCTCGAATAGTTGTCCAACCCAGTGGTAGTACGAAAGAGCAATGGCAGTTGGAGAGTTTACATCATTTTACATACATCAATAGAGCGTGCCCCAAAGATAGTTTCACACTGCCCAAGATTGACCAGCTGGTTGATGACACAGCATCCCAAGAGTGGATAAACTTCTTGGACGCCTATTCAGGGTACTATCAGATCCCGTTGTTCAGCCCAGACCAGGACAAAACGTCCATTATAAGTCCAGTAGGCCTATACTGTTACAAGGTTGTGTTCCAATTAAACAATGCATGGGAAAATTCTTAGAGTCTAGTCACAAAGATGTTTAAGTAGTAGATGGGAGACATCACGGAAGCCTACATAGATGACATGTTAGTAAAGAACAAGAATAGAGACGACCACCTCAAACACTTGGCTAAAACATTTGAAATCATCAGGAAGAACCAGATGAAACTTAACACGAGAAAATGCTCATTCGGTGTCCAATCAGAAAAAATTATGGGTTATCTGGTCAGTAAAAGAGGGATTGAGGACAATTCAGATCAAATTGATGGTATCAACATCCATCCACTAAGGACGTTATGAGATATTCAAAAGATTATCAGAATGCTCGCATCACTCAATTGCTTTATATCCAAGTCCTCAGAACATTATCGACCATTCTTTCAGCTACTAAAGAAGGATAAGGCCTTATATGGAATGATGAATGCTTGAAAGCTTTGGAGGAGATCAAGTCCTACCTCAGTACACCACCTTTGTTGTTAAACCCTAACGACGGAGATCCCCTATACCTTTAGCTTGCAGTATCAGACCATGCAATTAGATTGGCTCTGGTATGTGAAAAGGAAGTTAGCAAGTACCCTGTATATTATGCCAGAAAGACATTCCTAGATGAAAAGCATTGTTACTTACCTTTAGAAAAGCTAGCCTATGACTTTTTAGTTCCTTCAAGGAAGCTGAAACACTATTTTGAAGCCCACTCAATAACAATGATCATTTCGTTTACCCTCAAAGTTGTCCTTCAAAAAGACGACCTATTTGGGCGATTATCAAAGTGGTCAGTCGAGCTCAAAAGGTTTGATAACCACTTTCAGCTAAGAAAAAAAAAATCAAGGGATAGATCCCGATTTATTTCATCGCTAAATTCACGGGACATAAGCCAACTGACCAACAAGTAATGGGCCAATTAATAAATAAAGAAACATAGTCCAAGGACTATACCATATACATCGATGGGTCCTCTAATTCCAAGGGGTAGGAGTATGGATCATCCTCATCACATTAGAAGACAGTATCATTGAATAAGGAATTAGGTTAGGATTTGAAGCCTCCAATAATGAAGTCGAATACGAAGTGATAATGGTTGGATTTAGCACCACCAGATAAGTGATGATGAGCTCAAATAATAGTAACCATGGCAGTCATATAGATGCAAGTGTACATGTATAAGTGTGTAAGTATGTAGAAGGAGATGAGTATAAGAGGAATAAGATAATGATGTATAGTGGTTCAGCCAATTAGGCCTACATCCACTGTGAGTGTGTGATCCACTAAGTATGGGCACTAATGGCCTTGGATACAATGCACATAAGCTCACTTTCTCTCTCTACTGTGTGTACAAGCAGAGTTTTTGCTAGGGTTACAATTATCGATTGATCTCCCCTGTAGGGTTGTAGGTGACAAGTATATATAGGTCTTGGGGGGTGTAGTGTACCCCCCAAGTATGCATGGTGCATGTGAATGATGATTTAGCCAATCCCCTGTTGACACTTGTAGATGCCAAATGATGACATAATATTCCCTCAGGTGAGGGTGTGATTTTGTTATAACGGTCTCCCATGTGCTATGTGAGCCTCACGCGCACTATTCCACGCGTCTCCCAAACCATGCACTGTGATGATGTCACCCTCGGCCTTTGATATGAGGCCGAGGGCAAAGTTCCTTTCGGTAATGAGTCTAGCCTAATTTGGGCCTCGTACTATCGTACCCTCGGGGGGTCATCCGGAGCCTGATGAAGGGTTGGCCCCCTGAGGGGTCGTCTGAAGCCTGATGAAGGATTGGCCCCTCGGGGGGTCGTCCGGAGCCTGATGAAGGGTCGCCCCCCTGAGGGGTCGTACGGAGCCTGATGAAGGGTCGGCCCCTGAGGGGTCGTCTGGAGCCTGATGAAGGGTCGGCCCCTAAGGGGTCGTCCGAAGCCTAATGAAGGGTCGGCCCCCTGAGGGGTCGTCTGGAGCCTGATGAAGGGTCGGCCCCTGAGGGGTCATCTGGATCCTGATGAAGGGTCGGCCCCCCTAAGGGTTGTTTGGGCCTGATGAGGCGCAGGGCGCCCTTAGCATGGCCGAGGGTATATACGGGTATATCAATCACCCCCCAGCCCTTAGCCATAGATGATGCTGAGATGGCTGTGGGATAATGTTGCTTTTGAGACTAAATGTATGGTCTGTTTGATGAGTGACACCTGTCAAGCTGATGTGACACCTGTTAAATTTTTATCCAGTTTTCAAGTCGTGGCGGCTGCATGCTGCTTGGGGCTTTGTACCCTAATAATGTCCTCCTTGTGGGCTATGATTTGCCTTGGGTAATGGGCCCACTCATCACTAAGGTATATAAGAAATTTTTGAAAACTTTCCTTCTCTTCTTCTTCTTCTTCTTCGCGCCCAAGCTCTCTCTCTCTCTCTCTAGATTTCCAACAGACAAACCACCATTTTTGCAAATTTTAACATTTCGAGTTTGGCAGTCTCGCTCTTCCCTCTAAGGTAATCCCTCTGCCCTAGTGTCCTCTTTTCCTTCAACTTCCTCCCAACTCTTGGAGGACGATCCTTGGTTATGTCTCCTTATGGAAAAACGCTTTCACTGATGAGCCCTCGACCGACGTATTCTTGGCCTGTTACAATATCACCTCCTCGTCTAAACAGCCTGGATATTATCACCTGGGAGCGAGGAGGTCTGACAAGAAACTTCTCCACGTGGCACAAACCTCCAACCATGATTGGAAGAAGATATTCTTCTTTGTCTCCGGAGAGTGGGAGTTCTCTGCTGAGGCACAACCTGTAGATGACGGTCCGAGGGTCCCCAGAAGATTGTCTAACCCTTCAATGAAGGCCAGGTTAAACCCCGAACTTAGTCTGGAAGAGAAATACATAGTTGAATATCTGAGAGGACGAGGGAGAGGGAGTGAACTTCCAAGGTTTGAAGATCTGATGACCCCTCGGTTCCTCAAGGAAGCTGGTCTGAGGGTCGGCCCCCTTACACAACTATGTGAGTTATATTATTTTTCCATTCTTGACTTTTTTCAAGTATTTCATCATTGCCTCTGCATTTTTCTGACGTGTCGTCCTCCTTTCAGGTCGTCCCTCTGGCATATCGGATCAACTTTGGGAAATGACCCAGGTCTAGGCAAAAACAAAGGCAAGGAGCCTCAGCAATCTTCGAGGAAGACGAAGGCTGTGGGGTCGACGATTGTTGAGCCGACTGCTGATAGTCACAAAAGGAAAGAGCCTGAAACTCTTGTTGACCCTTGATCTAACTCAAGGATGAGGCCGAGGGTAGAGTCGTCTGAGGGGGTTGGTTCATCTTCCAGCATGGGGCCTTCTGGTCCCAGAACTTGGCGCTTTTAAAGGCCGAGTCGTCCTCCCTGATTGCCAATCTGAGAGTGGCCAAAGCCTCTATGTTCTCTGCCCCCTCGGCCGCCGACTATGATTTCTTGTCTAAAATGCCCCCGGCCAAGGTGTATGACTATGGTCTGCACACACTGGCTCATGTATTTATTTTTACTTCATCTCCTTAGTTTAATTTTTCACCAACTGTTTCCTCAGCCTCTTAACAAATGTCTTTTTCTGTGCAGTCTGTCTGTGCCTTTACCTCGGCCACTAAGTGGATGGCTGAGAATCAACAGAAGTTTCATGAAGCCGAGAGGGACATTCAGCATGAGGTCGACCTGCAGACAGAGCTCGAGACTGCAAGGGCTGAACTGGAGAGTTCCAGGACTGAGCATGACAGGGTCTTGGATGAACTGATGAGACAGCATGATGCCGACCAACAGACCAAGGACCTGCTTATAAAGGAGAAGGATGAGGCCTTGATCAACTTGGAGGTTCAGCACAAGGTTGATCTTTAGGCGGCGGTCAAGAAGGCCGAGGCCGATGTTGTGGAGGCCTAAAAACTCTCGGACGAGTTTCAAGGCTTCGGCCTTGAATACTTGGAGAGGGGAATTAGGACGGCCTGTCGGTGGGTCGTCTTAAAGTTCGCTGATGCAGTGTCATCCGTCCGCCCCGCTCTAGAGGCAGTTCAACTGGACGATCCACTTATAGCTGAAGCCCTATCCCAAGTGGAATCTCAGCATGTCGAAGGCACAGGAACGTCTGAGGCTCGGCCAGTCATGGTCATAGAAGAATCTCCCATTGATGTTGAGGCCTTGCCCTCTAATATTGCTCAATAGGGTGGTTGTCTGTAGCCTATACCCTCTTCGTGTAATCCATTTTTATACTTTACCTTTGTAGAACAAACATCATTCTGTAATATAATTCCTCTTTCTGTCTTCCATACTTCTCTGTTATATAATTTGCACTGTGATGTTTTTGGATTGACAATATCACTAACCCCTCCCTTGTCTTTCTTGAGGACCATGGTGGGGTCGTCCCCTCCATGCGACCTCATTATAACCGAGGGTTATAATGACCAATTTAATGGTTTTAAACAAAGTTTTCCCTCATCTTTCTTGAGGACCATGGAGGGGTCGTCCCGTCCATGCGACCTCATTATAGCCGAGGGTTATAGTCACCAAATTAATGGTTTTAAACAAAGTTTTCCTTCGTCTTTCTTGAGGACCATGGTGGGGTCGTCCCCTCCATGCGACCTCATTATAGCCTAGGGTTATAATGACAAATTTAATGGTTTTAAACAAAGTTCTCCCTCGTCTTTCTTGAGGACCATGGTGGGGTTGTCCCCTCCATGCGACCTCATTATAGACGAGGGTTATAATTACCAAAATAATGGTTTTAAACAAAGTTCTCCCTCGTCTTTCTTGAGGATCATGGTGGGGTCGTCCCCTCCATGCGACCTCATTATAGCCGAGGGTTATAATGACCAATTTAATGGTTTTAAACAAAGTTCTCCATCGTCTTTCTTGAGGACCATGGTGGGGTCGTCCCCTCCATGCGACCTCATTATAACCGAGGGTTATAATGACCAATTTAATGGTTTTAAACAAAGTTCTCCCTTGTCTTTATTGAGGACCATGGTGGGGTCGTCCCCTCCACGCGAACTCATTATAGCCGAGGGTTATAGTCACCAAATTAATGGTTTTAAGCAAGTTCTCCCTTGTCTTTCTTGAGGACCATGGTGGGGTCGTCCCCTCCATGCGACCTCATTATAGCCGAGGGTTATAATGACCAATTTAATGGTTTTAAACAAAGTTCTCTCTCGTCTTTCTTGAGGACCATGGTGGGGTCGTCCCCTCCATGCGACCTCATTATAGCCGAGGGTTATAATGACCAATTTAATGGTTTTAAACAAAGTTCTCCCTCGTCTTTCTTGAGGACCATGGTGGGGTCGTCCCCTCCATGCGACCTCATTATAGCCGAGGGTTATAATGACCAATTTAATGATTTTAAACAAAGTTTTCCCTCGTCTTTCTTGAGGACCATGGTGGGGTCGTGCCCTCCACGCGACCTCATTATAGCCGAGGGTTATAGTCACCAATTTAATGGTTTTAAACAAAGTTTTCCCTCGTCTTTCTTGAGGACCATGGTGGGGGCGTCCCCTCCATGCAACCTCATTATAGCCGAGGGTCGTTCTCCGAAGATGTTTCCACGCATACTAGAACTGATAAACACAAGATGAGAAGAAACACTGATATTTCTCATTAATTTTCCAAGTGTTCTGTCGGAGCAACACCTCTTACAACTGTCGTTCGATAGGACTTTACAAAACTACAGATAGTATTTCTTCAAATGATCTGCATTCCAAGGGTTGGAAAAGGGTTCCCCCTCTAGGTTTTCTAGTCTATAGGTCCCAGGGGCGACTTCATCGATGACCGTATATGGGCCATGCCAATTAGGATGGAGCTTGTTGGGCTTATGCCAAGTCTTTTTTAGGACCAAGTCCCCTACCGCAATTGGTCTCTGTTTCACCCTCTGATTGTAAAACCTTACAGTCCTCTACTGGTAGGCGGCCTGCCTTATCTCGGCATCTTCCCTCCTTTCCTCAATCAGGTCTAAGTCGAGTCTCCTCTCTTCTGTATTTCTCTGGGGGGTCATACATTTGGACCCTATGAGTAGGAAACCCAATCTCGGTGGGGATGACGGCTTCTGAGCCATAAGCTATCATGAATGGCGTCTCTCCAGTAGAGGTCCTCACTGTCGTCCTGTATGCCCACAGCACGGCATATAATTCCTCGACCCATATTCCTTTTGCCTCCTCATCCTCACACCTGTCCTCAGGGCAAGGGTTTCCTTACCTCCCCAGGCATAGACGCCGGGGGTCAACAACATCCCTACGCCGCTGAGGGGGTGGCAGGTCTTTGAGTGGTGCCCGGGGTGGTCCCCTGGCCTCATGCTGTCCTGGGGCTGCTGCCGGAGTAATCATCTCAGGTGAGACCCCTGGTGGTCTTAGTATGTTCTGGCTCAAAGCTGTGAACTGCTCCTGCATGATCCGTTGGCTCGCTGCCAGAGACTTCAAGGCTGCCTCCACATCAGCCATCTCAGACTGAGGTGGTGGCTGACTGGAACTGGGTCCTCCCCCATCATCCGGTGGGGGAAGTGGTGGTGGTGGCATCTCCGGTGCCATGTGTTTGAGCTGTGAACAGCTGAATTGGAAAAAAGACTAGGGAGATTGAGAACCTTAGTGGGTCTCTTTCAATGATGAAACATCTCCTCTCAGGGGGAGAACTGGTTCACCACCAGAGTGCCCAATGAGGTAAAGTTGTACAAAGGAAGAGATGTCTTCTCGATTCCCACAGACGGCGCCAAACTGATGATGCTTGGATTTAGCACCACCAGATAAGTGATGATGAGCTCAAACAATAGTGACCATGGCAGCCATATAGATGCAAGTGTATATGTATAAGTGTGTAAGTGTTTAAAAGGATATGAGTATAAGAGGAATACGATAATGATGTATAGTGGTTCAGCCAATTAGGCCTACATCCACTGTGAGTGTGTGATCCACTAAGTATGGGCACTAATGGACTTGGATACAATGCACATAATCTCACTTTCTCTCTCTACTGTGTGTACAAGCAAAGTTTTTGCTAGGGTCACAATTATCGATTGATCTCCCCTGTAGGGTTGTAGGTGACAAGTATATATAGGTCTATGGGGTGTAGTGTACCCCCAAGTATGCATGGTGCATGTGAATGATGATCTAGCCAATCCCCTGTTGACACCTATAGATGACAAATGATGACATAATATTCCCTCATATGAGGGTGTGATTTTGTTATAACAGTCTCCCATGTGCCATGTGAGCCTCACGCGCACTGTTCCACGCGTCTCCCAAACCACGCGCTGTGATGATGTCACCCTCGGCCTTTGATATGAGGCCGAGGGAAAAGTTACTTCCGGCAATGAGTCTGGCCTAATTTGGTACTCGTACTATCGTACCCTCAGGGGGGGTTGTCCGGAGCCTGATGAAGGGTCAGCCCCCTAAGGGGTCGTCTGGAGCCTGATGAAGGGTCGGCCCCTCGAGGGGTCGCCCGGAGCCTGATGAAGGGTCGGACCCCTGAGGGGTCATTTGGATCCTGATGAAGGGTCGGCCCCTGAGGGGTCATCCAGAGCCTGATGAAGGGTCGGCCCCTGAGGGTTCATCCGGAGCCTGATGAAGGGTCGGCTCCTGAGGGGTCGTCCGGAGCCTGATGAAGGGTCGGCCCCTGAGGGGTCGTCTGGAGCCTGTTGAAGGGTCGCCCCCCCTAGGGGTCGTGTAAGGCCCTAAAACATGATTAGGAAGGTTAATTACATGATTAATTATAACTTAGGAGTTATAAGTTATAGATTGGTTATGTGTGTTAAATATGTTAATTATCATGTTTAGGGGATGCATGCTCATGTGATATATGTGTTGTTTACATTAGGTGTTAATTGAGCTTATGATCGGGGATACCATGTTTAGAACATATGATTAGTTATGCGATTAATGCATCATAAATTATGTTTTTAATGCATGATTATGTTTATAAAATTAAATAAGGGTGTTGATACGAAATTGACAATGTTTGGTTGCCAAATGTGAAAGTTTTGAGATTTTCAGTAAATTGCTACTTTCCTGTTCGAAGCCCAAATTAGGCGTATTAGTTTATGATTTTGGGAAAATATAAATTATGAAAGTTGTATATATATGAATTAATAGTATAACACAACAAACGGTGGGTTAAACGGAGGCTCGTACAAGAAGTTATAGCGAAAGTACGAAACAAGGGCAATTATGTCCATTCCTTAAGTGACAATTGTCTTATTAGCACACCATGTGCTATTTTTTTGATTGGTTAAAGGGTGGGTGATGGTTTGGCCGACTTAAACTGTATAAAACAACTCCTTTGTTCAGAAAATACAACCATGAACAAGAGTTTTGCCTAAAGAGAGAGAAAGAGAAGAAAGTTAAGGAATAAATCTTTTGAAATTTTCCATAAATCAAGGAATCCTGGTAAGGTAATTACATCTTTATTAAAGTTGGTCACATGGATGAGTTCTATACTTATCATGTTTTTATTTTTTATTTGGATATATATTTTAATGATACCCATATTACTGAATTGTGTTGGAACAAGGATGGGTTAAGAACACAAGTTAAAAGTGGAGCTAGGATCGTAAATGCATACTTTAAAGTCCTTAATTTACATCATTTTTTTGTAAAGCATTTTGATTTAGAAAATTCATGATTATGATGTATATTTCTGCTAAAGCATGTTTATTATATGTTTCCATGAATTATACTCAAGGTCAAGGTTATGTATGCTTAAAAATGTTAAGTTACGCCTTAATGTTGTATTTTGACCTAGTTATGCTAAAAATGGTATAAATCATGGAATACTTATTGGAATTTAGTGATTCAAGTTGGAGAGTAAAATAAACTCATATATGTATAACATATCCGAAAATTGTGTAAAAATACCAAGGAATGAACCCTTGGTGATAGTTTTAAGTCTTGGTTTAAAATCTGCCCTAAAGGAGCAAGAATGCATACCAGGTGTTTGACGTTTTGCTCGACATAGAAAATGAGCCCTAAAAATTATGAAACATTAAATTTGTATTATTCAATGTGTTTAATGATATTGGGTGGGATATCATGAAAAGTTATGTTGTACAAAAATTATGAGAATTCCATGAAGTTGAAGTTGTGTTGTTGTTTTTCTTGAGAAATGATTTGGAAAAGGCTGTAATAAAATGGGCATAACTTTGTCTAGCAAATTCGTAATTAAATTCTGTAAATTGTTTTAGAACCCTAATTAATTGGGTGTTATAGAAATGTGAAGTGTCATATTTAATTCCTCCTTAGTTATTTCTGATTCACCAAATGATGTGATGTATTACTGGGTTTGATGTTAATCGGTGTATTCAAATACTAACGACATTGACTTCTTAGGTGGGGAAGCAGCTAATACTACCATACCAAGGAAGTAGTTGGTATTAATCTTAGCACTACATCCAAGGTGAGTGACCTTCCTTATGAAATATAAATGCTTATAATTTCATATGGAAATGTGTAGTTAAACACAGTTGTGAAAATGTTTATGGGAGTGATGTTGTATTTATGAAACATATGCATATGATTGAAATGTTAAGCGATGTTATATAATGATATGGACTAGTGAGTACTTTATCTAATGTTAAGGACTGTGGTGGGTCCTACGGGATGTGGTGGTCCTGTTAATCCAACATAAAGGTTTGTGTACTCGGGCCTAATAAAGGGATGTGGTGGTCCCTAATAACTGTGGTGGGTTAATTGGACTGTGGCGGGTCCAAGCTTGCGAGAGTTTCACAATTCCTGTTGGGTTATAGCATTAAAACAAAATAAAAGTGGTTATTCAAATTGGTTATATGTGTGTTATGTGGTCATTCACTAAGCCTTTATAGCTTACACTCCTATAATGTTTTGTTTCAGGTATGCTTATAACTTGGAGTTCACTGCCAAGTTAGAACCTTAAAACGGGGGAGTGACGGATAATTAGTATGGTTTTAATATCAAGATTCCTTTTGTGTAATTATTAAACTAAGGATATTGGTTATGTAAAGTTATGTAGTACTTATAAGTTATAAGTAAAGGCAGTTATGTTTTTATCTACACATACTTTTGGAAAAAAAAAATTCTTATGCTATTTTCCTCAGAGATTTAAATTAAAGCATTGTTTAAGGCAATTTATCTCTAATTAAAAGGATGAGTTTAACTTAATTAATTCGAGGCGCGACAACTTGGTATCAGAGCGTGGTCATTAGGTTCTGGATAGGGTGTGGGGTCTAGATTGGCAGTGGACACTAGAAAGTGAGTTTGTTATGCACCTGGATTTTGACTAACAATGTTAATGTTAAATTGCTGCTATTGTATTTTGTTTAAGTTAATTATATTGCAGTGAGTGATGGATCCACGCGAGCCGCATGATGGAGCAGAGGGTGAGGCATCTTATGTTCCTAATAGTCAGCAAGGACATAGACATGTTCAAGTGGAGGAACCAGAGGTGCAACAACAACCTATCGATGACGTGGGAAGAATATTATGTGATGTGGCACAACTTATGGAACAAGCAAGAGGTGTAGAACATGTTGGGGATAGGGACAAATTGCATGAGAGGTTCATGAAGTTAAATCCGCCAGCATTTACTGGGACTACTGATCCGTTAGTGGCAGAGGGGTGGATTAGAAAGATGGAAACAATATTCAAGGTGATGGAAGTACGAGATGAACAAAAGGTTTTGTTAGCAACCTTTAGATTGGAGAATGATGCAAAGTTATGGTGGGATGCTACATAGAGGTTACTTACTATGATTGGGGGAGTAGTGCCAGCAAATCCTCCACCAATTACATGGGAAAGGTTTGTGAAAGTGTTCTTTGAAAAATATTTCCCAAGGCTTTATAGGAAGGAGAAAGAGGAAGAATTTATCACGTTGAAATAGGGTAATCGAACAGTGGCAGAGTATGAAGATTTATTTATATCCTTATCTAGATTTACACCTGACTTGGTGAGGACGGAAGAAAGTAAATGTGATCGGTTTCAAACCGGGCTGAATGTGGAGATAAAAAGCATGGTTGCTAATATGAAAATCATAGATTATGTGGACTTGGTGGATAGAGCCATGGTGTCAGAAAAGTCAATAAAAGAAATGCAAGTTGAACACTCAAAGAAAGCTAGACATGATAGTATAAGATCATATGGATGGGAGGCGAGAACCTCAACTCAGAGTGTAGCACGAGGAGTGCCTAAGGGCCAAGAATTTAAAAATAATAGAAGTGCACGTGGAAGATTTCAGGCTCGAGGTGGAAGGACTGGGATGAATCGGTCAGAAAATGCATCTGTGTTGGTGCCGAGGGCTATATTTTTTTATAGATGTGGTGGTCAAGGGCACATGTCTCGAGAGTGTACAATAGCTGAGACGACACCTTTATGTTTCCATTGTAATCAACCGGGGCACTTACGCAAGAATTGTCCAGCGATGGGAGCTACAACGTCAGTTGGGAGTGTGGAAGTAGGAGGTAGGAGTTCTACACAGAATGTACCCAGGGGAGGTAGAGGAGGTATATCGCAAAGTCAAGGCCAAGGCAGAGTGTTTTCACTGACGCAACAAGATGCACAAGCTATGCCTAACGTAGTGACAGGTACACTTCCTATTGGTGATAAAGATGCTTATGTGTTGATAGATCCTGGTTCTACACATTCTTTTGTGTCTTTGCTTTATCTGTTGCATCTTAATAAACCATTATCATCATTAGATTCTAGTTTAGCTATTGTTACTCCAGTAGGGGGGTTGGTTTTTATTGAGAGGGTATATAGGGAGTGTGTGGTGCGAGTGGGTGAAAAAGAGTTACTAGTTGACTTATTACCTCACGATATGCGCGGCTTTGATGTAATACTGGGTATGGATTGGTTAGCTTCATATCATGTATGTTTGGATTGCTTTAAAAAGGAGGTAGTGTTTCAGTTATTGGGTGAACCTGAATTTAAATTTATTGGGGAACGAAATGTCACTCCAACTTGTTTGATTTCTGCTACAAAATGTTATGAACTACTAAGGAAAGGATGTGAGGGTTATCTTGCCCATGTGGTGGACATACTACAAGAGGCTGGAAAATTATCAGATATACCAGTAGTTAATGAGTTTGCAGATGTCTTCCCGGAAGAACTCCCAGGGTTAGCACTAGACCGTGAGGTAAAATTTATGATTGAGTTGGTACCAGGCACCACACCGATATCTATTGCACCATATCGCGTGGCACCTGCAGAATTAAAGGAGCTAAAAATACAGTTGCAAGATTTGTTAGACCGTGGTTTTATAAGGCCTAGTGTATCACCGTGGGGAGCCCCAGTATTGTTTGTGAAGAAGAAAGATGGAACCATGAGGTTGTGCATCGATTATCGTCAATTGAATAAGGTGACTATCCGTAACAAATACCCACTACCCCGCATTGATGACTTGTTCGATCAGTTGCAAGGAGCCAAAGTGTTTTCCAAGATCGATCTCAGATCCGGATATCATCAATTGAATGTAAGAGATTGTGACATTTCTAAAACTGCTTTTCGTTCCAAGTATGGACATTATGAATTTCTTGTCATGCCATTTGGGTTAACAAATGCACCAGCCGTATTCATGGATTTGATGAATCGTATATTTCACCCATATGTGGATTCTTTTGTCATTGTCTTCGTTGATGATATTTTGATATATTCTTGTAGTATGGATGAGCACGAACACCACCTGCGTATTATTTTATAGACCTTGTGAGAGAAGCAGTTGTATGCTAAATTTTCTAAATGTGAATTTTGGCTAGACAGGGTAGTATTTTTGGGGCATGTTATTTCTGCTGATGGTATTTGTGTTGATCCCAAGAAGGTTGAAGCAGTAATGAATTGGGAAAGACCAACTAGTGTGACATAGGTGCGTAGATTTTTGGGATTGGCGGGCTATTACAGGAGGTTAATACCGGGGTTTTCTTCTATTGCATTGCCATTGACTAAACATACCAGAAAGGAGAACAAGTTTGTGTGGAGTGATGATTGTGATAAGAGCTTTGAAAATTTAAAGGGTAAGTTGACATCAACTCCAGTATTGACTATCCCAACAAGTACAGAAGGTTTAGTTATTTATAGTGATGCTTCGTATCAAGGACTTGGATGTGTATTAATGCAGCATGGAAAGGTAATTGCTTTTTCTTCTCGACAGTTTAAGATACATGAATGCAACTACCCTACTCATGATCTCGAGTTAGCTGCAGTAGTTTTTGCATTAAAGATCTGGAGACACTACTTATATGGTGTTAGTTGTGAAATTTTTATTGACCATCAAAGCTTAAAATACTTGTTTACACAAAAAGACTTGAACTTGAGGCAAAGAAGGTGGATGGAACTTATAAAAGATTATGATTGCACGATACATCACCATCTAGGTAAAGCTAATGTTGTTGCTGATGCTTTGAGTAGAAAATATCTAGGCATAGTATCTTGTATTTATTGTATTCGAGTTTACCTGCTGAGAGAGTTATCTTTAATGGGAGTGGAATTAACTTTGAATGAGTCTTATGGAATAGTGGCACATTTAAATGTTAGACCCACGTTGATAGACTGGATAAAACAAGCACAAGTAGGAGATACAGAATTGGAGAAAGTTAGAGATAATATGAAAAAGGGTAAAGCAAATGAATTTTCTATTCGGGATGATGACATTGTTATGTACGGAAACCGTTTGTGTGTACCTAATGTGCCTGATTTAAGAAGAACAATTTTAGAGGAAGCCCATTGTTCTTTATATGCTATGCATCCAGGGAGCACGAAATTGTATAGAGATTTGAAACAATGTTATTGGTGGCCGGGAATGAAACACGACATTGCAGATTTTGTTGCTAGATGTCTAGTTTGCCAACAGGTGAAGGTGGAGCATCAGAAGCCAAGTGGTTTACTATAGCCCTTACCTATTCCTGAGTGGAAATGGGAGCATGTTACTACAGATTTTGTTATAGTTTTACCAAAATCATCACGAGGGTTTGATTCTATTTGGTTTGTCGTTGATAGGTTGACTAAATTTGCACATTTTCTTCCTGTTAAAACTACTTACTCCATGGATACATATGCCAAATTATATGTGGATGAGATTATCAGATTGCATGGTGCACCTGTTTCTATTATTTTTGATCGAGATCCTAAGTTTACTTCTCACTTTTGGCCTAGTTTACAACAAGCTTTGGGGACTAAATTGAAATTTAGTACAGCTTTTCACCCTCAGACTGATGGGCAGTCAGAAAGAACGATCCAGACACTCGAAGATATGTTACGAATTTGTGTATTGGAGTTCAAGGGGAGTTGGGATGAACACTTGCCACTAATAGAGTTTGCTTATAATAATAGCTATCATTCGAGTATTAATATGGCCCCTTATGAAGCTTTGTATGGGAGAAAATGCAGAACTCCAGTGTGTAGGACTGAAGTAGGAGAACGAAAACTACTTGGGCCAGAAATTGTACAACAGACTACTGAAAAGATCAATGTTATCCATAATCACTTAAAGGTGGCGCAAAGTAGACAAAAAAGTTATGCAGACAACCGAAGGAAAGAATTGAAATTTGAGGAAGGTGATCGAGTATTCCTACGTGTTTCTCCTTGGAGAGGGGTTATGAGATTTGGGAAGAAGGGAAAGTTAAGTCCCAGGTACATTGGCCCTTATGAGATAGTAAAAAGGGTTGGAACTGTAGCTTATAAGTTGGCATTACCACCAGAATTGTCTCGGATACACGATGTTTTTCATATATCCATGTTACGTAAGTATGTGCCCGATCCTTCACACGTGTTTATCTCACAACCGATAGAGCTTCAAGATGACTTAACCTATGTGGAGGAACCAATTGCTATTGTAGATCGAAAGGAGCAAGTGTTACGTAGTAAAACCATTTCACCAGTTAAAGTGATGTGGAGAAATCAGAATGTGGAGTATAGCACTTGGGAAGGGTAGGATAACATGAAGAAGCAATATCCGCATCGATTTGGTAAGTTTCTTATGTGTTAAATTTCGAGGACGAAATTTTTATAAGAGGGGTAGAATTGTAAGGCCCTAAAACATGATTAGGAAGGTTAATTACATGATTAATTATAACTTAGGAGTTATAAGTTATAGATTGGTTATGTGTGTTAAATATGTTAATTATCATGTTTAGGGGATGCACGCTCATGTGATATATGTGTTGTTTACATTAGGTGTTAATTGAGCTTATGATCGGGGATACCATGTTTAGAACATATGATTAGTTATGAGATTAATGCATCATAAATTATGTTTTTAATGCATGATTATGTTTATAAAAGTAAATAAGGGTGATGATACGAAATTGGCAATGTTTGGTTGCCAAATGTGAAAGTTTTGAGATTTTCGGTAAATTGTTACTTTCCTGTTCGAAGCCCAAATTAGGCGTATTAGTTTATGATTTTGGGAAAATATAAATTATGAAAGTTGTAGATATATGAATTAATAGTATAACACAACAAACGGTGGGTTAAACGGAGGCTCGTACAAGAAGTTATAGCGAAAGTACGAAACAAGGGCAATTATGTCCATTCCTTAAGTGACAATTGTCTTATTAGCACACCATGTGCTATTTTTTGATTGGTTAAAGGGTGGGTGATGGTTTGGCCGACTTAAACTGTATAAAAAAACTCCTTTGTTCAGCAAATACAACCATGAACAAGATTTTTGCCTAAAGAGAGAGAAAGAGAAGAAAGTTAAGGAATAAATCTTTGGAAATTTTCCATAAATCAAGGAATCCTCGTAAGGTAATTACATCTTTATTAAAGTTGGTCACATGGATGAGTTCTATACTTATCATGTTTTTATTTTTTATTTGGATATATATTTTAATGATACCCATATTACTGAATTGTGTTGGAACAAGGATGGGTTAAGAACACAAGTTAAAAGTGGAGCTAGGATCGTAAATGCATACTTTAAAGTCCTTAATTTACATCATCTTTTCGTAAAGCATTTTGATTTAGAAAATTCATGATTATGATGTATATTTCTTCTAAAGCATGTTTATTATATGTTTCCATGAATTATACTCAAGGTCAAGGTTATGTATGCTTAAAAATGTTAAGTTATGCCTTAATGTTGTATTTTGACCTAGTTATGCTAAAAATGGTATAAATCATGGAATACTTATTGGAATTTAGTGATTTAAGTTGGAGAGTAAAATAAACTCATATATATGTATAACATATCCGAAAATTGTGTAAAAATACCAAGGAATGAACCCTTGGTGATAGTTTGAAGTCTTGGTTTAAAATCTCCCCTAAAGGAGTAAGAATGCATACCAGGTGTTTGACGTTTTGCTCGACATAGAAAATGAGCCCTAAAAATTATGAAACATTAAATTTGTATTTTTCAATGTGTTTACTGATATTGGGTGGGATATCATGGAAAGTTATGTTGTACAAAAATTATGAGAATTCCATGAAGTTGAAATTGTGTTGTTGTTTTTCTTGAGAAATGATTTGGAAAAGGCTGTAATAAAATGGGCATAACTTTGTCTAGCAAATTCGTAATTAAATTCTGTAAATTGTGTTAGAACCCTAATTAATTGGGTGTTATAGAAATGTGAAGTGTCATATTTAATTCCTCCTTAGTTATTTATGATTCGCCAAATGATGTGATGTATTACTGGGTTTGATGTTAATCGGTGTATTCAAATACTAACGACATTGACTTCTTAGGTGGGGAAGCAGCTAATACTACCATACCAAGGAAGTAGTTGGTATTAATCTTAGCACTACATCCAAGGTGAGTGACCTTCCTTATGAAATATAAATGCTTATAATTTCATATGGAAATGTGTAGTTAAACACAGTTGTGAAAATGTTTATGGGAGTGATGTTGTATTTATGAAACATATGCATATGATTGAAATGTTAAGCGATGTTATATAATGATATGGACTAGTGAGTCCTTTATCTACTGTTAAGGACTGTGGTGGGTCCTACGGGATGTGGTGGTCCTTTTAATCCAACATAAAGATTTGTGTACTCGGGCCTAATAAAGGGATGTGGTGGTCCCTAATAACTGTGGTGGGTTAATTGGACTGTGGCGGGTCCAGGCTTGCGAGAGTTTCACAATTCCTGTTGGGTTATAGCATTAGAACAAAATAAAAGTGGTTATTCAAATTGGTTATATGTGTGTTATGTGGTCATTCACTAAGCCTTCATAGCTTACACTCCTGTAATGTTTTGTTTCAGGTATGCTTATAACTTGGAGTTCACTGTCAAGTTAGGACCTTAAAACGGGGGAGTGACGGATAATTAGTATGGTTTGAATATCAAGATTCCTTTTGTGTAATTATTAAACTAAGGATCTTGGTTATGTAAAGTTATGTAGTACTTATAAGTTATAAGTAAAGGCAGTTATGTTTTTATCTACACATACTTTTGGAAAAAAAAAATTCTTATGCTATTTTCCTCAAAGATTTAAATTAAAGCATTGTTTAAGGAAATTTATCTCTAATTAAAAGGATGAGTTTAACTTAATTAATTCGGGGCGCGACAGGTCGTCTCGGCCTGATGAGGCTCAGGGCGCCCTTGGCATGGCCGAGGGTATATACGGGTATATCACGAAGCGCTAATAGTTAGCCTATAGAAAGCCCAACAATTGGGGGCAGAGTGCCTCAATATGTTCAGTGACTCCAAGCTGGTCGCTAAATAAGTGAGTGGAGATTTCGACGCGAAGGATGGCAGGACGGCAACCTACCTCGCTGTGGTGCAAGATCTTATGGTAGGTTTTCATTCAGCAGTTCCCTTAGGGGAAAAACAATCATGCTGAAGTCTTAGCAGCTCTAAGCTCAGTAGTTAACTCAGATCTCAAAATAACTATTCAGGTAGAGTTCCTCATCAATCTTAGTATTAACCAGATATTGTCGTCGAGTAAATCCTCCTCGTAAGAAGGGCCCCTAGTTAGATGGATCTTATCACTACCTACTTGTAGAATGATACGCTGCCGGGCGATAGGAAATCAACTCACTAAATAAGAGTAAAGGCAACCTATTTTTACCTTGATCCAGGGGAAGGTATATAAAACATCATTCACATGCCCTTACCTCCAATGAATCCACTCACAAGACACCGAGCAAGTTCTCAGCGAGCTTCATGATGGTATTTGTGGGAGTTATGCAAGAGGAAGATCATTGCCTTTTCGAGCAGTCAAATAAGTTTTCTAGTAGACACACATGCAAAGGCATGCAAGTAACTATGTTTGGAGATGTGGGAAATGACAAAAATTCTCCGCTACGGTACACCAACCGGCCAGCAACCTGAAATCCTTGACTAGGCCTTAGCCATTTTTATAGTGGGGGTTAGACATTGTGGGACCCCCACAATGGGAAAAAAATAAATCCACTAAGAAATAATAATTATTATACAATTTACAACAATTAATTATGAAATCTGAATATATACCTATTTGGGCTCTATCCCTGGGAATTCCTCTTATTGTAGAATCTCTATTACATAACACTTTTATTTCTTCCAAATCTTCATATCCCTAAGCGATACTAGTGGCCTAAGTGAAGTGCAAACTAATGCAAAAAATTCAAGCCTAGTTTTTTTTCCAAAAAAAACTAGTAAAACAAATTATCAAGTGAGAGAACGCTTGAGATCGTAATGGATAATTTCTGTAATTAAGTGTCCGGTACGCAAAATAACAAATTTTACCTTTATTACCCTAAACAAGCAATTAGGTGATAAAACAGATAATATCATGCATGCAAACACAATCAAGGCAAATTGAGAGAAAAACCTTGCGGGTAAAACCTTTTATCATCACTATATAGAGTTTTTACGACACAAAACCTACAAAAACTTCTACAAAAGACAACTTAGTCCAGAGTTGTCCGTAGATGGTAGTCCACCCTCGATACTTAACGATTAGACTTTGTCTTCCTTTCAATAATGATCCCCTTGAGAACCACAACGGGTCAGTAGTGAATAAAATAAAAAAACGCGAGTCCCCCAAATTTTAAAAATTATTTAAATTAATTTCCTTAATTGCGTAAGGATGGTTCGAATATAAAACAACCTATAAATTTGAACTTCAAATTTTAATTTCTTTCAAATTAAAATTAAACTAAACTAAAAGTGAAATAAAATTATTCAACAAATAAAATTTCACTTAAACAAATTAATTTAACCCAAGTCCTAAAATTTCCCTAACAATGATTAATTCATTTTTCTATTTAGGCCAAACCAAATTTTTGTGACACCCCGCCCAATTAAACCTTGGGTGATCAATCCTGATTTAATTTAAACAGGTTTCTTAAATGGTTCATTCTTAGCATCACTGTCGAAAACTTTTTAAGTTACTAACCACCTAAGTGAAATTGAGCGATTGCCAAATTTTATCTTTCTTAAGCAAAAAAATAATCCATACAAGCACATTTCAAGTCTAGTAATAAAATACTTTACGTAAATAACTGTATGCAGATAAAGTCTTGCCAAAAACCACGGCCAATAACAGACAATTCAAAATTCAGAATCAGAATAACTGTAAGAGTGAAGATATGACAACATGTCCCAACTAAGAATACTAAGACTGAGATCTTGCACTAGAACTGAAAAGGAGGAAGCGTCTAAACAATCCCTGCAACATCCACATGTGCTGCAACTCCCAAATCCTTGAAATGAAATCATGCTGGGTGTCCCTGTGGCTAGGCACCTAAAAGGTTTTAAAAATTTTATGTAGCAAGAGTTAGTACTCAAAACATTTTGAAAATATTTTGCAAGCAGTTATCACAATTGAGTTATTAATTACACATATTAAAGATTCGCACACTCCCTTGAACTTCCTCACCTCTCTTCTATAGCGCATGTCTAACGAGGATACTTAGTTCACCTGGTTATATTACCCATAAGCGTAGGTAAATTATTTACTGCTTGTTATCCTTATTCTTGTAATAATTACATCACGCTATAAATTATTACTAAGTTATCTATAATTCATCGCATTATCTACTATTCTCAGTTTGTATATTATGCACATATAATACATTTTATCACATAATCATGTATTGAATATTAGTTATCACAACATATCCTTTTACTACACATAAAGGACTCTTGGTTCAGAAGATTCATCGACCCCAAGTGAGAGTTGGTTCGGAATTATGCATCGACCCCAACTATTTATATATATATATACACACACACATATTCTGGTTCAGGACTCTTTCATCGCGACACCAATTCAAGGTTTGGTTCGGCATTTCTCATCGACCCCATACATATAATAACTTTATGTTAGTTCGGAATGTCTCATCGACCCTAACATAATTAATTTAGGTAAAATTCTCTTAACCCAAACTTTTATGTAATTTAGTAGGTACACACTCGACCCATCAAATTATGCACGTACGTAATATATTTTACTTATATCCACCGTACTCATTAATTTACAATTTATTTCACTATTGCATTTATTCGAGTATTCACGCAACTCTAAGGGCCTAGTTACCCCTCCCTTCACTCAGTAGTTATGTTAACTTTAACCTACTGGTATTATACTGGAATTTACTCTCACTCTTTCTGTAGCTAAATCCTCACAATTCTAACATACGGCTATCAATCGTTCTCCCGTCGGTTCATTTCCCCAAAATTCCCGCTCAATCATTTATGAAGAAATCTAATGGTACACCTACTGGTATTTATGAAGTCTCCTCATAGGTAAAATATCATCACTAAGGTTCCCATCAAGCAACGGTAACTAAAAGGAAATTTTCATCGAATTTTCCAAAATCGATCGATCGATGGGATAACGTCGATCGATCGATCAAGCAGTGATAGACCAGTTCATCTTCTTCATATGAGTTTCACCATTTTTTATCTAACTATCTTCCATGATAATCCACCATAATTGCAACCAATAATTTCTAATCATTCCTACATGTTCTGGGATGATCACTAACGATTTAAAACAAAAAAATCATTATAAATCTTGGCCAAATCAACTAAAAATCTTAATAATATTCAAGAACGCTAAAAATACATTCTTTACATCTTTCATCATAATCCCAGATTTTTAGTTCGATTTAATCCTCTAATTTTCTATGATATTAGAATATTTGGAGATCCAAAAACGTTCTACATGCAATCCCTACCAATCATGGATCATAATCAATTATTTTACTCCCAAAAATATCATAAAAACCATGTTCTTCATAAAGCTTAAATATGGGTATTATAACTTAATTTATTTTGCAAATAACCCCTTGCCTTATGATTTGTAGGGTCTGATTTCGTGATTATTGTTGTTGGTTGATGATTTTGATCCTTCAATCCTCCTTCCTAACAACTTTGTGGTGAAATCTCCTTAGAATTTCCCCTCCTTCCTTCTTTTGCCTTAGGAACTTGCTTCTCTCTCTTCTCTAATGGCTATGGTGTATTTTCTTTCTTTCTAACCCTAGTCTCAACTCTTATAATCTGATTTACGGTTTCAAAATTCGCAGGTCTACTTACCCATAAATGTAAGAGACCAAAACGCCCTCGAATGGTCCCGGTTTAGCTAAAAAATGACCCGACACTCAACTAGTACCCCCGGGTACACTATATTGACTAATTCGACCCTTTCGGAATCATCCGTGGACTCTAAATTATCTTTTGAGTCTCTTAAAATATTTTTCTAATCTCATCTTCAAATTTTGTCTACGCGTGACACTCGATTGAGGTAACTCAGGTACGTTCATAAAATCACTAGAGCGTACATTTAAACATTCAAGATTTACTACTCACATATAGTAAATTTTTAATCATCGTATTAATCTTTATTAACATAATATCATGTTAAATTACTCTTCTCACGTAATTTAAGTAAAACGTATTTTATCACATTAAATTACTCTATTCACGTAATTTAAATCAAACTTATATCGTATTAAATTACTCTACTCATGTAATTTAAAATAAAACTTATATCGCATTAAATTACTCTACTCACGTAATTTAAATAAAACGTATTTTTCCTAATTAAACATAATTACGGGGTATTACAATTTTATCAAAATAAAATTAGTCGACTTGAATTAAATTAACCTAAAATTCACCCAGACTAATTTAATACCAAATTAAACAAATGTGTGATTTAAACCAATTTTATCTTGATTATCCTAGCATGCCTCTATGGTGATTTTTGCAAGATAAAAAAACAAACCATTCACACTACACGCCGATGTACGAGGAAAATCCAAATGGGAAAAACCTCGGACGACCCCTAGCCTTAAGTCCACTAAGTACATTTTTACAATTACAAGACATATGACTTACTTCCTCGACTCGATTCTATCCAAGACTTGACGAGTCTTCTTGTAAATACCTCCACCTTGTAGATAATCATGGACTCCTCCATTGTCTCGGAATCCACCGATGGGGCTCTTGGTCTCCGTCAACCTGCACACGAAGCATTTCTTAGAGTGGGAATGCTGCAGCAGCAAACGTCTTCCCTTTTTGTGGCAGAGATGAACCAATGGTTCCAAGCAAAAACTCAAAGAAAAATATATATGTGGATACTTGGAGTAAAATAAACAATGGGTGTAAGAGGTGTTTTGGAAGATTTTAAGCCATGAAAATCAAACACTCAAATATGAACTTTATGTCACTATAATGTTTTTATCCCTTTCTCTCTAAGAGAAAATGAAAAATTTGATAGCAAACAATGATCTTCCCGCACTTAGTTAAACAGGAAAAAGTACTGGGAGAGCAAGTGGGCAAATGGGAAGTTTTAAAAAAAACAGTCAGAAAATTGCCCAGGTCGTTCGAATGACTTCATTAGAATGACTATACTAATTATAAGTCAGGGATTGAAAAGGTAAAGTCATTAGCAAACACGTTAGAATTATCGTTCGAACGACACTTCGAATGAAAATTAAGAAATTTCAAAATTTTATTTTAAGTCCAAAACTTTTGTACAAAGTTCTAAAATTAATTTCTGAAAATAAAAGTCATTTTAAAAAAAAGATTATACCCATAAAAATATTCCAAGTCTCCCTATATATACATTAAATGCATTCATACCTTTTGGAGACTATGGAATCCTCATGTCGATGATGTGAAACGTGGCACTAGAAACTCGTCAAGGATGAAGCTTTGAATTCTGGGCCGCTACATCTTCAACACTTCAAACGTCATAGGCTTAGATGGATACAATTTGTATCCTATGACTCAAATGGTTTTATCCGTAATTGAGCCAATACTACAATATGGACTCGGTTGGAAATTTGCGTCCTTACAAATCTCCCCCTTTCGCTATTTCGGGACAAAACCCAACTGAAAATTCTAAAGGGCCGTCAAGATCGTCTAGACACAACATACCACCCAAAAATTAAAAAAAAAATGCAGACGCAATTGACATTACCCAAAGGATGAACCGCTTTGCCTCTTTAAAGATGCCGCTAAAATAAATTACTGCACACTTAAGCAAATCATTAAACGCATAGGGAATATCTAGAGATCAAATACAATTTAAATAAATATACCCCCTAAATTAATTCTCCCCTTTTATCGAACAATGACCTACTTGAAAGGCGACGTCTCCCCCTAAGTTAGATCTCCTAAACTAAAGGTTTAGATACCATTTCTCCCCCTTTTTGTTCAGGAATAGAAAAAATGTAAAGAATTAAAACATTACTTATTTCTCCCTCTAGTTAAAGAAAATATCATTTCTCCCCCTCAAATCTAAACAAGGAATATAAAATATGGGAAAACAAGTAAAACATGATGGTGCATAAACTGATAAGAACATTAAAGCATATGGGCAACAATGAAGAACAACTAATCCATACAAATATTAATGGATACCAACTATGATTCGATAACAAAAATATACTACTTGAAATATAATGAGCTAAGCAAGGTATATCAAACCAAAGTTCACAACAAGTTAGATACCTATTTTGAATTAAAAGCATAAAAGGACTAGCTAGCATGACAAAGACTCAAAAGACATACAAAAGAGCATATATGTGTATACACAATAGATACAAAATATGCACAAGCACACATGTATAGATATAAATTCACAAATTACACAAAATAAAATAACATAATTTTTTCACACTCTTATGGCATAAACGTGTCGTATGGAAATGAAAGTGAAGGGGCGTGAAGTAGATACCAATGAATTAAGACTCAATCACTTAAGTATTGTTCACAAAGTTCTAATTTGATTGTGAAACTTCATCAACTAAGATTTAGCCTTATGTGACAAGATAAAGTAAACTCTATGAACAAACAGGCACAATGCATACAAGCCTAGCATATTGATGATTTTACAAACCAATAGTATCATGATAAGAATAGCGCAACTTGGATACAAATTCATTGTACAAAATCGTTGATAATCCATCCAAACTTCCTCAAATATAATATTTTTCTTTTCTTTTCTTTTGAATGGATATATCTACCTGAACAAAACAGGCCTTGGCTAAATATTATTTTTTCTTGCTATATTCTTTTAGGCATTTGGACCACGTATTTCTTTTATGTCCATAGCAAACAGTGGCTTACTCATAAAGGATAATTTTTCCTTTCGGAGCCCTTCCCCGTGCACATTCATATATCATTTTTATCACACAAATATCATGTGTAACAGATTTAACATGCACAAATCCTCCTAGGTCACAAGATGTGTAGATGAATAGATTGGTAGGGGAACATATCACAAAGCTCAAATATACATGTGAAGTTAAATTGCAAAAGAGCTCGCGCATGTGTGTGAAAACGAATATAAAAAGCGAATCCATTAAGCAAGTCAAACTTAAACTACTCCCTGTAACCATGATAAAGAACACTTTAAGGATTGAAATACCTAACCAAAAGTTCTAGTCACATGGAAGCGGAGCGATAGGATTCAAGCAGAAACATATGACACAAAAGGTTTGTAAAACAAAAATATATACACCAAAATAAAATCTTTTGGACCTTTTTTTCAAAAAATTTAAGCAAAAATAAATAAATAATAAACTCAAAAGACACACAAAAATCTTTTTGTATTTTTCATCGAACTCAAAAAAACTCATAAAAGTAAATACAAAAGATAAAAAAAATCTTTTTGTAATTTTCATTTAATATTAACAAAAATGAAAGAAATAAACTACAAAAGACAAAAAGGTCAAAACACTAGCAACACATATATAATGAGGCATAGGCTAGAAAATGACACACAACATATAACTGGCATGAATATATAACATGTAGCACAAAAGCTAGTATATATAAACAACACTTAACACATTCAACCTTTAGATTTTGCAAGGGAGGTATCACATGCATGTAAATGAGAATCATAAACCCTATTTTATAAAGCTACCAAGTCGGATTTCCTAACCCAAACTAGTGAAGAGTGGCAATCTCGGAATTTGGTGATCCTGGCAACCTCGGTTGCCTTACTCTTGGATTTTCTAGAACCTCGTTTAAGATCAAAACAAAATTTCCTAAGATAATTTTTTCGACCACAATGTGAGAAAGTAAATACACGTCGAAAAGTATTACCTAAGTATTGACCCTTAAAGCTGTTCCTAGAAGATTATCTCAAAATATTGGTTTTGCCTTTATTAGTGGAGCTATTACAAAAATCGAAGCCTAAACACAAGTGCCATTTTTGACTTGGATGGTTCCTAACATTTTGTCTAATTTAGCGGACCTATATTCCAAATCAAATTTGATTTTACTAGAGTCTATTAATTTTTCTTTTAATTCCAGAATCCTAGACTCTAACAAAACTTTCCTCTCCTCAATCACAAGAATCCCCTTTGTCATTGACTCCATTAAACCCCTAAGTCTATCTCTTTCACCTTTTACATATTCAAGATTCTCCCGAAGAGCTCTTTCACGTGTCCTAAGGTACTCCACTAAGGCACTCTTATAAACGACCTTGGCACGCTCTCTTAAACTAGCTTATAACTTCAAATTAGTCCTTTTAATTTAATAGATTCGCATACAATTCTTGAAATTCTATTTGAAGTTCACACTCATCAACCTCTTCATCATTTTCTTTCTCTCTTTCTTCTCCACTCTCATTACCATCAAATTTTTGGGATTCACAAACAAAGGCCTTAGAAGGATGTATATCTTCATGAGAAGATTCATTATCGGCGCTCACATGACTTTCCATGAACGCGGTAATGTCGTGCTCAATGGGGGAATAGGGTCCCTTTTCCTTTTCACTATCATCACTAAGGGTAGCATTATAGGAAATTGGTTGTTTATTTTTCCTCCTTTCGATCTTTCAAAGCGATGCCCTTATCCGTCTTCTTTTCATTTTTGGAGGGAAACATATCAAGCTCGTACGTTTATAATCACCTACTAACTCCTCAAGTTTGTTAGAGTCCAAATTCGGTAACGAATTTAAAATGGTCACTTTGGGAATATATCTATCGGTCATCGGGTATTTTTTCTCCCAAATTGAATGATGAATTAACAATATCTGAAAGTCTAGCATAAAATTCAACAAAGGTTTCATTTTCAAGCATTTTGATCGTTTCAAATTGAGTGGTGAGGTTTCGGAGTTTTGAAGCCTTAACGACACTAGTTCCCTTGTGAGTGAGTTGTAATATATCCCAAGTTTCCTTAGTGGTTTCACACGTCATTATACGTCGGAATTCATCCGATGTGACCGCGCTAAATAAGGCATTTAAGCCTCGAGAATTAACGTTAGCGAATTTAAGTTCGTTCTCACTCTGTCTCTCAACGAGTTTTCGAGCACATACATTATCTATTATCCATGTAGGTGGAGACCACATGTTAACATCTGACAACCAAACCACCTCATCTATGGACTTTACTACCGATTTCATAAGCGTAATTGGAACCATCGAAAACTGAAAATTTTGAAAATGGGAAAAATTCCATTTTTAAGCAAAGCACAAAAAAGAACCTAAGAACAATAACTTAACTCTTCTAGCTCGGATACCAATTTCAAAACACGAGGCCCCCAAATTTTAAAATTTTAAAATTAAAATTAAACTAAACAAAAAGCGAAATAAAATTATTCAACAAATAAATTTTCACTTAAACAAATTAATTCAACCCAAGTCCTAAAATTTGCCTAATAATGATTAATTTATTTTTCTATTTAGGACAAACCAAATTTTATCAAATTAAAATTAGTCGAGTTGATATAACTTAACCTAAAATTCACCCAAGCTAGTTTATCACCAAATTAAACAAATGTGTCATTTAAATCAATTTTATCTTGATTATCCTAGCATGCATCTATGGTGATTTTTGCAAGATAAAAAAATTAACCAACCACACTACGCGCCGCTGTACGAGAAATACCCAAATGGAAAAAATCTCGGACGGCCCCTAGACTTAATTCCATTAAGTAGGGTTTTATAATTATTCTGTCCAAGCCTTGACTCTTCTTTTTGTAAATACCTCCACGTAGTCGATAACCATGGACTCCTCCACAGTCTCGGAATCCACCGATGGGGCTCTTGGTCTCCGTCAACCCGCACACGAAGACTTTCTTCGAGGAGGAATGCCGTAACAAAAAGCTTCTTCCCTTTTGTGGTAGAGATCAACCAATGGTGCCAAACAAAAACTCCAAGCAAAATATATATATGGATACTTGGATTAAAATAAACTATGAATGAAAGAGGTGTTTTGGAAGATTTTAAGCCATGAAAATCTAACACTTAAACATGAACTGTTTCTCACTAAAATGTTTCTCTCTTTCTCTCTTAGAGGGAATGAAAAATTTGACAGAAAAAATGAGTTTCCCGCACTTAGTTAAACAGGAAAAAGTAGCGGGAAAACAAGTGGGCAAGTGGGAAGTTTTTCAAAAAACTGTCAGAAAATTGCCCAGTTGACTTTACTAATGATAACTCAGGGACTAAAAAGGTAAATTCGTTGGCAAACTCGTTAGAATTTTCGTTCTAACGACACTTCGAACGAAAATTCAGAAATTTTAAAATTTTATTTTAAGTCCAAAACTTTTGTACAAAATTCTAAAATTAATTTCTGAAAATAAAAGTAATTTTAAACAAAGATTACACCCATTAAAATATTCCAAGTCTATATATCAAACGCATTCATACCTTTTGGAGACTATAGAATCCTCATGTTGATGACGTGAAACGTGGCACTAGAAACTTGATAAGGACGAAGCTTTAAATTATGGGCTGCTATGTCTTCAACACTTCAAATTCCATAGGCTTGGATTGATATAATTTCTATCCTATGACTCAAATGGTTTTTTTCGGAACTAAGCCAATACTACAGTAAGGACATAATTACCAATTTGAAAACGTGAGACCCCCAAATTTTTAAAATTCTTTAAATTAATTTACTTAAGTGACAAGACAAAGTGAACTCTATGAACAAACAAACACAATGAATACAAGCCTAGCATGTTGATGATTCTACAAACCAATAGAGTCGTGACAAGAAAATCGCAACTAGGATACAAAGTCATTGTGAAAAACCGTTGATAATCCATCCAAACTCCCTCAAATATAATATTATTCTTCTCATTTCTTTTGAATGAATATATCTAACTAAACAAAATAGACCTTGGCTAAATATTTTTTTTTCTTTCCATATTCTTTTTGGCCTTTGGACCACTTATTTCTTTTAGGTCCTGAGTAATACTCGCAAAGGATAGTGTTTCCTTTCGGAGCCTTTCCCCGTGCACATTCATATATCATTTTTATCACACAAATCTCACGTGCAACAGATTTAACGTGCACAAATCCTCCTAGGTCACAAGATGTGTAGATGACTAGATTGGTAGGAGAACATCTCACAAAGCCCAAATATACCTGAGAAGTTAAAAGTTCAAAATAGCTCATGCATATTTGTGAGAAGGCATATAAAAAGTGAATCCATTAAGCAAGTCAAACTTAAACAACTCCATGTAACCATGATAAAGAACACTTTAAGGATTGAAATTCCGAGCCAAAAGTTCTAGCTGCATGGAAGCAGAGCGATAGGATTCAAACGCAAACATATGACACAAAAGGTGTGTAAAACTCAAATATATACACACACAAAAATCTTTTTGAGTTTTTTTTTAAATTTTAAGCAAACAAAAAATAATAATAAACTCAAAGGTCACACAAAAATATCTTTGTATTTTTCATTGAACTAAGAAAAACTCACAAAAGTAAAATACAAAACATAAAAAAAAATCTTTTATTAATTTTCATTTCATATTAACAAAAATGAAAGAAATAAACTACAAAGGACAAACATGTCATAACACTAGCAACACATATATAATGAGGCATAGGCTAAAAAATGACAAACAACATATAACTAGCATGGTTATATAATATGTATCACAAAAGCTAGTATATGTCAACAACACTTAACACATTCAACCTTTAGATTTTGAAAGGTAGGTATCAGGTGCAAGTAAATGAGAATTATAAACCCTATTTTGTAAAGCTACCAAGTCGGATCTCCTAGCACAAACTAGTGAAGAGTGAAGATCTCGAAATTTGGTGATCTTGGCTACCTCAATTGCCTTACTCTTAGATTTTCTAGAACCTCAGTTAAGATCATTATAAAATTTCCTAAGATTGACCTTTTCGACCACAATGTGAGCAAGTAAATACACGTCGAAAAGTATTACCTAAGGATCAACCCTTAAAGTTGTTCCTAGAAGATTATCTCAAAATTTTGGTTTTGGCTTTATTAGTGGAATCGTTATGAAAATCGAAGCCTAAACAACAAGTGTCATTTTTTACTTGGACGGTTCCTAATATTTTGTCTAATTTATCGGACCTACATTCCAAATCAAATTTGACTTTACTAGAGTCTATTAATAATAAAACCTTCCTCTCCTCAAACACAAGAAGCTCCTATTTCATTGACTCCATCAAATCCCTAAGGCTATCTCTTTCGCCTTTTACATATTCAAGCTTCTCTCGAAGAGCTTTCTCATGTGTCCTAAGGTCTTCCACTAAGGCACTCTTATCAACGACCTTAACACGCTCTCTTAAACTAGGTTCAAACTTCAAATTAGTGCTTTTTAATTTAATAGATTCAGCATATAATTTTTGAAACACTATTTTAAGTTCACTCTCATCAACCTCTTCATCATTTTCTTTCTCTCTTTCTACTCTACTCTCATTACCATCAGATTTTTGGGAATCAAAAATAAAGGCATCGGAAGGGTCATGTAAATGTATATCTTCATGAGAAGATTCATTATCGGTGCTCACATGACTTGCCATGAATGCGGTAAAGTCGCGCTCAATGGGGGAATCGGTTCCCTCTTCCTTTTCACTATCATGACTAAGGGTGACATCATAGGAAATTGGTTGTTTGCCTTCTCTCGTTAGTTTAGTGGGGCACTCTCTCACCCTATTTCCATAACCCTCACAACCATAACACCTATTTGACTCGTCCCTATTAAGATTTTCATTATATGATTTAGGGATCTTTTCGGATTTTTCGTGCTTATATTTTTCAAATCTCTTATAAACATTTTAAAGCTTATCTTTATTAAATTGAAGAAATTTTCAAAACTTCCTAGCAAATATAGGCATGCCATCTGAGTCACTATCACTCTCATCATCCATAACTTGTTTTTCCTCCTTTCGGGCTTTCAAAGTGATGCCCTTATCTATCTTCTTTTAATTTTTGGAGGGAAACCTATCAAGTTCCTAGGTTTGTAAATCACCTACTAACTCCTTAAGTTTGGTAGAGTGCAAGGTGGGTAAAGAATTTAAATTGGTCACTTAAGGAATAAATCAATTGGGTAAGGACCTTAAGATTTTCTTTACTACTCGGTCGTCGGGTATTTTCTCTCCTAAATTAAATGATGAATTAATAATATCTGAAAGTCTAGCATAAAATTCATCAAAGGTTTCATTTTCAAGCATTTTGATGGTTTCAAATTGAGTGGTGAGGTTTTGGAGTTTTGAAGCCTTAACGACACTAGTTCCCTCGTGAGAGAGTTGTAATATATCCTAAGCTTCCTTAGTGGTTTCACAAGCCATGATACGTACGAATTCATCCGATGTAACCATGCTAAACAAGGCATTTAAGCCTCGAATTTAAAGTTGGCTAATTTAAGTTCATTATCACTCCATCTCTCAACGGGTTTTAGGGCACGCACATTATCGACTGCACATGTAAGTGGAGACCACCTGTTAACAACTGACAACCAAACCCTATCATCTATGGACTTTAGTTCCGATTTCATATGTACTTTTCAATACGCATAATTGGAACCATCGAAAATAGAAAATTTTTAAAATGGGAAAAATTCCATTTTTAAGCAAAGCACAAAAATGGACCTAAGCACAATAACTTAGCGCTTCTAGCTCTGATACCAATTGTTGGAATATATGCCCCTAATTTTAAATTTCTTATTTTTTAAATTTTAAATTTCCAAGTGCGGAAGGATGGTTCAACAACAAATTTAAAAAACATTTATCTTTTCAAAATTGACAATTAAAATATTACATTTTAATTTCTTCAAAACTAAAAATAAACTTGAACAAATATGTGAATTTTTCTTAACTACAAATTTAATTCAATCCAAGTCCTATAATTTTCCTAACAACGATTTATTCAAATTTGCAATATAGGTCAAACGAGGTTAACACAAATTTTATCAAATTAAATTAGTCAACTTGAATTAAATTAATCTAAAATTCACCCAAACTAATTTCGCACCAAATTAAACAAGTGAGTGATTTAAACCATTTTTTATCTTGATTATCCTAGCATGCATCAATGGTGATTTTTATAAGATAAAAAAATAAACCAATCACACTATGCCGCGATGTACGAGGAAAACACAAATGGAAAAAACTTCGGACAACCCTGCCTACAAGTCCACTTAGTATGGTAATTACAAATGCAAGACAAACGACTTACTTCCTCGACTCGACTCCCTTCAAGCCTTGATACATCTTCTTGTACCAACCTCCGCCTAGTCGATAACTCCGGATTTCATCGAAATATTGGAATCCACCAATGGGGATAGGTTACCATCAACCGAAAAACGTGCCTTTCACCGTATGCAAACGCCGCAGCAAACAAACTTTTTCTCCTTTGTGGGTAGAGAATGAACCCAAACTCTCTTCTTGTTGGGTATAAAAGGAACCCGGTGCCAAATACTCTCCAAGCAAGATATATATATATATATATATATATATAAGAACTTAGTTTAATCAAACATGGGTGTAAAATCTTGGTTCTATTCCAAAGATTAAAACATTTTAAATAAAAAACCAAGGAGACTTTTTCTTGGAAGAATTTAGCTTTCAAATGCTTAGAAATAATAGAAAAATTTCTAAGGAAAAACTTGTTCCCCCACTTCTTAAAATATGGAAAAACAAAGTGGAGAAGCGGGTGGTTGAAAAACAAAACTGGCAAAACTGAAATTTCGTTTGAAGTTCGTTCGAACGACATTTCGAATGAGAATTCAAAAAATAAATCTAAAATCTCGTTCGAAATATCATTCAAATGAAGTCATTCGAATGACCTTTCTCAGACCATGGTTCTAGAGAATTTTGATACGAATGCGTGGCCACCAGTTTCATATTATTCTGATTTTTTTTGGATTTGATATGATTTTTCTACGGAAAGGTGTTCGAGAACAAAATCTTTAGAACTATGAATTCGAAAAAAATTAACAAAAAAATACTAACACCCAAAATTAATTTCAGAGCTCCTATATATATATATATATATATTAATGCATTCATACCTTTAGGATACATTGAAATCCACATGTTGATGACGTGAAACTTGGCACGAAAATCGGCAAGGATATATTCTTCAATTTCTGACCGCTGCATCTTCAACATACACTTGTCATATGCTTGAAAGGATACAACATGAACATTATATCCTATGACACAAATTGTTTTGTCCGGAATTAAGCCAATAATACAAATTGACTCGATTGGAAATTTTTCCTTACAAGTCTCCCCCTTTGGCTATTCCGAGACAAAATCAAGCCAAAAATCCTAAGGGCTGTCAAGCTCATCTAAACACAACATCCCATCCAAAATATAAAATATAAGTACAAATTCTATTGACATGACCCAAAGGATAAACTGATTTGTTTCTTTAAAGATGTCGCTAAAATAAATTCCTGAACACTTAAGCAAACCATTAAACACATAGGGAATATCTAGAGATGAAATGCAATTTAAATAAATGCCCCCCCAAATTAATTCTCCCCTTTTATCAAACAATGACCTATTTAAAAGGCGACGTCTCCCTCTAAGTAAGATCTCCTAAACTAAAGGTTTAGATACCATTTCTCCCCCTTTCTGTTCAGGAATAGACAAAGTGTAAAGAATTAAAATATTACTTATTTCACCCTCTAATTAAAGAAAATATCATTTCTCCCCCTCAAATCTAAATAAGGGATATAAAATAAGGGAAAATAAGTAAAACATGATGGTGCATAAATTGATAAGAACATTAAAGCATATGGGAAACAATGAAGAACAACTAATCCATACAAATATTAATGGATACCAACTATGATGCGATAACAAAAAGATACCATTTGAAATATAATGAGCTAAGCAAGGGATATCAAACCAAAGTTCGCAATAAGTTAGATACCTATTGATGATGTTGGGATTCAGCACCACCAGATAAGTGATGATGAGCTCAAACAGTAGTAACCATGGCAGCCATGTAGATATGTGTGTATAAGTATATAGAAGGAGGTGAGTATAAGAGGAATAAGACAATGATGTATAGTGGTTCAGCCAATTAGGCCTACATCCACTATGAGTGTGTGATCCACTAAGTATGAACACTAATGGCCTTATACAATGCACATAAGCTCACTTTCTCTCTCTACTGTGTGTACAAGAAGAGTTTCAGCTAGGGTTATAATTGTCGATCGATCCCCCTGTAGGGTTGTAGGTGACAAGTATATATAGGTCTTGTGGGGTGTAGTGCACCCCCCCAAGTATGCATGGTGCATGTGAATGATGATCTAGCCAATATCTTGGTGACACCTATAGATGCCAAATGATGACATAATATTCCCTCACGTAAGGGGGTGATTTTGTTATAACGGTCTTCCACGTGTCATATAAGCCTCACGCGCACTGTTTCACGCGTCTCCCAAATCACGCGCTACGATGATGTCACCCTCGGCCTATCATATGAGGCTGAGGGCAAAGTTCCTTCTGGTAGTGAGTCTGGCCTAATTTAGGCCTCGTACTGTCGTACCCTCGGAGGGTCGTCCGAGACTGATGAGAGGTCGGCCCCTTGAAGGGTCTTCTGAGCCTGATGAGGGGTCGACCCCTTGAAGGGTCGTCTGGGCCTGGTGAGGGATCGGCCCCTTGAAGGGACGTCTGAGCCTAATGAGGGGTCGGCCCCTTGAAGGGTCGTCTGAGCCTGATGAGGGGTCATCCCCTTGAAGGGTCGTTTGGGCCTGGTAAAGGGTCGACCTCTTTAAGGGTTGTCTGAGCCTGATGAGGGGTCGGACCCTTGAAGGGTCATCTGGACCTGGTGAGGGGTCGTCCCCTTGAAGGGTCGTCTGAGCCTGAGGAGGGGTCGGCCCCTTGAAGGATCGTCTGGGCCTGATGAGGGGTCGGCCCATTGAAGGGTCGGCTGGTCCTGATGAGAGGTCATCTTGACCCTGTTCAGGTGCTGGGTGACTTTGGCCTGGCTAAGGGTATATATGGGTATATCAATCACGCCCAACCCTTAGCCATCGATGTTGTTGAGATGGCTGAGGGATTGTGTTTCCTTTGAGATGAGTGTATGGTCAGTTAGATGAATGACACCTATCAAGATGATGTGACACCTAGGCAGATATCCACTGTCGTTCTATTTTCCCAGGCATGACGATTGCACACTTTGCTTGGGACTTTGTTCCCTAATGATGCCCTCCTCGTGTTCTGCCTTGGTTAATGGGCCCACTCATTAGCAAGGTATTTAAGCAATTTTTGAAATCATTTTTTCTCTTCTTGTTCTTCACGCCTTAACCCTCTCTCTTTAGCTTCTTAACAGCTTCCATAGCCATTTCTGTAACTTTTTTGTACCAAGATCCATTCAGCCGTTACTTTCGTCTTTAAGTACTTTTCTTTGCCATAAATTTCATATTTAATCTTCTTTTTCATTTCATGAATTGGGGTTGATGCCCCCTTGTAGTGTTTCTAGGGTTTCCTTGTGTTTTTCGGTCCCTTCTTCGCCAAGTCGAGTTCTTCCCTTTCTTGAATGTTCTTGATCAAAACCTTTTCCTTCTTTGGTTTTGATCCAAAAGTCCAACGTAGTAAACTATGAGATTGTTTGTAGTTAGCTTATTCTTCTAAGTGTAGGGTCTTCCCTTTAATTCTTAGGAGGCTTTACAATTTAGCTGAGGAATTACCTTCCCTGAGAGAGAAGTTCTTTGTAGAGATCAGATGGGTAGAGGAAGAGGAGGAGAGAAGACGAGGGGCCGACCCTAATTGGGTATGACCCATTTTTCCCATTCCATTAGCTAATATCGTACCCCCTGAGTCCTGTGGGTCTTCTAGTCGTCCAACCGAGAGACAATCATGCGAGGGAGAGATGGATGAGAGAGTATCATCACCAACACGTGCTGGCCCTTCTGGGAGGAGAGAAACGTCTGATCTTAGCCCAGGCCGACAGGTCAAGGCTGTGGTCCCTTCCGAGGCTATCCCTGTGACAACTTTATCCCCTCATGCCTTCCAGATGGCCTTTCCTCATGGACCTCTGAGAGGGGATGAGGCCGAGGGAGAGGGGATTGAGTATGATGGTGAGGACTCAGACGCTGACCCAGTTGACACCTCCCATGCCTCAACTTATGTTTCCTTCGTCAGGGATCGTGACCTCCTACTATGGAGGCATACATTTGGTGTGCCCCCCAACACAAGTATGAGGGTCCCCTATGAGTTTGGGAATGTCTTTGAGGGTGAAGAGGGAGAGATCGCAGTATATGAACAGATGTTTAAGGTCGGTGTTAGGTTCCCTCTGCACCCTGCCATTGTCAATATATTGTCAGCCCTCGGTGTTGCCCCCTCTCAGCTTCCTCCCAACTCTCGGAGGATAATCCTCATCTATGTCTCTTTTTGGAAGTATACCTTCACTGACGAGCCTTCAATCGATGTGTTTTTGGCTTATTATAATATCACTTTCTCGTCTAAAAAGCCTGGGTACTATCATTTGGGGGCGAGGAAGTCTGATAAGAAACTCCTCCACATGGCACAAACCTCTAACCACGACTGGAAGAAGAGATTTTTCTTCGTATCCGGGGAATGGGAATTTTCTGTCGAGGCTCGACCTTTGAACGATGATCCGAGGGTTCCAAGGATATGGTCTAACCCCTCTATGAAGTCTAGGTCAGACCTCGACCTTAGTCTGGATGAGAAGGACATAGTCGAGTATCTGAGAGAACGAGGGAAATAGGGTCGACTTGCAAAGTTTAAGGATCTGATGACCCCTCGATTTCTCAAAGAATCTGGTCTAAGTGCCGGACACTTGATAGAGCTATGTGAGTTATTATTATTTTTTGCCCAATCTTTGATTTTTTTGAAGTGTTTCTTATTTACCACTGCATTTCTCTAATGTGTCATCTTCTTTTCAGGTCGTCCGCGGGTATCTCTAACCAACTCTGGGAAATGACTGCCCCAAGTTTGCTGTCTGGTCTCGGCAAGAAGAAAGGCAAAGAGCCTGAGTAGGCTCCGAGGAAAACAAAGTCCGTGGGCCGACGCATGATGAGCTGACCACTGATAGCCATAAAAGGAAGGAGCCCGAAGTCCCTGCTGACCCTCGGCCGGATTCTAAGATGAGGGCAAGGAGGCATGTGAGGGGACTGGTTCCTCTTCCAGTAAGGGGGCCTTCTATTCCCAAAACTTAGCATTTTTGAAGTCCGATCCGTCTTCCCTGATTGACAATCTGAGGGTGGCCAAGGCTTCTATGTTTTCTGCCCCCTCGACCGCCGACTATGAATTCTTGTCCAAGATGCCCCCTGCCAAGGTGTATGACTATGGTCTGCACATTCTGGCTCAGGTATTTGTTTTTACTTCACTTAGTTTGAATTTTTCACCAACTGTTTCCTCGGCATCTTGATAATTGTCTTTTTCTTTGCAGTCTGTCTGTGCCTTTACCTCGGCTACTAAGTGGATGGCTGAAAACCAACAAAAATTTCATGAAGCTTAGAGGGCCATTCAGCACGAGGCTGACCTGCAGATAGAGCTTGGGACTACAAGGGCTGAATTGGAGAGTGCGAGGACTGAACATGAAAGGATCCTAGACGAGCTGACGAAGCACCATGATGCAGACCTAAAGGCTAAGGACTTGCTTCTTAAAGATAAGGATGAGGCCTTGATCAACCTGGGGGTTCAATTTAAGGCTGAGCTTGAGGGGGCTGTAAAGAAAGTCGAGGTCGATGCTATGGAGGCCTATAAACTCTCAGATGAGTTTCAAGGCTTCGGTCTTGAATACTTAGAGAGGGGGATTAGGACGGCCTGTCGGTGGGTCGTCCTTAAGTTCGCTGATACAGTATCATATGTCCACCCCTCTCTTGAGGTAGTTCAACTGGACGACCCCCTGATTGCTGAGGCTTTGTCTCAGTTGGAGTCTCAAGTGCACGTCGAGGACACCGGCACGTCTAAGGATCGGCATGTCTTGGTCATCGAAGAAACCCCCATCATTAATGTTGAACCATTGCCCTTCTACGTTGCTCAATAGGGTGGTTGTCTGTAGCCCATACCCTCTTCATGAAACAATATTTTTGTACTCTTTTATCGGACAAAAATCAACATTTTGTAATATAATGCCTCTTTTTGTCTTCTGTACTTGCTCTTGTATGATTTGCCTTGTGATGTTTTTAAATTAACACTCATTAACCCCTCCCTCGTCTTTCTTGAGGGTGAATGATGGGTCGTCCCCACCATTGACCCTCATCATAGCCAAGGGTGGTTACCACCAATCTTAATTGATGTTTAAAATTTTAAAGTCCCTCCTCGTCTTTCTTGAGGGTGAATGAGGGGTCGTCCCCACCATTAACCCTCATCATAGCCGAGGGTGTCTTCCACCAATCTTAATTGATGTTTAAAATTTTGAAGTCCCCCCACGTCTTTCTTGAGGGTGAATGAGGGGTCGTCCCCACCATTGACCCTCATCATAGCCGAGGGTGGCTTCCACCAATTTAATGATGTTTTAAATCAAGCCCCCCTCGTCTTTCTTGAGGGTGAATGAGGGGTTGTCCCCACCATTGACCCTCATCATAGCCGAGGGTGGTTTCCCACCAATTTAATGATGTTTTCAATTAAGTCCTCCCTCGTCTTTCTTGAGGGTAAAGGAGGGGCCGTCCCCACCATTTGCCCTCATCATAGCCGAGGGTGGATTCCCACCAATTTAATGATATTTTCAATTAAGTCCTCCCTCATCTTTCTTGAGGGTAAAGGAGGGGTCATCCCCACCATTGACCCTTATTATACCCGAGGGTGGTTTCCCACCAATTTAATGATGTTTTCAATTAAGTCCCCCCTCGTCTTTCTTGAGAGTAAAGGAGGGGCCGTCCCCACCATTGACCCTCATTATAGCCGAGGGTGGTTTCCCACCAAATTAATGATGTTTTAATTAAGTCCTCCCTCGTCTTTCTTGAGGGTAAAGGAGGGGTCATCCCCACCATTAACCCTCATTATAGCCGAGGGTGGCTTCCACCAATTTAATGGTTTTTTCAATCAAGTCCCCCCTCGTCTTTCTTGAGGGTAAAGGAAGGGTCGTCCCCACCAATTGCCCTCATCATAGCCAAGGGTGGCTTCCACCAATTTAATGATGTTTTTAATCAAGTACTCCCTGATCTTTCTTGAGGGTAAAGGAGGGTCCGTCCCCACCATTGACCCTCATTATAGGCGAGGGTGGTTTCCCACCAATTTAATGATGTTTTTAATCAAGTCCTCCCTCGTCTTTCTTGAGGGTAAAGGAGGGGTTGTCCCCAACATTGACCCTCATTATAGCCGAGGGTGGTTTCCCACCAATTTAATGATGTTTTCAATTAAGTCCTCCCTCGTCTTTCTTGAGGGTAAATGAGGGTTCGTCCCCACCATTGACCCTCATTATAGCCGAGGGTAGTTTTCCACCAAATTAATGATGTTTTCAATTAAGTTCCCCTCGTCTTTCTTGAGGGTAAAGGAGGGGTCGTCCCCACCATTGACCCTCATTATAGCCGAGGGTGGCTTCCACCAATTTAATGGTTTTTTCAATCAAGTCCCCCTCATCTTTCTTGAGGGTAAAGGAGGGGTCGTCCCCATGATTCGGCATAAATATTGTATATTTATTCCCCTAATTTCAGTGTATTTGTGAACCCGAGTGATGTAACATGTATGGAGTTGATGCACATTTATTCTACTAACCTTCGTTGGCCAGTATTTCGTGTTTCGTGCTTCTCTTATTGGTTTTACGGGTTAATTATGCAAGCAGTGCAAAAGAGGAAGCGATACAATGAAAGAAAAGTTAAGAAGGCAAGTCAAGGGAAATTTGGTAATTTTGCAGCCAGATCCGGAAGGAGAAGTCAATTGGAAAGTTGAAGAGCTCGGAGCAACGAGAACACTGGAAGAAACTACACCCAAATCCGAGCTACGGTTGATGAGCTATGGTCAGTTGAAGTTGAAGAAAAATCCAAGGAAGAAAGAAAAGATGGGCAGAAAAATTCTAAGTGTAGACCCCCTTACCAGCATACATTCGCGAACCCAGGCCGAACCAGTTTGGGGGGCGAACCGGTTCGGGTACATGCGAACCGGTTCAGGGGGTCTGATGCGTGAAATTTGTCCTCCATTCTGATTGGCTACCAAGACTCCTTTTAGGTTAAAAACTCACCAAGGGAGTAGGGGACGTAGGTAACAACGGAGGAACAGCCATTAGGGATAATTTTAGTTAGTTTTTGGTAGAGAGAAAAGGAGAAGAACATCTAGGAACATAAGGGGAATTAATTGCTTCAAGATTTAATCATTACGGGTTTGTTTTCTAGTTTTAATTCAAGGTTCAGAATTCTTGTCGTTGTTCTTGCATGCTTATTTTCCTTATTCGATTCAATCGATTACTGCGTTCATAATACGTATTTACATGCTTCAATCTAGCTTTATCATGAATTCTTTCACATGCAACATTATAATTTCATGCATTAGTCAATTTAACATGCTTGGCTAGGTTAAAAAGGTTGGAATTCATGAACCCAACCTCATGTGTTAGTGTATGTGTATAACGTTAATCCGATGAATTTAACGATTGACTTTGATCGTATTGTGTAATTATATAATAATTGTGGATCTTTATATCTCGTTTACCTTGGGGTACTCGTGATGATTTAGAGTAGAATTTGAATGTCTTTATCGCGATACCGATTTACTCATCCTCAGATTAGGTATGACGCGAGCTTGAACCTCGTATACATAATGCTTGGGAGTACTAAATTACGGGTGTGATCAATCGGACAAATTTATGATTAACATTATCGCCGCACTAAACTTGGGTTGGGGGATTGTCTTTCCATCCTATTTCTCTTATTAGTTAAAATAAAAAGTTTTTGAAATCATCAGTCATTCTCCATTTCGGTAGATTAATTAGTTGCATCTTTACTCATTTGCATTATCGCATTAAGCAGTAATCAATCTCAAAACCAATCATTTTTTCCTTTCCTTTTCAGATTCAAAGTTAGGATTTCTCCGTCTTGTCCCGTCGTCACAACTTCGTTGTCCTTCTTCCCTGTGGATTCGATACCCGACTTACCGGGATTATTACTTGAGCGACAGGCTTGCACTTGAGCCTAGAGAGCACGCACTTCTGAGACACATTTTCAGTCGCGTCAAGTTTTTGGCGCCGTTGCCGGGGTATTAGGTAGACTTAGGATTAGATCGAGTCAATCAAAAGCTTTGACCAAAAAAAAAAAAAAGATTCACCATCATCTCTCTTAAGCGTTAATACAAAATTCTGAAACCACTCCCACACCCCATAATACTCCAACTAGTATTCACGAAAAAACACTTGTTGAGTATAATCATAATAATCCCCACACTCCAAACGCCCCACAGTTCTGGATCCCACCTCCCACACCGTCGCACTCAATCTTCGATAACAATCCCTTCCCTTTCTTAGGACACACTTCGAGCACGCCCAGTGAGAACACCGAGTCAATAAGTGAAGGAGAGATGTCACAACACGGCAGTGCACCCGTCGGTGAGGAAGAGCCTCCGTACCGCCCATTGAGAGAATTCTTATATCCTGAGCGCACTGTCACTCCGGGATGCATTATACTCCCGTATAATGTCGGGCAGTTCCGTTTCAAAAATGGAATGATCTAGATGCTACCGCATTACCACGGTATAGATTCTGAAAAGCCATACCTCCATATTAGGGAATTTGAGGACGTGTGTGATACTCTAAATGATCAAACCTGCACACAAGAGGTAATCCATCTCAAACTCTTCCCTTTCTCGCTTGAAGATAAAGCTAAGGCATGGATATGGTCTTTACCTCCAAGCTCGATTCCATCCTGGAATGAGCTACAGTCGAAATTTGTCAAGAAATTCTTCCCACCACATCGAACAATCTCTATAAAGGCTCAAATTCAAGCATTCAGGCAACACGAAATGAGCCATTCCATCGATGTTATGAACGTTTCAACGAGTTAGTTGCTTCATGCCCCCATCATGGATTTGATCCATCACAAATCATCTCCTTTATATATAATGGGTTGAACCTTAAATCCAAACAACTTGTTGAAACTATGGGAAGCGGTCCGTTTGTCGATATAGATTCCCACGATGCGGATCTTCACATGAGGTATGTCGCCGAGACTACCCAATCATGGGATACCTCCGACCCAAATGCTCAAAATCGAAATCGATAAGCGACCACTACTCCATCAGCATTCGGTCTATTCCATGTAGATAAGAATTCTATGACGGATAGCCGATTGGAGACTCTTGAGATAGGATTTTGAGACCTATGCGAGATATATGGAAAAGGACACTCTGGACCCATTCCAAACCCTGTCGTGAAGGTGTGTGCGATTTATGAGGCGGGACATTCAACTGAGGAATGCCCTACGATACCCGCCTATGAAGTAATGTTGCAGGAGCAAGTTAGTGGTATAGGAGGCTTTAAGGGTAATTTCGGTGCCCCGCACGGGCATTCATACAACCCTTCGTGGAAAAATCATCCCGATTTTAGCTACGGGCAACAACATGTCGCGATGAACCCTCCTTCGCATGTTGCCCCTCCTCCACCACAATAATTTAAACAAGCTCCACACATGCAAGGACATGTGCAAGCACCACCACCTCACAGAAATTATATCCCGCCACAGCGGAGAACTCTCGAAAATACCATGAATCAATTCATCGCAAGCCAGACCGCAACCAATGCCAAATATGATCGTCTGATCGGCGACATAAATGTGAATCTGTCTAAAATACAATCCTCATTGAGTGTTCAAGAGAAGGACAAGTTTCCTGTCCAGGGCCAAAGACCTCTCCAAGGTCAAACTAGTGTTAGCCTAACACCCTATAACCATCCTGAGCAATGTAGCGCAATTACCACTCTACGTAGTGGGAGGGTAGTTGACTTGTCACCTCTCCCACGAGACGTACTTAAATACAAGGAGATTTCGCCCGGCACAAAAGAGGCTGAAGATGTCTCCTTAACTGATAGTGACAAAGAAGACGCTAGTGAGGCCGAGGTAGTAGTGAAACCACCCTCCGCGGCACCGTTTCCTCAAAGGCTAATTCCTTCCCATAAAGGAAACCCACGTGATGACGTGCTAGACGTGCTATTTTTGAAGAATGTGAGATTCTTATTTTTGAAGAAAGGTTGGGGCACACTGTCTAATAGTGTATACCACCCAGAAGAATAATAATCACATTATTTTAGGTCAACTTGTTCAACACATTCTAAGGAACTCGTGACATTACCTTGAAGTTGTCACCCCATCCAAGAATTTCACACAATTTCTCTCTTCTATTTTAGGAATCGTAGGTTTGCTACAAAATTATCTGATTGTTCCTCTCGTTCCAACCGATTTCTAACAATGAGTGGTGCCCACGGAAACTACTCACTATGTCCCGCTCAACGTCGACTTCTACTTGTAATGACTCACATTAAGTGGCACTTAACACTCCCCTTCTTTCCTTAGTGTATATCGAAAGTTCTGACCCGTGCACTTTTCTCCACGATGTGCACTGCTGAACCTTTATACCTTACTGACATAATCATTCAACCTACGCGCAAGTCGCTTTCCACACTTGATTAGGTAAAACTTCGCTCAGAGTGTTTTCTATAGTAGTTAAATTTTATCCTTCTCAAGGAATACCCCTAAATGACTTCCCATAGCCTTCCAACTAAATTCGTGTTTGCCACTCTGATCGTACATGTATATATGGATTATCGTCCTTCGCACCACGCTTAATCCACTCTACCAGGTCCACTTTGTTATGTCATTATCACAAACATATATTCCACGCGTTTATTCCCATGTCTCTTCAACTCGAATAATTCAAGCAACAGTTAACCAGGATGCCCAGACACCCTATAAAATGTGTATACTAGTATAAACATCATCGACGCTTCACACATAACACCCAATTCTTTATTTCCCTTGTAACACAACGTGGTTACAACACTTGGGTACTCCCAAACCTCCTTATCATCGTTCCACCCTTCAATTGGGTGATAAAACAAAACTTCCAATGTTTTCTTACCACCCAACTAGCTCCACTAGCCTTCAGGACCCTATGATGACCGAGGTACTAGACTCATGGACTAATGACCAAACATTTGTCTACTTCCAGCCTTACTTTAAGTTTCATGCATGGGATGTCTCGCAAAGCGAAATCTAAACAAGGAACCCCCCCGATACACTACTATCTAGCATAGTCGGTTATTGAAATCCATTGGTCCTCTGTCCATAACCTATACTCTTCTATTCCATCTCTTGACAGAAAATCTACATCTCCTCATGCAATTTTACTGAAATAAAGAACTTTTTTTTACTAATTGCACTATTGCTCAGTATTGGTGATAATCACATTCCATAAACCTCGTACGCATACAATCGAGACTCTCAAAATCCCATTCCCAAACATATGAATATAAGTTCTAACTTTCACATTCCCAAAGGATAAATATAACAAAGCGCTCTTCCTAACACTAAGTCATGAGCGCTACCCATAACAATGAGTGAAATCTTTCCACCCAACGGTAAACCCAATACACACTGAATCATAATAACAAAGTCCCTAAACACCCTGGGATTAAACATTTTTGTACCACCATACCCTTCGAAGTCTCTATAATATATAATATGAGTGCGAGCCCGACCCTCTCGCAGGTGAGGTTTTTACCAGAACAAAACATACTGCACCAGGGCAGTTGCAATCACTGCCCACTATCTTTTGAACCATTTATCTAAAACCATAATCAGTATAATAATATACTCGCTTATCACATCACTAAAATGAGCAATCTCAATAAAGTATATAAGAGACCTCTTAAATCCTTCCTAATACTCTAATGAAGAAGGGTTTAATTTCAAAAGAGAATTCCTTTTTTATAAATTCAAAATAAATTTGTCATTATCATCTCCTTTTCAAACCTAGGGAGGTATACAGTCAATGAATCTATATCTCATTTTTTATTGGGGTAAAGCCTCAACGAATCGAGTTTAATTATTATATAAGAGACTCTTGATACTATAATATAAGCATTTTTCTTCATACAAAGAAATATGGCAATGTGCATTGCAAAATTTTTACTATTAGGTCAGATAAATACTTTAATAAAATAAATTAATAAATAGTCTCATATACCATCAGGATTAGGATTATTTAAAAAGTGGTGTTATATACGAAAATAAAACTTAAACAGACTAGCTGTTATCCTCTCAATGGTTGCTTTTTAAGGGAAATCTGGTCTAGATCACTCCTCAAAAAGTGGGAAGAATTTGTACAAAAAATGAAATATCTAAGATTTTAATAAAACTAGGTGGACTTCATGATTTCAAGGAGTTTTTAACAAGTCGATCGTCACAAAACCGTATAAACTACATACTTTATGGAGTAACACTTCGAGATAAACATGTCATTCTTCTTCATTTATCTTTCTTTTATAGGGTGCGCTATAAGGACCAAGACAACATAAGCATTATATATATATATATATATATAATATCAAGTAATAAAATTTCATTTTGATCACTACTTAATCTATATGATTATATATTAATCAAAAGTTGCTCACAATAATCAAGCACATCTTTGATCCATAATGAAGTGTTGAAAATACGTAAGACTACCATAAGAATATAAAAAAGATAGTATAATAATCCAACAGTAATAAATAATCATTTTAAAAGAAAAACTAAAATCACAGTTGCATCTATAATCTTGGTATTCTCATTTTCTCACCTCTTACCCAGCTTTGGACCTCCTTAAAGGCACTCGTTGTCAAATAAAGATGAGAAACCCCTATAAAAGACATAAAACTATCATCAAGCACTATAAGAAATTATTTTTTACAAAGGAATAGAAGAAGAAATAAAGATACTAACATCTAAACCAATGTCCAATATTTTAAAAAACGCTCTAAGCGAATCAAAAAAAAAATATCGCCCCGAGGCTTAAGCCTTGGGGATTAACATTCAAGCTTACACCTCACATGGTTGAGGTAGTGCGCCTATAGGTGAATTGAGACGAGGTGGTAGTGTTTAAGTTTGTTTCAGAAAAAATAAATAAATAAAAAATAAGTCAAAAACAAAAGACCAAAACGTATTCTTGTGAAGTGGTAGTGCTTGAGTTTGTTTCAGAAAAAATAATAAAAAATAAGTGAAAAGTAAAAGACCAAAACTTATTCCTACCAAACCCTAACATTATAGCATCACTCACTCCTCTCTCCCAACTAAGGTTAGCTCCATTTCTCTCCTCTCTCCTCTCTCGATCTCATATTTTCTTTCTTTTCCTCTGTCGATCTTCTCTAAACCGATAGTGATGGGAATCAGGGTCATTATCGTCTTTTATCATTTTTAGTATTTCTTTTATTTTTATCACTCATTGTATTTTCCCTTTTTGTTTAGTATTTGGGGGAAAGAAGGTTAATTGGCATTAAATGTATATTTGTAATTAGATACTTAACTTAGATACCAATCAACCTCCTTCCTATAAATACCCCTTATGTAGCCTCATTTGAGGCATTCTTCCATATTTTGAGAAACTGATTAGAGAGAGTTTGAGAGAGAATTATCTTTTCTTCTTCCCATTTACGTCAATTGGTATCAGAGCCTAGTCGCTCCACCCATTGTTGTTGTTGTTGTAAAAAAAATCTCGTAAACAACGTCACGGAGTCCAAGAAAAGATGAACACCTCCGCATCAAACCCTTTTGAGAAAATATTGGAATCCCTCCATTAAATGAAGGCTCAAATGGATGACATGAATGCGCGAATTCCAACATCGACAAACTCCACGGACTGCCCCCAAACCGTCCCGGTAACTTCTCAAAATCCTAACCCTAATTCTTCAAAATTCACCCATTCTACAACTTTGCCCTAAAAAACCCTAGTTTAATAAACCCTAATCCCATAAACACCTAAGAAAACACCACCACCAAAGATCCCCGGATGGTCGGACCACCAAAAAAAAGTCAAAAAACACTGAAGGCAACCCTGGACAAGCCCTCCCTCCCCCACAGGCTGCCGCCAAAACCCCCTAATCAAACCTTTCCCGTCGCTGCCCCAGAGCAGTCAACCCCCTTCGGAAATCCTATTCTCCCCTCCGGCTTAGACAAGCCCCAGCTCAGGTCTAAGAGAGACCGCACCATCCCCTGACTGCCATGGACACCTCTGGCATGTTGGGACATACCAAATAGGGGTCAAAGGTGGCCCCTCCAGGTCGGCTGCCAGCATCGCTGCAAATTGAGGTAAATTCAAATATTTCCTCCCCATTTGTCCTCCAAACGGTACCCCCCCATGATTGGAAACACACTCCCCGACTCTCACCGAGATGATTCGTGACATCCATCATGCCAAAGGGTCAATTCCAACCCAATTTCAACCCCCTGTGACATGCCCTATGCTAGATAACCCCTACCCACTTCTTAACCCCAATCTTGAATCTCATACCCTAAAATTTCTACCCTCCAAAATTCCTAATAATTTCACACCCCAAAATTCATCACCACCCCTATACCTCCAACTCCACCACCAAAAATATCAACATACCACCATTTTCCCTCTCCACACCTTCCCCCACCCCGAATTCTTATTCCCTCCCACTCCCCACCACCACATCCACCAAATTTTCGCATTCCACCCCCATATGGCGACTCCTTAGCCCCCGATCTCCACTTACCCTCGCCACCACCCAAAAAAACACCTTGAACACCCCCAAATCCCTCCCATACCCACCCCCCCACTCCATCTCATCCCACACAACCCCACCCACACCATTCCACTTTCCCCACGGTTCCTCCCCCACCTTTTCTACACACCGTTCCACCACCTGGGCACCCTCCCCATGTCCCCCATCATCCACACCCATGGGATACATGTTCCTTTCACTCTGCACCCGTTGATTTCCATGATCGGGTACGAGAGTGGATTACCCTTCCCCCACACGACGGTACCCCTTCCCCCCGTCCTCACTCTGCACCCGAGTTTGACCCACCCCCTCATACGGAGTGGCGCACCGATGTTTTTCCTTTCGACTCATTGGGACCAAAGGTTAATCCATATGTCCCCCTCTCCGAGCGCCATTACTTTTTATGTTATCCGAAGGGACATCAGATGAACCACTGCTCCTACCGCCAGTCATTGGTCCTAGCAACACCTACTTCCCCACCCCGTGAGACTCTTCCACCTCATAATGCCCCTACCGCATCTCCAGTTCCCCCACCCTCCCCTGCTCCTCCTCATCCACCACCTCGGAGGCGCACATAGCGTGCCTTACTTCCTGGGCCTCCGCCAGGTGGTGACGACCTAGATGATGATACCCTCACCCTTTAGGGAGGTGATGCCATCACACAAGTAGCAATTCAGTTGCTATCACATAGTATGGAGGGTGATATTAGAGTGGATGTCCCGATGTTCAATGGTCACTTACATCCTGAAGCCGTTGTGGATTGGCTTGACTCCATGGAGAGAATTTTTTAGTATAAACGGCTGAAGGGCCGTATATGTGTTCTGCTAGCAGCGACCAAGTTTTAAGGCTATGTCAGTGTTTGGTGGAAAATTTTGGAGCAGCGACGTGTTCTTAAGGGTCTCCCTCCTATCCAGTCCTGGGACGATCTCTGTGCCCAGTTGATGACCACATTTGTTCCCGCTACCTACGAGGGCGACCTCTTCCTCCTCATACAGTCTCTCAGTCAGGCACTTCAGTTTTAGACTACACGGAGCGCTTACAACTTTTATGTACTCGTGCTCATCTCGGCAAGAGCAAGGAGCAGTGCATTAGTCATTATATCCACGGACTCCAGAGTTATATTCAATGGAACCTCACTTTACGTGATGTCACCTCTTTTTCCAAGGTGGTTGAGTACGTCACTAAAGTCGAGTACTTCCATTAGTCTGCCCCTCCTCCGCGTGATCGCTCCTTACCAGCTCTTCCATTACCAGTGACTTCTTCTCCTCCAGTGATTTCATCTACTGCTGCTACTCCTTCTCCCACGGTTCCTCCTCCTGCACCTACCCATCTGGTCACCTTCAAATGCTACAACTGTGGGGTGATGGTTCATCAAGCCTCAGATTGTTCCCTCCCTCGTCGTCGCGCTCTCTTAGCTTCAGGGGCCCCTCAGTACCTTAAGGAGGCACCGTATGTCCCACCCCAGCCTTCTCTCATTACGATCCTTGATGGCGACACTGAAGGCCTTCCCCTCTGAGTTCGAGGACGAACTCTTTCAAGGGGGAGAGTGGTGGGAATCAGGATCATTATTGTCTTTTATCGTTTTTAGTCATTTTTAGTTTTAATTTTATTTATATTTTCTCTTTTTGTATAGTATTTAGGGGAAGGAAGGTTAATTGGCATTAAGGGCATATTTGTAATTAGATACTTAGCTTAGAGGCCAAGTAACCTCCTTCCTATAAATACCCCTTATGTAGCCTCATTTGAGGTATTCTTCCATATTTTGAGATTTGATTAGAGAGAGTTTGATAGAGAATTATCTTTTCTTCTTCCCATTGACGTCATTTACGTCACATCGTTATTTTTTCCTTTCTTTTTTTAACTCCCTTATTGCTTGCTTTGTTTTTCTTTTTATATTCAAACTGATCGTTGGTTTTTTCTTTTGTTCGGCTTTGGTTAATGGTTTTTTTTCTGATCCACAGTTTGTGAACTTAGTTTTATATTATTATAGAGGGTTTTTTCATTTTTTTATAGAGCTATTGTTTTTATAGTTTTTTTGCTTTCTGCAGGTTACATGTTTTTAGTTAAACTGGTTGGTTTTTCTCTATCTGATCGATGGGTTTGTTAACTTGGTTAAGAGGATTTTTAATTTTTTTTTTCAAAGAGCTACTATTATTTAAGGATACATGCTCTGTTTTTTTTAAGGGTTCATGTTTTTTTTACATTTGAATGAACTAATTTTTCACAATAATTTATGTTGACATACAATAAAAAATTATTTTTTGTAGTTGAATGTAATCTTAACGAGCCTTTGGAGTGCATGTTCACTTCTCCTAAATGGGCAAGGATGAAGGGAAGCAAAATAAAAATAAAAAATAAAATCATTTTGCAGGATAGGACTTTTTGGGATAGTGTGTCATATGCACTTTTTGAGTGTTTTGAGGATGATTAATTCAGAAAAGCTATGAAAATTAAAATGGATTTGTTGATTTGCATGGATACGCTCATTTGTGCAAGATAGATTAAAAGAGGATTTACAAATTGATGATTTTCGGAATAGGAAGGTTTTTTATTCAATTGGACAATCAAAATCACCGTGCAAGTTGCGTAGTCCCTGTAAGTAAAGGTTTCAGTAAAGTATGCTTTGATTTTGACTTGTAACATTCTATAAACTAAATGTTGATACCAAAATTAATATGCTGATATGGACGAATAATACGAAGACACGTGTCAATCTGCGTGGCACAATAGCAATGAGGAAGTTCATTTCCCCGACCAACTCATGTTCTCTCCGAGCAACGAGGATACACCGAGGAACTTTAGCACTCCGAGGTATTCCAGCGCTCCGAGGAACTCCAAAGCAACGAGCAACTAAGGCGGTTCGAACTGCATCTCGGTCGTATCATTAATTTCCAGATAATCAACAGTTCAACCATTCATTGAATGATTATCATCTTGACGCACACGCTGCATTAAATGTATTACCCTTTCATATGTATATCATTTAATGTACCAGCCCTTTCATGTACAGCCTATGGGCTATAAATACCTTGTATCATCCTCATTCAAGGGGGGGGGGGGAATTTCTTGATAGAACTTGTAATTGAGAATTCCCAAACACTCAGCAATAACATAACAGTGGACGTAGGCCATTCTTATAAGGCTGAACCACTTTAAAATCTTTGTCTCATTTTATTTATCTGTGATTGAATAATTAGAGCGATCTAATTTTTTACATCAACAGATCGGCGCCGTCTATGGGAAACGACTGTTGCTATCGTTTTTCACCAAAAATCATTTATCATCAATGGCAGATAATCCAGAATCCAGTAATCGAAATGCTGGAAATGCTGGAAATCCTCCAAATCCATCTGCACCTCCAGATCTGGCTGGAATTATGACGAATCTGGCTGAAGGACAAACCGCCATGCAAGAAACAATGAGGCAACTCATTCAAACTCTTCACGGCGGTGCACCTACCCATTCAAGGCAAAGGAGTGATCATGGGCAATCGCGATCCAGGCGTACTGGGTCATATCGTAATGAAGAATCTAATGATTTTTCTTATCAACCTGGGCGAACTTCATCGATACGGGCTACAGATACAGATCAAAATATCACTCTCTCTCCGGAGAGAACCAGCGCCCTGGAAAGATTAAGCAGGGTGTATCCTTTTAGTCGGTTAGGACTAAGGAGAAATATGAGTCCACCTAGAGCCCCATCGAGAAGCTTTCGACCACCATCAGGTTTGAGAGAAGGATCAGCACAATCACGATCAGCTACTCGTCGAGATAGATCTCAGGAAGCTACGTCAGAACAGTCAATTGCTCGGACTAAGCGGCCCGAGGAAGGAAATGAAGCATGGAAAGGTTCCATTCAGCGATTGGAGGATAGACTTGGAGAAATGGCTAAAGAAAGGAATACCTTACAGAGAACTTTTGTTCAAGGGACACCTTTTGTGCAGACCATTGTGAATTTTCCTACACCATCGAAATTCAAAGCACCTGTAGTGACCCCTAAGTATGATGGAAAGACAGATCCTGTTCTTCATATAGAACAATATCAAGCTGCTGCCGACATATATGCCGTTCCCGACGAGATGAGGTGTAGAGCATTCTCGGGAACTCTTACCGGATCTGCACAGATATGGTACAACAATCTTCCTCGGGGTAAGATTTCGAATTTTATTCAGTTAGCCGAGTTGTTCATTGGCAATTTCTGTTTTGGAGCAAAGCCGGTAAAGCGAGTAGCACACTTGTTAAGTGTTAGACAAAAATCAGGTGAGAGTACTAGAGATTACATAACTCGTTTCAATAACGAGAAGTTGGAGGTCATAGATTACGAAGAAAAGACAGCGATCATTGCTTTGATGAGTGGATTGCTGCCTAACAAGTTATACTACACTTTGGCCAAAGATCCACCTAAAACTATGTCGGAGTTGATGGCAAAAGCGGCCAAAATCATGAATGCCGAGGAGGCTATGGCTGCGAAGAAGAATATGGATAAAGAAACCAAGGTGGAGGTTGACAAATCTAAGAAGAAAGAGCAAAAAGGTAATGGTGGTGACAAGCACTCCAAGAATAATAGGACGTCATGGGAAGTCCTGAAGAAATACGATAATTATACTCCATTGAAAATGGGTATTAATCATGTTTTGGAAGAAATCAAGAATAACGAAGAAATCAAATGGCCAGATAAACTGAGGACCAATCCTGACCTGAGGAATAGGGCCAAATATTGCGAGTTCCATAAAGATCATGGCCATACGACTAAAAATTGCATAGCCCTTCATAACGAGATTGAAACGCTCATCCGAAGAGGAAAGTTGTCAAAGTATGTAGATCGCAGAGGTGAAAGGAAGAATGATGATAGAACTAGAGATCGTTCCAGATCTCCTCGTCGGACGGAGGAGAAAAAGAAAAGAGATCATGAAGATGATCCGGATGAAGACCCCGATCTTCCCAAGAAGCCAAGGCAGCCTGAACGAGAGGTATTTTCCATACGTTTTGGGTCATTTAATTGTAATGTTATTACAGGAGGAGATGCTGGAGGAGGAGACCTTACTGCAGAAAGAAAGGCTTATCTCGGAGAGGCTCAAGCCTGCTCCTATATTCAACGAATAAATCTTGCTGAGGATGATCATCCGAGGAAGGTAAATAAAGAGAAGCTAGTTATTGGTTTTTCAAAAAACGATTTGGCAAGTGTTCTTTACCCTCACGACGATCCTTTGGTGATCAAAATGAGGATGAAAGATGTGGTGATTTCAAGGGTGTTGGTCGACAATGGTACTTCGGCAGACATCATGTATTATTCATGCTTTGATAGCTTGAATGTGAAATTATCTCAATTGGAACCTTATCACAAACCCCTTCTGGGTTTTACGGGCGAGAAAGTTTTTCCACTTGGGACGATCAAGTTGGACATATTCATTGGAACTTGGCCTGCTTGTCGAACAGAAAGAATACGCTTCTTTGTGATGGATAAGAATGTGCAGTCAGCCTACAACATCATCATGGAAAGAGTTGGTTTAAAGAAGTTCGAAGCAGTTCTATCTACAGTGCATCAATGCTTAAAATTCCCAACAAACTTCGGAGTAGGAGTTGTGAAAGGTGATCAAAAAATAGCTCGGGAATGCTATTATTCATCTGCCGAGCAAGAGGAGCTTGAGGAATCAAGGAAAAAGACAACTACCTACCAGGTGGAGGAAGGTACAGAAATTGAAATTCTTGATCCCAGGGATGAATCCCAACTTGTAAAAGGACAGGTGGTAGAATCTACAGAAAATGTTATTCTGGACGAGGAGCACCCTGAACGAGTAACCCAGATAGGTTCGTCGTTGGATGCTTCAATAAAACAAGAGTTGATAACTTTCTTGAGAAACAGGAAGAATACTTTTGCATGGAGTCACGAAGACATGCCAGGAATAGATCCAAACTTCTTATGTCATGAACTCAATGTGAATAAGGAGATCAAGACTGTGAAGCAGAGAAGAAGAGTGTTTAGTCCCGAGAAGAATCAGGTCATACAAGAGGTGGTCGAGAAGCTCCAGAAAGCCCAATTCATTGAAGATGTGAAATATCCAGACTGGCTAGAAAATGTGGTGATGATAAAGAAGAAGAACAATAAATGGAGAATGTGTGTTGATTTCACTGATCTCAACAAAGCATGCCCGAAAGATCATTTTCCATTGCCCAGAATAGACCAGCTAGTGGATGCTACTTCGGGACATGAGTTGCTCAGCTTCATGGATGCATATTCTGGCTACAACCAGATCAAAATGAATCCTGAAGACAGGGAAAGTACTTCTTTTATTACCCCGAGGGGAACTTATTGTTATAATGTCATGACTTTTGGTTTAAAAAATGTAGGTGCAACATATCAGCGGCTGATGAACAAGGTTTTTGCCGAACAAATCAATTGCAACATGGAAGACTATGTCGACGATATGCTAACAAAGAGCAAGAAAGCTGCTGATCATCTAGTTGACTTAGGTCAGACCTTTGATCAACCAGATAAATACCAAATGAAGCTCAACCCGACGAAGTGCACCTTTGGAGTACGAGAAGGAATGTTCCTCGGATACATCGTCAACCAACGAGGTATTGAGGCAAATCCAGAAAAGATCAAAGATCTTTTAGGGCTGCGATCCCCAACGACGAAGAAAGAAGTACAGAGTCTTACAGGACGAGTTGCGGCGCTCAATAGATTTGTGTCCCGAGCAACTGATAAATGCCTACCATTCTTCAAAACACTTCGAAAAACTTTTGAATGGACTGATGAATGTGAAAAGGCCTTTCAAGACTTGAAGAAATATTTGGGAGCACCTCCATTGTTGTCTAGGCCAATAACAGGAGAGAAGTTGTACTTGTATCTGGCGGTATCAGAGAATGCAGTTAGCTCAGCATTGATTAGATTGGAGAATGGGGTTCAAAAACCCATCTATTACACAAGTAAGGCTTTTCGAGGTGCAGAAATCAGGTACCCAAAGCTAGAAAAATTGGCATTGGCATTAATTGAAGCAAGTAGAAGAATGAGGCCATATTTCCAGGCCCATACAATCGTCGTGTATACCGACATGCCATTGAGACAAGCCCTTCACAAGCCAGAAAAATCAGGAAGACTGATGTATTGGGCAATAGAACTCGGTGAATATGATATTGTGTATGAACCCAGATCATCATTAAAAGGGCAAGCTGTAGCAGATTTTATAGCAGAGTTTACATACCCTGATACCCTCGAGCAGCAAAAGGTGCTCGCTGACCAACCTATGGATGTTACAGGATCAACAGACATAAATCCAGACCAGCTCCGGTTGGTAAAAGAGCAAGAAGAGATGGTCGACGAAGAGCGAAAAGTGTCAGGGGCGTTGAAAAGAAGCAACAAATATTTCACCGAGGAACCCTGTTAGATAAGGAATTTGAAGACGGGTTGCCCATATGGAGATTATATGTAGATGGCTCATCTTGCACAGCAGGTTGCGGGGCAGGAATTATTTTGAACACCACAGACGAGATTGACATGGAATATGCTTTGCGATTCCAATTCAAAGCCTCCAATAATGAGGCAGAGTATGAGGCTATGATAGCAGGTTTAAACTTAGCAAAAGTTATGGAAGCACGGCAAGTAATTGTATTCAGTGATTCTCAATTAATTGTAAATCAGATGATAGGAACATATGCAGTTAAAGGAGACTTAATGGCGAAGTATCATGCAAAGGTGATGGAGTTACTGAAAGAATTTGATTCCATTCAATTGGTGAGAATACCGAGGATGGAGAATGTACAAGCAGACGCACTGGCCCGACTAGCATCAGTTACTCGTACCGAGCTGCGAAGAACGATACCAATTGAAGTATTGGAAAGTCGGAGCATAGATGAAAACCTGACGATGAATGTTATTACCCTTGATTTAGGACCATCTTGGATGGATCCCATTAGGGTATATATTGAAGAGGGAGAATTTCCAGAGGATAAGCTCGCTGCCAAAAAATTGAAGTATAAAGCTGCTTGGTATGTATTAACTAATGGTATTTTATATAGACGAGGAATTATGGCAGGTTTGCAGAGATGTGTACATCCCTCCGAGGTGAAAGAATTGATTGAAGAAATCCATGAAGGGTCTTGTGGAGCTCATGTAGCAGGTCGAACACTTTTACAAAGGGTAATGACTCAAGGATACTATTGGCCGACGATGAGGGTTGATTGTATAGCCTATGCTAAGAAATGTGACAAGCGCCAACGTTTTTCCTCTATCCGATGAACTCCACAAGCATTGTTGACACCCATAACTTCCCCTTGGCCATTCTCCATGTGGGGAATTGATTTGGTAGGACCATTGCCGACCACCCGAGGAAGATTCAAGTACCTCGTCATCGCAGTAGACTATTTTACTAAGTGGGTAGAAGCTGAACCCCTTATCGACATGACGTACGAGAAGGTATACCAATTTGTCTGGTTGAACATCATCTGTCGATACGGTCTCCCTCATGCCTTCATCACAGACCATGGAACACAATTCGACAACGAAGAGTTTGCTGCCTATTGTCAACAATCAAACATCCTGAAGACTCATTCAGCACCAGGTCATCCTCAAAGCAATGGACAGACTGAAGTGACGAATAGAACACTGCTAAATGGTTTAAAGAAAAGGCTAAGTGAAGCTAAAGCTAACTGGATTAATGAGCTACAATTAGTATTGTGGGCTTACCGAACAACTCCCCGAGCAGCGACTGGAGAATCACCATATATGCTGGCATTTGGAAGTGAGGCTGTAATACCTGCCGAGTTGGGTCTTCCAACGCATAGAGTACTGAATTTCAATTCTCCTGTCAGTGACTTGATGAGAAGACTGGATTTGGATATGCTCGAGGAGGTTAGAGAAGAGGCAGCCATTAGGAATGCTGCTTATCAACAACGAACAGCTCTTTTCTACAACAAAAGGGTGAGAAAATGCGATTTAAAGGAAGGAGATTATGTGCTAAAGAAGGTAATTCAGAAGCACAATAAATTGGAGGCAAACTGGCATGGGCCTTACCGAGTTACAAAAGTTGTTCGACCAGGAACTTACCGAATAGCAACTCTGGAAGGAGAAGAATTCAATAATGCTTGGAATGCTGAACACCTTCGCAAGTATTATCAATGATGTAAAATGTACAACGGTTCCATCAATATGAATAAAACGATGATGTTTTCACCATTTTCTTCTCCTTTGTTTGAAAGTTTTTCGGGGAATACTAGTGTTGTACACTACGCTGCTCGACAGCAAAAAGAAGAAAGAAGACGATAGTTCAGACCCACGACCAACTCCGGTTGGTAAAAGGGCGAGACCAAAAAATATACTCCTTTGGTTAGGAGGCATACACTAGTGTGATCAACTAAGGTTGGTAAGATAACTAGTGGACAGATAGTTCGAAAGAACCAAAAAATATACTCATTTGGTTAGGAGGCGTACACTAGCGTGATCAACTAAGGTTGGTAAGATAACTAGTGGACAGATAGTTCGAAAGAACCAAAAAATATACTCCTTTGGTTAGGAGGCGTACACTAGTGTGATCAACTAAGGTTGGTAAGATAACTAGTGGACAAGATAGTTCGAAAGAACCTGATAGTTCAATAATCAACTACGGTTGAGGGAAGAACAATATTATTTGATTTGAAAATATGCTCTCACATTCCAATTTATGTTGGTTGGGAGGTGAGATTATTACAAAAGTTCTTCGAAGAACAAAATATTCCAAACTGTACCAAGTATGGTTGGTCGGGGATAAAAACCCATCAACTGTAGTTGGTCGACAAACACTATTTAACAACCGTGGTTGGTTGGAAACATTTTAAACATTTTATACTCATCACTTTATTATTAAGTGATCGAACAACATTTTTTGATACTTGTAATTGTTTATTACTAAGTTGGTCAATGAATAGCACAAAATTGTTATCTTTTTAACAGATACATACTTAGTGTTTAACGCAGAACAATAGCAATACAGATTTACAAACAAAAAATGAAATTCTTTCATTAAGGTCAAAATATATTACAAGCTACATATATGTGCTAACTGTTACATTGAAAAACCTATTCTATTGGTTTCTTTCCTTTAGCTTTTGAAACAGGTTCCTCGACGGCAGGAGGGTCTTCCAAGCAAAGAGGAGAATTAATGAAATTAACATCTCTGAGCATTCTGACGTTCATCACATAAGGTGTATCCAAGAGATGCTCGGGACGAGATAATTCAATCTGAGAATGAAGGCTATAGTCACCAAGATATTTTGAAATTAAACTCTGAGGAATGGAACGAGCTGGGATCCATTCCATGTCCAATTTGAAAGGTGGCACAGGCAAGTCTAGTAACCCTGGAGCATGATAATCCCATAAAAAATGCCCTTGCTCCAATTTTAGTACACCCAGGGCGTTCAACCACCCCTGCTTATAACCTTCATTATTGGCATGTTCAATACGAGCATCTAAATGAATAAGGGCTTCATTGTATCCTGCCATCCAAAATTCCCTGGGTTGTTTATGGAATTGGAAGGTTAATCTATCCAATTGTTCGTGAAGGTTCCTGGCAAAAACATCTTTATCATTCAAAGCAGACTTCGTTGTAGTAAGTTGATCTTCCAAAGATAGATTTCTCTTGGACATTTCAGATAAAGCCCGATCTTTGGCGTTCAATTGGTATGCTTGAGTTTCCAATGTTGACAGAGTACGAGATTCTTCAACATTACGGCTGAGAACTCTTGATCGACTCCGAGCAGGTGGAGAATTTTGCTCCTCGACAACATTTTGAACAGCTCTTCCGCGCCCACGAGACCCTCTTCCTCGTCCCCGAGCAGTAGTGGAAATAACAGATCTTCTTAAGTTATCCAGTTCTTGCCTTAATTTGGCATTCTCAACCTCTAAGAACGAGAAACCTTCATCGGTAACTTGTACTAAAGCAGTGGAAGATGACGCTGCAGATTCATACTGTGCCAACTTTTTCTGCAAATTATTGTTCTCTTGTTCCAGCAACTCAGCAATCTGCCTGCAGGCCTCAACTTCACCTTTTAAAGTTCTTTCCCTAACATCGTATCCAGCAAGGATCTTTTTATGGCCTGTTTCAGAAGAAAGTTGTTGATATCTATTTTCATATTCCTTGTGCAGCAAAGCAATTGATTCATTGTGCTGACCTTGGAGATCTTCTAAGAAATAATGAAGTTCCTCAATCAAGTCATAGTAGGCCACGTTGTTGGCCACAGCTCGGTCAAGTAAATCCTTCAAGTACCGATAAGCCTCAATTGCTTGCTCTGTAGCATCATGACTAAGGATGTCAGCAATTTCTGATGTACTAAGGTCTGTATGACCAGCTTTATAATATTCGTGGCATTGTTGCATCAGCTTTGTATCATGTGCAGATATCAGTTCCATTCTAGCCACAAACTAATAATGAAGATAAGACAACAGTCAACAAAAACAAATCATCAACAACAGAGATGAACAAAGATGTATTTTATTAGATCACAAAAGGATTACATTGTTTGATTACAAATAATGAAAGATAGATATGATACCGAACAACTTCACACCTTTTCCTTGTCTCCCAAGACTTTCTCGGGAGGCTGGGACGAGGAGCTTGGTTGCTCGGTGGTAACAGCAACTTGATCAGCATGAGTTGAAATTTTCTCAGGAGGAGGAGGCATGGAAGAAATGTCCTCGTTGGCAGAAGATAGAGATGCAGGGACTTGATCACCGATGGCCATGGAAGATTCATCAGAGATAGGCTCATCTTCTTCTTCTTCCACAATTGGTGGGGGAGGACCAGGGAGGTGTAGCTGGAATAGCCCAGAGTCGTCCTTGATCTTCAATTCCTGCAGGGCAGCTACCCAGCCATCTCGGAAGTATTTCAACTTCCCGTATTGAACTTGGGATCTCATCGCAGCAATCCCCTTGTCCCATCCTTTATCCCAGCCAGCGCTGAAGGATTTTTTAACTGCGGGCTTTCTTTTCAGTTTCTCCGAGGAGAGCTTTACATCCAATTCTTCCTTTTGGCCCTTTATATCTCGCAGGGCGGACAACTCTTCCTCTGCCTTTTTCAGCTTATCTTCAAGCCCTCCAAAGTTCTTGAGCTTGTCGTCATATTTCTGATGCTCGACCTCTAAACTTTTCACCTTATCCTCCAAACTCTTGGAGATCTCAGCCATCTTCACCTTCTCGGCCTCAACTATAGATAACTTTTTCTCCCATTCAGCTTTGTCCTCGTTATACTGCTGACGATAATCCTTCAAAGATTGGGTTAAACCCAGCAGAGCATCCTCTACACCTGACGAGGAGCTGGAAGCTTTAATAGCTTCGTCTTTCTTCACGATGTTGTTAAAACAATTCACCAGCTAAACAAAGGAAAAAGTGACAGGTCAGTGCAAAAACACAAGTATTCAAAGAAAGGAAATTCAGAGTGTGAGAAATTTACCGAAGCAAGGTGACGGGTAGCTAGGGATGTCAGCATATCCCTAGAAATATTTTCATCAATTTCTTGGACCTCGGGTATGATCCAAGTTTTTACCGAGCTCATTGCAGAGCTCGGAGGAATGATGGTTGGAACACCAACAACACCATATGGTAGAGAAGAGACAGTTTCAGCCAAATTGACTGAGGATGATTTCCTCAATCTCCTCAAAGGGACTTCAGCAGTTTCAACCAAGGAAGAGCTCTTGGTCGGAGAAATAGCAGTCATCTCCACAGGAGCAACCTTCTTGCTCGGAGCCACTGGGGGCTTCTCGGTAGCTTTTAAAGGCGCAACATCCACCTTCTTAGTCCCCTCTGGGACATCAATTTTGCTTTTCTTAGCCTCAGCAGCAGAAGTAGTGATATCAAATAGAGCAGGAGGAGCTCTTTTCCTGCCCATTTTCTGGCTCAAAGGAATATGAGATTCTGGATCAGAGTCCTCAGGAATTTGCACTGGATCACTGGAGCTGACCACAGGGCGAGCAGTAAAAGACGACGTATAGCTCTTGTACTGCAACAAGTATGAGGCAGACCTGATATGCTCGTCTGCAACCTTCTGATGCAAACTCCAGATATGTTTTAATTTCCTTATATTAACTTCTGATTCCTTAGGAGTTTTTCTCTTGTTGTTAACTGCAAACAAAAACAATTTGAAATGTCAATCATGCATTTATTCAAACATGATGAAGTCACAATTTCAAGAATAAAATAAAATGAAAATAACATATCCCATTGCCATATGGGGGGCATTTGGGACCTTCATACACTCTATCTCCGACTAAAGGAGCATGTTGCCAATTTTTGAAAACTAACCCATGTTCAAAATAATCCCTGTTAGCATCAGGGAGGTTGACTACTAAAGCTCTATTCAAAAATCTAGTTTTTAAATAATAAACGTTGTCTAAAACAGCCCATCTGTAGCAATACATAATCTCAGGAATTCCTACGCGAGTTCCATGAGTTTGATTTAATTTATGCACCCCATTAACTATTCTCCATGTATTGGGGGCTACTTTTGCAGGAACAACATCGAAATGTTGGCAGAATTCTAAGCATAAAGAGTTGGGTGAAAAAGAAAATCCACACTCAGCAATAAAAAGGCTGGGAAACCAATGTCCCTCAGCCAAACGAAAATAATCAAAGGGCTCAGGAAGATTTTCCAGAGTTACCCAAGACGGAATGGAATAATCAGAACGGAATTTTTCAATAGATTCAATAATATAAACCATGGTGAATAAAAGAAGAAGGAAGAAGATCTTACAGGAAGAAAGGAGGTCTGTTGACAACGATCGAAAACAAGGATGAACGCACAAGAGAAAGAAAGACTGGAGAATTCGAAAAGCAAGAAAATTGGAAAAAGTAGAGGACGGTATAATTATTTGGGAAGTTTAAATACTGTGCCTTGGGAAATGGCGAGAGAAATGATTACAAAAAGAAACTATCGAACTTCCGGCGGCTAAAAGGACAAAAAGGGCACAAAGATCGAAGCGCTCGTAAAAATTCGAAAAAAGGCGGATTCTGTGAATTTGGAAATAAATTCAAATAGGATGCTCCTAAAACCCAGGAAGATCATTCAATATTGCCATATACCGAGAAAGAATGTTCCATACTCCTCAAAGTTCTAAATATGAAACATTGGGGGCTTCTGTTGATACCAAAATTAATATGCTGATATGGACGAATAATACGAAGACACGTGTCAATCTACGTGGCACAATAGCAACGAGGAAGTTCATTTCCCCGACCAACTCATGTTCTCTCCGAGCAACGAGGATACACCGAGGAACTTTAGCACTCCGAGGTATTCCAGCGCTCCGAGGAACTCCAGAGCAACGAGCAACTAAGGCGGTCCGAACTGCATCTCGGTCGTATCATTAATTTCCAGATAATCAACAGTTCAACCATTCATTGAATGATTATCATCTTGACGCACATGCTGCATTAAATGTATTACCCTTTCATACGTATATCATTTAATGTACCAGCCCTTTCATGTACAGCCTATGGGCTATAAATACCTTGTATCATCCTCATTCAAGGGGGGGGGGGAATTTCTTGATAGAACTTGTAATTGAGAATTCCCAAACACTCAGCAATAACATAACAGTGGACGTAGGCCATTCTTATAAGGCTGAACCACTTTAAAATCTTTGTCTCATTTTATTTATTTGTGATTGAATAATTATAGCGATCTAATTTTTTACATCAACACTTAAATTCTAAATTTTACCTTAATTTTGTTTTAGCGGATTGGTGGATTCAATTTGGAGATGGAACTCAAGAATGCAATGAGGATTTTGAGTCTTACGTGCTCTTCATCGGCATGTGAACGCAGCTGGAGCGCATTCAATCAGGTACTCATTTGTCAAAAATTAACTTTTTAAAGTGTTGGATTATTTTTTGTGATTTTATTAGACTTTTTATATTATTTTTCTCTTTTTTGTGTGAGGCTTACGCCTCGACGCTGCCTAACACATTGCCTATGTCAACCAACTAATAAGAACTTCACCAAACAAAAAATATGACAGTTAAAGGATCAAAACCTTATGAAAGCCTAGATATGCAAGATAAGGACCAAGTGAACCTCCATGTGCTCAAAATGAGTGATAGTTCGAATGTTAGTTTAAACCATTGGCTATCACATCTATTTTATGATAGTTAAAGGATCAAAACTTTATGAAAACCTAGATATGCAAGATATGGACCAAGTGAACCTCAATGTTGCTCAACATGAGTGTGATAGTTCGAATGTTAGTTTAAACCATTGGCTATGACATCTATGTTTACTATCTCTAATCAAATCAGTATAAGCGCACCACTTCCCTTGACCTTAAAGGGAAACATGTTGGTCGACATGTGAACCTCAGCTATGAGCTACTTAATTTTACCCTTTTCTGATTTTATCACACATTCATATATGAAACATATTGTTTCTCCATTACCCTACGTTTTATCCCTTAAACTTAAAGCACGTTTAAGGGATACCAATGAAGGCCACTAACAAATCCTATTCCCAAAGCACCCACCTCGACCACGGTCTCCAACCACAACATAGTTGAAGACAGTGTCGGTGAAACATATGTCATTGACAAATTTGCAGTGAGTTGGCGGCGGGAATGAGGATGGTGGTGGAATGAGCAATAATAACGTTTCGATAGGGGGCGCAATGGAGGAGTTGGACCGCTCGTTGGAGACATTCCCCATGTTGCGGCAAACATTTGATTGAGGTAGGCAAAATGAATGGATAAGATAGCAAGACCTAGGGGTTTACGGTTCGTGAGTTGTCGAACAGTCTCTCAATTTTAGGCTCAGCTTGAAGCCAATGTCCACATGGTTTCAAATGGAATTTGTGAATTTAGTGATAGTGCAATTACTGGATCGGTGAGAATTTGTTTGCAAGTTGATTCATTAGAAGTAACATAGAAGAGCCAAGATATTCCCCAACTCGAACAAAATTCCTAATGGGACAAGCAAGGACTCCTATGGCAATGATGTTCACGGATTCCTTTTTGCTATAGACAAATAATTTCCATAAAAGAAAGGCACACCACGAGTGGAACCCCACCTGGAAGCAATGCTGCGAAAGGAAGGAAAAAGAAACTTTACAAATGAAAAGTGAAAAACAGGGAGGTAGCGGCCAATACAAAATGAAAAATGAATCGGATTCCTGTGCTTCTCATTGAATAGGATGGCCATGTGGATTTGAGCATGATAACTTCAGGGATGCAAGGGTTATTGTCATGGGTGGGTGTGTTTAGGGGGGGGGGGGGGGGGGGGGGAGGAGGAGAGATGGGGGAATGGGATATCTGGAATAGTGAGTATAGATATCCTTCTGGGATTGTTGGGTTTCGGGCATATTTGGATATAGACAAACTCAATTATCCAGTCATCCATTATATAGTTCACCATAAATAATACTGTATGATTCGTATCCTATCATTATTATCAATAGTTTGGGAAGCGTTCAGATTTATGAATTAAAAGTATGCAGGTATGTGGAGTACATGCATCGGAAATGTTATAGCAATTTGTATTCAATATTTTTCAGCTTAACACAATTAATGGCATGAGTTTCTTTATCAATGTTACAACTAAAAACGTTATAGCAATTTGTAATAGAATTTTTTTTTCTTAACACAGTCAATGGCATAATTATTTTTACTGACCTGATATAGCACTAGACCTGAGTTTTAGTCGCCGAGAAAATGTTTTCGGATCAATTAGCATTTTGCACACCATTAATGACCACATTATGGCATTGATAGATATCAATTCAGTGTGATGGGCCAATGTTATAGTGATTTGTATTTAATATTTTTCAGCTTAACACAATCAATGGCATGAGTTTCTTTATCAATGTTACACCCAAAAATGTTACAAGAATTTGTATTGAATTTTTTTTTGCTTAAAAAAATTAATGGCATGAATAACTGAGCTGATATAGCCCTAGACCTAAGTTACTAATGTTGCAAGTTTAGTCACCGAGAAAATGTTTTCAGATAAATCTCTATATACTATAAAATGCAAAACAAGGCATTTATTATGCTTTGCAATTAGCCTATCCATGTGGTACATAATATGTATAACTCTTTTTAGAGAGAATGGACACGTGTCAAGTAATAAAGGCTAATGCATTAAATATTATTAAATCTCTATCAATAGCTTGAACTTAAATTTAATCCTACTTCCGTGTTGTTTCTTTAATCATATCGTTTCCCGATAAAAAAAGGCTCACGTCTCTTTGGTTTTGATATTTGGATTGTTGCACTGTATTAGTGTTTGTATTATTTATGAGAGAGAGAAAAACAGGTTGGATTCAGTATACTGTTAAATTTAATCAAGTGGGCTACTTGACATGCATGTTTATTGTTTTGAAGAACGAATGAGGGTTGTTTCCCAAGGTTTGAAGAACGTCTTCTCTATCTCTCTCAAATACATAAACAGGGTAAAAAGAGTCTTCAATGGGAAATCATCCTCGACAATCAAAACTGCCACCAGTCACACAACTATGATTTTCAATATTTTGTTTTGTATGTATTTGCTTTTAAATCAATCTATTCGTTTTCTCTATATTTCTGTATCTCTCTCCCCTCTGTTTTTCTTTTTTCACCGCTAGAGTTTTTTTGTATTTGGGTTAAGATATTTGGGGAAACCTTTTCTTCCTTTAAAGAGAAGTTTATTTTCACTTTTTTATTTGTAGCAAAATAGGGATACATAATTTATCAGGGTCACTAAATTTGGCACCCTGCTTTATATCTACTCTCCTGTTGGGACATCTCACTTGTCATTTTATTTTGATTTGTTTGTCTAGATCCTACAAGATACATTAAGATTCCATTGTTGAATACTGATTTTATTTGCAACCAACCAATTCCAAAACTCCATTGGCAGGTCTTCAACAAAAACACATGGTCAGTAGTACATAATCTTATCATTTCATCCTTTGTTTTTATTCTATGAAATGACATCTTAGATTAGAAAGAGTAACTTTTTATTATCTAATACTTACCAGTTACAGAAATACCTTTTCCCTGTGGGAAGAATATAACATTTAAATTTATCTTTTGGTTTGTTTATCAGTGTATTATGTATGTTAATCGGATATTTTCTTTGGCGCATCATTACATCGATATTATGACTTTGAGTTGGTACCAAATCCTCATCCCATTTTTTTTTCAATATGATTGTGTTATTTATCACGATGTATAACAAACTTCAAGTTGTAATGCTAATAGATTGTGCAATTTTTTTAATAGTTTTGTTCTTTGGTATGCACATCAGGTGTTGGTGCTATTGTATATAAGATTATATGTCAATTTATCATACAAAATATACATTTAACTCCAATGTTGATTTCTTTAGTATGCACAATAGACTCATGTTATTGTATATAAGACTATATATGAAATAGTTATTTTATGTTGGATTCTTTCACCACAACTCATTTTATTCCATTTGAATTGTCAATCTTCTAGAACAGAGAAAACACATTAAAATATAGCATTAAAATGTCGATCCACGCTTTTTATACAGAGATTGTTTTGAGATTATACTTTATATATTTATTTGCATTGTGCTTCAAATTAATGAGTTGAATTTGATATATTAGTTGCAATAACAAAACCTTTTAATTATCATATAAATTATATACCCCCACCACCATGCCACACCCATATATATCCATCCCTATCTGATATCTTATATCATCCAATAACTTGAATATTTCTTTAAAAGATTTTATGTTAGATTATTCTATAAAATTCATTGATAGTGAAAATAAATTAAAAAATTAATTACTCCACCTATATTGACCATTAATGACTCTCCTACTATAATTTCTTACAGCAATGATGATGACACCATATGCTCACTTGATGGAAAAATTTATGCAAAACATATATATAATAAGAATTACAAAGTGCCCGTGCATCGCACGGGGCTTAAAAACTAGTTAGCATAATTTTGCACATATAGCTACATCATTAATGACCACATTATGGCATGAGTAGTTCTAGAGAGCCCGAATTTTTGACTTAATTTTGGCCGACACACTGACGTGTCGGCCTGCGATTGGTTGGTTTTGAGGTCCTGCTGGCGCGGACTCCACAAATCAACCAATAGCAAGCGGACACGTCAGTTTGTTGACAAAAATTCGGTCAAAAATTCGGGCAAAATAGAATTTTTTTTATGGCATTGATAGAAATCAATTCAATGTGATGGGCCAATTGTCATACTCAAAGAGAGAGAGAGAGAGATCATTACCGTGTCCATTTTAAATTTAAGGGTGTAATCGGGATTCATCTAATTTTTTTGTTGATAAATCATCGAGGAGTTGAGCTCATTTATTACAAACGTAATAAGCATGTTTTTCATATAAAGAAATATGGCTTCTATCACAACTTCAAGGAATTATCATCAAGCACTATAAGAAATTAATTTTACAGAGAACATAAAAGGTGTCGACAAAAAATAGGAACCTTGAAAGAGTTGGCACTTGCGTTCAATTAAGAAATAATATAATAAATACCATTTTTAACCCAAATTAACCCTAAGCATGCAACTAGGTGTGATTGAAACAATATGAAATCATGCACGAATTATTCAACACACAAAGTTAAGGAAAACTCCCCCAAAGGGGCAAAACCATTTGTATATTCACTATAATTTGTAAGAGAAGCGGCTTACAATCGGATTACACTGAAATACAAGTTTTTGACTAAGAATTACCCGCAGGCATCGGATTCTGTAGTCGCGGCTGGAATTATCCCTTTTCCAGTAGGGCTGCAATGAAGAGGAAGGAGCGGTCCACTTCACAAGGGTTGAACAACAGCAATGGTGTTCTTGGGTTACCAAACTTGATTCACATAGATATGGAAGATGTGTGAATCTAAAAACCTAGAATTATAGGACTCAATAGGTGAAGACTTTAGGGTTGATATGCTCTGAAAATCGTTGAAAAGTCTTAAGAAAACCAACCTCCAAACGTGGTTTAAATAGGAAGCCAAAACCCTAAAAAATCTGCAACACGATCTGGCAGAGTTTATCCAGGGCGGACCGGTCCGGGCCTTAGGCGGATCGGTCCGATAGCGGACCGGTACTTTTTATTTGAAGCTGATTCGGTTCTCATTCGGTTCGGGGCTCACTGGCTTCAAAGTGCACGGCGGATCGGTCTGGGGCGGTCCGGTCCGGGTCTCAGCGGATCGGTTCTTTTTATATAAAGGCGGACCGATCCGGCTGACTGGATTTCTGAATTCTTCCTTTCTTTTGATCTTCAGATTCCGTTGATGATGAATGGACTTTGAATCTTTGCAACGGTGTTACGGCTAATGACATATACAAGTATGTTGGACAAAAATGTCCTTACAAATCTCCCCCTATGTCTATGCCGGAACAAACATAAAAAATCCGAATTATCTATAATCACAATGCCTATACAAATCTACCCTTCCATGAACCCAAAAACTGAAAGTGGTACAAATGACTAAGGCTGCATCATTTGTTCTTCGAATCTTCAAAAATCTCACCGCTTTTCTCATCAGGGTGTGCAACATGAGATTATCAAAAGATGTACCTACACACATGAGACAAAGAAAATACCAAGTGACGTATTGAGTTTGAAATGAGATAAACATAAGCATATATATCAATTTAAGATGATATTCTCAGAATTTCAAAACTCCCCCATAATCAGATAATTCATTCTCCCCCTTTTTTTGATGTCCCCAAATAGGCAAATGAGAGAAATAAATGAAGCAATCAAGTACCGAGGTGACACAAGGCATAAAATCACACCATGAATGAACATAAAACAACCAAGTCGGTGATAGCGTAAAAGAATGGGTGTGATCAAAATTCGATAGAAAAATCAAAGCATACAAACATGACATATGTGCACGATGAATATTGAATGAACTCAAATGCTTCCTTTGGTGTAAAAGATTGGAAATATAAGACATTGACTATATCAAATCTACAAATCAAAGCTCAAAGTGATTTCTACACCAATAACGTCCAAAATGATTTTCATGCTTTTTCAGGACTTTCAAGGAAGTGCAAACCCGTTTTTCAATCTCCAACCAAACTCCCTTAGATTTATATTTTGAATAGAGGAATACTAAATTCTCAAACTTTGGAGAATTGGGTGAAACCTAAATGGCCCATATTTGGCATGAATTGCTTTTTATTGCCTTATCAATTTTTTCGGGCTCTTTTAACCTCTTAGGACCTCGGATATTAAAATTCCTCCATTTTTAGGTCCTTTTTAATGGTGGCTTTTGCGCAAAGGATAAGAATCAACTTTCGCAGCCCCTCCCCGTTATGAAAATATACACACAGTCTCACCAAAACGGTTTTTACATGCAATCCAATCTTGTCAAGTTTTATCGCATATTGTACATTGTATAGACAGAATTGAGATAGAAACACTCAAGCCAATATGTGATAGACAAGTGCAATAGACAAATACAGCCGTGCATGTGTGCAATAAAGGATATAGGAGTCAAGCATGTAGGAAATATCACTAAATACATCTCAAGGACTCCAATCAATGTTAAGCACATGGATGAAATGATGTATCCTCTCAAATCTCTATAAAACAGTCACATGGATAAATGGAATGAAGTTGTGACTTGGCTATCTTAAATGCTCATCCATAAAAGGCAAATCTCTTTTTGAATTTTTCAAAAATTTTATCACAATAAAATCTTTTTGTGTTTTTCTAAAAAAAATTCTAAAAAGAAAATCTTTTTGTATTTTTCAAAGAATAATGAAAAGCAAAAATAAGTAAAACACACTAATCGTACAATCTAGCAATAGGCATCAGAGGATATGAAAATCACAATGCAATCTACGCTAGACATGGACCAACCCCTCAGTCAACTGTGCAAATCCCCAAAGACTTCCTAAGGCTCTCAAATCTAAGGGCATCTAAAGGTTTCGTGAAAATATCGGCTAACTGACGGTCGGTGGGAACGAAACTCAGGGATACGACCTTCTCCTCAACTAACTCACGTATGAAGTGCTCGCGTAACCTGATGTGCTTTGTGCGCGAATGTTGGACAGGATTACGGGATATGTGTATCGCGCTCGTGTTATCACAGGAAATGAACATGGTGTCCTATGAAATCCCATAATCCTCCAACATTTGCTTCATCCACATGAGTTGCGTGCAACAACTCCCGGCGGCGATGTACTCAGCCTCCGCAGTGGACAAAGAGATGGAGTTTTGCTTCTTGCTCAACAAAGAGACAAGAGCAGAACCAAAGTAGAAACACCCACCCGAAGTGCTCTTACATCCATCTACGTCCCCGGCCCAATCGGCATCCGAATAGGCGGACAAACGGTCATCGGTATCAAAGGAATACCAAATACCGTATGAGAGAGTCCCACTCACGTATTTGATAATACGGTTTAGAGCGAGTAAGTGTGACTCTTTAGGAGACGCCTGATAACGCGCACAGACTCCAACACTAAAGGCAATGTCGGGACGACTAGCAGTCAAGTAGAGAAGACTGCCTATCATACTCCGATACAAGGTTTGCTCTACATCCTTACCTGAAGTGTCCTTACTAAGCTTGGTAGTGGTACTCATAGGTGTACGAGCATGCTTAGCGGAGACTAAACCAAATTTCTTCACTAGGTCTCTAGCATACTTGGATTGGGAGATGAACATCCCATCCTCTAGCTGACGAACCTGGAGACCAAGGAAGAAAGTAAGCTCACCTACCATGCCCATCTCAAACTCACTTTTCATCTCCTCCTCAAAGTGGTGAGCATGCTGGGAGCATGTGGATCTAAAGACTATGTCGTCCACATAGACTTAGGCAACCAAGATAGCACCGTCATCTCTCCTGACGAACAACGTCATATCAACTCCCCCTCTCTTGAAGCCACGGGCTAAGAGATAGGAAGTAAGCCTCTCGTACCAAGCACGGGGTGCTTGCTTCAAACCATACAAGGCTTTCCTCAGATAGTAGACGTGATCAGGGTGCTTAGGGTCTTCAAACCCTTTTGGTTGTTCCACATAAACCTCCTCCTGTAGAATGCCATTCAGAAAGGCACTCTTGACATCCATCTGATATAACTTGAAGTGCAGATGACATGCGATGGCGAGAAGTAAGCGGACGGACTCAAGCCTCGCAACAGGAGCAAATGTCTCCCCAAAGTCTACACCCTCTATCTGTGTGTAGCCTTGAGCAACCAACCTAGCCTTATTTCTGGTTATGGTACCATTTTCATCCATTTTATTCTTGAAAATCCACCGGGTACCAATAACATTAGTATCACTAGGTCGGGGGACAAGTTCCCAGACATTGTTCTTCTTAAACTGAAGCAACTCATCCTGCATAGCAGATATCCAGTGTTCATCTTTGAGTGCTTCTTTATGGTTCTTGGGCTCGACTTTGGACGTGTAGCAATGATGACTAACAACGTTCTCTAGCTGAGCACGAGTCTTGACCCCTAGAGTGGGATCGCCAACAATGGCTGAAGGATCATGACTCTTGCGAACCCAAGCAGGAGTGTCCCCTAACACAGGAATAGGATCCACAGAGTGTGGGAGAGGAACAGGAAAATCACTGTCAGAACAGTCCTCATCCTCACACTGAAGGTTGGGATCAATAACCGTCGGGGGTTCATCATCTTGCACGGTGACGTTTATTGATTCCATAACCTTAGAGCTCTTCAGGTTAAAAACCCGGTACGCTCTACTGTTCGATGAATAGCCTAGTAATATTCCCTCGTCGCTCCAGGAGTCAAACTTTACTAATTGCTCTTTATCCCGTAGGATGTAGCATTTACTCCCAAAGACACGGAAATATGCCAGGTTGGGTTTCTTGCCTGTCCACAATTCATAAGGCGTCTTAAGTGTGTGTGGACGCAGATAAACCCTATTCACCGTGTGGCATGCAGTAGACACTGCCTCTGCCCAAATCTCCTAGAGACCTTACGACCTTGAAGCATTGATCTAGCCATTTCTTGGATCGTTCTATTCTTTCTCTCAACAATCCCATTTTGCTGAGGAGTTCTCACAGCAGAAAACTCATGTTTGATCCCAATGCTATCACAGTAAAGATCTACTTTTGCTTCAGTAAATTCAGTGCCATTATCACTACGCATCCTGTTAATAGTGACTCCGTGTTGATTTTGTAGGACACGAAATTGGTCGTTAAGAACTCTACAACATCAGATTTCTCTCTTAGAAAACCTACAATTGAGTATCTAGAGAAATCGTTTACCATCACGAGAATTTATCTCTTACCACCTAGACTCTCCATGCGAGTAGGACCCATAAGATCCATGTGAATCAACTCAAGAACACGGGAGGTGGTAATGGAATTTAACTTCCTATGAGGGCTACGGATTTGTTTTCCCAACTGACAGGGTCCACAAATCATGGAAGTTGGCTTTCCAAGTGATGGTAAGCCACGTACTAGGTCCTTTTTGACTAAACGAGATAAGTCTCTAACGTTCACATGACCTAGACGTTGGTGCCACAGATCCATAGGAGTGATCGTGGCGCTGTTGCAAACAAGTGAGGATGTGGGCTCAGTCCCATAGCAGTTATCCTCTGTCCTCACCCCTTGCACTAAAAGTTTACCGGCTTGATTATAGACCTTACAAGCTTTCCGGTCAAACTTCACTGCAAAGTCATCGTCGCACAGCTGGCTGATGCTAAGAAGGTTTGCTTTCAAACCTTTGACGTACAGCATGTTCTCTAGCTTTGGAAATCCTGGTAACTCTACTGTACCTCGTCCTACTATGCTAGATTTGCTACCATCTCCAAAGGTGACTCTCCCATCATTATAATCCTCAAGATGGGTAAAATATGAGATATCACCTGTCATGTGTCTGGAGCATCCACAATCAAAATACCACTGTGAGGTATTATGGGCTTTGAGAGCGACATGGACAACAAGGACCTTTTTTTCTTTTTTAGGAACCCAAGAATAGGTACCTTTTTGTATTCCCTTGTTGTTGTAGGTTTTAGCCGGAATGTGGGGCGCCATTGATGGTAAGGTCATTCGTCGGAATTCCTCCATCAAACTCTGTGATGTGGCGGATAGAAACTCAACACGCTCTCTCAGACTGGCAAACTCATCAGTCTGATGTGGTGGAGCAAGCGTACGTCGTGTCCGACCCAACTTATAGCAATCATCCCTAAGGTGTCCGTTTCTTTTGCAATGGGAGCAAAAGGGCACAATATTAGGAGGACCTTGGATTGCTTTTCTTGGTCAAACTCTCCTTCTTGGTTTTTGATGACGGCCATAAGGAGTCGTAGTAAACTCAGGAATTGGTCCGGGTGCAATTTGGGATGTGGAGGCACCATCAAAACCTATTCCTTGCCTGTCACCAAAACCTAAAGCGGGACCGAGGAGCATCTTTCCCATCTTCCCAGATCTGTCCTCGATTTGTACCTTGACTTTCCTAGCTCTCTCAATGTCATGAGTAAGCTAGGCAACAAGGACTTCAAGTTTCTTCCGAGTCTCCAGGGAGTAATGGAGCTCACTCGTAAGACTAGCCACTTGTTTAGTCAAGTCCACTTTCTCTTTCTCAAAACTGCTCTCTCTCTCTCTAAGCAAATTCTCTTTACTAACCCAGGCAGACTCTCTCTCTCTCATGGCGGTGCAGGTGGAGGACTCTCTCTCTCTCGTCTCTTCTAACTCTTCTTCTAATGCGGTGATCCTAAGAACTAACGCCTTGTTACGTTTTTTAGTTTTGAAAGACTCATTATATAACTCGGCGTAGGCGCGTTGAAGGTTACTCTCATCCTCACTACCTTCCTCCTCCCCCTCACTTTCTTCGCTCTCATTGTCGAGGTGTCCCTGTGAAGCATCATCCTCATCGTCGTGAGGAGAACTAGGAGTATTCACATGACTAGCCATCAACGCGGTGAAGTTACGCTCATGCGGTGACTCATCTCCCGAGTCCACCGACTCGACCTCACTGCCGTCACTAAGGGTAGCATTTAGGACAACTTTACCCTTTTCCCTATTCAGACGAGTGTCACACTCAAACGCTCTGTGTCCCTTACCGTCGCACTCAAAACACCTCTCACTGTCTTTAGGGGGTTCTTTGAAATCTTTCTTTTCAAACTTATTTTTCTGAAAATTCTTTTTATCTTTGAAGTTTCCACCTTTTTTAAATTTCAGAATTTTCTTGAAGTTTTTAGCAAATAATGCCAAATCATCTAAGTCAAACTCACATTCAGAATCAGAATTTTCTATCTTTCTAGATGACTCGACTTTCTTTCTTGCCGACCCCTCACTTTTTCTCTCTTGGGCTTTAAGGGCAATTCCCTTATCTTTTGGCTTGGCAGATTTAGGAAACATGTCTATTTCATAAGTTTCTAAATCTCCTACCAGTTCTTCCAATTTTAATGTATTTAAATTACCCAAGGAATTTAGCACAGTGACTTTAGGTATAAAACGCTTAGGAAGGGAACGAAGAATCTTTTTAACAACTATAGCATTTGGAATATGTTCACCAAGATTATAGCTAGTATTAACAATGTCAGAAAGCCTAGCATAAAATTCATCAAAACATTCATTTTCATGCATGGTGATGGTTTCAAATTGAGTTGTTAAATTTTGCAATTTTGACTCTTTAACAGCATTTGTTCCTTCATGGGTAAGTTGCAATACATCCCATGCCTCTTTTGACGTGGTACACGTCATTATGCGTTTAAACTCATCAGGTGTGACAGACCCAGAAATAGCACTTAGACCCTTAGAATTAAAAGATGGCCATTTAAATTCTTCATCAGTCCAAGAAATGTCAGGTTTCAAGTTGGTCACATTATCAACAGTCACGGTGGGAGGAGTCCACCCTCGTTCAACCAAAATCCAGACACGTTCATCAATGGCTTTTAAAGCCGACCTCATACGGGCTTTCCAATAAGCATAATTTGTCCCGTCAAAAATAGGCATTTTATAATATGACTTCTCCATTTGAACACGCACTTTTACAAAAATCAATTTTTTCAGAAAATTGATATCTTAGAAAAATTTTGCGGAAAAAGGAATACGCGATAGATTAGCGCAACCTGCTCTGATACCAATTTGAAAGAGTTGGCGCTTGCGTTCAATTAAGAAATAATATAATAAATACCATTTTTAACCCAAATTAACCCTAAGCATGCAACTAGGTGTGATTGAAACAATATGAAATCATGCACGAATTATTCAACACACAAAGTTAAGGAAAAATCCCTCAAAGGGGCAAAACCATTTGTATATTCACTATAATTTGTAAGAGAAGCGGCTTACAATCGGATTACACTGAAATATAAGTTTTTGACTAAGAATTACCCGCAGGCATCGGATTCTGTAGTCGCGGCTAGAATTATCCCTTTCTAGTAGGGCTGCAATGAAGAGGAAGGAGCGGTCCACTTCAAAAGGGTTGAACAACAGCAATGGTGTTCTTGGGTTACCAAACTTGATTCACATAGATATGGAAGATGTGTGAATCTAAAAACCTAAAATCATAGGACTCAATAGGTGAAGACTTTAGGGTTGATATGCTCTGAAAATCGTTGAAAAGTCTTAAGAAAACCAACCTCCAAACGTGGTTTAAATAGGAAGCCAAAACCCTAAAAAATCTGCAACACGGTCTGGCAGAGTTTATCCAGGGCGGACCGGTCCGGGCCTTAGGCGGATCGGTCCGATAGCGGATCGGTTCTTTTAATTTGAAGCTGATTCGGTTTGCATTCGGTTCGGGTCTCACTGGCTTCAAAGTGCACGGCGGATCGGTCCGGGGCGGTCCGGTCCGGGTCTCAGCGGACCGGTTCTTTTTATATAAAGGCGGACCGGTCCGGCTGACTGGATTTCTGAATTCTTCCTTTCTTTTGATCTTCGAATTCCGTTGATGATGAATGGAGTTTGAATCTTTGCAACGGTGTTACGACTAATGACATATACAAGTATGTTGGACAAAAATGTCCTTACAAACCTCACCAAATAAAAAGTATTAAAGTTACAGGATCAAGTAAATCTCTCTGTTGATCAAACATGAGTGTGATAGTTCAAATGTTAGTTTAAACCATTGGGTATGACATATAAAATCATTCTTAAGAACACCCTAATATTAATAACGAACACATTAATATGATTAAATTTTAACATGCAATTGTTCTTAATAAAAGGATCTTGGATCTTCATGTTTTCACAAAATACATCTAAAAGATAAAAAATAAGACTTACCTTGATCAAATATCAATCTTGATTAATTGTTCCATCAATCTACCTTCTTGAAAAAAATACACTCTAATGGAATCTCGGAGTTTCTCTCCCACCTCAGAAATAGTGTGTTATGAGATAACCCCAGATGGTGTAGGGCTCCTCTATTTATAAGGGAAAGAGGGCCGGAATCCTAGTCAAGGTGGGACTCTTTTTAAAGTCTCCCACTAATGCCACTAACCATCATGTGACTAACGGATAAGATTGACCCAATCTTCTAATATTCGTATTTATCACGTTCCTAATTAATTATCTGATATTTATCAAGACCACGTAATTGGGAAATTCATAAATTCGGAATTAAATATAATTGAAATTAAATAATTTATTTCAACACTGAATATTAATTTCCAATAGTCTCCCACTTGGTCTTAATAATTCGCATAATTAGATTAGGTATCATAAGGTGCACAATCATCGATAAATTTATTTTGTTGAATCAAATGATTCACGGATGCGAGTCATGGAGGTTCCATACTATTCAAGAGCATGGTTCCTTCCATGTACCACAACACCAATGTTTCATTCAACTGAGCCTTTAATATTGGGTATCATAATGGCCTCATAATGTCCTTTTGAATAAGGACTATTTCTGTCAACAACAATTCATAATTATATGCATGCATTCACAAAGGACATAAATAATTGAAATCAGAAACACTTTTATTGAATTCAAGTAATAGTGTCAAACAACTAAGCCAAATACCAATCATAATTTTACTAATCGAGATCCATTTCTTTGACACGTTCCATAAGGTCTTTTGGAGATAGTCCTTTCGTAATAGGATCTGCTATGTTATCACTCGTACTAATGTGATCAATTGACACTTTTTGTATCTGAATTTCTTCTTTAACTGATAGGTATTTCATTCAACGTGCTTAGTTACTTTAGGAATACCTAACATTTCTTCATAAAGAAGATTGCAGCGACATTATCATAATATTTCAGCGACTTGATAATAGTGTCGATAACTCCAAGTCCCAAAATGAAGTCATGCTGCCAAAATACATAAGTTGTAGCATCAAGCATTCTACAAACTCAGCTTTCACAATAGTTAATGGATGGATTGTGTTGCACTCCTTCATTATATTGGTTGATAAACCAAAACAAATATTCTTAAGCAAGAGTGAACTTCATACCATCCGTACAAATAGTAAATCTGAGTCACAATAATTGTTCATATTTAAATGAACACATACATCATAAATGTGAGCATATAGTCCTTTAAGTATCTCATTACTTCATACACAACTTTTAAACCCATAAAATTATTTTTATTCTCTACTTTCTAAATCCGTGCTTGTATATAGAGAAAATATATAAATTTACTCCCACTGATCTTAAGGTGTATACAAATATACAACGATTAATAAAAAATAATGATATTATATCTTAAAATACGTCATGTGGGAAACTTATGTTTATAAAATGATCTCCTAAACATATACAAATGTTCATAAGACTACAAAAAAGTAATTTTCACATCCACATTATGTAACTCTCAATAATAATGAGATACTAATGTCATAAGAATTCTACGTCCTTACATATAATTGAGAAGGTTCATTTATAACCTTTTCTTCATTAATGGTGAAATATTTTACTACAATTTAGCTTTATCTCGTTTAACTATTGTTAGTGTCGCATTTGGTCTTGATGACCCCTTCATACCCGACTTTAGTGCATCAATTATGTAATTGAACGAGATTTTAAACTTAGTTGTAGTCAATTAGTTTCACTTCTTATGACTTTTGAAAATAAAACCATGTCATTATTTATCCATACGCCAAATTCATGTTCATGCAGATACACTACATAATCATTTAGGATAGTAGACCTTTTAAGATCTTCTTAATACTATTCCTTATGATTTTGTCTACATTTATCTCACGGTGACAATACTATCATTTAGTGGTTGATCATTTATTTGTTCTTTGTTGTTTAGACAATCTAACAACTAAAGGAACAAGGATTCAAGAAGGTTATCGATAATGGGATAAGTACCCTACCTTCTTTTATAACCATATTTCATGATTTTCTACTACCACTAATTTCACTTTTCATAATGAATTTGACTTTAATGCAATAAATACGTGTCAATGACAATTATATGATCTATGTAGGTCCACTGTAAGGGAAGTTTCTCATAATCTCCCACTTGGGCCACATAGGTCATCCTTATATTAGACATCGTAATACCTTAAGAGCACAACTCGACTATCAAAATTTGTAAGAGACATTACAAAATCTTGTCCACTAAAATTATGAAAAGGAGTATAGATTTAATTTGGAACATGATTAAAAGAGTTTCATCAATAACGCTATGATTATGATGTAGGATCAAACAAATCTTTAAAGAACTATGTCCAAAATTTATTTTGTACAAAAATCAAAAGGAATACCATAACCCTTAAAAATATATATATATATACATCAAAAGATTCTTTAGAACATATCCCTCGCGATCAAGTCTAGACAAACAGTTTCCAAAAAAAAATTGAGGGCTTATGAAAAACAAATGGCGATTTGATTCCCCAAGAACAAAATAAAAAGAATCTTATTAGTATTTCTAGTTTGTTTTGTAAGAAATCCTTGCATCAAAAGTAATTACTTTCTATAACACAGTAAGTATAACTTGAAAACTCTACTGAGATGAAAAACTCATTTCAAATCATAAAAGATACATATTATCTTTATCATTATTAGTCCGAGTGTGCAACATGTAAACAAACTTAATTTGTTTAACCAAATTAAATATGAAATTTTTAGAGAAATAAAATGGGATACAATAATATGTGATAAGATAATGAGATAAATTGCTCACTTCATTAATGCTTTGATTTAACAACACAAACATCGATTACAAGATAAATTGAGTGCGTAACCGTGAGTTTTTGTCAGTAGAAACCGTGAAATATCGATTATATGATGCTTGTAGATTACTTGATTGGGTATAATGTTATTTCATTATATTGTAAACGATATTTGTGCACAATTTATTTTCACATACTATAATAATATATGTGATCTATGATGTTCATGCAATCACTCAAAATTGATTCCCTGTAAGGAATAACCTTGCTTGAAGAAACAAACTCAATATACCCCATTAATATCTTTATAATTATAAGCATCATGAGTTACTACTACCACCATCTTTACATTTAATATTCATTGCCATTCTAGTTGGGTCACTGTAGTGACTACCAAACATTTCATAATATGAATATTACATTACGTAAAGACTTACATACACAAGTCAATAAATCTTTCACTTATTTTCATTAAATATCGCATGATCAATAAGCTAAATTATTTATGTTTATGGTTTTCATAAACTTAATTAGTGATATGATAGTGAAAGAAACTATGGCATCTGTGTTTGACGACCATTATTACCTTCCCAAAATATATATCACCACTAATATTTTGTTCAATTATTGTATTCACAATAAATGAATAAATAATAATATGTATGCAACATCATAAAGCATCATCATCCTAGCATTCAATATCATACATGGACCCGTAGGCAATCAAAATATGCATGATATTAATGCATTAGCACAATACTTATATCTTCTGGTATGGAGCACTTTAATGAACACCAAACCTTATATTATATAAATATTAGAGATACGCATACATGTTCAAAATTCCCGTAATACATGAATAATTATATTATTGTCTATTCCCTAACTTGAAATTCACGAAAAATTAGACATAATGTGAAAATCAAATAGACAAAGAGTTTACATGAGATATTACACAATAATAGTAAATGGAAGACATAAATCATTTACTTTAGCTTCATCACTTATGTATGAGTAACAAATCAGAAATATTGACCTAAATCATTCATGGTCATATTAATGCACAATACGGTTATAATCATAATTATCATACTAGTGGCATTTGTAAATATGACTTTTTAACATTGATGTCAATTATTTAACATTTAAAAAATTCTAATGTTTATTTGATTCAAATTTTAGCATGTGTTTCGCTTTAATTTAACCTTATAACAAACATTAGGATGATCTGAAATGACTACAAGTATAGTATCTTCACATGTAATCTTAGCGTGTATTTGGCATTTGATTAAACTGAATGAATGCCTACTTATGAGTCTCAAAATTTGCAAGTCATACATTCAAATATGCATGCATGCAACGAATAAATCTAGTATCCGCACATATGAATTGTAGCCTGTTTTTGGCATTTAATTCAACTTAATGGGAGTACTAGCCTTAGAATAAACAATAATTCTGATTTTCAACTACATGAATCGTTGGCCTGTGTTTGGCATGAGACTCATTAAAATACGAATATCATAATATTCAACAATATGAATCATTGGCCTGTGTTTGGCACGAGACTCATCAAAATATGAATATTAACAATAACGCAAGTCTAATATCCTACCATATGAAATATGTTGGCCTGTGTTTGGCACGAATATTCAACTAAAATAGAATCATTAGAGCAATATTTTATCACAGTTCTAGATAAAATATACATGAAATATGGGAAAACATAAATTTTTCCCTCAAAAAATGAGTTAGCATCATGGAACTGTAAAAAAATTACTCCATGAGAGAGTATGCGCTTGCATTCAAATGAGAAAATTATATATTAAACACCTTTTAACTCAAACAAAACCTAAACATGCAACAAGGTGTGAATTAAACAAGAAGTAAATCATGAAGATTAATCAAACACACATAATTGAGAAAAAAATCCCCCAAAGGGGCAAAACTATTTATCTTCATTATAATATTGTAACTGTACAATTTCGAATTACAATAAAAATACAAGTGACTAAGAATTACCCTCAGGTGTCGGATTCTGTAGTCGGCGGCTGGAGTTATCCCTTTCCAGTAGGGCTACAATGAAGAAGAAGAAGAACAGTCTTCTCCACAATGGTATGAACAGAAAAAGTGCGTTCCTGGGTTACAAAGTGATTCACAAGTGTTTGGAAATTTGTGTGAATCAAAAACCTAGAGTCTTGGTACTCAATAGGTGAAGACTTAGAGTTTTTCGTACTCTGAAAATCGTGTATGGAAGTCTTGGAAAACCACTTCCCGTAGTGGGTTTGTAAAAGAAGTTCTGGGCCTAAAAAATCTCTGCACGATCTGTTTGTGTTTATCCCAGGCGGACCGGTCCGGGTCTGAGGCGGATCGATCCGGGTAGGCGGACCGGTTCTTTTTATATTTGGCATCTTCGGTTCTCAATCGGTCAGGGGTATACTGTCTTTCAGCAGGCGGACCGGTCCGGGTATGAGGCGGACCGATTCGCAGGCGGATCGATTCTTTTATTCTGGGCGGCCCGGTCCGGGTTTGTCAGACTTTGATTCCTCTTCTTCTTTTGATATTCGGATCCGTTGATCACTGTATGACTCTTGAATTTATTCAACGGTGTAACGGCGTACGACATAACAAATTGATAATGGATAAAAATGTCCTTACAAATCTCCCCCTATGTCTATGCCGGTACATACATAAAAACAAACATCCGAATTATCAACCAACTAAAAATGCCTATACAAATCTACCCTTCCATGAACCCAAAACTGGAAAGATACAATTGAATAAGACTAAGTTTCCTCTTTGAATCTTCAGGAATCTCAACACTTTTCTCATCGGGGTGTGCAATCCAATGACAATCCATGTAGTACCTACACACATGAGAAAAAGCAAAAAAATAAGTGACGTATCGAGTTTAAAATGAGATAAACATATATACCAATTTATGAGAAAACTCAAACTTTCAACTTTTTCAAAACTCCCCCATAATAAGATAATTCATTCTCCCCCTTTTTTTATGATGTCCCCAAATAGACAAATGAGAGAAATAAATCAAATAAGCAAGTGTGGGGTGTCACAGGGACTTAATCACACCATGAATGAACATAAAACAACCAAGTCAATGATAGCGTAAATGAATGGGTGTGATCAGACTTGATAGGAAAATCAAAGCAAACAAACATGACATATGTGCACGATGAATATAGGATACTCCTAACGAATGAACTCAAAATCTTCCTTTGGTGTAAAAGAAAATGGTAATATAAGACATTGACTTAATCAAATCAACAAATCAAACCTCTAAGTGATTTCTACACCAATAACGTTCAAAACTTTTTATGCTTTTTCAGGACTTTCAAGGAAGTGCAAACCCGTTTATATTCTCCAACCAAACTCCCTCAGATATAATTTTGAATAGAGGTTTTCTAAATTCTCAAACTTTGGAGAATTGATGGTGAACCTAATGGCCCATATTTGGCATGAATTGCTCGTTATTGCCTTTAAATTTTTTCGGGCTCTTTTAACCTCGTTGGACCTCGGATATTAAAATTCCTCCATTTTTTAAGTCCTTTTTAACGGTGGCTTTTGCGCAAAGGATAGATGATTACCTTTCGCAGCCCCTCCTCGTTATACAAAAACACACAGTCTCACCAAAACGGTTTTTACATGCATTCCAATCTTGTAAAGTTTTATCGCATATTGTACATTGTATAGATAGGATTGAGATGGAAACACTCAAGCCAATATGAGATAGACAAGTGCAATAATCAAATATAGTCGTGCATGTGTGCAATAAAGGATATAGGAGTCAAACATGTAGGAAGGTATCAATAATTACATCTCAAAGGCTCCAAACAATGTAAAGCACATGGATGAAATGATGTAGCCTCTCAAATCTCTATCAAACAGTCACATGGATTATGGAATGAGGTTGTGACTTGGCTATCTTAAATGCTCATCCATAAAAGGAGCAAAAACAGAAAACTTTTTGGATTTTTCAAAAATTTTATCAAAATAAATTTTTTTGTGCTTTTCTTAAAATTTTTCTTAAAGGAAAATCTTTTTGAATTTTTCAAAAGAAATATAAAAAATCAAAAAGAATAAATAAACAGCTGTACATCATAGCAATGGTACATATAAAACAGACTAGCAATAGGAAGCATATGATATGAACATGAAAACGCATCCTATTCTAGACATAGACCAACCCCTCAGTCAACTGTGCAAATCCCCAAAGACTTCCTAAGACTCTCAAATCTAAGGGCATCTAAAGGTTTCGTGAAAATATCGGCTAACTGACGGTCGGTGGGAACAAAACTCAGGGATACGACTTTCTCCTCAACTAACTGACGTATAAAGTGCTCACGTATCCTGATGTGCTTTGTGCGCGAATGCTGAACTGGATTGCGGGATATGTGTATCACGCTCATGTTGTCACAGGAAATGATCATGGTGTCCTGTGAAATCCCATAATCCTCCAGTATTTGCTTCATCCATAAGAGTTGTGTGCAACAACTCCCGGCGGCTATGTACTCAGCCTCCGCTGTAGACAAAGAGATGGAATTTTGTTTCTTGCTCAGCCAGGAGACAAGAGCACAACCAAAATAAAAACACCCATCAGAAGTGCTCCTACAACCATCTACATCCCCAGCCCAATCGGTATCTGAATAGGCAGATAAACGGTCATCAGTATCAAAGGAATACCAAATACCGTATGAGAGAGTCCCACTCACGTATTTAATAATACGTTTTAGAGCAAGTAAATGTGACTCTTTCGGGGACGCCTGATATCGGGCACAGACTCCAACACTAAAGGTGATGTCGGGACGACTGGCAGTCAAGTAGAGAAGACTACCTATCATACTCCGATATAATGTTTGCTCTACGTCCTTGCCTGAAGTGTCCTTACTAACCTTGGTAGTGGTACTCATAGGTGTACATGCATGATTAGCAGAGTCTAAACCAAATTTCTTCACTAGGTCTCTAGCATACTTGGATTGGGAGATGAACATCCCATCCTTTAGCTGACAAACCTGGAGACCAAGGAAGAAATTAAGCTCACCAACCATGCTCATCTCAAACTCACTTTTCATCTCCTCTTCAAAGTGATGAGCATATTGAGAGCATGTGGATATAAAGACTATGTCATCCACATAGACCTGGGCAACCAAAATTACACCGTCATCTCTCCTGACGAACAACGTCATATAAATTCCCCCTCTCTTGAAGCCACGGACTAAGAGATAGGAAGTAAGCCTCTCGTACCAAGCACGGGGTGCTTGCTTCAAACCATACAAGGTTTTCCTCAGATAGTAGACGTGCTCCGGGTTCTATGGGTCTTCAAACCCTTTTGGTTGTTCCACGTAAACCTCCTCCTGTAGAATGCCATTCAGAAAGGCACTCTTGACATCCATTTGATATAACTTGAAGCACAGATGACATGCGATGGCGAGCAAAAGACGGACGGACTCAAGCCTCACAACAAGAGCAAATGTCTCCCCAAAGTCTGCACCCTCTATCTGTGTGTAGCCTTGAGTGACCAACCTAGCCTTATTTCTGATTATAGTACCATTTTCATCCATTTTATTCTTAAAAATCCACCGGGTACCTATCACATTAGTCTCACTAGGTCGGGGGAATAGTTCCCAGACATTATTCTTTTTAAACTTAAGCAACTCATCTTGCATAGAAGATATCCAGTGTTTATCCTTGAGTGCTTCTTTATGATTCTTGGGCTCAACTTTGGACGTGTAGCAAAGATGGCTAACAACGCTCTCTAGTTGAGCACGAGTCTTGACCCCAAGAGTGGGATCACCAACAATGGCAGAAGGGTCATGACTCTTGCGAACCCAAGCGGGTGTGTCCCCTAGCACAGGAGTAAGGTCCACAGAGTGTGAGAGAGGAACTGGTAAATTACAGTCAGAACAATCCTCATCCTCACACTGAAGGTTAGGATCAATAACCGTCGGAGGTTCGTCATCTTTCACGGTGACGTTTATTGATTCCATAACTTTAGAGCTCTTCAGGTTAAAAACCCGGTATGCTCTACTAGTCGATGAATATCCCAGCAATATTCCCTCGTCGTTCCGGGAGTCAAACTTTCCTAATTGCTCTCTATCCCGTAGAATGTAGCATTTACTCCCAAAGACACGGAAATATGGAAGGTTGGGCTTCTTGCCAGTCCACAACTCATAAGGTGTCTGAAGTGTGTGTGGACGCAGATAAACCCTATTCACCGTGTGGCATGTAGTAGACACTGCCTCTGCCCAAAATCTCCTAGAAACTTTACGACCTAGAAGCATAGATTTAGCCATTTCCTGGACTGTTCTATTATTTCTATCAACAATTCCATTTTGCTGAGGAGTCTTCACAGCAGAAAACTCATGTTTGATCCCGAGGCTATCAAAGTAAATATCTACCTTTGCTTCTATAAATTCAGTGCCATTGTCACTACGCATCCTGTTAATAGTGACACCGTGTTGATTTTGCAGGACACGGCACTTGGTCGTTAAAAATTCTACAGCATCGGATTTCTCTCTCAGAAAACCTATAATGGAGTACCTGGAGAAATCTTCTACCATCACAAGGATGTACCTCTTACCACTTAGACTCTCAGTACGAGTGGGACCCATAAGATCCGTGTGAATCAACTCAAGAACACGAGAGGTGGTAATGGAATGCAACTTCCTATGGGGACTACGAATTTGTTTTCCCATCTGACAGGGTCCACAAACGGTCGAAGTTGACTTTCCAAGAGATGGTAAGCCACGTACTAGGTCCTTTTTAGCTAAGCGGTTGAGATCTCTAATGTTCACGTGACCTAGACGTTGGTGCCATAGATCCATAGGAGTGATCGTGGCGCTATTGCAGACAAGTGAGGACGTGGCCTCAGTCCCATATCAATTATCCTCGGTCCTCACCCCTTGCATCAAAAGTTTACCGGCTTGATTGTAGACTTTACACGCGTCCCGGTCAAACTTTACTTCAAAGTCAGTGTCGCACAGCTGGCTAATGATGAGAAGGTTTGCTTTCAAACCTTTGACGTACAAAACATTTTCTAGCTTAGGGAATCCAGGTAACTCGATAGTACCTCGTCCTATAATGCTAGACTTGCTACCATCTCCAAAGGTGACTCTGCCATCCTGACAATCCTCAAGAGATATAAAAAGTGAGGCATCACCTGTCATATGTCTGGAGCACCCACTGTCAAAATACCACTGTGAGGTATTATGTGCTTTGAGAGAAACATGAACAACAAAGGCCTTTTTATCTTTCTTAGGTACCCAAGAAGAGATGACCTTTTTTTTCCTTTGTTGTTGTTGGTTTTAGCTGGAATGTGAGAAGCATTCACTAACGGCAAAGACATCCGTCGGAATTCTTCCATTAAACTCTGGGACGTGGCAGCTAAGAACTCAACTCGCTCTCTCAGACTAGAAAACTCATCAGTATGACGTGGTGGAGCAGTAGTACGTCGTGTCCGACCCATGCTATAGCAAAACTCCCTAAGGTGGACTTTTCTTTTGCAATAAGTACAAAAGAACGCAGTCAAAGGCGGACCTTGATTTGCCTTTCTTGGTCGAACTCTCCTTCGAGGTTTTCGCCGATGACCATAAGGAGTCGTAGTAAACTCAGAAACTGGTCTAGGTGAAATTTGAGAGGTGGATCCACCATCATAACAAATTCCCTGCCGATCACCAAAACCTAAAGCGGGGCCGAGGAGCATCTTTCCCATCTTCCCAGATCTATCCTCGATTTGTACCTTGACTTCCCGTGCTTTCTCAAGATCATGAGTCAGCTGGGCAACAAGGTCTTCAAGTTTCTTCCGAGTCTCCACGGAGGAATGGACCTGACTCGTAAGACTAGCCACTTGTTTAGTCAAGTCCCCTCTCTCTTTCTCGACACAGGCAGATTCTCTCTCTCAGGGCGGTGAAGGTGGAGGACTCTCTCTCTCTCTCGCGCCTTTCTTAAATCTTCCTCTAAACCGGTGATCTTAAGAACTAGCGCTTTGTTACATTTTTTAGTTTTAAATGACTCAGAATATAACTCAGCATAGACGCGTTGAATATCACTCTCGCTCTCACTTGTGTCATCCTCCCCCTCACTTACATCGATCTCACTGTCGAGGTGTACCTGTGAAGCATCATCCTCATCGTCGTGGGGAGAACTAGGAGTGCTCACATGACTGGCCATGAATGCGATGAAGTTACACTCATGCGGTGACTCATCTCCTGAATCCACCGTCTCGACCTCACTGTCTTCGCTAAGAGTAGCATTAAGGACAGCTTTCCCTTTCTCTCTATTCAGACGGGTGGCGCACTCAAATGCTCTATGACCTCTACCGTCGCGCTCAAAGCATCTCTCACTTTCTTTCTTAGGAGGATTTTTGGAATCTTTTTCATTTTTCTTTTCAAACTTAATTTTCTCAAATTTCTTTTTATCTTTAAAATTGCCATTTTTCTTAAATTTGAGAATCCTCTTTAAATTTTTTGCAAAAAGAGCCAAATCATCTAAGTCAAAATCACACTCAGAATCTGACGTGTCAGTCTCTCTCTTTCTAGATGACTCTTCCCTCTTTCTAGCCGACCCCTCACTCTTTTTCTCTTTGGCATTAAGTGCAATTCCCTTATCTTTAGACCTAGCAGTTTTAGGGAACATATCAATTTCATAAGTTTGCAAATCTCCTACAAGTTCTTCCAATTTTAGCCTATTTAAATTTCCCATAGAATTTAGCACAGTGACTTTAGGGATAAAATGCTTAGGCAAAGAACGAAAAATATTTTTGACAACTCTAGCATTAGGAATATGTTCACCAAGATTAAAGCCAGTATTAACAATGTCAGAAAGTCTAGCATAAAAATCATCAAAATATTCAGTCTCATGCATGGTGATGGTTTCGAATTGAGTTGTCAAATTTTGTAATTTAGACTCTTTCACAGTATTTGTTCCTTCATGGGTGAGTTGTAAAACATCTCATGCCTCCTTTGATGTGGTGCACGTCATGATACGTCGGAACTCATCGGGAGTGATGGAACCGGAAATAGCACTTAAACCTTTAGAGTTAAAAGAAGACCATCTAAATTCATCTTCAGTCCAAGAGGTGACATGTTTTAAATTAGTTACGTTTTCCACAGTGACGGAGGGAGGTGTCCACCCTTTTTCAACTAAAATCCAAACCCTTTCATCTATGGCTTTTAAAGCCGACCTCATTCGAGCTTTCAGATAAGCATAATTTGTCCCGTCAAAAACAGGCAATTTATTATATGATTTCTCCATTTGAACACGCACTTTTCAAAAATCCATTTTTTCAGAAAAATGATATCTTAGAAAAAAATTTGCGGAAAATAGGAATACGCGATAGATTAGCGTAACCTGCTCTGATACCAATTTGAGAGAGTATGCGCTTGCATTCAAATGAGAAAATTATATATTAAACACCTTTTAACTCAAACAAACCCTAAACATGCAGCAAGGTGTGAATTAATCTAGAAGTAGATCATGAAGATTAATCAAACACACATAAGTGAGGAAAAATCCCCCAAAGGGGCAAAACCATTTATTTTCATTATAATATTATAACTGTACAATTTCGGATTACAATGAAAATACAAGTGACTAAGAATTACCCTCAGGTGTCGAATTATGTAGTCGGCGGCTAGAGTTATCCCTTTCCAGTAGGGCTGCAATGAAGAAGAAGAAGAACGGTCTTCTCCACAATGGTATGAACAGAAAAAGTGCGTTCCTGGGTTGCAAAGTGATTCACAAGTGTTTGGAAATTTGTGTGAATCAAAAACTCAGAGTCTTAGTATTCAATAGGTGAAGACTTAGAGTTTTTTGTACTCTGAAAATCGTGTATGGAAGTCTTGGAAAACCACTTCCCGTAGTGGGTTTATAAAAGAAGTCCTGGGCCTAAAAAATCTCTGCACGATCTGTTTTTGTTTATCCCAGGCGGACCGGTCCGGGTTTGAGGCGGATCGGTCCGGGTAGGCGGACCGGTTCTTTTTATATTTGGCATCTTCGGTTCGCAATCGGTCCGGGGTATACTGGCTTTCAGCAGGCGGACCAGTTCGCAGGTGGATCGGTTCTGTTATTCTGGGTGGACCGGTCCGAGTTTGTCACACTTTGATTCCTCTTCTTCTTTTGATATTCAGATCCTTTGATGACTGTATGAATCTTGAATTTCTTCAACAGTGTAACGGCGTACGACATAACAAATTGATAATGGACAAAAATGTCCTTACACTCCAGAAACTCAAACATTCGACGAAATTGAAAAATAATTTTGTCATAAACATTATTTATGTAAAATCAATGCCCCAAAAATATTATACTCAAAACTTAATGTATAATTAATTGTCCAAGTATAAATTCATATACAATAATCTAATATTTACAATTATAGATTAAGACACTTTCATGTCTTTCCCATCCAATATCATATAAATATTATTGTCGAAACATCAATTCATAATTACATTAGGACCTCTGGGCTACCAATTATAGATTATGCACAATAACCTAATATATCAAAATGTTATTGTCAAACACATAATCATACATCTAATATTCAAAATGTTATTGTCAAACACATAATCATACATCTAATATTCAAAATTTTATATTGAACCCTTTCATCAATACCAAATAATACATAAGATGAATATTAGAACAACCATGAACATTAAAAACAACCCTTGTGGTGGAAAAATACATAATATTTGGGAAAATCGTAATTTTTGATAAAAAAAAAAAGAAAATTTTAGTTAGCACCACAGAGATGTAGATAATTACTCCAGGATCTCAAAATAATTTGCGGAATTCAAAAATCAATTTTCTGGAGTGAGATATTGACGTCAACATTATTACCAAAAATGGCAAAAACACAATTTTAAGGGTCTTAACGACGTCAAAACGCAAAAGTAAGGTAATGCCCATTGTTTACAATGGGTTTTGTTTATTTCGACGTTTTCAGTCGACCATGTGAGTTTCGTAAAATTCCTAACAAGTTTTGACCTTTCATTCTCACCAGTGAGTATTGGCGACAGAAGAAAAACGTCATAGAAAATCTCAGACACACTTTAAGAGCAGATTTAATGACAGAAATAAGACGTCGCAGAAGGTCTCAGGCACAAAAGCAATTTAATGACATAAATAAAAATGTCGCAGAAAGTCTCAGGCACATATTTTATTATAGACGAACATCAATAAGAAAAATCATGAGATCTTAAACTTTAGCTCTGATACCACATATAAAATCATTCTTAAGAACACCCTAATATTAATCACGAACACATTAATATGATTAAATTTTAACATACAACTGTTCTTAATAAAAGGATCTTGGATCTTCATGTTTTCACAAAATACGTCTAAAAGATAAAAAATAAGACTTACCTTGATCAAAGATCAATCTTGATTAATTGCTCCATCAATCTACCTTCTTGGAAAAATACACTCTAATGGAGTCTCGGAGTTTCTCTCCCACCTCAGAAATAGTGTGTTATGAGATAACCCCAGATGGTGTAGGGCTCCTCTATTTATAAGGGGAAGAGGGCCGAAATCCTAGTCAAGGTGGGACTCTTTTTTAAGTCTCCCACTAATGCCACTAACCATCATGTGACTAACGGATAAGATTGACCCAATCTTCTATTATTCGTATTTATCACGTTCCTAATTAATTATCTGATATTTATCAAGGCCACATAATTGGGAAATTCATAAATTAGGAATTTAATATAATTGAAATTATATAATTAATTTCAACACTGAATATTAATTTCCAACGTGACATTTATGTTTACTATCTACATTAAAATCAGAATAAGCATACCACTTCCCACAACGTTACAGCGTCACGTGTTCGTCAACATCTGAACCTCATCTATGAGCTACTTAATTTTAGCTTTTCTGATTTTATCTCACATACACTTTATGTAACATACTATTTATTAGTTATCCCGCATTTTATCCCTAAATTCATATTGAATCATATAATCATCCTACATAATTCAATTTTACGCATTAGACTGAACAACTAGTCAACAACAAAGTAAATTAAAGAGTTCGATGGATATTGACTGACCTCTCTGTGTAATTCTTTATTGTATGCGAAATTGGAGTTGGCTCCAACGGTCATCGTTAGAGGTGAGTGCAACGTCGTAGAAAGAGGAGAAAGGAGGTGATTGGTCATTGTGGATGTGATTCGATAGATAGGGTTTTGTTCAATACCTGAAAGATTCGGATACTTCGGGTTGGTAAATTTGGTTTTTTTTTTTTTTCACATTAAAATTAGGGTTTGCATGGGAGTTAGAGTTTCAATGCGGATAGAAGTGAGACAAACTCGGCTGTATTGGCGGCATGAATTTTACTACATACAACAAAAATAATTGGGCTCTACTTCAAAGAAGAGGATGAGATGAACAAACCTCAAATTCATCTATCAGTCCAAAATAGCTTTCTTTCAACTAAAATCAAATACCAAAATCATTTGACTCATTTTGACCTAAAAAATAAATTATGGCATAAAAAAATCTTTAAAAAAATTATTAAGGACCCTGAGAAGGTCTCGAGTCCGAATCCAAGGCTTGGAAACGTCCCTAACCCCCTTCTTCCACACTGGAAAAGCGATTTTACTTGTCAAGCGTACTGGAGGTAACCCTACACATTTTCCATTCAACAATTTATTGTATTGCATACATTTAATAGATTAGCTTTTGCATGTTAACTTATATATATATATATATATATATATATATATATATATATATATATATATATATATATATATATATATATATATATATAGAGAGAGAGAGAGAGAGAGAGAGAGAGAGGTTCAAAAGTGAACCAAAAGAATGAACTTTGTAATGAACTTACTAAGACATCAAAAAATTGATCCTTAATTTGTAGTTATAATTGGTCCGCGCCAGCGGTAATGAATAATTTTTCCATCCCCCCGCTGGCACGGACCAATTACAACAAGAAATTAAGGATCAATTTTTAATGTCTTAGTAGGTTCATTAAAAAGCTCATTTTTTCGGTTCACTTTTGAACCTCTCCCTTTATATATATATATATATATATATATATATATATATATATATATATATATATATATATATATATATATATATATATATATTATGTGCATTTCTTAATAGAAATGAAATAGATATTTATCACTTTAGTTTGATATTTAAACCCCGGATTATAATGAAATAGTTCATTATCAAAGTACTATTTAAAAAAAATCAAACCTCTTGCCCGGTATAACAAGGTGTTTATTATTATCTCGCTCGGTATTTAATCCCAAGAATAAGTGCAAACAGTTCGATCCCAGTTCATTGTTTATTATTATTCAATTTCAGTTCCTTGTTTATTATTATTCAATCTCACTTCATTGTTTGTTTTCGTTTATTCCGTTACATAGTATGTACTAAGTGTAAAATGTTTTGGTGAACATTGTTGCGTATTATCTACCTTTCCGGCATGAAAATATCGAACTAATAAGGTATATGTTTTTTTTATACCTTATAGCCTCCATAATGGTGGAGATGCACGAAAGCTAAATCTACCTGATATTGCGCAGATTATAGCTTTCGACATTTGGGCAACATGCAGTGGTGGAACTTCATACTATTTTCTGATAACAGTATCAATTGATACGACTTTCTGATAATCGTTTGTCGTTTGGTCCCCATTTTCATCATCTTGCAGACTTCGAACAACGTCAAAATGCGTTAAAACATAAAATGAACCTTTACTAGGTAGAGGTAACAACTGGCGAGTGTGGGTGGAATGTATCGAACTACACACTAGTTGTGCAGGACGAGAAGGCATGGGAAAGGTTGTGTGAATAAATCACATATTGTAGGGATATGCATAGAGAGCCATCTTATATGTTCAATGAATTTGGGGGAGCTTTTTACCCTTGTCACACTTCTTAAAATTGGAGTGGTCAATGATTTTCTTTTTTGTATTGTGCTTTTATGCTTGCCTTTCTAGTTTCATACGCGATATAATAAAGCATTTGTTTGTTTATCTGCGTGTTTATTGCTTAAGGTACATGACCGTTTATTTTCTAACATTCACGTGTGTACAGTAGTTTTGGACTTTATAAATAAGGTGTTATGGTAAATAAAATATTAAAACCTTTGTGGTGAAAATAAAACCTCACATAGCCCAGTGAATAAGTCTGAAAGAAATGGAGAATGTTTATGGAAAGGCGACCTAGTCGTGTGCAATTCGCAGTGGGCATTTGATAAGGGTGGTGTACCCACAAATAGGACTGCAAACAAACCAAGCCCAACCCAGCCCAGCCGAGCTTAGCTAAGATTGTTTATTAAACGATCTTGAAATCAAGTTCGAGCTCGGTTCATTTACTAAACAAAGATGCCGAACACGAGCTTTAAACGAGTCGAAAACGAATTGAGCTCGAGCAACCAATATTTAAGAGTTATGATCGAGCTCATTTATGCCTTAAAGGTCGAGCTTGAGCGAAGACCAACAATCGCAATTTTTTAAGTAAGTTCAAAATCGTGTTTAAGCTCAGTTTATTGCTTAACAAACACGTCGAGCTCAAGCTGTTCATGAATATCTCGGTTCTTTTGTAGCCCAACCCACAAGGATCAGTGATGTAATCAACATGTCGAAAACATCCTTGATCCCTAAAGTAATAATCATTGAATGTTGTTCCTTCTAACTTATATAACTATGATAATTTAAATAATACTCATGCACTATTGAATATATGTTTCGGTTGTAGCGGTTGTTGTAAATGCAAATCTATACTGAATGTTAGCAGGGCTAAACTACTATTAAGGGGTCAATCTGGATATGTGCGTGTCGTGGTTAGCAAAAGTATTTTTAGAGACGGGTTACACGGACAACATATTTCTTGGTTGAAACAGGTTGCGACGATTCTCTTCACACCGTCGGGGAAACAACTCCTTACTATTACGCGTGGTGAAGTTTAGGAAATAATCCCCAATGGATCAAGAGTATAGAGGGTGTTGTTTTAATAAAATCTTATCTACGGTGTAACCCATTTGTGTTAAAGATGTTTGGTTTGTATGTTTGGTTACGTATTTTTAATGTTATTTGATGATCTGTTTCCATTATTTAGAAGACCGTTGTCAAATTTCTAAACAAGTTATTTAGATTTAAAGCATGCAAAGGTTACATTACTCAACGATAACTGAAGTAAAATACGTATACCCAACACATCAAAAGGCAAGATTAAAACTCGTTCACAGACAATAAAATTGTTCACATCCTCGTAGTTCCGAGCGAGCAGTCGGCTTCGTTCGTCTCACACTTAAAATCATAAACACATCATTGGAACTCATGGTATAGATAACAAGGTTCGTTGCATTTAACCGACACCTTGGACCGCGGACGCAAAACCTTTCCCACGCATCTTAAACTTCAATGATCAACTTGAAAGTATCATTGTCCCAGCCAAACCCTCCAACTGTTATAGTTGTTTGGTACAAGTCAAAGTGCAATTTGTGTGCGAACCAGCGTGCACAGATCTCGTTTGTCGTACTTTCTCTATCCCATTTCGAGTGTATGCCAACGTTGCTCGACCATCGTAAAAGTGCTCGCCAAAATGCGGATGTCTGGATTATACTGTATATCGGAGAATGTGATGTGATTTAGTAGGGGGAAGTCTTCATTCACGAGCCATGGTTGGGAATCCATCTGAAAGGGCTTCAACTTAGAGTTGCAATGTATTTGTTGCCTTATTTATAATGTTGATTTACTTCAGTACTGTTTGGCCTATAAGAAAATGTGTGGCTAAAACAGATTTCAATAATAATGCTTCAACATGTGAAAAAAGTGGGTGTGAATAATTATGATGGTACCCTAAATCCTGGTCAATATTTTTATAAATATGTTTAAAAGTACATTATTTTTGTAAATATATAATTATACAGCATTTTTTAATAAAAAGCTCTAGTTTCAAGGGTTCAACAAAAATACACCCTATATATTCTATAAACTATTTTCATTTGAGCGGAGGATGATGTCGTTATTTTGAGTTGCACCCGGCGTGTACTTTTTTAATTGATGTTATTTGTTTTGTGTAACATTTAAGTTATTCTTTGAATAAAAATGGGTAGCTGATTGAATCAAGTAACTACTAAATAAACATAAAACCAATACAGGATTACAACAGATTACAACACGGGTAGTTGACTGTCATATAATATTGATTCACGTGTTCAAATACGCATTTAAGTTTACAGCAGATTACAACTCACTGCCAAAGCTGATGTCGTCATCTAAATCGACATCTTTACCGATCATTGGTTCATTACCAAAAGGGTTGCCCCACGTTGATGGCGCATGCCACTGAGAGTAATACCTAATAATTGAGAAGGAGAGTTGTTGGGTACGCAGATGTCCCCGATCAGCCTGTAGCAACGTCACCCAAGTACCAATAACCACGATATAATGGATTCCAAAACATAACCTATATGTCTCCATTTCAACGTCACCCAAGTACCAATAATCAGCCTGTAGCAACGTCACCCAAGTATTCAACAACGTCATTCCGACGATATTGTGAACTCTTGGGTCACTGCAAGATTATGGACTCAGGTGACTGCATCTTTATTTGATGCTGACTGGTTGACGAATTGAACCGTTGTACGCCTCTTGCACCATTTAAATATTTGAGACCAATTGTCGAGTGTCGGGTCTTAAGAATCGTACACGCAGTGGCCATATATTTGTGGTGCAAATATTGCAATAATAGTATATGAAAATACATTCGTGTTAGGGCGAAATAAATAAAATTAAGGTAATAGGAATGGACATATGTTCAATCTAAAATATTAACCCCTATTATCTGCCACATGCACTCGACACTGTTCATGGACCTCCGGGATGCACTGCCCTAATCGTAGAAATGTCCTCAATGTAGTGCAAATACGATATGTTACCAGTCACATTCGCATCAAGGAAAAATACATTGCCGACAGTGTAAAACCAAAATGCTCACGCCACATATGTCTCCATTTCCACTTGCAAATTTTCATCACTCTTGAGGTTTTCAAGGTACTCTTTAAATCGGAGCACTTTATTCCCGCCCTCGTATATATCATGTGACATCCCGCCTATTTTTAATCACGGGTGATCAGTCATTTATCAAAATAATTAGGAATCTCATTTGATTCATTCTTAGCTTCACTATAGAAACTTTTTAAATTACTAACCACCTATGTTAAATTAAGCCGGTGCCAAATTTTATCATTCATTAACGTAACAACTTGCGAAAATAAACAATATAACCAAACCATTTACATTATAATAATCTGAACAATCACACAACAGATAAATAAATAATACTATCGAATAAACCAACGATTCCCAACAATAAAAACCAACTACAAGTCGAAATAATAAACTAAATCCACAATGTCTAATAAATACACTGAAGTACTAAATCGCCTGGGCAACATGCCCAAATAAAATACCGAATCCGAAATCTTAATCTAGGAATGAATAACTGAAGCGTCTACACAAAGTCTCGCAAGCCTCCACAATGTTCCAGCTACGCATCCCCGGAATGAGTCATCAAGCTTGGCGTCCCTATGGTTAGACACCTAAAAATATTTTTGGAAAAAGATGTTTTGACACGGGCAGAGCCCAAAACCATTTGAAAAATAATTTTGAAGTAATAAAAATGCAACAATTAAACAAGCATTAACACTTTTCATATTTAAACGGGTATCGCACTCATTTGAGATATTACTCAACCCTCAACTATTGTGCACACCTAACACTGTCCTTCTGATCCAACTAGTTACGCTACCCCACCTAACTAGCCTCTTATTGCACTTCATTCTATCACGATACTCTAACCCGAGTATTCCTTACTTTAATTTATAAGTTGTTCTACCCATTGACTTATTTAATCATTTCAACTTTAATTACTCATATAATGTTCGCACTAGTTATATTTGAAATACTAATAAATCATATAACGTTCGTACTAATTATACTTGAAATACATTCACACTTTATGTATTTATCCCGTATATAATTATTTACTCGTATTATATACGTACTAGTATACTGCAACATTCACACACATGTCGCGTATAATAACCATCCTCCCGAGTAATAACTCATACGATGCTTGTCTCTACAATGCTATCATATCTCATGCATGCTCACTCTAACCCGGTTACCACAAGTCATACTAGCTCACACCGAACTTTGATAAAAATATCGCAAACGTAGTGAAGGCGGTCATATTTCCTTGAGAATGCGACCGAATCATACCCAAAACGTCTCACCTCGAAAATAAATCACACAATAAAATACTATACGATATAACCTGAGGACTATACTCTCCCTGCATTCACTAGCCAGGGGATCCACCCACATCGCGCAACCTCCGATGATATCACCAGAGGGGTATGCTTTCACGTAAATATCATTCACACCGATATTAAAAAAATACACAAGTGTACATATATACTGTCACAATCCCATATATATATATATATATATCTTACTATCTCGTGCCTAACACCGTAGAACTAAGCCATAATCCCCGAGTCTATTTTTCGACTCTAAATTTATTTAATTTCACCTCTATTAAATAATTTACATAGCTTCAGTTGCTAAAATACCCGGATTCACTCAATCGGCCCGTATCCTAATTTCATCTGAAGTTCCCATTCGAATCCATTCATATATTTTCAAGTGTTGTCCGAATTCATTCCCATCTAATTCCAAGGTAAAAATAATGTTCCTTAATATTTTCCTGAGTCCTGCACTCATCTACGAACATCCCTAGATAATTCAGATTTGATTTCCCACCAAAAATTTCGATCTCATACACCCTTCCGTAATAAAATCATAACTAATTCAAAAAAATAAAAAAAAAATACAAAGTCGGTGCCCACATGATCGTAACGAAAAGACCTACAATTCTATGTTTTGAACAAGCAGGTACACCGAACCGGTTCGGCCAGGGGGGCGAACCGGTTCGGCGGTCAATCAAAACGACGTAGTTTTGATTCTGGAAAACTTCATCTTCCCCAATGATTAATACATGTTTCGAACAGTTTCTAATCATCAAATACATCATTAAACATTAACGATTCCTACTTAAATCAATTAATCCACGAATTGGGTTTTCTTACTTTTATTCAAATTCCTCATTCAATCCGATTCTATATTCCAAATTAAATGAGATTAGCTACTAGATTTCTAATCAACTTCAAATTTCAATAACATATGATATCATCCCATCATTAATTTAGCATATTTTTTCACATCAAATGCCTAAATCCCCAAAAAAACCATTTTAGCATGCGACAACCCTCCCCAAAACGAGTTTGTCTACACCTACCATAATATGAACATGAGTTTTTGCAAATAAAAATTAGAAGCAAGTTAATTACTTGCCTTATTGGATTTGTAGGGTCTGATTTCACGTAGGAGACGACGAATCTGACAAAGTACCTCCAATTCCTCCTTGAATTTGGTCTCTAAAGGTCCCCTCTTTTTCTTCCTTATCTCCTATCAATTTTTAGGGTTTTAAATCTGAGTTATGGTTGCCTCTAATTCCAAAACCTAGGTTTAAAACTCCTAATCCCAAAATTAGGCTAATGGCCAAGCCCAAATGCCCCGAACACCCCCATGTGGGCTCGGTTATGACTAAAAAGGCCTCGGGACCTAATTACTACCCCCGGGTACACTATTTTAACTATCTCGATCCTTATGGAACCAATCGTTATCTCAAAATTGCCATCCGAATCACCCTACAATAATTTCCTACCTCGACCTCATATAGTCTACACGCGACTCCCGGTTGAGATAAAACACTGCTCATCACTATCACTAGCTATGACGTGAAAAATCATTTACTATTCACTTATTAAGTATATTGCATAAATATTAATCATTATCTCTCCCGATTAATATTTTAAATAGTCACATAATAATTAATTCAATTAAATTACGGCACGCGTTTAATTTAAAAGTACCCGAATTAATTAAATTATAAATGCTCAGAAATACGGGGTGTTGCATATCTCACAACCAATCCCAGGAAAGAATGCATCAAAAGTTTCTCATGCATTCGTATATTTATTATCTGGGAGGTTAGGTAACGGGGTTCCTTACCCAATGGGAATTCCTATTTACAATAAATAAGCATATTTTTAAGATATTAAAAGTGAATCAGAATAATACAATATATATATATACGTGAATTCCTATTTATAATAAATCAAATAGATATATATGGCACATAACAGTAAAAAATAAAATTACATATTTTTGTCCATACCAGTTAGCACCGTGAAGTCAAAATGGGTCAAGCCTATTTCAACTAAAGGCAACTGAAATGTTTGAGTTGTGTCCCACCATCGCTCGATCACGACCGCAACTATACATTTGTCTAAATTTAGCTTAACTAATTTGAGCATAGAAGTAATAAAACTGTCCCCATATATTCAATCTCGAAAGTGTGGTTTGTCATCGGAAATAAGTTTGTAAACGCGCACAAGCCCGCTCCAATTCTCATGGAAATCAAACTTTGAGCTGTCAAACACAGGTGCATGACTGTTGGAAGCGTACGTGTTTTCATCAAATATGCGCACATAATTTATGTGTAACGGTCGGGGAATATTTCCAGGCCGCACTTGCGGTTTTATGGTCGACGTACTCCCACGGCCATATTTCTCTTTGCCTGTGTTGAAATATGTTTCCATTTATTACCGCCTTATCCTTCCATTATTTTCGATACGCTGATATAAAACAACTCTCAACAAATTTATATTCAAATGAGAGCTTGTTAGTTGGCACTATTGTGGGAATTTGTTGGAAATTTGTGGTTGGCAAAACATTTGTAATAGAAAAAATACATGTGAAGTGTTAAATATCAAGAAAAAATAACATGGGATCTTGTTGGTTGAGAAAATTATATGGTTTTGGTAGATGAATGCTTGGAAGAGGATGGGGGAATGGAAAGGATGAGGATGGGTTTAATAGACAACCAAACTAGCTAGAAGCGTATCAATTGATACGATTATCAGAAAATCGTATGAAGGAACGGTTATCTGTTGATAAGACTAAATGAAATTCATATCAATTGATACGTTTATCAGAAAATTGTATGAAGTTCCACCACTGCATGTCGCCCAAATGTCGAAAGGTATAATCTGCACAGTAGTAGATTTAGCTTTCGTGCATTTACACTATTTGTTAGGACTTTCTATACAAATTTGTGAAATTTTTAATATCGTGAGACTACTACGTAGACTGCATGCTTTCAAAAGCTTTAAATAAGAAGGTTGTGATAAAACTACGTAAATTATGTGCTTCAAGGAGTTCCACTTCAAGATAAACATTACATTCTTTTTCTTTAGGGTGTATGGGAAGGACCAATCTAATCTATAAGTCAAACATACAAATTTATTCAAATGCAACACCAAGGACTATATTTCATTTTCACGACTACTTAATCTATAGGATTAGTTATCAATCAAAAGTTACTCAAAACATCAAACACGTATTTAAACCATAATGAGTTGTTAACATCATCATAAAAGCATACAATGAATAATAATTAAAAAAAAAATACTAAAACCATAAATGCATTCTTGGAAAATGTTAAAATCCTACCTCGTAGTCTGCTTTGAACCACCTCGGAGTCGATCATTATCAAAAAAAGATTAGAAAACCCTAAATAAGACGCACTAAATTATCATCAAGCACTATAAAAAGTAATTTTTTACTAAACAAGGAGAGGGAAAAAAAGGATTTACATCTAAATCGGCAACCAAAGACGGGAACTTAACCAAACAAGAAGTACGAAAGGATCAATATATGGATCAAATGAAACCGAGGAGATTCCTTAAATTTATTATTACAGTCACTCATCGCAAAAAAAAATTATATTACAGCCATTTACATCAAAGGGTTTGTCAAGTGACAATTATGGAAATAGTTATCTAATTTATGTTGGCTTAAATTGGCACGAGCTCTTATAATGCATTTCATCTCTTAGTTTATCTTCACAATCATCAACTGTTTAATGCCATTTGTAATACTAAATTGAAAGCATGTCTCATGAACATTTCATAACTCAGATCTATAACATCATTTGTAAGATCCTTAAACGTACTCACATGCATCTATTGCACTCATTGAATATTCTCATGGGAGTTCTGTCATATAGTCATATTTGGATGGATATAAGCTTAATATTCTTCATCCATTTATACAAACATTTATGCATTTAATGTATGTGAAGGGGGTTTATTATAACAAAACAGCGATGCAGATATATGCTTATCTAAACAATGATATGTAAGCAAAGTTTACGTGCCAGAGCAAATAATAAATACCATGAAAATTTCGAGATTTAGCGCGTAAAAGAAAAGGGATCATGTTTGGATGAATATAAGAGTTTTCTTAAAATCCTTGAAGAGTGGCCCGATATGTGTGTTTTAAACAAAACCAATTTTTCTCCGAAAAAGATCCAACTTTTAATTATGCACCAAACCAAGTTGTGAAAAACCCAATTCTCACTTTAAACCAATTTTATCTTGATTAATCCTAAACATGCAACTAGTGATTAAGACAAGTAAAGCAAAGTGAAGAATACTCACAACGCCGGATGTACGAGGAAAAAACCCAAAACGGGAAAACAACCTCCAACGACCCAAGCCAGACAATCACTATGAACAATGGTTTTACAAAGACAGATTAGCCTTACACTAAGACTCGATCTCCACGGGTCTTGACGCTCCTTCTGATATTCAACCGTTCTTCAATAGTGCCCATGCAGAAATTTCTTCTTCCACGATCTCTGTCCACAACACACGCCTCCACGTATGTCTCGGTGTCCACCGATATGGCTTTGATTCGTCTACGATGTCAAGCACAATGTCCGTCGCTTCTTCACCGCAAAACCCTTTGTGTTCAATGTGTAGAACAAACAATTTTGGTGCAGCAAGATCACGTAAACATATAAGAATGATAACTCGGATCTTTACAACCTCTAAGGACGTGTTTAAGACTTTTAAACCTTAGAAAACATGTGCAAACAAGGTTCTGGTTTGTAAAACAGTTTTCCAAAAAGCACACTTACGGAATTATGATACAAACACTGTTTAAATAGGATTTAAACGCCGCCTCAAAAAATGTGTCGTTCCAACGACTTAAGCATATCGTTCGTGTGACATGGTATCTCGTTCGAACGAGATCCAATGTCGCTTGAGCGACCTTGCGAAAGTTTGACTTTCTTTGACTTTTGGATAAAACGTCTCTCAACAAAGAGATTCAAATAAGTCAAACTCTCTTTCGAGCTTATCATCATAAAACGAAGTTTAAACCATTACAACACTTTTAAAACATTTAAAAACATTTTTTTTATAAAAATTACATCCTTATCTTTTATAAAATAATTCCGAGCACCATTAATTATACGAATTCATACCTGAGTGATCTCGAAATGAAATTAACTTTGAAGACGATTAAACTTGCACCAAATAAATATCGGCATGATTAAATCTTTGAACTTTGCCGCAACGTCTTCAAATTCTTCAATACGTCATAGACCAAATGGGATCGTGACAAAATAAATAACTCCCTATGACATATTACAAACAAAGTTTTGTTCACGGAATTAAGTCAAAAGAATATAGGGACTCAATTGGAAATTTATGTCCTTACAAATCTCCACCTTTGACTATTCCAGGACAAAACTAAACCAGTGAAATGCCTATCCAGGCCGTCAAGCCGTATGACGCCTAAATCACATCCCATAAACCCAAAATCAAAAATTACAAGACACGGACTAATATATGTAGTACCGGCAAGCATGAACTGTCTGAATGTGATGTAGACTTGAAATCTCAAATCGTTGAAGCATACCTACACACATAAAACAGACAAACAAATACCAAGTGAAGTATGGAGGAACAAATGATAGCAATTTATATTTCTAATAAGAACAAATAATTTGAAACATGTGAGCAATTATTTGATACCAATATGAAACAAATATCATAAAGAAGCGCTCAACAAATATCCCCCTACATCACATACCAAATCTCTCCCCCTTTTTGTCTCGAATAGACAATCCGGTGAAAAGATAAACCAATATGAAATATCTAGCATGAGAATAGGATACCAAATAGAATCAAGTTGGAACCAATTGTGAAAAATGAAAACCTCTAGATAAACATGAATCAACCAGCTAATCAGTAGCTAGTAAACTATGGAATCACACAAAGAGTATACTAATCAAATAAAGTGTGATAGACGGTCAAATATGCCAAAATACCAAATTGGAACATAGAAGGACCTCCATATAAACCAATTAATCCAAAAAAATGCTTCCTACAGTACCAAAAATATATCAAATTAAGCCAGAGGACTGCAAACCAATTAGAAGCCATTTTTCACCTTGTAGTTTGAACGAGCCAGGGACTTCGCTCAAACGAGATGAGGAAGTCTCTCGAACGAAGTACAAAAGTCATTCGCGTGAGATAAGATGTCATTTGAACGACTTCGCGCTACCTGCCAAAATTTCCCAGATTCCCAGAAATATGATAAAATATTTCCCAGTGAAAAATTTTCCACAAAAAAAAATCTAGGAAGGGCCTGACAGATGCAAAATAGTGCTAAAACAGAAAGCATTTAGCACAAAATGCAAAAACTCATAAAAACTAAAAATGCGAGTTTCATGCAGACATAGTACTGATGTGTTCAAACATGGACATGGAATGAATGGGCGTGAAACTACAACAAATGAGTCACAATTCCAACACATCGAAACAATCAAGAAGCTCTAATTGATAGCGATAAATCATCAAACTTTATCATAGCCATGTGATAATAAAAGAGTGAGCTTAATGAACTAAATATACTACATGCACACAAATCCAGAATTTTGACGATTCTACAAACAATAGCGTCAAATTGCAATGTTTTAACATTAGGATTAGTTGTGCAAACCCGTTTAAATTTTCTTCAACCAAACACCCTCATATAAACATACTTTTTCAAGTTCTTGATAGGTTTCTAGCATTCTCAACTTAGAGAAAATATTATTGGCCCTTTTCTTAGCATATTGCCATTTCTTTTGGGCTCTTTTAAACGGTGGCTTTCACGACGAGTTAATTTTGAACTCTCGCAGCCCTTTCTCGTGAATCACTCATCATTTTTACCAATTTTAAATCCTCACAGTAAACGGTTATTACGTGCACACTTCTCCTTAAGTCTACTTACGCATAGATGACAAGATTGAGATAAGAACGCCTCACCAAATTCAAATATGCAAGAGAAGTCAAACATCCATATAAACTCGTGCATGCGTGCGATGTTGGCATATATACAAAATTGAATCAAGATGCATATCAACTTCGAAACAACCCCATATAAACAATGATTAAGATCATTCTAAGCATCGATAATAATGACCAAATGTCCTAGCTACATGGATAATGAAACGATGGGGGAGGTCCAAGCACACCAATATGCCACATCAAACATCTAAACTCAAAAACCGAAAATCTTTTTGGCTTTTCAAACATATTTTGACTCAAAGAAAAGTAAAATCTTTTTAGCTTTTCAAAAGTTTTCTCAAAAACAAAATCTTTTTGTATTTTTCAAATAAGACTCAAATAAGTGAAAAATAAAATACAAAGAGATAAACATGTCATAATACTAGCAATGAATATATCATGAAGCAAACTAGCATATAACAAACATGGCAACACTATCATCCTTTAGATTTAGTATGGGGAGAATCAAGTGCACCAAAACGAGAATCATGAAGTTTAATTCCTAAAGCTACTAAATCCGATTTCCTAACCCAAGTAGGTGTTAAATGACTCATGGGGGTTTGGGTAACCGGGGTAACTTTATTCTTAAACTTCCTAGGAGCTTGTCTAAGGTCGTAACAATAACGCCTAAGGTGACTTTTACTACCACAAAACGTGCAAGAGTTGCAGTGGTGGGAATGATTATCTTTATGTGGACCTTTTCTAACCAACCTAGTGTTTCTCACACGTGCGGGGGGAATGGGAACAACTCTCTCACCAAAACCTATACCTCCCCTATCTCCCTTAATTTGGACGGTGCTTAGGATTTTATCTAACTTTTCCGACCTAACGTCCAAATCAAACTTGATTCTAAATGAGTCTTTCAATCTCTCCTCCAAGTCGTGAATCCTAAACTCGAGTAAATGCCTAGTCTCCTCAAACTCTAAAATCTTCTTTTTCAAGGACTCCATGAAACCACGGAGATTATCTCTCTCTTTCTCCACAAATTCTAGTTTCTCCCTAAACTTTTTCTCACGTGCCCTAAGATCCTCAATCAAACTATCATTATTTTCTATGGCACGCTCATTCAACTTAGATTGCAATTTTGAGTTAGCTTTTTTCACCTTCACTGTTTCGGCATACAACTCATTAAACGAATTTTTCAATTCTTTCACATCAACCTCCTCCTCGTCACTCTCTTAACCTTCACTAATATGGGATTCACTCAAAACCTCCTCGGAAGTGTCATTTGCATGAGTTGTATCGTCGTCGCTCACATGACATGCCATAAACGCAACAAAGTTACGCTCAATGGGGAAACTCTCTCCCTCTTCCGGTTCACTATTACTTAAGGTGGAATTATAGACAACGGGTTGCTTGCCCTCTTTCTTAAGTCTAGTGGGACACTCCTTAACCTTGTGACCGTACCCCTCACACCCAAAACACTTATCCGACACATCTCTCTTAGGCTTCTCAAACTTATCCTTAGAGGTGGGATCTACTTTGTTGTTCTTGAATTTTTCAAATTTCTTGGCATCTTTCGATTGCTTTTGAAACTTAATAATTTTTTTAAATTTCTTTGCCAACAAAGCAACATCCTCAAAATCGAAATCGGAATCGGAATTCGAAACTTTAATTTCCTCCTTCCGGGTTTTCAAAGTAATACCCTTTTCTTTCTTAGGCACTTGCTTGGAGGTAATCATGTCGATTTCATAGGTTTGTAAGTCACCTACAATCTCTTCGAGTTTCGTTGACCCTAACCTACCCAAGGAGTTTAAAATGGTCACTTTTGCATCAAACCCACTAGGCAACGACCTAAGGATTTTCTTGATGACATAGTTGTCGGGAATTTTCTCACCTAGGTTAAACGACGAGTTGACAATATTGGACAACCTAGCATAAAACTCATCAAAGGTTTCACTGTCTAACATCCTAATGGTCTCAAACTGTGTAGTGAGATTTTGAATTTTTGACGCCCTAACCGTGCTAGTGCCCTCGTGAGTGAGTGCCAAAATATCCCAAGCCTCTTTTAACGTTTCACAAGTCATAATTCTATTATATTCTTCCTGTGTTACATGTAAAGAAATAACATGCAGACCCTTAGAATTATATTGTACAATTCTTTGTTCAGTTTCGGTGCATGACTCAATAGGCTTTAAACTAGTAACCTCACCTATAATAGTAACAGGGGGTGTCCAACCTTTCTCAACTGCAAGCCAAACACGCTCATCAATAGATTTTACAGCACATCTCATTCTCATCTTCCAATAAGTGTAATTAGTGCCATCAAAAACAGGAGTTCGAGAAAATTCATTATATCCAGAATTCATCTTTGAAAACACACGGGATCACAAAATAACTAAAAATGTTTTCTAACTCTGATACCAATTTGAAGAGTGGCCTGATATATTTGTTTTAAACAAAACCAATTTTTCTCCGAAAGAGATCCAACTTTTAATTATGCACCAAACCAAGTTGTGAAAAACCCAATTCTCACTTTAAACCAATTTTATCTTGATTAATCCTAAACATGCATCTAGTGATTAAGACAAGTAAAGTAAAGTGAAGAATACTCACAATGCCGGATGTACGAGAAAAAAACCCAAAACGGGAAAACAACCTCGGACGGCCCAAGCCAGACAATCACTATGAACAATGGTTTTACAAAGACATATTAGCCTTACACTAAGACTCGATCCCCATGGGTCTTGACGCTCCTTTTGATCTTCAACCGTTCTTCAATAGTGCCCACGTAAAAATTTCATCTTCCACGATCTCTGTCCACAACACACGCCTCCAAGTATGTCTCGGTGTCCACCGATATGTCTTTGATTCGTCTACGATGTCGAACACAATGTCCGTCGCTTCTTCACCGCAAAACCCTTTATTTTTAATGTGTAGAACAAACAATTTTGGTGCAGCAAGATCACGTAAACATATAAGAATGATAACTCGGATCTTTGCAACGTCTAAGGATGTGTTTAAGACTTTTAAACCTTAGAAAACATGTGCAAACAAGGTTCTGGTTTGTAAAACAGTTTTCTAGAAAGCACACTTACGGAATTATGATGCAAACACTGTTTAAATAGGATTTAAATGCCGCCTCAAAAAACGTATCGTTCGAATGACTTAAGCATGTCGTTCGCGCGACATTGTATCTCGTTCGAATGAGATCCAATGTCGCTCGAGTGAGCTTGCGAAAGTTTGACTTTCTTTGACTTTCGGATAAAAACGTCTCTTAACAAAGAGATTCAAATTAGTCAAACTCTCTTTCGAGCTTATCATAAAATGAAGTTTAAACCATTAAAACACTTTTAAAACATTTAAAACATTTTTCTTTATAAAAATTACATCCTTATCTTTTATAAAATAATTTCGAGCACCATTAATTACACGAATTCATACCTGAGTGATCTCAGAATGAAATTAACTTTGAAGACGATTAAACTTACACCAAATAAACATCGGCATGATTAAATCTTTGAAGCTTTTCCGCAACGGCTTCAAATTCTTCAATACGTCATAGACCAAGTGGGATCGTGACAAAATAAACAACTCCCTATGACATATTACAAACACAATTTTGTTCACGGAATTAAGTCAAAACAATACAAGGAGTCAATTGAAAATTTATGTCCTTACAATCCTTCCTAATGATCTAATGAAGAAGGGTATAATTTCAAACAAGATCTCTCATTATCATCTCCTTTTCAAATCTAGGGAGGTAAACAGTCGATGAATCTTTATTTAATTTTTTTGTAGGGATAAAGCATCGATGAGTTGAGTCTAATTATTAATGAATAGAGTTGTGATATTATAATACTACCATGGAACCCACACGATGCGCGGACGTTATATAAAATTTGGAAGAGATCAAAAATAGCTTTCTAAGCTGCAATATCTTCAACTAATGCAATATCAAAAATTGAACAGAGCCCAGTGAAAATTTCATCAATTACTCTTTATTTTATCTCAAAACTCACAATCTAAATATAACCTAAAAACAATAGGAAAAATGCTAAATATACAAATTCAACTTCTTTTCGTTTTTCATGGATTTTTTAAAAATATTTGATAACATTGTTTAAATAGAATGAAACAAATGAATAAAAATTTCTTATAGTTGAGGTCCTCAGAATAAAATTGCTTATAGCTTTTCATCAAATTAGACAATCAGGTCTCAAAGATTTCATGCCATCATAGGAGCCTCGACCATTAGTATTTGTTTTATAATATGACTAAAAAGTAGTTAAAAATTAAAAACAATGATATAAAAATATACAAAAATGAGAAGAAGATAAAATGGTAGAGGTTTCGGAAAAGAATATAGCTGGAACTTATTCACTGCAGCCCGGATGATAAAAAAGAGGCGAAGTGACTTAACAACCTACATTTAATATTTGCCCTTTTATACATAAAAATGTAAAATCATGAAAAAACCATCCATTCAAATCTTGAAGGGTTCTGTGAAGAGGCAACTTTAACAATCAATCACTAATCTAGAAAAAGTTAACCCACCCTTTACTTTACAAATGAAGGGAACCCATAACAAAATGCAAAACCTAGAGGAGTTAGTCCTTACGCATTGCTGCAACTAAATAGTAGAAAGTTTAGAATTAGGGTTAGATGGAAGGCGGTTAATTACTAATAACTCCTTCATCGAATGGGATATGATTAAGACAGTGTATTAGACGTGATTGAGACGAGGGGAAGAGAAAGTTGCATTTAAATGAAGAAAATTGTGGTACTGGTTGAGAATCTTGAGAAAGTAAATGGGATCGCATTTATTGTGGACATTTAAAACGGATCAGTGAATCGAGTGTCAAGAGTATCAAAGAAATATGAAAGGTCAAGAAGTAAATGAGCTACAATTAACTCTTGAAAACCAAAAAGCATTAAAGACTCATTATTAACCTCTAATACTACCGTAATAGAGGTATAATAAATAAGTATGTTTTCTTCATACAGAGAAATAGGGCAATGTGCGGCAAAATTATTACGATCGAGTCAAATAAATATTTTCATAAATAAATTAATAAATAATCTCATACTTGTATTTACCATCAGGATTATGATTGTTTAGGACAGAAATTTTAAATGAGAAAACAAAACTTAATTAGACTCTCAATGGTTGTTTTTTAAGGCAAATCTAGTCTAGATCACTTCTCAAAAAGTGGGAAGCATTTGTACAAAAATAAGAAATGTCTAAGATTGTAACAAAACTAGGTGAATCGCATGCTTTTAAGAAGTTTTGAACAAGTAGATTGTAATGAAGCTGTGTAAACCATGTGTTTTAAGGAGCAACACTTCAAGATAAACATGTCATTCTTCTTCATTTATCTTTATTTTATAGGGTGCGTGAGAAGGACCATTATAATCTACAAGGTCAACATAAGAATTTTATTTATATCCAAGATCAAGTAATAAAATTTCATTTTCATAACTACTTAATCTATATGATTAGATAAACGGTGGTACCCAGTGCACAAACTCCCGCTTAGGATCTGGGAGAGGCGGATGTCGATTGGCCTTACCCCCATATATGGATAGATGGCTACCATGTCTCGAACCCGAGACCAACCGTAGCTTGCGCGAGGGCACTTGCCATCACACCAAGGTACAACATCTAATCTATATGATTAGATATTAATCGAAAATTGCTCACACTCATCAAGCACGTCTTTGGCCCATAATTAAGTGTTTAAAATACCTAAGATTACCAGAAGAATTAACTTAAAGTATGTAAGTAAAAGAAAACTAAAAAAAATAAGGTTGCATCTAAAACCTTGAAATTCTTAAAATCTCACCTCTTAGCCAGCTTTGGACCTCCTTAAAGGCACTCATTATCAAAGAAATATGAGAAACCCTATTAAAAAACACAGAATAATCATCAAGCACTATAATAAACCAATTATTATAGCGAATATAAAAGGTACTAACATCTAAACGAGTGTTAGCCAAAAATTAGGAACTTCACCAAACAAAATATATTAGAGTCCTTTTGGTTCGGGGTGAAATATGCGATGAAATTTAAAATTGTGAAATGTTTATTGACATATTTGAAATTATAATCAAGGTTCTAAAAGGCGCGATGCGTGATCGATGCGTGGAGGTCAAGCATCAAGCATTAGAAGCATTGGCGCGCCTATGCGAAGCATATGCGTGAAAAGGAGTTTTGCCTTTTTTAAATATTTTGTAATTATATCCAGGCTTGTAAAATAATAAAAGCAGAAATATAAGCATAAATTACATAAAAACACATGATCATAAACATTGTTACGTTAACAAAAAACATATGTATACATTGCATATGTTAACAAAAAACATATGTATACACAATACACTGCATAAGAGGAGCATTGACTGCATAAAAAAAACGTATGTATACACTGCATAAGATAAGAGGAGAATATATGTATACACTGCATAAAAAAACATATGTATACACTGCATAAGAGGAAAACATAAGTTAACAGAATCAATATATGAAGAAAAACATATCTTAACAAAATCATTTCTTAAAAAAATATATACACTTTGTAAGTATATGTTAACTGAATCAATAATATACACAGAATCATTTTTGGATACCCTTTTTGTAAGTATGGGTATGTGAAAGTGGCTACTGAGTCAATAATATAACAGAATCAGTAATATACAGAGGCCGAAGGTTTTCAAAATCAATAATATTATAATATACACTGGTTTTCGGCTAAATAAAATAAGAATGACAACAAAATAAAATCTTAAACTTACTTGTTTAAGGTTTTCAGACGCCGGAGTTCATTTCTTTTGGGGTTTTAGTGCTTTTCGGAGAAGGTTTTTGGGGTTCTAGGGCTTCGAATTTTGTTTTCAGACAGAGTATACTTGGTTTCGGTAAAGGTTTTTGGGTTTTTCGGCGTGGGTAAGGAAGAGATCATTTTTGGTTTGTTTTGTTTTGGTTTTGTTTTGGATTGGTTTTTTGTCTTTAAGTTTGTTAAAAACAGAACGAGGCTTCTTTTTTTTATCGGGGCACCCTTTTTTTTAATATATCTCTTTTACTTGACTTAGAACAAGAGAAAAAAAATTAAAAAACAGTTAAAACGACGTAGTTTTACTTTTAAAAAAATCGCATTATGTGCGCATCACGCCCGTTGACTGCCTTAAAAATCGTTGACCCTACATATTTCGATGCATACCACTAATGCGCTGCGTTTCTAAAAGGCATCACGCATACGTGTGCATTTACGCCGCATATGCGTGCCTTTTAGAACACTGATTTTAATTGTGTTACTTTAAACAAAAATAGTTAACAAAATTTAACTCTAAATAGGTGAAAACATATTTCCCCATTTTACCTTTCAATGCAGTGAAAAATATTTTATCCCAACCCAAATGGACCGTTATAGTTAAAGGATCAATTGAATCTCTTTGTTGCTCAAAAATGTGCGTGATAGTTCAAATATTAGTTTAATGTTAAACCACCGGTGTGTCCAAGTCTTATCATCACGTGGTTCAAAGTCAAGGCTGATACCACGACGATACGACCGAGTTGACTAGGTCTCGGTACCCACTGATCTGATTTCGAGTTACGAGTTGACTTTTTGATTTTTGGTGTGAATTGACCCGATATAGGTAATTTCTCGGTAGTATCGGCCCATATCGCTGATATTACGGTAGAATCTGCCCATATTAGGGATATCGACCCATATCAGTAATATATCGACCAAGATGGTAGAAGTTACTAAGCATCGATCTCTCTATCTCAACGTCTAACTCACTCAATTGAGCCGTGATTTTGCTTATGTGTCACAATTGGAGCAATCGCTTTCAATTCGGTACATGATATATGATGTTTCGTGTCCCAAATCGAGTTTTTGGGTTAAATCTCTCATTTATTTTCTTGTAGTATTACTAAAGGGATTATCTCCCATTTAACGTTCTCTTTTGTATTTACTTAATTTGTATTAAAATATATCATTATTCATCTATCCTTTAAAGTGTATGATTATTTACATTATATATACCCTTATTTAGTAATAAGTCTATTATAACATTCACGAAGAGTATATTGCTAAATATATTCTGATTTAGACAATGTTATTCATACTAAATGATGATCAGTATAAACAATTAGACAATGTTATGCATACTAAATGGTGATTTTGTACTTGTCTAATTGATCCATATTATCATTCTTATTTTTCTAAACTAGTCCGTATTTTTTTCAAATTTTTTGAGTCCTCTAACTAGTATATAGTTGCGTATTGCCCGAAACTGATACCGATACCGATATCAAGTCAAAAATTGAGTATCCGAGTTATAGACCGATACCACGACTTTGAACTGTGCATCATATCGTGTATTGTATCATAAGATATGTATGTATTCGGCGACACTTACTTATGTATCGCTGATACTTACAAAAAACGATACATCCACCGATATAACCCGCTTTACCCTTGATAAGATACGATATGTTCGATACGTATCGTGTATTAACCGATATATTAGGGATGGTATCAGGAACGACACGAAAACACGACTCTGAATAAAGAGAAATTAGCCCGGAATTGACACAATTTTAGGGGTGGACAAAAAAAGGACTTACCCGAATGGACTAATTGGACCAAACTGCACCGAACCGAAAATAAAAGGCTATCTTGAAATCATTCTGGAAACCAGCCCAAAAAAGTTAAAACCAATTAAACTGGTTCGGTCCACGGTCCAATATATATATTTATGAGAACAATAAATAAAAACATTCATCAAAAATAAAATAAATAAAATAGTGTCAGAACAAAATTTTACCCGAATTGAACTGAAAAAAGTCAGAACAGAATTAATCGGTCCGATAACAATCAAAAAATTGAGGACCGAATATTCGGTCCAATCCAAAAAATAGGTAAAAACGCACCGGACCGGACCGTGCCCCACCCCTACACAATTTGTCATTTTCGTGTTGTGTTCGTGTCATATCTTTTGACAATAAGTCATGTCCTGTTCATCTCAATCGTTTTGTCGTATCAATCGTGTTTTATATGGATTATCATGCCTAATCTTGTTAGTCGTGTCATGCTCTATATGGATCATGATCGTGTCGAGCAAAAAAACACAAAGTCGCATCCAACAAAAAAAATTGTCGTGTCGTGTATGCCCGAAACTCAAACCAAAAACATGAATTATCAATGGCATCAATATTTACTATCTCCATTCAAATTAGTATAAACCACAGTTGGTCAACATTAGCTACTTAATTTAACCTTTTTTCAAAATTCATCACTCATTCATTATATACATTAAATCATGTTTGATTTCAATTTCGAACATTATACTGAAAAAAAAAGCCGATAACAAAGTAAATTGAAGCGTTGAACATATATTGAATTTACCTATGTGTGTAACTGGTTCAGCGTTGGCAAAAACGGTAATTGTTAAACCTGAATTCATTTGTAGGGTTTTGTTTTTGCTCACAATCGAGTTAGGGTTTGCACATCTTAACTACTATTCAACTTAAAGAGTTCCAAATGTATTTTTAAACTCTCACCAAAGAAAAGACCAAATGTATATGCATTTATGGAACATATGCCACTCTTTTAGTCGTGGAGAATTATTTTTTTATTTTTTTTATTTTTTATCTTCATTTTTCATAAAAAAATTTAAATATTAGAAAATGCATTCATACGATAGATAAAATTATTGTTTTCAAAATGTAGTTTATAGAAAAATCGGGAGTCAAATATAATTACACAAAGTTTAGGATTATAATGTAATTAAAGAAAGTTTAGGGTCGGAATGTAATTTATAGATAGTCAAAAGAGACAAAATAAAATTTATAGAAAATTCAGGGGCAAAAATATAATTCTAAAAAATTTCAAGGCGAAAATGTCATTTTTAGAAAACTAAGAGATTAGAATGTAATTTATGAAAATGTTAAGGATATAAATGTAAGTTATAAAAAATTCAGGGTTAAAATGTAATTTGGGGATATTGAAAATTGGTGAAAAACTTATGAAAGTTGTTTTTTAATTTCCTAGAAAATTAAAAAATTTGCAAAATTGTCTTTCGATTTTCAATTTTGGAAAAATATCAAACCTGAACATATTTTATAACTTTCTTTTTTTATTGAAAAAAATTGGAAAATTTTGTGGAAAACAACCTTGTTTTCCACAACTAAAGAGGGCTTTAGTTTTTTATGGTCATTTTGATTTAACTCTCAAATTTTAATGTATATACTTAACCCTTAATTTCCATAATCCTTAGACTTTGCCCCCAACACAAGGAGTAGGTCTAATTTGACATTATAAAAAGGGGACAAAGTCAAATAAATATTTAGACTATAATGCACAGTACTTTTATTATTATTTAATTTTTGTGTGACTAATATTATTAATTTAGTCCAAAATATATTAAATTGGATTTTAGTAAATATTAATTAGCGAGATAAATGATTATTATTTACTTGTGTGTGATAAATAAATAGTTATGTGATTTACTATATGTCGTGTATGAGTGAAAGCAACGGTTTATTATTATATGTCGATAGAGTGCACATCGGCGGGTCATTTTAATTTATGAGCGACGCATAAGTTATGCGAGCGGGAACCGTGCGTCGTGTAATACGCAAATCGTTGTTATCGGTTCGGCGACTCGATACAAATACCTAAACTACAACTACACTTGACAAGCAAGCACAACGGTAAGTCGGGTATCGTAAGAAATCCACAAAATTCCAAGTACTCTTTGGGAACCAAAGTTTATAAATATCAACTATATAGTAAGTTGGAATAAAATTAGAAAATAAAAGGAAAAAGAAAAGAAAAGGCAAAATATCAGCTGGAAATGGGGGATCGATCCCTTTGATCGATCGATCGATGATTGAAAACTAAGCCCACTGTCTCAGCTCGAAGGCCAATATCTGAAGGCTCGATTGATCGATTCTTTTGATCGATCGATCAATCAAGCAGGGCTGCTTCAAGCTGCTTGCTGTTTTGGTTTCTTTGTTTTTCTCTTCCGCTAAAAATCCCGCAACTTCTTCATACGGACTCGGAATCGCGCACCGTTCATGGCCACGTGATGTTTGCGAGGAGGGATACAACTTCTGTGAAGATGTTGGGCCAGGTACCCAAGTTGTGAATTGACCGAATTACCCTTGAACGTGCGATTGCGTACGGAAATTAGCCGGAATGCGTCCGAACATCACACTTAGCATCCAAATACCTATAAAAGCTCAATTAACCCCTGCAAAGCATGTTAATATAGAAATCTGAGGTTTTCTGGTTAACGAGCATAAATATAGGGAATAAGATACCTGAGGGGGCTAAAATGCGTAGGTTCGAGGGATGAAATACTCAATATTTATGTCGTATCAATAAGGTATGCATGTGTCGGGTTCGGTTAATGAGATGTTAGCGTATTTGGAATTAGGTGATTTGGATGACCTTTTCGAGTGCACCGGTGATTCGAGAATAGCGGTGGCAATTCGCGTATTTGGATCGTGTTTTAACCCGACCCGACACGACATGACAAAAAGATATTAAACACGAACACAATACGGCTTTGTATTTTTTTTAGGTGCCACGAACACAACCCATGAAAAACACGACATGACACGTTTAACACAAATTATAATTTTCCATCCAATTTAACACTAGAAACATGATTTTGACGAGAAACACGTTTGCCACAAGAAACACGAATTATAATTTCTCATCCAATTTTTGTTTTTGGGTCTATATCTAGAGCACTTTTAGGAAATGAATTATCAACAACAATTATAAAAAGTATTTAAATTATGCACAAAAATAATTTTACAGAATTCTGCACAAAAATAGGTGGGTAAACATTGAATGAGAAAACAAAATTCTGCACAAAAAAATTATGCATAACAATGAATTTTTGCATTAACAGTGAAACTGAATGTTGCTGCATAACAAAAAAAAAGTATATTATTTCATAATTATAAATTGTTATGCCATTCCAAAAAAAGAGGACAACTGTTATGCTATTATGAATTGTTATGCCATTCCAAAAAAGTCCATCATTTCATAACAGTGACATGAAAGACAAAAAAAGAATTATGCATATTAAATTCCAAAACAACAAAAAATATGAAATTCCAAAATAAAAGAGCAACTCTATAAAAATAACACTAACAATGATAGTCCAAAATAACAGCCAGTCCTATATGTTGCAAATCAACCTATTCCCTCCTCAACCCTGCAAAATTATAAAACATACAGAAAGTTAATATGCATCACACTTATTATTATGTCAAAAAATAGAGAGAGTGGCCAAACTATTAAAAATAATGATATCTACCTCGGCTTAATTATTGGACGGATTCTTCTCTCTTTTTCGGTCAACTTGAATGATATCCTTAGTTATCTCATGTAAACTGAACTCCTCGTCACCTACAAGGTAAAAAGGAAAAGAAAAAAAAAATCAACAACTTGCTATTATTAAATTTCAGAAAGTTATAACTCAAATTATATACCTTTCACTCCAAACAACCAATCACAACTACAAATCAAAACCTCCACCGTATCAGCTTTTAATGCACTCTGGTATTGGTCAAGCACGTGACCTCCATTACTAAATGCTGACTCCGACGCTACGATAGAAATCGAAATGCTCAAAATGTCACGGGACATACAGGCAAGGTCTGGATAACGGTATTGATGGGCTATCCAAAAAGTAAGCGCACACCATTATGTGACGGTGGCATAAATTGAAAAATGAGAATCCTTTTTTGTAATTTCCACTATTTACCAATGAAATTCAAAGTGACGCAAAAAAATTATTCCGTGTTTATGGAGGACCATAAATCAGAGTTCAAATAAACTCTACCAGGAGCAATCTCAAGCATTTTTTTAAGTTTTGTCTTCTCTCTCTTATGCATTTTTAGCACATCAGCTTTCGCAATATTTTTAGAGATGGTAACTACATTGTAATACCCCGTATTTTCGAAGATTTAAATAATTATGTGATTTATTATTATTGTGGGATTAATTAAATTAAAATGTGAGAATTAATTATTAATCCGGATAAAATTTAAATATTTACTAGCGTGACGAGAAGTTAGTAATTATTAATATTACTGTGAGAATAAGTAACATGGAATGGCGATTTTATATAAATTGTCGTGAGAGAGAAATACGACAGTTTGGTATATTAAGTCGGGGACGCGCATGTGAGTCGTGTCAGGACTAATTAAGTGGAATAAAAAGGTAAATTATTTTAATTAACTCGTATGATCATTTTGAGTGCGCCGTTGAGTCCAAAGGGGTCAATATAGTCAAAAAACTCTACCCGGTATATTAAGTCGGCACCCGGTAGGGGTAGTTTTGCAATTTGGATTTTTAGAGAATTATATGGAAGAAAATTGGAGAAATGTTATATTAACTAATTGGGGACAATTAAGGTTAGGATATACAAAAAAACACGCGTTTTGTGTCACGGTCATTGACCTTGACACGACCGTGACAAAGACTTGTCACGGTCTTTGACCGTGACAAGTCCGTGGCAAGTAAATTTGTCACGGTCGTGTCACGGTCAATGAACGTGACAAGTCGTGTCACGATCAAAGACCTTGACACGACCGTGACAATGTTCGCAGCAAAAACCCTATCCCCCTTCTTTTTTCCCTCCCACGCCGTTCCCTCCATCTCTCTCTCTCTCTCTCGACGCTGCTCTCTCTCTCTCTCTCTCTCTCTACTTTCAGGTCCATTTTATCTCTCTCTCTCTCTCTTCCATTTATATATATATTTGTGTGTATATTTATGTGTGTATGTGTGTGCGTGGAGGGGGGCAGGCGGTGGGGGGTGGGGCGGGGTGGGGCAGGGTGGTGGAGGGGGGCAGGGGGTGGGGCAGGGTGGGGCGGGGTGGGGCAGGGTGGGGGAGGGGTTGGTGGAGGGTGGGGTGGGGTGTGTGTGTGTGTGTGTGTGGTGGTGTGTGGTGGGGGAGGGGGTGGGGTGGGGTGTGTGTGTGTGTGTGTGTGTGTGGTGGTGTGTGGTGGGGGAGGGGGTGGATGAGGGGTGGGGCAGGGGGTGGGGTGGGGCAGGGTGTGTGTGTGTGTGGTGGTGGTGTGGGGTGGGGTGGGGTGTGTGTGTGTGTGGTGGTGGTGTGTGGTGGGGGAGGGGGTGTGGTGGGGTGGGGTGGGGTGTGTGTGTGTGTGTGTGGTGGGGGAGGGGGTGGTGGAGGGGTGGGGTGGGGTGTGTGTGTGTGTGTGTGGTGGTGTGTGGTGGGGGAGGGGGTGGTGGAGGGGGGCAGGGGGTGGTGGAGGACGAAAATTATTGTTGTAGCACTAAGAGAATATATGAAAATGAATTGAAACTATGAAATTGTTATGGAATATAATAAATTTGGAACTATTGTCTTTTCAACCATCCAATAAAAGTTTTCCTTCATGGAATGTTAGAATTGTTTCTAGGATAATAATCCTACTATAAGATAATTGCTCAAAATAAATATTAAATAATAATTACTAAGATATCAATTCAAAAGAAATGAAATAAAATATCAAATAAATTATCATCCACCTCATAGACATTCCCTACCAATCATTTTAAGATAATTTTTTCCTTATAAAGATAAATACCTTTGATTGCAAAGCATGCACTTGTATTATTATTATTATACAACATGTATTATTTCGACGTGTAATTCTAAAATCTCACCTAGTTTTGTATACTATTTTTAAAATCATACTATCAATTCACGAGACACTAAACAAGAAAGAGGGCATATTAATTTGGAAATGCTTGTTTTTCTTTTAGAGATCCGTGTCGTCAAAACTTGGTGTTAGATACTTGCGTGGTTTTACCTAACTTGAATGAATTAATAAATGTTTCAGTAAAGGTTGAAGTGGACAAAAAACGTGTGAATTGATTAATATCCATAATGTAAATAAAAGGTAAAGTAAGTGTGTAAATGGGTGGTTGAGCAAGCTAAGAGGTCTAACCCATATTTAATACATAGGTGTGTTATGAAAGGTTTTCAAAGGGTAATTAAGTATTTTCAAATAATGACCCCGAAACATAGAAATTCAATCTCAAGCAATTTAATTTCAATCTCTACAAATTTATGCATGTATTCAAGGGATTTATGAAGGATTAATATTAAAATTCAATTCCTATACATAATCTAAAAATTATATGTGTGTGTGCGTGTGCGTAGGTGTGCGTGTGTGTGTGGCGGGGGGAGGGGGCAGGGGTGGGGCACCCATTTAATAACTCTTTAAATATTTGGAAAAAACATAATATTACAAAATTGAAATGAAATGGTATTGACGGAACTTACACATACGTTATAATATAGACGGAACATTTTTTTATCTGTACTAATAACATTTTTTTTATCTGTACTAATAACATTTTTTTACAGCAAAAATGTCTCCTTCAGATGTTAGGGCGAAGATGATGATGCTGTTTATGATGATGTCGTCATCTGGGTTCGGTGGTAGCGGAGGCGACGAGGGCTCCTCCGCCCCTAGGCTCCCCAAATATGGAAAATTTGGGATTACCGTCGAAAACAAGTCGGAGTTTTTTGCGAGATCCCTCGAGCTGCTAAAGACGGTCATCGGCCCGGGGTTTATGAGTTGGAAGGAGGTGCCGTATGAGCTCAAGTTAGCTGTTTGGGCGGCACTACAGGTAATATTTATATGAATATTTCAATTTCAATTTCAATTTATATTTATATTTATATTTATATTTATATTTATATTTATATTTATATTTATATTTATATTTATATTTATATTTATATTTATATTTATATTTATATTTATATTTATATTTATATTTATTCGCAACTAACATTGTATTTGTTGGACAGGAACAATTCAACTTGGATCCAAAGCTACGCGATTCCGTCTTTGAGCAGTTGAGGGAGCAACACAAGACGTGGAAAAAAAATATGCGGACACGGTACTTTGGAAAAACACGAGAGACCATTTTACAATGGCGCGGATCCGTCCCGCCCAAGGAGCCGATCTCATTGGCACAATGGCAAAAGTTCATTGACAATGAGCTCGAGGATCGACAATTGGCATCTCGCCAATCGGGGAGGGAAAATCGGGCTAAAAAGACGGACGTGCACTACTCCGGCCGGACCTCTTACGCTGAGGTGGAGCATAGGATGAAGGTAATATTTAATTTATCTATAACTACAGAAATATATTATTGGATATTATTTTACTTTGCGGGGCCGATACTAATTTTACTTTACTTTATTTTATTTTAGGGGGTAGGGAGTGGGCCAGGGGGTTCGATACTTATGTGGCTATTCGGACGAAGAAGGGGAAGGACAAGGAGGTGTCCCCGAGTGTCGCGGCCACGATTGTAAGTAATCCGACAGTTTAATTATTGTTAATTACGTTATAATTTTTTAGTTTACTTATTTTACTAATCATGTGCTTTTTGTCGTTTCAGGCAAAGCTTAAGGAAGTGCATGAGTCGCAGTATGATGCCGACAAGGCATCTTTGTCCACAGACGCACTCAGCCAAGTGCTTGGCTCTGATCGCAAGGGGAGGACAAGGGGAGTGAGCTCGCGGGTGGCCAAATCTAGGATCATCGGATTGGAGACGAGCGACACCGGGTTGGCTCGAACGGTGGATTCACACGACGCGAAGCTGTCCCGTTTGGAGGCGACGGTCCAAGATATGTACGCATTCATGAAGCGTACGTTGGGTGGAGACCGTAAAGAGAAAGGTAAAGGGAAAGGGAAGGAGAAGGCGGTGGAGGAGGAGGTGCGAGAGGACGAGGAGGTGCGGGAGGACGAGGCGCAGGATGACGAGGATGTGGACCTCGCTGCTTCATCACCGACACGTTCGTACTTCGACGATCCACTTCCCTATTTGACGCCCTCCAACAGACCATTATCGACAATTGGTTGGCCGAGCGTGTTCATATTGGACATATTTGATGGCCAGCGGATAGGGCGGCGGTTGAGGGACCCGAACATCGTCGAGGGTGGAATAGTCCATGGACGTGTGCTTCAAGAGATGGAGTCCAGGGTGCTCGTCACGCATGTCATACCCGGGAAGGAGAACTCCCTATTGTGGTTGCGCGAACAATGCGGCACGACGTATATTAGTGGGTGCGTCAATTCGTATGTCGTGTGGCCTACTCACCTCCTCAGTTTTATCTAAGACATGTAGTAACATTATTTTTAAGTTTGTCCATTTTAGTTATATTTGGATTATATCGTCGTGTATATTATTTTTACTTTGAAGATTTGGATTATACTGTCATGAATATATATTTGCATCATCTTTAGTTTGTGTTGGATATATGATGTTTGGAACAGGTACAACGTTGCTATAACAGGTACAAATATACTGCTGGGCAGTGGCGGTGGCCATACTGCCCAGCAGATTTTTTTTAAATTCTGCCCAGAATTGTCACGGTCATTGACCGTGACAAGCCCGTGACAAATGTTGTCAAGGACTTGTCACGGTCATTGACCGTGACAATTTTTTTAAAAAGGGTCACGGCTTTGTCACGGTTTAAAACTATGACAAACGTGTCAAGGTCAATGACCGTGGCACGACCGTGACACAAAACGCGAGTTTTGTGTCAAGGTCAATGACCGTGACACGACCGTGACAAAAAAAGTTGTCTCGCCTCGAAATGTCACGGTCATTGACCTTGACAAGGTGAATTTGTCAAGGTCAATGACCTTGACAAATGGGCAGATTTGGTGTAGTGCTAGGATAGTCAATTTATACCACCTTGTACAACCACCACCACCATCACCATCATGTAGATTTGAACACGAGGAGCGCATCCATACCAACAACAGTAACGGATCAGACCTTCAAAATTAAGGCAAGTGTTTATTGCTTGCTTTCTTTAGTGATAATTGTGTTCATGTTAGTCTAGGTTAATAAACCATTGTTATGAAAGTTAATTTGAGTGAAATTGGAGAACTATATCATAACCTAGGGCTGATTTGATAAGAATTTGAATCCCATATGTAGATAAGATGATGCCTACAAAATTATGTTAATTTCTATAAACAAATTTAGGTTTAATTTAGAAGTTATGCATATCAATGTAAGAACTAGGGTTCTTGATGGTAAATTGGGGATTTCGAATTATATGGATGATTTAATGATTCTCGGTTGTTAGAATTCATTTACAAATGTTATGATTCGATTTGAGACTGATCGATTTGAGTTTGGATGATATTTAAAAGGTTTTAGGGTAAAAAATGGTGAAAAACGAGGCTGTCTAAGGTTGAAGACGAAACAGCCCAGGTCGCGAGATGTCGCGTGAAGTCGAGCGAAGGGTATCATTCGAGCTAGATCAGTATCTCGCTCGAAGTCTTTCGAGCGAGATAGGGTTATCGCATGAAGTCGTTCAAGCGACACGTGGAATTCGTTCGAGCGAGATTCTCTTCTGGTTCGAGCGAGATTTCTATGTTTTAGGGAATTTTCTATTTTGCCCCTATTTTAGTAAACGGTTAATTTGAGTGAGGAAAACTAGTGTCCGATGAACCCAGAATAGTGCAGAATTATTGGGAGTTATTTATATGTAATGATTTAAACATTAGGGATGGTGAGTTTACCTTGAAGATTACGAGAGAGATAATCGTAATTGTAAATGCGTCGAGAGTATTAAGTGATAAATACTTAGGATATTAGTTCTAACGATGTGGAACTTATAAGAATAAAAATTAGTGGTTACGTTTGGGACTTCTTATGATTATGCATTAAGGGTTTTCGGGTGACATACTATCCTTATATATATTACGAGAGAGGGAATATAGTAATTTAAAATACGTTGATAGTATTTAGTGATGGTAATACTACGTATGGAATATGACATTTGGTCTGTGTGTATACCGTTTGATTTGATGGGTTGTGTGTATACCTATATTTGATATATTTTGTGTATGACATACCTAGCTACTTGCTATCGCGGGGAGTTGTGTAGAGACGGTCTTATCCTGAGTGCCTTCGGGGGGATATTTGACTTGTATCTCAGAACATAGGACTGTGAAGACTTATTTGTGAGTTGATAAGTCAGCTGACTATGGGAGTGTAGGTATGTGCGTGACCCATAGGTATGTGAACTATGTTCGCCGCCAATATGTGTGATTTGTTTATATGGTTCGTGGGAGATTTTCGAATCGATAGTCCTTGTTTGAGTACGAGATGTACCCGGACATGATAGCAGAGTATGCAATGCACTACAAGTGTATCCTTGGGGTGCTGTGTTAGTATATATATATATATATATATATATATATATATATATATATATATATATATATATATATATATATATATATATATATATATATATATATATATGTATACTTGTGTTATACTTACAATGCGATAATTGTAGGCTATTAAGATTGTGTCCATACATATATATATGTATGCTTGTGGTATATCTACAATGGAATAATTGCAGAATATGAAGGTAGTGAAACCTTCTATAACGTAAATAGTGAATACTTTACTTTAGTGTGATAAAACTTATTTAAATGATAAATGTTGAGATCAAATACGAAATATTACTAAGAGGGGTAAATAGAAGGATAAGCCTTTTCCTAGTTAGAAGTGTGTCAGATGGCTAGGATTGATTAGATGTGCGTTAGGCGTGCACACTAGTTGAGAAGTGAGAATCTCATGTGAGAGTTCGAACTAACATGCATATAATAGTTGCTTTAATGCAGTTTTAAATAATTCCTAATAAATCTTTTTAAAACATTGGGCTCTGACCCGTCTTTTGCATCTCTTCTCTCTTTTGCTATATATATATGTATTAATATAGGTGTCCAGCCACAGGGACACCGATTCTAGATACTTGTATGGTTTGTCAAGCTGCAGCTATTGTGGAAGTTGTGGGTCATTGAGATTAAACGCTTCTCTCGTTTCATTCATTTTCTAGTTCAGATACTTCAGTTCGGGCATGTGTCGCCCATTCTCATTAGTGGGGTTGTACTCAGTTTCCCTTGTCGTTCTTTTCAATTGGATTGAGTATTTATTATGGTTTGGTTTGTGACTTTGAACTGGAAGGTTTTATCCAGTCTTAATTATTCAGTATCTGTTTAAGTCATTATTCATCTCTTGTGTATGGTTTATAATCATATGTTCAGAAATTAAATGAATTAATTGGTTTCAAGTTTAATTGGAAAATGTTTTTACACTATCTTAATTAAATGTTAGGTAATTAATTGGATTTAAGTTTTCGACAATGATGATAAGAATGAACCAACCGAACATTCTGTTATAAATTTATAAAGGACTGATTACCCGATATTTAATTGGGTGGGGTGTCACAGGTGGTATCAGAGCATCAGGTTCTAGAATCCTTTTGGATCTTTATGGCGTACTACGTTTCATTTTAGCATTCTTTGATGTAGAGCCTTATTCTAGGATTGTTGTATTCCACTGCGTATGCAATTTACGCTCTCCTGCGATTTATTTTAGTGAATTCAATTCATATGCAAGAGTGATTGGACTTCGTACTCCGAACAATATAGGACGACCAATGAAGGCCGTTAGCGGGACTACAGGAGGGGGAAAAATTGAAAGTTGTGAAGCATTAGGGGAACGGTGATCGTGATAGAAGTCACCAACAGTAATATCTAAGTGTGATGGGCCAATGGAGGGAGCTAATCCAAAGGAAATAATGTAAAGTAAAGTGCAGTAACACTCAGAATTTTAAATTCAGAAGAAATTTTTCTAGCTCAGAGAAATGGCAAGAAGTAATAATAGAAAATCAAATTGAGATATTGGGTGCAGGTTGACCGTTTAATCTTCCACCAGTTAGTCGGGTAAGGACCGACCGTAAAGGATGAGTTAACTTAGTAAGCGAACTTCGTAACCGAAGTAGGAGTCACGGAAGATAAAAAGGGTCCGTAAGTTTAAATGGACTCATGGGAGGAATGCCCTAGCATGAATAGGAGGTGCGACTAAGGTGACTAGTGTCAATGATGTTAAAGTGTATGTTTATTAGAATATGTCAACGCCCAGAATAAAGGGAGACAGTAGAGTTGTGATACCTAGCCGAAGGGCAAGGTTGAATTCAATAGTATTAGTAGAATATCACCAGAACGTATACCCAGTGGGGGAAACCTATTTAAATGATATGATTAAATCTTAAAGAAATGATGATGGATTCAGTTAAAGACTAGTGGGTCGACCATGTGTTCCATATGCCCTGTAGAGCGCAAGGAAAAATGAAAATAACATCTGAGAGTTAAGATTGTCAGGTCCGAGAGAAGGATATCCCAATAAGGCCAGGATGATCAGTGAAAGGGAAATTACCTTGTATGTAGAGATAAGGGTTACCAGTATTGAATGTGATCACTTGAAAAGTGAAATTGATAGTATCAAGAGTAATAAACTGTGCTTGTAAGGCATACCAGTTGGAGAAGTAAAATGTCCAGTGTAGGAATCGGGTCAAGAGAATTGGGCCCAGGAACTAATAACCCGAGAGTAACGGGTCTAGTCAGGACCAATGTAGTCCTCAGTAACTGTAGCATATCGTATTTCAGGGTCGACGGGGCCCAGGAAATCAAGGGAAGGCCAGTAAGGCCATAATTGAGGCCTAGAGATATGGGGCCAATGTATTGTTGTCGGTAGGGTGGGCCATAAAACAGAATAATTTATCCACCAAAAAGGAAGGAAAAATCTAATGAAAGGAATCCTAAAGGTATAAAGATTATAGATAATTATGGGTCGCAAAATGTGTGTACGGGGACCCTACAATCAGGATAGACTGGTGGAGCTTTGTTTCATCCTTGTGAATAAATGATGAGTTCAAGTGATGTGGGTGTGTCACAACATATGTTAATAGTTAACACTAAGAATTTGAGTGTGCATTCGATTTAGTCGCTGGCGACAACAAGCTTATTATGTAAATGACTACCATTTGGTAGCGAGATTTTTGTGCCACCTGCAGGGAGGAGCAAGGGTGGACACTAAGAGAAATTTGTATATGGTATTATGTAACGATTCATGCTCCTTTGAGCGTTACGATAGTAGAGCATATTCTGATTATGTTGTACAGTTACTGGTTACCGAGGGTTTGAACGGTAGTAAATTGTGTGATAAAACTATCGTACTAAAAAATTTAAATTTTAAATATATGGTTTTAGCGAGGCATCACCTGAAAAATGGATGAGCCTACATATGTGTTGTATTGTATTATAGACTTCAGTGAGTATGTTGTCTTACTATGTTGATCCGGATTAGCAGGGATGTTCTACTGATGTGATTCAGGGTATATTGACTTATTATAGAGAGGAGATATATAGCTCCTTAATTATATAGCGCTAATAACTTGTGATCGGGAGAGCGCCGCATTGTATGTCGTCTTTAGTTACATGAAAGTAGACGAGTAGATTTTTATGTTCGTAGATGGGAATTCAGGGATATATAACAGATCTCGACGACCAGCAGTGTTAGGTAGTAATGTATCGGGGGGTCCTTATTTGGATTTCGCTTTGCGAGACATCCCACGCATGAAACTTAGCCAACATTGGAAGATGGCAGAAGTTTGCCGTTAGTACATGGATTTAATACCGTAGTGATTGCAATATTCGTAGTTATAGGTGTGAATTAATGGTTATATTACAAATCAAGGCCGATAGAGTCGTATAAGATTAATATGTGATAATGTTACCAATCGTTGACACCACGAGCAAACTGGTGGGACAACCTAAGATATGATTAGGTGGAAAAGGTAGGGTGACTGAGTAGGACCTTACCATATAATCATGCCAAGTATGTGGGGAATAATTTGTTATTTGTATACAACGTCTAGTATGGTGGTGCTGTAATGCACAAACATAGGGTGTATGGGCGCCCTAGATAGTTAAATTATAGTATTTTCCATAATTGAGAATTGTGGCAAAATGTGTATTGTGAGAGGTAGCTGAATGTAGAAGTGTGTGACTTCAGAACTTAGCTGTTTGATGGGTTAGGGCAGTTAGGACTGTTAATTCCCATATTTTCCATGAGGATAGTATGGGAAGAATCCGATAAAGTTTAACTCGGGAAAGTTGAAACTTACTTGATAGGACATGGAGAGAGCATGTTTCATGAGAATCTGAAGCTTAGAGAGAGGGGGAAGGACTTACAACATGCAGTGATGACACTGCCACCTGAGCCATAAATATGGATGTGGTTATAAGAAAGGTAAAATTCATAATGACATAAAGTCGTAGTAGTGATGACATAAGCAAAGCAAGACATTATTGAGCTCCAATTGGAAGTGTACCGTCAGGAAATAATAGAGTTCCTTCAGCATTAGGATTTCCTTGGTAGTAATGGGAGAGTGAATCCTTGAACCATTACAGAGTTAATTACTTCGCAATGGGATCACGACCCTATATGGGTGAAAGTGGGTCGGGTAATTAAAGTAGCTCACGTTATGCCAAGTTAGGACAAATCATAACGTGTAATAGTAAACCTCAACCATTATTCCTGGGGTAGTAAGGTCATATGGGGTATAATTAGAGTTTTTGTCCGATAGAGTCAAGAGAGTTATGACTTGATTATTGGGAAGAGTTTCTGGGAGGCCATGAATATCGAGATGCAAACGTATCCGGCCTAACACACTCACAGGCAAACGGGCGGATTGAGAGTTCTAGTTACACATTGCAAGGAATTTTCTATTTCAAATTATGGGAAGGTTTAGTGTAATATCTTCCACTGGTGGAGTTAGTGTAAGACTACTCCCCTCAGCTCATTATCGATAGGATTCCATTTTAGGCGTTATATATCAATCCTTGTCATCCTTGTGCTTATTGGATAGAGGGGAGGACAATAATCTACTAGGTCTAGAGTAAATTTAGGGCCTGTTAACCAGGATGGAAATGATTGGGAGTCGCATTATTGCATGTTGGAATGAGGGAATTGGTACCGAGTGATGTGGGATCTTTTCCTATTATTGTTAAGTTTGAGCCAGTAGCATACATGCTTGGATTCCATAGTCCCTTGCGGAGGAAGTATGGCGAAAATGTGTTAACATTTATAGTATATATTGTGTGTAAAGTATATACCGTACAAGCAAGAATAAACTATTGATGAAACATAGTAGTAAGACAAATTCATATATATCTAAATACTGATAATCTACAAGTGCGAGTAGTAGGAGGCTAGTTAGTAATTATCAAAAAAAAAATTAAGAGGTGAAACTTAAATGGTAAAACTTGGAGAATAATTATAACATCAGTGAGGTGTTCATTATTAAGGGTATTCGGTAATGTAATGTATGGGTGGTACTGCGTAGATTACATGAGATGTGAGGTTAATACACGGAGTTGTCCTTACCAGAAATGCCTTATTCTCTTAATTTTGGGATGAAATTTCGTTATTAGGAGGCAAGTATGTAATACCTCGTATTTTTGAAGATTTAAATAATTATGTGATTTATTATTATTATTGTGGGATTAATTAAATTAAAATATGAGAATTAATTATTAATCCGAATTAAGTTTGAATATTTACTAGCGTGACGAGAAGTTAGTAATTATTAATATTAATGTGAGAATAAGTAATATGGAATGACGATTTTATATAACTTGTCGTGATAGAGAAATACAACAGTTTGGTATATTAAGTCAGGGACGCGCATGTGAGTCGTGTCAGGACTAATTAAGTGGAATTAAAAAGTAAATTGTTTTAAGTAACTCATATGATTATTTTGAGTGCACTGTTGAGTTAGGAGGGGTCAAGATAGTCAGAAAACTCTACCCAGGTATTTTATTTGGATTCCGGGATATTTTTAGGCCAAGTCAGCACCCGGTAGGGGTAGTTTTGTAATTTGGATTTTTAGAGAAATTATATGGATGAAAATTGGAGAAATATTATATCAGCTAATTGGGGACAATTAGGGTTATGATATACCAAAATCAAGAAAGATCCACAGTGGGTGAGGGAGAGCAAATTCCAAAAGAGGAGAGTCAATTTACACCATCTTAGACAACCACCACCACCATCGTGTAAATTGAAACGCGAGGAGTGCATCCATATTAACAACACCAACGGATCAGACCTTCGAAATCGAGGAAAGTGTTTATTGCTTGATTTCTTTAGCGATAATTGTGTTCATGTTAGTCTAGGTTAATAAACCATTGATATGAAAGTTAATTTGGGTGAAATTGGCGAACTATATCATAACCTAGGGCTAATTTGATAAGAATTTGAATCCCATATGTAGATACGATTATGCCTACGAAATTATGCTAATTTCTATAAATAAATTTGGGTTTAACTTAGAAGTTATGCATATCAATGTAAGAACTAGGGTTCTTGATGATAAATTGGGGATTTCAAATTATATGGATGATTTAATGATTCTAGGTTGTTAGAATTCATTCACAAATGTTAGAATTTGATTTGGGACTCATTGATTCGAGTTTGGGATTATATTTTAGAGGTTTTAGGGTTGAAAAATGGTGAAAAATGAGGTTGTCTAAGGTTGAAGACGAAACAGCCCAGGTCGTGAGATGTCGTGCGAAGGGTATCGTTCGAGCGAGATTAGTATCTCTCACGAAGTTGTTCGAGCGAGATAGGGTTGTCACTCAGAGTCGTTCGAGCGACACGTGGAAGTCGTTCGAGTGATATGCTCTTCTGGTTCGAGCGAGATTTTTATTTTTTAGGGAATTTCCTATTTTGCCCCTATTTTAGTAAACGGTTAATTTGAGTGAGGAAAACCAGTGTCCGATGAACCCAAAATAGTGCAGAATTATTAGGAGTTGTTTAGATGTAATGATTTAAACATTAGGGATGGTGAGTTTACCTTGAAGATTACGAGAGGGAGAGAGAGAGAGAGAGAGAGAGAGAGAGAGAGAGAGAGAGAGATAATATTAATTGTAAATGCGTCGAGAGTATTAAATGATAAATACTTACGATATTAGTTCTAATGATATGGAACTTATAAGAATAAAAATTAGTGGTTACATTTGGGACTTCTTATTATTTTGTATTAAGGGTTTTCGGGTGACATACTATCCTTATATATATTACGAGAGAGGGAATATCGTAATTTAAAATGCGTTGATAGTATTTAGTGATGGTAATACTACGTATGGAATATGACATTTGGTTTATGTGTATACCATTTGATTTCATGGGTTGTGTGTATACCTATATTTGATATATTTTGTGTATGACATACCTAGCTACTTGCTATCGCGGGGAGTTGTGTAGAGACGGTCTTATCCTGAGTGACCTTCAGGGGGATATTTGACTTGTATATCATAACATAGGATTGTGAAGACTTATTTGTGAGTTGATAAGTCAGCTGACTATGGGAGCGTAGGTATGTGCGTGACCCGTAGGTATGTGAACTATGTTCGGTGCCAATATGTGTGATTTGTTTATATGGTTCGTGGGAGATTTCCGAACAGATAGTCCTTGTTTGAGTACGAGATGAACCGCGACATGATAACAGAGTATGCAATGCACTACAGGTGCATCCTTGGGGTGCTGTGTTAGTGTATATATATATATATATATATATATATATATATATATATATATATATATATATATATATATATATATATATATATGTATACTTGTGTTGTACTTACAATGAGATACTTATAGGATATTAAGATTGTGCTAATACACACACACACACACACACACATATATATATATATATATATATATATATATATATATATATATATAATAGTGAGGGATACATATATGTGTGCTTGTGGTATATCTACAATGGAATAATTGCAGAGTATTAAGGTAGTGAAACCTTCTATAACGTAAATAGTGAATACTTGACTTTAGTGTGATAACACTTATTTAAATGATAAATGTTGAGATCAAATACGGAATACTACTACGAGGGGTAAATAGAAGGATCAGCCTTTTCCTAGTTAGAAGTGTGTCAGATGGCTAGGATGGATTAGATGTGCGTTAGGCGTGCACACTAGTTGAAATGTGAGAATATCATGTGAGACTTCGAACTAACATGCATATAATACTTAAATACTTGCTAAAAAAGCTTTTTAAAAGATCGAGCTTAGACCCGTCTCTTACATCTCTTGTCTCTTTTGCTTTATATATATATATATATATATATATATATTAGTACAGGTGCCCAGCCACAGGGACACCGGTTCTAGATACTTGGATGGTTTGCCGAGCTGCAGCTGTTGTGGAAGTTGCGGGTCATTGAGATTAGACGCTTTTCTCATTTCATTCAGTTCGTACTTCAGATATTTCAGTTCGGGCATGTGTCGCCCATTATCATTAGCGGGGTTGTACTCAGTTTCCCTTGTAGTTCTTTTCAGTTGGATTGAGTATTTATTATGGTTTGGTTTGTGACGTTGAACTGAAAGGTTTTATCCAGACTTAATTATTTAGTATTTGTTTCGGTCAGTATTAATTTCTTGTGTATGGTTTATAATCATATGTTCAGAAATTAAATGAATTAATTGGTTTCAAGTTTAATTGCAAAATGTTTTGACACTAGCTTAATTAAATATTAGTTAATTAATAGGATTTAAGTTTTCGACAGTGATGCTAAGAATGAACCAACCGAACATTCTGTTATAAATTTTATAAAGGACTGATCACCCAATATTTAATTGGGCGGGGGGTCACATACATCTTCATACATATATTGAAAAATTGCTCTAATGCCCTCATACTCAACAAATTGAAAAGGTAGGTCATACAGAATAATGGCCTCGCTAATTAGTTCACAAAATCTTTCAGCATTAAATTTAGTGGAGCACACTGTCAAACCCTTTCTTGGGATTCATAACTAATTGACCAATATCAGTCCTATCCTTCCTTGGACACCTACTTATATGTTTTTTCAAACTTCCAGCTCATGTCTTAGTTTCACATATATAACATTTTTCACACTTTTTACACTTGCCCCCCCCCCCCCCAAAAAAAAAATCATTCCCAATTAGAAGCAAATAAAAAAACTGTCGTGCCTCAGACCAACGCTCTCTTTGACGTTTGATTTCATGCTCCTCTTGTGCTTCAATTTTCACCTCAACCTTAACTGCATTTTCATTGTCATCTTCGCATGAGTTGTCTTCTCCGCTCTCCTCTGTCTGAAATACCATATATACAATGTTAAAAGAAAACACAATGTTAAAAAAAATTGCAATATATATAGTATCTCGGTGTTCAAAAGAAAAAATAAACTGTCAAAAAAATAAATCGAAATATACTGTGTTTAAAAAAATACACCGTCAATATATACACTATCGCAATATATATAGTATCTCAATGTTCAAAAGAAAACACTTCATATATACAGCGTTCAAAAAAATATATGGTGTCAAAAATTAATACGAGAAAATAAATAGATCGAAATAAATACAATAAAAATATACACTCTAAACAAATCAACAAGATTTGTAACATTTTCATCCAGATCGACATAAATAAATCATTTGTTGGGTCAATATAATTTTCATCCAAATCGAAATAAATAAATCATTTGTTATGTCATTTTCATTTAATCCAGATCAAAATAACTAAAAACAAATAAATATGAGATCGTTACCTCGTGGTTTCATCCAGATTGGGTTCAATATCAGCGAGATGTGTTGTGTTAAAGATGAATTTAGCTTTCTTCTTCACATTCATGGTGTTCGAACATTTTTTTACTTTCATCTTCGTCGGGAAATGGAGATCGAGAGAGTGGAGGGATAAAATATGAGATTATAGGGATGAAAGAATGAAGTTGGATGGAGAGGGAGGGGGAGATATATGGAGTGTGAGGCCAAACACGAGGAATATGAGGAAAGGGTTTTCATTTGTTTAAAGTGGGAATTAGGTCTTCATTTGTTTAGAGTTAGATGAATTGAAATGGTGACAAATGGAAAAAATGAAGGGTCTGGATTAAAGTGAAATGTGCAAGTGGGTACCGTATTATGGGATAGATGGGATATCAATTGGGTATTCATGCTAAAATCGTGGCATTTGTGTATTTAATTTTGTTTTAATTTGGTTGTGTTTTCATGGAAATTGGGCCGGATTTTGTGTCAATTTCATGTTTAATTTTTTGACACAAACACGTCACGACTTCGTGTCCAAAAACACGAACACAATAAGTCGTGTCCATTTTGGTTCAATTTCGTGTCGTATCGTGTCGTGTCGTGTTATCGTACTGTGCCTAAAATTGCCACCCCTTTCCAGGAAGGGTCTAAATAGCCCGGAATACGTACATGGTTGTAATGTTTGGGTTCCAGAGGATTTTTAAACATAATGGGACCCGTATAAGGGTAGGAGGGTCATTTTACACTTAGAGCTTAAAAGAAAAATGGAATTATATCTTAAGAGGTTGGTAAGGTGGATTGGAGCCTACCTTTCATATTTTACACAAGAGATTGAGAGAGAGAGAGCCCTAGAGAAGATTAAAAAAAGAAGAAAACAGAGAAAACTTGAGGAGGAAGAGAAGAAAGAGAACTCAACTTGTCATCAAATTCGTAGAAGACTTCGGATTATAATCCACCATGGCAAGTAGAGACTTGATTTATGTTTCAATCTGATAGTGGTTATTTATTTTCATGACTAGAGGTAGAAATCTGAAAATCAAGATATTAAAGATTAAAACTTTCGTAATTGATATATATTTAAATGATAAAAGATTAGGGTTTGTGAATGAATCATTAATGGAGATCAATCATACTTGAAATTCGAAATATATTCTAAGATTTAAATGAATGAACATGTAGAGTTTGTATATAAATTTTGGATCTTAATAATTAATTGGGGGGAAATTGCGCGTTGAATTGATTGGAAGTTTCCTAGGGTTTGATGTGGGATTTTGGGTGGGTTTTGTGTTAAAATACCTTTGGAATGTTATGGTAATGTTGTAATAGTTACTTTTTGTGTTAGGAGTGGGTAAAAACCTCCATTCGAGGGTTTGGGAGGAGAAAACCTGAGGAATAAGATGTTTAGAAAACCGAATCGGTTCTCTAGGATAACAAACCTGTTCGTTTTTTAAAAGTTAGATAAGATTTTGCAGAATCGAATTACAAAGGCGTGGGTGCCAGTTTCATATTTTTTTTATTTTTTATAAATTTGTTATGAATGTTCTACTAAATGGTGGGAAATGCCGAAATTTTAAATTGGTGGTTTTGGATTGGGCTTTATTTTGGTACGTGTGATAGGCCAACGGTAGATGGGTTCGAGTGAGGAGAACTGAGGATCCAAGTGAGTGAATTTCATATATTAATCGTGAAGTTGGGATTGAACTTCGGGATTGGTGAACTGTACGTTGTAGGATATGTGTACGAGGTCGATATTTATTATATATACATATTAGAGTGACGTGTATATAAATGTATCCGTGCATGCTATCTTTTTTATTTAAACATACCTACTCAGTAATGCTATCGTAGGAGGTTGCACATAGTGGGCGGTCCATCGTCACATTGACCAACTGGTATTAGATTGATTCCCCAGGTCATAGGACTGTTGCATGACCACTGTTTGTGTGTGAGGATATGTGTTGGTTTCAAGTTTGGTTGGGCACGATGTGGTGTGTTTGCGACCCTGGATGTATGTCTATGACCACCTCCATGAGATGTGTTTTCATGTAGGATCGGTGGTGAGATTTTGACTTGGTGGATCGGTGTGAGGTGTTACGTCAGGTGCCGGATAGCACATGAGGGATGTATCCGCAAGGTCCAAGCTCTAAGGATACCATTATACGTATATATCGAGTGATATATATGTATGTATATTTTATACGATATAGTGTATATATCTATTTATAGCACATGTGTAGCTATGTTACGCTTATTACGCGATTAATTATTTATAACATGTGTGTCGCTACAATTTGTTTAATAGATACCTAGAGAAGGTAGTATTACTTAGCTAATAAAGGGTATTAATGGGGTAGGACTTAAATAGTAGTTATATGTCCTAGTTAGATTGGGTAGTTTAACTAGGATAAAGAAAATGAATATGTTAGGTACTCACTATAGTTGAGAGGTGATGGTAATATCAAGTGAGTGCGACCGGTTATTTACGAATGTAATACACTATTGTTTTAATCGATTTAAAACAATTATTTACTTGCAAAATATTTTCTACTTTATGGGTTTTAACCCTTAAGCTTTTATTTTTTCTTGTATTTCTTTTTATACCCCAGGCGTGTAGCAGCAGTGGGGACCGTAAGGACAGATTCATTCATATCATGCAGTAGCTATGAATGCTACATCTTTGATTAGACACCTCAGTCTATTTTATTTAGATAGGATCAATCATTTCAGTTTCAGTTTTGGGCGTGTTACTCATAGATGGATAAGTTTTTATATTACTATCATACATTTACCTTTCAGTATTCAGTTTATTTATTCAGTTTACTCAGTGGATGTTATTATTTGGTGACCGGTGGTTTATTCGGTTTACTCTTATTTTCTATTGATGCATGAGGATTATTCAGTCATTTTAATTATATAGTATATTTGTATTACTTTATTATATTGTGACTGCGACAGTGATGCTGAGAATGAACCATATTAATATTCATGTTTTATTTTAGTAAATGATTAGCCACTCGGCATTAGAATAGGCATGTTTTCATAGTTGGTATCAAAGCATCATTATATGGTATTCTTAGGATCTGTTTAGACTTGATACGTTATCAGTGTTGCATTTTCTTGGATATATAGCCTTATGTTTAGAACTGTTGATTCATACTGCGCTTTTACATTGTTCAACTATTGTATCAGGTGGAAGTGAATCTCATATAATTTTGATTTGGTTTTGGATGAAAAATGCCAGGAGAGATAGACCAACACGTGCCATTAGCATGGTCATAGAGGAGGAGGCTCAGTCGAAGCCACAGACCACTTAGGGGACTATGACCGCGACAGAGGTCGCAGTTATTGTTGCATAGGCAGTTAATGTCGCGATGATTGTCTTAGCACAATATTTTCCTAAGGAACAACCATAGCAGCTAGTGGCACCATTTTAGGCTCACCTAGCATCATCGGTATTTGAGCGAGTCAAATCAGCCTTTGAGAAAGGCCATCTATCAGATTTCCAGAGAAGTACGGATGTGGTTACATCTATCCAATTAAAAAAATCCAGAGGCATTTGCATATGATTGAGTGCAACGACACTCATAAGCCGATATTGGCAACATTAAATATAGTAGGGGTAACACTTTAGTGGTGGGAGTCAGTCACCACAGTAGATGAGAGAGATACTATGACGATACACATTACACTAAAACAACTGACTTATCATGGTCTTTGACCGTGATAAGTCTGGGGGTGACAACTTAGTTATCATGGACTTGTCATGGTCCTATCACGGTCATTTACCTTGACAAGTTTTTATCACGGTCAAAGACCGTGACAATTCTCAGTAGAATTTTAAAAAAACTGTCGGGCAGTATGGCCACTACCATAGTCCAGCAGTATATTTGTACCCGTTATAGCAAAATTGTACCTGTCCAAACAGCATATATCCAAATAAAATATCAATAATATACCAAATCATGGAATATATAATCCATATCCAAATAAAATAGAAATGCAATTATCCATATCCAAACCAGCATGTACCAAAATTAAAAAATTACAAATACAATCATATATCCAAATAAAAAGATAGAAATAATGTCATAAAAAGGGTCTTAATCAGATTGGATGAGGAAGGAATGCCACATGACATATGAATGGAGACACCCTACGATATGCTGAACGCCGCATTGTTCGCGCAACCACAAAAGTGAGTTATCCTTTACCTCCCCCACATCCATGAACCAGAATACCTGGGAGGAAGATCAGATCCCTCAACCCTCACTATCGGCTGCCCGTAGTATATGTTGAGTAGATGCACGCTCGACCAACCGAGCATTGACATAGGCGGGTCGACGGGGGTCACGATGGAAAATGGATCATCACATGGCGCCGAGTCTGTACGTATCGACGATTGAAAAAGCTTAATTTCCTTTTTATGTGTAAAAACAAACACGAGATGCGGAAGCGTTGAATGATGGTTCACAAAAATAAAACGAAAAATTTTAATTTTCTTAAACAAATTAAAATTACACTAAGTGAAGTAAAATTAAACAATTAATATATTCACTTAAATTATCCTAAGCATGCGTTCTAAATTATGATGCAAGATAAAATAAACAATATCACACTACGCCGCCATGTACGAGGAAAAACCCAAGACGGAAAAAAACCTCGGACGGCCCTAGCCACAAGTCCACTAGATATGGATTTTACAAATACAAGACAAAAGACTTACTTCCTCAACTCGAACCCTCTCAAGCCTTGATGCTTCTTCTTGTAGACACCTCTTCCTAGAGGACAATCACGGAGCTCCACCGCGATCTCGGAATCCATCGATGGGACTTTCTATGGTCACCGTCACCCGAGCAAGGAGCCTTTCTCCAAGTGGGTAGAATCGCAACAAAAATTCTTCTTCTTTGGATGTAGAAGCAAGCCAAAACTTCTCTTCTTGAATTCGGTAGAGATAAACCGGTGCCAAAAACTCCAAGCAATTTATATGTATATATGCGAACTTGGATTAAACTTCTCTGGGTGTAAACACTAGAGTGATGGAAATTTTTCTCTAAAAATCTCACTCAAAACATGAACATTTTCCTAAACAATTTTTGCTCTCAAACTCTCTCTAAGAGATAAATAAGATTGGAAAAGTTAAGTTGGAAAATGTGATTCCCGCACATTATTAAGTCTGAAAAAGTTGGTTAAAACCAAGTGGGGAAAATGGGTAAAAACTGCCAAAAAACTGTTCCCGCCTGGCCTCTCGTTCGAACGACATTTCGTTCGAACGAGATCTCGTTCGAACGAGACTTCTAACGACGCACCAGTATGGACTTCGTTAGAATCTCGTTAGAAATATCGTAGAACGAACTATCTCGTTCGAACGAAATTTCGAACGACAGACTAGTATAGGTTAGTGAGAACTCGTTGGCAAGCTCGAACGACATTTCGAACGACTTCAGAAATTTTGTTAAATTCAATTTTGGCCCAGAAACTTTATCTATTTTAATTTAAAGTTCTAATTAAATTTTTCTGAAAATAAAAACGTAGTTTATATTAAACCTAACACCCAATAAACTTTGTTCCAAGCTCCTATATATATATAGTTGCATTCATACCTTGGGAGCATGGAACTATAGTTGATGATGTAGAAACGAGACACGCAAACCGGCACATTTGATGAAGCTTTATATTCTTTGCCGCTACGTCTTCAACAAACACTTCATAGGCTTGAGAGTATTACAATGTCATACTATCCTATGAATAAATGTTTTTGTCCGGAATTTAGCCAACACAATACATGGACTCAATTGGAAATTTGTGTCCTTACAACGATGAAGCAGTGGCATCCTCATCCTCGTCGTCCTCTATCTCTACATCATTCTTCTTCCCCTTTCCCCCACGCTTTCCCAACTGACGCTTCATGAAGGCGTACATATTTAGGACCATCGCCTCCAACCTTGATAGCTTATCGTCATGGGTATTTACCTTTTGTGCCAACCCTCTGTTGCTCATCTTCGTGCCGATGATCCTAGACTTCCCCACCCGCAAGCTCACCCCCTAGTCCCCCCTTGTGATCCGCCTCGAACACTTGACTGAGTGCGTCCGTAGCCAAATATGTTTTGTCGGCACCAGACTGCGACTCATGCACTTTCTTAGGCTTTTCCTGAAAAGACAAAAAGTGCACGATTAGTTAATTAAGTAAATAAAAAATTAAACATTTATAACTTCCAATGGTGGCTGCGATGCTCGGGGCCACATAGGCATCGAGCATATGTGGCCTACCCCCAGGGACACTCTCAGTGTCTTGAAATAAAATAATGCAGAATTAGTAAGTAATACAAAGTAATGCTGAATTAGAATAACTAAAATTAAAGGAAAATAAAAACTTGCCTTACTGTGCTCCACCTCGGCGTAAGACGTCCGCTCGGAGTTGTGAAGATCTAAATTTTTTGTCCAGTTATCCTTCCCTGATTGTAGAGATGCCAATTACCTCTCACTGGTCTCATTGTCGATAAACTTTTGCCACTGTGCCAATGAGATCTGCTCCTTGGGGGGACGGTGTCATGTAGCCTCAGAATGGACTCCTAGGTCTTCCTTAAGTACCGTGATCGTAAATTCTTATTCCACATCTTATATTGATCCCTCAATTGCTCCAACGAGGACTCACAGAGATATGCAGGCAGGCCGAATTAATCTTGTCAAACAAATATAAACCAAAAAGAAAGTAAGTTTTACACTTATAAATACACATATAAATATAAATATTAAATACATAACCTGTAATTCCCCCCAGATGTTCAACTTGAGGTCAATGGTCATGGCCCTCCAATCAGTGTACCCCGGACCAACAATCGCCTTCAACAACTCTACGCTCTAGCTAATAATGTCATCGTATTCCCGACGACGGACTCCAATTCTCCATTTTGGGGGCCTACTGGCCTAGGATCCCTCATCCCCTCCTCTACCGCGCCTTGAAGAAGTCATTTTCTACAAAAAATGTTATTATTAGTACAAAAATGTATATAAACTTTGAATTAATACTTAAATCCGATAATGAAAATATACACCAATACCAATTTATACCAGTTTCAATTTAGACACACGCACACAGCCATGGACTTTGAATTAATACTTGAATTGATTAAAACTCCAATTAACATATTCACTTGGTTATTACAAGCATTAAAATGATCAAGTAAAAATGAATAACAAGCATTAAATTATCATTCGATATTAATAAAGCACTAGAATAATACAGCCACTGTCCATTACAAATAATTTGAATACTTATTACAGATCAAAAAATTGTTTGAAATTTGGGATACCATAAAAAATGGATTGATATTAGGTAGGTGCAGCCAAGTCATCCACACTATTGTTTAGACACTTTGGCGCATGTAGGACTATTGACCACGGATCGTTATTGATATACTCCGAGTAAAACACTTGCTTGACCTTTTGAAAAGCACAAACAAACGACATATCGCTCACGTGTTCGTTGCACTTCAACGTAGACAAGTCAACCATGATCAAATTGGTGCCAGGATTAACTTTACAAGCATTTTTATCCCCAACTCTTACCCAATCCAGTACAATGCAACCTCTTTGATGTTTACATAGTCTAATTCAAATATATTTCGAATTACACCATAATAAGTCATTTCAGCTTCAATGAGATTTTTATCTTTTGCGCTCATTCGAAAGAACGTAAGAGCCTTGTATGAAATTCCCGAGTTCTGTACATTTTTATTTTCTTCGTACACCCTTGCACCGAATACGTAATTGTTCAATCGATACTTTTGGTACTGTGCCATGAACAAGGGTCAAGTGGCTAGACGAGCAAGCCTTGATGTCACATCACCCGTCTTTAAGAGCTGAGAATATAGATAAATTAATTAGGTTAGTTATAAAGCTTTCTTGTAATGTGACATTTAATAACAACCATTTTTATTATAACTACCTCGTGTGATAACCACAACCTAAATTCGATGTCTGATTGTGCAATTATTTTTCGTCTATTATTGTTCTAACAAGCTTCATATTTTCTGCATAGATCGCGACAAACGTATTAAAAAATTAATCATGTAAAAATTAAAATAATTTAAAAGTTAAAATAATTTGAAATTACTTTTTCCATTCTTTGACATCTTCATATGAGTCAAATATATAACGAGCTACTTATTCATGTTGCAAACTAATTAATTTCACTCGTTTACCCATCACATGACCACCCTCATCGATGAACTCATCATTGGCATCCACGTTGGTCGAGTCAGGAAAATATTCCTGAGTGTAGATTGATTAATCCACGGTGATGTATTCCTATGCAATTGATCCTTTAATGTATCGTGTATTCTTGACGTAATCTTTAAAAACTTCCATCAATCTTTCAAAAGGATACATTTATTGATATCTAACTAGGCCACAAATAAGTGCCTCGTCACATAGGTATACCAATAAGTGTAACTTGTGTCAAAGAAAGATAGGGGAAAGTACCTCTACAAGACACAAATCGTTTCGTTCACCGCCAATTTTGCGGCCACTATACCATCTCGATTAACTACCTTCTCATATAAAAGTGAGAAGCAGATACGAATTTGCATAATAGCCCTCCGCAAATCCTTGCGCCTGTAGAAACAATGCTTAAACAGTAGAGGAACTAATTGCATGATCACATGCCAATCGTGGGACTTACACTTATGTAAATCATGGGTTGCATAATTCACAATACTCTGCAAGTTGGACGAAAAATTAGATGGAACTTTCAAATTACATATTGTGTCTAAAATCACCTTCCTTTCCTCACTCATCAAAGTAAATGAACCAGGGGGAGTTATTGTCATTCCCCTACTATCTTCTTCCAACCATAGTTATGGCTTAAGTTTCAATGCTTTAAGGTGTTTTCGTGCATTTTCTCCATCCTTCGAATGACTCCCCCCAACGCATGTGCCCACAATATGTTCAACGATATTCCTCTCTGTGTGCATTACATCCAATACATGGTGCACCGGGTTATTCTTTCAATAAGGAAAGTAAAATAAAATTGACCTCCTAGACCATGCCATTCTTGTCTTAGTTTCATTCCCAGTTCGGATCTTCTTATGCTTGACATTCTTAATGTATGATTCTTACCTGGCATATTAGGGTCACAATCAGAAGATTTACTTTCAATTTTTGATCCTGAAAGTATTCTCGACCATCGCCTATGTTCAACCCCACCCGATAAAAAATTGGAACCTTTCTTAAATCTAAAACTATAAGGGGGGTAAAAACCTATTATGGCAATGGTATATATTTTTTGAGCTAACGGGCAGATGAATAAATTCAGTCTCCTCTCCACAAATAGGACACCCTAAATAACCATGTACTACACAACCGAAAAATGTCCCAAAATTTGGAAAATGATGAATTGTCCACATCAGTGTAGCTTTCAGTATAAACTCTTCTTTTATAAAAGAGTCAAATGCTTTCACACCCTCTTCCCACAACTCATTTAATTCTTCTATCAAAGGAGTCAGGTAGACATCGATGTCCTCACTTGGTGCGTTTGGCCCAGGGATAAACAAAGACAACATCCAAAATTTAGGTCTCATACACTGTGAAGGAGGGAGCTTGAGTGAGGCTAGGATCACTGGCCATATACCCTGATTGGCGCTTAGATTTCTAAATGGATTGAAACCATCTGTTGATATTGCCAAACGAATGCTACGCTTTTCTCGAGCAAAATTGGGATACTCAAAATTCATCATCTTCCAAGTTGTAGAATCAATTGGAAGGCGCATGAGATTTTCCCATGTTTCTGCCCTATCTTGCCAAGTCATTGCCTCCGTTATCCATGGTACTGTGAAAAATCACTTTAATCTACGCCCAAAGGGAAAATATTTCAATATTTTTTGAGTCACTTTTGAGCTTGTGCCTTCCTTGCCAATAGATTGGACATATTTAGGTTCATCGCATACCAGATACCGATCGATATTTTCATACTCCTTTCGGTATAGTATGTAGTCATGCACATAAGCATGAATTTATTTATACTTCTTTCTTAAACCTTTCAAATTATTTTTCATAGTAGGATCATTATTTGGAAGCGTATTCTGCATGGGTAGAAAGACCTTCACCCAATTCAAAATTCATGTCACACTAGTGCCAAACAAACCATATTAAGTCTTCAAATTATGCAAACCAACCATGGCATGTAAAGTTGTTCGATATTTCTCACCGCCAGAGTACAATGGTTAGGTCGCCTTAAATTTTAAAATTTGGTAGTCATCGTCAAGTTTTATCCCGATATCTTCATGAGCACCTGAACATTGTACATCGTCAGTGAGCTCATTCTCTTTCACTTCATGAACTCCATACGCGTCATTAACTAAATCATCTAGCATATTATGATCTACATTTTCTCTATCCTACTTGTTTAAGACTGTTGTGAAGGTTTCTCGGGGATAAAAGGAACTTTAGTTTCCCTATAAAAAATCCAACATCGATAACTATCTTACATACCCCGTCTTAACAAAAGTAGTTCAACTATTTTCCACTCAAACACTTTACCATTCTTACACCTAGCACACAGATATGAAAACTCTTCATCATTATGATGCGTATTTTACAAATTCATTAGCATCTTTGCGAAACACATCCTCTAATCTATTTGTCTCACCCATCCACTCTTTGTATTTAGGATATCCCATCACAACTACTACAAACAATCACCTATTGTGGGTAAAAAACGTATATTGTGGATTAGCGTAAACAAAAGTGTGAATATTTAGTTCCCATTAGTATAAACAATCACCTATTGAATGCATACGAATAAGAACTAGAAGGCTAGTTTCTATGACATCATTTTATGGATGCATTTAAATTCAAATTCAAATTCAATTTCAGTTTAAAATTGAAATTAAAATTCAATTTATAATATTAATTACTATTTACTCCATCTCCTCTAAAAGGTGAGTGGTCCTATCCCATTCGAGACCGCATATTTCTGTAATATAATTAACAGCTCATGCACATTGTTCTAATTTGAGGAAAATTCGAAAGCATATCCTTAAATCTCTCGAAGTACACGACATAGATTCGCAAGTGTGAGTGCTATTTTAATTTATCAATTGAAATAACACTTAACATCGCACTATCTAGTATGTACCCAGAGAATATTATGATACGACTGCAGAACTTCCGCCAAAAGTAACAAGTTTAAGCCACTAAGAATATTATTATACATAAACTAGACAATTCCAAACCGTCCAAATGGGACAATTCGAGAGATCCGTTATCGGGGTTGTTGATGTAAAAAATTAGATCACTCTAATTATTCAATCACAGATAAATAAATAAGACAAATAATTTTAAAGTGGTTCAGCCTTATAAGAATGGCCTACGTCCACTGTTATGTTATTGCTGAGTGTTTTGGGAATTCTCGATTACAAGTTTTTATCAAGAAATTCCGATCCCTTTAAATGAGGGTGATACAATGTATTTATAGCCCTGAGGCTCATATGTGAAAGGGTGATACATTAAATGATATACATATGAAAGGGTAATACATTTAATGCCCTTTAAGCGTGTGCGTCAAATGATAAGCATTCAATGAATATTTGAACTGTTAGTTATCTGGCAATCAATGCTTTGATCAAGATGTAGCTCGGACCGCATCAGTTGCTCGTCGTTCGGGAGTTCCTCGGAGCGTTGGAGTTCCTCGGAGTACGCTTGTTGCTCGGAGTGAATATGACTTGGTCAGGGAAATAAACTTCCTCGTTGTTATTGTGCCACGTAGATCGACACGTGTCTTCTTATTATTCGTCCATATCAGCATATTAATTTTGGTATCAACAGAAGCCCCCAATGTTTCATATTTCGAACTTTGAGGAGTATGGAACATTCTTTCTCGATATATGGCAATATTAAATGACTTTCCTGGTTCTTAGGAGCATTTCAAATTTCCTTCCAATTTCGCAGAAATCGCCTTTTTTTATAAGCGCTTCGATCTTTGTGCACTTTTTGTCCTTTTAGCCGCCGATAGCGTAATAGTTTCCTTTTTGTAATCATTTCTTTCGCCGTTTCCCAAGGCAAAGTATTTAAACTTCATAGACAATATCACCGTCTTCTACCTTTTCCAATTTCTACTTTCGAGTTTTCCATAGTCCTTCTTTCTCTTGTGCGTTCATCCTTGTTTTCGTTCGTTGTCAACAAATCTCCATTTTTCCTGTAAGACCTTCTTCCTTCTTCTTCATTTCTTTTATTCATCATGGTTTATGTTATTTAATCTCTTGAAAAATTCCGCTCTGATTTTTCTATTCCATCCTGGGTAACTCTAGAGGATCTTTCTGAGCCTTCAGATTACTTTCGTTTGGCTGAGGGACATTGGTTCCCCAACCTCTTTATTGCTGAATGTGGATTTTCTTTTCCACCAAACCCTTTGTGCCTAGAATTTTACCATCATTTCGATGTTGTTCCTGCAAGAATAGCCCCAAACACATGGAGAATAGTTAATGGAGTATATAGGTTAAATCAAACTCATGGAACTCGTATAGGAATTCCTGAGATTATGTACTGTTATAGATGGGCTGTTCTAGATAATGTTTATTATTTAAAAACTAGATTTTTGAATAGGGCTTTAGTAGTCAATCTCCCTGATGCTAATAGGGATTATTTTGAACATGGGGTAGTTATCAAAAATTGGCAACATGCCCCTTTGGTTGGAGATGAAGTATATGAAGGTCCCAGATGCCCCCCATATGGCAATGGGATAGGTTATTTTCATCTTATTTTATTTCTGAAATTGTGATTTCATTATGTTTGATAAAATGTATGACTGATATTTCACTATGTATTTGTTTGCAGTTGACAGTAAGAGAAAAACTCCCAAAGAATCAGAAATTAATATAAAGCATTTGAAACATATCTGGAGTTTGCATCAGAAAGTTGCAGACGAGCACGTCAGGTCTGCTTCATACTTGTTGCAGTACAGGAGTTATACATCGTCCTTTACTGCTCGTCCGGTGGTCAGCATTAGTGAACCATTGCCAGCTTCTGAGGATTCTTCACCAGACTCTCACATTCCTCTGAGTCAAAAGATGGGCAAAAGAAGAGTTCATGTTATCTTCGAGGAGGCTTCCTCTGCTAGAGATGGAAAAAGAAACAAGGCTGATGTCTCAAAGGGGACAAAGAAAGTGGATTCTGCCCCTTCTGTTGCTCCTCAGAAGGCTGTCGAGAAGCCCCCAGTGGCTCCTGTGCAGAAGGATGCACCTTTGGAAGTAATCACCTTCTCTCCAACCAAAAGTTCTTCTTTGGTTGAGGCTGTTGAAAAGATACCGAGGAGACTGAAGAAATCCTCCTCGGTCAGTTTTTCTGAAGTCATTCCCCAGCTCCAAGCTAGTGGAGCTGGTGTTCCAACCATTATTCCCCCGAGTTATGCCATGAGCTCGGTAAAGACTTGGACTATTCCTGAAGTCCAAGGAATTGAAGAAAACATGTCTAGTGATATGCTGACATCCCTAGCTACTCGTCACATTGCTTCAGTAAGTTTCTCTTATCCTAAATTTTTCTTTCTTTCAATCAATATATGTATCTCGGCACTGACTTATCGTTACCTTCTTTTTCAGCTGGTGAGTTATTTTAACACCATAGTGAAGAAAGATGACGCACTCAAGGCTTCTATCTCCTCGTCTGGAGTGGAGGATGCTTTTCAGGGTTTGGCCCAATCTTTGAAGGATTCCCGTCAAAAATATGATGAGGATAAGGGTGAATGGGAGAAGAAGTTGGCTGCATCTGAGGCAGAGAAAGTGCAGTTGGGAAACAAAGTAAAAGACTTGGAGAGAGAGAATAAGAAATATGCCAAGAAGCTCACAAACTTTGGGGAGCTTGAAAATAAGTTGAAATCGGCTGAGGAAGAGCTAACCCTTCTGCGAGAAGTAAATCGCCAGAAGGAGGAGGTGGAGGCCAAGTTGAAAACCACCTAGGATCTTCTATCCGAGAAGCTCTCCTCGGAGAAAATGAAAAGAAAGGTGGCTATGAAAAAATCATTTCGAACTGGTTGGGACAAAGTATGGGATAGGGGGGTAGCAGCAATGATGACCCAGGTGAAGTATGGGAGTTTAAAATACTTCCGAGATGGTTGGGTTGCTGCTCTGCAGGAACTGAAGGTTAACGAGGACTCTGAATTATTTCAACAACATCTTCCTGGCCCCCTCCTGTAATTGAAGATGAGGAAGAAGACGAAGCTGCGTCCGAGGAGTCTTCAATGATATTAGGTGATCAAGTCCTTGTTACACAACCCAATCAGATAGCCACCGAGGAGATATCGTTTTTGCCTGCTCCTCCTGAACAAGTCTCAACTTCTGCTAATCAACTCATTGTTCCCACCAAGCAACCAAGATCCTCATCCCAGCCTCCCGAGAAAGTCTTGGGAGATAAGGAAAATGTGTGAAGTTGTTCGGTATTCTCTTTCTGTTTTTATTTTACTTGTACTATGTATTCTGAACGCTGTACTCCTTTTGATGTTGTAATAAAATGACCTTTTTTGTTCCTCTGCATTGTTGATGTTCTGTCTTCTTCTTTTATTAACTCTTGCCTTCTCTTCTTTACTAGTTTATGGCTAGAATGGAATTATTATCTGCCAATGATACAAAGTTGATGCAGAACTGCCATGAATATTATAAGGCTGGTCACACAGACCTAAGTGCATCTGAAGTTGCTGATATCCTCGGTCATGATGCTTCTGAGCAAGCAGTTGAAGCTTATCAGTACCTGAAGGGTTTACTCGACCGAGTTGTGGCCAATAACGTGGCCTATTATGAAATGATCGAGGATCTTCAATGTACCTTAGAAGACCTTCAGAATCAGTATAAGGAATCAACTTCCCTTTTGCATGAGGGGTATGAGAAGAGATATCAACAGCTTTCTGCCGATACAGGCCACAAAAAGATCCTTGCTGGGTATGATGTCAGGGAGAGAACCCTAAAGTGAGAAGTCGAATCATGCAGACAGATTGCCGAGCTGCTAGAGAAAGAGAATAATAATTTACAGAAAGAGCTAGCACAATATAAGTCTGCAGCTTCTTCTTCAACCACTGTAATCCCATTAACTGACGAGGGATTTTCATTTTTAGAGGTTGAGAATGCCAAATTAAGGCAAGAGTTTGATACCTTGAGAAGGTCGGGTACTTCTACTGCTACTCGAGGACGAGGAAGAGGTTCTCGTGGACGAGGAAGAGTTGCTCAAAATGTTGCCGAGGAACAAAGTACTCCACCTACTCGGGATCGATCAAGACCTCTTCGTCGTACTGTTGAAGAAGCTCGTACTCAGTCAGCATTGGAAAACCAAGCCTACCAATTGATGGAAAAAAATGAAGCCTTGTCTAAGTTGTCCAAGAAAGTTAGAGAAATGGAACAACAACTCTCTTCTAAGGAATCAGTATTGAAGACTAATGAAATGTTCATCCAGAGTCTTAACGAGAAGATTACAAGGTTGACCTTTCAATTTCACAAACAGCCCAGGGAGTTTTGGATGGGTGGATACAACGAAGCACTATTCCATTTAGATGATCGTATCCAGAATGACAATAATGAGGGTTACAAGCAAGGTTGGTTGAATGCCTTGGGCGTGCTGAAGCTCGAACAAGGACATTACCTATGGGACTATTATGATCCTTGGGTACTTGACTTGCTTGTGCCACCGTATAAATTGGACATGGAATGGATCCCAACTCGTGCTATTCCTCGGAGCTTAATTGCTAGGTATCTTGGTGACTACAATTTACATTCTCAGTTTGAGATTTCTCGTCCCGAGCAGCTTTTAGACCGTCCTTCTGTGATGAACGTTAGAATGCTGAAGGATGTGAATTTCATTAATTCTCCCCTTTGCCTGGAAGATCCTCCAGCTGGCGAGGAACCTGTATCGAAAGCTGAAGGAAAAAAACTAATAGAATAGGAATTTCTGATGTAATAATTAGTACACAATTTAATATCAATGTAATAAACTTGTGTAATTCATTTTGACTTTAATGAAAGAATTTCATTTTTGTTTGCAAATTTGTATTGCTATTGTATTTGTCAAACACTTTATATTTGTGCTTGCATAACGATATTGTGTGGTTCATCGCCCAAAATAATAGGAAAAATTACAAGTATTAGTAATATTGCTCGATCACTTAATAATAAAGTAATGAGTATAAAAATGTTTGAAAATTCTTCCAACCAACCAAGGTTGTTAAATTGTGCTCGTCGACCAATTATAGTTAATGGGTTTTTATCCCCGACCAGCTATACTTGGTACTGTTTAAAATATTTTCTCCTCGTCGACCAACTATAATTAGTGGATTTTTATCTCCGACCAACCATACTTGATTCAGTTTGGAATATTTTGTTCTTCGAGGAACTTTCATCCTTTCTGGAATAATTATTACCTCCCGACCAACATAAGTTAGCATTTGAGAGCATATCTTGTTTCCTAACCAACCAAGATTGGCCTTTTTAGAAGTATCGTGTTCTTTGCTCTTTTACCAACCAGAGTTGGTCTGAGTTCGAGCTATCATGTCCACTAGCTCTTTTACCAACCTGAGTTGGTCACGCTAGTGTATGCCTCCTAACCAAAGGAGTATAATTTATTCTTGACCTTTTACCAACCGGAGTTGGTCGTGGGTTTGAACTATCATGTCCACTAGCTCTTTTACCAACCTGAGTTGGTCACGCTAGTGTACGCCTCCTAACCAAAGGAGTATAATTTGTTCTTGCCCTTTTACCAACCGGAGTTGGTCATGGGTTTGAACTATCATGTCCACTAGCTCTTTTACCAACCTGAGTTGGTCACGCTAGTGTACGCCTCCTAACCAAAGGAGTATAATTTGTTCTTGCATTTTTACCAACCGGAGTTGGTCGTGGGTTTGAACTATCATGTCCACTAGCTCTTTTACCAACCTGAGTTGGTCACGCTAGTGTACGCCTCCTAACCAAAGGAGTATAATTTTTTCTTGACCTTTTACCGACCGGAGTTGGTCGTGGGTTTGAACTATCAGTGTTGCTGAACAGCGTAGTACATGAACAGCGCAGTGTTGTACACTAGTATTCCCCGAAAAACTTTCGATAAAAAGAAAGAAAATGGAGAAACATCATCGTTTTATTCATATTGATGAAATTTCTTTACATTTTACATCACTGATAATACTTGCGTAGGTGTTCAGCATTCCATGCATTCTTAAATTCCTCTCCTTCTAGAGTCGCTATTCGGTAAGTTCCTGGTCGAACAACTTATGTGACTCGGTAAGGGCCACGCCAGTTTTCTTCCAATTTATTGTGCTTCTGAATGACCTTCTTTAGCACGTAATCTCTTTCTTTTAAGTCGTATTTCTTCACCCTCTTGTTGTAGAATAGAGCTGTTAGTTATTGGTAAGCAGCATTCCTTATAGCTGCCTCTTCTCTAACCTCCTTGAGCATATCCAAATCCAATCTTCTCATTAATTCACTGACTGGGGAATTGAAATTCAGCACTCTGTGTGTTGGAAGACCCAACTCGGTAGGTATCACAACCTCACTTCCAAATGCCAGCATATATGGTGATTCTCCAGTTGCTGCTCGGGGAGTTGTTCGGTAAGCCCACAATACTGACTGTAGTTCATTAATCCAATTAGCTTTAGCCTCACTTAGCCTCTTCTTCAAACCATTTAGTAGTGTTATGTTCGTCACTTCAGTCTGTCCATTGCTTTGAGGATGGCCTGGCGCTGAATGAACCTTCAAAATGTTTGACTGATGACAATAGGCGGCAAACTCCTTGTTATCAAATTGTGTTCCATGGTCTGTGATGAAGGCATGAGGGAGACCATATCAGCAGATGATGTTCTTCCAAACAAACTGGTACACCTTCTCGTATGTCATATCAATAAGTGGCTCAGCTTCTACCCACTTAGTAAAATAATCCACTACGACGACGAGGTACTTGAATCTTCCTCGGGTCGTTGGCAGTGGTCCAACCAAATCAATTCCCCACATGGCAAATGGCCAAGGGGAAGTTATTGGTGTCAACAATGCTTGTGGAGTTCGTCTGATGGAGGAGAAACGTTGGCACTTATCACATCTCTTAGCATAGGCTATACAATCAGCCCTCATCGTCAGCCAGTAGTATCCTTGCGTCATCACCCTTTGTAAAAGTGTCCGACCTGCCACATGTGCTCCACAGGATCCTTCATAGATTTATTCAATCAATTCTTTCACCTCGGAGGGATGTACACATCTTTGCAAACCTGCCATAATTCCTCGTCTATACAAAACACCATTAGTTAGCACATACCGAGCAGCTTTATACTTCAATTTCTTGGCAACGAGCTTATCCTCCGGTAATTCTCCTTCTTCAATGTATGCCCTGATGGGATCCATCCAAGATGGTCCTAAATCAAGGGTAATAATATTCACCGTCAGGTCTTCATCTATGCTCCGACTTTCTAATACTTCAATTGGTATCGTTCTTCGCAGCTCGGTACGAGTAGCTGATGCTAGTCGGGCCAGTGCGTCTGCTCGCGCATTCTCCATTCTTGGTATTCTCATCAATTGAATGGCATCAAATTCTGCCAACAACTCCATCACCTTAGCATGATATTTGACCATTAATTCTCCTTTAACTGCATATATTCCCATCATTTGATTCACAATTAATTGAGAATCACTGAATACCATCACTTGCTGTGCTTCCATAATCTTTGCTAAGTTAAGACCTGCTATCATGGACTCATACTCAGACTCATTATTGGAGGCTTTAAATTGGAATCGCAGAGCATATTCCATGTCAATCTCATCTGGGGTGTTCAAAACAATCCCTGCTCCATAACCTGTTGTACAAGATGACCCATCTACATACAATCTCCAGGTAGGTAACTCGTCTTCGAATTTCTTATTTGACAGAATTCCTCGGTGAAATATTTGTTGTTTTCTTTCATCCTCCTCTGGTAATTTTCGCTCCTCGTCGACCATCTCTTCTCGCCCTTTTACCAACCGGAGTTGGTCTGGGTTTGAATTTGATGATCTTTCTACATCCACAAGCCCTTTTACCAACCGGAGTTGGTCTGGAGTTATGTCTGTTGATCCTGTAACATCCACAGGTTGATCAGCGAACAATTTTTGTTCCTCGGGGGTATCAGCGTATGTAAACTCTGCTATAAAGTCTGCTACAGCTTTCCCTTTTAATGATGATCTGGGTTCATACACAATATCATATTCACCGAGCTCTATTGCCCAATACATCAGTCTCCCTGATTTTTCTGGCTTATGAAGGGCTTGTCTCAATGGCATATCGGTATACACGACGATGGTATGGGCCTGGAAATACGGCCTCATTCTTCTACTTGCTTCAATTAATGCCAATGCCAATTTTTCCAGCTTTGGGTACCTGATCTCTGCACCTCGGAAAGCCTTACTTGTGTATTAAATTGGCTTCTGGACTCCATTCTCCATTCTGATCAATGCCGAGCTGACCGCATTCTCTGATACCGCCAGGTACAAGTACAACTTTTCTCCCGTTATTGGCCTGGACAACAATGGAGGTGTTCCCAAATACTTCTTAAAGTCTTGAAAGGCCTTCTCACACTCATCAGTCCACTCAAAAGTTTTTTGAAGTGTTTTGAATAATGGGAGGCATTTATCAGTTGCTCGGGATACAAATCTGTTGAGCGCTGCAACTCGTCCTGTAAGACTCTGCACTTCTTTCTTCGTCGTTGGAGATCTCAACCCTAAAAGAGCTTTGATCTTTTCTGGATTCGCTTCAATGCCTCGCTGATTGACGATGTATCCGAGGAACATTCCTTCTCGTACTCTAAAGGTGCACTTCGTCGGGTTGAGCTTCATTTGGTATTTATCCAGTTGATCAAAGGTCTGACCTAAGTCAACTAGATGATCAGCAGCTCTCTTGCTCTTTGTCAGCATATCGTCGACATAGACTTCCATGTTGCAACTGATTTGTTCGGCAAAAACCTTGTTCATCAGCCGCTGATATGTTGCACCTGCATTTTTCAAACCAAAAGGCATAACATTATAACAATAAGTTCCCCTTGGGGTAATAAAAGAAGTACTTTCCCTGTCTTCAGGTTTCATTTTGATCTGGTTGTAGCCAGAGTAAGCGTCCATGAAGCTGAGTAGCTCGTGTCCACGAGCAAGCTTGGGCCTCTACGAGGTAAGCCTTTCTTTCTGCAGTAAGGTCTCCTCCTCCTGCATCTCCACCTATAATGACATTACAATCAAATGACCCAAAGCATATTGAAAATACCTCTCGTTCTGGTTGCCTTGGTTTCTTGGGAAAATCGGGATCATCATCTGGATCATCTTCATGGTCTCTCTTCTTTTTCTCCTCTGCTCGACGAGAAGATTTGGACCTCTCTCTAGCTCGGTCATTATTTCTTCTTTCACCTCCCCGATCAACATACTTTCCTAGCTTTCCCTTTCGGATGAGTGTTTCAATCTCGTTCTGAAGAGCTATGCAATTTTTGGTCATATGACCATGATCCTTATGGAACTCGCAATATTTATCCATGTTCCTCGTATCAGGGTCTGACCTCAGTTTCTTCGGCCACTTTACCTCCTCGCTATTCTTGATTTCTTCCAAGACATGATTAATACCCATTTTCAAAGGAGTATAATTATCAAATTTCTTCAGGACTTCCCATGATGTTTTATTATTCTTGGAATGCTTGTCACCGCCATTGCCCTTATGCTCTTTCTTCTTAGATTTGTCGACTTCCACCTTGGTTTCTTTATCCATATTCTTCTTCGCAGCCATAGCCTCCTCGGCATTCATGATTTTGGCTTCTTTTTCCATCAACTCTGACATAGTTGTGGGTGGATCTTTGGCCAAAGTGTAATACAACTTGTTAGGCAACAACCCACTCATCAGGGCGGTGATTACTGTCTTTTCTTCATAATCTATGACTTCCAGCTTCTCGTTATTAAAACGAGTTATGTAATCTCTAGTACTCTCACCAGATTTTTGTCTAACACTTAACAAGTGTGCTACTCGTTTTACTGGCTTTGCTCCAAAGCAGAAATTACTAATGAACAGTTCGAAAGTGTGCTACTCGTTTTATTGGCTTTGCTCCAAAGCAAAAATTACTAATGAACAGTTCGACTAATTGAAAGAAGGTTGCAATCTTTCCCCGAGGAAGATTGTTATACCATATCTGGGCAGATCCAGTAAGGGTTCCTGAGAATGCTCTGCACCTCATCTCATTAGGGACAGCATAGATGTCGGCAGCAGCTTGATACTACTCTATGTGCAGAATAGGATCTGTCTTTCCATCGTATTTGGGGGTCACCACAGGTGCTTTAAACTTTGACGGTGTAGGAAAATCCACAATATCCTTGACAAAAGGTGTCCCTTGAACAAAAGTTCATTGTAGGGGATTCTTCGCCTTAGCCATTTATCCCAATCTATCTTCCAACCGCAGAATGGACCCTTTCCACGCATCATTTCCTTCCTTGGGCCTATTATTTCGAGCCATTGATTGTTCTGAAGTGGCCTCCTAGGATCTATCTTGACGAGCAACTGGTCGTGATTGTGCTGATCCTTCCCTTAGATCTGATGGTTATCGAAAACTCCTCGACATGGTCTTAGGTGGACTCCTATTCCTCCTAGGACCTAATCGGCTTAAAGGAGACACCCTGATCAATCTTTCCAAGGCATTGGGTCTCTCTAGAGAGAGAGTGACACGCTGCTCAGTATCTGTAGCTCGTATTGACGAAGTTCGCCCAGGTTGATAAGAGAAATCATTAGATTCCTCATTACGATATGACTCAGTACGCCTGGATCGTGAAGAAAGTAAATGGGTTTGCCTCTGACCACTTCGCTGTCCTGAATGCGCAGGTGCACCACCATGAAGGGTTTGTATGAGTTGACGCATTGTTTCTTGCATGGCGGTTTGTCCTTGAGCCAGATTCGTCATAATTCCAGCCAGATCTGGAGGTGCAGAGGGATTTGGAGGATTTCCTGCATTTTCAGCATTTCGATTGCTAGAATCTGGATTGTCTGCCATTGATGATGAATAATTCTTGGTGAAAAACGATAACAACAGTCGTTTCCCACAGACGGCGCCAATCTGTTGATGTAAAAAATTAGATCACTCTAATTATTCAATCACAGATGAATAAATAAGACAGATAATTTTAAAGTGGTTCAGCCTTATAAGAATGGCCTACGTCCACTGTTATGTTATTGCTGAGTGTTTTGGGAATTCTCGATTACAAGTTTTTATCAAGAAATTCCGATCCCTTTGAATGAGGGTGATACAATGTATTTATAGCCCTGAGGCTCATATGTGAAAGGGTGATACATTAAATGATATACATATGAAAGGGTAATACATTTAATGCCCTTTAAGCGTGTGCGTCAAATGATAAGCATTCAATGAATATTTGAACTGTTAGTTATCTAGCAATCAATGTTGTGATCGAGATGCAACTCGGACCGCATTAGTTGCTCGTCGTTCGGGAGTTCCTCGGAGCGTTGGAGTTCCTCGGAGTACGCTTGTTGCTCGGAGTGAATATGACTTGGTCGGGGAAATAAACTTCCTCGTTGTTATTGTGCCACGTAGATCGACACGTGTCTTCTTATTATTCGTCCATATCAGCATATTAATTTTGGTATCAACAGGGGTAATGTCTCTCGAACGGGTTTAAGGGCAATTGAATGTGTACGCATAAGAACTAGAAGGCTAGTATATATGTGCACTATATGTAATTTAAAGTATGTTTCATTTAATTATGTCTTATCACAATTCGAGAGATTTCATTTAATTATGTAATTTAAAGTATGTTTCATTTAATTAAAGTACGCATAAGAACTAAAACTTATACCAATTTATACCAATATTATTACCAATTCAATTTCAATTTCAATTTATACCAATATCGATACCAATTAGAATTCAATTTCAATTTAGAGAAGCGGGTCCTATAGAAATACAATGTTTAGAGAATTTCGTATGTTTCAGTCCATTTCTTAAGGAGCTAAGGGGATGGTAACACTATTTGGGCAAAGTATAAAGTCGCCAAACAACATTGACACTATTTTCGAAATCATACATGCACATGTGACATTCCATATATTGATCCCCTAATTGAAAACAATACACTAAATTCTCTTACACCAAAGCCAAACACAAATTGATTCTCTCACGAAATTGATTATCTCACCTCCCCAAATTGATCCCCAAACCTCCCACCATCACTCCCCCTTGCCCCCCACTCACCCCCTTATCCCACCATTGCCTCACCCCATACCCCTACCCCCACTGCCCCCCAACCCACACACATGAAGACACATGCACGCACATAAACCTGCACACACACATGCTCAGTTCAGCACACACACATATACACATATACGCATATACAAAATAAAGCGAGAGAGAGAAAAAAAACTCACCTAAAAACTTAGAGAGAGAGAGAGGAGGAAGGGAGGAAATGAAAACGGTGGGATAAAAAAGGGGGTAGGATTTTTTACTGAGAAAGTTATCACGTACATGTCAAGATCTTTGATCGTGACCACTTTATAAATTTATTACGGTCATTAACTGTGATAAGTCCGTGACAACTGTACTTATCATGGACTTTTCACGGTCAATGACTATGACAAAAAATGTGTGTGTTTTTATCACAGTCAATGACCGTGACAAGTGTGGCTGTCCCAAAGGTGACAATTTAACCTTTTGGCGTAGTGATAAGAGTTATGGGTGAGGTTCGACTGCAAGTTCTTTTCATTGGTAGTGCAGACGGAGATGAGGATGAGATTTTCGGATCTCACACAGGAAGGTCGGACAGTGGGTGAGTATGAGTAGTAGTTTACTCGTTCGTTGAACTTTGTGCAAGATGAGGTGAACACTGATGAGAAGAATAGTCTCAAGTTTATGAATGGGCTAACTTGGAGGATCCTCCAGTATTTATTGGGGAACCCGGTGTTGCGAACTTATACTAATGTCATTAACATCGTGTTGCTTTATTGCCAGTATCATGTCATCCACCAGAAGGGAGCAAAGAGGACTAGAAATTCGTGTCGGTAGGGCAAGACTGGGTACATTGGTGCCAGTGAAGATCCACAACATCAGAGTAGGCAGAAAGAGCGGGGTTCTCAACAGGGGAACTCGACTAATAATTTTAGGCCCGATAATGGTAATTACACGTAGGGTTATTAGGGCAACAAGGCTAAGGGTACCAGGTCAGAGGTCAGTAGAGTCGAGGTTATCAAGGCCAACATGGCTAGAGGCAGATCGATTTCACTAGGAAATGTTTTGTATATGGGGAGCAGGGCCATATGCGGTGCTCTTTCCCACTTGGGACAAGGGGTCGGCAGCAGGGTGCCTAGCAGGGGCTACAGCTACCACAACTTTCATCCCCTCCAGTATTGCCACCTTCGCAGGGGTAGGGGCAGGGGTAGTTTGGGCATGTGCATCATGTTCGTGGAGCAATTTTACAACAATAACCATTAGTGATTGAGGGTATATTTTCTTATCCATGGGCACACGGGGCGAGTTTTGTGTGATAAGATTATGTCACATTCTTTTGTTAGCACTAGATTCGCGTGTGAGACAGGTTTAGTGGATATAATATCGTTATTATTATGATCACTGTGGGTATATGTGCTATAATTTGCTCCATATAGAGGGGAATGGGTGTGAACATTAGGAGGATACAATTAGTAACGGACATGCTCATTTAAGTGACGTACGAGTATGATGTTATCTTTGGTATGGATTGGCTAGAAATGTGTAGAGCGATGGTGGACTGTTACAATAAGGCTATCATATTCGATATTCTAGGGCAAGATATATTTCTAGTGGCGATGCGTCATCCTGAGTGAGGGGCGAGCACGTATTTATATTATTATGTGGAGGAGACTTTGAAGAGTGTAGCTGTATCGATAATTTTGATCCCATGCTTAAGGATTTTACTAATGTGATTTGGGGAATACTGAGGTTACAACCGAATTAAGAGATCAAGTTATGATTGAATTAGCATCAGGGACTTGACTATAGTATGAGCGTTGTATTATATAACTCGTTTAGATATATGAGAGTCGAGAGATCAGATATAGTAGCTTCTGGGGCATGGTTTTTAGGTGCCCCGGTGTTGTGTCTTGGCCCTACAAATCTCGATAATAAACATAGCTAGGTAGTAGTGTATTTGAAGGGTTCTTCTTTGGATTTCACTTACGAGACGTCCCACGCTGAAGCTTAGTAAGTGTATGGAGTTACGATATGTTTGGACTTTAGGGCATTTGTTTAATACGTTAGTCATTACATGCGTGTAGATATAACGCTTTGAGAAAAAAGCTATTATACGATTAAAGGCCAACGGAGCCAAGTAGTTCTATGTATAGGGCACTGGTGAATGTTTGTACTATAAATTGATAAGTGGGGCAATCTCAAGAATAATTGAGCCGCGATTAGTAGGGTAATTGAGTTTACTTATATTGTATGATCACGTAGGGCATGTGTGGTTAGTTTTTGTGCATATGAGTTTCATATATGGTATTTGTGCATGTGTGCATATGGTATAGGGCGTATAGGTAACCTAGTCTGTTCGATATTCAATATCATTCGGGAAAGGCTAAGGTGGAGGTAAATGCGTTGAGTCGTATGCCTATAGGGTAGATGGCAGCAGTTTAAAAGACAAAGTGGGATGAACTCCTTTAGGAGGAGGATGTAGTTCGAGCCTATATGGTAGTGATGACCATAAAACTCCATATTATTTTATCGGTTGTGAAGGCATTAGTAAGATATCCCCCTTATCAGAAAGGGATATAATAGTTTTTAAAAATGGAGCGGAGTCTTACTCGGTTAGTGTTGAGGATGTCATACGCTTCAATAGGAGGTTAATTGTCTCAAATAGTAAGGACCTATAGTGCATAATTATGGAAAAGGTGCACGGGTCTCGATTCTCGATGCATATCGAAGGGAATAAGATTTACCAGGTGTTGAGGAGCCAGTATTATGGACCATTATGAAGCGAGACTTAGTAGATGTTATCTCCAGGTGCACCACTTATCAGATGGTGAAGGTTTATCATAGGATACCAGTCGAGTTTTGCAGCCATTGGATATTCCAGTTTGGAAGGGGTAGTGTATTTCGATGAACTTCATCACAGTGTTACCAACATCGTGGATAGATCATAATTCCACTAGGGTTATTATCGATAGGTTGACCAAGGTAGCTGATTTCTTACCAGTTCAGGTGAATTATATGACCGGAGAGTGTGCCCAATTTTTCATTTTATAAAAATTAAACCCACACGAGGTGTCGCTCAATATTGTATCGGATCGGCATAAGACATTTGTGTTAAACTTCTGGTAGAGTTTTCAGAAGTCGATGGGGACAGAGTTGCGTTTGATCATGGCGTATCCCCCAAAAATTGATGGGAAAATGGAGTGGGTAAATCAGATATGGAGGATATACGGAGGATGTGCATTATAGATTTTAGGGGAAGCGGTGAGCAGTAATTGCCTTTGGTAGGGTTTGTGTATAATAACTCGTATCAGTTTGCTATTGGCAAGACACCTTTTGAGGCTTTTTACGGGAGACATTATCGTTCACCCTCGTGATAGTTATAGGTGGGAATAACAATCTTCTCGGGCCGTACATGATTCAGGATACGTCTGTAAGGATTGAGTGATCAAAAGTCGGTATTGTTAGAAGAGTTATTACGATATAAATAAGAGACACCATGAGTTTTACGTGAGTTGTTTGGTGCTTTTATTATATCTCCCATGAAGTGAGCGATGCGATTTGGAAAGAAGCGATGTGAGCGCCTTTCCAATCATCTATAAGGTAGGGTCAGTTGTGTATTGGCTCACCTTACCAAAGCATTTGTAGCGGATTTATGATGTGTTTCATGTGTCATCGTAAATGAGGTATTTCAAGGAATTGGTCACATAGCGTTGGAAGAGATTGACTTGCAGTTGGATATTTCTTTCGAGGAGATATATGTTGTCGTTTCATACCGTAGCGTGTAGAAGCTTCGGTCAAAGGTGGTACTATTAGTGCATGTACACTCAGAACGCCAGAATGTTACCGAGTCGACATGAGAGAGCGAGGATGACATGCAGGAAAAGTATCCAAAGCCTTGTGGAAGTTACGTTCAAATTTCGAGGACAAAATTTCGTTGTTATGAGGGGAGAATGTAATACACCGTACTTCATTATTATTTAATTTCCCTGTGTTTAAGATTATTAACTTAACATGGGGTAAAATTAAATTGGATTTTAGTAAATATTAATTAGCAAGATAAATGATTAATATATATCATAATTATCATTTACTTGTATGTGATAAGTAAATAGTTATTTGATTTACTGTATATCGTGTATGAGTGAAAGCGACGATTTATTATTATATGTTTATAGAGTGTCACTCGCCGGATCGGTATAATTTATGGGCGAGGAATAAGTTACACACATGTTGGGCCCGATTAACGAGATGTTGGGATATTTGGAGTTGGGTGACTCGGATGAACTTTTCGAGTGTACCAAGGATCCGACAAGGGTCAAAATAGTCCAAAATAGGTACCCGAGTGTTATGTTTGGGGGGGGGGGGCTTTTAGACATAACGGAGGTCGTATAAGGGTAAGAGGGTCATTTACACTTAGGGAGAAGAAAAAAAATGGGATTAGGTAAATTAAGAGGTTCAAAAGGTGGATGGCAACCCACCTTTCATATTTTACACAACGGATTGAGAGAGAGAGCCCTAGAGAACATAAAATGAAGAAGAAAAAAGAGGAAACTTGGAAAGGAGAAGAAACAGGACTCAATCTGTCATCAAATTTGTAGAAAACTTCAGATTATAATCCACGAAAGCAAGTAGACTTAGAAATATAATCCACTAGATGTCTATTTATAGCCCAAGGGCTGAGGTATTTCATTTGGGGAAAAATACCATTTCGTTGGTTGTATTTAGATTGGTAATTATCCCAAAAATAACCATTAAAAATATACTCATGTTTTCGGGTGTTTGACACAAAGTGGGACTCTTTATTATATCAGTATGGATCTAATGGTTACTGGATTTTTACTAAAATGAATAATGGTCAGGGAGAATTGATCCCCTGGCCTCTTGGAGCCCCTACTTGCACTAAGTAACATTTCAACTATATTGTTTTATCCAATTATCTTTAAACTCTTCTTCAAGGTGAATTTCATATATTCTCATTTGAACCATATAACTTCATAACTTTATCAAATAATTTCGGATCTTCACCAAACTTCAAAGCTGCCTGAAAAACTATAAATAACTTATATTAATTTAAATTCATCCCCATAAAGTTTAGAAAATTACCAATGTATCCTTAAATATATTTTAGACCCTGAATTTCATAATGTCTCTGTTTTAACTCCGGATTCCACCAAATTTTAGGAAAAACTTTATATTGCCTAGATTAACTTTTAAAAATTATTTTTAGGCCCACAAAGTTTATGAAATTATGGTTCACCTATGTAGGATTACTATAATTGTATTTTTAACTCGAATTTTTTTCAAACTTACATTTTTCCTTTTTATTTATGAAAATGACTCTAAAAGCTCAATATTTATAACACAACGGGCCTAACATGGCTTAGATTTGGGCATAATTTTTTTGGAATTCAAAAATTTTCTGAGAATATAGAGGTTTTTCGGTACTTTGAATTTTTAGGCACTTTTTCTAACCTTCATTTTTCTTTTTTTAATTCTTTCTCATTCTTTCTTCCTTTCTCCTTTATTTTTCTTTTCATACATCATTCTGGCAAACTTTTTTTCCCTACCGTACTTTTACCCTAGTATTCTCAGAAATTGGTTATGACTTCTTTTCATTTTCTTTTAAACTCCCAGTTAGAGTTTGGTAAGATAATGAGTTTTCAATAAAAAAAAAAATTTGGCTTAAAAGAGCTTGCAATGGAATAATGTAAAAAGGTTGGAGTTATGATCAATTTTTAAGCTTTTAAACGATGGCCTAATCTCATATTTCAACTTTTGTTAAGTTCATTTGTGTCTTAAAATGACTTACTAAGACTTCTAGTGCTTAAGATTCACATTTTGAGTTTTTATTTTCAATAATCGAAAAAAACAAAGACTTTAAGATCATCTACAAAATTATCACTGAACAAAAGTTTGAGTTATTTTAACTCGTTTTGATTTAATTCTCTTAGAAACGTTGAATGACACAAAATCGCAACGGGTTAAATTCTCCACATTTAGTCGATAAGTTCTTTCACTTTCACTTCAATATCCATTTTTGATCATATTATTTGGCTAGCGTATAGAATTTTCATAAGTTGAGAGATCCATGAACTAATTACATATTAAGAAATCCTTTCGAAACTTGATTATATTGAAGATCTTTTGGGGATTTTTGGAAAATTTTCTATTTTTATGATTTTTTTATAAATGTCATCCTTACCCCCAAACCTAAATTTTACATTGCCCTCCCTCAATGTATGACCAAAATAAAATTACAGATAAAGGAAATAAAGTGTAGATGTAAAAGGATAATATTACCCGTGAATTTCCACTTGTGTTACTAACTTCTAACTACTCTCACATGCCTTTCATAATATGAAAAATGTCAGAATAATTAAGATTTAACCCAATAGACAATATGCATACATGAAGGTATATAGAATATAATGAGAGTGATTATGGTGATGCACAGTCACATTATAGTATAAATGGTCGGACCTGAACATACTCTCACAGTTAAATTCCAAAAAATAATTTAAGATTGTGTCTCCTTCAAATTTGAGAGTGAATAAATCGAGCTCTAAATCGGATGATACTCTAGTCATGTCATCGATCTCATCCAAATACACAAATGACACGGGTGGTCGGGGTAGAAAAGGACAATGCAGTATGAAAAAATAGGTGTCACCTAGTAGAAATGCTCGAATGATTTTCTCGTCGTCGCATCACTAATTGATAAAACCTCCCATGTCAGCATACTCTCAAAAGTCTTGAGTTAGTGTTTAGAGAAAAGGAATTGATCTATCATATCATCCCAGTCATTTTACTCTAAGTGAGAAAATGAGTCCAATAATGATTGGACATCAATAGTGAGATCCTCGTCAACCAGGATGAATTATTTCTCAAAGTCTTCAAGAATTGTATATAAAGAAATATTAGGTGGCCAAGCACGTAGATTGACTGTATCATTATCTCGTGGGGTAGTGATATCTTTCACTTCTTAGATTTACTTTACTTAATTCTCTCCCTCATCAGATGATGGAATCTTTAAATTAAACACATTCAATCCCATAGTTATATTCCTAAATGAGAGGTTAACTTACCCACTCTGACATCGAATGACAACATTAGAAGTAGCCAAAAAGGGTCGACCAAGAATGATTGAAATTTGCATGGATGATTTTAGTTCGTGATGCATGTCTAAGACCAAAGATAAACTTACCCACTTTAGTAAAAACATCCTCTATAACACCTCTAGTCACCGTCATGGATCGGTCGACTAATGACAAAGTCATCTTAGTGGTCTTAACTCTCCCAACCCTAGTTTCTCGTACACGGTGTATGAAAAAAGGTTCACACTTGCTCCTAAGTCTAAGAGATATTTCTGAAAGTGATGTTCCCCTATCTTGATTGAGATCGTCAGTGTCCCCAGATCTTTATACTCGATAGGTGTAGGGACATTTTTGTCCATCATCAATTTGTTATGTCGTACATCGTTACACCGTTGAAGAAATTCAAGATTCATATTATCATCAACGGATCCTAATATCAAAGAAAATGAGGAATCAAAATTCTGACAGGCCGGACCGGTCCGCTCAGAGAAAAAGAATCGATCCGCCTGCGGACCGGTCCGCCCCTGCTAAAGATCTGGTACACCCCAGACCGATAGCGAACCGATAATGCCAAATTAAAACGAACCGATCCACCCTCCTCGGACCGATCTGCCTCAGATCCGGACCGGTTTGCCTGGGATAAAATCGGCCAAATCGTGCAGAGATTTTTTAGGGCCAAAAATTCTTTTATAAACCCACTACGGGAGATGGTTTTGCAAGACTTCTTCACACGATTTTCAGAGTTCATAAACTTAAAGTCTTCATCTTTATGATTTCACAAACTCATGTTTAATTCACACAACCTTGCCATATCTGTGTGAATCACTTTGCAACCCAAGAACGCACTTTTGCTGTTCATACCTTTGTGGAGAAGATCGTTCTTCTTCTTCATTGCTGCCCTCCTAAAAAGGGAAACTTCCAGCCGCTGACTACAGATCCGATGCCTGCGGGTAATTCTGAGTCACCCTTGTATTTTCATTGTAATCCGAGAAATTGTAAAGTTACAATATTATAGTAAAAATAAATGGTTTTTCCCCTTTGGGGGATTTTTCCTCAATTATGTGTGCTTGATTATACTAGCATGTCCTATATATTATTCAATCACACCTAGTTGCATGTTTAGGGTTTAATTGGGTTGAATTGTATTTAATTATATAAATTCTTAATTTGAACGCAAGCGCATACTCTTTCAAATTGGTATTAGAGCGGGTTAGCTAATCTATCGCGTATTCCTATTTTCCGCAAAATTTTTCTAAGATATCAATTTTCTAAAAAATTGATTTTTGAAAACGAGTGTGTTCATTATGGAGAAGTTATATAATAAAATGCCAGTTTTTTACGGGAAAAACTATGCATATTGGAAAGCCCGCATGAGATCTGCATTAAAAGCCATTGATGAACGTGTCTGGATTTTGGTTGAAAGAGGGTGGACTCCTCCCTCCGTCACCGTTGATAATGTGATCAATTTAAAACCTATCACTTCTTGGACTGAAGACGAATTTAAATGGTCATCATTCAATTCTAAGGGTCTAAGTGTTATTTCTGGGTCTGTCACACCTGATGAGTTCAAACGCATAATGATGTGTACCACGTCAAAAGAGGCATGGGATGTTTTACAACTCACCCATGAAGTAACTAATGATGTGAAAGAGTCTAAATTGCAAAATTTGACAACTCAATTTGAAACCATCACCATGCATGAGACTGAATGTTTTGATGATTTTTATGCTAGACTTTCTGACATTGTTAATACTAGCTTTAATCTTGGTGAACATATTCCTAATGCTAGAGTTGTTAAAAAGATTCTTCGTTCTTTGCCCAAGTGTTTTATCCCTAAAGTCACTGTGCTAAATTCTATGGGTAATTTAAATACGCTAAAATTGGAAGAACTTGTAGGAGATTTGCAAACATATGAAATTGATATGTTCCCTAAAACTGCTAGGTCTAAAGATAAGGGAATTGCACTTAATGCCCAAGAGAGAAAGAGTGAGGGGTCGGATAGAAAGAGGGTAGAGTCATCTAGAAAGAAAGAGACTGACACGTCGGATTCTGATTGTGATTTTGACGTAGATGATTTGGCACTTTTTGCAAAAAAATTCAAGAGGATTCTCAAATTTAAGAAAAATGGCAATTTTAAAGATTAAAAAAAATTGAGAAAAATAAGTTTGAAAAGAAAAATGAAAAAGTTTTTAAAGATCCTCCTAAGAAAAATAAGTTTCTCCTTTCAGCATATACGTCGCCAAGGTCACTCGTTGATTTTCAGGCATCTTCATCACCCCAAAGATAAGTTCAATCTCTTTAACCCAGACTTCTGCCTCTGCGGGATCAACTGCTCCTTCGAACGATGGTGGGTTCATCTTAATAAATTTCTCATGTGAAGTACTTCTTTCTTCCCGGTGTATCACCTCCTCAGCCCTAGCCAAGGCTTGTGCCTCCAGTTGCCTGGTCTGTTGTTCTTCCACATGAGCCATAAACCTAGCTTGTTGCTCTGCCATTAGAGTCATAGCACGTGCCATTTTTTGCATATCTGTCAGTTGTTCTTGCTCGGGTTCCACATTTATCTGAACAGGTTGCTCAACCTCCGCTTCTGCTGGAATATTTGAAGCCTCATCATCTATTCCCACATTCACATTCCCTCGTTCCATTCTCTTATATCTGTAATGAATCAAAGATATAACAACATGCAGATATACATATCTTTCCTAACATAATCGTTAGTATCAAATAAAATATATTTCTAACATTCACTGCCAAATCTAGACTCTTCTCACTCCAGAACCTCTAAAACCTAGGCTCTGATACCAAAAGTTGACACACCCCAACCCAATTACTTATAATTAAGTCTGAAAGTCAAAGTGAGTCAAACCATAATTAATCTAACCAAACCATAAACACGAGGTTTGATTTCAGAGTCATCATTGTAAATCCATATAACTGAAAACCTTTTTACAACAGTACACTAGTCATATTTATACAAACTTTCCTGAATGATAATTTAACTTAATTACATCATTTACATTAAAACAAAATCTTTGTTTCTCCCATTTCTTGCTAACCCAGACCGACTTCCTAGATTTGTACAAATACAGGGGTCCAACCTCATCAATATGAAAACATATATGAATATATTATCCAGTAAAAGTGACGGTGTAATTTTTAAAGCTTCCTAGGGCAAGTTATGACCATTTCTCTACAACACCAGAAATCTGCCCTACAAGCTCCTCTATTGTTCCTTCGAATTCCCAGAATTTTCATAATTTTTCTACAGCATAACTTTCCATGATTTTCAACACACTTTCAGTAGACATACTGAATAGTACAGAATTAAAGTTTCATAATATTTGGACTTCATTTGCTATCTCAAAATCTGGACCAAACTCAAGGCATACCGAAATCAAGTATAAAAACAGCAACTATGTACCAACTTGAAATCATTATTACGGCCTAACCACAAGGAGATAAATTATAATTTTCATATATTATATGTATATATGAGTCTAATTTCATTTCCAATTGGAATTTCTCAATTCCAGTAATCACACAAAGAGATATACAGATTTGAATACAAGGTGTTTCAACACAAAGCAATTTTAAGGGTTTCTACACTCAACTTAACATAAGCTTGCATCTAACCATACAAATATATAAAGGGCTGAAACTTTCGTAAACTTATGATGATTTATATCATATAAATCAGTAATATAATATAAATAACAAGAATTACAATTAGGATTACCTTCAGGGCTTTTTACGTAATTTCCACGAATTTTTCTACCCTTTTTCTCCTCACTTTTCTTCCTTAACTTCTACTTTCTCTTTCCCTAAGCTTCAAACCCTTTCATGGCTGGTTTTTGCTGAAGAAATATGTTAGAGGGAGGGTTTTAAGTCGGCCAAGGCTGCCTCCCAAACCAACCAATCAATTTAAAACATTTGGTTTAATAAAAGACAAAATACCACTTAAGGGAATTGACATATTTGCCCCTTCTCGTAATTTCGACCTAACTTCTTCCTCGAGCATCCATTTGATGCACCGTTTGTTGTGTTACGATCCTAACTCACATGTCTACAACTATGTAGTTTTCACCTCAAGTCATTTATAATGTTATAAAGGTCAAAACTAGTCTTAAACAGGGACATTTCTATCGAAAATAACCAAATCTTGTGTTCGTACATAACTCGACATTTCATGATTTATGACAGTAGGATTAGACTAAACATAATCACTTAACATTAGATATACTAATATCACATTATTCATATCACATAATATAAGCATGATTTAAATATAATTTATCATAATTATATTCGGGTTGTCACAGTTGTCCTTAATGCTACCCTTAGCGACGACGGTGAGGTCGAGTCGGTGGATTCTGGAGTCGATTCACCGCATGAGTGTAACTTCACCGCAATCATGGCTAGTCATGTGAGCACTTATAATTCTCCTCACGACGATGAGGATGATGCTTCACAGGGACACCTCGACAGTGAGAGCGATGTGAGTGAGGGGGAGGATGACACAAGTGAGAGCGAGAGTGATATTCAACGCGCCCACGCCGAGTTATATTCTGAGTCATCTAAAACTAAAAAGCGTAACAAATAGTTAGTTCTTAAAATCACTGGCTTAGAGGAAGATTTAAGAAAATCTAGAGAGAGAGAGAGTCCTCCACCTACACCGCCCTGAAAAAGAGAGAATCTTCCTGTGTTGAGAAAGAGAGTTTGTTTAGAGAGATAGAGAGAGTAATTTTGAGAAAGAGAGAGGGGACTTGACTAAACAAGTGGCTAGTCTTACGAGTGAGCTCCATTCCTCCGTGGAGACTTGGAAGAAACTTGAAGCCCTTGTTGCCCAGCTGACTCATGATCTTGAGAAAGCACGAAAAGTCAAGGTACAAATCGAGGACAGATCTGAGAAAATGGGAAAGATGCTCCTCGGCCCCGCTTTAGGTTTTGGTGATAGGCAGGGAATTGCGTATGATGGTGCCTCCACCTCCCAAATTTCACCTGGACCAGTTCCTGAGTTTACTATGACTCCTTATGGCCATCATCAAAAACCTCACAGGAGAGTTCGACCAAGAAAAGCAAACCAAGGGCCGCCTTTGACTGTGTTCTTTTGTACTTATTGCAAAAAAAAAAAGGCCACCTAAGGGAGTTTTTCTATAGCATGGGTCGGACACGACGTACTACTGCTCCACCACATCACACTGATGAGTTTTCTAGTCTGAGAGAGCGCGTTGAGTTCTTAGCTGCCACATCTCAGAGTTTGATGGAAGAATTTCGACGGATGTCTTTGCCGTTAGTGAATGCTTCTCACATTCCAGCTAAAATCCACAACAACAAAGTCAAACAAAAGGTCACCTCTTCTTGGGTACCTAAGAAAAATAAAAAGGCCTTCGTTGTTCATGTTGCTCTTAAAGCACATAATACCTCACAGTGGTATTTTGATAGTGCATGCTCCAGACACATGACATGTGATGTCTTATTTTTTACCCACCTTGAGGATTATAAGGATGGTAGAGTCACCTTTGGAGATGGGAGCAAGTCTAGCATTGTAGGATGAGGTAATGTAGAGTTACTAGGATTTCCTAAGCTAGAGAATGTGTTTTATGTCAAAGGTTTAAAAGTAAACCTTCTCAGCATTAGCCAGTTGTGCGACACTGACTTTGCAGTAAAGTTTGACCGGGACGCATGTAATGTCTTAAATCAAGCCGGTAAACTTTTTATGCAAGGGGTGAGAACAGAGGATAATTGTTATAGGACTGTGCCTACTTCCTCACTTATATGCAACAGTGCCACGATCACTCCTATGGATCTGTGGCACTAATGTCTAGGTCATGTAAATATTAGAGATCTCACTCGCTTAGCTAAAAAGGACCTAGTACGTGGCTTACCATCTCTTGGAAGGCTAACTTCGACGGTTTGTGGGCCCTGTCAGTCGAGAAAGAAAATTCGTAGTACCCATAGGAAGTTGCATTCCATTACCACCTCTCGTGTTCTTGAGCTTATACACATGGATCTTATGGGTCCCACTCGTACCGAGAGTCTGGTTGGTAAGAGGTATATCCTCGTGATGGTGGATGATTTCTCCAGGTACTCCATTGTAGGTTTTCTAAGGGAGAAATTCGATGCTGTTGAGTTTTTAATGACCAGGTGCTGTGTCCTGCAAAATCAATACGGAGTCACTATTAACAGGATACGTAGTGACAACGGCACTGAATTTAAGGAAGAAAAGGTAGATTTGTATTGTGATAACCTTGGGATCAAACATGATTTTTCTGCTGTGAAGACTCCTCAGCAAAATGGGATTGTTGAGAGAAAGAATAGAACGATCCAAGAAATGGCTAGATCTATGCTTCTAGGTCGTCATATTTCTAGGAGATTTTGGGCAGAGGCAGTGTCTACTGCCTGCCACACGGTGAATAGGGTTTACCTGCGTCCACAGACACTTAAGACGCCTTATGAATTGTGGACAGGCAAGAAACCCAACTTGGCATATTTCCATGTTTTGGGGAGTAAATGCTACATCCTACGGGATAGAGAGCAATTAGGAAAGTTTGACTCCCGGAGCGACGAGGGAATATTGCTAGGATATTCATCGAATAGCAGAGCGTACCGAGTTTTTAACCTGAAGAGCTCTAAGGTTATGGATTCAATAAACGTCATCGTGCAAGATGACGAAACTTCGACGGCTATTGATACTAACCTACAGTGTGAGGATGAGGACTTCTCTGGGAGTGACTTACTTGTCCCTCACCCACACTCTGTGGACCCTACTCCTGTGTTAGGGGACAATCCTGCTTGGGTTCGCAAGAGTCATGACCCTTCTGCCATTATTGGTGATCCCACTCTAGGGGTCAAGACTCGTGCTCAACTAGAGAACGTTGTTAGTCACTTTTGCTACACGTCCAAAGTCGAGCCCAAGAATCATAAAGAAGTACTCAAGGATGAACATTGGATATCTGTTATGCAGGATGAGTTGCTTCAGTTTAAAAAGAATAATGTCTGGTAACTTGTCCCCCAACCTAGTGTAACTAATGTGATAGGTACCCAGTGGATTTTTAAGAATAAAATGGATGAAAATGGTACCATAATCAGAAACAAAGATAGGTTGTTCGCTCAAGGATACACGCAGATAGAGGGTGTAGACTTTGGGGAGACATTTGCTCCTGTTGCGAGGCTTGAGTCCGTCTGCTTACTACTCGCCATCGCATGTCATCTGCGCTTTAAGTTATATCAGATGAATGTCAAGAGTGCCTTTTTAAATAGCATTCTACAGGAGGAGGTTTACGTGGAACAACCAAAAGGGTTTAAAGACCCTAAGAACCCGGAGCACATCTACTATCTGAGGAAATCCTTGTATGGTTTAAAGTAAGCACCCCGTGCTTGGTACGAGAGGCTTACTTCTTATATCTTAGCCCGTGGCTTCAAGAGAGGGGGAGTTGATATGACGTTGTTCGTCAGGAGAGATGACGATGCAATTTTGGTTGCCCAGGTCTATATGGACGACACAGTCTTTGGATCCACGTGCTCTCGACATGATCATCACTTTGAAGAGGATATGAAAAGTGAGTTTGAGATGAGCATGGTTGGTGAGCTTACTTTCTTCTTTGGTCTCCAGGTTCGTCAGCTAGAGAATGGGATGTTCATCTTCCAATCCAAGTATGCTAGAGACCTAGTGAAGAAATTTGGTTTCGACTCCGCTAAGCACGCAGGTACAACTATGAGTACCACTACCAAGCTTAGTAAGGACACTTCAGGCAAGGACGTAGAGCAAACCTTATATCGGAGTATGATAGGTAGTCTTCTCTACTTGACTACCAGTCGTCCCGACATAGCCTTTAGTGTTGGAGTCTGTGCCCGATATCAGGCATCCCCGAAAGAGTCACATTTACTTGCTCTAAAACGTATTATTAAATACATGAGTGGGACTCTCTCATACGGTATTTGGTATTCCTTTGATACTGATGACCGTTTATCTGCCTATTCAGATACCGATTGGGCTGGGGATGTAGATGGTTGTAGAAGCACTTCTGATGGGTGTTTTTATTTTGGTTCTGCTCTTGTCTCCTGACTGAGAAAGAAGAAAAATTCCATCTCTTTGTCCACTGCGGAGGCTGAGTATATAGCCGCCGGGAGTTGTTGCACGCAACTCTTGTGGATGAAGAAAATGCTGGAGGATTATGGAATTTCACAGGACACCATGTCCATTTCCTGTGATAACACGATCACGATACACATATCACGTAATCCAGTCCAGTATTCACGCACAAAGCACATCAGGATACGTGAACACTTTATATGTTAGTTAGTTGAGGAGAAAGTCGTATCCCTGAGTTTTGTTCCCACCGACCGTCAGTTAGCCGATATTTTCACGAAACCTTTAGATGCCCTTAGATTTGAGAGTCTTAGGAAGTCTTTGGGGATTTGCACAGTTGACTGAGGGTTTGGACTATGTCTAGAATAGGATTCTTTTTCATGTTCATATCATATTCTTCCTATTGCTAGTCTGTTTTATATGTACCATTGCTTTGTTGTACAGCTATTTATTTATTCTTTTGAAAAATCCAAAAAGATTTTATGGTATAAATTTTTTTTGAAAAAGCCAAAAAGATTTATGTTTTGTACCTTTTATGGATGAGAATTTAAGATAGCCAAGTCACAACTTCACTTCATATATCCTTGTGACTATTTGATAGAGATTTGAGACGCTACATCATTTCATCCATGTGCTTTACATTGTTTAGAGTCTCTGAGATGTGATTAGTGATATCTTCCTACATGTTTGACTCATATATCCTTTATTGCACACATGCACGACTTTATTTGATTATTGTACTTGTCTATCACATGTTGGATGGAGTGTTTCCATCTCAATTATGTCTATACAACATGCAATATGCGATAAAATTTGACAAGATTGGAATGCATGTAAAAACCATTTTTTTGAGAGACTGAGTGTTTGTTTAAGGCCGGGGAGGGGCTGCGAAAGGTAATTATCTCTTCTTTGCGCAAAAGACACCGTTCAAAAGGACCTAAAAATGGAGGAATTTTATTAACCGGGGTCCAAAGAGGTTAAAAGAGCCCAAAAAAATTTAAAGGCAATAAAAAGCAATTCATACCAAGTATGGGCCACTTAGGTTTCTCCTTCAATTCTCCAAAGTTTGAGAATTTAGAAAGCCTCTATTCAAAATTAATATCTGAGAGAGTTTGGTTGGAAAATGTTTAAACGGGTTTGCACTTCCTTGAAAGTCCTGAAAAAGCATGAAATAATTTTGGACGTTATTGGTGTGGAAATCACTTTGAGCTTTGATTTGTTGATTTTTTTGAGTCAATATCTTATATTACCACCTTTTTACACCAAATGAAGATTTTGGGTTCATTCGCTAGGAGTATCTGATATTCATCGTGCACATATGTCATGTTTGTATGCATTGATTTTCCTATCAAATTTGATCACACCCATTCATTTATGCTATCATCGACTTGGTTGTTTTGTGTTCATTCATGGTGTGATTTAGTCCTTGTGACACCCCGCACTTGCTTAGTTGATTTCCTTATCTCATTTATCTTTTTGGGGACATCATAAAAAGGGGGAGAAAGAATTATCATTTTATGGGGAAGTTTGAATTTTAGGAAGTATTTGAGATTTAGCTTATGCTTTTATTAAATTGGTATCTATGTTTATCTCATTTCAAACTCGATACGTCACTTGGTATTTTTATGTATCTCATGTGTGTAGGTACCGATAGATGATCATAAGTTACACACCCTGATGGGAGAAGCGTTGAGATTCCTGCAGATTTGAAGAACAAACGATGAAGTCTTATTCACTAGTACCTTTTCAAGTTTGGGTTCATGGAAGGGTAGATTTGTATAGGCACTTTGTAATGTGATAATTCGGATGTTGGTTTTTATGTATGTACCGTCATAGACATAGGGGAGATTTGTAAGGACATTTTTGTCCATCACTAATTTGTTATGTCGTACGCCGTTACACCGTTAAAGAAATTAAAGATTCATACTATCATCAACGGATTCGAATATCAAAGAAAAGGAGGAATCAAAATTCTGAAAGGCCAGACCGGTCCGCCCGAGAAAAAGAACCGATCCGCCTGTAAACCGGTCCACCCCTCAGCCGGACCGATCCGCCTGCTGAAGATCCAGTACACCCCGGATCGATAGCGAACCGATAGTGCCAAATTAAAACGAATCGATCAGCACCCCTCGGACCAATCCACCTTAGACCCGGATCGGTCCGCCTGGGATAAACTCGGCCAGATCGTGCAGAGATTTTTTAGGGCCAGGACTTCTTTTATAAACCCACTACGGGGAGTTGGTTTTACAAGACTTCTTGACACGATTTTCAGAGTTCATAAACTCAAAGTCTTCATCTTTATGAGTTCACAAACTCATGTTTAATTCACACAACCTTGCCATATCTGTGCGAATCACTTTGCAACCCAAGAATGCACTTTTGCTGTTCATACCTTTGTGGAGAAGACCGTTCTTCTTCTTCATTGCTTCCCTCCTGGAAAGGGAAACTTCCAGCCGCTGACTACAGATCCGATGCCTGCGGGTAATTCTGAGTCACCCTTGTATTTTCATTGTAATTTGAGAAATTATAAAATTACAATATTATAGTGAAAATAAATGGTTTTTCCCCTTTGGGGGATTTTTCCTCAATTGCGTGTGTTTGATTGTACTAGCATGTCCTATATATTATTCAATCACACCTAGTTACATGTTTAGGGTTTAATTAGGTTGAACTGTGTTTAATTATATAATTTCTTAATTTGAACGCAAGTGCATACTCTTTCAATAGGAGTTCTATAAGAAATGATTGAGCTAGCTTGATCAACGAGAAACGCTTTCTTGGGAACATTGTTGGTCCACTTGAACATACAAAGGTCCTTTAAAATTTTAGCATAAAATGGAACTTATTATATAGCGTCAAGTAATGGTATATTATTGTGAACTTTTTCGAATGATTCCAACATCTTTTCACTTGCTCTTTCTTGTTTTGAGGTACCAAATGTTGGGGAAATGAAGATTTTGGGACATAGGTCTCTATAAGTAGCTCAGAAGACGATGGTGGAGAGAAAGTTGGATCTGAGCGAATACGGGTGTGATTTAGAGGTATTTAAGGTTAAGTGGGGTGATTGGCATTCCCATTATAGCCTCTGCTTAGTGGAGATAAAGGAAGAGATCAAAGAGAAAAGAAAATAAGAGAAAAGAAAGAAGGAAAGCTCGGAGAAGATATAGACGAGCCAATCTCCGTAATCAATTCATCTCTATGTGTCGAGATTTCAGATTTTAATCCAACAAGGCCAGTTTTTACTTGCTTTAGGCTTATAATTTTCTGCAGTTAATTATGTTTATAGTTATTCAGTAATTAATCTAAGATTCTAAGTTGAGATTATGGGGACTAATTAAGAGGGTTTGATTTGTATTTGAACATATTAATGTGTTTGAGAATTAATATGGAAGAAATTTATGATATAAATTTTGGTTTATGATTATAAACATGATGAACATTGTTAGGGTGTTAGATAAATGGGTTTTAAAGGTTTGATTAATTTCGTGTTGGATGAATAAAGTTAATGATTAGGAATTCTTGAGTTTGGATGTTGGATTCAGGTTTAAATCAAAGTTAAAATGCTTATAGGATGATTATATAGTGATTTGGGATATAAATATACGATTATGGGGGCTTTGGACCTCCATGGAAGGGTTTGAGAGGTGAAAACCTGAGGTGGAAGATGAAGGGAAGCCCATCAAATTGAATCGTTTTACTGGGGGAGAAAATTAGTTCGCTGACCGAACTAGTTCAGTCTGCCAGTGAATTGATTTAGTTTTATATCATGTCCCAATTTTTTTATGATATGTTTTGACCCGTTAACATGGGGTAAATAGGCGGATGGGTTTTCGGGGTAGTCTGGAATTTTTGGGGAATTTTCTTAAGGGTTGCTAAATGTCTAAAACCGACGACTAGACGGGTTCGAGTGAGACGAATCAAGCTATAAGTGAGTGAGCACTGAAATGGAAAATCGAGAAGTCGGTTTGGACTTCGGGATTAGTAGACTAGTATGCGGTGAGATTTTCGTACGTAGTCAGTACTATATATATATATATATATATATATATATATATATATATATATATATATATATATAGTACTGACTACGTACGAAAATCTCACCGCATACTAGTCTACTAATCCCGAAGTCCAAACCGACGACTAGACGGGTTCGAGTGAGACGAATCAAGCTATAAGTGAGTGAGCACTGAAATGGAAAATCGAGAAGTTGGTTTGGACTTCGGGATTAGTAGACTAGTATGAGGTGAGATTTTCGTACGTAGTCAGTACTATATATATATATATATATATATATATATATATATATATATATATATATATATATATTATTGCTTATGTAATTATTTTGAACATACGTACGTAGTTGAGCTATCGTTAGGAGGTTGAGCAAAGTGGACGATCCACCCTAGCGTTGACCAGCAAGTGTTGGATTGATTCTTCAGGTTTAGTACTGTTGCATGGCCACTATCCATATATGAGTATACATATTGGTTTGGATATTGATTGGGTGCAATGTGGTATGATTGTGACCCCTGGACATATGTTTATGAACGCCACCATTTGTTTAGGTTTACGTTTGGGTTCGGTGGTGAGATTCTTAACCAGTGGCCCAGTTGTGGTATGTGGTATACTTGGATTGCGATAGCACACGACAGATGCATTTTCGAGGTTCATGCTCTGGGGATGCGGTATAGACGTATATAGCTAGTGATATATATGTATGTGTATATGAGATATTGTGTGTGTATTTATTTATATCAATGTTTATAGTTATGTAGTTAAAAATGAAAGTATAACTGGTGAGGGTAGTATATATTCGCCAATGGTGATTATTAGTAAAAGGGTCTATGATAGCAGTTATCATCTTAGTTAGATTGGGTAGTATGACTAGGATAATAAAATGAATGCGTAAAGTGCGCACTGTAGATGATAGGTGAGGATAAGTCCCATGCGAGTGTGACTGAAAAGTTAATTATAAAGGTAATGCACTGTGTGTTTATGTTTAAAGCATTTAAATACTTGCAAAATATTTTTAAATATTTTCAATTTTGACCCATTGGTAAATATATTTTTGTTTTCAAAACCCCAGGTATGCACTAACATGGACTGTAGGTTTAGTCTCTTCATCATGCCATTGCGAGCAAGAGTTGTGGATGCTACAGGATTAATTGTAGCGTCCTCAGTTCATTTCTATATGGATAGGATTCAGTTTCAGTGTCAGTATTTCTTTTTGGGCATGTTGCCCGCAGTTGGATATGACACTTCATTTATGTAAGATATTTATTACTTCTCGAAATTTATAACATTGGTTTATTATTTATGGTAACCGATGGTTTATTCGGTTTATGTTATCTATATTTATGCTTATCAGTTATCCCATCATTTAGTTGGTGTATGTTCATATTAGTTTTATATTTATGTTACTAGTATACAACATGTGTGATGCACGAGCGATGTGCAATAAACATAAATAATGATAATTATAAGAATTAGTTTATATCATAAATTCAATGTCTTACATCAAAGCCATTATAAAAGGTTAATTTTTCATTAATAAATTTTGTCTATTATTTTTAAGTATTTTTATTATATATAAACTATTTTTCATAAACAAAAACTTCAAGACAATTATACGTATTATATATATATATATATATATATATATTTGTTTCTAGTTTAAAAATTGTTAGTCATTTATAAATACAAACTTAAAGTTTTTTGTATAAATAAAACGTTGAAAATGTTTTATAACCAAATTGTTGTTTTAATTATATTAAAAATAATTTCAAAATTTTGAAAACTTTTTTAACTTAAAAACTGTTTTTTATAAATAAAAACTTCAAAAAAACTATACGTATTTTATATAAAAAAAATTATATTTATTTTTATTTGTTTTAGTTTAGAAAACATTATGTCATTTATAAATAAAAACTTAAAAGTTTTTTCTATAAATACAACGTTAAAATGTTTTTATAACCAAAAACCTTTTTTATTTATATAAAAAATAAATTTGAATTTTTTAAAACTTTTTCCCTCAAAATAAAAACATTATATAGATGTAATAGTATTCGTAGCATTGTATAATATGATTTGAGTGAAGGATGATGAAAAAGATTAATTGAATCTAGATTGTGTTGGTTCGAGAGATTAATTAATGGAGTCTGGAATGAATCATCTTTTTTGTTTTCAAGAGACTTTTGATTTATTAATCGTTTCACTGGTTTAGTTTTGTCCCGAAATAATTAAAGGGGGAGATTTGTAAGGACATAAATTTCCAATTGACTCCCTGTATTGTTTTGACTTAATTCCGTGAACAAAACTTGTTTGTAATATGCCATAGGGAGATTTTTATTTTGTCACGATCCCACTCAGTCTATGACGTATTGAAGAAAATTGAAGACGTTGCGGCAAAGCTTCAAAGAATTAAATCATGCCAATGTTTAATTGGAGCAAGTTAAATCGTCTTCAAAGTTAATTGCATTCTGAGATCACTCAGGTATGAATGCGTATAATTAATGGTGCTCGAAATTGTTTTTATAAAAGATAAGGATGTATTTTTATAAAGAAAAATATTTTCAAATGTTTTTAAAAGTGTTTTAATTGTTTACACTACATTTTATTCTGATATACTCGAAATAGAGTTTGACTTATTTGGATCTCCTTTAAAAGAGACGTTTTGAGCTAAAAGTCAAAAAGTCAAACTGGCACGTCAGCTCGTTCAAATGACATATGAATCTCGCTCGAACGAGATGCCTAAATTGTGCGAACCACTTGGCTATGTCGTTCGAATGACAAGTTTTTCAAGGAGGTGCTAAATTGTTATTTAAAGCGTGTTTCTATCAGAGTTTCGTAAGTGTGCAATTGGAAAAAACAGAATACATTCCAGTACGTTGCTTGCACATGTTTTCTAAGGTTTACAGAGCATAAACACATCCTTAAAGTTTGCAAAGATCCGAGTTATCATTCTTATATGCTTGCGTGATCTTGCGGCACCAAAGAAGTTTGTTCTAACATTGAACATAAGTGTATTGCTGTGAAGAAAATAGAAGGACTTCTTGTTCGACATCGTAGACGAATCAAAGCCATTTTGTGGACACCGAGACATACGTGGACGCGTATTTTTTGGACAGGGATCGTGAAAGACGGAATTTCTGCGTGGGCACTATTGAAGAATGGTTGAGGATCAAAAGGAGCGTCAAGACCCATGGGGATCGAGTCTTAGTGTAAGGTTAATCTGTCTTTGTAAAACCATTGTTCATAGTGATTGTCTGGCTTGGGCCGTCCGAGGTTATTTTTTCCATTTGGGTTTTTTCCTCGTACATCCGGCATTGTGAATATTCTTTACTTTACTTTACTTTTTTTAATCACTAGATGTATGTTTAGGATTAATCAAGATAAAATTGGTTTAAAGTAAGAATTGGGTTTTCACAATTTGGTTTGGTGCATAATTAAAAGTTGGATAATTTTCTGAGAAAAATTTGGTTTTGTTTGAAACACACAAATCGGGTCGCACTTTCAAATTGGTATCAGAGCTAGAAAACATATTTTATTTTTTTTGGTGATACCGTGTGTTTTCAAAGATGAATTCTGGATATAATGAATTTTCTCGAACTCTTGTTTTTTATGGAACTAATTACACTTATTGGAATATGAGAATGAGATGTGTTTTAAAATCAATTGATGAGCGTGTGTGGCTAGTAATTGAGAAAGGTTGGACACCCCCTATCACTATTATAGTTGAGGTCACTAGTTTAAAGCCTGTTGAGTCATGGACCGAAACTGAACAAAGACTTGCAAAATATAATTCTAAGGGTCTGCACGTCATTGCTTCACATGTCACACAGGAAGAATATAATAAAATTATGACTTGTGAAACATCAAAAGAGGCTTGGGATATTTTAGCACTCACTCACGAGGGCACTAGCATGATTAGGGCGTGAAAACTTCAAAATCTCACTACACAGTTTGAGACCATTAGGATGTTAGAGAGTGAGACTTTTGATGAGTTTTATGCTAGGTTGTCCAATATTGTCAACTCGTCGTTTAACCTAGGTGAGAAAATTCCCGACAACTGTGTCATTAAGAAAATCCTTACGTCGTTGCCTATTAGGTTTGATGCGAAAGTTACTATTTTAAACTCCTTGGGTAGGTTAGAGTCGACGAAACTAGAAGAGATTGTAGGTGACTTACAAACCTATGAAATCGATATGATTACCTCCAAGCAAGCGCCTAAGAAAGAAAATGGTATTGCTTTGAAAACCCAAAAGGAGGAAATTAAAGTTTCGGATTCCGATTCTGATTTCGATTTTGAGGATGTTGCTTTGTTGGAAAAGAAATTTAAAAAAAAAATTATTAAGTTTCAAAATCATTCGAAAGATGCCAAGAAATTTGAAAAATTCAAGAACAACAAAGTAGATCCCACCTCTAAGGATAAGTTTGGAAAGTGTAAGAGAGATGAGTCGGATAAGTGTTTTGGGTGTGAGGGGTACGGTCACAAATTTAAGGAGTGTCCCACTAGACTTAAGAAAGAGGGCAAGCAACCCATTGTCTATAATGCCACCTTAAGTGATAGTGATCCGGAAGAGGGAGAGAGTTACCCCATTGATCATAACTTTGTTGTGTTTATGTCATGTCATGTGAGCGACGACGATTCTCATGGGCATGACACTTCCAAGGAGGTTTTCAGTGTATCCCATGTTAGTGAGGGCGAAGAGAGTGACGAGGAGGTAGATGTGAAAGAGTTGCAAAATGCATTTAATGAGTTGTATGCCGAAACAGTGAAAGTGAAAAAGGATAACTCAAAATTGCAAGCTAAGTTGAATGAGCGTGCCATACAAAATGATGATAGTTTAATTGAGGATCTTAGGGCACGAGAGAAGAAGTTTAGGGAGAAACTAGAGTTTGTGGAGAAAGAGAGAGATAATCTCTGTGGTTTGATGGAGTCCTTGAAAAAGGAGATTTTAGAGTTTGAGGAGTCTAGGCGTTTACTCGAGTCTAGGATTCACGAGTTGGAGGAGAGATTGAGAGACTCGTCTAGAGTCAAGTTTGATTTGGAGGCTAGGTCGGAGAGGAGAGATTGAGAGACTCGTCTGGAGTCAAGTTTGATTTGGAGGCTAGGTCGGAGAAGTTAGATAAGATCCCAGGCACCATCCAAATTAAGGGAGATAGGGGATGTATAGATTTTGGTGAGAGAGTTGTTCCCATTCCCCCCGCACGTGTGACAAACACTAGGAAGGTTAAAAAAGGTCCACATATAGGAAATCATTCCCACCATCACTTCACTTGCACGTTTTATGGTAAGAAAGGTCACCTTAGGCAGTATTGTTACGACCTTAGATAAGCCCCTAAAAAGTTTAGGAATAAAGTTGCCCCGGTTCCCCAAACCCCCATGCGTCGTTTTACACCTACTTAGGTTAGGAAATCGGATTTAGTGGCTTTAGGAATTAAACTTCATGATTCTTGTTTGGGCGCACTTGATTCTTCCCATGCTAAATCTAAAGGATGATAGTGTTGCCTTATTTTGTCATTTACTAGTTTGCTTTATGATTTATTTATTGCTAGTATAATGACATGTGTATCATTTTGTATTATAGTTCTCATTTGTTTGAGTCATTTTGAAAAAATACAAAAAGTTTTTGTTTTTAAAAAAAAATTGAAAACCCAAAAAGATTTTGCTTTTATTTGAGTCAAAATATGAAAACCAAAAAGATTTTTGTTTTTTGTTTTTTATTTTTGAGTTTACATGTTTGATGTGGCATATTGGTGTGCTTGGACCCCCCCCCCATAGTTTCATTATCCATGTGTCTAGGACATTTGGTCACTATTATCGATGCTTAGAATGATCTTAACCATTGTTTAAATGGGGTTGTTTCAAAGTTAATATGCATTTTGATTAGACTTTGTATATATGAAAACATTTCACACATGCACGAGTTTATATGGATGTTTGACTTATCTTGCATATTTGAATTTGGTGAGGCGTTCTTATCTCAATCTTGTCATCTATGCGTAAGTAGACTTAAAGAGAAGTGTGCAAGTAAAAACCATTTACTGTAAGGATTTAAATTGGTAAAAATAATGAGTGATTCACGGGAAAGGGTTACGAGAGTTCAAAATTCACTCGTCGTGAAAGCCACCGTTTAAAAGAGCCCAAAATAAAATGCAATATGCTAAGAAAAGGGCCAAGTTTGTTTAGTCCATTCCAAAGAAAATATGATATTATTGAGGGAGTTTGGATTGATTAAAAATTTAAACGGGTTTGCACAACTAATCCTAATGTTGAAACATTGTAATTTGACGCTATTTTTTGTAGAATCGTCAAAATTTTGATTTGTATGCATGTAGTATGTTTAGTTCATTAGGCTCACACTTTTATTGACATATAGCTATGATAAAGTTTGATGATTTATCGCTATCAATTAGATCTTCTTGATCGTTTCGATGTGTTGGAATTGTGACTCATTTGTTTTAGTTTTCACACCTATACATTCCATATCCATGTTTGAGCACATCGGTACTATGTTTGCATGTAACTCACATTTTTAGTTTTATGGGTTTTTGCGTTTTGTGTTAAAAGCCTACTGTTTTGCTTCTGTCAAGCTCTTCTTGGAATTTGTTTTGTGGAAATTTTTTCACTGGGCAATAATTTACAATATTTCTGGGAATCTGAGAAATTCTTACATGTCGCGAGAAATCTTTCAAACGACTTATCCATCTCGCGCAAACGACAGTTGTACTTCGTTCGAGCGACATCCTCAACTCATTTGAGCGATGTCCTTGGCTCGTTACAACGACAAGCTGTTTTGGATCTTCTGATTGGTTTGCAGTCCACTGGTTTAAATTGGTGTTTTTTTTGTACTACTGGAAGTGTTTCTGGACTGAAATGGTTTATATGTAGGTTTTATTGATTCGAAATTGGATTTTTGCATATAAGTCCATTTATCACACCTGATTAGTTTGCTACATTTTTTATGTGATTCCTTGGTTTACTAGCTACTGATTTGTCATTACTTGATTATATTTATCAGGTTGTTTTCATCATTATCTAGCGATTTCACATTTATTCAAATTGGTTTATATTCTCATGCTAGATACTTTGATTGGTTTATCTTTTCACCGGATTGTCTATTCGAGACAAAAAAAGGGGAGATATGTATGTGATGTAGGGGGAGATTTGTTAGGCGTTTCTATTGATATCTGGATTTGATTTACATATTGTTAGGGGAAGATTTGTTCGGCGTTTCTATTGATATCTGGGTTTGATTTACATATTATTTGATTATATTTCTTTCAAATTGGTATCAAATAATTGCTCACATGTTTCAAATGATTTGTTCTTATTAGAAATATAAATTGGTATCATTTGTTCCTCCATACTTCACTGGGTATTTATTTGTCTATTTCATGTGTGTAGGTATGCTTCCGTGATTCGAGATTTCAAATCTACATCACATTCAGACAGTTTATGCTCATCGGTGCTACATATTCTAGTCTGTGTCCTATATTTTTATTTTTTGGGTTTATCGGATGGGATTTAGGCGTCTTACGGCTTGACGACCCGGTTAGGCATTTCACTGGTTTAGTTTTGTCCCGGAATAGTCAAAGGGTAAGATTTGTAAGGACATAAATTTCCAATTGACTCCCTGTATTATTTTGACTTAATTCCGTGAACAAAACTTGTTTGTAATATGCCATAGGGAGATTTTTATTTTGTCATGATCCCACTCAGTCTATGACGTATTGAAGAAAATTGAAGACGTTGCGGTAAAGCTTCAAAGAATTAAATCATGCCAATGTTTAATTGGATCAAGTTAAATCTTCTTCAAAGTTAATGGCATTCCGAGATCACTCAGGTATGAATGCGTATAATTAATGGTGCTCGAAATTGTTTTTATAAAAGATAAGGATGTATTTTTATAAAGAAAAATATTTTAAAATGTTTTTAAAAGTGTTTTAATTGTTTACACTACCTTTTATTCTGATATACTCGAAATAGAGTTTTACTTATTTGGATCTCCTTTAAAAGAGACGTTTTGAGCTAAAAGTCAAAAAGTCAAACTGCCACGTCAGCTCGTTCAAATGACATAGGGATCTCGCTCGAACGAGATGCCTAAGTCGCACGAACGAATTGGCTATTTCGCTCGAACGACACATTTTTTGAGGCGGTGCTAAATTATTATTTAAAAGGTGTTTCTATCGGAGTTTCGTAAGTGTGCAACTGGAAAAAATAGAATACATTCCAGTACGTTGTTTGCACATCTTTTCTAAGGTTTACAAAGCATAAACACATCCTTAGAGTTTGCAAAGATCCCAGTTATCATTCTTATAGGCTTACGTGATCTTATGGCACCAAAGAAGTTTGTTCTAACATTGAACATAAGGGTTTTGCGGTGAAGAAAAGAGAAGGACTTCTTGTTCGACATCGTAGACGAATCAAAGCCATTCGGTGGACACCTAGACATACGTGGATGCGTGTGTTGTGGACAGGTATCGTGGAAGACGGAATTTCTGCGTGGGCACTATTGAAGAACGGTTGAAGATCAGAAGGAGGGTCAAAACCCGTGGGGATCGAGTCTTAGTGTAAGGCTAATCTGTCTTTGTAAAACCATTGTTCATAGTGATTGTCTGGCTTGGGCCGTCCGAGGTTATTTTCCCGATTTGGGTTTTTTCCTCGTAAATCCGGCGTTGTGAGTATTCTTTAATTTACTTTACTTTCTTTATTCACTAGATGCATGTTTAGGATTAATCAAGATAAAATTGGTTTAAAGTAAGAATAAGGTTTTCACAACTTGGTTTGGTGCATAATTAAAAGTTGGATAATTTTTCGAGAAAAATTTATTTTTGTTTGAAACAGACGTATCGAGCCTCACTTTCAAATTTTAGTAAAGGATTGATCATCCGAGATTAAATTATGCGCGATGTCAGAGTTGGTACCATCGTATCAGGTTTTAGTGTCCTTTGGATATGTGTGAACTGACTATGTTGTCAGCGTTGCGTTTGTTTGATATAGAGCCCAATGTTTAGTATTGTTGTTTCATATTACATTTCTTTGTGCTATTTTGTTACTGTTATATTTAAGTGGGATTTCATAAAATTTGGATTTTCATTCAGATGCAAAACACCAGGAAAGGGAGACCATCTCATGCAGTGACGAGGGACGTAGAGAGGTAGGCTCAACTGGAGCCCCAGGTAGCCCAGGGGACTGTGACCGCAACAGAGGTAACAACCATTGTAGCACAAGCAGTTAACGCTAACATGACAGGCATAGCGCATCATTTTCCTCAAGTGCAGCCACAACCACCAGCGGTAGTACCATTACACACACACACACACACACACACACACACACTTTCGTTCGTATAGGAGCGAGTTAGGGAGGCCTTCCAGAAGGGCCATCCACTGGAGTTTCAGGGGAGTGCAAATTTAGTTTAAGCGATCCAATGGAAGAAGGATATCTAGTGGCATCTTCAACAACACCCAGAAGTACGTACTAGCAACTTTTAATCTAGTTAGGGAAGCTTTGCAGTGGTGAGAGTCTGTCACCACGTTGGACGAGAGAGATTATTGGACGATTCAGGAGTTCTCGAAGGGGTTCAACCGCAAGTTCTTTCCGTCAATTGTGCAGACAGAGATGAGAAGGAGATTTTTGGATCTCACACAGGAGGGTTGAATAGTGGCTGAGTATGAGGAGGAGTTAACTCACCTAGTGAATTTTGCGCCATATAAGGAGAACACTGATAAGAAGGGGATATTGAAGTTTATGGAAATCCTCACCTAGAGGATTCATAAACATCTGTTGGGGAACCCGGTGTTGAGGACTTATACTGATATTGTTAATGTCGTATTTCTACACTACTAAGATCATTGCTTCCATCTCATTAGAGTGAATATGACAGGAGAGTAGAGCTAACATGGTAAAAAGTTAGGGCAACGGTACCATCATGGAGTCGCAGTAGCAGGGTAGGCAGAAGGGATGGGGTTCCCAGTAGGGGGACTCAGCTAAGAGGTTAAAGCCAGATGATGGTGGGTATAGACTGGGCTAATAACGTCCTCCTTATGGCTAGCAGGGCCAGGGGAACGAGACTAGAAGCCACTAAGGTTAGGGATACCAGGGCTAGAGATAGGGTCAACCTCACCAGGGCCATATGTCAATAAACTCTGTGGGGGTACTGTTTCATATGTGGGAAGCAAGTCCACATGCGACGAGAATGCCCAAATAGGGATATGGGTCAGCAGCAGGATGCCCGATAGGGGTGCTGACTACCTCAGCTTCCATCCCCACCAGCAATTCTAGCATTGTTGCCTCCGTAGGGGCAGTTACAGTTTAAATGTGTCTATAATGTTCTTGGGCCAATTTTTCCACTAGCACCGCCATATGTTGAGGGTATATTTCCTATCCATTGGCACGCGGGGCAGGTCTTTTTTGACATAAAAGCGTCGTGCTCTTTTTTTATCACTAGATTCATACGAGAGACGAGTTTAGTGAATATGGCATCTGATATTTTTATGACCATAGATTCACCATTAGGTAGAGAGGATCTCATTTGTTCCATCTACAAATGAGTAAGTGCAGAAGTGTGGACATTAGGAGGTTATGTTTGGTAGCGTATTTTCTCATTTTGGAGATGTACGAGCATGACGTTATAATATGTATGGACTAGTTAGCAATGTATAGAGCAACGATGGACTATTATAGTAGGACTATCGTGTTTGTTATTTCGGTACAAGATATGTTTCTTATGATGACGCCTTGTCCTGAAGGAGGGTCAAGAACGTATTTATATTATATCAAATAAGAGACTTCAGAGGGTATTATTTTCTGGTTAGATTCAAACACAGTGGTTAGGGACTTTGTTGAAGTATTTTAAGAGATACCGAGATTACTGGTGAGTCGAGAGATTAAGTTTGTGATTGACTTAGCGCCAGGGACTAGGCTGATAGCACGGGCGCTGTATCATATGTATCCTTTGGAGATGTGGGAGTTAAGAGATCAAAATTAAAAGCTTTAAGGGCCGAGTATGCCCAAATACTATTTGTAAAAAAGAAAGATCGGTCATTGAAATTATATATCGACTACTGGGAGTTGAACAATGTCATAATTCAGAACAAGTATCCGTTGAGAGGAGAAACCTACTTCTCGAAGATTGATTTGAGATCAGGGTACCATCAGTTACAAATCAAGGAGTAGGATGTCCCTAAGACTTTTCTTTTTATAAGATACGGGTTTTACGAGTTTAGGGTTATGCCATTTGGGCTAACCAATGCTTCAGAAGTTTTCATGGATCTCATGAACCGAGTTTTCTGGGATTTCTCGGATCAGTTTATCATTATCTTCATCGATGACATCCTCATTTATTTTCTAATAGATGGTGAGCACGCAGGGCATTTACACATGGTTATCTAGACTTTGAGGGAGTATCACTTGTATGTCAAGTTCAATAAGTGTGGATTATGGTTACGGGAGGTGTAGTTCTTGTAAGGACAAATTTTATTAGTCATTGTTTACAATAATATACGTTGTATACCGCTATAACCGTCAAATATATATTTAATATCATTCATGCATCGAGACGGATCCGAATATCAACGTTCTTCAACAGAAAAGCCTCTACGAGATGAATTTTGATAAGGTTGTGTTTTGGTTACTTTACGCTTCATTTAAAATATTGGGATAATTTTTCTAAGTGTTGAAAAAAAAATTTAGACTGTTTTTAATCAGTTGAGGCATTGTGTTTCGTTAAAAGTAGTTTTTTCTAAGTATTGAGGCGAACAAAATTTGACGACGACGTCGTTCGAGCGACATAGTGATGTCGCGCGATGTTGTTCGAGTGACATTCTGATTTCGTTCGAGTGATTTGCCGACTTAATTTTTTTTATAGATATAGCGTTTTAAATGAGTTATGGTTTCTGAAGAAGACACAACATTTTTCATTTTGCCCAAAAAATATGCAAAACAACAAAACACTTTGTCTTCTTCAATTTAGGGTTCAAACCTTTGTTTTTCAATTCACAAAAATTCGAATAGTTTAGTGAATTATTTTGGAACCCAAGATACATATTTGGTAAAGTTTTTCATGTAGAGAGGATAAATCTACGGCTGATGACTGCGTGTCATTTAGGAGGTGTTCCTTGCTGATTCATGACTGCGTGCTTTTGTGGGTTTTTACGGTTGATCCATTATCGACTCCCAGACTGCGTGACTATGTGAGTGTCTTCGTAATATTCATTGCATATTTCATTGTGCATGTAAGTTGTGACTTACCTTTTCATAGTGAAATAAAAAGGTTTTCCCTTTTGGGTTTTTTCCTGAAATCCGTGTGTTTGCAAATTTTTATGATGGTTTGATTTTACCCACGTAGTTGCATGCGTTAGAGCTGAATTTAATTTGGTTTAGAATTGACAAGTGATTAAATAAGTATTTAATTGGAATTTGCGAACCCATATTTAATAAATATCACATAGCATTTAAAAATTGGTATCATAGATTATTTAAGCGATCACCACCTTTTACAGTTCTTGAGTTATATAGTCTCCGAAAGGGGGATTTCGGTGGATCCAAAAAATATGTCACGGTGAGGGAGTGGGGCCAGGGCACGACATTGATAGAGATTCGTAGTTTTCTAGGGTAAGGGGGTTTCTACCGCAAGTTTATTAGAGTATTTTTGAATATTACCCTTGACGAATTTACCTCGTAAGGGTGTACCTTTTGTTTGGGATGACCAATGTCAGTTAGATTTTGACGAGCTAAAGGACAAGTTAATTTCAGCATTAGTGCTCGTATCGCATAGGGGAGGAGTAAAGTACTTTATTTTTATCGATGCGTCCTTATATGGACTTGGGGAATTCTACTATAGGAGGAGCGTGCTATAACTTTTGTATCTCGTAAGCTCAAGCCCCATGAGAATAATTATCTGTAACAACCCTACTTTTATATCTAATTCGGTTAGCTATGCCCAATTAAATTAAAGTGGAGCGTCAATATGTTGGCATTAGAAATATAATTTAAATAAATGCAGTAAAGTAAACATGTACACTCTCATACGTGTAACCAAATCACATCATAACAACTATAACAAGTGAAACCAACTCATAACTATTAACTGCAATAATTCATCAGTAATCTCAAACGGAAAATATAAAATGCCAATACACGCGGCCCAACACAAAATGAAAAAGAGTAATACAACAATTCTCTCAAATCCCAAGTATAAATAAAGTGAAATTAATCTCTGATACCACCCTCAAGAAAAGGGAAACAAATGATATAAATTAAAATAGATTAACTCCACGGCTACAGGAATCCTAAGATTGGTATGATCTCATCAAACTCCATAGTCTATTGTCCATCGGGACGAGGACCTGTCATATATTATATATATAGGAGAGGATCAAGAAGCAAGACAGAGGAACGTCAAAGCAAGAAAACAAGCTATAAGATTATAAGATGTACTTATAATGAAAGCACGTTAGTCATTACTCGTCTCCAGTAATTAAGTTGTTCAATTACCCAACCAATGCTCCTATGTCGTGACTACCCAACCCAAACTCGAGTAACGTGTAGTCTCATATCGTATCATGATTAATCATTATTAATCGCATTTCAGTATTTAATGTATCAAAATAGTTCCTTTAAGTATAATATCAAATGCATCGATTCGGGATATTACTTTAAGACACAAGCATAATATCTCACACAACAAGCCATATCGGGTCACTATCATTACCCGGGGGAACAAGTCGTAACACTAGGCCTACACATGAATATTCCCCAATATTACGTGGCAAGGGCAATCATGCTAAGTCCTAAATCACATGGCGTTTCAAGGTCTTTCTATTCGACCCGCATTACAACCATGTGTCCGGTTCCGGTGGTTTATCTCCGACACGGCACTCGAGCGGAACCTAACTGGATCAATCATAAAAAAATCGCATTCAACATGTTCCAACGTCGACCGGAGGACTAGTCTAGTGTATACTCGACAATATACATGTAAAACAATTTCACGCTTATGTACATATACAATCGTGTCAAGTCTCTTACTTGAGTTATATAAGTCATTATTTACAATATAACATAATTTACATCACTAATTTACTAATTCAACATCAAATCATTTCAAGGTTATATACCCCTAATAACCATAAGTATGTGATCAAGTTAGGATATTAGGCACAACACCACAATTATCTTACTAACAACATGAAAAACATTATCACTCTTATTTCAGCAACATGCTGCCCAGAAGTTAAAATGCATAATCGCGGCTCTTCCGATCCGTTTTTGGAAAAACTTAAAACTACAAAGTTGTTCAGAACGTGATTTTCTACAAGGAAAAGCGAGCACGCTACCATAGCCAGCTTAAAACAGACCCGAAACTAACATATAATATTCGCCCCTATTTTCGACAACTTTCTGCCCAGAATTTCAAAACACCGATTTGAGGCTTTTCCGATCCATTTTTGGGAAAACTTAAAACTACAAAGTTGTTCGGAACGTGATTTTCTACAAGGACAAGCGAGCACGCTACCGTAGTATGATTAAAAATGTCCCGAAACTAACATATACAGTTCGGACCTGTTCACGATAACTTTCTGCGCAGAATTTTAAAACGCATATTCGAGGATTTTCTGATCGGTTTTTGAAAAAACTTAAAACTACAAAGTTGTCCAGAATATGATTTTCTATCGTGCAACCCGGACGAAACATACATTTTCAGAACTAAACCAGCTCAAAATAGTTTTTAATATGACGATTTACTCAATTTCATAGATTTCTCAAATTCAAGAGTTTGTTCAACAATTCAATCCCTATAACGATGTTATTGCATTTGAATCTACATGGAGGATGATCCTAATATATTGCATATCATTTTTAACATCAATATCATATTAATTTAGGGGTTTCAAATACATGTTCATGTGAAATTTCATTATAGATACATAATATACACATATAGGTTATTAACTTGCCTTGGATGGTATGGAGAAGTTGAATCCTCTTGAAATCCTCTTAGATTTCTTCTCTTCTTACTCTCTCTCTCTTTACCAAACCCTAGCCCCCATTTGTGAAATGATAAAATGAAGACTTCTTCTCTTCTTTTCTATTTATACCTAGGGTTAGTTTATTTACAAAAAATGCCATTACCCCTCAATTTTAACCCTCTCGATCCTTTTACGCATTAATTCGCTTCTAATGTTTAAGTCGCACATTCGTATCTCAATGAATTCATTTTGACTTTTTATTTCCAAATATTTTGAATATATATAATGACATAGTTTTATTTCCAAACATTTCGAATATATACACTGACATAGTTTTTTTTTTCAATTTCAATTCAATTAAAAATGCGGTGTATTACATTCTCCCCCTCTACGAACAGGATTTCGTCCTCGAAATCCAAATTAAAACAAATCAATTCAATTCAAGTAAGGTAGTTTCGCACGTACCTTCCATGAAGAGATATGGCTGACTAATTCGTAAGTCATCATCTCTCTCCTAAGTGGCCTCAGACTCATCATGATTGCACCACATAACATGAACAAGAGGAATAACTTTTGACCTCTACTGCTGCTCACGACGATCTCGGATCCTGATCGGCCTCTCCTCATAGGTCCCATCAGGCTGCAACTCAAACCCATCTAACTCTATGTGTAGGTGTGAGTCCTCGGGACGTAAGAACTTCCTCAACATGGATACATCAAAAATATCATGTACCCGCTGGAGCTGGTCGGGTAGGCCTAAACGGTAGGCAACTGACCCCACCCTACCGAACACCCACATACCACGATGAAAGCTTCCCTTTGGCACTAATGCGAACAACACCTCTTATGGGTGAGACCCTCAACAACACTTGGTCCCCAACGACGAACTCTAACTTCCTCCGTCTTATGTCAGCATAAGTCTTCTAACGATCTTGTGCGGTCTTCATCCGTGCATGAATCGCGTCAACCTTTTTCGAGGTCTCCCTAATAATATCCGAACCCTGCCTCCGGTTCTCTTCGAACTCCAACCAACATGTAGGGGATCGACATGGCATGACGTATAAAGCCTCGTATGGTTCCATGCTAACAGTCTGCTAATAACTATTATTGTATGCGAACTCCACCAGTGGCAAATGTGTATCCCAACCACCTTTGAAGTCCAAGACACAAACTCGTAACATGTCCTCCAAAATTTGGTTTACCCGCTCCGTCCGACCATCAAACTGAGGGTGGAACGCAGTACTCAAACTCAAGTGAACTCCCATCGCCTCCTGAAGACCACCCCAAAAATGGGAGATGAAGGCACTACCATAGTCGGACACAATATCACGCGGTACCCCATGCAACTTCACAATCTCGTTAATAAAAACCATGTCGTACTATGCTGCCGTATAATCCGTCCTCACTAAAAGGAAATGAGACACCTTTATTAGTCTGTCGACGATGACCCAAATCAAATCATGACCGCGCTGCGACCTTGGTAACCCAATAATGAAATCCGTGGACATACTTTCCCATTTCTAATTGTAAAACCGAACTCTCACCATGAAGCCTAACATAACTGAACTACTGAGATGATCCAGAAATCAATACCCCCAAGTCCCGACTCGCTAAGTTTCGTGCGTGGAGTGTCTCCCAAGAGAAATCCAAACAAGGACCCCTCCGATACACTACTGTCAGCTTGTCGAGATAAGGAATTTGTCAAATCAAGACCCCTAGTGATACAAGAATCATCTAACTCCAAAAACCACTTATCTCTGGACTCAACGGTTCATCACACAATAAATAATCCAACTTCGCCTATTCAATACAGATGTCACTATTCATCAATCATGCCTCGATACTCCACTCAGAATCGACTAAGAGCTGATAGTGAACGCTTAAAAGACAATTCTACTCCGAGTTGTCAATAACACTTGCCTTGCACTTAAATTGATGGTGAGTCAACCGATATGGCAACCCTTATTATCCACTAATGTTATACATGTGCATAAGTATACAAGTTCTCTACACTTCAAATATTATTCCATCTTTCCAAGTCTGGACTTAGGTAAATAATATCAACAAGGTTCAAACTCTCTCGAACAAGACAACACCGACAAAGTTGCATTCTGGGCGGTCAACGACCCCTCACCCAAAGGTTTCGAACTAACCCAAGATGCAATGTGCCCCCTTGCCTAACTTCTCATGGTTTGGTCGCTCTAACCCAAGGTGACAAACCCTCGCTAGATTCAACTTACCGCTCTTTTGTTAAAAACACGTAAGGAATTCAATCTATCCGACATGATTGTAATACCCCGTATTTTTATGATATTTACTTATGGGATTAATTAAATTAAATGTGAATTAATTGAGAATTAATCCGGATAAAATACTAACAAGATGTGAGTTGGTATTTGATTATATTAGGTATATATGACGATATTTGAATATTAAAAAATATTGAATTTGTCGTGAGATAGAAATACGGAAATTTGGAAATTTTGTTGGGACGCGTGTGACAGTCGCGTCAGAAATATAATATTGTTAATTAAAAAGTGAATTTTATTTCTATAAACCGTATGGTCATTTTGAGTGCGCCAACGCATCCAGAAAGGTCGAAATAGTCAGAAAACACTAGCCGAGGGTTTAGTTTGAGTTCCGGGGCATTTTTAGGCCATACCGGCAACGAAAAAGGGTAGTTTTGTAATTTTGGAATTTTGGGAATTAAAACCCACGAAAATTAGGAATTAAAAATCTGATTTGGACCTTACCCACTAAACCCACTAACTACACCTTATGACTTAATGGGCTACGGGGGTTATTGGAATGAGTTTTGAAAGAGCTTCCTAGGGCAACCTTAACCACCATTGTCATCCTTAGAGAAAAGCTGGTAGAGAGAGAAAGAAAGGAAAATTCTGCAGAGAGAGAGAGAGAACAAATCAACCTTCATCAATCCAACACCAAATTCAGAGAAGGATTAGAGGCAAGTGGTTTAATTTCATTATTTGCAAAGAATGTTTCTTCCATACGTAGGAAATTATGAAATTGTATTGTTTTGGGAGTTTGATAAAAAACCCATTGAATTGGAAGTAGAAATTTATATTTTGATGAAAAGATTTCATGTAGAATTGTGTTAGGATGATTATTCTAATAGAAATACATCTTGTATATAACAAAAACGGATTTAATTATGCCCATTGGTGATTTTAAAATTTTAGGGTTCATGTTCATGGGATTTGGGGATAAATGAGTGGAATTGATGATTTGATGATGTTTAGGAAGATTTGGCCCTATTTAAATATTTTATTATGACCTACGAATGTTTAGTATGGATTAGAAACCTTAAAATAATGTTGGGACGATTTTTATGTGGGATTAGAAGTGAAGAAAATTGGAAAAACGAAAAGGGGAAAATCAGGGCTCGAAACTGGCCTCTCGTTAGAAGACCTGCCCAGGTCGTTCGAACGAGCTCGTTCGAACGAGCTTCTAACGAGTTGAACTTTGACTTCTAACGAGGGGGATGTTCGTTCGATGCCTTTCGTTCGAACGAGATCTCGTTAGAAGGCCCACTTCGTTCGAACGAACTCTCGTTCGAACAGCCTCGTTCGAACGAGACTTCTAACGAGCTGACAGTTTAGGCTTTTTGGCCTGTTTTGATTTCGCATGTCCCATAACCTTGCTTAATTGTAGAGATAACATTACCTTGATGATAAATTGATATAGTTGGGACATTTGGGATATATTGAGGAGTAAAACATAGAAGTGTGATTCGAATTGAATGGAAATTGAGGAATAGGACATGAGTGACTATTACAATGCGAGAATTATTGATGGCTTAAATAATTGAATTAACCGGGAACATGTGAATTGTGTAACGTTATAAGTCGGTACGAGAATGATAAGTGTACCACAAATAAATTATGGTGATTACTAAGATGTGTGCATACTTAGTATATGTATATGATTTTATGTGTATGACATACCTACCATACTTGCTATCACGGGAGGTTTACGTTCGCTTAGGGCCTTCTAATCCTTGTGTTTCCCGGATTTAGATTGGTACCTCGAGAACATAGGTCAGAGAAGGACTTATTGGGATGTTAATAAGTCTGCTGATCGTGGGAGCGTAGGTATGTGCGTGGCCCATGTGATGTGACTGTGTTCGCCTCCATTGTTTGTGATTGTTGTTATCTGAGAACAATTCCTGAGAGATTCAGAATGCGTGATCCTTATGTACGTGATGTACCGGGATTGATAGCAGAGTATGTGTGCACCGCAGCTTAGTCTCGGGGTTCTTGTATTGTATATTTATGACGTGAATAATATACACTTAATTAATGAGATCTTTCATGTGGTATTGTGTGTGTATAAATACGGAAACGCCTTGAGAATATATAAAGTGATAACCTGTATTGTATTGTATGGATAATATTTGAGAACCCGAATTTAAGTAAAGCCTCTATTAAATTGATGACGTTAGAATGCATAATGGGAAATCGAGTAGAAGGTAGACTTATGACGGTTTAGTTAGACATGAATATCACTTAGATGGGTGCTATACGGTAGGAGTGCACATTTAGTTGAGAGGTGAGTATTTCATGTGAGTGCATGTCCTAACATGTATTTTGCATTCATTGTTTTAATGTTATTAAAGCACTTGCTATTTTAAAATACTCTCCACTTTCGGGCTCTGACCCGTTTGCTTTCAAATCTATGTTTGTAAAAACCATTTTAGGTCCCCAGCCACAAGGACACCATGCTTAGGATCCTCATTCAGGTGACGATCTGTAGCTGTTTGTGGAAGTCACAGGACTTTGCTTGTAGACGCTTCATTTGTCTTGACTCTATATTTAGTTTTCATCAGTCGTAGGGCATGTCGCCCATTTCTATTAGAGACATTTCCTATTTCAGATTTTTCAGACTTTTGGCATGTAATTAATTCAGGATACATTGTTTTACTTATTCAGTTGTGGGATTGTTGTGAGGAGTTTTCCTCCGGCTTATTATTATTTTGTTGGTTATTCTATTGCTTCATTATGGTGAATGGTTGTTATGCTTTCATTATCCTTTTACTGTATGTTAATCAGACTTAATTTAAAATTTGACATCTTACTTTTTAAATACTAGGTGGTTAGTAACTTTTTAAAACGTTTTCGACAGTGATGTTGTTAACTGAACCAACTTGGCATCTTGTATTAATTTAATAAAGGAGTAGCTACCCGGTATTTAATTAGTCGTGGTGTCACAATGATTTTCCTTAGACTGTGAGTATATTAGAATTTTTTCACCGAAACAATAAATGAACTTAGTTATTCAAACCATGAATAAGGCTTGTACATTTTCCAAGCAATGGGGTAAGACAAAAAATTCCCACTTATCATACCAAATCAGAATATCGAATTTAGCACACTCACCATCCGGATACTCATCTTCCAGCACACCAACGCTACCTAATATTTTTGAAGAACGGTGTGCTATTTAATAGGTCAAAGGTCGTAAATATAAGGTAGCGGGTACCTTCACGTATCGTGGCCCCAATTAACACTCAGTACTCCACACATAACTGAAGTAAAAATTAAATATCTTACAAACCCATTCGCGGGTGTTTGCCCAAGAGTACACTCCCTCCTTATAAAACTTGTCAGCAACGGTCGAAACACTCTTTTATTTTCCCCCTCTAATGGAGGTTATGACAACCATTACAGTGAATGGGTCCAACATTTGAAACCCCAAAATTTCTCAATCCTTGCCATTAATGACGACATTCACTTGGCAACACTATCATCAATCACGCAAAAACTGAGTGAGCTACACGCGACTCTACCATTATCAAAAGACCATCATGGTGTGACTATTCACTAGTATAGACGTCACCATAATCGAACATATTACACTTGGTTTTGGAACGCGTCTTTAATCACACACAGTCTAAGTAAACATTATGTCACTAACTACTCACCCGTGCTCTAATTCACATTAATACATTACGAGGGCCACAACATAGACACATTCCCATATCTGATGGATTTAAAATCAAGCACCACCTTTATCATGGTGCAACAAATTAGTACCCCCAATCATCGGGTGATAACATAAAATTGAACTCGTGGATATATCACCAACTCAAGCGATCACACTCGCATCAAATAAAACACCTATTGAACATTCCCTTGTGATGTTCTCACTCGACCACTCGTCCCTCGAGATTCTCTACTCACCGTAGGGTTCACAACTGGTAACTCCAGCTTAAGTCCATCCCTTAGCACACCCATATTCACGTCCCGGTCTCGATAACTTTTAACAAATATACCGATGTTACAAAATAATATAACCACATCTTATCAAACACCCATTCTAATATAGGGCTTTAGGATAAATACCTAACTCCAGTCATTACCAAATATGGAAAGAAGACTCCATAGATAATTCTAGACTTATCCAATGTCAATCCTCGTATGACCTTACGATATGGACTTCCTCATCCCTAGTTCCATGGCTAAGACATCGCATTATTACTAGTACCTTCTCACGAGCTTGTTCGGGATAACTCACCGAAACATTCCACTCTGAACATGTGAGTACCCAACCCACTAACATATCTTATGCATGACCGAATACACACCTAATCAGCCTTAAGTTGATTCCATTACGGATTTTATCATATCAGAACACTATGAAACCACTGTGTCAACCTAATACGACATCTATCACTTGTGTGGACAACGTGTAGGTTTAAATGCCTACCAAAATTCCCTGATACCAACACAATATTTCAAGGATAATCACTTATCCATTCCAGATTCAGACTCATGAATCTCCCATTGAACATCGTCAAACGGATGCATCTAGTTCATTCTTTTCACAAGTATGATAACACTATTGCGTACACCAAAATTGGACCCCTCAGGTCATCCATTGACGAGGTGGGACATACACCGATTTGGAGTATTCCTCTCTTAAATCACAACCCTTTCTTTACATGTTAATGAGTAATAACATACTCTTATTACCACAAGATTTTCTTCGTTAACCATTCACTGATTAATACGTCATTGAATGCTTCAGCAGTGTGTCCATCACGGGTGGAGCGCGATAATTCCTTCTCAGGAAAATGTCACAACAACAACTGGACCACATCATTTTGAGGTGTGCTATATTTAAAGCTCTACCCTTCCATATTGGAAACAACTTCAGACAACTACACACGCAAGTGGTACCAACAACTCAATGGTACTACAGCGTGGGCTATAACTTATACCAACTTCTTTACAGCCATAAGAGCGACGATATTCAAAGTTGATAATGCACATCAAATATATGGGTGTTTCCTCCCCCTAAAGCACCAAAAGTCAACTCAATCATTGAGTTCAACATCGGTTTTCTCGCCTACTGGTGGGCAATGAAACTATGATAGTTGCATGCGAATTGCGGTCTCTTAAAATGCTCGGACCCTATGCCCTCCTACAGTCCACGTCTCAGCAAATCACCATCTTAAAAGATAGTAAGTTAACATGTATCCTCAAAAAATTATTCAAGTGGAGCACTAGTCATAATTACAATAAGTACTCACAAATGGACCTCACGCGTACTATCATGTGGTCGATCGGAGATTTACCTCATGCATGGGACGTCTCATGAATGAAATACAAACAAGGAACCCTCCCTATACACGAGGCTAGCTCCAAATCTCCCTTCGGAATCGTAGCGTGAAGATCTTCCAAGTCATCGAATACAAGACCTAATCGTAAGGCTCTACGTATCAAGGAAACGATGCGCGGAAAACTTAATGGACGCCCTCATATCCCTAAAGGCTCTAAAATCGTGCTCTGATACCAACTGTGACAACCCTGCTTTTTATATCTAATTCGGTTAGCTACGCCCAATTAAATTAAAGTGGAGCGTCAATATGTTGGCATTAGAAACATCATTTAAATAAATGCAGTAAAGTAAACATGTACACTCTCATACGTGTAACCAAATCACATCATAACAACTATAACAAGTGAAACCAACTCATAACTATTAACTGCAATAATTCATCAGTAATCTCAAACGAAAAATATAAAATGCAAATACACGCGGCCCAACACAAAACGGAAAAGAGTAATACAATAATTCTCTCAAATTCCAAGTATAAATAAAGTGAAATTAATCTCTGATACCACCCTCAAGAAAAGGGAAACAAACGATATAAATTAAAATAGAATAACTCCACGGCTACAAGAATCTTAAGATTTGTATGATCTCATCAAACTCCATAGTCTATTGTCCATCGGGACGAGGTCCTGTCATATATTATATATATAGGAGAGGATCAAGAAGCAAGACAGACGAATGTCAAAGAAAGAAAACAATCTATAAGATTATAAGATGTACTTATAATGAAAGCACACTAGTCATTACTCGTTTCCAGTAATTAAGTTGTTCAATTACCCAACCAATGCTCCTATGTCGTGACTACCCAACCCAAACTCGAGTAACGTGTAGTCTCATATCGTATCATGATTAATCATTATTAATCGCATTTCAGTATTTAATGTATCAAAATATTTTCTTTAAGTATAATATCAAATGCATCGATTCGGGATATTACTTTAAGACACAAGCATAATATCTCACACAACAAGTCATATCGGGTCACTATCGTTACTCGGGGGAACAAGTCGTAACACTAGGCCTACACACGAATATTCCCCAATATTACGTGGCAAGGGAAATCATACTAAGTCCTAAATCACATGGTGTTTCAAGGTCTTTCTATTCGACCCGCATTACAACCATGTGTCCGGTTCCGGTGTTTTATCTCCGACACGTCACTCGAGCGGAACCTAACTGGATCAATCATAAAAAAAATCACATTCAACATGTGCCAACGTCGACCGGAGGACTAGTCTAGTGTATACTCGACGATATACATGTAAAACAAGTTCATGCTTATGTATATATACAATCGTGTCAAGTCTCTCACTCGAGTTATATAATAGTCATTATTTACCATATAACATAATTTACATCATTAATTTACTAATTCAACATCAAATCATTTCAAGGTTATATATCCCTAATAACCATAAGTATGTGATCAAGTTAGTATATTAGGCACAACACCACAATTATCTTACTAACAACATGAAAAACATTATCACTCTTATTTCAACAACATGCTGCCCAGAATTTAAAATGCATATTCGAGGCTCTTACGATCCGTTTTTGGAAAAACTTAAAACTACAAAGTTGTTCGGAACGTGATTTTCTACAAGGAAAAGTGAGCACGCTACCATAGCCGGCTTAAAACAGACCCGAAACTAACATATAATATTCTCCCCTGTTTTCGACAACTTTCTGTCCAGAATTTTAAAACGTCGATTTGAGGCTTTTTCGATCTGTTTTTGGGAAAACTTAAAACCATAAAGTTGTTCGAAATGTGATTTTCTACAAGGACCTATGCGCACGCTACCTTAGTCTGCTTAAAACAGACCCGAAACTAGCATATACAGTTCGGACCTGTTCACGATAACTTTCTGCACAGAATTTTAAAACGCATATTCGAGGATTTTTTCGATCCGTTTTTGAAAAAACTTAAAACTACAAAGTTGTCCAGAATATGATTTTCTACCGTGCAACCCGGACGAAACATACATTTTCGGAACTAAAACAGCTCAAAATAGTTTTTAATATGACGATTTACTCAATTTCATAGATTTCTCAAATTCAAGAGTTTGTTGAACAATTCAATCCCTATAACGATGTTATTGCATTTAAATCTACATGGAGGATGATCCTAATATATTGCATATCATTTTTAACATCAATATCATATTAATTTAGGGATCCAAATACATGTTCATGTAAAATTTCATTATAGATACATAATATACACATATAGGTTATTAACTTGCCTTGGATTGTATGGAGAAGTTGAATCCTCTTGAAATCCTCTTAGATTTCTTCTCTTCTTACTCTCTCTCTCTTTACCAAACCCTAGCCCCCATTTGTGAAATGATAAAATGAAGACTTCTTATCTTCTTTTCTATTTATACCTAGGGTTAGTTTATTTATAAAAATGCCATTACCCCTCAATTTTAACCCTCTCGATCCTTTTACGCATTAATTCGCTTCTAATATTTAAGTCGCACATTCGTATCTCAATAAATTCATTTTAACTTTTCATTTCCATATATTTCGAATATATATAATGACATAGTTTTATTTCCAAACATTTCAAATATATATACTGACATAGTTTTTTTTTTCCAATTTCAATTCAATTAAAAATGCGGGGTATTACATTATCCCACTCACTGCTTAGAGTTAACAGCATTTGTTTTTGCCTTGAGGATTTGGAGACACTATTTGTTAGGAGTGAAGTTTCGATTGTTCACGAACCACAAGTCAATGTAATATATTTTCACACAAAAAGAATTAAATATGAGGTCGTGCAGATGGCTTGAGTTCGTTAAGGATTACCAGTTTGGTATCCAGTATAATCCAAAAAAGGCTAATGTGGTGACAGATGCATTGATCCGCATGCCTGCCATACTCGAGATCATTTTTAGGGTAGTGAAGGCATAGTAAGAGGATCCTTCTTGTCAAGGGAAGGTAGGATAATTATTGACAGACGGAGGGGAGTCCTACTCAATCAGTTCTGAAGGTAGCTTACACTTCAATGGGAGGTTAATTTTCCTAAATGATTAGGACTTACGGCGTGCAACTATGGAAGAGTCACATGGGTCACGACTCTCGATTCAACTAAAAGGGGATAAGATATACCAGGATATGAGGGTTTGTCTAGCTGTATTGTCCATAATTATGTTTATGTTGGGTAATAGGTAATCGTCTTTTGGGAATGTTTTATTAAAATCCGGGTATTCGATGCACATGTAGATTTTTCCTCCCAATTTTGGTATGGGGATGATGTTGGCGAGACATATACGATATTTGACGATGCGAATGACACCCATGTTCAATTGTTTGACCACTTCTTCTTTGACCTTGAGCGACCATTTCATACGGAGTTTTATTAGCTTCTGTTTGACAATCTTGCATTATGGGAATGTTGGGATCACATGCTAAGCTATTTTCGGGTCAATATCGGGCATGTAATCGTAGAATTATGTGAAGACACCCATAAATTCTTTCATTAATTCTTCATATTTATCACGCTCATGCTCGTTACGAGTGTATCCTATCATAATCCCGCGCTGATGGCTACTAGAACTGAGATTAATAACAACGATCTCATCATCATTAGTTCGAATGGAGTTATGTTATTTGGTATTCTCCTTATTAAGATCAGTTAAGAATTGCTTATTTGCAAAATCATCATCATCAAAGGTTCGATCAGAATCAAGGCAATTAATATAAGGCATAATTAGAAACTCAAAATCCTCGTTTATTTCATTTTCAGGATAAATAACATTGAGAACCTCATCAAAAGGGGTCTCAGTTAGACTGATATTAGGAAAAGGAAAAATAACAATGGGTGAAGATACTTGAATAGGGTAAATAATAGGGTTAGGTTGAATTTGGGCAGGTTGGACTGGTATGGCAATCCAGTTGAGGAGAGGAATGTTAGAAGCTTTTATTTGAGCGGATGGGTCCTATCTCATAACATCCGAGTGGCTCGTACATAAACTCATCCCCAGTGTTTATAAGTCGAATGAGCCTTCGAACTCACTTTCCTCAGAGTCCTCGATAATTGTCACGGCTTTCTTAGTGAGAGGTTGCACTTCATATTTGTAGTCTTTGGCCCAAGAGTTACTGTCTTGAAAGAAGATTTCTAGCCCTAATTTCCTCTTATTGTCAATATGGCCATACCACAATTTAGGGAATCCACATAATGGGAAGTCTTCACCCTCCTTGACAAATAGTTTTTTCAAAGAGTCTTTTTAAATTGTCTCTTAATCTTCCAAGATTATTTTTTATCGATCAACGGAGTGCTTTGAGTTCATTCGATGAAGGTTATTAAACTAAGTCATAAAATGGAAAGGTCTCTTTCAGTATTATAGGCTCAAGAATTCCTTACCGGTGTCGCCCTAGTACCATTACAGGCATGGAGTGCATGTTCTTGAATCTCTGAATCACATTGACATTGCCATGATGTTGTGTTCTGGATAGACTCCATCTTCGAAGTTGTCCCCTACTGGACGGGGGAGATAATAAATTCTGAAACGATAAAGTATCATTCCATTGTCCCCATGCATGATCTCTAATACTGGACTACTAGTGATGGCATTGTATGTACTATCATCGTCTCCCAAAATGGTGATAACCTAACCACTGGTGAAGAGCTTCAGTTTCTGATGAAGGGAAGAGGATACTCATTAGATGTTGTGAAGCCATGGATGACAAAGGAGTAATTTGAAGCAAGCAGATATGTCAATGAGTTAAAACTTGGGGATAGGATTAATAGGGCTGTCCCCTAGTGTGAGTTTTATGGATCCTATTACTTTTCGACGAGTGTTATCATAATCACGCACGGTGACAGAGGTAGGAGTGAGATCCTTGACTTTCAGTCCCAAACAGATGAAGGTTCTGAGCAGATAAACATTGAGAGAAAATTATTTATCGATAAGTGATAGTGGGACTATCTTTTATAAGACTTCAACGGTGATATTGAGAGTATAATTGTGATAAGGGCCGAACTTCGGTATCTCCTCATCAGATAAGGAGAGGAGTTTAGAAGAGGTCAAGCACCCAACCATATTTATGGCTTATTCTGGAGTAGTGGATTGAGGGACTGTGGGTCCTGTGAGGAGTTTTATGAAGGCATTTTGGTACAACTGAGAGGATATGAAAAGCCCCAATAGGGTGATATTGGCTTGGGTTTTCTGGAGCTGATCAAGGACTTTGCTTTCTTCGATGGTTATTTTTGGTACTAGATGTTCTTAAGCAACTCCCTTCCCTTTATCCACCCCTGGTAACTGAGGATTTGGATCTTTATATCATCTCATTGACCTGGTTATGTGGAACACATTAACGGGAAAGAATAAGAATCTCGTGACTTCATCTAATTTGGGATGAATGGACACCTTATTAGTTTCCCTTAATAGATCTTTGAAGGATATCATTCCACACATAATGGCTATTGGACTGAATTCTTCCTGACTTAGTTCAGGGCTATTAAAATCATCTTCACCCAATGGAAATTATGCCCTCTTGCTCAAAGTAATCATTATATTTAACAACCTCAATGACTCTATTGTATAAATATTGAGAACACACTATATACATTGACTCACTTGAGTCTTCATATATAGGAGTTCCAACTAGTTTGGATACTCAGACAAAATAGGCTAGAATAGTTTGAGAACTCCATCTCCTCAAAGGTACAAAATCCTTGAAGAAATCCACTCCAAGAAGATCTTCAAAGGGAAGTTAGTTATAACCCTAAAACTACAAATAGGACATTTGCATTGCATCCTACATATTACCTATGTGCTTTAATGGTTTTTCAACACTTGAAATCATTTTTGAATCAATTTAATTCCAAATAAATCATTTTAATCAATTTTTAAATGATTTTTGTATTAATTAAAATTTGGTTTTAAAAGTATTGTGGGTGTAAATTGAATTTTAGAAACTTATTTTCTATACTGATTGTTTGCCTGGGTAGAATTCGAAAGCGCTAGAGACTTGGAGGTGTGATGGGTAATTATTTTCAAACGCACGTCTCAGCCTTCATCCTATGCATACACGTGTTGGTTACATATCGATTGGATTTGTGTTTTCTGATAAACACACAATGCGTATACAATCTCAGTCCTTAGATCACTTTAATCAACGTACTACATGCGATCTACCTCAATCCCTGTAATCCCAGCCTTACCCAATCAGTGACCTTATAATCCACCCCATGCGTTAAACTGTTAAATCAAAGTCAATCCATTTAGACTCAATCTCAGCCGTAGGATTGATGCTGATGTTCTCAATTCTTCTATGCTTAGTATAAAAAGGGATCAACCCTCAGCATTTTGGAACTTTTTTACCACTTCGTTATTTCTTGAGAGAAAAGAGAGAGTAGAGAGAAGAGAGAGAGAGAGCGAGAAAAAAGAGAGAAGGGAGAAGAGAGAAGAGAGGGAAAGTAGAAAGAGAGAGATTAGAAGAAGAAACCTATAATTTTTTCGTAGTTCAAACCTCCGTGAGTCTTCCCCCAAACCAAACACCATACCAAAACAGTTTCCTACACCAGAATACCCATATTTCAAGAGTTAAATTCATTTAGGGTTTCTTTGTTCTTTTTTTTTTAAGACCTCTTCAAAAACTTTGATTCTCTCAGAACTCATCTCTAAGGAATATTTAAGTTTCATTATTGCAACAGAGTCTTTCTAAAAGAGAACGTCTTACGTATATTTTCTATTTCTTTTTAGATTTTATATCTTAGATCTAATCTGTTTCAATGAATTTTTGAAATATAAAATTTTTAGTTTCAAAAATAATATTTCATATCTAGTGAGTTGTGTGTTTCTATTTTTTATTTCATATTTTATGAAATACTTGTGTAAAACAATAACATGAACACAATCGAACTCTTGCTAAAGTTTTAAAGCGTTTAGATTTGAAAATAAGTTTTAGAACAAAACTTGTTAAATCAGACCTTGCATGTTAAGTCTGAATCTGATTTGTTAAAGTAGACTTCTAGTTTAGTTTGGATCTGCAATTGGAGGTTTACAATTTCAAAAATACTTTCAAAACCCAAAAATTGTATATGACCTTGAACCGTCTTCTGAGCAAGGTATCCTTGAGATCTGTGGTTATACAAAAGATTAAGAAGTCTTTGCTTGAGAAATCAAGATTCAGAAATAACTTTCATCTTAGAACGTTTGTAATTTGTTAGGAAAGTTTGTATAAATCTTGAGAGGGTGAGTTTCATGTTTTCATGTAGTAACACATCACAAACACTATCTCACACAAACACTTAGACACTGTGGTTCTATTTGAGAATCTTGTATTTAAAAGATTTGCTGGAATCAGAATTCAAAGAGAAGGAAATCAAGGAAAAGATAAAGAAGCAGCAAGAAAAGATCAAGTTCCAAGTGAGAATACCTTTGGAGTGGAGAATCTCAAGTAGGTACATTCTGAACTTAGGTTAGGATCTTTGTGGTTTTCTTACGTGTTGTAACTTGATTTTTATTCTAGTGGATTTTTATTTTGTGCCGTAGAGGGCACCGTGGATGTTTTCCTTGTTTAAGGGTTTTACCATGTTAAAATTCATGTGTCTATTTCCTTGAATGTTCTTAATTGTTATTGTGATTGGGACTGCATGGTAACGTTAACAGATGTTTATTAAAAAGTAAACAAAAGGCTTTTAGTATTAAGTCTGTTTTTCAATTGGTATCAGAGCAGGAACACCTTTTATAATACTGAAACTTCAGAAATTGTTTTGAAAACTTATTTATGAAAATCTCTGAGTATGGAAGAAAAATTTGAGAAGTTAGGTAACCTATCCAGACCACCACTCTTTGATGGAAACAATTTTTTGTACTGGAAAGTGTGAATGACTGGTTTCATTCAACGAACCCTGGGTGATGACGTCTGGGATATGATTAAAACAGGGTATGAACATCCTACTAAACCTACCTCCGCCACTGATCCAACAAGGATTAAGAAACTTCTTAGTGAATTTACTAAAGAAGAGAAAAAAAACTTCTCTTGATAATAACAAAGGGAAAAATGCCATCTTTATGTCCATTAATGAACATGAATTCAAAAAGAATATCTATTTTTACTACTTTTAAAGAGGCATGGGACACTTTAGTCATTGCTCACGAGGGTGATGAACGTGTCAAAGCTGGAAAAACCCAAATGCTTATCCAGTAATATAACACCCTGATTATGAATGACAATGAATCCTTTGACGATTTTAGCATAAGGTTAACTTATATTTTTACAAAACTTCATGCAAATGGTATAACCTACAATATAAAGGAAATTGTGTCAAAGATTCTTAGGTTATTGCCATCTAAATTTGACAACAAGAGATATGCTATTGAGGAGATGAATGACCCTAATATGACTCCTGAACTACTTAGCAGTAAACTTAGGACTGTGGAATTGGACTAGACTTTAAAAAGAAATTGACCACACAGACTAATAAAGCCTCTAGTTCAAATATTGTGTTTTCATCTAAATTACCAGTGCCTAAATTGAACTCTATAGACTTTGACACTGACTGTCTTGGGACCTATGATTTGGAAAACCTTGACAATGAAATAGCTCTTATGAGTAAGCATTGCAAAAAGATTTTGAAATTCAAAAATGTTGTAGCCTCTAAACAAGGCAAATCAAATTATCAAGGTAATCAATCTCACAGACCTCATGACAGAAATAATACCAAAGACACTTATGACAGTAGGAGGAACTATGAACCCAATAGACCTAAACCTGACATAAAAGATGTTAAATGTCATCGTTGTGGTAAACTTTGTCACTATGATAGTAAATCTCCAGCTAGTATTAATAACAACAACAAGGCCAATATGTGTAAAACATGGGATGACTCTAGTGATTCTGAAGAGGATGAAATTGAGTCAACCCAAGTCAATGAGTACTACATGTCTTTCTTTGCTAAGATAATATATAATGATGATGCATGCTTGCCTGCTCATGAACTTGATATGCCTGTTGGTGCTGTTAATGACTCTACTGATAATTCAGTTCCTATTACTGCTGAAAAATTATGTGCGAGTCAAAGTAATCATGTTGATGAAGAATTGAATGTGTGCATGATAAAGAACCTAACCAAATTATACGGGAAAATTCAAACGATACACATAGTGAGTCTGATGATGATCTGCCTGATTTACATGAATTGTACACTAAAACGGTTAAAAAGAGTGCTCGCCTAGAGAAAATGATAAAAACCTAAAGTGAGCGTATTGATTTGCTTAACCAAACCATCAAGAAGAACCCTGAAGATTATATTGTGCAATGTGTTGCTCATAAGATCGAGATTGAGAATTACAACTTTAGAATAAATTATTTGATTCAAAAGAACCATGAATTTGAGCTAAAATACAAGGCAACCCTTATTGAACTAGAAGAGTCAAAGCAAAAGGTTTCAAATGTTTTTAAAAAATGTCAATATTTTGAAACAAAAACCAAGACTTATGAAAAAATTATTACTGGAAGAAAATTTGACTCTGAAGATAAATCTAGCCTAGGATTTGGAGAAATAGTGCATACAAGTAAGACCAAAGTTTCTCCTGAAAATGTTATTTTTATAAAACAAGGCCAAACTTATCAAAATGTTTAAAAAGGTGAACCTAGTTTCAATGTCTCTCAATCAACACATAATCAGTACAATCAACAGTTGAAACCAAACTGTCAAACCAAATATGTTTGTCCTTCTACCAGAGACCAAAGACAAAAACCAAAACCTAATGATGACTGGACTACTGTATCCAATAGATCCAAGCCAATATTTAAAGACTTTAATAAGAAAGTCAAGTCCTATACCCATCAGTACTGTTCCTATTGCGATATTTTTGGACATACTCTAGATGAGTGTTTCCAGAAAAGGACATACACTCCTACCTACCAAAACTTTAACTATTCTAGAAAATATAGAAATACTTATATACTTCCTAGACAGACCACAAACAACTCTAACTTTAAATATAAAAAGGCAGGGTCCAAGACTAAGAAAAAATCATTTAGAAAGACCTCTCAAACCTTTTCGAAGTCCAAATGCCACAAATTTTTTAAAACCAGGCCTATTTGGATTAGAAAAGATGATTTACTAGCCCAACTCAAGTGCAACATTCAGTTCTGCTTTAAAGGCACAACACACTTTAACTGGATGGTATCTATACTCCGGATGTTCTAAACATATGACCGGGGATGAAACCAAATTGAAGAATAAGACAGACTTCCTTGGAGGTAGTGTCATGTTTGGAGATGGTGTTTCATCTCAGAATGGAACATTGAGTGAGGAAGGGCTTCCTGAACTGGATGATGTTCTTTTAGTTAAAGGCCTTAAAACCAATCTCTTAAGTATATCATAATTTTGTGATTCAAATCACTCAGTTACCTTTTCTAAAAAAGATTGCAAAATTATTGATGAAAAGGGTAATTGTATTTTAACAGGAAACAGAACCCAAGAAAACTGTTACACAGTAATCCCAAATTCTGAATCTTGTAATGCTGCCAGATTAGAGGATTACGATCTGTGGAACAATAGATTGGGACACACAAATTATGGTAACCTTAAAAGACTGAGTTCCTAAGAGATAGTTAGAGGTTTACCTAAAATTAAAAATTCCTTTACTCCTGTATGTGGACCTTGTCTGGAAGGAAATATAAGTAAATCCCCACACAAGAAAGTTAAATATGTCCTTACCACTAAGCCTCTAGAACTTATCCACATGGACCTCATGGGTTCTTCAAGAACTGTTAATTTCTATGGAAACTCTTACATCCTAGTTATAGTGGACGATTATACGAGATATACATGGGTAGCTTTTATGAAACATAAATCAGAAACCTTCAACGAATTCTTAAGAATCCTCTTGAAAATTGAGAATGAGAAGGATACCCAAGTATGTCGAATAAGGAGTGATAGAGGTGGAGAGTTTAAGGACTCTGCAATTTCTAAGTATTGTGTAGCTAATGGCTATAAACATGAGTTTAAAGCTCCCAAAACCTCGTAACAGACTGGTATATCTGAACGAAAGAATAGGACTTTACAAGAAATCTCTAGGGTTATATTACATGCTAAGAATCTCCCTAGATACTTTTGGGTAGAAGCTGTCCAAACTGCGTGTCACATTATTAATCGTATCTACCTAGGAAAAAAATCCAAAGAAACATCTTATGAGTTATGGTTCCATAAAAAGCCTAATCTTAAATATTTTAAAACCTTTGGTAGTATGTGCTATATCTGCAAAGATTGAGAGCATCTTTCCAAAATCATTACGGAATCAATTAATGTAATTGTAGATGACACAAGTGTTAGGAGTAGTGGCAGTCAACCAGTAATAGTTGATGAGGATGAACTTTTTTTTATCCCCCATTCCTCAAGATGATACTGATTCACTACCACCTGAGAATCCTTCTATACCCATTTGGGTTTCTAAAGATCACCCTACTGAAACCATTATCGGTAATCTTGGGAACCTGTTAGAACTAGATCCCAACTTCGATAAGTGGCACAATTCTCTTGTTTTGTTTCTCTTGAGGAACCTAAAAATGTTAATGATGCCCTTGCTGACTCTTTTTAGATAAATGCTATGCACGAAGAGCTACTCCAATTTAAGAGTCATGATGTTTTTAATCTGGTTCCTAGACCAAAAGATTCAAAGGTTATTGGCACAAGATGGATTCTTAAAAATAAAACCGATGAAAATGGGGAGGTCATTAGAAATAAAGCTAGGTTGGTTGCACAAGGATATTCCCAGATTGAGAGAATTGATTTCGATGAAACTTTTGCACCTGTTACTCATCTGGAATCAGTTCGTCTCCTCCTAGCAATTTTGTATCATATACAATTCAAATTATACCAAATGGATCTTAAATTAGCTTTTTCAAATTGAATTTTGTCTGAAGAAGTTTACGTAGAACAGCCCAAAGGTTTTGTTGACCCTGTACACCCGGACCACATCTTTAAGCTTAAGAAAGCTTTATACGGCCTGAACCAATCTCTTAGAGCTTAGTATGAGAGACTGTCGACCTTCTTAGTGTCTCACAATTTTGTCCGTGGAGGAAATGATCAAACACTGTTTGTTAGAAAGGAAAATCAACATGTCTTAATCGCGCAAGTATATGTGGACGATATTATTTTTGGTTCAACATGTCCTAAACAAGTAGAGAATTTTTTTTGATATGATGCATACTGAATTTCAGATGTCTTTAATGGGTGAACTACAATATTTTTTGGGTTTACAAGTTAAACAATGCAGTGATGGCATTTTTATCTCTCAATCCAAATACGTTCCAGATTTAATTAAAAAATTCGGCTTAGAAAATGCTAAACCTTATAGAACTCCTATGAGTACTTCAACTAAACTTTCTAAGGATGATATTGGGAGTGTAGATCCCACCCTTTATAGAAGTATGATAGGGAGTTTTTTGTATCTTACCGCGTCTCGACCCGACATATCCTTTGTCGTGTGTATATATGCTCGATATCAAAGTAACCCTAAAGAATCTCACTTATTAAGTGTAAAAGGGATTATTACATATGTTAAGGGTACTCTCAAATTTGGTATTTGGTATACAAATTATACGACTAGTTCTATTATAGGATATACCGATGTCGATTAGGCCGGTTGTTCTGACGACAGTAAGAGCACTTCTGGTTCTTGTTGCTATGTAGGCAATAATCTAATTGGTTGGTCGTGTAAGAAACCTAATTGCATTTCATTATCTAGTTCTGAATCTGAATATATAGCAGTTGGTAGCTGTTGTGCTCAATTACTATGTATTAGACAAATGCTTAGTGATTATGGTCTCACAGAAAAACAATTAACCATTTTTGTGATAACCAAAGTGCCATCAATATTTTCAAAAATCCTATATTGCACTCTTGAACTAAGCACATTAACATCATACATCACTTTATCCATGACCTTGTAGAATCCAAAGATCTCATTATTGAATACATGAACACTCAAAAACATCTCGCAGATCTCTTTACCAAACCATTCGATAACATTCGTTTTGAGTATTTGCGTATTGCTATAAGCATGATCAGTCTCAATTAATATCTATTTTCTTTGGTGATTTATACCCCTTGTATATTTTAGAAACATTGGGGGAGGAGATCTTGAGTATTGTTTCTATCTATTCCTATTCTAACTCAACTAATATGCCAAATTTTTTGTTTATCTTGTTACAGGATTTTCAAACCCGTTGTACATCTTGTTATATTTTGTAGGGTATTGGTTTGTATGTAGTTGAGTAATGTATTTTTTTTACCTTATTTTTTGGTTATAGGATGGGAAAGGGTAGTTAGAATTTTTTATAGGACACATAGGATTTCTTTTTATTTTGACTCACGAGTACTGAATACTCAAGGGAATTTTGTCTATAATATCCAAAGGGGGAGATTGAGGACACACTATATATTGACTCACTTGAGTCTGCATATATAAGAGTTCCAACTAGTTTGGATACTTAGACAAAATAGGCTAGAATAGTTTGAGAACTCCATCTCCTCAATGGTACAAAATACTTGAAGAAATACAGTCCAAGAATATCTTCAAAGGGAAGTTAATTATAGCCCTAAAACCACAAATAGGACATTTTCACTGCATCCTACATATTACCTATGTGCTTTAATGGTTTTTCAACACTTTTAATCATTTTTAAATCAATTTAATTCCAAAAAAATCATTTATGAATTAAAATTTGGTTTTGAAAGTATTGTGGGTGTAAATTGAATTTTAAAAACTTATTTTCTATACAGATTGTTTGCCTGGGTAGAATCCGAAAGCGCTAGAGACTTGGAGGTGTGTTGGGTAATTATTTTTAAACGCGCGTCTCAGCCTTCATACTGTGCATACACGTGTTGGTTACATATCGGTTGGATTTATGTTTTCTGATAGACACACAATTCTTATACAATCTCAGTCCTTAGATCACTTTAATCAATGTACTGCATGTGATCTACCTCAATCCCTGTAATCCCATCCTTACCCAATCAGTGACCTTATAATCCACCGCCTATGTTAAACCGTTAGATCTAAGTCAATCCATTTAGACTCGATCTCAGCTATCGGATTAATGCTAATGTTCTCGATTCTTTTACACTTAGTATAAAAAGGGATCAACCCTCAGTATTTTGGAACTTTTTGCCACTTCGTTATTTCTGAGAGAAAAGAGAGAGTAGAGAGAAGAGAAATAAGGGAGAAGAGAGATAAGGGAGAAGAGAGGGAAAATAGAGAGGGAAAATAGAAAGAGAAATTAGAAGAATAAACCTCTGATTTATTTGTAGTTCAAACCTCTATGAGTCTTCCCCCAAACCAAACACCATACCAAAACAGTTTCCTACACTAGAAAACCCATCTTTCAAGAGTTATATTCATTTAGGGTTTCTGTGTTCTTGGTATTTTTTTTAAGACCTCTTAAAAAACTTTGATTCTCTCAGAACTCATCTCTAAGGAAGATTTAAGTTTCATTGTTGAAACTGAGTCTTCCTAAAAGAGAACATCTCATGTATATTTTCTGTTTCTTTTTAGATCTAATATCTTAGATCTAATATGTTTCAATGACTTTTTGAAATAAAAAATTTTAGTTTCAGAAATAATTTTTCAGATCTAGTGAGTTGTGTGTTTTTATTTTTTATTTCATATTTTATGAAATACTAGTGTATAAAAATAACAAGAACACAATCAAACTCTTGCTAAAGTTTTAAAGCATTTAGTTCTGAAAATATGTTTTAGATCAAAACTTGTTGAATCAGACCTTGCATGTTAAGTCTGAATCTGATTTGTTAAAGTAGACTTCGAGTCTAGTTTGGATATGCAGTTGGAGGTTTACAATTTCAAAAATATTGTTAAAACCCAGAAATTGTATATGACCTTGAATCGTATTTTGAGCAAGGTATCCTTGAGATCTGTGGTTATATAAAAGATCAAGAAGTCTTTGCTGGAGAAATCAAGATTCGAAAATAACTTTCATCTTAGAATGTTTGTAATTTATTAGGAAAGTTGGTATAAATATTAATAGGGTGAGTTGCATGTTTGCATGTAATAACACATAACAAACACTATCTCACACGAACACTTAGACACTGTGGTTCTGTTTGAGAATCTTATATTTGAAAGATTTGCTGGAATCAAAATTCAAAGTGAAGGAAATCAAGGAAAAGACAAAGAAGTAGTAAGAAAATATCAAGTTCCAAGTGAGAATACCTTTGGAGTGGAGAATCTCAAGTAGGTACATTCTGAACTTAGGTTAGGATCTTTGTGGTTTGCTTACGTGTTGTAACTTGATTTTTATTCTAGTGTATTTTTGTTTTGTGTCGTAGAGGGCACTGTGGATGTTTCCCTTGTTTAAGGGTTTTACCACGTTAAAATTTCTTTGAATTTTCTTAATTGTTATTGTGATTGGGACTGCATGGTAACGTTAGTAGATGTTTATTAAAAAGTAAACAAAAGGCTTTTAGTATTAAGGCTATTTTTCAAATCTTCCCACTCTGCGGAAAGTGCAAGAGTGAAGGGACCAGGCGTCCCTTAAGCTTCAAAGCAGTGAGAAACTCAGAGATGCTGCCGATTTCACTTATCTGTAGAAACATATCAGCCGTGGTCTGTACCACATCATCTAAACTGACTTGTTTAATAGGTACTACCCATTCATTTAATTTTTGAGACCACTTTCAGGATTTTATGAACAAGCCACAAAATTTCTTATAATCTATGGACATTTTGGTGGACAATTTCAACCCCAACTTTAAGAGTTGGTTCGACAGAGCTGGTAAATCTATGCCTCCCCCTTAGATCGGGTAGGGACGGCGATGCCGACCTATATCAGGAGTGATAAAGCTTGATCGATGAAGTAGGTAGGGTGTAGTAAAAATGAGGGGTAAACCATGAGCGACTTTGGTGAGACTATAGGGATGGTGGGTGTTTTATTGGGCACTATTTGAGTAAATAAGGTTAACTGATGGGGTTAGGCCTTGGACCATATTTCTAAGGTGGAAGCATTGGTTGGTGGTATGACCTAAGAATTAGTGGAAATCACAACGGGTATCGAGTTTGAAGTTTTTAGGGAGTGGATTTGGTAATGGACAGGGGTTTAAGGGTTTGATGAGATTTTGACTTAACTAGGAATGGTAAACTTTGGACAGGGGAGCATGGATCTCAATGTATTCTTTCTTGGGAGGATTTGGGCTATTTTTTGGTACTGAAGAGGTAGCAGTTTATGAAATGTTATTGATGGTTGAGACTGTAGAACTGTAAGGCTTCTTATACTTTCAGGGAGTGAACTGTTCGGTCACTTTATTTAATTCAAACTCCACTTTGGTGATACCTTCCTTAATTTCTACACTAGCCTCTCGAAGGGCTAAAAAATGTCGATAATACTGTCCTCTTATGGATGATCAAATATGAGGCGAGAAGTTTTTCTTCACAATACTAACTTCTTTTTTTCTCAGAGGGCATTTTGGTCATGGTGATAACTTTCTCTCTCCACCTTCCTATGAAGCTACTGTTTGTTTCGCTAGGATTTTGCTTAAGAAATAGTAGATCTCTGCGCGTAACCTCTAACTCCTCATTATATTTGTATTAAAAGATGAATTCCCAGAAAACATCCTCCTAACTATGAATCCAAAATTCTTCAAGGGACAGAATATACCGAAGGGTACTTTTTTTCAATGTCTGTTGAAACTTCTAAGCTATTACCTCTTCGAAGGCACCAAGGAAGGTCATGTCTCGGTGATAGCTTCGAAGGTGAAAAATTGGAGGTCCATTTCCCCCAAACTTCTTGATGTCTCGCATCTTGAATTTCTCTAATAATCTAGCTTTGGGATACGGAGACGTATGGGTGTAATATATGTAGTTCCCTGATATCTTAACTTGGTCAAATTTCTTCAACAACTGTTTGAGATCTTTCTTGACCTTATCCAGTTCTTCTTCTTTAGCATCCACAGGCACTAGAAGATTAGTCCCTGGTTAGGTTTAGAATCGGGAATTGATCCAGTGGCGACCCATAGGTAGGTGGGACACACGGAGAAAATTAATACTCTTCTGGGACTCAGATAAGCTCAGGAACGGGTGGACCTATGGAACGAGGAAAGAGAAATTTTAGTTCTTCGAGAATCTAGGCTCAGTGTCGCTTCATTTCATGGACCTAGGTTTGAAGGTTGTCAATCTTGGAACTAAGTTGGGCTAAGAGGACCAAACATTTGGTCTTTGGTCAGTGTTCTCCATGTAGATCTTGTGGAGGTAGATCCCAAACTCAGAGGAAGTAGCAGAAGAAGGGGCGGAGCTTCAGAGAGGTTTGATGGAAAATCAAAGCCAATAGGGAGCCAAGCCAAAATCGAGTATACGATCGACCTAAAAGGGAAAACGATTTGAATTTATTTTTGAAGGAAAGTGGGAGAGAGATTTTTTTTATTTTGGGAAGGTGAAAAATTGTTTTTGGCATTTTTATTTTTTTTAAATGAGTGAAAAATGAGAGGAATCTCAGCATGATCATTATTATTAGTGTTGTCAATACTTTTTCACTTGTATTAGGTTTTGTCTAATGTAAGAAAAAATACCAGACATAACCCAAGCCTAGGAAAATAGGGTTTGAACATATGTAAGACACGATTTGACTTATTTTCTGGCTAGCGGACAGGTCCTATTTTGAAGAAGGCAAAATAGTGCAAAATTTTGGGCGGAATGTCGACCCAGAATTTTAGCAGAGTTTCACATGGTAACCAAAAAACGAAATATGAGTGCCCTAAATTTGACGCCTATATGAGGTTTATGTATTTGTTGGGCTAGTGGAAAGGTTCCCCTATTTGGCATGACTTTCACGATATACCTCTTACCTATAAGGGCAATCATTCATTGGTACGTGTGGACAAGCCATTTGATATAACTGAGTGTACGTGAATTATTTCACTATATAGCTCGTGGGGATGATATGTGTGAGAGTGAATTCGATATACTCGACGTACGTCAGAGAGTTCCCTACCATATACCTCCTGTCGTGAGTTCGGTTAAGCTATACGATATGGAGGGAACCATTCGATATACGTTGAAGGTATGAGGCCAATGGAAGGTGAGAGTCATATCGCTTTGGCTAACTGCTCCCCGCAAAACCAGCGCCCATCACAAAGTGATCCCACAGTATGGTACAAAATTTTGATCAATATTTTCATTTTAATGGTGATATAGTGTGCAAAAATGCACGAGTCATAATTACTATATTATGGAGGGAGAGTATTTTTTTTATTTGCATGATGATTAAGGGGAGTACTATACTAATGAAGGAGCATATACAAGTATCATTAAAAGTAGATCTATCATGGATCATGAAAACTATACTGAGTATGGTTATAGGTTAGCATGGATATATGTGAGTGAGTGACATGTGAATATTTACAAGTGAGCCTATACATGGATTAACTACAAGTAGTTTTTGATCTGTGTAAGTGACCAAAAATATATATACATGTGTAATAACTGTGGGTGTGTGCTAGTGAAGCCCGAACAAGGATGTTCTAAGTGGTGTGTGAAGCATGTGAGTAAAAGTGAATCTATATACAAGTGTAAGTGTGTGGAGTGTACATAGAGAGTATATATAAGAGTGTGAAGTGTATAAGTGAGTAAAAGGTGATATATACATGAGGTAGATATACACAAAATGTAGATAGAGGAGGAGAAGGAACATACAGGTAGGTTCATACGCACACATGAAGAAAAGAATAATACCCATGCATAAATAGAGTTTAGTCCTCTTATAATGCTAACGTCCCTAGCAGAGTTGCCACTGTGGCTATCTAGGGGGCTTCCCCCTTCTTATTCTTATTCTTATTCTTCTTACTCTTATTCTTTTTCTTCTAGGGTTCTATTCGGCGCGCGAGAGGGACTGGGCCCTTTATCGGGACGCTCGAGCGTGATCAATGTGGGATAATAAGTAGAGATAGAGTCACTAGCCTATTTTGCACAAAACCGGAAAAAGAAATGTCACTGCCTTGAGAGAACGACATCAAGGACAATATTGATGCTTGGAAAACCAAGTAGTTTGAAGATTCAAGGAAAAAGTTACGGAATGAGAAGGTGTTAGGCACCTATTCTGCCCTTTTGGTCTTTGATCGACATGTGTTATTCTTCTCCTATTAGACTCCATGAAGTGTGTGATTATGTGAATAATATAGATGAAGAATGGAATCATTCAACTCGCATCATAGAAAAAGACGGAGTGAAATTATCCGTAGGAGTGTTCTTGAAAATAATAATTCAAAATATAATGTGAGTGTTTGTCGGATCACGAGTCACTATGGATGAGAGAATGTATATATTGGAACAAACACAAGCATGTAAGAATATGAATTTATAAAGAATAACAACCCACCCACCCACCCACACACAAATATATATATATATATATATATATATACACATAAAATAAAGTAGCTTGGTTTTTGAAAATGTACATATTTTTAATGCTCAAGATGTGTGCCACCTCCTTACATATTATGAAAAAATGAATGGCCAAGATCATCCCCCTCCATTAATTTCAAATGCAACACTATTCCTATTTTATCACTACCTATTTTATCCCTTAAAATTTTAAATTCCCCCTCGTTTTCTTGTCACTAATTCATTCCCCCTCTATCACTTTAATTCAAATAAAACTCTATTTTGGTAAAATCACACCAAAAGACAGCCTTTTTACCCCACCCACCCATACACTGACAAAACCCCCCACGATTTATGTTCTCTCTCTCTTCTCAGACATTATCGTCTCCCACATAACCCTCAATACCAAATTGCTATTATCCCACACCTAAACCACCACAACCTTCAACTGGAAGCTATCAGCTCCGTCAAGAGGACGGGGGAGTGGCGCCAAAGAAACCGTGGAAGACTATACGGGAACTTTCCAACGATCTATAAATATTTATTTCCAAGTTGGTTTTTGTCCCATTTCCTTATACGATTTTTCGCCATTCTATTGCACCGAGTGTTTGTAGAAGTAGGTTATGCATTAGGGTTGTATTTCTAGACAAAATAAGGGTTGATTTGGTTGGATTTGGGTTGGTTTTGGCAGAGAACACCTACTACTCTTCTTGGTGTGTTCTTGACCAAAAACCTATGGTTTTAGATGTCTAATTTTTTACTTTAAATAAATTGTTATTTTGAGTATCATTTATGGGTTATGTCACGATTAACAGGCTGATGACTCAGTTTTTCAATTCAACCAATGAGGTTGATGGAGCTGTTGTTTGGTTGTATTTATAGAAGTTATACATGATTTATAGCAGTTATACATCATTTAGGGGTTTTAATTTTCCTTATCATTTTGTTGTTTGTAATTTGTACAGGAATCCTCCCAAAAAAATTAATTTTGCTTACCATTTTTTTGTTTGAGTTTGCAGAGTTTGTTCATGACTTTTAACTTGAGCTCCTTATAGCAGTTATACCACTTCAATATCTGCATTTTCATTTGCAGAGTTTTTACTTTTTTCTTGTTCTGCTATTTTTTCATGTTTTTTGTAACAACCCGCGTAATTTTTGGGATATTTTCAAAATATAGAGGAAAATTAAATTTTGAGATTTAATTATGTTGCCGAACTTCCAGATTTCCTGGGTGATCGATCGATCGATGCCAGGGGGTCGATCGATCGACCCCAACAAAAATCGTGCACAACAAGGTTTTTGGAAGAGTTTAAGTTGGATTTAACTTCTTATATTTTTTCCTTATTAAAAGAGGTCATGGGTGACTATTTTGGATCCAACTTTTGGCACAAAAATATGCAACAAACATATTTTTATTTACTTTCTTTTTATATACACTTAGCCCTTTTATTATTATGCATTCAACCTTAGTTTTTGGAGGTGTTCTAGGGGCTATTTTGGTGTTTGTTCTTGGAGGAGTTTTGATGATTCTTGGGAGATGATTTTGATGGCTTAATCTGAGTTTCTAGGAAGATTTATTTTGGTTCCTTTTTGGTGGTTTAAGGTATGGAATTGTACACAATATGCTCCTTAATCTCGCGAGTGTTATTCCTTTTGAATTCATGTGATTATTGAACTCATATTTGAATTGCTAAATTCTTTTGAAAATCTGGAAAATTATTGTTGGAATCTGATTTTGATTCATGTGGTATTATTATGTTGTTGGGCATATTGTCATGATATTTTAGTATGGCACTAATGTTGGGCACCAGCCAAGACTCCAATTTTTGGCTATTTGATAAAGTATGGGCGCGGTATGGTGAGGCCCGGTGACTCTGATTAATGTGTTGTTGAGAAATTATATTGATAAAAATGCTTTTGAGATTCGCATTTGATTTGAATATTCGTACTCGTATTGTTACGTTTTATTCATCGCTAATATTTGTTGAGCATCTTTTATTTCGTATTGTGTACTTCCCCATATTTTCTTTTAGTGGCAGGTTAGCGTGCATTTTGGGGCGCAATGGAGATTGATTTTAGATTGGATATTTTGGGATGAATATTTGAGAATACAAGATGAGAAGATTTGTATTTATTTTTTATGTATAGATCATTGGAGATTTATTTTATTTCAAAATAGATAGTTGTATTATTTTGAGAGAAAATTATTGTATTAATTTGAAGAGAATGAGATTAGTGGTTTCTTTTCTCTTGTGCATTTTGTTAGATGCTATATACCTTGTTATATATGTGGATTAGGTTAGTTTTATCGATAGTAGCACTTCATTCTCTCTCCTCGACGGACGAACGGGCGGGGTGTTACAGAATGGTATCAGAGCTTAGGTATTCGATCACCCTCGGGTCTTGGGTTTTGGGTCTGTTGCATTTTTGTAGCGCATAATTGGAGATAAATATTTTAGATGATCGTTTCATGTTAGGCATCTAGATTAGATGTGAGGTATTGGAAATTTTTGGTGACAAGATTATTTTTGGAGATTGCTAGCCTGATTTTTTAGAGTTAGGCATTCGGCGAATTTCGAGGGCGAAATTCCATTGTTAGTGGGGAAGTGTAACAGCCCGCATAATTTTTGGGGTGTTTTCAAAATATAGAGGAAAAATAAATTTTGATATTTATTTATTTTTCTTGCTAAAAAATGTTGAGAATTATTTTTAAAGGCAAAAATTTCAAATGGTTTCGAAATCGGAGTTAAAACGGATTTTATATGAATTTTTAAATATTTATCCCTTGTATAATTTTTTGGCCGAACTGCCCGATTTCCTTGGCATTCCATCGATCGACTCCAGGGGGTCGATCGATCGACCCCAACAGAAATCGTGCACAACAAGGTTTTTGGAAGAGTTTGAGTTGGATTTAACTTCTTATATTTTTGCCTTATAAAAAGAGGTCGTGGGTGACTATTTTAGATCTAACTTTTGGCACAAAAATATGCAACAAACATATTTTTATTTACTTTCTTTTTATATACACTTAGCCCTTTTATTATTATGCATTCAACCTTAGTTTTTGGAGGTGTTCTAGGGGCTATTTTGGTGTTTGTTCTTGGAGGAGTTTTGATGATTCTTGGGAGATGATTTTGATGGCTTAATCTGAGTTTCTAGGAAGATTTATGTTGGTTCCTTTTTGGTGGTTTAAGGTATGGAATTGTACACAATATGCTCCTTAATCTCGCGAGTGTTATTCCTTTTGAATTCATGTGATTATTGAACTCATATTTGAATTGCTAAATTCTTTTGAAAATATGGAAAATTGTTGTTGGAATCTGATATTGATTCATGTGGTATTATTATTGTGTTGGGCATATTGTCATGATATTTTAATATGGCACTGATGTTGGGCACCCGCCAGGACTCCAATTTTCGTCTACTTGATAAAGTATGGGCGCGGTATGGTGAGGCCTGGTGACTCTGATTAATGTGTTGTTGATAAATTATATTAATAAAAATACTTTTGAGATTCACATTTGATTTGAATATTCGTACTCGTATTGTTACGTTTTATTCACCGCTAATATTTGTTGAGCATCTTTTATTTCGTATTGTGTACTTCCCCATATTTTCTTTTAGTGGCAGGTTAGCGTGCATTTTGGGGCGCAATGGAGATTGATTTTAGCTTGGATATTTTGGGATGAATATTCGAGAATACAAGATGGGAAGATTTGTATATATTTTTTATGTATAGAGCATTGGAGATTTATTTTATTTCGAAATAGATAGTTGTATTATTTTGAGAGAAAATTATTGTATTAATTTGAAGAGAGTGAGATTAGTGGTTTATTTTCTCTTGTGTATTTTGTTAGATGCTTTATAGCTTGTTATATTTATGGATTCGGTTAGCTTTATCGATAGTATCACTCTGTTCGCTCTCTCCGACGGGCAGGGTGTTATAGAATGGTATCAGAGCTTAGGTATACGACCACCCTCGAGTCTTGGATTTTGGGTTTGTTGCATTTTTTAGCGCATAATTGGAGATAGATATTTTAGATGATCGTTTCGTGTTAGGCATCTAGATTAGATGTGAGGTATTGGAAATTTTTTGTGACGAGATTATTTTTGGAGATTGCTGGCCTGATTTTTTTGAGTTAGGCATTCGGCGAATTTCGAGGGCGAAATTTCATTATTAGTGGAGAAGTGTAATGACCTGCATAATTTTTGGGGTATTTTCAAAATGTAGAGGAAAATAAATTTTTAGATTTAATTATTTTTGTTGCTCAAAAATGTTGAGAATTATTTTTGAAGTGGAAAATTTCAAACGGTTTCGAAATCGGAGTTAAAATGGATTTTATATGAATTTTTAAATATTTATCCCTTGTAAAAAAAATTTGCCGAACTGCCAGATTTCCTGAGCGATCGATCGATCGACCCCAACAGAAATCGTGCGCAACAAGATTTTTGGAAGAGTTTGATTTGGATTTAACTTATTATATTGTTGCCTTATAAAAAGAGGTCGTGGGTAAATATTTTGGATCTAACTTTTGGCACAAAAATATGCAAGAAACATATTTTTATTTCCCCTCTTTTTATATACACTTAGCCCCTTTATTATTATGAATTCAACCCTAGTTTTTGGAGGTGTTCTTGGGGCTATTTTGGTGTTTGTTCTTGGAGGAGTTTTGATGATTCTTAGGAGATGATTTTGATGGCGTAATCTAAGTTTCTTGGAAGATTTATGCTGGTTACTTTTTGGTGGTTTAAGGTACGGGGTTTTACACATATGCTCCTTAATCTCGCGAGTGTTATTCCCTTTGAATTCATGTGATTATTGAACTCATATTTGAATTGCTAAATTCTTTTGGAAATCTGGAAAATTGTTGTTGGAATCTGATTTTGATTCATGTGGTATTATTATTGTGTTGAACTTTCGAATCATCACGGTACGGCTTTTTTTTGTTTTTTTGTTGTTTTTGCTAATTTTTAGGAGGTTTTTACTAATTTTTGGGAGATTTTTTTGTGTAATTTTTGCTAAACTTTGTTTTTTTGTGTAGTTATATTGTTACACTGTTTTATTCCCATGTGAAATGGCCATATACAGCAGCTTGACAACTATTTTATGACAAATATACGATTGGATCATTTTTTAAATGTGTTAACATATGCATCGCATCATGTGCTCATCTTTTGATTCATGTGTTCATCTTTTCATTCTTTTTACATTTGTATGCTCTTAATAAATTTGTGATTTTGTTAGCATATTCATACCACTTTTACATTCAATGGGAATAATATTTGCTTACATGTCTCTCTCTCTCTCTCTCTCTCTCTCTCTCTCGATTTTCTCACATATTTCTCTCTCTCGGACTGCTGCTAGGCAGCAGCAAGCAGGACCAGAGTAGCCCTAGCTCCTCCCCTGTCTTGGACAACCCCTACCAGCTAGTTCTCTCTCTCGGACAGCCCTGCCATCCACCTACTGACAGGTAGCGGCAAACAGCCACTGACAGCCAGTAGCAAGCAGCAAACAGTCCTCTTTAATGAGATCTGGAAGAGTGAGTTTTACTACATTGTACACCACTTCTCTTTTCTTTATCTCCTTTTCAATTTATTTTTAATTTTGAAACCATCTCCATTATGTGGTTAAAAACATTTAAGTCTACCACGTGATTAACAATTAGAGAGAAGTTAGTCACATAAAAAATAATGCATGGGTGTTTGTTGATGCAGGGTATGTGATGTGCTTTGATACAAAAAAACATATGGTTTTTGTTGATGCTTTTTATCTCCTTTTTGTCAAGTTATTCACTAAAAGTTCTGATCTCGAAGTGTCACTTTTTATTTGTTGTAAGAACCTGATTTAGTAATAAATTTTTTTTTTTATTAGAAATGTGCATAAAGCTATCTTTGGTACCTTTTTATTTATTTTAAGCTTTCTTATATGGTTATGAGTTCCATGTTTTAGAGTTCATGAGAAAATACATCACATGTATGTATCAGGAAAATGTTTATTCCACTATCTGTTTATATGTTTTTTTAAGATAAAATTGAATTTCTTTTTGGTTTTGATATATGAAGGCTTCTCTTGGTTCACTTTCATGTCTTAGGAATATTGTATAAGTTGGGAAAATTTCGTTGAAAAAATAAATTGATTACTTAGTGATCTTGGCTATATATACGAGTTTAATTTTCAATACTCTGCAACTTTAGTACACACTTCTGGAGAAGCTTAGTGGATATGGTTTGTCTACGAATATTGAATTTTTGTTGGTTTAGAAGGTCTGTTTTTAATTGGTATCTAATGATAGTGCAAGATATTTGGGGGATGTATTTTATTATTGTTAAATCGATGATGTGGTTGAAATGAGGTCGAGTATAGACTATTAGTACTGTTAGTATTGTTGTGTTGAGTATTTTTATTTTTTAAACAGGGTGGATAGTCCTATAAAAAAAGAAATTCTACCCAAATTTTTTAATTGTTTACAATTTGTGTTGTAAAAGAATCTTCGACTTAAATATTAGGGAACTAATTTTTTGCCATTTTGCAATTATGTACTTAGAAAATTTTCGCCATTTTATGATTACGTACTTTTTGGAATTTTTCGTCGTGCCTTCAGGCAGGGGCATACTCTAGTGTGTATATATATAACAAGAGGGAAACATATAAAAATGCACAAAAGAGGACTCGAATCTCTTGATTAACGCTAGACACCTATGTAGCCCAAGGGGCATTAAAGTCCACGTAGTTCGCATATAACATGGGGTGTGGTTCAATCCATTAATCAAAACGAGGGATTTTTCTTATGTGTGTGTAGAAAGAAATGTGCTTTAAGAATGAGAATGTGTAGTGAGAATCCCTCTTTTGGAATTTATAGATAAACCCTATTTTTCTTTTTCTTTTTTAATGAAAATAGAGTATGTGAAAATACTACTAATAAAGGTTTGAGATTAATATATGTAATGTAATGAAATAAAGTGCTAAATTATAAATAAAGCAACTAATACTAAAATAAGAGAATTGGAGAGAAGGGTGGAGAATTGGACCTCCTTATAAATGCATGATGTTGATCTTGAGTGTAGATATGATGATCTTGCAATGGAATGAAAATGAAGAGATGAGAGGAATTTACTAAACGAAGTAAGAAAGTGATGGAATGGAATGTGGGAAATGGGGTTTGTAGGAAGGGAACAACTTTGAATTCGAGAGACTGTTGGGATATTCAGGGGTCCTTTTCAATGTGAGGTCATGGTCTCTATTAATAGGACGAAGGGGGGTGACGATCAGCATGGTCTTGGACCTACCTATCGTCATAGAACATCAGGCACACTAACGATAAGTAGGGTCCTCAGGGGGCCATTCGACAGTGTGGGACATGCGATTCAAATAAACGGTCGTAAAATGCAATTTGTAAGTTAGAATTGTGTATAGGGTGAACTATTGAAAAGGGTATTTAGATCCCTTTAAGAATCCATTGAGCCACTCCCGAGTCCGGGAGTTGATCGGGGTAAAATGGGGCTCGAAAGTGCCCGTTGGTCTGTAGATAGGAAATTTTCGGAGGAAAATAGATCGTTTATCCAAATCGTAAGGTCGAATTGCGCACGGGATATATCGTTGGAAAGGGTATTCATAGCTCTTTAAGATTTCATCCAGTTTTGTTCGGTTTGGAGAGTTGACCAAGGTTAAAAGGGACTCAAAAATTCTCGGTGACCCTTCGGAGTAAAATGAGTCAATACCCATAGGCTGATTCGTACAGGAGGCAAGTCGTTGGAAAGGGTAGTCAGAGACATTCGAAGATTCATTGAGCTTCACTCAAGATGGAAAGTCAATCGGGGTTAAACAGGGCCCGGGGGAGCCTAGTGGCCTCTAGATTAGTTTTTAGAGTAAAACAGACCGTTCATCCGAATCGTAAGGTCAATTCATGCACGGGATGGACCACTAGAAAGGAGATTCAAAGGCCTTCAAAGATTCATATAGCTTATACTCAGACGATAAAGTTAACCGAAGTCAAATAGGGTCCAGAAGCGCCTATTGGCCATCGTATTAGTATTAAGAGTAAAATGAACCGTTTATTTGAATCGTAAGTCCAATTTATGAATGGGATGGACCGTTAAAAAGAGGATTCAGATTCATTCAAAGATTCATTGATCTTTCGCTCAAGCAAGAGAGTTGAATGGTTTCAAACCGGGCCTCAAATCTCCCGTCGGCCTCTAGATCGGTACTCAAAGTATGAGCTAGGGTTTACGATGAACAAGTGAGTTCTAGGTACCTAAGTATGTGCTTAGGGGGTCTTATGATGGGGTGTCTATAATTTCCATGCTCTAAGGATGCGGTATATACGTATATAGCGAGTTATATATATGAGATATTAAGTGTATATATATTTATATATATGTGTGTAGCTATGTAATTAAATATGAAAGTATACCTACTGAGGGTAGTATATATTTTCTAATGGTGACTTTTAATGGGATGGGCTATGATAGTGGTTATCATCCTAGTTTGATCGGGTAGCATTACCAGGGTAATAAAATGAATGCGCTAGGTTCGCACTGTTGATGAGAGGGCCGAATAAGTCTCATGTGAGTGCGATTGAAATGTTAATTTTGAAGATAATACACTACACGTTTATGTTTAAATCATTTAAATACTTGTAAAATATTTTTAAATTTTTTTCAAGCTTTGACTCGTTGGTAAATATATTTTTGTTGTCAAAACCCCACGTGCGCAGCGGCATGGACCGCATGTTTAATCTTTTCATTATACTCTTGTCAGCCGTAGATGTGGATGCTGCAGGATTTATTGTGGCCGCCTCAGATCATTTTTGTCTATATAGGATTCAGTTTCAGTTTCAATATTTCCTTTTGGGTATGTTATCTATAGTTGGATATGATATTTTATTTATGTAAGATATTCATTACTTCTCGGTATTTATTTCATTGGTTTATTATTTTGATAACCGGTGGTTTATTCAGTTTACGTTATTTATATTTATGCTTATCAGTTATTATGTCATTTTGTTGGTGTACGTTCTTGTTGGTTTTGTATTTATATTATTTGTTGCAGGAGTGATGCTAAGAATGAAATCATACTTGATTCTTGTTTAATTTTAATAAGGGATTGATCACCCGTGACACGGAAGAAGACATTCTTAATCTTCCCTCTGGGGAAGTATCCATTGTGATAGTATCAATATTGGATGGGGAGTTAACTTTCCCCTTCACTAATTGTTGGTAAGGGTGTTCTATTACTGTGTAATACTCCCTGCATAAGCAAATGGCAGTTTCTACCAAATTGTGATGAGGACACTTGCAATAAAGCAAATTTATGGGATTTACCTGGGTCTTGAGGAGATTAAGTATTGCTATGACTTGAGTTCGTACCCAAACACTAGGATGTTTCACTTCCAATTCAAGGATAGGGCCCGCAATTTGGTCACCTATTTTCCAAGATCCCAAAAGGATAAGGGAAAAAATGTCCTTGTGATTTATGGAAAAATTTATAGTGAATATTCTGATGGAGTTGGGGCTCCTGCTACAAGAGGGTATCTTGGTAGGTTGCCCTTAATCCATTTTATTTTAACGTTAAGTTTTGATAATTACTAACTGATCCCATTTTTCATTTGCAGATTATTTTTTAAACACCAAGTCGTCCGAGTACCAGGTTAGACTTAGAGATTTAAAGAAAGTTTGGAGGAGGCTGACCCCCGCTGGAGTTCATCCTCATTGGAAAGCAGCTCACATTTTCCTCAATTACAATCTCAGCTACCAATCCCTCACTAACTTCACAGTTATCCCAAATGTCTAAGTCACCGATCGTACCGTAATCAGAGAATTCCACTCCAGTTGACCCATATATAATCTCAATTGATTCTGACTCCAATCACGTAGAAGAGGGAGAGAAAGAGGATGTGGACGAGGAAGAGGAAGGATAGGATTCTGAGGAAGAAGTATAAGGGGAAGACCTTAACAGTTCCTTGATCCATCATTTTTCTACGAGGCCAGTGTATCTGGTCATGCTTGGGAAGAGGTAAGGGTCAAAAAAGACTTATCTTTTGGGGAATTCTCAATCCCATCTTACCTCAAAGAGATGAGAAACTGATCAAGGAAGTCGATCCATTTGGTAGTTTCCAGAGATAATTTGAATAAATAATTGACGGCCAGCCCGCATGAGACCCAATTTTCCTCTGTCGACGAGCAAAAGAAAAGGAAATTTATCTCTCTAGGGGAGATGGAGACTCGAGAGTTAGAGAGACAATGGGCTAAGGCTGAACAGGCCAATAAGAAGAGGACCGATACGACATCTGTCAGTGGTGGTTCCATAACACCAACATCCAAATCTAACCGACCGGTTATCATCAATGAGCCCGAATAGAGGTAAGGTCTCTGATTAAAAATCCTACCCCCTCAATCGATCCATAATCGGTAGTAGGGCATATCCTTTTATAAAGGTGAAGGAACCAATCATGGAGGTCGATTCGGTCCACATAGACCTTTAGGTGGCCTTCTTTATTTCCTAGGTCGCCATGCTACCATCTGATAGGACGAATTTGAAGGGGCTTAACCCTGAAAAGGATCCATAAATAGGGCCTACACCACAGCGTGTTAGTACGTTCATGTGCCTTTTTTCTTGGATATTTTTTTGTAGGAAGTTTTAAAATTTTAATATTTTTAGTGCAGAGCATGCAAGTTTAACAAGAGCTCACCAATCGATCTTCTATCTACAGGAAGGCATTGGATACCTTTTTAAGAAAAACGTCACCCTCAAGACCCAAATAAAAAACCAGTGCAGGGAGATTGGGGATTTGGGCAAGAAAATAAAGGATGAGGTCGCCGCTAAAATGAAGGTGGTGGAGGAGACTGAGGAAACTAAGAACGATTTGAGCCGGGTTAATAATGAGCTATCCAAGCTGAAGAATTCCAGTCAATGCACTATCTTGGAGAAGTTTATACTTAAAAGGATAAGGAGTAAAATGGATAACACCCAGGAGACCGATCTATATAAGTCATATGATGATGGCTATGGGGTGGCCGTTTAGGAGCTCGCTATCCATTTGGACTATTGTGAGTCTGTTTTTTTTATTAAAGGTTGGGTGGTAGGTCTACAAATGGGTAACATCGGTAAAGGTGACCTTGCCTATTCCGAACATCCCCCCATAACCAATCTTTTAGTAGGTCTCCCTAGAGACGCGTCTGCCCCCATTTCCACCGATTCCCCTATATTGCTTCAGGGGTTGTTCGTGATTCATTCGATGTAGGGAGCGTATAATCTTGAGGGTTTTATTTGATGTATATTTTTATTTTTCTTAACCCTTGGTGGTCTTTTTATGGACTCTAAGCCATTATTGTCTCTAATGAAGAAGTTCATGTTTCTCCTCTTTCATTGTCTTCCTATATTATTATGTCATTGTTAGATGTTACTTATCTACTTGCTTTATTCTTATTTTCACTACTTCCAAAGTTTTTATCAAACAGAGCAATCAACTATTATTGTAATTATTTATACATATTTTTAACCGACCTTATATTACTTTTGCAAATGGGTTTTGTTCCTTATCTAAGCCAACTTACTTTGGATCATACCAATCCATGAGTGGGTTTTTATTGATCTGACTCAGATCGTACCACTTGTGCAAATAATTTTTATGCTTCTCTAGGCCAATCTACTTTAGATCATACCACTCTTAAAGTGGGTTTTCAATGATCATTCCCAGAGCGTACCACTTGTGAGAATAGGTTGTGTGCCTCTTTAATCCGATCTACTTTAGATAATACCACTCTAAGAGTGGGTTTTTATCGATCTTTACCAGATCGTACCAATTGTTCAAGCGAGTTTTGTACCCTTCTAGGCTGATCTAATTCAAATCATACCATTCTAAAGGTGGATTTTCATTGATCTTTTCCAGATCGTACCACTTATGTGAGTGGATTTTGGACCTATCTAGGTCGATCTACTTTAGATCATACCACTCCAAGAGTGGGTTTTCAACGATCTTTCCCTGATCGTACCATTTGTGCACATGGGTTTTGTGTCTCTTTAAGTCGATCTAATTTATATCATAACACTTCAAGATTTTATTTTTGTCGATCTTTCCCAAGTTGAACCACTTGTACAAGTGGGTTTTGTGCCTCTCTAGGCCGACCTACTTTAGATTATACCATTCGAATAGTGGATTTTCATCGATCTTTCTTAGATCGTATCACTAATGCAAATTGGTTTTGTGCCTCTTTAGGACGATCTACTTTAGATCATACCACTCCAAGAGTGAGTTTTTATTGATCTTTCCCAGATCGTACCACTTGTGAAAGTGGGGTTTATGCCTCTTTCGGACAATCTACTTTAAGTCATACCACTGTAAGAGTGGGTTTTTTCCAATCTTTCCCAGATCATACCACTTGTGTAAGTGGGTTTTATGACTTAATAAATTATAGGTATTTTACAAATTTATAGGTAATTAACTATAGATCATTTTATTGTATGAAAAGGACGAGTTTATTTGCCTTCTTATTTAGTGATAAAATATCCTAAGGTTCATGGTATTCCATGACCTTAGGACTACCTCCCCATCTATCTCTTCTAAGTGATATGACCCCTACCCCCTTTTGATGCTATGCGTTAAGGTCCCTTCCAGTTCGACGCCAACTTTCCATCTGATGGTTTCTTTATGACGGATAATAACTTTCTGAGGACTAGGTTATCGATTTGGAATTCTCTGATCTTGACTTTCTTATCATGCTTCTTTCCCAGTCCTTGATAATAGGATATAAAATGTATCAAGTATTTATCCCTTCTTTCTTCGGCTAGGTCCAACTTATTGGTTATTCTGTCATCATTTTGTTGTCTTTAAAGATCTCTGATCTAAGTGTTGGTAGTACCATCTCTAGGGGATTATTGCCTCCATACTGTAGGTAATGGAGTATGGAGTTTCTTTCATTTTTTTAGGGTCGTCCTGTATTCCCACATAACGAATGGAAGCTTGTCTACCCATCATCCTTTGAAATGTTATAATCTCTCCTTGATGCCCGATAAAAGAGTTTTATTAATGATTTGAGCTTGCTTGTTGCACTAGAGGAAGACCACTAATGCATAGTGGATCATGACTCCGTATTTGGCGTAAAATTTCTGGAAGGAATTGTTATCAAATTGAGTTTTGTTATCTGTTAGTAGTGCTCTTGGGATGCCAAACCTTTTGATGAGATTCCTCCATATGAATCTTCGAGCATCTGGCGCTTTGATATGGGTGAGAGGTTTACCCTCAACTTATTTGGTGAAGTAGTCGGTCAACATTATCAGGTACCTTCGATTTCCAGGTGCAGATGGTAATGGGTCCATAATATACATGCCCCATTAGGCGAATGTCCATGGACTTGTGAGGGGATTCAGATCTCCCACGAGTTGCTTTATCATTGGTATGAACATTTGGCACTTTGGACACTTCTAGCAAACTTTATTGAATCTTTCTCCATAAATGACCACCATTATCCTGAAGAGATTTCTCTATAGGAGAACAATCTTCCACCTGTGTGCACTCCACAGCTATCCTCATGAATCTATATCAAAATACCTTGTACTTGGTTTTGGTGAACCCATTTCAGCAATGGGTCGGTAAATGATCTTCGGAAGAGGTTCCCATCCGAGTTGAGGTAGAACCTTACCGATTTTATCTTTAGCTTATGCATTGCCTTGTCGTCTGGAAGTAGCTCTATAATTATCAAATAGGAGATGATAGTTCCATCCTTGATGTGGCCATATGTATTTAAAGAATGCTTAGATACCTCAATGTATCTTCAATGCTTGGTTGGTCTATCTACTCCACCTCGATTATTCTTTTCAGGTTCGAATCTATGGCAGAGGCCAGAGTGTCTAGGGCATGTGTATTGCTATTGTCGTTCCTTAGAAGTTGCTCAACTGAGGTATGTAACACCCCGTAATTTTATTTACTTTTATATTGACAATTAATTGGGATTAATTAAATTAAATTTGGAAAATTAATCCGATAAAATAATCCTTAATTAGCGAGATAAGGGTTAATATTTATTTATATTTAATATTACTTATCTAATGAGTAATAATAATGATAAGAAACTATTATGATTGTCGTGAGTGAGAAATATGACAGTTACGGTAAATTTAGTTAGCACGTGTGTGTTAGTCGTGTTGGGACATAATTTGGGAATTAAAATGTAATTTTATTTTTGATAATTCAATTGGTCATTTAAAGTGTGCCAGTATATCCAAAAGTGTTGAAATAGTTAGAAACATGTACTCATGGGTTTAGTTTGGGTCCCGAGGCACTTTTAGGTCAAATCGGCACCCCTGGGGGATATTTTGGTCTTTTGAAATTTTGGAGAAAAGAAACCTACGGAAATTGGAGATTTATATCTGCAATTACGTAAGGGGAGTTAGGGTTATCAATTACCAAACCAAAGAGAGACCACATGAGGGAGAAGAAAAGGTGTTCCAAGGCCAAAAACTACATTCTTGCACCACACCCACCACCGGGTTGTAGATCGCGAGGAGGAGAACACAAATTGAACCATAAATTCTGCAAAAATTAGACCTCTGAATTAAGGCAAGTGTTTATCTTGCTGATTTATGATTTGATATACCATCCATATTAAAGTAGGATGATTACCTTATGAATTTCATGAATTTTGGCCTTAAAGTTAACGAAATAAATCATTTTCTTGGGTAAGAATTATGATAGACTTGATTCCTTATACATGTAGGACGAATTTGATGAGTTAATTTCACGCATATGTGAAGAAATTTGGAGTTATGTTGAAGTTCTTGAACAAGAATGTTAACCTAGTTTAAAGATTAATCTTGCTTTAATTCAATTTGAAGTTGTTCTTTAAGGATTTAATGATTCTATTTGGTTAAAAATCGTTTATACATGTTACTATGATGTTTGAGACCTTTAGTTCGGAGTTTGGGATAGTGTAATGGTGGTTTAGAGGATTAAAAATGGTGAATTCCCGTAACAGTTTAATGGAGAAGATGATGTCAATTACAGTGAATCGATTCGGCTCCTTGGCCGAATCAATTCAATTTCCCAGATTTAAACAATCTTCACCTTCTTGCTTAGAATTCATGGAAAACAATTGGGTTGAACTTTGAAGTAATTTTGAATCCTTATGAGAGATATTCTAATTATCAATAGGTTAATGTTTGGATTGATCTTAGTCACACGAGGAGAGCTTAAGGCTATAGTTGATTAGGTTTAACGGGATAAAAAAGCTAATTCGGATAATGATTTTGTGTCATGGAAAAATCATGGGAACGTATGACCTAGACAATTAGATTATGAGTGAGATACCTACTGAATTTACTTAAGGGACAGTTCGTAACCTTATGGGCATTGAGAAGCACTTGGGATTTTACAATGAGAAGTATGATGATAAAATAATGATATGTCGAATATTCGATAATTACTATACTACGTATGGGGTATATGATATATATATATATATATATATATATATATATATATATATGGGTGGTGTCAATACCTATTGTTTGATTTATTATGGGTAAACATACCTAGGCTACTTGACTTGTACTGTGGACAGTCTTATCCTGATGAGCCCATTAGGGGGGATTTTGAATTGTACCCCATAACATAAAACCTAAGTACGTGCTATCTGAGTGCATGATGATTTCGACGGTCAATTGGGAACGTATGGTGTGTGCGATACCCATAGACTTAGAACTATGTTCGTCTCTAATATGTGTGATTTGATTTATGGTTCGAGGGTGATATCTGAACCGATGTCTTTATTTGATAACAGAGTATGCCCGCACCGCAGGTCTCCGCCTAGGGGTGCTGTATACGTATATATGATAAGAGTGATGTCTACATATATATATATATATATATATATATATATATATATATATATATATATATATATATATATATATATATATGTGTGTGTGTGTGTGTGTGTGTGTGTGTGTGTGTGTGATTGATTCTACAACAAGTGTATTAGTAGATAAAATAGATCGTTAGACACCCCGCCCAATTAAATATCGGGTGATCAGTCCTTTATTAAATTTCAAACAATATGTTCGGTTAGTTCATTCTTAGCATCACTGTCGAAAACTTTAATTCAATTAATTACCTAACATTTAATTAAGCCGGTGTCAAAACATTTTTTTCATTCAAAGTTGCAACCAATTGATTCGTTTATAAATTTCTATACAACAAGGTATAAACCATAAACCATACACAATAGTATAACCATACTCTCTATGAATTAAATACTAAAATTAATGAGACTGGATACAACCTTCCAGTCCAAAACTCTAAACCAAGAACCATAATAGCAATAAATCCAAATGAAATGAAAGGAAAGTAAACTAAATACAATCCCTGATAAAATTTCTAAGGAATGGGCGACACATGCCCTAAATGGAAAGTCTAGATAGAACTGAGGGAAATGATAGAGGCGTCTAATACAAAGACCTACAGCTTCCACCACAGATGCAGCACGCCAAGCAATCCAAATCTCCAAGTATGGTGTCCCTGTGGCTGAGCACATGATATAATACATATATATAGCAAAAGAGGAAAGAGATGCAAGAAACGGGTCGAGCCCGATTTGTAAAAATATTTGTTTTAGCAAGTATTTAAAGTTTGCAATAAAGCAAGTATTAAATGCATGTTAGTTCGAACTCCCTCACATGAGATTCTCACCTCTCAACTAATGTGCATGCCTAATGTATAACTAATCCACCCTATCCATCTGACACATTTCAAACTAGGAAAAAAACTTATCGTACTAGCTACCCCTCGTAGTAGTATTCCGTATTTGATCTCAACATTTATCATTTTAAATAAGTGTTATCACACTAAAGTCAAGTATTCACAAGTTACGTTATTGAAGATTTCACTACCTTAATAGTCTACAATTATTCCATTGTAGATATACCACAAGCATACATATATATATCCCTCACTACTATATATATATGTGTATAACACAATCCTAATAGCCTACAAATATCGCATTAAAAGTATAACACAAGTATACATATATATATATATATACACCACTATTCTATATATATACTAACACAACACCCCAAGCATACACCTGTAGTGCATTGCATACTCTGCTATCATGTCCCGGTACATCTCGTACTCAAACAAGGACTATCGGTTCAGAAATATCCCACGAACCATATAAACAAATTACACATATTGGAGGCGAACATAGTTCACATACCTATGGGTCACGCACATACCTACGCTCCCATAGTCAGCTGACTTATCAACTCACAAATAAGTCTTCACAGTCTTATGTTCTGAGATACAAGTCAAATATCCCCCCAAAGGTCACTCAGGATAAGACTGTCTCTGCACAACCTTCTGCGATAGCAAGTAGCTAGGTATGTTATACACATAATATCAAATATAGGTATACACACAAACCAACAAATTAAACGGTATACACACAACCAAATGTCATATTCCATACGTAGTATTATCATCACTAAATACTATCAACGTATTTTTAAATTACGATATTCCCCCTCTCGTAATATATATAAGGATAATACATAATCATAAGAATTCCCAAATGTAACCACTAATTTTTATTCTTATAAGTTCCATATCGTTATAACTCATATCATAAGTATTTATCACTTAGTACTCTCGACGCATTTAAAATTACGATTATCTCTCTCTTGTGATCTTCATGGTAAACTCACCGTCCCAAATATTTGAATCATTACACCTAAACAACTCCCAATAATTCTGCACTATTTTGGATTCATCGAACACTAGTTTTCCTCACTCAAATTGACTGTTTGCCCAAATAGGGGCAAAATAAGAATTTATCTGAAAATTAGAAATCTCGCTCGAACCAGAATAAGATATCGCTCGAACGACATACACGTGTCGCTCGATCCAGCTTCGCGCGACAACTCCATCTCGCTCGATCGACTCCGCGCGACTTCGTCCCCTACCTCCATATTCAGCGTTTTCCCACCAATTTTACTCCTAAAACCTCTAAAGATCAAGCCAAACTTCCAACAATCAATACCAAACATTATTTTAACATATATATGTGATTTCCCATAACCTAATATCATTCAATCATCACCAAACATTCATATAATTCGAAATCCACAATTTATTATCAAGAACCCTAGTTCTTAAATTGATATGCATAACTTCTAAGTTAAGCCCAGATTTGTTCATAGAAATCATCATAATTTTTTATCCATCATCTTATCTACATATGGGATATAAATTCTTATCAAATCAACCCGGGTTTATGATATAGTTCTCCAATTTCACCCAAATTAACTTTCATAACAAAGGTTTATTAACCTAGACTAACATGAACACAATTATCCCTAAAGAAAGTAAGAAATAAACACTTTCCTCGATTTTGAAGGTCTGATCCGTTGGTGTTGTTGGTATGGATGCGCTCCTCGCGTTCCGATCTATATGATGGTGGTGGTGGTTGTGAAATGTGGTGTAAATTGACTCTCCTCCTTTGAAATTTGCTCTCCCTCACCCACTGTGGCTCTCTCTTGATTTTGGTGTATCCTAACCCTAATTGTCCCCAATGAGCTGATACAATATTTCTTCAATTTTCGTCCATTTAATAGCTCTAAAAATCTAAATTACAAAACTACCCCTCCCGGGTGCCGGCTTGGCCTAAAAATGTCCCGGAGTCCAAATAAAATACCCGGGTAGAGTTTTCTGACTATCTCGACCCCTTCGGACTCAACGACGCACTCGAAATGATCATATGAGTTACTTAAAATAATTTACCTTTTTATTCCACTTAATTAGTCCTGACACAACTCACACGCGCGTCCCGACTTAATATACCAAACTGTCGTATTTTTCTCTCACGACAAGTTATATAAAATCATCATTCTATATTACTTATTCTCACGGTAATATTAATAATTACTAACTTCTTGTCATTCTAGTAAATCCGGATTAATAATTAATTCTCACATTCCAATTTAATTAATCCAACGATAATAATAAATCACATAATTATTTAAATCCTCAAAAATACGGGGTGTTACATACATCCCCCCTAATAACGGAATTTCGTTCTGAAACTTGGAAAATAAGGCATTTCTTGTAAGGACAACTTCGGGTATTTACCTCGCATCTCATGTAATCGACGCAGTACTGCCCATACAGTACATCAACGAATACCCTTAATAATGAACACCTCATTGTTGTTATAATTTACTCTTCAAGCCTTACCATTTAAGTTTCACCACTTAATTTTTTTTTGGTAATTACTATCTAGCCTTCTACTACTCGCACTAGCAGATTAATCAGTATTTATATATATACGATTTTTTCTTACTACTACGTTTCATCAGTAATTTATTCTTGCTTGTACGATATATACTTTACACACAATATATACTATAAATGTTAACACATTTTTTTTGCCATACTGCCTCCGGAAGGGACTATGGAACCCAAGCATGTACGCTACCGACTCAAAGTTAACAATAACAAGAAAAGGTCCCACATCACTCGATACTAATTTTTTCATTCTAACATGCAATAATGCAACTCCCAATTATTTCCATCCTGGTTAACGGGTCCTAAAATTTTCCTCTGGACCTAGTAAATTATTGTCCTCCCCTTTATCCAATTAGCACAAGGATGACAAGGGTTGATATATAATGCCTCAAATTGAATCCTATCGATGATGAGCTAAGGGGAGTCATCTTACACCAACTCCACCAGTGGAAGATATGAGACCAAACCATCCCAATAATGGAGTCATAGCTCTCTTGACTCGATCGGATAAAAACTCTAATTGTACCCCATGTAACCTTACTATCCCTGGAATAATGGTTCGGGTTTACTGTTACACGTTATCATTTGTCCTAACTTGGCATAACGTGAGCTACTTTAATTACCCGACCCACTTTCACCCACATAGGATCGTGATCCCGTTGCCAAGTAATTAACTCTGTAATGGTCCAGGGATTTACTCTCCCATTGCTACCAAGGAATTCCTAATGCTGAAGGAACTCTATTATTTCCTGATGGTCCACTTCCAATCGGAGCTCAGTAATGTCTTGCTTCGCTTATGCCATCACTACTATGCTTTTATCTCATGATGCATTTTATCTTACTTATAACCACATCCACATCTATGGCTCAGGCGATAGTGGCATCACTGCATGTCGCAAGTCCTTCCCCCTATCTTCATGATTCAGATTCTTGTGAAACATGGGCTCTCCATGTCCTACCAAATAAGTTCCAACCTTTCCCGAATTAAACTTTATCGAATTCTTCCTATACCATCCTCGTGGAAAAATTTGGGAATTAACGGTCATAACTGACTTAAACCATCAAACAGCTAAGTACTGAAGTTAAAACTTCTACATTCAGTTACCTCCAAAATATGCATTGTGTCACAATTCTTAGTTATGGAAAATACTATAATTCAACTATCTAGGGCGCCCGTACACCCTATGTTTAGTGCATAGCTGCACCACCATACTAGACATGTTATAAATGTCTCAAATTATTCCCCACATACTTGCATGACTATATGGTAAGGTTCTACCCAGTCACCTTACCTTTTCCACCTAATAATATCTTAGGTTGTCCCACCGGCCTGCTCGTGGTGTCAACGATTGGTAATATTATCACATATTATTCTTATACGGCTCCATCGGCCTTAATCTGTAATATAACCATTATCTCACAGTTATAACTACGTATACGTGTAATAATTACGATACTAAATCCATGTACTAAAGGCAAACTTCTTCCAACTTCCAACGTTCGTTAAGTTTCGTGTGTGGGATGTCTCACAAAGCGAAATCTAAATAAGGAACCCCCCGATACACTACTACCTAACACTGCTGGCCGTCGGGATCTGTTAAGTCCTAAATCCATAATATATATCCCTGAATTCCCATCTACAGACATAAAAAGTCTACTCGTATACTCTCATGTTACTAAAGACGACATACAATGCGGCGCTCTTCACTATCACAAGTTATTAGCGCTATATGATTAAGGAGTTATATCTCTCCTCTCTATAATAAGTCAATATACCCTGAATCACATCAGCAAAACATCCCTGTTCAACGGGATCAACATAAGTAAGATAACATACTCACCGAAGTCTATAATACAATACAACACATATGCAGGCTCAACCGTCTTTCAGGTGATGCCTCGTTAAAACCATATATTTGAAATTTGAAATTTTTAGTACGATAGTCTTATCAGATAATTTACTACCATTCAAACCCTCAGTAACCAGTAAACATACAATATAATAATAATATGCTCTACTATTATAACGCTTAAGGAGCACGAATCGTTACATAATGCCATATACAAATTTCTCTTAGTTTCCACACTTTCAACTCCCTTCAGATGGTACAAAAAGTCTCGCTACCCAAATGGTAGTCACCTACATAATAAGGCTGCTAGCGTCAGCGTACTCACTAAATCGGATACACACTCTAATGCTTAGTGTTAACTATTCACATATGTTATGACATAACCATGTCACTTGAACTCATCATTTATTCACAAGGATAAATAAGGCTTCATCAGTCCAGCCTGATCGTAGGGTCCCCGCACGCACTTTTCGCGACCCATAATTATCTACAATCGTTATAACTTTCAGATTCCACTCATTAGTTTTTCCCCTCCTCGTTGTGGGTAAATTATTCTATTTTACGTCTTACCCGCCCGACATTGATACATTGGCCCCATATCTCTCAGCCTCAAATGTGGCCTTACTGGCCTTCCCTTTATTTCCTGGGCCCAGTCGACCCTGAAATACAGTATGCTATAGTTATTGAGGACTATGTTGGTCCTGCCTAGACCTACCACTCTCGGGTTATTAGTTTCTAGCCCCAATTCTCTTGACCCGATTCCTACACTAGACATTTTACTTCTCCAACTGGTATGCCTTACAGGTAGGGTTTATTATTCCCGATACTATCAATTACACTCCTCACGTGAACACATTCAATACTGGTAACCCTTATCTCTACATACAGGGTAATTTCCCTTTCACTGGTCCTCCTGGCCTTGTTGGGATGTCCTTCTCTCGGACGTGGCAGTCTTAACTCCCATTTGTTATTTTCAATGTTCTTTGCACTCTACAGGGCATATGGAACACATGGTCGACCCCGCTGGTCTTGGCTAAATCAACACCGTTACGTTAATATTTAATCATATCATTTAAATAGGTCCCCCCCACTGGGTCTACCTTCTGGTGATGTTCTACTAACACCATTGAATTTAACCTTGCCCTTCGTCTAGGTATCACAACTCTACTGGCTCCTTTTCTTCTGGGGCGTTGACATAATCTAGTAAACATATACTTTGACGACATTGACACTAGTCACCTTAGTCTCACCTCCCATTGATGCTAGGGCATTCTACCCACGAGTCTATTTTCAACCTACGGACCCCTACTTCGGTTACGAAGTTTGCTTACCAAATTAACTAATCCTTTACGGTCGATCCCTACCCGACCTACAAGTGATAAGTTCGACATCTCTTTCGTATCTTCGTCTGACCAGTGGATGCAAAATTTAAACGGTCAACCTGTACCCAATATCTCGATTTGATTTTCTATTCTTACTCTTTGTCGTTTCTCTGAGCTAGAAAATTTCTTCTGAATTTAAAATTCTGAGTGTCACTGCACTCTACTTTACATTATTGCCTTTGGATTAGCTCCCTCCATTGGCCCATCACACACAGATATTACTATTGGTGACTTCTATCGCTATCATCGTTCCCCGAATGCTTCACAACTTTCAATTGTTTTCCTCCTATTGCAGTCCCGCTAACGACCTTCGATGGTCGTCCCATATTGTTCGGAGTATGAAGTCCAATCACTCTCGTATATGAATTGGATTCACTAAACTAAATCGCAGGAGAGCGTAAATCGCGTACGCAGTGGAATACACCAATCTTAGAATAGAACTTAGGGAAATGATAGAGGTGTCTAATGCAAAGACCTACAACTTCCACCACAGATGCAGCACGCCAAGCAATCCAAATCTCTAAGTTTGGTGTCCCTGTGGCTCAGCACCTGATACAATACATATATATAGAAAAAGAGGAAAGAGATGCAAGAAACAGGTCAGAGCCCGATGTGTAAAAATATTTGTTTTAGCAAGTATTTAAAGTTTGCAATAAAGCAAGTATCAAATGCATGTTAGTTCGAACTCTCACACATGAGATTCTCACCTCTCCGTTAATGTGCATGCCTAACGTACAACTAATCCACCCTAGCCATCTGGAACACTTCTAACTAGTAAAAAAGCTTATCCTACTAGCTACCCCTCGTAGTAGTATTCCATATTTGATCTCAACATTTATCATTTTAAATAAGTGTTATCACACTAAAGTCAAGTATGCACTATTTACGTTATTGAAGATTTCACTACCTTAATAGCCTGCAATTATTCCATTGTAGATATACCACAAGCATACATATTTATATCCCTCACTATTATATATATGTGTGTATTAACACAATCCTAATAGCCTACAAATATCGCATTGTAAGTATAACACAAGTATACATATATATATCAACCACTATTTTATATATTTATATATATATATATATATATATATATATACTAACACAACACCCCAAGGATACACCTGTAGTGCAATGCATACTCTGCTATCATGTCCCGGTACATTTCGCACTCAAATAAGGACTATCGGTTCGAAAATCTCCCACGAATCATATAAATAAATTACACATATTGGAGGCGAACATAGTTCACATACCTATGGGTCACGTACATACCTACGCTCTCATAGTCAGTTGACTTATCAACTCACAAATAAGTCTTCACAATCCTATGTCCTGAGATACAAGTCAAATATCCCCCCAAAGGTCACTCAAGATAAGACTGTCTCTGCACAACCTTCCACGATAGCAAGCAGCTAGGTATGTTATACACATAATATCAAATATAGGTATACACACAACCCATCAAATTAAACGGTATACACACAACCAAATGTCATATTCCATACGTATTATTATCATCACTAAATACTATCAACGTATTTTTAAATTACCATATTCCCACTCTCGTAATATATATAAGGATAATACATAATCATAAGAATTCCCAAATGTAACCACTAATTTTTATTCTTATAAGTTCCATATCGTTATAACACATATCATAAGTATTTATCACTTAGTACTCTCGACGCATTTACAATTACGATTATCTCTCTCTCGTAATCTTCATGGTAAACTCACCGTCCCAAATATTTGAATCATTACACCTAAACAACTCCCAATAATTCTGCACTATTTTGGATTCATCGAACACTAGTTTTCCTCACTCATATTGACTGTTTGCCCAAATAGGGGAAAAATAAGAATTTATCTTAAAATTAGAAATCTCGCTCGAGCCAGAATAAGATATCGCCCGAACGACATACACATGTCGCTCGATCCAACTATGTGCGACAACTCCATCTCGCTCGATTGACTTCGCGCGAGATACTGGTCTCTCTCGAACGACTCACTTCGCGCGACATCTCGCGACTTGGGCTGTTTCGTCCCCTACCTCCAGATTCAGCGTTTCCCATCATTTTTACTCCTAAAACCACTAAAGATCAAGCCCAAACTTCCAACAATCAATACCAAACATTATTCTAACATATATATGTGATTTCCCATAATCTAACATCATTAAATCATCACCCAACATTCATATAATTCGAAATCCCCAATTTATTATCAAGAACCCTAGTTCTTAAATTGATATGCATAACTTCTAAGTTAAACCGAGATTTGTTCATAGAAATCATCATAATTTTGTAGCCATCATCTTATCTACATATGGGATATAAATTCTTATCAAATCAACCTTGTTTTATGATATAGTTCTCTAATTTCATCCAAATTAACTTTCATAACAAAGGTTTATTAACCTAGACTAACATGAACACAATTATCGCTAAAGAAAGCAAGAAATAAACACTTGCCTCGATTTCGAAGGTCTGATCCATTGGTTTTGTTGGTATGGATGCGCTCCTCGCATTTCGATCTACACGATGGTGGTGGTGGTTGTGCAAGGTGGTGTAAATTGACTCTCCTCCTTTGAAATTTGCTCTCCCTCACCCACTGTGGCTCTCTCTTGATTTTGGTGTATCCTAACCCTAATTGTTCCCAATGAGCTGATATAATATTTCTTCAATTTTCATCCATTTAATTTCTCTAAAAATCTAAATTACAGAACTACCCCTCTTGGGTGCCGGCTTGGCCTAAAAATGTCCCGGAGTCCAAATAAAATACCCGGGTAGAGTTTTCTGACTATATCGACCCCTTCGGACTCAACGGCACACTCAGAATGATCATACGAGTTACTTAAAATAATTTGCCTTTTTATTCCACTTAATTAGTCCTGACATGACTCACACGCGCGTCCCGACTTAATATACCAAACTGTCTTATTTCTCTCTCACAACAAGTTATATAAAATCGTCATTCCATATTATTTATTTTGACGATAATATTAATAATTACTAACTTCTCGTCATGCTAGTAAATATTCAATTTTAATCCGAATTAATAATTAATTCTCACATTCTAATTTAATTAATCCAATGATAATAATAAATCACATAATTATTTAAATCCTCAAAAATACGGGGTGTTACAGTAACTCTTAATGAATATAAAGAATTATAAAATTTAGTATCGTATTGTATGGGAAATACTGGTGGACATAATAACTTATTAGGTCAAACTAGTTAGGCAGGTAGCATAACTAGGTGGGTTAAAGTTGTACGTTAGGGGTGCACAATAGCTGAAAGGTGAGGATGTCAAGTGAGAGCGCGTGAAGCTAACATGTATATAAGATCTCATCTTGATGCATTTTAAATACTTGCTAAAAAAATTCAACTGCTTTACTTGGGCTCTGACCCGTTTCAAATCCATTTTTGTAAAAATAATTTTAGGTGCCCAACCACAGGGATGCGAGTTCCTATATTTGACATGCTGCAGCTACTGTGAAAGTTGCAGGACCTTGCTAGTAGACGCCTCCACAATTATCATATCTTATTAATCTTTTTATCTATCTCAGTCGGGCATGTCGCCCATTCCCAGTTGGTGATTATTTATAGAGACATTGTACTTATAGTTATTTCCAGTATTTCACTTAGACTTTATTTGTGGATGATTGTATGGGGATTTTATCTGGAGTGTTCTTTCAGACATATTTTTTTATGTCGTTATCTCGTTATTCATTATTTCTGTGTGGAAATGGTGAGTGGAATTTATTCAGTTTATATTTACTGCATGTTAATAAAAGGATTAAAAATAATTAACACCGAGTCGTTAGGGTATTAGTAATTAATTGAATTTCGACAATGATGCTAAGAATGAAACCATTAATGATTCAAGTTTAATTTAGTAATGGACTGATCACCCGGGATTAGAATAAGCGGGGTGTCACAAATGGTAACAGAGCATCAAGTTCTACTGTCCATAGGATCTGTGCGACTTATTATGTTTCCAGCGTAGCGTTAATTGATATAGAGCCTATTGTTAGGATTGTTGTATTCATAATTTTACATTTACGTCTTTAGCTATTTTGAGATATCTTGAGCTGTGGACTGATGAAAAAAATCATTTCAGATGCCTCCTCGACATGCATCACGAGCCACCCTAGAGGCACATCCCGAATCTCAGTCAACTCAAGTCCCATGGACTAGCCATTGTGGCACGGGCGGTTAATGCAGCCTTGACTACGTTTACCTAGCAAGCACTATAGGTGCTAACCCAGCCTTAAGATGCATCTCCATCCCTTACACACGCGTTTCCATCTTCCTGGGAGCGAGTTCGAAATGCCTTCCCAAAGGCACACCCTTCAGAGTTTTTGTGGAGCTCCGATGTAGTTGCAGCATGCCAATAGAAGAAGGATATCCAGAGGTATTTGAGGATGCATCAGTGCACGAAGAAACTAAAATATTTACTAGCCACCTTTAAGCTAGTAACGACAACATTATAGTGGTGGGATTCCATTACCACCACGTAGGAGAGGGACACCTTGACGATTTAGGAGTTTTGGGAGTGGTTTGATCGCAAATACTTCCCTTCTGCCATCCAGACTGAGATGAGGTGAAATTTTTTGGATGTTTCTTAATAGGGGAGGGCTGTAAGAAAGTATGAGGATAAATTTGCCAAATTGGCAAATTTTGTTCCCGATGAGGTGCCCACGGAAGAGAATAGAATACATTTATTTATGGATGGTCTTACCTGAAGGACCCGACAGCACTTGTTGGGTAACCCAACCTTAAAGACATATACATAGGTGTTAAATATGTCGTTATTACACTATCGGGACCACCGCTTCCATGTTAAGGGAAACAAGTGCTCAGGAGAGTCCAACTAGTAGGGCATAATCGGGGGCAGTAGTGTCGATGAGGCACAGTCGACTCAGAGTTAGATGAGGCAGAGTGAGTAGAGTCCCCACCAGGGGATGGTGCGAAGCGATTCTGTTTGGGGGATTACGAGAAGCGACAAGGTGAATCAGGCAAGGCCATCAGGGCCAGTCGGGATAACAGCACTTTCATCAGGGCCAGGGTAGAAGTGGTAATAACCAGCAGGGTCGAGGCCAGTAGGGACAGAGAAAAGGAAATTTCATAGGCAGGTGCTTTGTATGTGGCAAGACTGGCCACATGCGTTATGATTGCCTTTATAAGGACAAGGTTCAACAGTAGTAGGGAACTTTCTAGGAGCCTCAGAAACCTATTTTCCCCGCCGCCCTCCCAGCACCAACACCAATACCAGCTTTTCCTACAGCTCCACCCCAACAAAGGTTGTTACAGTATGGACATGTGTATCACATCCACCAGGCTCCACCTGTATTTGAGGGTATGTTTCTCATACATGGGACTTTGGGATGCATTTTATTTAACCCTGGGGCTTCATACTCATTCATAGCCACTAGATTTACACGAGATACAGTATTGTTAGATACAACTGATAGTACAGTTATGCATGTAGACCACCACTAGGTAGCGGGACACTTATCTTCTTTATTTGTCAGGGTGTGAGTATAGATATTGGGAGACTAGTTTTGCCCGCGGATATGCTTGTGTTAGATATGTCAGAGTATGACGCCATTATTGGCATGGATTGGCTACCAGCGTATAGGGCCATGATTGACTGTTACAGTAGGAGCATAATGTTTGTGATACCTGGCCAGGAGATGTTCGTAGTGGAGATGCCTCGTCCCGAAGGAGGATCGTCGACTCATTTGTATTATATATATGAGGAGAGCTCTAAGGGAGTAGAAATTTCCCTAGATTCAATCCTAGTTGTGTGTGAGTTCGCCGACGTGTTTCAGGCGATACCTGGATTGCCACCTAACAGACGGATAAAGTTTGTTATTAATTTAGCGATGGGAATTTGGTCGATAGCTCGTGTGCCTTATCGCATGGCGTCTATAAAAATGAGGGATCTACGGGATCAGATTAAGAAGCTGTTGGGGTAGGGCTTTGTTCGTCAGAGAACTTTGCCTTGGGGTGCCCCAGTGCTGTTTGTGAAGAAAAGGGACTGTTCTTTACGATTATGTGTGGATTACTAGGAGTTGAAAAAACTTACGACACGAAAAAAGTATCCGTTACCCCGAATCGATAACTTAATTGACTAGTTTATAGGATCCTCCAACTTCTCTAAGATAGACTTGAGGTCGTGATACTACCAATTCAGCATTCGGGAGCATGATGTGTATAAAACTGCCTTTCTGAATAGATGTGGGTCGTACGAGTTTTAGGTTATGCCATTCAGGATAACCAACGCGTCAGCTGTGTTTATGGACTTGATGAATAGGGTGTTTAGAGAGTTCTTAGATCAGTTTCTCATTGTATTTATCGATGAAATACCGATTTATTCTCAGACGAAGGAGGATTATGCTGAGCATAGGCGTATTGTTTTACAGACATTTCACAATCATTAGTTGTATGCTAAATTGGAGCAATGTGGGTTTTAGCTGCATGAGGTTTAGTTTTTAGGTCATATCATATCTACCAGGGGGATATCAGTGGATCCTAGTAAAGTATCAGCGGTGAGGGAGTGGGGACAGCCCATGACATCGACAGAGGTGCGCCGTTTCTTGGGGTTAGTCGGATACTACAGACGGTTTATTCGAGGATTTTTGAAGATTACAGGTCGGTTAACTAATTTGACTCGTGAGGGCATACCATTTAATTGGGATGAGGCTTGTCAATTGGCATTTGATGAGATGAAGAACAAGTTCACTTTAGCACCTGTATTCGTACTTCTCTGGTAAGGGGTATAGTATTTTATTTTTTAGTGAAACGTCCCTATAGAGACTCAGTGGTGTACTACAGTAGGAGGATCAAGCTATAGCTTACGCTTTCCGCAAGCTTAAGCCTCATGAGAAGAATTAACCCACCCACGACTTGGAGTTAGCGGGAATCATGTTTGCATTGCAGATTTAGAGGCATTACCTTTTAGGGGAGATATTTTTCCTATTTACAAATGATAAGTCACTACAGTAATTGTTCACTCAGGGAGAGCTGAATATGCGTCATCACAGGTGGTTGTAATTTATAGAAGATTATCAGTTTGACATCCATTATCACTTGGGAAAGGCTAATGTGGAGGCAGATATGTTGAGCCACATGCCAGTAGGGGATGTAGCTGAAGTTTGGAAGGCTAAATGGAAGTAGTTGGGCCATCAGGATTAAGTGGCCAGATCATTTATGTCGGTTATAACTATTACCCCCCAAAGTGTCATGAGGATGGTACTGGCACAAGCAACATATTCGTTTTATCATGATCGAAGCAGATAGCTTCTTGTTGGGGGAGACGAGTCGTACTCCGTGAGTTTAGAGGGAGGTTTACAATTCAATGGGAGATTGATCGTCCCAGAGGGGGAGTACTTACGACACGCAGTGATGGCAGAGTCACACGGGCCACACTTTGCGGTACATATTGGAGGAGATAAGATGTATAAGATGTGAAATGGTAGTACTAGTGGAGTAGGATGAAGAGAGACATTGTCGAGTTTGTTTTGAGGTGTACCACTTGTCAGTTGGTTAAATTAGAACATCAAAGGCCGACAGGGGTTCTACAGCCGTTAGAGATTTCCAATGTGGAAATAGGAGAGAATTTCCATGGATTTTATTACTGGGTTACCTACTTCACAGAGAGGTCATGATTCCATATGGTGATAGTGGATCGGTTGACCAAGGTAGCTCACTTTCTTCCAATTCGGATGGATTATACTACGAGACAGTATGCCCAAATTTTCATTGTTAAGATAGTGAGTTGCATGGAGTTCCATTAGATATTTTCATTTCTTGATTTTGGGAGAGTTCCTAGGAGGCCATGGGTACTGAGTTGCGTTTGAGTACAACTTACCAACCGCAGATGGACGGGAAGACAGAGAGGACGAATCATATGTTGTAAAATATGCTATGGATGTGTATCCTTGATTTTGGGTAAGGTTGGGGGCAGTATCTTTCACTGGTGGAGTTTGTGTATAATAACTCCTACCAGTTTACGATTGACACGACACCATTTGAGGCATTCTATGGTAGGACTTGTCGTTTGCGTGCTTGTTGGTTGGAGATGGGGGACAACAATCTTCTTGGACCAGGGTCGATTCAGCATTCGTCGGCCAAAATTGAGTTTATTCGGAGTCGTATACGGATAGCTCATAATCGACAGAAGAGTTATGTCGTGTAACAACCCGCGTAATTTTGGGGTATTTTCAAAATATAGAAGAAAATAAAGGTTTTGTTAAAATTATTTTTATAGGATTTTATTTTTAAAGATGAGAATTTCAAACGGTTTCTAAATTGGAATTAAAATGGAGTTTTAATTGAATTTTTATTATATAGAAGAGTCCTCAAAATATAAAACTCTCTTAGAGTCCTCAAATCATAAAACTCTATAGCAAAAAAAATATTTAAAAATATTGAAAGGTCCGATCGAGTTGAATTTTTTTTTGTAGCTTCCTCTCATCTTCAGCTAATTCTCTGTAAAATATCATCTAATTCCAACGATCCGATCGCCCGAAATAAAAATTTTAGTGTTTGTATCTTATTAGAGTTCTATTAGGATTAGGTTTCCTAATGACTATATAATGACCCTAATTTGTGGGAGGGCTTCTCATAATCACTTTTTCTCAAGTTTTTCACCAGAGAACACTTCTAAAAATATTTCCTCTCAACCATAATCATCAACCTCCAACATAATCAAGGTTTTGTCGCCAGATTTGAAGGCTTATTTGGGGTTTAATCAAGATTGGTCCAAGAACACTTCTTTACTAATTTTTCGAGAGGAATCCAGATTTCTAATCATATTTTTAACACAACCTTCACAGACATGAATACTCTATTCTTTTCCTTTAGTATTATGCATTTTAAGTGTCGCCTAAACACTTAATTACATGTTTTCTTAAAAATAATTAGTAACTTAATTAGAAAAAGTGGACACTAATTATGGGGTTGTTTTTATAAAATCTTTTAATCTAAATAATATTCATAACCCTTTGGGTACGTAGGATTCATGAGTGATTTTGAGTTTTATTGGTGTAGGTTGCATGTAGAAAACCCTAGTTTTAAAATATATAACTTTTGGGTGCGTACAACTCATGTAATACATGTAGAGATAATAAAATTTGGTTTTTGAGATACATATGATGAAAACTTTGTATAATTAATTTAAAATAATTAAATGAGATTATTTGGATATTTTTGATGTTGTGATAATTTAATTAAAGATTTAATTAAATTGGACTATCACGCGTAGTTTGGAACATTGGGTTCTTATGCATATTTGTGTGACTTTTTGATATTATTATATTATTGCCTTTGTGACGACCGTTGTTGGGTAATTTTGCTCTCCCTCTACTTTAGGATGCCTTCTAGGTATGGGACTGGCGGGTAGACCTTTTATGATTTACGCCTTCTAGGTATGGGACTAGTGAGGGTAGATTATTGCATTTTTATCATCTTGAGGGTGGGTTGATTTTTATTACTTTATCGTCGTTATGGTAGTCTAAGTACGAGACTAAGTTAAGATTTATGTTAGAAAATCCTCCTATACATAGGATATGACGTATTGATAACTTGGGGACCCTTAGGTATGGGACCAAGGGGTATTTTGAGGATCTCACATCGATTAAAAGGGCGGGGTGATTATAAATTGAGAACTTGAGAATTAATGCCTAAGATAAAAGCGGGTATTAAAATTTGTGGCGACATAATGTGTCGGGGACGACAGTTTAAACGGGTCAGAGGACAATTTATGTTGTGTCATGTGTCGGGGCCGACAGTTAAACGGGTCAGAGGATGATTGACAAGGGGAACCTTGTCATGTGTCGGGGACGACAGTAAAAGGGTCAGAGGACGATTGACAAGGGGAAGTGTGACACTTTAATAAAAAGTGAGAACTATAATAAAAGTTGGTTAATTTAATTAAATTAACATCGTGGGACTTGGGAATTTAAAATCATATTGGTGTGCCTTTATAAATGGGGATTTTTGCGGGTAGTTAGTAGATTATAATTATCGCGCTTAATTATCCCGTTTAATTTAAAATACTCTATTGTGATATTTATTACGTATAATGCTACTGTCTGGATTCAAGGATCCTATTTGAGGGGAGTAGTGTGTATTCTTTCTTGGGGCTTTGGCTCTGACCCATGCGTTGACTAATATTTTTCAGGATGAGAATTGGAGAAGTTGCATAATTTATCAGAGTTATCATTTGGAGGAGCAGCTGGAGTTATTCATTTTATGGCATAGTTTAGTTAGACTTTCCTTTTCAGTCGATTATTATGAGAATTCATTTGAGTTTTATTGGGCCATTCGGTTCCAAATTTGTTTAGAGGATTTCTGTTGGGATTATTTAGATTTTATTTAATCATTATTGGAGTATAGATTTCTTTTGGAGTTAGCATGTGATGGATCTTTATCGCTTAGTTGTTTATGATCATTTAAGATTAATTCAATTATGTATCTTATGGACTGGTTTATTTATGTCTCATATATGTCTCATGCTAAGAATGATATTTTATTTACTCATGCCCGGCTTAGTTTTGGTGGCGACCGACGTCGGAATTAAGCGGGGTGTGACATGTCGATGCTAAGCGGTTCTTCCTGGAGTTTAATGTGGAGGATTAGGTGCTACTACGTGTATCTCCTATGAAGGGGATAATAAGGTTCAGGAAGAAATAGAAGTTGGCGCCAAGGTATCTGGGGCCATTCTCTATCATTGAGCGAATTCGGCCAGTTGCCTATAGACTCGGGTTTCCGGAGCACTTGCATCATATTCATGATGTATTTCACATTTTTTCACTTAGGCGATATCTCTGGGATGTGTTGGATCACACTCACATTTTTTTGGACAAGATTTATTTGTAGCCCGATATTTCATATGACGATAGATCAGTTGATATCTTAGACCATAGCGAGAGGAGACTGAGGTCGAAGGTAGTTCCACCTATACTTGTTTAGTGGAGGCATCATAATGCTGACGAGTCCACTTGGGAGCGCGAGGATGAGGTGCAAGATAAATATTCAGAGTTATTCATATCAGGTATTTCCCTTTTTCGAATTTCAGGACGAAATTTCGTTATTAGGGGTAAGTATATAACACCCCTTACCTTTATTGATTGGGATTATTTAAATTAAATTTGGAAAATTATTTCGGTAATATAAATATTAATTAGTGAGATAAGGGTTAATAATTATTTATATTGAATATTATTTAGTGAATGAGTAATAATAATGATAAGAAAATATTATGATTATCGTGAGTGAGAAATACGACAATTAAAGTAAATTTAGTCGAAATGCGCGTGTCGATCATGTCGGGACTCAAATTGGGAAATAAAAAGTAATTTCATTTTTCATAATTCAAATGGTCATTTTGAGTCCGCTAGTGTGTCTAGAAGGGTCGCAATAGTCAGAAAAGTGTACTCGGGGGTTTACTTTGCATCCTGGGGCATTTTTAGGCTAAACCGGCACCACGGAGGGGTATTTCGGTCTTTTGAAATTTTGGGGATAAAACCCCTATAAAAATTGCAGAGTTATATCTTCCATTACGTAAGGAGATTTAGGGTTATTAGTTACCAAATCGAAGAGAGACCACATGAGGGAGAAGGACAGGTGTTCCAAGGTCAAAGATTACATTCTTGCACAACAACCACCACCGAATTGTAGATCGGGAGGAGAAGAACACAAATTCCTCCATCAATTCTACAAAAATAAGACCTCCGAATTAAGGAAAGTGTTTATCTTACTGATTTATGATTTGATATAACATCCATGTTAGAGTAGGGTGATTACCTTGTGAACTTCATGAATTTTGGCCTTAAATTTGAAGATATAAATCATGTTCTTGGGTAAGAATTTTGATAGACTTGATTCCTTATACTTGTAAGACGAATTTGATGAGTTAATATTATGAATTTGTGAAGAAATAGGGAGTTATATTGAAGTTCTTGAACAAGAATGATAACCTAGGGTTTTTAAAGATTAATATTGAATTAATTCAATTTGAATTTGTTCTTTACGGATTTAATGATTCTATTACGTTAAAAATTATTTATACATGTTACTATGATGTTTGAGACCTTTGGTTAGGAGTTTGGGATGGTGTAATGATGGTGTAAAAGGATTAAAAATGTTGAATTCCCGTACCAGTTTAATGGAGAAGACGATACCTATTACAGAAAATCGATTCGGTTCCTTGACTGAATCGATTTGATTTCTCAGATTTGAACAATTTTTCCCTTTTTGCTTAGAACTCATGGGAAACGATTGGGTTGAACTTTGAAGTAATTTTGAATCCTAATGAGAGATATTCTAATTACCAGTAGGTTTATGTTGGGATTAATGTTAGTCACGCGAGGAGAGCTTAATGCTAAGTTAATTAGGTTTAACTGGATAATAAAAGCTAATTCGAATAATGATTTCGTGTCATGGAAAAATGATGGGAACGTATGGGGTATATGATATAGGTTACGTGTATACATATAATGAATATATATATGGGTGGTGTGAATACCTATCGTTTGATTTATTATGTGTAAACATACCTAAGCTACTTATTATCACGGAAGGTTTTCGCTCCGGAGACTGCCTTTCCTGCTGAGCCCATTTGGGGAAATTTTGACTTATACCCCATAACATAGAATATATGTACATGCTATCTGAGTGTATGATGATTTCAACGGTCAATTGGGCACATTTGGCGTATGTGTGACCCATAGACTTGGAACTATGTTCACCTCTAATATGTGTGATTTGATTTATGGTTCGAGTGTGATATCCAAATCGATGTCCTTATTTAGTACGTGATGTATCAGGACTTGATAACAGAGTATGCCCGCACCGTAGGTCTCCACCTAGAGGTGATGTATACGTATATATGATAAGAGTGATGTGTGTGTGTGTATATATATATATACACACGTATGATTGATTCTACTACGATTATATTAGTAGATAAGATAGATAGCAATATCTAAATTACTCAAAGTTTATGAGAACTTAATCAATTACTGGTAACTCTTAATTAATATAAAGAATTATAATATGTAGTATCATATTGTATGGGCAATACGGGTGGGCACAATAACTTATTAGGTGGGAGAAAAGATGTAAGTCAAACTAGTTAGGGAGTAGCATAAGTAGGTGGGTTAGAGTAGTACGTTAGGCGTGCACAATACCTGAGAGGTGAGGATATCAAGTGAGAGCACGCAAAACTAACGTGTATATAATATCTCATCTTGATGCATTTCAAATACTTGCTAAACTTTTTCAATTGTTTTTCTTGGGCTCCGACCCTCTTCAAATCCATTTTTGTAAAAACAATTTAGGTGCCCAGCCAGAGGGACGCGAAGCATACGAATTCCTATATTTTCACATGCTACAGCTGTTGTGGAAGTTGCAAGGCCTTGTTAGTAGATGCCTCCACACTTATCAGATCTCATTAATATTTTTATTTATCTCAATCGGGCATGTCGCCCATTCCTAGTTGGTGATTATTTATAGAGACATTGCACTTCCAGTTATTTTCAGGATTTGATTTAGACTTTATTTATGGATGATTGTATGGGGATTTTATCAGGAGTGTTCCTCCAGACATATTTATTTATGTCATTATCTCATTATTCATTATTATGTGTGTGGAAATAGTGAATGCAATTTATTTAGTTAATATTTATTGCATGTTAATAATTAGAATTTGAAATAATTGATACAGGGCTATTAGGGTATTTGTAATTAATTGGATTTTGACAGTGATGCTAATAATGAAACCATTAATGATTCTTGTTTAATTTAATAATGGTCTAATCACCTAGGATTCTAATATGCGAGGTGTAATAAGGTAGACTTAAACTATTGAAGAAGTCCCCTAGCCTTATCTCTGTAGGCTATCATACTGGGATCCCTTGCTTCATATTTCCCATCGAGCTGGTTTGCGATTAGCCGAAGTCATAAAATATGGCGATATGTGAAGAACCCAAACTAACCACCCTATGCGCATCGTCCACTATCTCTTTGTATTCTACCTCGTTATTAGAGCCTTTTAATTCGAGGCTGATGGCTTGTTCAATAGTCTACCTTACGGTGTGAAAAATACTATCCCAACTCCCGTGCCTTTCTCATTTGATGAGCCATCCATAAAGAGTTTCCAGTACTGCTTGTCCTCAATGAATTGAACCTTCCTCTCTTTGTGATGTTAAAAACTCTACTATAAAGTCTGTTAAGAATTGAACTTTGATTGTCAGTTTGAGCTCATACTTAATGTTAAATTGGGCCGGTCCAAGGGATCATTTGGCCATTCTATTAGAGAGATCAGTCTTTCTGAGAGCGTCCTTAAAGGGGTAAGTCGTCAAGACGACTATTATTTAAGCAGCGAAGTAATGCCTTAACTTCCTTACGACAGTCACTAGGTCCAAAACCATATTTTCTATGGGTATGTATCATGTTTATCCTTCAAAAAGGGTGTGGATCACGTATTAGATCGGTCTTCGCTCTCCTTCATGTAGACAGATCGACATCACACTAATCGCGTGACTTTAAATACCTAAATAGAGGTACAGGTGCTCCCCATCTTTGGGAGTTCACAATAAGGGAGGAGATCCCAAATAGTGTCGAATCTCTTCTAGAGCTTATCCAGATTCTCCTGCCTAGATTTTGTGGCTTACTTTCTTCAGGGCTTGGAACAATGACCAATATTTGTCAGAAGATCTTAAAATGAACCGATTAATGGCAGATAGCATCCCAGTAATGACTTGAATGTCTCTGATGGTGGATGACATTCTGAAGTCCTATAGAGATTTGATCTAATTCGGATTCGCCTTAATGACAGTCTGGGTAACCAGGTATCTCAAAAACTTACCATAGCTGTCACACCCTCCTTTTTTATATGAATGAACAAGAAGTATACATAAGGAAATGAATTAAAATTAGGGCAAAATAACATAACATTGTTCAATATTAAAGTAGTTTACATAGGGTAGTACCACTGCAGGGGTAAGTTACATATTTTTATTACAGACTATAACGTAAAAAATTGAAAAGCGCCACTCTTTGCTCCCATCTAGTTTATTCTCTGCCCACACAGTCATGTATGCAAACAGGTAATCGATATCTATCTCTAAAAAGGAAGAGATATTATTCTCTATCTCCGGATTCTTTTGGAGGAAAAAGGAATTAGCATAAATATGTTAAACAGGTTCAACTAGTTTTATAACAAGTATACGTATAGATGAGTTGGAATGTGTAGAGAATCAGTGTTTAGCAACGCTAAAGAAATAAAGATGATAATCCCAAAGTTGTCAGTTTATAAAGAAAATTAAGGTTCTTTCAACTAATAATCCCATACTTACCATTTCATTAAGGATCATATAAAGAAAGTCAAGGATCTTTGAACTAATAATCCCTTACTTACCAGCTTATTTACTAGTTCATTAAGGATCATATAAAAAAATCCAAGGATCTTTGAACTAATAATCCCCTACATACTAGTTCACTAACGTGTATAGAAATAATTAAGTCATCAGTAACACCAAATAATAATAATCAACCCAAAACCTTTGGGGAAAAGTAACCGGCTAGGCACATAATTAAAGTGACACCCATATGTATATAGCAATAAATCCAGGCTCTCAATCAACTGAGACCATTAGGCTAAGTAGAAAATTTTGTTGGATAACACGCCAGTCTACTTCCTAGTTAATTTCAATGATCGTAATATAAATATTTGTACAAATGTGCAAGGGTGAACTGAATCAATAAGAAACGTGATATCAGTTATTAGATGAGAAGGGTTAAATTGATCAACATTCAAATTCAAATATCGATGATATTCAATAAAATATGTAGTATGGCAATATTATAACATGCCCATGCTAAGAGTAAATAGGAGTTATCACATAATGATATCAATAACAGTATGCCAAATATGCAAAGTTTATTACTGAAAAGGTAGGAAAACATACTTTCTCGGTATATCGTACGATTTTATATATCGCAAGAGGATATCGGGAGGAGTTGATAATTAATTCTCTCTATATAATGTTTCATTATATAAGTATTTGGGATTGGGTCAGTCAATTTATACAAAAACTGTATCTTTCAAAGTTTGGGGGTTTAATTGTAAATAAATTGGGACTTTAAAACACTGGACTTAAGATCATATTTGAACTTTGGTGCACGAGACATTTTGTCTTAAAATATTTTGAAGTATTTATAAACAAATTTTAGGGTTTAAATTCATAAGTTGAAAAAGTTAGGAGGGGTCAAATTGCAATTTAGGAAAAATATTTCTAAGTTAAAACCTCATTTTTTCATAACTTAGGCTAGGCTAATCCAAACATGGCCTTACCTTATATCATATTCACCAGAAAATAAAATCAAAATATGAAAAAAAAAAATCAAAAAATTTTGATTGGCCACGCGCCCTCATGGGTTAGGTCAAGATTTCCAGTCAAAAAGTTCATCTTCTTCCCCTCGACTTCATTTCTAAACCATTTGAGATGATTTCTTAACAAACTCAACTTAATTTTTCAAAAGAAATCCAAATATATATGTTTTGTGGATTGAGATGCAGTATATCTCAAGTTCCATAACTATATGTTTTACTAAAAATTTGACCTAACATTCGTGGATTTTAAGGATATAACAGGGATTCTTATGAACATAGTTGATTTTTTCTATGTGTAGGATTAATCTGGTCTTGATTTCAAAGGTTGAGATGGATTATACAGGGAGAATTTAATATTTTTGGTTTTTTGATTCAAAATACACTTTCAATCGATTCGAGCTCATTAGGCATGTTCATGGAATATGATTATTATACTCGAGTTCCTGAGGTTCTAATGAAGACATTTAAAGTTTTAAACCTTAGTTTTTATCATTATTTAGAAGTTCACCATTGAAGCTCAAGCTTCAATGGTGGAAACTTCATAATTTTCACCTAGGGCCTGTTTTCTACGTAAAATTTCATATTGTTTTGAGCTATTCTAGTATTACAACAACATAAAAAATGATTGAAACAAAAAAAACTGAATATCGTACATAAAATCATAGAGTACCCATTTGGAGTGAAAATTTTGAGTTTTGAAACTTCTGTTTGAGTGAGTTTAAATTGTGGATTTCGTGGGGTATTTATAGTATGTGAGCATGGAAGTTTATTGGTGGAAAACGGAGGTGGATTTGAACTGATATTGTAAGGTTTTCAAGATTGGGTTTTGTTCCTCACATATGTGCATGGTGTGCACATGTGATTCTTGGTTGTTTGTGCTGATGTGTAACCTCATTTGGACATGTTTTTTTATGAAATTAACAAAACTTTGGTGTTTGGTCCTTAGTTGGTCATGTATATGCATTTATAGCCTTAAAAGTGTAATTTTGAAAAAAAATTACTGGTATTTTTGTATTCAAAAAGTTCTTTATATTAGTTGAAGTCTAAAGGAGTAATTTGTTATAAAGTTGAGGTTTAGGAGTTAAGTACAAGTCAAGTTGTTTTGAAGTTATGAGGGTTATTTTATAATTATTAAAACTTCAATGGGATCAAGTTAATTTAGTAAAGTTGTAGGGCATCAAGTATAGTTTCAGTTTTATTCAGAAGACTTTGAATTTGAATACTTTGTAAGGGTTCAAACTCTGATCGTAGTTGATAAGGGTCAGTTTTGAAAATCTCAATTATTATAGTTTACCTACCTAAAAAAATTCCTCCTCGAATTCACCTTGGAATAAGTCGGGATATTGATATTTCACAGCTTGTTCTGGTTCCCATGTAGCTTCTTGTTGATTTTTATTTTCCCAAAGTACTTTAACCGAGGGAATTTCCTTATTTCTGATGTACTTCACTTGGTGATTCAGAATTTGAATATGGCGTACTTGAAATTCATGGTTTGGTTCGATAGAAATGTCTTACCACGTAATGGTATGAGACGAATCAGAAATATACTCGCGTAACTAAGACACATTAAATACATTATGTATATTGGATAATTTCAAAGGTAATTCTAATTGATAGGCTACAGAGCCAATTCGTTTAGAAATTGTGAAAGGTCCAATATATTCGGGGGGAAATTTCCCTCTATTTCCAAAGCGTATGATTCCTTTTCGAGGAGAAACTTTCAAACAGACTTGGTCATTAATTTGAAATTTTAAGGGTTTCCGGCTCCGGTTTGCATAACTTTTCTGACAATGTTGGGTTGTCTTCAATCATTCTCAAATTTATTGTATTTTCTCAATGGTTTCTTGGATTATCTAGTGACCAAATTGTTTACTAATTCCGGATTCTATCCAACAAACAGATGATCTACACGGTCTTCCTTATAAAGCTTCAAATGGAGTAGCTTTAATACTGGTCGGATAGCTATTGTTATATAAAAATTTGATAATGGGTAAATGTACATTCAGTTGTCGGGCGTATTTGACGTACTAGCGCGTAGCATATCCTCTAAAGTTTGGATTGTAGGTTCTAATTATCCACCCATTTTTGGGTGGCATGCGGTAATTAAATGAAGTTTAGAATCCATTGCAGTTTTCAATGCTTGCTAAAGCATTCCTACAAAACAGGAATCTCTGTCTAATACGATGGATAAAGGAATTCTATGTAATCGAATAATTTCTCGAATGTTGATCTTTCTAAGCTTCCGGAATGGGTCGATGGCCTTCATAGGTAGAAAATGAGCAGATCTTTAATCTATCTACAATTATGCAAAATTGAATTATCCTTGGGACGTACGAGGTAGTCCACTAACAAAATCCATGGTAATATGATCCCATTTCCACTCGGGAATGGGTAAGGGTTGGAAGAGTCCACCAGGGTGTTGGTGTTATATCTTTACTTCTTGACAAGTAAGACATTTCCTTACAAAATTCTTAATGTCATTTCTAATATTTGGCCACCAATATTGTTTTTTCAAGGCGTGGTACATTTCGAACTTCCAGGGTGAATCACAAATTTCGAAAGCTTGCTTTTTGCTAGAATAAACAAGAAGTATACATAAAATAATGGATTAAAGTTAAGGTGGAATAACATAACTTTATTCATTATTAAAGTAGATTATATACGGTACTACCACCACAGGGGTGAGTTAGATTTTTAATAGATACTATAAAGTAGAAAATCAAAAAGTGAGACTCCTTGATACCATTTGGCCTATTCTATGCCCACACAGTCACGTATGCAAACAGGTGATCGCTATCTGTCTCTAAATGGGAAGAGATGTTATCCTATTTATCTGGGTTCATATGGAGGAAAAAGAAATTAGCACAAATATGCTAACCAGTTTCAACCAGTTCTATAACAAGTATACTTATAGATGAGAGTTGAAGTGTGTATAGAATCAGTGTTTAGCAACACTAAATAAATAAAATGATAATCCCATAATTATCAGTTAATAAAGAAAATTAAGGTTCTTTGAACTAATAATCTCATACTTACCAGTTCATTAAGGATCATATAAAGAAAGTCAAGGATTTTTGAACTAATAATCCCAAATTACCAGTTCACTAAGGGGTATAGAAATAATTAAACCATCAGTAAAACCAAATAATAATAATTAACCCAAAACCTTTGGGGAAAAGTAACCGACAAGACACACAATTAAAGTGTCACTTATACGTATATATCAATAAATTCAAGCTCTCAATCATCTGACACCATTAGGCTAAGTAGAAAGTTTCGTGGGATAACACGTCAGTCTAATTCCTAATTAATACTTATGCTCATAATATAAATATTGTACAAAAGTGCAGGGGTGAACTGAATCAATAAGGAACATGATATCAGTTATTAGGTGAGAATGGTAAAATTTATCCACATTCAAATTCAAATACCGATGATATTCAATAAAATATTTAGAATGTCAATATTATAACATCCACATACTAAGAGTAAATAGGAGTTGTCTCATGGTGACATCAATAGTAGTATGACAAATACAGAAAGTTTACTATTAAAAAGGTAGGAAAACTTTCTTACTCGGTATATCATACAGATTTATATATCACAAGAGGATATCGGGAGGAGTTGGTACTTGATTCTCTGTACATAATGTTTGGGTATATATATGTATTTTGGGATTTGATTAGTTAGTTTATATAAAAACTATATCTTTAAAAGTTTCGAGGGTTTAATTATAATTAAATCGGGACTTTAAAATACTGGACTTAAAGTCATATCTGAACTTTGGTGTAAGATAGTTTTTTTCTTAAAATATTTTGAAGTATTTATAGCCAAAGTTTGGGATTCAAATTTATAAGATGAAAAAGTCAGGACGAGTCAAATTGTAATATAGGAAAAATATTTCTAATTTACAACCTTATTTTTTCATAACTTGGGCTAGGCTAATCGAAATATAGCTTACCTTATATCATTTTGACCAGAAAAATAAAATGAAAATATTGGTAAAAAATTCAAAAAATTCTGATTAGCCACGCGCCCTCAGCTGCTAGGTCAAGGTTTCTGGTTAAAAAGTTCATCTTTTTCCCATCGATAGTTGACTTTAGGGTTTCTGATTTTCAACCTTGAATAACTCCTTCATTTCTTAACTATTTGAAATGATTTCTTAACTCAATCTAATTTTCACAAGGAATGCGAATATATTGGTTTTGGGGATTGGGATGTAGTATACCTCATGTTCCATAAATGTGTATTTTACTGAAAATTTGACCTAAAATTCATGGATTTTAAGGATATGGAAGGGATTCTTATGAACGTAGTTTGATTACTTCTATGTGTATAAGTAATTTGGTTTTAATTTCAAAGGTTGAGATGGATTATATAGGGAGAATTTAAGATTTTCAGTTTTCTTCAAAATACACTTTAGTCGATTTGAGCTTATTAGGAACATTCATGGCATTTTATCATTACACTTGAGTTCCTGTGGTTCTAATGAAGACATTCAAAGCTTTAAACCTTTTTTTTTTATCATTATTTGGAAGTTCACCATTGAAGCTCAAGCTTCAATGGCGGCAGCTTCATAATTTTCCTTGGGGCCGATTTTCTACGTAAAATTTCCTACTATTTCTATTCTATCATTATAACAACACATAAAATGATTGAAACTAAAAGAACTGAATATAATACATAAAATCATCGAGTACCGATTTGGAGTGAAAATTTTGAGTTTTGAAACTTCAGTTTGAGTGAGTTTAAACTCGGGATTTCGTGGGGGTATTTATAGTAAGTGAGCATGGGAGTTCATTGGGGCAAAAAGGAGGTGGGTTTGAAAAAATATTGTAAGGTTTTCAAGCTTGGATTTTGTTCCTCACATGTGTGCATGGTGTGCACATGTGATTTTTGGTTGTTTGTGTTGATGTGTAAGCTTATTTGGATAAGGGGTTTTATGAAATTAATAAGACTTTGGGGTATGGTCCTTAGTTGGTCATGTAAATGCACTTATAGCCTTAAAAGCGTACTTTTGATAAATTTAAGGGTATTTTTGTAATTTTAAAAAGTTTTAAGGGTTAAAATTATAATTTTTTGTTGATTGAAGTCCAAAGGATTAATTTGATATAAAGTTGAGGTTTAGGGGTTAAGTACTAGTCAAGTTATGTTGTTTTGAAGTAATGAGGGGCTTGATCGAGTGTGAAAAGCGACGCACATCAAGCGCCAATCGTTGTTTTCGGTTCACCACCTCAATACAAAAACCTAAACTTATGACTACACTCAACGGGTGAGTTTAGCGGCCAAGTTCGGGTATAGAAAAATCCACAGAGATGATTTTTTAGAATTTAATTGGTTTAGTACTCCTAAATAAAAGTGTAAAAGGTAAATACGAGAAAAAAGGAAAAGATGCAAAAAGGGAAATGATTAATCTAGGCGAGTGCATTGAAACTAGATTAACAAAGCGATAAAAACTATAAGTTGCGTCGAATATCCCTCACTCGAGTTAATTAGTATAAAATGATTACATGGGTCGACGAGTTATTACGATTGCGTCTCGTTTCGACAGTTAATTAAATCAAGAGTTGTTACATCCCTAAACTCGCATAAAAGTCTAATATGATTTTGGTGTCAACAAATACCCCGGAAATTACGCATGCAAGGTCGTAAGCACGGAGCATACATGATATACCCCGTCAAATCTCCTAGGCGTAATAACGAGGACAACCCACTAGAAATAGACCTGTAAACTCCATCACCAAAGCAAAGCAACACGTCAACCCGAGTGAGCTCAATCCGACACAACCTAGACTAATTTAGCTATAAAGCATGAAAAAAATGCGGTAAAAAATTGCGATAAAACTACACTAGAAATCGCAAAAATAAAGCATTTAAACCTAATTAACAAAGAAAGTAAATTAACTACAAAGCAAGAATTAAAAGTAACACAAACTATATTAATGGAGAGGGAAGATGAAGTATAAATTACAAACCCAAATGGGTGTCAACCAAATGAGGAAGAAGAAAGAGCTCTCAAAACCCTCAAACCCTAAGCTAAACTAACCTAAAATGAATTATCTCTGATATTTACAACAAAAATGGGTTATATGGTAAGTTGGAATTAAAATAGAAAATAAAAAGAAAATAAAAGGGGAAAATATCTCAGAAAATAGGGGATCGATCAATCGGCCCCTTTGGTCGATCGATAGATCGAGAAAATAGCATCCCACTGTAAATCTTGAAGGATGAAAATTGAGGAATCGATCGATTGAACCTTTTGGCCGATCAAGCCGGTCTCAGCCAAGCAACCTCCTATTTTGGTGTAGGTGGAAATCGCTTCCCCCAAAAGTTCCATAACTTCTTCGATAGGGATCGGAATCATGCACCATTAGCGACCATGTGAAGCTTACGAGGAGGGATAAAACTTCCATGAGATGTTGGTCTAGGTTCCCAAACTATGAATTGACCGAATTACCCTTGAATGTGCAGAAATATACGAAACTTGATCGGAATGCGTCCGAACTTCATACTTAGTACCCAAATACCTAGAAAAACCCAAGTATACCTCATATAGCATGTTAACAATATCAATTGAGGTTTTCTGGTTAACGGGCTTAAATATAGAGATTAAGGCACCCGATGGGGCTAAAATGTGTAGGTTCGAGGGATGAAATACGCAATATTTGCGTATTATCAGGACTATTTTATAATTATTAAAACTTTAGGGGGTTCCAGTTAATTTAGTAAAGTTGTAGGGCATAAAGTATAGTTTCAAACTTATAAGAAGAATTTTATATTTGAATACTTTATAAGGGTTGAGATAGTGACAATAGGTAATTAGGGTTGATTTTGAAAATCCCAGTTATTACAAGAGCTCACACCGAATATACATCTGGAAGAGTTGAGCTTCATTATGTACTATCTAATAATATTAAAGGTCTTTACAAGGTCTCTAGATGATCGATCAAATGCCATATCGCAATAAGCATATCTTCAATATACAACTCCATGGCAGAGTCGATCAACTTTCGGAACATCATAGTAACCAACCTTTGATAAGTTGCCCCGGTGTAATTTAAGCCAAGGGGAATTACCTTAAAACTCTAAATTTACAAGGTTGTGATAAACGAGGTCTTCTTTTAGTATGGGAGAACATGGTTATTTAGTGGTAGCTAGAGTATGCATCCATGAAATTCATGCGGTAATGCCCCGATGTAGAATCCACACACTGATATATCCGGGATAGTGAAAAATTATCCTTAGGGAAGTGTTTGTTGAGATCGATGAAGATTACATAAATCCTCTATTTTCCACTATTTTTCTTGACGATAACAGTATTGGAGATCAAATTTCAACTTCATCTTCCACAACCCTTACCTTCTCCAGGGCTGATTTCTTGGTTTTTGATTGATCGTCTTGATCCTTAGTTCTACGTGCGATCGATGGAAGGTAATCTTTGGGTTTATTCCTAGGAGATCGTAAGGCTTCCAAGCAAAAATGTTCGCATTCACTCCAAGGAAGTGAGAAATTTATTCTGCTTCATCCCTGAGCAGCTTTTATACAATGAGGAAGGTCTCTTCTAGTTACGCGCTCGGAAGGAGCCAACTAAATTTCTTTAACCCCTAATCAAATAACCTTTGATTGCTACTTGGGTTTATTGTCCTTCGAGTCATCTTTATCTTGACTACTCTTAGTCTGGGCCGACCTTGCCTTGATGGATAAAATAAAATGGATTCGTGTCGCTGCTTAATCTCCACTAATTTTTATCACTCCCTGGTCGGTTACAAATTCGAGTTTCTGATGGAGTGAAGAAGGAACAACCATCATATCATGTAGCCATACTCTTCCCAGTATAAAATCTTAGGGCTACTCTGATTTGATCAAGTGGATTTTTTCTTCCTTATTAGTCAAATCGATCTTGACTTACAACTTGATTTTACCCATAGGGCTTCTAAGTCTCCATTGAAGTTGATTAATGATCCAACGTTTGTATCCAGGTCCTCGATGTGATAACCAATCTTGTAAAACACTTTTAGGTACATGACTTTGGAAGAGTTTCCTTGACATATCAACGCTCTTCTCCTCTCAAAGTTCATAAGTTGCAAGGTGAGCACCAAGGCATCCTTATAAGACAGATTCACACAGACCAGATCATCGTCGGTGAACATTACGGTACGATTAGTATCCATGTCTTTCCTTTCCCTCTTGGCTATGATTGGCTTAAATAAGTCTTCCTGGAATGCTTATTAGATGATGTTCATTATACTTACCTTATCTCTGAGCTTCTTGCCTGTATGTTGAGTTGGGTCAGTGTAGCCATGGATGACGGAGACTAATACTGTTCAAGGAAGATCCTCGTCTGCTTTCTGGAGTGTATTAATCTTGGTCATTACTTTTAATATTGCTTGGCTAATGCATTCCTTAAAATTCCCTACATGGATGAGTTCTTTCAGGTGCTTTTTGAACATTTTTCAATCCTTCGTGAGATATCTGTGGTTTTGGTGATAGGTACACATGCGACTAGTGTCCCTATCACCTGGTCTGTTGGCCATCTTTGGAGGCCTTTTGAAAAAGGGCTTGTCCTTGATATGATGGATGAGCCTATAAATGGGCTCCTTAAAATTGTCTCTAATGCCTTGTATTTACTCTTACTATCTTTAGATTTGAGGAGACTTTTTAAGGCTTCGTTCCTGGACCCCTTCTTTGTTGAAAAAGGTTGATTTCCTTCTTCAGGGGCCTTCTTAGGCTCGTTCATCTTCTGATCAACTGGGGAAACTGCAAGGAAGACCTCATCTTTTACCCTGGAGTATTTTTTCATTTGGGACATAAGATCGTCTATTGAAGATGTTGGCTTCTTTGTTAGCGACTGGTAGAGATCAACCGCCCGCTCCAAACCTAATTTAAAAGAATATATCACGAGTTGATTATTGCAATCATAAATTTCATTCCCGGTACCTCTGAGCATACCTCTTGAGAAATTCTCATTTTTTTCTTGAGAGAGATCAACGAATCGACCTACTCGATTACTCTGTCGATTGTGAGAAACTGGGTTATGAACTGCTCGACCAACTCTCTAAAAGGGGAGATGGATCAGGGTAAAAGTTTTTCAAGCCACTTTAGGTCATTCTCACCTAGATTCTATGGGAATACCTGACACATTAAAGCATCGTGATGGATCCAATGATACGTGGTCTGCCGATAATGTCTGATATGATGGGTAATATATGTTTTCTCATCGTACATAGTGACTTTAGGCATAGAGAACTTCCTTAGGGGATCAGAAGACTCTATTAGTTTGATAAAGGATGAATCCAAATCGTGCCCCAGAGTTTTTCTGACTACGTCTTTCCTTCTAACTCCCTCCGTATGAGTTCTCTTAATTTTTTGATATTTACCTTGTTAGCTACATCTCTAGATGTGTTGGCCTGCTGCTTTAGGCTGAATTTGAGGGATGGGTCAGGTAGTGCCTGAGGTTTATAGAACTTCTCCCAAGCAAGCGATTACATCAGTTTTGGTGATGCATCGCGTGAGGGCATATTGAAGGGTACCATGCTGATTCTTTGGGGAGTGGCCTTCTATTTTATGATGGTATCGAATATGAGAATCTGATGTATGATCCTCTAATTTATGTTCAGCTTCCTTCTTAGATGGGTGATCTCCTAATAGTGGCTTTTCAGCCTTTCTTTATAGATACTAGCCAGACCGGAGACAACCCTTCCTTCTAGTCGATCAATCAGCGGTGTGAAATATCACCGACTAGGTCTAAATCTCCCAAGTGAGCATCCTCTTGACATTGAATGTTATTGGATAGATGGAAACCATACAGGAGTGTGTTCCCTTCTTATGATATGTATTTCAAGTTGAACGTATCTTCATGCGTGAACGAGTGAGAATGGTCTGCACTCATTACGAACATAGGACTTTTCTAGTTTTAATAGTGGCGAGAACTTTGAGTTTCCCACAAACGGCGCCAAATTTTAGGGGTCTTCTAACAATGAATGCTAGATTTGCATAATTTCCCTAAGAATATTATGAATGCAGAAGAAATAATCAAGCGACTATGTACGTGGTTGAGCCGACAGGTCGACCTAGGTCCACGGGGGAAAAGGTGGAAGAGTTTTTATTAAAATGGGGTCGGTCATAACTGGAGTGATAGGGTTTCTAGCAGAGAGTCCAAGTGATTACGTGTTGTTTATAGTTACCCTAAAATATGAGCTAGATCGTCCTTATTTATAGACTTACGTGTCCTATGTTTTTAGGCTTCTTCATACTTATCTTGATTTGTCTCAAGAGTCCTTTTGGTAAAAGATTGTTTAATTAGCTCATCTTAGCTAAAATTCTCTTCAAGATTTGATCTTATCTTTTAAAATCTAGGTTTATCTAGGCCGATCACTATTCGGTTGTTTCTCACATAATGTGCTACGTATTCGGCCACGTGGCATGGTTGGTCTTATTCCTTTCAATATATATCTCAAAAATTATATAGGAGCAAGGATCAATATGCGGAAATATAACTGGAAATTATTACAAACTTATAATTACAGACTGGAATTAAAAGACAGAATTAAAACTTACAAGGGAGAGAAGTCCACCTGAATGTAGCCGGGAAGTTCTTATTACAAATATAGAGAGAGAGAGGGAGAGAGAGCTAAGTAAATTAAAGCGTGAGAAATGAAGAGGGGAAGCCCTCTATTTATACACAAAGGATAGGAATAAATAATTCCTGAGTGGGGCCCTCCAGATCACGGATGCTGAAGGATCGACAAAGTCTCTTGTCATCTTGTGTCGGCTGATGGGCCATGTGGGCCAGGTGGGACCAAGCAAGTCACGGGTGACTACGTGTGGGTTGAAGGGTCGCAGAAGGGGGTCCATAACTTATCGTATTGAGTCGGCGAGAATCTTCTCTGTGACCGACTGAGGCCAGGTGGGCCGGCTACCTCAAATCATCTAAGCCATCCATGCCAGTGCTTGGGTGTAAGTCATCCAACCGTCTTGTTGGGAAAGCCGAGTTAAGGGTTTCCATGTACATCCTTAACGTTGGATTGGTGGCTCGGCTAACATCGAACATTTCACTGATGAAAGGGTCACCGCTGAGGAAATCGTCCTCGGGATTCTGGGACTCTCCGGCCAGACAAAAGAAAGGATTATCTTTCTGGGCAGAGATCATTGATGCGTCATCATCATCAGAAGGGATAGGAATGGGATTCCTATTAGAGGTGTCTGAGATGGTTTTTGCTGAGGCACAAGGGGCGGTTTCTTCGCCGATCTGCAGCTGGTTCTGAGTATACTCCATAACCATTTGAGAGAGCTCCTGCTCTGTAGCTCTGGGATGCTTCTTCTTCATAGCATTCTTCAAATCCAAAATTTGATTAGGTGCAGGCATCATTTGTTCTGCAGGAGGAGGAGATTCTTCTACCAAGTCCATGTTTTGTTGCAGGCTGTGCTTGATCTGGGCTTCTGCAGACTTCAAATCTACACCGCTCCACCACCGATAGGAAAAGATGCGTTCCAGAAGAGGAACATGGAGAGAGTTAACTCTGCAGCGCAAATCCCATCGCCAGATCCAAGGAATATCCATTTCCGAGAAAAAGAGTAGGGTGTTTAAGCCTACCGGAGCTTTGTTTTTCCCTCTTAAGAGGGGATGAAATTGACACCAAGGAAGAAAAAGTTTAAGCTTGGTGATTTCATCAGGGAGGAAATCAATTCCTGGGCCAAATTTGTCCCACCAATTGAATACCCATCCTGGGTAAGATTTTCGCAAAGAATTTGGGCACAAAACAAAAAACCAAGTGTGTTTGTGCTCTGCATTTTGGTAATAAAATGCTTTTGTCCAAGCCTGGACATAATCCCAATAATTATAGGATCCACCAGCATGCGAACTTAATTTTCGCGCTTTTAAAGGATGGATTCCCCATTCTCGGGGAGAAATGATTTTTTTCAAAACAGCCTTGCTATAAGCAATGGGGGAATGAGAATTTCCTGGGTGTTTATTTGAATGATTGAACACCACAGATTTTGTTTCCACGAGAATCGCCTCGTATACCGTCCGGTATTTGCCTTCTTGCACTTGATAATTATGAGTATCAAGGTAGTGGGACTTAATTTCCCAGGGCGCAGACATCTGCTGCTCATCCTCATCATTGAGGATTAGTACCAATTCCGAAGTCCTAATATTAGGAAGGAAATTGTACTTGATAGTTTCCAAGACCTCTTTAGCAGTCTTCTTCTTGCTAAAAGGGTTAAGAGGGGGAGCATTCTTCTCCCTGTTCTTCGCACTCTGGCGTAAGAATTCAACATAATCCTGTATCGGAGGATATTGATCATCATTCACGATGATCTTTTCTTTACCGGGCAGGCGAGAATACCCGCTGCTGTTGCCTCTTCCACGCCCACGAGAGGGGCCACTCATCGGTCCTGCAGAAACTCTCTAGTTAGAAAATCGGGAAGAGAGTTATTTTCCCCTTTGATATGTTCTATATCAAAATCAAAAGCCGATAAGTTTGCTTGCCATCGGGCAAAAATCTGTTTTGAAACAATGTTTTCAACATCTTTTTGGAAAAACTGTTTAACAGCACTGCAATCAATTCACAGCAAAAATTTCTGGTTTAATAAATCATCCTGAAATTTTGAAATGCATTTTACAACAGAAAAGATTTCTTTCTTTATGGTGGAGTAATTTTTTGAGGCATCTTTCCAAGATCCCGAAGTAAAACGAACAAGTTCTTCCTTTTTAGTTGAAAATTTTATTTGTTTTAAAATACCACCAAAACCTAGATCAGAGGCGTCGGTCTCGACAATTTTGAAAAAAGAAGGATTTGCTAAAGCTAGACAAGGCAATTGCTTGACTTTCAGTTTAATTTTCTGAACAGCTTTAGTATGCTCATCAGTCCATGGAGCAGGATTCTTTTTCAATCTTGAGTAAAGAATAGCACTATCTTGTGCAAGATTTTTGTAATAGTCACCAATATAATTGAGACTACCCAGAAATCGTTGAAGTTGCGTCTTTTCCTTGAGTTCGTCAGGGAACTTAGAGGCAAATTCAATGCTTCTGTCAATGGGGAGTATCTTCCCTTCACCAATATTATGTTTCTCACATAATGTGCTACGTATTCGGCCACGTGGCACGGTTGGTCTTATTCCTTTCAATATATATCTCAAAAATTATATAGGAGCAAATATGACAATAATAAAAAAAATGTTAATATTATATTTTAACTTTAATGTTAACAAAAACATTAATATTTTAGTTTATATTTATTATTAAAAAATGTTAATATTTTTGCCAATGTTAATATTAATAATAACTCTATTATTTAAGTGGAACGTTAAAATTAACAATTTTGTTAATATTTTAGTGGAACGTTAATATTAATAACAACGCAAATATTTTAGTTTAACTTTAATATTAACAAAAGTGTTAATCTCTTAGTTTAACTTTAATATTTTAGTGGAACCTTAATATTAATAATAACGCTAATATTTTAGTGGAACATTAATAATGATTAACCTTAATATTTTTAATAAGAAGTTATTAAAAAATATGGAAAATATTTTTTATCAATTGGTGGAGTTATATTCTAGAAAATAATTAATTAATGTTTCGAAAAGTGTGCCGTTGGATTTAATAATAACATTAATAATTTTCAAGAATAGATTACATACATATACATATATAAAGAGAATTAAAAAATGAACAAAGGCAATTCACATTTGCCACCCAAAGTTGGAAAAGAAAAATCTAGCCCCACTAAGGAAAATGTTGGGTGACAAATATATGCTTTTGGGGTGTTTTACATTCTCCCAAAGTGGAAAATGATTTCGAGGTGAATTTATTCTATCAAACAGCCTAAATGTGAGAAATTATTAAATTTTCCACCATTCTGACATTTTTAATGGCAAGACAATGCAATCAAATATGTTAAGTAATATGATAATAGATTAAAATAATATTGGGACACTCAAAAAATGGAAACTCACATTTGCCACCCAAAGTTTGAAAACAAAAACCTACCCCCATTAAGAAGAATGTTGGGTGACAAATGTGTGCTTTAGGGGTGTTTTACATTCTCCAAAAATAGAAAATAGTTTAAAGGCAAATTTATTCTATCAAACAACCTAAATGTGAGAAAATATCAAAATCTTCCACGTTGTTGACATTTTTCATGGAAAATCAATTCAATAAAACATGTTGTCATATATGGTTGCACATAATAGATGAAAATAATATTGGAACACTCGGTTGATAACATGTGTGAAATAAAGAACAAAGAGAATTTGGGAAGTGTATAAAATTTTCAATATATTGTATATTAATATATAAGTGATATCAGTCTAATTTATGATACAAATTAAAACATTCCAATAAATCATTTTTTAAATGTGGGATATAAGTGAAAATCCACTGTTATATTATATGTTGTGTTATGAAAATAAAGGGACTCAATGAGAATTTATGAATAAAGATAACTTTTCATTTCAATGTAATGTATATTATAAAATATATTATTTCAAAAAAAATTTCTTCAATGTGTGATACAACAACTGACATTCTCTACTTTGTTATATATATATATATATATATATATATATATATATATATATATATAGAGAGAGAGAGAGAGAGAGAGGGAGAGGGAGAGCATCTCTCATACATATCAAGTATACATACTTGCTTGCACAAATTATTTTTTTTAAATATTAAACATTATTTTTTAGTTGCGTTTTTTTGCTTGATATTTAAACGCTTCAGGGGACCCATATAAAAAAATCAGCTCAAAATAACCCTAGGTACTGCTCGACCCCGAAAGAGGTGGGTGTTTTCAATTTTCGGTGATGAATCCTTGATCCCAATAACCCTATTAAAATCAGGAAGGTTGACAACTAATACTTTATCAGCCTTTCTCGCCTTTAGATATAAAGTCCCATCTATTATGTGGGATTACGAATAGCAATACCATATCTCTGGAATCCCTATTTCGGTCCCATACAACTCGTTAATTCTATGGACTCCGTTGACAATCAAACATATGTTTGAGGCACATTGAGCGGGAACCACCTTAAAGAACTCACAGAATTCCACAAACATTTGATTTGGGGGAAATGATATTTCCCATTCATCCACTGACAGGGTATGAATGCAATGACCACCCTCAATAACAACGCAGTTTTTGGGGACTCGAGAATACTCAATTGTTACCCAAGAAGGAATTGAGTATATTTTCCTTAACTCTCACTCAATACTCTAGCTAACAGTTAAACCATTTTTGTAAAATAAGAAATGAAAGAAAGGACAACTCAACGAAAATATAGATGATCAGAAGAAGTTACAAAACTCAGAGCACTCGCAAGAAGAATAAATAAAGACAAAGAGAACTAAAAAGCAGAATGTGAGGACAAAGGTTTCAAATATTCTTTTTGAATGAAATAAATTATGCGAATAATGGTGCAGAGTTTTTGATTCAACAGAAGCCAAATCCCAAGATTCTAATCATATGGAATAAAGCCGAAAATCATCAATGCAATTGGCGGTTCATTTTTTAAACTCTAGACCAACGTACCCTCATCATGAACGATTAATTATGAAGTATGCGCCCCCATAAACCTAACACTAAACTATCGTGGGCTGACCAATCATTTGGGCCAAGCAAACATATAAAACTCTCCAACCCATTTTTGCCAAAGAGTTTTAGGGGAAATTTTGGAGTGCAAATCTTAATGGCCCAAATTCCAATGGCCCAAGTGGGTTCAACTTGAAAATATAAAGTGTATCTGTAGACACCCCTTTCTAATACCCCCTAACCTCTCCTTAGGTCCCTAGCACCTCCCTTCATCACTGCAAACCAAAGTCATACCCCAGGTACCGACCTAGAGGCCATCTGGTACTCCCAGGCTCTGTTTAACCAAAATTCAAACTCTTCAGCTCGACCGCGACTAAATGAATCTTCAAAGGGCACTGAAACCCCTTTCCAACGGTCTACCCCGTGCGTAATTTTGACTTACGGTGCGGACGAATGACTCATTTTCCTCTAAAACTTAATTAGGAGGTTATCGAACGCTCCCAGGATCCATTTAACCGAAGTTAACTCTTCATCTCGGACGAGAAAGAATGAATCTTCAAAGATAACTGAAACCGATTTCCAACGGTCTGCCCCGTGCGCGATTCTGACTTACGGTACGGACGAACGATTCGTTTTACTCCAAAGGGTAACCGAACGCTTCCAGGCCTCGGTTGACAAAAGTTAACTCCCCAAATCGAGTCAAACTCTTCGGAATGTTTCGGTACATATCCTAACCTTTCCAACGGTCCACCCCGTGCGCGATTCTGACTTACCATGTGGACGAACGATCATTTTGTGTCCGACGGTTCCCCGTCCAAAGGACCGACGAACGCTTTCTAGCCACATTTGACCCAAAGTCAACTCCCGGACCCGGTATAAATCCAAAGGACTTTTGAAGGACTTTGAAATAACTTTCCAATGGTTTGCCCCGTTCACTATTCTGATCAATGGTTTGCGTTCTAGGACCATTTTTCCGAAGGAACCTGAAAGAGACTGCCAAACGGCAGGTCCTAAACCCTGCCTATCGGCAGTGTACCCAAACACTACAGCCGGTTGGCATGACCAGGGCTTTGCCGATCAATAATGCCCTGGGCCTATGAAAATAAGGGCCTGGCCTCATTTCAAAGGGGCCCAAGATCTGAAACCTACAACTCTCAACAGGTTCAGAAAACCCCTCTCGAAGTCAACGTGGTTTCCACATCCAAATCCCTTTCCAACCTTCACTTTTAATCATCCTTTTAATCAAACTTGGTGAATTAAATACCCTCCATTATCACCTAATGCAAGGGCTGCTCTCCAACATCTAAGATCAAGTTCAAGATCTTCAAGAAGGTCCAAATTTCTCAACTCTCTCTCTAAATTCTCTTAAAATCGCATTAATTTATTTATTACTTAGCACTTTATTTTCTCATCTCACATATCCTAATATAATTTTTATTTAGTATTATTGCACATCTCTTATTTTCATATAAATAAAACCTAAAAGATAAGAAAAAGAGGGTTTGCTCATAAATTTCAAACAGGAATTCTCACACTTTTCTCACAACTAAAACACATTTTTTTACACACACACACATATAAGAGAAGTCCCCGATTGGATTTATGGGATAAATCCCACGCCTCGTTTTGCATACGAACTACGTGGACTTTGATGCCTCTATAGGCTACGTAGGCGTCTCGGGGCAAAACCCGAGACTCGAGTCCTTTTCCTACCTTTTTCTTATTTTTTCTATATTCTTTAAACTTAACTCTCTTAAACTCTCTATATACATATATTTGTTCTTAGTGGCGTATTATCCCGCATGGGTTATAATTCCTTTATAATGATCAACGTTAGAATAATCGCATAAATCCTATTTTGTAATATTACTTTTAGGGATATTCATATGGATGACTCACTTTATTTTTCCCATGATACAAGTTGATGATTCCTATATCCACTACATATACACATGCACACATATCACGGGGAAATAAAGGAAAATAGAAACAACCCATGAGAGACCGTAAGGGCGAAATGGGTGCCTAACACCTTCCCATTTCGTAACTTAGCCTCCGGACCCTTTTTCGAATCATTTTGGTTTCGTATGTATCAGTATGTCTTTGGATGTTGTCCTTCGGGATGGATCCCTATTTCTTTTGTCTGTTTTGAGTAAAATAGACTGGAGACTTCATCTCTCTACATTTTTCACCTCATCACCGACGCCGACCGAAGTGCTCCCGAGAGGGATGCGCGAGACCAAGATCCTCCCGAGAAGAAGGAGACCCCCATCTTCTTCGTCTCTCTCCCTCCGCGAGGATCAGGGATGACCACAGTATCATTCAAGTCGAGGCTAATATCGCATGGGATATAAACATGGAGAGATCAATCTTATTATCTAGAATTTCACAGGAGATCAGCATAAATCAGGAAACGAGTAAACTCATAGCTGCAAGAAGTTCAATATAACTCAACCGCCTTTATGACTATAAATTAGGTCTATCAATTTTTAACACGATAACTCGTTTACGTTAATAACTCAAAATGATCCGAACATTACACGATTAGCTTGTATAGATTTAGAAGTATCCAAAACTTATATTCAAATCAAAATCAACGCGACTCGAAAATGACACGACTATTCGGAATCGCCACCCTTACTATATATATAACTATCATCCCAGGGCAAAGGGACATGTAATTCTTTGTTCACAAATTATAAAGAATTAATATACAGAGAAAAACACTATGTGGACGTAGGCAGGTGTTGAACCATGTAAAATCCTTATGTTGTGAGATTGTTTTATTCCTTATTTAGTTCCAAATTGCTTAGATTCATTCATTTTTATTATTTGCACTCACATTTATGATACAAAATAAAACGTTCTAATAAATCATTTTTTAAATACAGGATATAAGTGAAAATCCCTTATTATACTATATGTTATATAAATAAAGGGATACAGTGAGAATTTAGAAAGAGAAATAACTGTTCATTTCAGTGTATACTCAAGAGATATCATCCATATATATATTACAAAGTACGATATTTCAAAAATCCCTTACTCAATGTGGGAGACAACAAGTGACATCCTCTATTTTGTTATATTATATATATATATATATATATATATATATATAGAGAGAGAGAGAGAGAGAGAGACGCACACACACACACAGTCAAGCTCTCTAACATACCTCACTTAACATAAATGTATTTTTTAACCAAACTCGGCATATATGATTTACATAATAAGAAGATCATCTACAAAAAAATCATCAAAAAATTTAACCCGAAAGTGGATGAGATGATGAAAAAAATTTGAACTTCTGAAAATGCTCATATACATCCACTTATCATTTCACCTATTTTTCGGGATCAATTTTTTTATGATTATTTTTGTAGATGATTTCTTCATAATGTAGATCATACATACCGAGTTTGGATAAAAATATATTATTTTACTATTTTGAAAAACGAGTATGTTCATAGGTATATTGCTAGGAGGTATGTCGGAGAGCCTGATCACGAGCGCGAGCGCGCGCGCGTGTGTATATATATTATTTTATAACACTAGGGTCCCATTTGGTTCGCGGTAATATTTTGGATGGATTGTGACTACCAAAAAAATGATTACCATGAAACCTTTTAATAGGATTCTAAGTCTTTTCATTTTGTTTGAATAACCAATGGATCCCAACTGGGAATCAAAATTTTGTGCGCGGCTCATTTATGGAAAGTGACATGGTTATATACACACACAAAAAAAATATATATAAACAATATTATACACACAAATACATATACACAATATTACGATTCCCTATTTATAAATGTATGAACTCAAATACATTTTTTTAAATATACCTTTCCAAAAATTTAACAAATATAATAATTTACTATAGATATGTGTGTATTATATTGTAGGTTTAATCAAATTAATTATTACATGAGTAGAAAAAATGTCTAAATAAAATTTGTTTCACTTTAAATTTAATAAAAAAAACTGACATAATGAGAGTGTGCTTGCGCTCAGTGATTAAACTTGTTTAATTAAATTCCAATATTAGCACCAATTTTTAATTAAAACCCTAACACATGCATCCAATTGTGATTGAAAACAATATAAATAATTTAGCATGCAAACGAAACACAATCACAATCTAGATTTGAGGAAAAATCCCCACCAGGGGCAAAACCTTTTATTTCTCTATAAACTGTAAACCATGACTTACAATTAAATAGGAGAAATATAGCTCGTTGTGATACACAAATACCCGCAGGCATCGGTTCGTTATCTTCGGTAAGAGATCCCTCAATCTCCAACGGTCAACAATGGAGACAAGCTTCCTTCTCCACAATAGTACTCCAAGAATGTGTAGAATACATAATAAGGGTTTATATTGATTCACATAGATATTTGGGATATTTTGGTGAATCAAAGTAGGTTAAAAGGCCTCAAAGACGAAGTCTTAAAATGCAACATTTCTGTAGAAAACGGAGTTGGAAAAGACTTGAAAAACCCGATTGCAGAAACATAAATTTATAAAAAAAATTAAGTCGGCGACGTCATCCGAATGACTTCAACATGTCGTTTGAACGACATCTGATGTTGTTCGAAGACACTTCGTGAGACCTATGCAAACTAGGTAAAATATGCAAAATAGTACGGTTTCGTTTGATGAAATGCTTTACGCGAGCTTCTCGCAACCTTTGTGTGACATTACTTGTCACTTGAAGCTGTTGTTCGAGCGACATCTCAATATCGTTTGAATGACTAAAGCGAACATATTTTTTATAAAAATTCTGCCTACAGGTCTTCAAAAATTAATTTTGACTTAGGAAATTCGACTAAAAACATTTTAGAAAAATTCCCAAATAAATACGTAAACATTAAAAAGTCCAAATTAAGCATTATACCTTCTATCAAGTGGAGTTAGTGGGAACGGATGAAGACGCAGTTGCATGATGTTGATTCATGATGCACGTTTTGAAGATGATGGGAACTTAACGATGAGGCTTGATGCCTCGAATTCAGATTGTGTCCATCATGGGTGAACGAGTGAGGATGCGCCAAAAGTAATGGTATATGACATACTGTCAGTAATATAGGAAACTCAAAAAGGCCTAGATCTTATTCAGACATTTATAAAATCATGTCCTTCCAAATATTCCCCTGTGTCTATGCCCGTACATACATAAAAAATCCAAAGTATGCTACCCCAAATAAAGACTAAATACATACAATTTAGTATCCCCAAAACCCATAAATGGAAATACTAAAGAACATGTCTTGAAAATCTTCAACATTTTCAAAGCTTCAATTCTCCAACTTTTCATTTTCATCATCAGGGCGTGCAAAAAAAATCCTCAATTTGTACCTACACACATGAGAGAAGAAACAAAAACCCGTGACGCACAAAATTTTGTAATATAATGATACGCATAAAGACAAAATCAATTAAGCATAAGCAAATCAATTTTCAAACAATTATATTCCCCCATAATTCGTTCTCCCCCTTTTGTGATGTCCCTAAATATAAAAATAAGAAGAACACAAAGCAAAAGCATATGAAGAGTGTCACTAGATGATAAATTTCTTTTTTTTTTTAACAAAACAAAAAATATACAACAAATAATCACACCATGAAAGAACACGGAAATAGCTAAGTCGGTGATAGCATAAATGAAGGGATGTGAACAAATTCGATAGGAAAATCAATGCAAACAAGCCTAACATATGTGCACGTTGAATTTTGGATGCTCCTAACGAATGAACTCAACATCTTCCTTTGGTGAAAAAATGGTGGAATTAGAAGAATTTGAATCAATCTAATCAACAAATCAAAGTTTCAAAGAGATTTCCACACCCATAACGCCCAAAACTATATAATGCTTTTTCGAGATTTTTAAGTATGTACAAACCTGTTGATATACATATCCAACCAAACTTACTCATATGAAATAATAATCATATAAGGATATTTCATTCTTGTGAATGATCATATCAACCTAAACTAGTTTGGCCTTAGCTATTTTTTTCAATGCCACACATTTTTTGCTCTTTTCAATTATTTGGGTCTTGGCTACTGTCTTCAATACCACACTTTTTTGACTCAATTGAAATGATGGATTAATTGCAAAGGATATTATGATTACATTTCGTAGCCCTTCCCTATTTTTCACATAAATATATACATTAAAAACATTCTCATGGGTAACGGTTATTACATGCACTACTATTATTATTGTTGTTTTATTGCATTTGGTTAGTTGTTTAGGTAGAATTAAGATGGAAATACTCAAATTAACATGTGATAGACAAGCACAAAATTCAAATAAAGTCGTGCATGTGTGGATTAAAGGAGATAGGAAGCCAAACATGTAGAAAGATATCACTAATCACATCTCCATGTCTCCAAACAATGTAAAGCACATGGATGAAATGATGTAGCATCTCAAATCACAATAAAAAAGTCACGTGGAATCTGGAAATAAAGTTGTGACTTTGACTGTCTTAAATCTTCATCCATAAAAGGTGTAAACAAAATACGAAACTCTTTTGTGTTTTTAAAAAAACAAATCAAAAACAAAATCTTTTTATATATTTCAATTAAAAAAGCCAGAAAATCTTTTTGTATTTTTCTAAAAATATAAAAAGAAAAAATATTCTACAAAAATGATACCAATGATATTGTCAAGCAATAGGAATCATATCATATGAACATGAAAAAACCATCATGTCCTAGACATGGAACAACCCTTAGTCAACTGTGTAAATTCCTAAAGACTTCCTAAGTCTCTCGAATCTAAGGGCATCTAAAGGCTTCGTGAACATATCGACTAATTGGAGGTCAGTATACATAAAACCCAAGGATACGACCTTCTATTTTAGTAACTCGTGGACAAAGTGCTCGCGTATCCTAATATATTTTGTGCACAAATACTGAACTCGATTGCGGGATATGTGTATCACGCTCATGTTCTCATAAGAAATAGTCATGGTGTCCTGTGATATCCCATAATCCTCCAGCATCTGCTTCATCCACAGAAGTTGCGTGCAACAACTCTGGGGGGCTATGTACTCAGCCTCCGCAGTGGATAAAGAGACAGAGTTTTATTTTTTGCTCAACCAAGATACAAGAGCAGAACCAAAATATAAACACCCACCAGAAGTGATCCTACATCCATCTGTATCCCTGTATTAATCGACATACGAATAGGAAGATAAATAATCATCGGTATGAAAGGAATACCAAATACCATATTAGAGAGTCCCACTGATGTATTTGATAATACGTTTAAGAGAGAGTAAGGGCGACTCCCTTGAGGATGCCTGATATCGTGCAGAGACTCCAACACTAAAGGAGATGTCAAGACGTCTAGAAGTCAAGTAGAGAGGACTACCGATCATACTCTGATACAATATTTGCTTTATGTCCTTGCCTAAAGTGTCCTTATTAATCCTAGTCTAGGTTCTCATCGGGGTACGTGCTTGCTTAGCGGAGTCTAACCTAAATTTACTCACAAGATCTCTTTCATACTAGGATTTAGAGGTGAACATCCCATCCTCTAGCTGATGAACTTAGAGATCAAGGAATAAAGTAAGCTCACCTACCATGCTCATCTCAAACTCACTTTTCATCTCATCCTCAAAGTGGTGAGCATGATGGGAGCGCGTAGGACCAAAGACTATGTCGTCCAGATATACTTGAGCAACTAAAATAGCACCATCTTACCTCCTAACAAATAACTTCATATCTACTCCCCCTCTCTTAAAGCCACGTGCTAAGAGATAGGAAGTAAGCATCTCATACTAAGAACGGCGTGCTTACTTCAAACTATACAGGGATTTTATCAGATAATAGACATGTTCAGGGTGATTAGGGTCTTCAAACCATTTTGGTTATTTCATGTAAACCTCCTCCTATAGAATACCATTAAGAAAAGGCACTCTTGAAATCCATATGATATAATTTGAAGCACAAATGACATGCGATGACAAGTAATAAATGGACGGACTTAAGCCTCACAACAGGAGAAAATATCTTCTCAAAGTCTGTACTCTCAATCTATGTGTAGCCCTGAGCGACCAATCTAGCCTTATTTTTAATAATGGTACCATTTTCATCCGTCTTATTCTTGAAGATCCACTTGGTACCAATCACATTCGTCTCACTAGGTTGGGGAAAAGCTCTCAGACATTATTCTTTCTAAACTGAAGAAACTCTTCCTGCATAATGGATATCTAATATTCATCTTTGAGTGCCTTTTTGTGGTTCTTGGGCTCTACTTTAGACGTGTAGCACAAATATCTAACCACGTTCTCTAGTTGAGCATGAGTCTTGACCTCTAAGGAGGGATCTCTTAAAATGGTAGAAGGATTATGACTCTTGCGAACCCAAGCAGGAGCATTACTTAAGTCAGAAATAAGATCCACCATGGGTGTGTGAGGGACCAAAGGATCTTCACAAGGAGGTGCGTCATCCTTACACGCTAAGCTAGGATACAGTGATGTTTATTGACTCCATAACCTTATAGTTGTTCAAGTTAAACAACCGGTATGCTTTACTCGTCGGTTAATAACCTAACAATATTCCCTCATCGCTCTAAGAGTCGAACTTTCCTAATTGCTCTCTATCTCGTAGGATGTAACATTTTCTCCCCAAAACACAAAAATATGAGAGGTTAGGCTTCTTTTCAATCCATAATTCATAAGGAGTCAGAAGTGTGTGTGGATGAAGATAGACCCTATTCACTATGTGGCATCTGGTAGAAACCACCTTTGCCTAAAATCTCCTAGCAACTTTATGATCTAGAAGCATAGATCGAGCCATCTCTTGAACCGTCTGGTTCTTCCTCTCAATAATCCCATTTTGCCAATGAGTCTTCATGACCAAAAATTCATCTTAGATTCTGAGGCTATCACACTAAATATCCACTTTTACTTCCTTAAATTCAGTGTCATTATCACTTCACATTCTATTGATAGTGACACCATTTTAGTTTTTCATGACACGACAATTGGTCATAAGAAACCAACAACATCGGTTTTATCTCTAAAAAAACCAACTATGGAATAATGAGAGAAATCATCTACCATCACGAGGATATACCTCTTACCACCTAGGATCTCAGTGCGAGGACCCATAAGATCCATATGAATCAACTCAAGCACACGTGAGGTGGTAATGGAATTTAACTTCCTATGGGGAGTACGTACTTATTTTCCCAGCTGATAGGGTCCACAAATCGTGAAAGTTGACTTCCCATATGAAGGAAAGCCACGTACTATGCCCTTCTTAGCTAAGCGCTCCAAATCTCTAAAGTTCACAAGACTTAGACATTGATGCCACAGATCCATATGGGTGATCGTAGTGCTGTTGTAAACAAATGAGGACTTGGGCACACTCCCATACAATTATCTTCAGTCCTCGCCCCTTGCTATAGAATTTTACCGGCATGATCATAAACATTACACTCGTTCCGATCAAACTATAATTCAAAGTCAACGTCGCACAACTGGCTAATGCTGAGAAGGTTTGCTTTCAAACCTTTGATGTACAAAACATTCTCTAGCTTAGGAAACTCGGGTATATCTACTGTACCACATCCTACTATGCTATACTTGCTCCCATCTCCAAAAGTGACTTTACCTTCCTTACGATCCTCTAGGTAGGTAAAAAATGAGACGTCGCCTATCATGTGTCTGGAGTACCCACTGTCAAATACCATTGTGAGGTATTCTACGCTTTAAGAGAAACATAACCAATAAGGGCTTTTTCTTCATGCTTAAACACCCAAGATATGGTTACTTTATGTTTACCCATGTTTTTTTTGGTTTTAACCTAGATGTTGGAAGTACTCACTAACGACAAAGACATTCGTTGGAACTCTTCCATCAAACTGTGAGATGTGGCGCCTAGAGACTCAATGTTCTCTCTAAGACTAGTAAGATAAAAGTGGGACATGATAGATAAAATGTACGTCGAGTCCGACCCAAACTATAGTACAGAAGTACACAGTCTTAGGCCGACCTTAGTTTGATTTTTTTGGCTGAACTCTTCTTTGGGGTTTTGGTTGGTGTCTATATGGATTCGTAGTAAACTCAGGAATCGATTCGGGTGCGATATGTGACGTGGAAGTTCCATCAAAACTTATTCCCTACCTTTCACCAAACACTAAAGTAGGGGTGAGGATCATTTTTCCAATATTTTCAGACCCGTCCTCTATTTTTACCTTGACTACCATAGCTCTCTCAAGATTATGAGTGAGTTGGGATACAAAGGCATCAAGTTTGTTTTGAGCCTCCACAGATGCAAGGAGCTCACTCATAAGACTATCCACTTGCTTGGTCAAGTCCCCTTTCTCTCTTTTAAAAATTCTCTCTCTCTATCTCTTCAAACAATCTCCCTCTCTCTCTAAACTAACTCTCTCTCTACCCAAACTCTCTCTCTCTCTCTCTCTCTCTCTCAACACAAACTTTTTCTCTTTCCCTCTCGCTCTTTCTCTCTCTCAAGACAATGCTAATGGAGTACTCTCTCTCTCATCTCTCTAAAATCTTTTTCTAAGGCGGTGATTTTAAGAGCTAAACCTTTGTTACGATTTTTGGTTTTAAAAGACTCGACATATAATTCAGCGTAAGCGTGACGTAGGTCACTCTCGCTCTCACTTGCATCATCCCCCTCACTTTTATCATTTTCACTATCGAGGTCTCCTTACTAAGTAACATCCTCAACGTCGTGAGGTGCATTAGAATTAATCACATGGCTAGCAATGAATGCAGTGAAGTTGCACTCATGTGGTGATTCGTTTCTAGAATTCACCGACTCGACCCCACTGTCGTCACTAAGGGAGGCATTTAAAGCAGCTTTGTCTTTGCTTTGACATTTCAACCTAGTTGCAGGCTTGTCCTTTTTATCTTTATCAAAATTCTTTCCAAATTTATTTTTCTCAAAATTCTTTTTATCTTTGAAATTGCCATTAGTTTTTAATTTGAGAAATTTCTTGAAATTTTTGACGAACAATGCCAAATCATTTAAATGAAAAGCAAACTCTGAATTTGTTGTCTCTTCCTCTTTTCTCTTAGATGACTTACCCCTCTTTCTACCTGACCCCTCACGTTTTCTAGCCTGGGATTTAAGTGTTATCCTTTTATCTTTAGATTTAATCGTATTAGGAAACATGTCAATTTCATACTTCTGAAGGTCTCCTATCAGTTCTTCTAATTTAAGACTGTTCAAATTTCCTATTGAATTTAGCACAGTGACTTTAGGGATAAAACGCTTAGGCAATGATTTCAAAATCTTTTTAACTACTCTAGCATTAGGAATATGTACACCAAGATTGAAACTAGTGTTAATACTATCAGATAAGAGATTATAGAATGCATTAAAAATTTAGATTCAAGCATGGTAATAGTTTCAAATTGAGTAGTTAAATTTTGCAATTTAGACTCTTTAACCGCGTTAGTACCTTCATGGGTAAGTTGAAGAACATCCCATGCTTCTTTTGACGTGGTACACGTCATGATGCGTCGAAACTCGTCGGCTGTGACGGCTTTAGAAATTGCACTTAGACCACGTGATTTATATGTTCTCTATTTAAATTCTTCCTCAATTCAGTCTAACAGCGGTTTAAGGTTTATCATATTATTAATGGTGACCTAGGGAGGATTCCACTCTCTTTCACATACAGCTCATGTTCGTTCATCAATGGCCTTTACTTGGGATTTCATACAAGCTTTCCAGTAAGCATAATTAGTCCCATCAAACACTAGCATTCGATTATACATGTTTTCCATTGAGTTTGAGCTTTTTCAAAAATTAATTTTTAGACAAAAATTGATATCTAGAAAAAATTTGAGAAAAAATTGCACTGTGTAATTGTGTAAATGGCTCTGATACCAATTTGAGAATGATCTTGCACTCAATGATTAAACTTGTTTAATTAAATTCCAATATTTGCACCAATTTTTAATTAAAACCATAACACATGCATCTAATCGTGATTGAAAGTAATATAAATAATTTAGCATGCAAACCAAACACAATCACAATATAAATTTGAGGAAAAATCTCCCAACAGGTGCAAAACGTTTTAGTTATCTATAAATTATAAACCACGACTTACAATTACATAGAAAAAATACAACTTGTTGTGACACACGAATACCTGCAGTTGTCGGTTCGTTGTCGTCGACAAGAGATCCCACAAGAGCTCCAAGGATCAGCAAAGGAGACATGCTTCCTTTTTCCATAATAGTACTCCAAGAATGTGTAGAATGAGCAATAAGGGTTTTAAATGATTCACATATATATTTGGGATGTCTTCATGAATCAAAGTAGGTTAAAAAACTTAAAAGACTGTAATACCCGGTAATTTTCTAAAATAAATAATAATATAATATTTTTGGGATAAATAAAAAAATTGGGGAATTGGACATAATTGGAAAATTAACTTGTAAGGACATTATTTTATAAGTCCGTTATCAATTTAGTATGTCGTATACCGCTACACCATCGAAGAACATTCAAGCATCAAAGACGGATCCGAATATCAAGATCTTCAATATTCAAGCCTCCACGAGATTAAGTTTGGTAAGATTGTACTTTAATTCCTTAGCATTTCACTTAAAGTGTTGGGATATTTTTATTAAATATTTTTCTAAAGATTTTGTTCTCGGACACCTTTCCGTAGAAAAATCATAACTAATTCATAAAAAATCAGAAAAATACGAAACTGGTGGCCACGCGTTCGTATCGAAATTATCTACAAGATCGCATGAAATCTTGTTTTATAGGTCTTTCGAACAAACTGCTTTAGTCATTCAAATGACATAGAAATCTCGCGTGGGAAGTAGTTCAAGCTATATTTGCCACGTGTCATGTTTCTCGTTCGAGTGACATTCAACCTCGTTCTACCGATGCGCCGCCTTAAGTTTTTTATAAATAGGAGTCTCCAACTCCATTTTTCATAAGAAGACCTGCATATTTTTAATAGAAGAAACTGCTATTGCAGAAAAAAAAATGTGTCTTCTTCTTTTTGGTTTTAAACCTTTAGTTTTCAATTCACAAAACATCCCAATCGTTAGTGAATTTTTTTGGAACCCTAGATTAAAATTTGTTGAAACTTTACCTTTGCGGGGAGAACTCTACAACCGGAGAGCTTTGTACTATTGTGGAGGGAGTCCTTGTGAAGACTTTAGACTGCGTGTATAGATTGCGCATCCTGGTGGTATAGCTGCGTGCGAACCATTGCTGATTTATTTTTAGCCATTGCTTTGGAGGTTTGACAAAGACACCGTGTGTTACTCTTGTGGTCGAAAGCAAGCTGGTATGTAAGTCAATGGTCTTGTAAACTTGTCAGAGTTCTAGAAATAAAAGGTTTTTCCCTTAGGGGATTTTTCCTGAAATTTGTGTCGCATGCTTTATTTATGGTTTGACACACGCACACACGTAGTTGTATGTTTAGGGGATGAATTAATTTGGTTTAAAAATAGACTCTAATTAAATAAGTGTGCCAAATTAGAAACTTGCGAATTTAATCAATTATCACACACCGTCATATTTTACAAATTGGTATCAGAGCGGGTTACGCTAATTTATCGCGTGATCCCGATTTTCAAAGGTTTATTTTTTTTTAAACAATTTGACTTCTCACGTCATCAAATTGGTATCAGAGCGAGTTACGCTAATTTATCGCGTGATCTTTGTTTTCCGCAAAAAAATGTGTGATATTGATTGTTTTAAAAAATTAATTTTTTTGAAAAAAAGCGCAATTTTTTTGATGGAGCACTTATGTAATCGGATACCCCCCTTTGATGACACGAGTCAGAGTTTTGATAATATAAATCGTTTGAATTTGACGTTTTCTAAAATAATTGATTTTTTGGAAAAAGAAAGTTCTCATTTTAAATCCGCTATGGATCACTTCTAAGCGGTTCAAAATCAAAGAGATTTTTATCGTGAGAAATTTGTTGCCTTCGACCATGACTTTGTTGCTTTAAAATTGTCCAAGAAGGAGAGAGATGATAGGTTCCTATTTTTAGAAAAAGAATTAGAGAACCTTAAAAATTCGATGGTTTGTGTTTGTGCCAAAGAGAATAAAAATATTTTAATCAATGAGTTTGTGGCACGTGAAAATATTATTAGGGAAAAGTTTTTTTTTTATTGAGGGGGAGTGAGATAATATTCTAGGCTTGATTAATAATTTGAAGAAGGAGTCCCTCAGATTGGAAGAGTCTAATTCTTTGCTTAAGTCAAAAATTTTGAAGTTAAAAAATGATTTGACAGGATCGAGTAGGTTTGATAGTGATGGTAATGGCTCATCTTGTTCTCATGCTTATAATGCTAAAGCCAAAACCATTATTTGTTTTAGAGGGTCAATTAATCCCAAGGACGTTAGAAAAGATCACACTTTAGATAACATTCCTCCCGTTTACACATGTTCACATCGTGGTAGGAAAAGTCACCTCATGAGATTTTGTTTTGATCTTGGAAGAAGTCCTATGAAGTCGAAGTCTAGTGTTTTGTTGATTTCCAAAATCTCGTGTCGACGTATTACATCTGTTTGGGTTTGGAAATCACTTTAGGATATTCTAGATTTTAGAATAGTTGATTCTCATTTGCTTTCACTTGATTCTTCTCTTGCCATATCATATAGATGATTGTGTTAGCATGATTGTCATACGCTAGTTATGCCTTTTGATATATTTTGCTAGTGTGTTGACATGTACTTTTTGTATTAAATTTTTGTTTTTGATAAAATTTTGAAAAATCCAAAAAGATTTTTGTATTTTGTTTGCATCGTTTATGGATAGACACTTCGGTTGACCGAGTCACAACATCATTCCATTTTTTATATGACTATTTGATAGTGTTTTGAGATAACATATCACGTAATATGTGTGCTTTATAATGTTTGGAGTCATTAAGATGTAATTAGTTGTTACTTCCTACTTGTTTAGCTCATGATTTCCTTTATTGCACACGTGCACGGATTTGTTTGATTATTGTGCTTGCCTTATCACATGTTGGTTGGGTATTTTCACTTCAATCATGTCTTTAAAATGAACCAAGGGCGATAAAACTTGATAAGAAAGTTGTGCATGTAAGAACCGTTTGTGAGTTTGTGTTCTTTATTTGAAAACGGGGAAGGGATGCGAAAGGTTCACATTTGACCTTTGCGAATACGAATCCACCGTTAAATAGGACCTAAAAAATTGAGAAATTTTAATTATTCGAGGTCCAAAGAGGTTTAAAAGAGACGAAAAAAAATTTAAGGCAATAAAAAGAAATTTATGCCAAGAAGGGGCCATTAGATTTTTGCACCAATTCTCCAATTTTTGAGAATTTAGATTACCTCTAAAAGAAAATATGCATGAGGGAGTTTGGATGGAGGATTAAAATGGGTTTGCACATCCTTGAAAGTCTTGAAAAAGCGTTAAAGATTTTAGACGTTATTGGTGTGGAAATCACTTTGAATTTGATTTTTTTATTAAGTCGATGTCATCTAAATTCAACAATTTTTCCACCTAAGGATACTTTTGATGTTCATTCGTTAGGATTACACGTATTTATCGTGCACATATGATTGATTGAGTTGATTTACCTATTGAATGTGTTCACACCCATTCATTTCGTTTCCATGACTTGGTTGTTTTAGTATAAATCCATGGTGTGTGATTTTTGTATCATTATTTTTGCTTTAAAAAATCAAAAAATCAAAAAGAGTTTGTGGAAATCTTTTGAGTTACACCTTTGCATACGCGTAGTTTGATTCATATTTACAATGCACTTTTATCGTGACACTCCATGTTTAGTTTGTTTATTCTTATCAGTCCATTTGGGAACCTAATAAAAAGGGGGAGAACGAATTATGATTTATCGTTTGCATTATGGGGGAGATTTGGAAATATTGATTGATTTATTCTTATATCATTTCAAACCCGATCCTTCGCGAAGGTATTTATTTTATCTCATGTGTGTAGGTAAAAAAGTGATGATCATATGTTGCACACCGTGATGATAAAAGCTTAAAGGTTTGAAGATTTGAACTTGAAGATTTTCGAAGAAAGTTTGAAGACTTGCAAATTTTAGTATTTTCCATTTTTGGGTTCATGGGGGATATTAGATTTGTATAGGCATTTTGATTTGATATTTCAGAGTTTTTATTTTGTACCGGCATAGATATAGGGGGAGATTTAACTAATTATGATTTATGGGGAAGTTTGCATTATGGGGGAGATTTGATTATATTGATTGATTTATTCTTATATCATTTCAAACTCGATGCGTCACGAAGGTATTTTCTTTATCTCATGTGTGTAGGTACAAAAGTGATGATCATATGTTGCACACCCTGATGACAAAAGCTTAAAGGTTTGAAGATTTGAACTTGAAGATTTTTGAAAAAAAATTGAAGACTTGCAAATTTTAGTATTTTCCCTTTTTGGGTTCATGGGGGATATTAGATTTGTATAGGCACTTTGATTTGATAATTCGGATATTATACCAAAATTGCCAAAATGTCACCTTTCAGTCGGCCACCCTTGTCAAGGTCATTGACCGTGATAAAAAAATACGCATTTTGTGTCACGGTCATTGACCGTGATAAGTTCGTGACAGTAACAGTTGTCAAGGACTTGTCATGGTCAATGACCGTGACAATTCTTAAAATAATTATCACGGTCATGGACCTTGACACGACCGTGATAAATTTCCCAACAAAAAAACCCTATTCCCTTCTTTTTTTTCCCTGCCAACTCTTCCCTCCATTTTTCTCTCTCTACGCTGCTCTCCCCCTCTCTCTCTACTTTCAGGTTAGTTTCTCTCTCTCTCTCTCTCTTCCATTTATATATATATATATATATATATATATATGTGTGTGTGAAGGGAAATCATATATTAATTTACTAAAAAAATTAATAATCAATCAATCCCCCACCCCTACACACACGCACATACACGCACACTACACACACATATACACACACGCGCACATACACACACACACACACACACGCAGCCCCCCCACCCATCCATGCCCTCCCCCCCCCCCCAAATAATCCTCGCAAAAATCATCCCAATTGGTCCATAGCACTCAAATCCGTGCTCACCTGCCAACTAAGAAAAAGATGGGGAAGTACACAATACGACGGGAATATGCTCAACAAAGATGTTAGCGATGAACAAAGCGCAACAATACGACTACGAATACTCAAATCAAATAATGCAAATCTCAATAGCATTTTATCAATAAATTTCTCAACAACACATTAACCGGAGTCACCAGGCCTCACCATACCGCGCCATACTTTATCAAGTAGCCGGAAAAGGAGTCTTGGCGGGTGCCCAACATCAGTGCCATATTAAAATCTCATGACAGCATGCTCAAAACAACATGAATAATACCTCATGAATGAAAATAATTCCAACAATTATTTTTCCAGATTTCCAAGAATTTAACAATTCAAAGTATGAGTTCAATTAATAAGAATTCAACGGAATAAACACTCGCGAGATTTCAGGAGCATATTGTGTAAAACCGCATACCTCAAACCACCAAAAGGACCAACAGTAATTCTGTCTAGGAATAGCAGATAACACCATCAAAAATCTGCTCCAAAGATCACCAAAAGTTCCTCCAAGAACAACCTCAAAACAGCCCCAAGAACACCTCTAAAAACCTAAGGTTGAATGCATAAATCAAAGGGCTTGTTTGTGTATAAAAGAATAAAAAGAAAATATGTTTGTTGCATATTTTTGTGCCAAAAGATGCTTCAAAAATAGTCACCCACGACCCCTTTAAATAAGGCAAAAATAATAGAGTTGTAACCAAAACAAACACTGAAAACTGCTTGCAGCGCACGTTTTCTGGGAGGGTCGATCGATCTACCCAGGGATCGATCGATCGATCACCCCGAAAAACTGACAGTTCACCCAAAAAAATGCCATAAGGCAAAATATTGTAAAATCAATATAAAATCCTTTTTAACTCCGATTTTAATTCCTCTTGAAGTTTTATTCTTCTAAAATCATAACCAACATATTTTGCCAATAAAAATAATTTATGAAAAACTTTATTTTTCCTCTTTATTTCAAAAATACCCCGAAAATTACGCGGGTTGTTACAATTAGTAAATTAATAATTGTATACTTTAATTGTTAGTTTAATTGATGAAAATAATTAATTGAGTAGATGATATGGTTATTCATATATGTTAATTTTTAGAATTGTTGATCTAATGTATGAGATTTGATTTAGGCTACTCGTATAATATGGTTATTCATATACTTTGTTGCAAATTTTGTGATTTTTTACATGTTGTGAAATGTGATGATGATAAAATAAAGGGGGTTCTCTTTTGATGACATTGTGAATGGTATGCAGTAAAATCCGTAAGTATTAGAAGAGTACTGAGCTGCTGATCAGGAAATTGCAATTCAAGAGGCTTGTATGTGAAATTGCTAAAGATTTCAAGGTAATGAAAATCAACCTTAGTTTGTTGTATTTGAAATATTGGATTCTTTGCAAGGGTTGTGATCCTCTCTGTGTGTATCATCGAATTGTGCTAGCTTGAGTAGTTCCCAGTCCTTATATGAGAAGGGACTTGGGTTTATTAAATCATATCATGGGAACTATAATTTGTTTTTAAATTTTGAATTTGTTTTAATACCGATTTCTTAATCTTGAATAAAACTAATTTTGAGACCACTTCCCTTTCATGCGTATTTACCTTGTTCAATTATTACTCACAAGGCTTTTTAGCATGAAATCATTGGGCTATTTGACCATTGCATAACTATGTTTTCACTATGGTTTTAAAATTATCGATATCTTTGCGAATTAGCCGATTTTTTGGGTTGAAAACATGTCATGAAAAATAACACTCTTTCAGGGACTCCGATTTTATTGTAATATATTGTGTATATATGTGATTATTTTGAGAGGGTTTCAACAATATACTTGTTGCATTGCTAATTCTACATTCTATGATATTGGCGGTTGTCTTTTTATTGCTATGAGTTTAAGTGGGTTTTATTGCATATGAACCAAATGTGGTGTTTTTGAATTTCTTGGACCATAAAATCATTTGTGGGCAGTGGCCAAACTGCCAAGCAATTTTTTTCCAATTCTGCCCAGAATTGTCACGGTCATTGACCATGACAAATTCGTGACAAAGGATAATTGTTACGGGTAATGACCGTGACATTTTTAAAAAAAAGGTCATGGCTTTGTCACGGTCCTAAACCGTGATAAAAATTGTCAAGGTCGGGCGCCGTGACATGACCGTGACAATTCTAACGAACTTCTCACGGTCAATGACCGTGACAAGTCCGTGACAAAAAAAGTTATCTCGCCCGGAATTGTCATGGTCATTGACCTTGACAAGTTGAACTTGTCAAGGTCAATAATCGTGATAATTCGGCAGATTTGGTATAGTGGGAGTTTTATTTTGTACCGACATAGAGATTGGGTGAGATTTGAAAGGACATTATTTAATAAGTCTATTATCAATTTGGTATGTCGGATGCCGCTACACCGTCGAAGAACATTCAAGCATCAAAGACGGATCCGAATATCAAGATCTTCAACATTCAAACTTCCGCGAGGTTAAGTTTGGTAAGGTTGTGTTTTAATTCCTTAGCATTCCACTTAAAGTGTTGGGATATTTTTATCAAATATTTTTCTAAAGATTTTGTTCTCTGACACCTTTCCGTAGAAAAATCATAACTAATTCATAAAAAATCAGAAAAATACGAAACTGGTGGCCACGCATTCATATCGAAATTATCTACAAGCTCACGTGAAATCTCATTTGATAGGTCATTTGAACGGACTACTTTTATCGTTCAAACGACATAGAAATCTCGCGAGAAGTCGTTCAAGCGACATTTGCCACGTGCCATGTTTCTCGTTCGAGCGACATTCAACCTCGTTCGAACGACGCGCCTCCTTAAGTTTTTTATAAATAGGAGTCTCCAACTCCATTTTTCATAAGAAGACCTGCATATTTTCAATAGACGAAACTGCTACTGCAGAAACGATTTTTGTCTTCTTCTTTTAGGTTTTAAACCTTTTATTTTCAATTCACAAAATATCCCAATATTTAGCGAATTATTTTGGAACCCTAGATTCAAATTTATTAAAACTTTACCTTTTTGGGGAGAACTCTACAACCGAAGAGCTGCATGCTATTGTGGAGGGAGTCCTTGTGAAGATTTTAGATTGCGTGTCTGGACTGCGCGTCCTGGTGGTATAGCTGCGTGCAAACCACTGTGATTTATTTCTAGCCGTTGCTTTGGAGGTTTGACGAAGACAACGTGCGTTACTCTTGTGGGCGAAAGCAAGATGGTATGTAAGTCAATGGTCTTGTAAACTTGTCAGAGTTCTATAAATAAAAGGTTTTGCCCTTCGGGGATTTTTCTTGAAATTTGTGTCGAATGCTTTATTTATGGTTTGACACACGCACACACATAGTTGCATGCATAGGGGCTAAATTAATTTTGTTTAAAAATAGACTCTAATTAAATAAGTGTGCCAAATACGAAACTTACGAATTTAATCAATTATCACACACCATCATATTTTACATAACTATTGATCATTAATGTAAGGACATATTTTTATAAATGTCCATCACAATTAATTATTTCGTATATCGTTACAACCGTCGAAGAAGTTCAAGAGCATCTACATCAAGACGGATCCGAATGTATCAAGGTTCTTCATCAAAAAGCCTCCGGAAAAGTTTACTTTGGTAAGGTTATGTTTTAAATACCTTAAATTTTCACTTAAAGCTTTGGGATATTTTTACAAAATATTTTCTAAGTTTGGAGCAGAATTTTTCATCAAAATTTGAGAATGAGTAATTTTTCTAAGTCCTGTAGCGTTCCTCGATTTTGATGCCCAAGTCGTTTAACCGAGATAAGCATCTCGTTCGAAAAGATCACACTTTAGGTAACATTCCTCCCGTTTACACATGTTCACATTGTGGTAGTAAAGGTCACCTTAGGAATTTTATTTTGATCTTGGAAGAAGTCCTAGGCAGTCGAAGTCTAATGTTTTATTGGTTTCCAAAACCCTGTGTTGACGTGTTACATCTGTTTGGGGTTAGGAAATCACTTTTGGATACGCTAGATTTTAGAATAGTTGATTCTCATTTGCTTGCACATAATTCTTCTCTTGCTATATCATATAGATGATTGTGTTTGCATGATTATCATACGCTAGTTATGCTTTTTGATATATTTTTGCTAGCATGTTGACATGTACTTTTTGTATTAAATTTTTGTTTTTGATAAAATTATGAAAAATTCAAAAAGATTTTTGTATTTTATTTGCACCGTTTAGGGATAGACACTTATGATGATCGAGTCACAACATCACTCTATTTTTTATGTGACTATTTGATAGTGTTTTGAGACAATATATCATGTCATCTTTGTGCTTTATAATGTTTGGAGTCATTAAGATGTAATTAGTTGTTACTTTCTACATGTTTGACTAATGATTTCCTTTATTGCACACGTAAACGGATTTGTTTGATTATTGTGCTTGTCTTATGACATGTTGGTTGGGTGTTTTCACTTCAATCTTGTCTTTAAAACGAACCAAGGGCGATAAAACTTGATAAGAAAGTTGTGCCTGTAAGAACCGTTTGTGAGCTTGTGTGCTTTATTTGAAAACGGGGAAGGGCTGGGAAAGGTTGACATTTGACCTTTGCGAATACTAAGCCACTGTCAAATCGAACCTAAAAAATTGAGGAATTTTAATTATCCAGGGTCCAAAGAGGTTTAAAAGAGACCGAAAAAATTTTAAGGCAATAAAAAAAAATTCATGCCAAGAAGGAGCCATTAGGTTTTTGCACCAATTCTCCTATGTTTGAGAATTTAGATTACCTCTAAAATAAAATATGCATTAGGGAGTTTTGATGGAGAATTAAGACGGGTTTGCACGTCCTTGAATGTCTTGAAAAAACGTTAAATGGTTTGGACGTTATTGGGGTGGATATCACTTTGACTTTGATTTGTTGATTTGCATAAGTTGATGTCATCTAAATTCAACATTTTTTACACTTAAGGATACTTTTGATGTTCATTCGTTAGGAGTACACGTATTCATCATGCACATATGATTGATTGAGTTGATTTACCTATCGAATGTGTTCACACCCATTCATTATGTTTCCATGACTTGGTTGTTTTAGTATAAATCCATGGTGTGTGATTTTTGTATCATTATTTTTGCTTTAAAAAATTAAAAAATCAAAAAGAGTTTGTGGAAATCTTTTGACTTACACCTTTGCATATGCGTAGTTTGATTCTTATTTACTATGCACTTTTATCGTGACACACCATGTTTAGTTTGTTTCTTCTTATCTGTCTATTTGGGGACATAATAAAAAGGGGGAGAACGAATTATGATTTATGGGGGAGTTTGCATTATGGGGGAGATTTGATTATATTGATTGATTTATTCTTATATAATTTCAAACTCGATCCGTCACGAAGGTATTTTCTTTATCTCATGTGTGTAGGTACAAACGTGATGATCATATGTTGCACATCGTGATGAGAAAAGCTTAAAGGTTTGAAGATTTGAACTTGAAGATTTTTGAAGAAAATTTGAAGACTTGCAAATTTTAGTATTTTCCATTTTTGGGTTCATGGGGGATATTAGATTTGTATAGGCACTTTGATTTGATAATTCGAAATTTTTATTTTGTACCGGCATAGACATAGGGGGAGATTTAACGAATTATAAGTTATGGGGGAGTTTGCATTATGGAGGAGATTTGATTATATTGATTGATTTATTCTTATATAATTTCAAACTTGATGCGTCACGAAGGTATTTTATTTATATCATACGTGTAGGTACAAAAGTGATGATCATATGTTGCACACCCTGATGAGAAAAGCTTAAAGGTTTGAAGATTTGAACTTGAAGATTTTTGAAGAAAAATTGAAGACTTGATAATTTTAGTATTTTCCATTTTTGGGTTCATGGGGGATATTAGATTTGTATAGTCACTTTGATTTGATAATTCGAAGTTTTTATTTTGTACCGGCATAGACATAGGGGGAGATTTTTAAGGACATTATTTTATAAGTTTGTTATCAATTTAGTATGTCGTTTACCGCTACACCGTCGAAGACCATTCAAGAACATTCAAGCATCAAAGACGGATCCGAATATCAAGATCTTAAACATTCAAGCCTCCGTGAGGTTAACTTTGGTAAGGTTATGTTTTAATTCCTTAGCATTCCACTTAACGTGTTGGGATATTTTTATCAAATATTTTTCTAAAGATTTTGTTCTCGGACACCTTTCCATAGGAAAATCATAACTAATTCATAAAAAATCAGAAAAATACGAAACTAGTGGCCACGCATTCGTATCGAAATTTTCTACAAGCTCGAGTGAAATCTCATTTGATAGGTCGTTCGAACGGCCTACTTTTGTCATTCAAACGACATAGAAATCTTGCGAGAAATTGTTCAAGCGACATTTTCCACGTGTCATGTTTCTCGTTTGAGCGACATTCAACCTCGTTTGAACGGCGCGCTTTCTCGAGTTTTTTATAAATAGGAGTCTCCAACTCCGTTTTTCATAAGAAGACCTACATATTTTCAATAGTCGAAACTTCTATTGCAGAAACAGTTTTTGTCTTCTTCTTTTAGGTTTTAAACCTTTTGTTTTCAATTCACAAAACATCCCAATCTTTAGTGAATTGTTTTGGAACCCTAGATTCAACTTTGTTGAAACTTTACCTTTGTGGGGAGAATTCTATAACCGGTGAGCTGCGTGTTATTGTGGAGGGAGTCCTTGTGAAGATTTTAGACTGTGTGTCTAGACTTGGCATCCTGGCCGTATAGCTGCGTGCGAACCATTGCTGATTTATTTATAGCCGATGCTTTAGAGGTTTGACGAAGACACCGTACGTTACTCTTGTGCGAAAAAGCAAAATGTTATGTAATTCAATGGTCTTGTAAACTTGTCAGAAATCTAGAAATAAAAGATTTTTCCCTTCGGGGATTTTTTCTAAAATTTATGTCGCATGCTTTATTTATTATTTGACACATGCACACCCGTAGGTGCATGTTTAGGGGCTGAATTAATTTGGTTTAAAAATAGACTCTAATTAAATAAGTATGCCAAATTAGAAACTTGCGAATTTAATCAATTATCCCACACCGTCATATTTTATATAACTATTGATCATTAATGTAAGGACATATTTTTATAAATGATCGTCACAATTAATTATGTCGTATACCGTTACAACCGTCGAAGAAGTTCAAGAGCATCTACATCAAGACGGATCAAAATGGATCAAGGTTCTTCCTCAAAAAGCCTCCATAAAAGTTTACTTTGGTAAGGTTATATTTTAAATACCTTAACTTTGCACTTAGAGCTTTGGGATATTTTTACAAAATATTTTCTAAGTGTTGGAGCGTACTTTTTTTGTCAAAATTTGAGAATGAGTAATTTTTCTAAGTCCTGTAGAGTTCCTCAATTTTGATGCTCAGGTCGTTCAAGCAAGATCAGCATCTCGTTCGAGCGACATTGGTATGTCGCGCGATGTCATTCAAACGACACGCGTCCTTTTCTTGAGCGAGATTTTTATTTCATTTGAACGAGCTCGAATACCGAGGCGACGTGATTTTGTATAAATACTCATTAAATGGCTTCGTTTTCTTTAAGAATCCCAGTGTTTTGAAAGACAGAAAACTACGAAACTTCAGAATCCTTTTGTCTTCTTCTTTTAGGGTTTAATCCCTTTTTGTTTTCAATTCACAAAAATCCCATATGCTTTGGTGAATTGTTTTGGTGTTCAAGAACGCACTTTGCGTTTGTTTACTCTTGTGGGGAGGATAACCTACACCGAGAAAACTGCGTGTCTAGGATTGCGGTCCTTGTGGTATAGCTGCATGTGAACCATTGCTGATTTATTTCTAGCTTTGCTTTGGAGGTTTGATGAAGACACCGTGCGTTAGTCTTCTGGGCGAAAACAAGATGATATGTATGTAAATGGTCTTGTAAACTTGTCAGAGTTCTAGAAATAAAAGGTTTTGCCCTTCAGAGATTTTTCCTGAAATTTGTGTCGCATGCTTTATTTATTCATGGTTTGACACACGCACACACGCAGTTGCATGGTTTGGCATTGATTTAATTTTGTTTAAAAAGAGACCCTAATTAAATAAGGTTTCATTGGAAACTTGCGACTTAAGTTAATCAACTATCACACACCGCATTTATTCATTTTTCAAATTGGTATCAGAGATTATTTAAGCGATCACCACTTTTTCAAATTGGTATCAGAGCGGGTTACACTAATTTATCGCGTTTTCCTATTTTTTGCAAAATTTGTGTGATACTGATTTTAAAAAAACAATCAAGTTTGTGAAAAATCGCAATTTTTCAATGGAACGTTCATTTAATAAGGTGCCTATTTTTTATGGGAATAATTATGCCTATTGGAAAACTCGCATGGATCTAGTTTAAAAGCCATTGAGGAGCGTGTTTGGTTTCTTTGCGAAAATGGATGGAATCCTCCCACTGTCACCATTGAAAATGTCACATCTTTAAAACCGGTGTCAGAATTGACTGAGAACGATTATAAATTGTCGAATTTTAATTCCCGTGGACTGAGTGCTATTTCTAGAGCTATCACTCCGATGAGTTTCGCCAAGTTATGACATGCACCACATCTAAAGAGGCTTGGGATGTTTTGAAATTGACACATGAGGGTACAAACACGGTTAAAGAATCAAAATTATAAAATTTGGCCACCCAATTTGAGACTATCACCATGTCTGAGTCTGAATGCTTTGATGATTTTTATGCACGTTTGTCGGACATTATAAACACCAGTTTTAATTTGGGTGAGGTGATTGATAACACACATGTCGTTAAAAAGATTTTGAGATCTCTTCCAAGACGCTTTATTCCTAAAGTCATTATTTTGAACTCTTTGGGAAATTTGAAATCACTTAAGTTGGAAGAACTTGTAGGAGATCTTCAAACCTATGAGATTGATATGTTTCCCAAAACCATTAAGGCTAAGGATAATGGCGTTACTTTAAAGACTCGTTTTAAAAAAATAAAGAAAAAGTTTGTGAGTGCGATTCTGAGGAAGATTTTGATTTTAAAGATATGGCCTTATTTGCGAAAATTTAAAAAAAAATTCTCAACATGAACAAAAATAATTCTTCCAATAAGAGTTTTTTGCGAAAAATAAAAAGGCCAAAGAAAGCGGTGAGGAAGAGAAGGAGAGAGAAAAAGAAAAGGAGAGTGAGGAAAATTTAGAAAGTTTGACGTGATTTGAGTGTGGGGGTAAAGTACATAAGGCGTATGAGTGTGCCACTAGACTTTGGAGAGAGGGAAAGAAAGTGGCTATGCCTGCCACACTTAGTGATAGCGACATAGAGGTCTTTGACTCGGGTGATGAAAAAGAGCACGATATGTTTTAGCTAGTCGGATTATAACACCTAGTTTGGATGGAGGTGAGGGTACTAGTTCTAGTGAGACCCCCGAGTAGGATTATTTGAGTGTTTCGAGTGAGGGTGAAGGTGAGTGTGAAAGTGGAGATGAAAGTGATCGCCAAAAAGCCTTTAGTGATTTTTATACCGAGACCTTGAAAACAAATAAGTATAATAGAGATTTAAGTCATCAGGTTTTAGATTTGGAGAGAGAGAATGAAGTTTTATCAAGGGAAAAGTGTGATTTGACCAACACGGTGTCTCGTCTGATGAAACGTGTATCCCAACTCGAGAGTGATCTCGAACGTGCCAGGGAGGTCAAAGTCAATTTTGAGAACGCAACTAAGAAGGTTGAAAAGATGGTTCTCAATCCTATTTTGGGTAGTGGTGAGAGCTCAAGAATAAGTCATGACGGTGATTCTACTTCCCAATTAGCACCCAAGTTGGTTCCCACTTTAGTGTTAGATTCACGTGAGTCTCACCCTAACCCACTTAGGCGTCCCATTCCTATTAGGAGAGTGCATCCTATAGTTTTTGAGAGAGGTATTCCTAGGCCTATTTATGTTTGTTCCCATTGCAAGAGGAGATATCTCCTTAGGGAATTTTGTTTTAAGTTGGGTTCTGTGTCACGTTTTACTTCCACACGTGTTTATGACACACATGCACTCACACATGATACTTTACATGCTCCTGGAGACTACATAAGAGAGTTTGCACATTTAGGTGAGCAATTTAAGTTTTTAGTCAAAACTTTACAAAATTTAATGGAGGTTTTTCATAAGTTGACACCACCTTTGGAAAACCCCTCGGCACCTAACGATTAAGGTTTGACTTGTTTACTAATAGGTTGATTTGCATGATGACATTATTTGCATATTGCTAGTATGTATCATTTTTGTATGTTTTCCATTTTTTTGAAAATATTTTGAAAAATACAAAAAGATTTTATTTTGATAAAATTTTGAGAAAATCCAAAAAGATTTTTGTATTTTGTTTGCACCTTTTATGGATGAACACTTAGAATGACAAAATCACAACATAATTCCATATATTTTTTTCATGTGACTATTTGATAGTGTTTTAAGACAATAGGTCAATTCATCCATGTGCTTTATAATATTTGGAGTCATTAAGATGTAATTCGTTGTTACGTCCTACATGTTTGACTCGTGATTACCTTTATTGCACACATGCATGGATTTGTTTGATTATTGCTCTTATCTATCACATGTTGATTAAGTGTTTTCATTTCAATTATGTCTATACAACGAACCAAATGCGATAATACAAGACAATAAAAAGTGTGCACCTTTGAACCATGTTTGTGAGAATTTGTGTGTTTTGTTTGAAAACATTAAAGGGCTACGAAAGGTTATCATTTATACTTTGCGATTAAGCCGTCGTTTAATTGGACCTAAAAAATTAAGAAATTTTATTATCCGGGGTCCAAAGAGGTTTAAATGAGCCCGAAAAAATTGAAAGGCAATAAAAAGAAATTCATGCCAAAAATGTGCCATTTAAAATTTTACACCAATTCTCCAATGTTTGAAAATTTAGATTACCTCTAAAAAGAAAATATATATGAGGGAGTTTGGATGGAATTTAAAAGGAGTTTTCACGTCCTTGAAAGTATTGAAAAAATGTCAAATACTTTTGGGCGTTATTGGCGTTGAAATCACTTTGACTTTGATTTGTTGATTTGTATAAGACAATGTCATCTAAATTCAATAATTTTTACACCTAAGGATACTTTTGATGTTCATTCGTTAGGGGTACACATATGCATCGTGCACATATGATTGATTGAGTTTATTTACCTATCGAATGTGTTCACACCCATTCATTCCGTTTCCATGACTTGGTTGTTTTAGTTAAATCCATGGTGTGATTTTTGTAAATCTATTTTTGCATGAAAAATTTGAAAAATCAAAAATAGTTTATGAATGTTTTTGAGATACTCCTTTGCATGCGCATTATTTGATCCATGTTTGCTATGAATTTTTTGTCATGACACTCCATGTTTAGTTTGTTTCTTCTTATCTGTCTATTTGGGGACATAATAAAAAGGGGGGGAACGAATTATGATTTTATGGAGGAGTCTTCATTATGGGGGAGATTTGATTATATTGATTGATTTATTCTTATATCGTTTCAAACTCGATGCGTCACAAAGGGTTTTCCTTTACCTCATGTGTGTAGGTACAAAGATTGATGATCACTATATTGCACACCCTGATGAGAAAAGCTTTGAGATTTGAACTTGAAGATTTTTGAAGAAAAGTTTGAGACCTTGCAAATTTTTACCTCTTCAATTTTAAGATTTATGGGAGGGTAGATTTTTATAGGAATTTTGGTATTTGATAATTCAGATATTTTTATGTATGTACCGGCATAGACATAGGGGGAGATTTGTAATGACATATTTTTATAAATGTCCATCACAATTAACTATTTCGTATATCGTTACAACCTTCGAAGAAGTTCAAGAGCATCTACATCAATACGGATCCGAATGTATCAAGGTTCATCATAAAAAAGCCTCTGTAAAAGTTTACTTTGGTAAGGTTATGTTTTAAATACCTTAACTTTGCACTTAGAGCTTTGGGATATTTTTACAAAATATTTTACAAGTGTTGGAGCAGACTTTTTCATCAAAATTTGAGAATGAGTAATTTTTCTAAGTCCTGTAGTGTTCCTCGATTTTGACGCCCAGGTCGTTCAAGCGAAATCAGCATCTCATTCGAGCGACATTGGTATGCCGCGCGATGTCATTCAAACGACACGCATCCTTCGTTCGAACGAGCTCGAATACCGAGGCGGCTCAATTTTGTATAAATACTCATTAAATGGTTTCGTTTTCTTTAAGAAGTCCCAGCGTTTTGAAAGACAGAAAACTGCAAGATCCTTTTGGCTTCTTCTTTTAGGGTTTAATCCATTTTTGTTTTTAATTCAGAAAAATCCCATATGCTTTAGTGAATTGTTTTGGTGTTCAAGAACACACTTTGCTTTTGTTTACTCTTGTGGGGAGGATAACCTACACCGAGAAGACGGCGTGTCTAGGATTGCGATCCTTGTGGTATAGCTGCGCGTGAAACATTGCTAATTTATTTCTAGCCATTACTTTGGAGGTTTGACGAAGACACCGTGAGTTAGTCTTGTGGGCGAAAACAAGATGATATGTAAGTCAATGGTCTTGTAAACTTTTCAGAGTTCTAGAAATAAAAGGTTTTGCCCTTCGGAGATTTTTCCTGAAATTTGTGTCGCATGCTTTATTTATTCATGGTTTGACACACGCACACACGTAGTTGCATTTTTTGGGACTGATTTAATTTTGTTTAAAAAGAGGCCCTAATCAAATAAGGTTTAATTGAAAACTTGCGAATTAAGTTAATCAATTATCACACACCGCATTTATTCGTTTTTCAAATTGGTATAAGAGATTATTTAAGCGATCACCAATTTTTCAATTAAGTCATATAGTGTATGATTGATTTTCATATGTATGGTTATAACATCACATGTATCATAAAAGAAGACAAATTTATGTGTGACGCAATTAATAATTATCCAACGTTGACATAAAAAAATTCAGGACATATTTCGGGACATATATGGGCCACGTTTAGGTGTTTTAGACCTTTAAAAATAGTCTCGGGTCAATGGTATATAAGTTAAGAAACTTTTGGGCTAGTTTGGGTATGGATTCGGGTCCATTTGGGAGTCCAAAGATTGAGTTTCAAGCCCAACTCGGGATTATGATTAATTAGTGTTTAAGTGGGGGTAAACCACTTCCCCACTAATTTTCAGAAAAGACAGAAACACAACTGTTAACAGGAAAGGAAAGGAAAATAACCAAAAGAGGAAAAATGAGCAAGGAACTAAGAAAATATCAAAGGGACTTTCTTCCACGAAATTTTGAGGCAAGAATTCTCTTGCTTAATTTAAGTTTTCAATATATTTTCTTGATGCATTATAATAACCCTTAAAAATTCTGAGATTTATGTTTGATATGAATGATTTGATGATGAATAAATATCCTATGCACGTAGAGGACTGAATTTAATATTGAATTAGTCCCAAAAATTTAGGTATTGTATTCTTGAAATTGAGGTTACATCCCTTACGGTTCTTGATAGTAAAAGGGGACATCTTGATTATTTAATGTAAAGAATATTAATGTTAGATTATGGACTGCAATTATGATGTAAACCGCATCATAGATGATCTACATTATGAATTAAACAGTGTGGGAATTATGATTGAAATTTGAGTTGAAATATGTATTTAATGTTCATAAATTTTGGGAAAATTAGGCATGAAATTGGGATTGAGTCATGTAATTAATGATCCTAAGAGGGCTAATTAAGTTGCAGGGACTCAACTACATGGATATAAAGTGGACTTAACCTTTAAAAGTGAATTTGGAAAGAAAAGTAGAAATCCTGTAATAGAACAAACAAGCAGACCTGAGCTTGTACATAAAATCGAATCTATTTGATTTTGCAACGAATCGATTCGATTTGGTAGCGAATTGATTCAGCCCAGAATCAATTCGATTCAGCCCTGGGGGTTGAGCGAGTTGGGCCTGGGTTTGGTTAAGAGTATTTTCAGGAGTCCAAGCAAGTTGGTGAGACCATGTCTGGGGCAATAGAAAATTTATCAAAAATACAAATGTACCCACACTAAATTCGAAAAATTACAATTAACTAGTTGGTTAAGTAATTATTCAATGGAGTGGAACTAATGATTTACTAGATGGTAAATTATTAAAAAATGAAAATTGTGAATCTTATGTGGGACTTCCCTATGGTAATTATGGAGTAGTTACCTATACATATTATATGAGATAATAATATGTACTGATATGTATTGGTGTGGACATACCAATGCTTATGGACTGTCCTATCGGCTTGGGGGTTCATGATTTTGGACTGGATACCACATGTCAGCACAGGTGGGCTTGTCAATTACGTAGGTCATTTAGGTACTACGTGGAGGCGCTATATACGAGAGGTAGTTGTTGACGCTGACCAGCCTGTGTCACCGCTGGATATGGGCCATGAACATGTATCCTGCGTAGGCACCGTCCCCAACTTATGTGTGTTTTGTGATGTCTGCTTGGGATAAGGGATTCCTCCGGACATGCCGATAGAGTACGAACTAGATACAACGGTAGATGCCTTTGTGTGTCGAATATATAAGAGGACATATCTATGTAATTACCCGAACTTAATTGAGATAAATTAAATTGTCTAAGAATATGGACATAAAGTATAAAATCTTACTCTGTAATTGCATAATAGATGTTTATGCCGATATGTGAGACTTATAGAACTGGGACATTATGAGTATTGGTAATTAAAAAATTTTGTTGTACTTAAAGGTTTAATTATCGGCATATCCATAATTATTTATTAATTTTGTCATAGTCATTATATGGGACTTCTTGGCACAATTAGATGAGAAGTGAGGTGTTAAACGCATGCGAGTGACCAAGGGGGAATATTTATTTTGCATCAAGTGTATAATTGCATCTTAAATTGATTAAGTTAATTCTCGCACAACTCGGGCTCTGAACCAAATTTAAATGAGGTTGGATTGTGCTCTGACAATCTTGCAGTCTCTCTTGTTCATCAGTTTTATGATTTATCGATTCAACCATATGTGCTTCTTCTGCCAGAGTTAGTTATTTTATTTTAGAACATTCGTTGGCACATAATTCCAAGATTTCTTTACATTATGTTTGGTAGAGATTTCTGATAAATTGGTTGGATTTATTATTTAGTTGGTGATGGTTTGGATTCATTTAATATTATGGATATATTCATGGCATTTTAAATATGGGCCTTTAAATATAATTATTTAGATTTTACATTTAACTAAGAATGATATTAATTGACAAGCAAGACCTATCTTCGGCGTATCGTGATCACGGTTCTAGTTTCCTTTAGACTTGTGTTATGCTCATTACATTCTACGTTACATTGGGCTAATTTTAACCTTGTTTGCTTTCAGAAGAAAACGGTTAGAGGGGCAGACCGAGGCGAGTAGTCCTACTTGTTGACGAGGAGGACGCTCACCCGGAGCCACAGCAGCAGCCATAGGCCCCACCTGCCCCATAGTTGATTACAAACACTGAGATAGCCACCATCGTGTCTCAGGCAGTCTTTACGGCTATGGCAACCATGCTTCATCACTTTCGACCGCTACAGGTACATCTGCAACCACCACCACCATAGTAGGTGGATATACCAGCACAGGCACCGGGTTATATGTGAGACAAAGTGAGGGAGGACTTTGTTAACGGCAAACCTCAAAAGTTTGCAGGCGATTCAGATATATTGGGGGCGAGTAGGTGGAAGAAGGATATTGAGAGGCACTTACAGATGGTCGAGTTCACATCGGTACAAAAGAAAATGCTAGCTTTATTCAGATTAGTGGGGACCGTAGTTCAGTGGTGGGAGGCGGTTACGACAGTTGCTGAGGGGTACAACATCACTATTAACGAGTTTGGGGAGAGGTTTGAGGGGAAATACTTTCCCCTATCCACGCAGTCTGAGATGAGGAGCAGCTTCACGGAGCTTAAGTAGGAGGGGTGTACTGTTACTGAGTACGAAGAGGAATTCACCGCCCTATCTTACTTCACAAAAGAGGATGTTAACACCGAGCCAAGATGGATGGATAGGTTCATGGAGGAATCGACATGGCACATCAGGAAGGCTCTTTTGGGGAATCCAACCTTCACGACATAAAATCAGTTGTTTAACACTGCACTACTCTATTGCTAGGATCACAAGGCATTTTTGAAAAGCAAGGGAGAGAAGCGTCACGGAGTAGAGTCATCGAGCCAGTAGGGCAAAGAGAGTGGTGGGGGGGGAGCAAAGCCAGGATCCAACAGCATAGGGGCACCTTATCCGTTGATTTGAATAAGAAATTTAGAGGTGTAGATGACTAACAGAGCAGGGCCAGCAAGGTTATGGACAAACGGGGCATGGCCATCAGTACAGAGGCCATCAGGGCCGACGATTTCAACAGGGTCTGTTTCAGGGACATTATTATACGTGTGGAGAGACAGGGCATACCTCAAAGAATTTCCCTTAGGGAGACCAGGCAGCCCAGGGTCAGGGAGGTTATAAAGGACAACAAACGCCATAGGGATAACGCCCACTATTTTCAACTCAGGGAGCTGCTGCATTAGCCGCTCCAGCACCCGTCGCCCCACCTCAGGGGAAACAACCATTACAGTATGGGCGGGTCTATCATGTCGCATCCACAGACGGGCCAGCACCAGCGCAGGCAGTCGAGGGTATGTTTCCCATTTTTGGTCATATTGGCCGCATTCTATTCGATACGGGTGCATATCATTCTTTTGTTAGCACGGGGTTTGCATGGGAGATAGGTATTATAGATTTTGCATTCGACACTATTTTTCACATAGACTCACCAGTGGGTAGAGGGACACCCATACGGTCAGTATGCAGGGGTACCAGTATTGAGATAGGTCGACTCACCTTCGTAGAGGATTTATTAGTACTTGAAATGCATGAGTACGACATTATTTTAGAGATGAACTGGCTAGCTACATATAGGGCATGTCGGTATTGTTAGGGAAGGTCCATCGTCTTCGCCATTCTAGGGAAGGAGATGTACCTAGGTGTGATGTTGCACCCCGGGGGTGGGTCGATCATGCATTTTTATTACATCGAGGAGAATACTTCTTCGAATGTTGTGGTGACGCTAGATTCCATAACGATGGTGAGTGAGTTTTTTGATATTTTTGGGGAGATTCCGGGGTTACCACCTAGTCGAAAGATCAACTTCGTGATCGACTTATTATCGATAACGAGACCCATTGCATGTACTCTGTATCAGATGGCTCATTTGGAGATAAGGGACCTACGAGAGAAGATTGAGCCGTTATTAGGGCAAGGGTTTATCAGGAGGTGTACTTCGCCCTGGGGCGTTCCAGTGTTATTCCTTAAGAAAAAGGACGGATCTCTACGACTTTGTATCAACTACTGAGAGTTTAACAAAGTCATTATTCAGAATAAATACCCGTTGCCACGTGTATATGATTTATTTGACCAGCTGAGGGGTGTTGCGTATTTTCGAATATTGATTTGAGTTCGGGGTACCACCAGTTGAGAATTCGGGAGTAGGACATCTCAAAGATGACCTTCCTTACTAGATATAGGTCGTACGAGTTTTTAGTGGGCTAACCAATGCACTGACAAAAATTATGGACTTGATGAACCGATTGTTCAGGGACTATCTGGATCGATTTATTATCGTGTTTATAAACGATATTTTGATTTATTCTCGGACTGTGGAGGAGCACACTGAGCATTTACGGGTGGTCTTACAAACGCTTTGAGATCATCATTTGTATGCAAAGTTCGAGGAATGCGAGTTTTGGCTAAGAGAGGTACAATTATTGGGCCATATTGTGTCCGAGAGGGGGATATCCATGGATTCAGGGAAATTTTTTGCCGTGATGGAGTGGGGATAACCCACTACTCCCACCAAGGTGCGCAAATTTTTGGACTGACCAGATACTATCATTGATTCATCCAAGGGTTCTTCGTGATAACCGGGCCCTTATCGATTTTGACGAGGAATGGGCTACCATTTGTTTGGGATGAGGTTTGCCAGTAGGCATTTGAAGAGCTGAAGACTAGATTGACTACAACACCGGTTCTGGAATTACCTCGGATAGTGGTTGACTACAGAATCTTCACAGATGCATCCCTAAGGGGACTTGGTGGGGTTTTGATGCAGGAAGAGAGACCGATAGCTTATGATTCTTGAAATATTAAGACTCACGAGCGATATTACCCCACCCATGACTTGGAGTTAGCTTCCATGGTTTTTGCATTGCGAGTGCGGAGACACTATCTCCTAGGGGAGAAATTTTAGATTTTCACAGACCACAAAAGCCCACAGTATTTGTTCACATAGCGGGATATGAATATGCAACAGAGGAGTTGTCTAAAGTTTGTGAAAGATTATCACTTTGACATTCAGTATCACCCGGGGAAGGAAAATGTCATGGCGGATGCTTTGAGCTGCAAGCCGACTTTGGAGTTTGCGGCAGTGTGGAAGGCAAAGTGGAAGTCACTTCGTGGGGACGGTGGCCTGACCTGCGCATTAATGTCAATTCTCACCATCAAGCCCGAGATCATTATTCGGGTGGTGAAATCATAGGCATGAGGTCAGCTTTGCCAGGAGCGAGTGAGACAGTTGCTAGTTGAGGGGGTGGAGCACTTTTCCATTTGGTCGGATGGTGGTTTGAGATTTTAGGGGATACTGATTGTTCGTGATGATAAGGATTTGAGACGGGCCATTATGTCTGAGGCTCACAGGTCACGGTTTATGCTATATCATGGAGGGGATAAGATGTACCACAATATACGACGTCAGTATTGGGGGGCCAATTTTAAAAGGGATATAGTTGATTTTATGTCCAAGTGTGCTACGTGTCAGCTAATAAAGGTGGACCATCAGCATCCCGCTGGAGTTTTATAGCCTTTGGAGATCTCGGTGTGAAAATGGGAAAGCATCTCCATGGACTTTATTATTGGGCAACCTATATCACAGAAGGGGCATGATTTGATTTGGGTGATTGTCGACAAATTGACAAAGGTGGATCATTTCTTACCGGTCCGAACAGATTATAGCTTCGAGTAGTACGCTAGACTCTTCCTTGTAGAAATTATTAAGCTGCATGGGGTACTGATCAACATAGTTTCAGACAGGGACATGACGTTTATGTCCCACTTTCGGAGGATCTTTCAGTTGGACTTGGGGGCAGAGTTGAGATTGAACATGTCATATCATCCTCAGAACGATAAGAAGATGGAGAGAGTGAACCTACTATTGGAAGACATGTTGCAGATGTGCATTATGTATGTGCATTTTAGACTTTAAAGGAAGTTGGGAGTAGTATTTGCCTTTAGTGGAGTTTGCATACAATAATAACTACCAGTTCACAATAAGGATGGCACCGTTTGAGGCACTCTACGTTAGACATTTCCGTTCACCCTCCTGCTAGTTGGAGGTGGGGGAGAACAAGTTACTTGGGCCAGACTTCATTCAGGACACCTTAGAGAAGGTATATATGATTCGGGCCAGAATACGAATTGCCCAGGATAGGAAAAAAAGATCTATGTGGATGCGGTCCGGAGACACTTAGACTTGAATGTTGGAGATCGGGTGTTGATTAAAGTGTCTCTAATGAAAGGGTGATGAGATTTGGGAAGAAAGGGAAGTTGTCTCCCCGATACGTGGGACCGTTCCCTATTCTAGAGAGGATTGGGCTCGTGGCATATCGGTTGGGATTACTGGATCACTTACAGCGGATGCATGACGTTTTCCACATATTTTCACTACAGAGGTTCTTTAGAGACAAGGTATCATACCAACACATTGATATCGATGAGATAGAGCTCCAGCTAGACGCTGCTTACGAGGAGAGATCGATAGCTATTCTAGACCGACAATAGTGCCGACTTCGATCCAAAGTTATCTCTTTAGTTTGGGTGCAATGGGGACACCATCGGGAGGACGAGTCGACTTGGAAGGGGGAGGAAGATATGAGCACAAAGTATCCCGAACTCTTCTAGCTAGGGACGTATTTTTATTATTCCGAGGACGAAACCTGGTTATTAGGGGGGAAGAATGTAATACCCAGTCATTTTCTAAAATAAATAATAAAATAATATTTTGGGGATAAATAAAAAAATTGGGGAAATTGGACATAATTGGAAAATTAACTGTGGATTATTAAGTCATATTGTATATGATTGATTTTTATGCGTATGGTTATAACATCGCATGTATCGTAGAAAAATTACAAATTTATTTGTGATAATTAATAATTATCCAATGTTAACATAAAATAATCCGGGACATATATGGGCTCTTTTACGTGTTTTAGACCTTTAGAAATAGTCCCAGGTCAATGGTATATAAGTTGAGGAGATTTTGGGCTAGTTTGTGTATGGATTCGGGTCCATTTGGCGGTCCAAAGATTGGTTTTCAAGCCCAACTCCGGATTATGATTAATTAATGTTTAAGTGGGGGCAAACCACTTCCCCATTACTATGACCTAAACATAACTATTAATGGGAGAGGAAAGGAGAAGAGCCAAAAGAGGGAAAAAGGGTAAGGAATCAAAAAAAGATCAAAGGGGCATTCTTCCTCGAATTTTTAAGGCAAGAGTTCTCTTGCTTAATTTAAATTTTCAATGTATTTTCTTGATGCATTATAATAACCCTTAAATTTTTTGAGATTTAGGTTTGGTACGAATGATTTGACGATGAATAAATATCCTATGCATGTAGAGGACTGAATTTAATATAGGATTAGTCCCAGAAATTGAGGTTTTGTATTCTTGAAATTGAGGTTAGATCCCTTACGGTTCTTGACAGTAAAAAGGGACATCTTGATTATTTAATGTAAAGAATATTAATTTTAGACTATGGACTCAAATTCTGATGTAAACCCCATAGTAGATGCCCCACATTATGAATTAAACAATGAGGGAGTTGGGATTGAAATCTAAGCTGAAATATGTATTTAATGTTCATAAATTCTGAAACAATTGGGAAAGAAACTGGGATTGATTCATGTAATTAATAATCCTAAGAGGACTAATTAAGTTGTAGGGATTCAACTACATGGATATAAAGTGGACTAAACCTTTAAAAGTGAATTTGGAAAGAAAAGTAGAAATTCCTTAATTGAACAAAAAAGTAGATCTGAGCTTTTGCATAAAATCGAATCGATTCTGTTTGGCAGCGAATCGATTCATTCCTGGGAGTTGAGCGAGTTGGTCCTAGGGCTTGGTTAAGAGTATTTTTAGGAGTCTGTAATACCCCGTACTTTTGGCTATATTTATTTTTGGGATTAATTAATTAAATGCGTATTAATTGGAAATTAATCCGGGTTACAAATACTAATGAGATGCGAATTGGTATTTGATTAGGTGCATATATGATTATATATGTATTTGGTATTATAAAATTTGTCGTGAGATTTATATACGGCATTTTAGAAATTTTGTTGAGACGCGTGGGACCGCCGCGTCACGGTATAATATTTTGTTAATAAAAGTGAATTTAAAATCTATAATCCGTATGGTCGTTTTGAGTGCGCCAACGCGTCCGGAAGGGTCGAGATAGTCAGAAAACACTAGCCGGGGGTATAGTTTGGGTCCCGGGGTATTTTTAGGCCATACCGGTAACTTAAAGGGTATTTTGGTAATTTTACATTTTTAGGAATTAAAAGTGGCGAAAATTAGAGATGTAAATCTGATGTGGATTAAACCCATTGAGCCCATTAACCAACCCATATTAACCTAGATGGCTACGTAGGTTGTCATTTAGGTTTTCTAAGTTTCCCCAAATCAAAACCCTAGCCACCTTAAGCCACCATTGGAGAAGAGAAGAATTTCTGCAGAAACTTAATCTAATCTACACCAAACTCAGAGACAACCAAGGCAAGTGACTTTATTCCATTTAATTTCTGAGAATGTCTTTTCCATGTTAGAAAATTTGGATTTATGGTTTGTTCTTGATAAAATATGAAAACCCATGTAGTCTAGATCATAAAACTTGAGGAATTTGAGAAGGATTGCATGTAGAATAGTTTGGAGACAATTAATATGATGTTAATACATGATTGGGTGAAAGAAAAACGAATTAAATTCTGGAATTTGATGTTGATATATATCTAGGGTTCATGTTCTTGAAGATATTGGGGAAAAGTATAAAATCTTGGGATTTAATGATGTTTAGGATGCCTTATTGCCTTAAAAGACGTTAGTTTATAACCTAATCATGTTTTAGTATGATTAGAGGACTTAAATCATTGTTAGAACGAACTTTAGAGAAGGATTGAAGTGATAAAATGGATGAAAAACGAATTGGGGAAATTCTGGGCCGAAACTGGTAGCTCGTTAGAAGCAGCCCCCAGGTCGTTCGAACGAACTCGTTCGAACGAGCTTCTAACGAGTTGACCAGTCGTTACTAACGAGTAGTGATTTCGTTCGATAACTCGTTCGAACGAGATATCGTTAGAAGGGACAGTTCGTTCGAACGAACTGGATCTCGTTCGAACAGCCTCGTTCGAACGAGACTTCTAACGACCTGACAGTCCAAACTCGTTCGAAGTCTCGCTCGAACGATACTTCTAACGAGTTGACAGTTTGGCCCTTTTTGGACTGTTTTGATTTTTGGAGTCCCGTAAACTTGTTCGAGGATATAGATGACCTTCCTTTAATGATGTGAGGTTAGATTTGGGACTTTTGGATTATTGAGAGGAGTAAACTATATACGAGAGTTATATTCAATGAACCATTTGGGTTGAGACGGGAGTGTCTACTACGATGTGAGGATGAATTATAGCGCGTATAATTACAAACCGGAATAGTACGAATTGTGATAATTATAGTTAGTACGAGAATGCGATATGTACTACGATTAAAATACGGTATTACTAAGACGTGTATTTACTTAGTATTGGTATATGGATTATTTGTATGACATACCTACCATACTTGCTATCACGGGAGGTTGCGTTCGCTTAGGACCCTCTAATCCTTGTGTGCCTACGGGGGGGATATAGACTGGTACCTCGATGAACATAGGTCATAGAAAGACTTATTGTGATATTAATAAGTCCGCTGATCATGGGAGCGTAGGTATGTGCGTGACCCATGTGATGGTGACTGTGTTCGCCTCCATTATTTGTGATGTTGTTATCGGTAAACTATTCCTGAGAGATTCGGAATATGTAATCCTTATGTACGTGATGTACCGGGATGGATAGCAGAGTATGTGTGCACTACAGCTTAGATTGCGGGGTGCTTGTATTGTATATTTATGATATGAATAATATACATTATATTAATGGGAATCCTCATGTTAATGTTGTAAAAATATTACGGTATTGTTTCGAGATATATAACGAGTTAACTGATAGTTATATCAATGGCATATTTAGTAACTGAGTTTACGTTAAACCTCTATTTAATTACGAGCGTTGTTATGTTAAAGGGAACCGAGTTATATGGGTAGAACCTTTGGCAGTCTAGCTAGTTATGTTGTCAGTTAGCTAGGAGTATGGGTCGATATAGATGGGTACTTACGTTAGGAGTGCACAGTTAGACGAGAGGTGAGAATATCATACGAGTGTACGTCCTAACATGTACTTTGCATTTAATGTTTTAAATGTTTTTAAAGAACTTGCAGGTTTTTAAAATATAACTCCACATTCGGTCTCTGACCCGTTTGTTTTTCAAATCTCTTTTTCTTTGTAAAACCATTTTAGGTGCCCAGCCACAAGGACACCAAGCATAGGATACTCATTCAGGTGACGAGCTGTAGCTGCTTGTGGAAGCTACAGGGATTTGCATGTAGACGCTTCTATCTTTTGGATTCCAGAGTCACCATCTATCAGTTGTAGGGCATGTTGCCCATTTCTTTAGAGACATCTTTTATATTTCAGTTTTCAGACTTTAGCATGTTTTATTTCAGTTTCGGTTATTCATTTCAGTTATGGGATTGTAGTGAGGAGTTTTCCTCCAGACTTTATTTACTCTATTGTGATGGTTATTCGTTTTACTTCAGTATGGTGAATGGTGTTATTTACTTCTTCATTTCATTTGTTTCATGTTAATCAAACTTAAATTAAAATTTGGCAACTTGCTTTTTTAAATACTAGGTGGTTAGAAATAATAAAATGTTTTCGACAGTGATGCTATTAACTGAGCCAACTTGGCATTTTGAATTAATTTTATAAAGGAGTAGCTACCCGGTATTTAATTAGTCGGGGTGTCACAGGTGGTATCAGAGCATCAGGTTCTAGTGTCCTTTAGGATCTGTACGGCTATTATGTTTCTGCTACGTTTTCTTTGATATAGAGCCCTATATTTTAGGACTGTTGTACTCTTTTTGTGTATGCTTCGTTCTTCAGCTATATTAAGTTTATAACCGTGGACTTATAAACTTTATTCTTATTTCAGATGCCTCCACGATGTGCACGACGAGTTCCCAGGAATGCAATGCCCGAACCCCAGCCCGCTCCAGTCCAGGGTATGTTGAACGCCGCTGAGGTTGCTGCTATAGTAGCCCAAGCGGTAAATGCCGCGATTGCCGTGATTCAGCAGGCACCGCCTCAGGCGCCGGTTGCCGCGCCAGCACAGGTTAATGCATTCCCGTCTGCTTGGGAGCGTGTACGAGACGCTTTTTAGAAAGCGCATCCGCCAGAGTTTGCAGGTAGCTCAGACGTGGTAGTCTCGAGCCAATGGAGGAAGGACATACAGAGGCATTTGAGGATGCATGAGTGCACTGACGTTCAGAAACAGGTGCTAGCTACTTTCAAGCTAGTGGGATCTGCACTACAGTGGTGGGAGTCTATCACCACCGCGGAGGAGAGGGATACCCTCACGATTCAGGAGTTCTGGGTGCGGTTCGACCGCAAGTACTTTCCGTCCGCAGTTCATACAGAGATGAGGAGGAAACTGATGAGTTTGAAGCAGGAGGGCAAGACAGTGGCCGAGTATGAGGCCGAGTACACTAACCTGTTGAATATCGTTCCAGACGAGATTCCAACAGAGAAGAAGAAGATAGAGAAGTTCACTGATGGGTTGAATTGGAGGATCCGTCAGCATCTTCTAGGGAACCTATCGTTGGCCACGTATTCTGATGTGGTTAACGCAGCATTGTTGCACTGCCAGGACCACCGTTTTCATATGGCCGAGGGCAAGCGGTCGGGGGAGTCTAGCCATCAGGGCAGGAGTGGAGGACATGGTGCCAGCGGGGCACAAACCGGTCAGGGGCAGAGACAGAATGAGCAGGGTATCCAGCAGGGAGATAATAAGAGGTTCCGGTCAGGGAACTACAGGCAGGGACAGGGAGGTTTCCTCCAGGGCCATCAGGGTCCAAACTGCCATCAGGGCCAACAGGGACAGAATGGGCAGCAGTTTCATCAGGGCCAGCAGGGCCAAGGGAGGAATGGTAACGGCCACCAGGGCCGGGGACAGCAGGGGCAGAGGGGAGGGAACTTCCCAGGGAAGTGCTTTACTTGTGGCAAGACTGGCCATAAGAAGCAGGATTGTCCTGATAGGGGCAGGGCCCCACAGCAGCAGCAGCAGGGTGCTCGCCAGGAGCCACAGAGACCTATGTTTCCCGCCGCTCTTCCTGCACCGCCACAGATGGCAGCTTTGCCACCCATTCCAGCAGTGCAGCTCAGCAGGGGCAGCTACAGTATGGACGTGTCTACAACGTTCACCAGGATGCAGTTCCACAGGCACCGCCCGCGATCGAGGGTACGTTTCCTATCCATGGCACTATGGGTCGGGTGTTATTTGATACGAGTGCTACACACTGTTTTATTGCTACACACTTCGCGAAAGCTTTAGGATTGTTAGCTACGGCAGAGAGCACAGTGACGTGTGTCGACTCACCATTAGGGAGTGGGTCACTTATTTTCTTTATATGCCGGGAAGTGGGGGTAGAGGTTGGTGGTTTGGTATTACCTGCGGACATGTTAGTGTTAGACATGCATGTTCACGATGTGATCATCGGTATGGATTGGCTCGTAGCATATAGGGCCATGATTGATTGCTTCAGCGGGAGCATTATTTTTGCCATTCCGGGGCAAGAGATGTTTGTAGTGGCGATGCCTCGCCCAGAGGGAGGATCGACCGCTCATCTGTATTACATAGAGGAGGATACCTCTAAGGAGGTTGTTATTCCTTTAGATTCGATCCCGGTTGTCAGGGAGTATTCGGATGTGTTTCAGGAGATACCAGGCTTACCACCCAGTCGAGAGATAGATTTCGTTATTGATTTGCTACCGGGTACGAGACCTATAGCACGTGCACCGTACCGTATGGCTCCAGCTGAGATGCGAGAGTTACGGGATCAGATAGAGCAGCTGTTAGGGCAGGGCTTCATTCGCAGGAGTACCTCACCTTGGGGCGCTCCAGTTTTGTTTGTGAAGAAGAGGGATGGTTCACTGAGATTATGCGTGGACTACCGAGAGTTGAATAAGGTCACGATACGGAATAAGTATCCGTTGCCTCGAATCGATGACTTATTCGACCAGTTGAGAGGAGCTTCTTTCTTCTCGAAGATTGACTTGAGGTCAGGATACCATCAGTTGCGTATCAGGGAGGAGGATGTCTCGAAGACTGCGTTCTTGTCGAGATATGGTTCTTACGAGTTTCGGGTTATGCCTTTCGGTTTGACCAACGCTCCAGCAGTGTTTATGGACTTAATGAACAGAGTGTTCAGGGATTTCTTAGACCAGTTTGTCATTGTCTTCATTGATGATATCCTGGTTTACTCTCAGACAGAGGAGGAGCACGCCGAGCATTTGAGGCAGGTTTTGCAGACACTTCGTCAGAACGAGCTGTATGCAAAATATGAGAAGTGCGGGTTTTGGCTGAAGGAAGTCCAGTTCTTGGGTCACATTATTTTCGACCAGGGAATATCTGTCGATTCGGGGAAGGTGTCAGCGGTGAGGGAGTGGGGACAGCCCACGACACCAACGGAGATTCGTAGTTTCTTGGGTCTAGCAGGATACTACAGGAGGTTTATTCGGGGTTTCTCGGAGATAGCAGGTCCTTTAACACATCTTACTCGTAAGGGTGTGCCATATATCTGGAGTGATGCCTGTCAGTTGGCATTCGATGAGTTGAAGGACAAATTGACCTCAGCACCTATGTTAGCATTGTCGAGACCGGGAGTTGAGTATTTGGTTTACACCGATGCGTCTTTGCAAGGACTGGGAGGTGTATTGCAGCAGGAGAGACAGGCCATAGCTTATGCTTCCCGTAAGCTTAAGCCTCATGAGAAGAATTACCCCACACATGATTTGGAGTTGGCGGCAGTGGTATTCGCCTTACGGATTTGGAGGCACTATCTTTTGGGGGAGAAGTTTCAGCTGTTCACGGACCACAAGTCACTACAGTATCTGTTCACGCAGAAGGAATTGAATATGCGGCAGCATAGGTGGCTTGAATTTGTGAAAGACTACCAGTTCGACATCCAGTACCACCCGGGTAAGGCTAACGTGGTAGCAGACGCGTTGAGCCGCAGGCCAGCAGATGAGGTGGCAGAGGTGTGGAAAGCTAAGTGGAAGGAATTGGGACACCGGGATGCAGTGGCCCGATCTTTCATGTCTGTGATGACCGTTACCCCGCAGATTGTCACAAAGGTAGTACGGGCACAGGCTAATGACACGTTCTGTCAGGAGCAGATAGTTCGATTGCTAGCAGAGGGAGCCGAGTCCTATACCGTTAGCTCAGACGGGGGATTGCGCTTCAATGGGAGATTGGTGGTTCCGGAAGGGGAAGAATTGCGGCACGATGTGATGGCAGAGTCGCACGGCTCACGGTTCGCGGTACATCCCGGAGGGGACAAAATGTACCAAGACATGAGACGGCAATATTGGTGGAGCGGTATGAAGAGAGATATCGCTGTGTTTGTCTCGAAATGCGCCACTTGTCAGCTTGTAAAAGTGGATCATCAGAGACCAGCAGGATTGCTACAGCCGTTGGAGGTTCCGGTGTGGATATGGGAGAGCATATCCATGGATTTTGTCACGGGGTTGCCTAGGTCGCAGAGGGGTCACGACTCCGTTTGGGAAATTGTGGACAGGTTGTCCAAGGTCGCTCACTTCTTACCCGTAAGGACTGACTACACTTCGGGACAGTATGCCCAGCTCTTCATTTCAGAGATTGTGAGACTCCACGGTGTGCCCCTAAATATCGTGTCTGACAGAGACAAGATATTTGTTTCGAGGTTTTGGGAGAGTTTCCAGGAGGCCATGGGCACGGAATTGCGGTTGAGTACGGCTTATCATCCGCAGACTGATGGGCAGACAGAGCGCATCAATCAGATGTTGGAAGACATGCTACGCATGTGCATTATTGACTTCGGTGGTGGATGGGAGCAGTACCTTCCACTGGTGGAGTTTGCTTACAACAACTCCTATCAGTTCACGATTGGCATGGCTCCGTTTGAGGCATTGTACGGTAGGCCTTGTCGTTCCCCAGCATGTTGGCTAGAAGTGGGGGACAACAAACTACTTGGGCCGGAAGTGATTCAGGATACTTCGGCAAGGATTGAATTGATTCGGAGTCGCATTCGGGTTGCTCAAGACAGGCAGAAGAGTTATGCTGATGCGAAGAGGTTTTTCAGGGAGTTCCAAGTGGGGGACCAGGTTTTGCTCAGGGTTTCTCCGATGAAGGGGATTATGCGATTCGGGAAGAAGGGGAAGTTGGCACCGAGGTATGTGGGGCCGTTTCCTATTATTGAGCGGATCGGACCCGTTGCGTATAGACTGGGACTACCGGAGCACTTGCATCAGATTCACGACGTGTTCCATATTTTCTCACTGAGGAAATACCTTAGAGATAATTTGGCTCATTCTCACATTGCTGTGGAGGACATCGATCTCCAGCCGGATAGCTCCTACGAGGAGGGGCCAATTGCTATTTTGGACCGAAGCGAGAGGAAACTGCGGTCAAAGATAGTCCCGTTAGTGCGTGTTCAGTGGCGACATCACAATGTTGAGGAGTCCACATGGGAGCGCGAGGATGAGATGCGCGAACGTTATCCATAGCTATTTTTAGCAGGTACTTTCTAGTTTCGAATTTCGGGACGAAATTCAGTTATTAGGGGGGAAGTATGTAATACCCCGTACTTTTGGCTATATTTATTTTTGGGATTAATTAATTAAATGCGTATTAATTGGAAATTAATCCGGGTTATAAATACTAATGAGATGCGAATTGGTATTTGATTAGGTGCATATATGATTATATATGTATTTGGTATTATAAAATTTGTCGTGAGATTTATATACGGCATTTTAGAAATTTTGTTGAGATGCGTGGGACCACCGCGTCACGGTATAATATTTTGTTAATAAAAGTGAATTTAACATCTATAATCCGTATGGTCGTTTTGAGTGCGCCAACGCGTCCGGAAGGGTCGAGATAGTCAGAAAACACTAGCCGGGGGTATAGTTTGGGTCCCGGGGTATTTTTAGGCCATACCGGTAACTTAAAGGGTATTTTGGTAATTTTACATTTTTAGGAATTAAAAGTGACGAAAATTAGAGATGTAAATCTGATGTGGATTAAACCCATTGAGCCCATTAACCAACCCATATTAACCTAGAAGGCTACGTAGGTTGTCATTTAGGTTTTCTAAGTTTTCCCAAATCAAAACCCTAGCCACCTTAAGCCACCATTGGAGAAGAGCTTGGAGAGAGAAGAATTTCTGCAGAAACTTAATCTAATCTACACCAAACTCAGAGACAACCAAGGCAAGTGACTTTATTCCATTTAATTTCTGAGAATGTCTTTTCCATTTTAGAAAATTTGGATTTATGGTTTGTTCTTGATATAATATGAAAACCCATGTAGTCTAGATCATAAAACTTGAGGAATTTGAGAAGGATTGCATGTAGAATAGTTTGGAGACAATTAATCTGATGTTAATACATGATTGGGTGAAAGAAAAACGAATTAAATTCTGGAATTTGATGTTGATATATATCTAGGGTTCATGTTCTTGAAGATATTGGGGAAAAGTATAAAATCTTAGGATTTAATGATGTTTAGGATGCCTTATTGCCTTAAAAGACGTTAGTTTATAACCTAAGCATGTTTTAGTATGATTAGAGGACTTAAATCATTGTTAGAACGAACTTTGGAGAAGGATTGAAGTGATAAAATGGTTGAAAAACGAATTGGGGAAATTCTGGGCCGAAACTGGTAGCTCGTTAGAAGCAGCCCCCAGGTCATTCGAACGAACTCGTTCGAACGAGCTTCTAACGAGTTGACCAGTCGTTACTAATGAGTAGTGATTCCGTTCGATATCTCGTTCGAACGAGATATCGTTAGAAGGGACAGTTCGTTCGAACGAACTGGATCTCGTTCGAACAGCCTCGTTCGAACGAGACTTCTAACGACCTGACAGTCCAAACTCGTTCGAAGTCTCGCTCGAACGAGACTTCTAACGAGTTGACAGTTTGGCCCTTTTTGGACTGTTTTGATTTTTGGAGTCCCGTAAACTTGTTCGAGGATATAGATGACCTTCCTTTATTGATGTGAGGTTATATTTGGGACTTTTGGATTATTGAGAGGAGTAAACTATATACGAGAGTTATATTCAATGAACCATTTGGGTTGAGACGGGAGTGTCTACTACGATGTGAGGATGAATTATAGCGCGTATAATTACAAACCGGAATAGTACGAATTGTGATAATTATAGTTAGTACGAGAATGCGATATGTACTACGATTAAAATACGGTATTACTAAGACGTGTATTTACTTAGTATTGGTATATGGATTGTTTGTATGACATACCTACCATACTTGCTATCACGAGAGGTTGCGTTCGCTTAGGACCCTCTAATCCTTGTGTGTCTACGGGAGGGATATAGACTGGTTCCTCGATTAACATAGGTCATAGAAAGACTTATTGTGATATTAATAAGTCCGCTGATCATGGGAGCGTAGGTATGTGCGTGACCCATGTGATGGTGACTGTGTTCGCCTCCATTATTTGTGATGTTGTTATCGGTAAACTATTCCTAAGAGATTCGGAATATGTAATCCTTATGTACGTGATGTACCGGGATGGATAGCAGAGTATGTGTGCACTACAGCTTAGATTGCGGGGTGCTTGTATTGTATATTTATGATATGAATAATATACATTATATTAATGGGAATCCTCATGTTAATGTTGTAAAAATATTATGGTATTGTTTCGAGATATATAACGAGTTAACTGATAGTTATATCAATGGCATATTTAGTAACTGAGTTTACGTTAAACCTCTATTTAATTACGAGCGTTGTTATGTTAAAGGGAACGAGTTATATGGGTAGAACCTTTGGCAGTCTAGCTAGTTATGTTGTCAGTCAGCTAGGAGTATGGGTCGATATAGATGGGTACTTAGGTTAGGAGTGCACAGTTAGACGAGAGGTGAGAATATCATGCGAGTGTACGTCCTAACATGTACTTTGCATTTAATTTTTTAAATGTTTTTAAAGCACTTGCAGGTTTTTAAAATATAACTCCACATTCGGGCTCTGACCCGTTTGCTTTTCAAATCTCTTTTTCTTTGTAAAACCATTTTAGGTGCCCAGCCACAAGGACACCAAGCATAGGATACTCATTCAGGTGACGAGCTGTAGCTGCTTGTGGAAGCTACAGGGATTTGCATGTATACGCTTCTATCTTTTGGATTCCAGAGTCACCATCTATCAGTTGTAGGGCATGTTGCCCATTTCTTTAGAGACATCTTTTATATTTCAGTTTTCAGACTTTAGCATGTTTTATTTCAGTTTCGGTTATTCATTTCAGTTATGGGATTGTAGTGAGGAGTTTTCCTCCAGACTTTATTTACTCTATTGTGATGGTTATTCGTTTTACTTCAGTATGGTGAATGGTGTTATTTACTTCTTCATTTCATTTGTTGCATGTTAATCAGACTTAAATTAAAATTTGGCAACTTGCTTTTTTAAATACTAGGTGGTTAGAAATAATAAAATGTTTTCGACAGTGATGCTATTAACTGAGCCAACTTGGCATTTTGAATTAATTTTATAAAGGAGTAGCTACCCGGTATTTAATTAGTCGGGGTGTCACAGGTGGTATCAGAGCATCAGGTTCTAGTGTCCTTTAGGATCTGTACGGCTATTATGTTTCCGCTATGTTTTCTTTGATATAGAGCCCTATATTTTAGGACTGTTGTACTCTTTTTGTGTATGCTTCGTTCTTCAGCTATATTAAGTTTATAACCGTGGACTTATAAACTTTATTCTTATTTCAGATGCCTCCACGATGTGCACGACGAGTTCCCAGGAATGCAATGCCCGAACCCCAGCCCGCTCCAGTCCAGGGTATGTTGAACGCCGCTGAGGTTGCTGCTATAGTAGCCCAAGGGGTAAATGCCGCGATTGCCGTGATTCAGCAGGCACCGCCTCAGGCGCCGGTTGCCGCGCCAGCACAGGTTAATGCATTCCCGTCTGCTTGGGAGCGTGTACGAGACGCTTTTCAGAAAGCGCATCCGCCAGAGTTTGCAGGTAGCTCAGACGTGGTAGTCTCGAGCCAATGGAGGAAGGACATACAGAGGCATTTGAGGATGCATGAGTGCACTGACGTTCAGAAACAGGTGCTAGCTACTTTCAAGCTAGTGGGATCTGCACTACAGTGGTGGGAGTCTATCACCACCGCGGAGGAGAGGGATACCCTCACGATTCAGGAGTTCTGGGTGCGGTTCGACCGCAAGTACTTTCCGTCCGCAGTTCATACAGAGATGAGGAGGAAACTGATGAGTTTGAAGCAGGAGGGCAAGACAGTGGCCGAGTATGAGGCCGAGTACACTAACCTGTTGAATATCGTTCCAGACGAGATTCCAACAGAGAAGAAGAAGATAGATAAGTTCACTGATGGGTTGAATTGGAGGATCCGTCAGCATCTTCTAGGGAACCTATCGTTGGCCACGTATTCTGATGTGGTTAACGCTGCATTATTGCACTGCCAGGACCACCGTTTTCATATGGCCGAGGGCAAGCGGTCGGGGGAGTCTAGCCATCAGGGCAGGAGTGGAGGACATGGTGCCAGCGGGGCACAAACCGGTCAGGGGCAGAGACAGAATGAGCAGGGTATCCAGCAGGGAGATAATAAGAGGTTCCGGTCAGGGAACTACAGGCAGGGACAGGGAGGTTTCCGCCAGGGCCATCAGGGTCCAAACGGCCATCAGGGCCAACAGGGACAGAATGGGAAGCAGTTTCATCAGGGCCAGCAGGGCCAAGGGAGGAATGGTAACGGCCACCAGGGCCGGGGACAGCAGGGGCAGAGGGGAGGGAACTTCCCAGGGAAGTGCTTTACTTGTGGCAAGACTGGCCATAAGAAGCAGGATTGTCCTGATAAGGGCAGGGCCCCACAGCAGTAGCAGCAGGGTGCTCGCCAGGAGCCACAGAGACCTATGTTTCCCGCCGCTCTTCCTGCACCGCCACAGATGGAAGCTTTGCCACCCATTCCAGCAGTGCAGCTCAGCAGGGGCAGCTACAGTATGGACGTGTCTACAACGTTCACCAGGATGCAGTTCCACAGGCACCGCCCGCGATTGAGGGTACGTTTCCTATCCATAGCACTATGGGTCGGGTGTTATTTGATACGAGTGCTACACACTGTTTTATTGCTACACACTTCGCGAAAGCTTTAGGATTGTTAGCTACGGCAGAGAGCACAGTGACGTGTGTCGACTCACCATTAGGGAGTGGGTCACTTATTTTCTTTATATGCTGGGAAGTGGGGGTAGAGGTTGGTGGTTTGGTATTACCTGCGGATATGCTAGTGTTAGACATGCATGTTCACGATGTGATCATCGGTATGGATTGGCTCGTAGCATATAGGGCCATGATTGATTGCTTCAGCGGGAGCATTATTTTTGCCATTCCTGGGCAAGAGATGTTTGTAGTGGCGATGCCTCGCCCAGAGGGAGGATCGACCGCTCATCTGTATTACATAGAGGAGGATACCTCTAAGGAGGTTGTTATTCCTTTAGATTCGATCCCGGTTGTCAGGGAGTATTCGGATGTGTTTCAGGAGATACCAGGCTTACCACCCAGTCGAGAGATAGATTTCGTTATTGATTTGCTACCGGGTACGAGACCTATAGCACGTGCACCGTACCGTATGGCTCCAGCTGAGATGCAAGAGTTACGGGATCAGATAGAGCAGCTGTTAGGGCAGGGCTTTATTCGCAGGAGTACCTCACCTTGGGGCGCTCCAGTTTTGTTTGTGAAAAAGAGGGATGGTTCACTGAGATTATGCGTGGACTACCGAGAGTTGAATAAGGTCACGATACGGAATAAGTATCCATTGCCTCGAATCGATGACTTATTCGACCAGTTGAGAGGAGCTTCTTTCTTCTCGAAGATTGACTTGAGGTCAGGATACCATCAGTTGCGTATCAGGGAGGAGGATGTCTCGAAGACTGCGTTCTTGTCGAGATATGGTTCTTACGAGTTTCGGGTTATGCCTTTCGGTTTGACTAACGCTCCAGCAGTGTTTATGGACTTAATGAACAGAGTGTTCAGGGATTTCTTAGACCAGTTTGTCATTGTCTTCATTGATGATATCCTGGTTTACTCTCAGACAGAGGAGGAGCACGCCGAGCATTTGAGGCAGGTTTTGCAGACACTTCGTCAGAACGAGCTGTATGCAAAATATGAGAAGTGCGGGTTTTGGCTGAAGGAAGTCCAGTTCTTGGGTCACATTATTTCCGACCAGGGAATATCTGTCGATTCGGGGAAGGTGTCAGCGGTGAGGGAGTGGGGACAGCCCACGACACCAACGGAGATTCGTAGTTTCTTGGGTCTAGCAGGATACTACAGGAGGTTTATTCGGGGTTTCTCGGAGATAGCAGGTCCTTTGACACATCTTACTCGTAAGGGTGTGCCATATATCTGGAGTGATGCCTGTCAGTTGGCATTCGATGAGTTGAAGGACAAATTGACCTCAGCACCTATGTTAGCATTGTCGAGACCGGGAGTTGAGTATTTGGTTTACACCGATGCGTCTTTGCAAGGACTAGGAGGTGTATTGCAGCAGGAGAGACAGGCCATAGCTTATGCTTCCCGTAAGCTTAAGCCTCATGAGAAGAATTACCCCACACATGATTTGGAGTTGGCGGCAGTGGTATTCGCCTTACGGATTTGGAGGCACTATCTTTTGGGGGAGAAGTTTCAGCTGTTCACGGACCACAAGTCACTACAGTATCTGTTCACGCAAAAGGAATTGAATATGCGGCAGCGTAGGTGGCTTGAATTTGTGAAAGACTACCAGTTCGACATCCAGTACCACCCGGGTAAGGCTAACGTGGTAGCAGACGCGTTGAGCCGCAGCCAGCAGATGAGGTGGCAGAGGTGTGGAAAGCTAAGTGGAAGGAATTGGGACACTAGGATGCAGTGGCCCGATCTTTCATGTCTGTGATGACCATTACCCCGCAGATTGTCACAAAGGTAGTACGGGCACAGGCTAATGACACGTTCTGTCAGGAGCAGATAGTTCGATTGCTAGCAGAGGGAGCCGAGTCCTATACCGTTAGCTCAGACGGGGGATTGCACTTCAATGGGAGATTGGTGGTTCCGGAAGGGGAAGAATTGCGGCACGATGTGATGGCAGAGTCGCACGGCTCACGGTTCGCGGTACATCCCAGAGGGGACAAAATGTACCAAGACATGAGACGGCAATATTGGTGGAGAGGTATGAAGAGAGATATCGCTGAGTTTGTCTCGAAATGCGCCACTTGTCAGCTTGTAAAAGTGGATCATCAGAGACCAGCAGGATTGCTACAGCCGTTGGAGGTTCCGGTGTGAATGTGGGAGAGCATATCCATGGATTTTGTCACGGGGTTGCCTACGTCGCAGAGGGGTCACGACTCCGTTTGGGAAATTGTGGACAGGTTGTCCAAGGTCGCTCACTTCTTACCCGTAAGGACTGACTACACTTCGGGACAGTATGCCCAGCTCTTCATTTCAGAGATTGTGAGACTCCACGGTGTGCCCCTAAATATCGTGTCTGACAGAGACAAGATATTTGTTTCGAGGTTTTGGGAGAGTTTCCAGGAGGCCATGGGCACGGAATTGCGGTTGAGTACGGCTTATCATCCGCAGACTGATGGGCAGACAGAGCGCATCAATCAGATGTTGGAAGACATGCTACGCATGTGCATTATTGACTTCGGGGGTGGATGGGAGCAGTACCTTCCACTGGTGGAGTTTGCTTACAACAACTCCTATCAGTTCACGATTGGCATGGCTCCGTTTGAGGCATTGTACGGTAGGCCTTGTCGTTCCCCAGCATGTTGGCTAAAAGTGGGGGACAACAAACTACATGGGCCGGAAGTGATTCAAGATACTTCGGCAAGGATTGAATTGATTCGGAGTCGCATTCGGGTAGCTCAAGACATGCAGAAGAGTTATGCTGATGCGAAGAGGTTTTTCAGGGAGTTCCAAGTGGGGGACCAGGTTTTGCTCAGGGTTTCTCCGATGAAGGGGATTATGCGATTCGGGAAGAAGGGGAAGTTGGCACCGAGGTATGTGGGGCCGTTTCCAATTATTGAGCGGATCGGACCCGTTGCGTATAGACTGGGACTACCGGAGCACTTGCATCAGATTCACGACGTGTTCCATATTTTCTCACTGAGGAAATACCTTAGAGATAATTTGGCTCATTCTCACATTACTGTGGAGGACATCGATCTCCAGCCGGATAGCTCCTACGAGGAGGGGCCAATTGCTATTTTGGACCGAAGCGAGAGGAAACTGCGGTCAAAGATAGTCCCGTTAGTGCGTGTTCAGTGGCGACATCACAATGTTGAGGAGTCCACATGGGAGCGCGAGGATGAGATGCGCGAACGTTATCCAGAGCTATTTTTAGCAGGTACTTTCTAGTTTCGAATTTCGGGACGAAATTCAGTTATTAGGGGGGAAGTATGTAATACCCCGTACTTTTGGCTATATTTATTTTTGGGATTAATTAATTAAATGCGTATTAATTGGAAATTAATCCGGGTTATAAATACTAACGAGATGCGAATTGGTATTTGATTAGGTGCATATATGATTATATATGAACTTGGTATTATAAAATTTGTCGTGAGATTTATATACGGCAATTTGGAAATTTTGTTGAGACGCGTGGGACCGCCGCGTCACGGTATAATATTTTGATATTAAAAGTGAATTTAAAATATTTAATCCGTATGGTCGTTTTGAGTGCGCCAACGCGTCCGGAAGGGTCGAGATAGTCAGAAAACACTAGCCGGGGGTATAGTTTGGGTCCCGGGGTATTTTTAGGCCATACCGGTAACTTAAAGGGTATTTTGGTAATTTTACATTTTTAGGAATTAAAAGTGACGAAAATTAGAGATGTAAATCTGATGTGAATTAAACCCATTGAGCCCATTAACCAACCCATATTAACCTAGAAGGCTACGTAGGTTGTCATTTAGGTTTTCTAAGTTTCCCCAAATCAAAACCCTAGCCACCTTAAGCCACCATTGGAGAAGAGCTTGGAGAGAGAAGAATTTCTGCAGAAACTTAATCTAATCTACACCAAACTCAGAGACAACCAAGGCAAGTGACTTTATTCCATTTAATTTCTGAGAATGTCTTTTCCATGTTAGAAAAATTGGATTTATGGTTTGTTCTTGATAAAATATGAAAACCCATGTAGTCTAGATCATAAAACTTGAGGAATTTGAGAAGGATTGCATGTAGAATAGTTTGGAGACAATTAATATGATGTTAATACATGATTGGGTGAAAGAAAAACGAATTAAATTCTGGAATTTGATGTTGATATATATCTAGGGTTCATGTTCTTGAAGATATTGGGGAAAAGTATAAAATCTTGGGATTTAATGATGTTTAGGATGCCTTATTGCCTTAAAAGACGTTAGTTTATAACCTAAGCATGTTTTAGTATGATTAGAGGACTTAAATCATTGTTAGAACGAACTTTGGAGAAGGATTGAAGTGATAAAATGGATGAAAAACGAATTGGGGAAATTCTGGGCCGAAACTGGTAGCTCGTTAGAAGCAGCCCCCAGGTCGTTCGAACGAACTCGTTCGAACGAACTTCTAACGAGTTGACCAGTCGTTACTAACGAGTAGTGATTCGGTTCGATATCTCGTTCGAACGAGATATCGTTAGAAGGGACAGTTCGTTCGAACGAACTGGATCTCGTTCGAACAGCCTCGTTCGAACGAGACTTCTAACGACCTGACAGTCCAAACTCGTTCGAAGTCTCGCTCGAACGAGACTTCTAACGAGTTGACAGTTTGGCCCTTTTTGGACTGTTTTGATTTTTGGAGTCCCGTAAACTTGTTCGAGGATATAGATGACCTTCCTTTATTGATGTGAGGTTATATTTGGGACTTTTGGATTATTGAGAGGAGTAAACTATATACGAGAGTTATATTCAATGAACCATTTGGGTTGAGACGGGAGTGTCTACTACGATGTGAGGATGAATTATAGCGCGTATAATTACAAACCGGAATAGTACGAATTGTGATAATTATAGTTAGTACGAGAATGCGATATGTACTACGATTAAAATACGGTATTACTAAGACGTGTATTTACTTAGTATTGGTATATGGATTGTTTGTATGACATACCTACCATACTTGCTATCACGGGAGGTTGCGTTCGCTTAGGACCCTCTAATCCTTGTGTGCCTACGGGAGGGATATAGACCGGTACCTCGATGAACATAGGTCATAGAAAGACTTATTGTGATATTAATAAGTCCGCTGATCATGGGAGCGTAGGTATGTGCGTGACCCATGTGATGGTGACTGTGTTCGCCTCCATTAATTGTGATGTTGTTATCGGTAAACTATTCCTGAGAGATTCGGAATATGTAATCCTTATGTACGTGATGTACCGGGATGGATAGCAGAGTATGTGTGCACTACAGCTTAGATTGCGGGGTGCTTGTATTGTATATTTATGATATGAATAATATACATTATATTAATGGGAATCCTCATGTTAATGTTGTAAAAATATTACGGTATTGTTTCGAGATATATAACGAGTTAACTGATAGTTATATCAATGGCATATTTAGTAACTGAGTTTACGTTAAACCTCTATTTAATTACGAGCGTTTTTATGTTAAAGGGAACCGAGTTATATGGGTAGAACCTTTGGCAGTCTAGCTAGTTATGTTTTCAGTTAGCTAGGAGTATGGGTCGATATAGATGGGTACTTACGTTAGGAGTGCACAGTTAGACGAGAGGTGAGAATATCATGCGAGTGTACGTCCTAACATGTACTTTGCATTTAATGTTTTAAATGTTTTTAAAGCACTTGCAGGTTTTTAAAATATAACTCCACATTCGGGCTCTGACCCGTTTGCTTTTCAAATCTCTTTTTCTTTGTAAAACCATTTTAGGTGCCCAGCCACAAGGACACCAAGCATAGGATACTCATTCAGGTGACGAGCTGTAGCTGCTTGTGGAAGCTACAGGGATTTGCATGTAGACGCTTCTATCTTTTGGATTCCAGAGTCACCATCTATCAGTTGTAGGGCATGTTGCCCATTTCTTTAGAGACATCTTTTATATTTCAGTTTTCAGACTTTAGCATGTTTTATTTCAGTTTCGGTTATTCATTTCAGTTATGGGATTGTAGTGAGGAGTTTTCCTCCAGACTTTATTTACTCTATTGTGATGGTTATTCGTTTTACTTCAGTATGGTGAATGGTGTTATTTACTTCTTCATTTCATTTGTTGCATGTTAATCAGACTTAAATTAAAATTTGGCAACTTGCTTTTTTAAATACTAGGTGGTTAGAAATAATAAAATGTTTTCGACAGTGATGCTATTAACTGAGCCAACTTGGCATTTTGAATTAATTTTATAAAGGAGTAGCTACCCGGTATTTAATTAGTCGGGGTGTCACAAAGTGCAAGAGAGTTTGTGAGACCATGTTTGGGACAGTAAAACAATTATTAAAAATACAAATGTACCCAAATTAATTTGAGAAAATTACAATTAACTAGTTGGTTAAGTAATTATTCAATGGAGTGGAATTAATAATTCACTAGCTCGTAAATTATTAACAAATGGAAATTGTGAATCTTATGTGGAACTTCCCTATGGTAGTTATGGAGTAGTTACCTATACATATTAAATGAGATAATAATATGTAGTTATATTTATTTGTGTGGACATACCAATGTTCGTGCTTGTCCTATCGGCTTGGGGGTTCGTGCGTTTGGACTGGGTACCACACGCCGGCACAGGTGGGCTTGGCGATTGTGTAGGTAATTTAGATACTACATGGAGACACCATCTGCGAGAGGTTGTTATTGATGCTTACCTGCCTGTGTCACCGCTGGGTATGGGTTGTGAACATGTATCCTACGTAGGGACCATCTCCAACTTATGTATATTTTGTGATGTCCCCTTAGGATAAGGAATTTCTTCGGACTTGCCGATAGAGTACGAACTAGACACCAATGGTTGATGCCTTTGTGTGTCGAATATATGACAGGACATATATATGTAATTACCCAGACTTTAATGAAATAAATTAAATTATCTAAGAATATGAACATAACATACATAATCTTACTCTATAATTGAATAATAGATGTTTATGGTGATATGTGAGGCTTATAGAACTGGGACATTATGGGTATTGGTAATTAAAAATAGTCAGTATACTTAAACGTTTAATTATAGACATATCCATTATTATTTAGTAATCTTGGCATGTTGTCATAGTCATTATTTGGGACTTCTTGGGATGCAAATAATATCACACTTAGATGAGGTGTGAGGTGTTAAACGCATGTGAGTGACTAAGGGGGAATATTTATGTTGCATCAACTGTATAATTGCATCTTAAATTGATTAAGTTAATTCTTACACAACTCGAGATCTGATCCAAATTTAAATATTTTCTCCCTAAGGTTCTCCTAGACATGGATAGCTGGATTGTGTTATAACAATCTTGTAGTCTCTCTTGTTCATCACTTTTCAGATTTATCGACTCTCGCATAGGTACTTATTCTACCAGAGTTAGTTATTTTATTTTGGAACAATTGTAAGGGCATAAGCCCAAGATTTCATTACATTATGTTTGGTTGAGATTGTTGATACATTAGTTGGATTTATTATTTAGTTGGTGATGGTTTGGATTCATTTAATATTATGGATATATTCATGGTATTTCAAATATGGGCCTTTAAATATAATTATTTATATTTTACATTTGTACTAAGAATGCACTACACCAAAAATAGGAATCTGGCACGGTTTAAAACCGTGCCAGAACCAGGGGTGTCAGATTTTCTGGAATGGTTTAAAACCGTGCCAGATTGCCTAATCTGTCACGCTTTTGGCACGCTTTTACACGTGTTAGATTTTAATCTAGCACACTTTTAAACCGTGCTAGATATTGAATCTGACACGCTTTTGGTACAATTTAAAACCGTGCCAGATTTTTTATTTTCTGGCACGCTTTTGGTACAGTTACAAAGCATGCCAGATTATTTTTTAAGCCTCCTCAAATTTTACAATTTGGCACGATTTTGGCACAGTTACATGGCGTGCTAGATTTTTCTAACAGTAAAAAAATTTTATTTAAAAACAAATCTAGAAAATCAACAAATTTCAAATCTGGTAGGAATAATATTTATTATTTGCAAAAAGAATCAAGATAATTCACAGTTTGTGAATCTCACAGGTTATTGATAAACTAATGTACATACAAACTTCAAAATATTACAAGTGTTAATAGTTCCCAGATGAAAAAAAATGGGGAGTATTTCCTCTACTTTCTGGACATTCCAAAATCTGATAATATAAAATATGCCAATATAAATCCCGCACGGCCATACAATATAACATTAAAATTACAAAAGCCCGCGTGTCCATAAAAGTTGACAATAAAACTACTAAAGCCTGAATGACCATAACAAAAAAAATAGAATCCTGAATATTAACGACATTAAATAAATAATCACGTTGTTGTAAACCATTGACTTCTTCGTGTGTTCCACGTGGATAAAACCTAGCAATTGAATGTTATCCTGCAAAAAAAATTGGACACAAAAAGATATGATATTAGTAACTAAGTAATTTAAAAAAAATCGTATTCAAGTTGAAAAACTGCATATACGAGATACAAGTACTATTATATTCTCAAACTGAAAGTCTCGTGACTACGAGGTCAGTTCATATGAGTTACATTAGTCTCATGCGAGGTGTTAGTGCCTCTTATGGGGCCGTTTGAGGGCTAGTTTGGGTTTTCACTCGTTCACGACTTATTTTTTAGTTTAATCTTATATATTTTGAAATTATCGTCATATTCTCAAACCGGGAGACCCATGACTACATGGTTAGTTGCGTAAGAGTGACATTGGTCCTGTGCGAGGTGTTCATACCTCTTTTGGGGCCGTTTGGACGTTGGTTTGGGTTTTCACCCTTTAACGGATTATTTTTAAGCCTAATCTAGATATTTTTAAATTATCATCATAATCTCAAACTGAGAGACCTGTGACTACGTGGTCAGTTCCTACGAGTTACATTGGTCCCGTGCGACGTGTTAGTTCATCTTACGAGGCCGTTTGGGGATTGATTTGGGTCACCCTTTAACTGCTTTTTTTTAAGCCTAATCAAGATTTTTTTTTAAATTATCGTCATATTCTCAAACCTGAAGACTTGTGACTACGCGATTAGTTCCTACGAGTTACATTGGTCTCATGCGATGTGTTAGTGCCTCTTACGGGACCGTTTGAGGGTTGATTTGGGTTTTCACCCTTTAACGACTTGTTTTTAAGCTTAATCTAGATATTGTCAAATTATCATTTTATTTTCAAACCGTAAGACTCGTGACTATGCATTCAGTTCCTATGAATTATATTAGTCCCGTGTGAGGTGTCCATGCCTCTTACGGGGCCGTTTGGGGGCTGGTTTGGGTTTCACCCTTTAACGACTTATTTTTATGTCTAATCTAAATATTTTCAAATTATCGTTATATTATCAACCAGAAGTCCCGTGACTATGCGATCAGTTCCTATGAGTTACATTGGTCCCGTACGAGGTATTCATACCTCTTACGGGGCCGTTTGGGAGCTGGTTTGAGTTTTCACCCTTTTAGGGCTTGTTTTTAATCATAGTCTTAATATTTTCAAATTTTCATCATATTCTTAAATCGGGAGTCCCGTGACTATGCGATCAGTTCCTACGAGTTACATTGGTCCCGTACGAGGTGTTCATGCCTCTTACGGGGCCATTTGGGGGCTGGTTTGGGTTTTTACCCTTTAACGACTTCTTTTTAAGACCAATCTAGATATTTTCAAATTTTTATCATATTTTCAAACTGAGAGTGCTGTGACTACTCGATAAGTTTCTACGAGTTACATTAGTCCCGTACAAGGTGTTCATGCATCTTACGTGGTCGTTTGGAGACTGGTTTGGGTTTTCACCCTTTAACGGCTTATTTTTAAGCCTAATCTTGATATTTTCAAATTGTTGTCTTATTCTCAAACCGAGAGACCCGTGACTATGCAGTCAATTCCTACAAGTTACAATGGTCCCGTGCGAGGTGTTCATGCCTCTTATGAGGCCGTTTGGGGGTTGATTTGGGTTTTCACTAATCTAGATATTTTCAATTTTTCATCATATTCTCAAATCGGGAGTCCCATGACTATGCGATTAGTTCCTACGAGATGCATTGATCCCGTGCGAGGTGTTCATGCCTCTTACGGGGTCGTTTGGGGGTTAGTTTGGGTTTTCACCATTTAACGACTTATTTTTAAGCCTAATCTAGATATTTTCAAATTTTCATCATATTCTCAAATCGGGAGTCCCGTGACTATGCAATTAGTTCCTACGAGTTGCATTAGTCCCGTACGAGGTGTTCATGCTTTTTACGAGGCCATTTAGGAGCTTGTTTGGGTTTTCACCCTTTAACGACTTTTTTAAGCTTAATCTATATATTTTCAAATTTTTGTCATATTCGCAAACTGAGAGTCTTATAACTACGCTATCAGTTTCTACGAGTTGCATTAGTCCCGTACGAGGTGTTCATGTCTCTTACGGGACCGTTTGGTGGCTGGTTTGGGTTTTCACCCTTAAACGGTTTATTTTTAAGCCTAATTTCGATATTTTCAAATTGTCCTCATATTCTCAAACCGGGAGACCTATGACTATGCAGTAAGTTCTTACGAGTTACATTGATCTCGTGGGAGGTGTTCATGCCTTTTACGGGATCGTTTGGGGAGTGGTTTGGGTTTTCACTCTTTGACGACTTGTTTTTAAGCCTAATTTAAATATTATCAAATTTTTATTATATTATCAAATCAGGAGTCTCGTGACTACGCAGTCAGTTCCTACGAGTTACATTGGTCCCGTACGAGGTGTTCATGTCTCTTACGGGACTGTTTAGGAGCTAGTTTGGGTTTTCACCATTTAACAGTTTATTTTTAAGCCTAATATAGATATTTTCAAATTGTCGTCATATTCTCAAACCGGGAGATCCGTGACTATCCGATCAGTTTCTATGTATTACATTGATCCCATGCGAGGTGTTCTTGCCCCTTACGAGGCTGGTTTGAGTTTTCACTCTTTAACGATTTGTTTTTAAGCCTAATCTAGATATTTTTATATTTTTGTTATATTCTCGAATCGAGAGACGTGTGACTACGCAGTCAGTTCCTACAAGTTACATTGGCCCCGTATGAGGTGTTCATGCCTCTTACGGGGACGTTTGGGGGCTGGTTTGAGTTTTCATTCTTTAAAGGCTTATTTTTAAGCTTAATCTAGATATAAATTGATCACGTGTGAAGTGTTTGTGCCTTTTATGGGAAATTTTGGGTGTTGTTTTGAATTTCCACCCTTGAACGACATGTTTTTAAGTCTCAAATTCGGAATCTAGTAATTACGCGGTCAGTTCTTACGCATTACAATGGTAGTGTGTGAGGTGTTCGTGCCTCTTATGGGGCCGTTTGTGGGATGTTTTGGTTTTTCACCCTCTAACCTTACTTTTGACGTATTTTAGAACTAGAGAATTTGTTGAAAAAACACTAGCCCAATTGGGAACTAAAAATGAACCTGATGGGTTGATTTGAATAATTATGATGTCAATACCCTAAACTTAGATATCAATAAGACAATCAAATATATCTTGAACTAAAAACTCAAATGAAATATGACAGTCAAAATATTGGCGAACAAAAAAAGAAAAACTTGATTTGGAAACTGAAATAAAATGCGAGGAACATTGTTGACGAATTGACTTGGTTCAGTTTTCTGTTAGATTTCAGACTTATGTTGTTTTCAAAGTTGGGAGATTTCAAATTCTGAACTAAACATAAGATATAAAAACATATGGCATAAAATATTTATTAAAGGTTAGGGATACATAGACACAAAATATTTACTTTCTTCCTCAAGAGACTCTTCCGTGCAACTTTTTGATTTTGGGCCAACCTATGAAGGCTCTACAAGAAGATGACAGAAAATCACAATTTTGTTAATATCGGTTGAAGCATATTCAATAAACATATAAGTTAATGCCATCAAATTTAAATATAACTATATTATAATAACCAAACCACATTTAGCGGTGAAGAGTAGAGTTGTCGATCTTATACCCCCCCAACCCCCTAAAAAAGGATACAAATTGAGAGAATAAATGAATATTATAAAACCTTCACCAGAACTACCAACATCAATCAGCCTAATTAACTTTAAGAATTTTACGAAGCTAAAATGCCAACTGGAATTGAGAATTCATGTAATTGGCCAAACTCATTACCTTCATTAAAGGATAATGGTATACAACCAATAATATATTCTTTGATTTAAACACTCTTTTGACCTACTGCAGTTGCATGTCCTCTCTAGGGACTGTCCTCTTCACTTCCACCTGAAGTTAATAAACACAAAAAACATTACAGTAAACAATTTTGATCCCCATCAATAGAACATCCAAATGTTATGTAATAGTTCATCAAAATAAGGGCTCGTACCGCTCTGCCATCTATGACATGTTCTTCTTCCAGGACTTTATCAGCAACTGTTGGATCATCAAATGTGAAAAATCCAAATCTTTGTGGTCTTCCAGACATTTTATCCATCATTATTACAGAATCTGTGATTTATCCATAGTTTATAGAATCAAAGAATAAGAATACACAAAAAATAGACAATAAGGACAATAAAAAGGAAATTAACACTATCATGGCGACAAATAAAACATAATAATTTATAAAGAATGTAAAAATTACACTTCAGATATTTATATTTCAAATGACCTTGCAACCAACTAACAGTTAACACATACTGTCACTAGGTAAGACACATGCCAAAAGTGAATAAGATGACCTAAAGATGGATTGTCCACGTATTTGTACTAACATAAAAAGGCAATAGGCTTTCGATTTAAATATTATTGTTCATTAGCTAACCTAATCCAAATGAAAATTTTAATTTAAATATTGTTCTTTCAGACTACATAAAAAATATTTAATTTAAAACTATTACATTACATATAACACTCTCTCTCTAAGATAATTTATCAAATAGGCAACGAGCCTCATTGAGACAACCATTTTCAGCATATAATTTAATCAAAGAACTACCCATGAACACATCCATTTCAAAACCTATCAACTCAAACCTTTTATGAATCCACCTACCCAAACCCAAACTCACAATATGTAAACTATAACAAGACTTGAATACATAAGGAAAAATATACTTATGAGGAGAAGTTCCATAACCCAACATCTTAAAATAAAACAACAATGCAAATTTTAAACAACCCATTATAGTAAAACCTTTAAATTTTTCAATTCCAAACAATGGAATTGGTTCCCACACACACCCTTAACTTCATTATAAATCTACAGAATTGTAATATTAATTGATTCCAGATATATGTTAGCAAATGTTTTTTTAGCAACTAAACTTTAATTTTTTTATGAGTATATGTGTTATGCAATCTAGTTATGATATTATTACAACTATGTAATAATAGTTATTGATTTATCAGCTTGGATTGTGGACGATTAGTCTTTGTATAGTTATATTATTTTTTTCTGTATTCTCAAACATAGTGTAAAGTTTATAGACGGGAAAATTACAATTTAGTTTAATTCTTAAAAATATGTAGATACCAATCAACTACCAACGATCTCATGAGAGACCCAGTTGAGCGCAGATGGAGCAACATCAGGGAAAATCCAAAAGAAACGCTCCACTAGGGAGCTACCATCCCCGTTGAAACACGTCGAAACTCCGGATATAATACATCGGGCATAAGAAGCACACTGGAATCACAGAGCACCTGAAAATAGGATCGATGTGACCCCAACTGGCATGAGCCAACACACGGTAATAAGAAACCAGGTGAACCCAACACCCGTACAATCATCCCGAATACATCCGAAAATTAAAACTATTCAGCTACACACAAATCCCAAACCGATTGACTTACAACAACTAATTTGGAACCAAAAGAACCCGAATTCGCAACTGTTCAGGTACACTCAAAGATATATATGTATGTAGAGAAATAGGTAATACCTTACGATTTGGAGATAGCGATGATGAAGCTTCGAGAGCAGCAATAATGAGGAGCAGCAATGATGAAGATTCGATAGCAGCGATGATGAGACATGGTAGCAGCGATGATGATGAAGTCGGTATCGTGGAGAGGGGGAGAGAGAGAGAGAGAGAGGTTATAATGATTTGGTCTTGAAATTTAGGGGTGTTATTTTTTTAATGAAATGTACTCATATTTGGCATGGTTTAAAACCGTGCCAGATTTTGGCACTATTTTAAACCTTGCCAAATTATGATAAAATCGCGCCAGAATCTCCTCGTCTCAGCGTGCTAGATTAACATTTTGGTGTAATGATGGTATTAATTGACAAACAAGTCCTATCTTCGGCATATCGTGCCTGGCCAACCTTTACGTGAGAAAATAGGTGTTATTACAAAGACGAAGTCTTAAAACGCAATAATTCTGCAGAAAATGAAGTTGGAAAAGACTTTAAAAACCTGATTGCAGAAACAGTTATTTATAAAAAAAAATTAAGTCGGTGATGTCGTTCGAACGACTTTAGCATGTTGTTTGAACGACATCTGATGTCATTCGAAGCCACTTTGCGCGATCTATCGAACGAGGTAAAATATGCAAAATAGTATGGGTTCGTTTGATGAAGTGCTTCACGCGAACTTCTAGCGACCTTTGCACGACATTGCATGTCGCTTGAAGTTGTAGTTCGAGCGACATCTCAATGTCGTTTGAACGACCAAAGCGGAAATATTTTCTATAAAAACTCTGCCTATAGGTTTTCAAAAATTAATTTTGACTTAGAAAATCCGACTTATTTTGATAAAAATATTTTAGAAAAATTTCCAAATAAATACGTAAACCTTAAAAACTCCAAATTAAACATTATACCTTTTAGCGAGTGGAGTTAATGAGAACGGATGAAGACGCACGTTGCACGTTGCATGATGTTAACGCACGACGCACATTTTGAAGATGATGGGAACGTGATGATGAGGCTTGATGCTTCAGATTCGTATTGTGGCCGTCATGGGTGAACGAGTGAGGGCGCACCAAAAGTAACGGTATACGACATACTATTGGTGATCTAGGAAACTCACACTACACCAAAATGTTAATTTTGTGACTGCCTTTTTGTGACTGCCAATAGGGGTGACAAACTAGTCACTCCTGGGAGCAGTCACAAAATTATTTGTGACTGCAATTAGGAATGATAAAATTAATTGGTTAAAAAAAATTTGAGTCAATTAGTTTGTTACCGCTAATGGGAGTCACAAATGTTACCATAGAATTAATTTGTGACTCCTATAAGCAGTCACAAATTTATAACTGTCACAAGCTTATTAGTAGACATAAGTTATGACTCTTATGAGCAGTCACGAAATTATAACTGCTATGAGAAGTCATAAATTTTAGTCTTAGATTTAATTTATGACCGCTATTAGCGATCACAAATTTGTAACTGCTATTAGCGGTCACAAATTTTGGCCCAAGACTTAATTTGTAACTGCTATTGGCAGTCATAAATTTGTAACTGCTTCCAGTAGTCACAAATTTTGATCTTAGACTCAATTTGTGACTGATATTAGCGGTCACAAATTTGTGACTCCTATTAGCAGTCACAAAATTTTTCACCTACGTTAATTTCCCTCTATCTTACGTGAAGAGTTCCCGCTTTAATTTCCCTCTCTTTCATTTCCCAAAAATGATATTTTGGCCTAATTTTGTTTGTTATTTCATTTGCCAAAAATGAAATTTTATCTTAGCTGTGAAGAAGACGTTGATGTGAAGAAGCATTTGCGATTTTAAAACCCTAATTTCTGTGAATCAAACAGGTATATTTTTGGGTATTTTTGTTGTATAATTTCTGTCTAAAGCCTAATTTCGATTCTTATTATGTGTGGGTATGTGTGTATATTTGTGTGTATGTATAAATTTATGTTTACATATGTGTGTATGTATGTGTATGTATAGATTTCTGTTTATATGTGTGTGTGTATGTATAAATTTATGTTTACATGTGTGTGAATGTATGTGTATGTATAGATTTCTGTTTATATGTGTGTTTATGAGTGTATCTATATACAAATTGTATTTTATGTTAATAAGCCCTAGAAATTGTATTGAGGTTATTTTTTTGACAAAATATTATTCAAAAACTCTAGACATTATATTTTTTTGACAAATATAATCAAATGGATTTTTAATATTACGAGTTTTGCCCGAGCTTTATGGTCAACGTTCTCTAGACAAAATATAATCAAATCTGATTGTTTTGTTGTGAGTATATCTACACATCGTTTAACCTCTTTCGTTTTTTGAATATTATCTTGTTTGGGAATATGTTAGATTTTTTTCAATAATCATTTTATACTATTCATATTTATTTTATCTAAAAATTAATTAAATAACCATTATTTTGTGCTCGTTGAAGTTTTGACGTTTTGTGCTTGGTTGGGTTTTCCTGTGAGTTTTAATGTAATGATAGTATTAATGCAATGATAATTCAGAGATTATGTTCTAAATATTAGCTCAAACTTCATTTAGTTTTATAATTTACTGAGATTCTATTTGTTTATATTGTAGAATTAATGGGGTTTCCACAATATAAAGAGTGGATGGGTGAAAGTTGTAGAGTGGGGCAAGTATACGTTAATGGGGTTAAAGACTTTGTGAATTATGCAACGAAGAATCTCGAAACTGATATTATCCCATGCCCGTGCAATCGTTGTAAAAATGGGAAACGCTTGAAAGGGGTAGATGTAAAAGTACATTTGTTTCATTGGGGTATGCAAGCTGACTACACGTTTTGGCATTTCCATGGCGAGAGGGAATTTAAGTATATTCCAGAAGAAATACTTATCAATGAAACCGTTCACACAAATGGTGACCCGTTATTACATGCTAGGTTAGATGATCTCATAAATGATACGTATGAAGTGCACGCAGCACAAGAAAAGCAAGATAGTAGAGGGAATGCTTTAGGATGTGAGGATCATGTTGGCAACGATACGGACCAAGTGAAGGATTATATACGGTTAAAAGAAGCAGCTGCAACACCATTATACCATAACTCCAACTTCGACCACATAAAGTTATATGCCATGGTTGGGTTGCACAACTTAAAGAGCAAATTTGGCTTATCGGGAAAAAGTGTGACGGCAATACTCCTCTGGGCGAAAGATTTGCTCCCCAAAGAAAATACACTACTAGTCAATTATCCGATCATGAAGGATAATTTGAAAGGTTTGGGTATGAAATACAAATCAATTCATTGCTGCAAGTATGACTGCATTTTATACTATAAGGAGCATAAGGACAAACGGGCTTGTCTTGTATGTAAGGAACCTAGATATGAACAAAAGATGATAGTACATAATAAACGTTTGTTGAAAGTAGATACGTAAATACCTAAGAAGGTGTTAAAGTATTTCCCTTTAGGTCCTCGATTGAAGAGACTTTACATTATACCTTGGATAGCAGAGGCAATGACTTGGCATGGTCGAGCGGAGGTGGGTGAGAATCTCATGCGACATCCGATTGATTCATCTGTGTGGAAATCTGCAAATCAGCGATACCCGGACTTTGCTACAGAAATATGCAACGTTCGCCTCGGAATATCAACCGATGGGTTTAAACCGTTTGGCAAATTGAGCACAGATAAGAGTATATGGCCTGTGTTTACGGCGCCTTTAAATTTTCCCCCGTCGTTGTGCATGAGAAAGGAGTTTTCAATTTTGTCGTTGTTGATAACAGGTCCAAAAGCACCGGGTAGTGACATTGATGTTTTCTTAACGCCACTAATAGATTAATTGAATGAGTTATGGGTTGAAGGTGTGAGAGCATTCGACTCATACAAAAAGGAGGAATTCATTTTGAGAGCTATGTTGATATGGGCAATTCATGATTTTCCTACTTATGGGACCTTATCTGGGTGCAATGTACATGGTTACCTAGGCTGTCCTATATGTGGAGAGGAGACTGAAGCCAGCTGGCTTAAGAAAAGTGGTAAACTTTTTTATCATAGTCATCGAAGATTTCTGCCCCAAAGCCACAAATTCAGGTCAATACGAAGCAATTTTCTCCCGGAAGGCACCGAGACGCGACCACCTCCACCAAGACTTTCTGGTTTGGAAATTGAAGAAAGGTCATTAAAGGCTGATCGAAAGTTGAGGGGGAAACACCCCATAATTTTGGCCCAAAAGCGTAAAAGAAAGGATGTTGATGTGAAAACGGCGTGGTCCAGGAGATCAATAATGTTTGATTTACCATACTGGAAGGAACATCCTGTCCGACATGTGATAGACATAATGCACGCTGAGAAAAATATCATTAAGCATCTCGTAAGCACATGCATTGCTGGTTCTCATTCCAAGGATGGAGAAAAAGCCCGTGAAGATCTTTGTGATTTGAAGATTAAAATATCATTATAGTTGAAAGAAGATACAAACACTGGAAAAAAGCATATGCCAGTTGCATCTTATACTTTGAGCATTGAAGGAAGAAATATGTTCTTAGAAACATTAAAGGGCTTGAAGGTCCCTTCTAATTTCTCATCCAATTTACGCAGGATTGTCTGCGACGCAACAAAAGATTTGAAAAAGTGCAAGCCCCACGATTGGCATGTGATAATGCAACTTATCCCTCTGTTGTTCGGACACTGTTTTTCGGAACACAAGGATCTTCGAAGGGCCATTCTACAAATTAGCTTATGTTTCTACCTATTGTGTGAGAAAGTTGTCAACAGGACGCACATAATGGCAGCGAAAGAAACTTTGGTCGAGGCTATATGTGTTTTGGAGAATCACTTTACTCCCTCATTCTTTGACATAAGCATCCACCTTTTAGTGCATTTGTGCGATGAAGCACTTTTATGTGGACCAGTAAGGTACCGATGGATGTATCCGTTCGAACGATTAATGAAAACTTTTAAAGATTACGTTAAGAATACACGGTACGTTGAGGGGTCCATTGCTGAGGAGTACATTATGGAAGAGGCTTCCTTGTATGCAAAGGCATATATGCCTAACCCAAACGTTGGAGGTCGTTAACGCTTTATTGATGAATTAGAAGACTTTGCTGATGAGGAGGCCCTGGGGAAAGGTAAGGTAGTGAAGCTAACAAGTACATAATATAACCAGGTGGCTTGATATGTATTCGAGACGCATGAAGACAGAGATAATTGGAAAATGTGGGTTTATTTAAAGTGTTTTGTAAAATAATGTAATATGTTCGATGTTATATTCATTAGAAATTAATATTTTTAGTGTTTTAACCTAGGCAATATAATGAGTGCGGGCATGCCAAGAGGAGGAAGGGAGGCGCGAGCGCAGACAATGTCTTTAGGCATTGGGTAGCTTCCTAGGTGACTAAAGTAATACCTCACTTTTATTTACTGTCTTTGCAACATATTCACAATGAAAATACTTTCTTGGTTTCAGTTATTGAAAGATAGTGAAGTATCGACGAGGCTTGCACGTCTAGCAAATGGGCCTAGTTTTGTAGCCGAGGAGTTTGGACAATATCGTGTCAATGGTTTTGTGTTCTCTTCAAGCACACAAGAGTTAAAACTCATTGGAAAACAAAACAGCGGCATTTCATATAAAGCATTAACTCATTTCAGGGCAAGCGCGAAAGATAAAAACTTGATAGAAGCTGAGATGGCGTATTATGGGATTATAAAACAAATTATCCTATTATATTATATATCTTTCAGTATACCTGTATTTTACTGTGATTAGGTGAGAGTGGAGGACAAGAATGCATGTATGGTCGACCCTGACACCCACATGGTGAAGGTTGATTTAGCCAAGTTGAAGAGTAAAGACAATGTTAATGATGAGCCATTCATTTGTGCATTCCAAAACTTAAAGAAAGTGTTTTATGCAAAGAGCCCCAACAATGATCCATGGTTTGTTGTTTTACATTCTCCTCAGTGCTTGACTACATCGGTAGACGATATAGAGGCACCTATCGGGATTCAGTCTATTCTGGATGACAACCTAGAATTAAAGAAATTATTAAACGCATTAGAGGAGTAGATGTTTAATTATGGCATGTTATGTTGGTTTTAGTTATCAAAACTATAGAATATGTTGAAAAGGTATAACCTATATTATATTTTTTATATTATTTCCTTACTCTTGTATTAACATATAAATTAATGCATAAATATAAAAATGCAGAAAATGGCGTCCGAGAATACAATTCCATCATCCAGGCCAGAAAGTTCAAGTCATGATGAACATTCTGCCATTGATTCTCGTGCTAACGTTTCCCTTAAACTATTTGGTTTGCTAATAGGTGGCAAGAATCCTTTTAAAGCTCGAGCCTTGTCTTTGTTAAAATCTTGTATTGGCTTAAAATATGAGAGTTGGGATACGGTTGAGCAAGTAAAAAAGGACGACTTGTGGGATACGCTCATGAAAGAGTTCAATCTTTCGGCCGACCAGAAGGAGGGGTCCATGAAAGCCATTGGTATTCAATTGAAGACTTTTAGAAGTAGCTCCGCTCGACTTATTTTAAGGGATCGGACAGTGATGGGATAAAGGCCTTGAAGGATCAAGTACCGGAGAAAGAGCATATCCCTGTTCGTGAGTGGAATGAATTCGTCTCGCGCGAAGCATCTGAGGCAAAATTAAAACAACGACACCAAGGTCGGGTGAACAGGGCTAAAAAGACTGACGTCCATTGTCTTGGTCGGATGTCGTATGCTGAGAAAACCGAGGAGATGGTATAAACCCTTTCTTATTTTAATGTGTATATATATTATATGTCTTGCTCAAATAGTTAATGGAAAATTAATTTATAGGTGCTTAACAATAAACGACCTGTTGATCGTTCGGAAGTGTATCTCGAAAGTCATAGGCGGAAAACTGGGGAGTTTCACCCAAAGGTAGCTGATGATATGGTGAGTTTCGTAATCTCAATTGTAATAATTAAATTCCTTCAAGTTTCGTCGTTCAATGGTTTTAATCGATTCATAAATAATTTTGCATCAAAAATTGAGTGAGCTGAGAAGTAGTCAAGGTTCTTCAAGCCAAAACAGTATTGATACAGATGCATTGACTGCCTTTAGAGGAAAAGATACTAGGGGGGTGACTCGTGGTGTTGGACCCGTGTCCAAAAGTAAACTTAAGGCAATTTCTCCTATAGTATCACAGTTGACTAGAGCAAAGACACGAGAAGAAAAACATGATGAGGATATGGCATTTCTCAAATCATCCGTTACCATGCTTTTAAGTGCTTTTGAATCGAATGGATTGAAAATACCAAATCCAAGTCCTCGCAATTATACTCCTGTCCCACATCCAAGTCCCCATGATTACACTCCAGTTCCGCATTCAAATCCCCATGATTACACTCCAGTTCCGCATTTAAGTCCCCATGATTACATTCCTACCCCCCCGTCAACTGAGCCAAACTCTGGAGATTCAACTGAGCCAAACTTTGGAGATTTAACTGATCCTCCACATGATCCATATGTCGATTTATTAGATTTTTCAAATCAGAGAAAGATTGCAAGTGGACAAGTTGTTGCTTCAGCTGCTACTGGAACGGTGGTGCATGGCCATCAATTGCTGATATTTGAACGTAAGGTTTACATTAGTAGTGTTGAGCCAGGAGAAGAGAATCATCCGTTGTATCGTCGAAGTCATGGGGCGGACACTATTAAGGATGTCGAGAAATCTTGGGTGGTTTGGCCGTTGCTTTGTCTTATCCTTAAGTGATCCAGAGTAATTTGTCTTGAGAAATTTGAACAAATTGTCAAAGTGAACAATTAGTAGTGTTTGAACTCTATTTTAAATATTAGTAATCTGTTTTGAATCAATTAGTAATCTGTTTTAAATGTCTTCCGATCTAGAACCCGACATAATTGTTAAGTGTGTGAACTTTAGTTGGAACGAAGTCGGAAGAATGGGAAGAATAGGTGTTCACATTGTGAATTACGTCCTAATTATATCTGCAGATTTACAACCGGACATCGTACGCAGCAGCCCCGTTAGCAGGGGTGATTGGGTTCGATAAATTCTCAATTTTGGTGCCGAGCATCCCCCGGCACGTGTGGGGTTGCATTTTTTGGTTCTGGACCTGTTACATACATTAAATATACCATATGGGTCCAAGCAATCTAGTTGAAGGTGGCCCAATGATCAAATTTCATGAGATTTAGGAAATCAGCAAAGCAGAAAGTTTGATCCCAGCATCCGAATCGATTCTATTTATTACCGAATCGATTCGACCCCTTCCAGTAGCCAATTAAGGGTTTGCGAATCGATTCGGGTTACTTCCGAATCGATTCGGAAAACCAAAAGTGTCAGGTCTCTACATCCGAATCGATTCAGTTTGTCACCGAATCGATTCACCCTTAGACAGTGTTGAATTCGAGAGTTTCGAATCGATTCGGTTTAACTACCGAATCGATTCGGTTCACCTGGTCACTTAAAATTCCCTCAAAATCAGCAAATCAACTTCTCATTCTCTCTTCTCCCTTAGCCGAAGACCTCCTCCTCTCCCATATCATTTCCTTTATTTTATTCATTTTCACCCTCATGGCTTCCTCATCCAGGGCATCCTCATCTAAGGTTACTAATTCAACCCTCTTAAATTGTTTTTAAATCTTATTTAGTGTTCTTTGTATAAAAGTAGGGTTAAATGCATTCTTGTAAAATCCATACTTTCTGCAGGAAACTTCATATTTGCTCATTATTTGTGATGTGAATCCAACAAATACAACTTGTTTATGTTTCTTTGATGATTAAGTTGTATTTATTGGGTAGTTTCACTTTGAAAATGCCATTTTCACCCTACTTTCTATACATTGCACGCTATATGTTCGATAAAATGCCTCTGTGAAGGTTTTGTGCGCTAAAGCACCATCTTCGCACCTTTTATCGCACATTCTTGTTGAATTATCCTTGTTTGAGTGTGGTGTGCGTCGGTTACGTCTACTCGACCAATTTTTCCCAACGCGCACCTCCGAACCTAGTTTCCCCAAATTTCACGATGTATTTGATTTTATGCATCGCCCTTATGGTGTGTGTATTGAATTAATGTTTTGTAGGTTCCTTCGATCACCAAGCCATCATCCAATGCGGTTACTGGACGGGGAGGCGCTGGTTTTGAATCTTTTCGTTCCAAGGATGAGATGGAGTGGTATCGGGCCATGTTCAAAACCAGTCGCCCGATTGCTATTGAGAAGGAGGTGATTTTAGATGAGATGCCGACTTCTGTAAGACGGTATTTAGCCAAATTCAATTGGGAGGCCCATTTATCCATGAGAGGGGAGGTCAACGAGGACCACGTACGCCGTTTTTATGCTTCTCTAGTATCTACGCGCGGCAGCACGTATGAAGCGTATGTGAGAGGGAGGAGGATTACTATTTCTAAGCCAATCTTGGTTGCGCACCTTAGTGGGGCTTCTAACCCCGAGCTCTATCATTACCCGGTCCTCGCAGATGCGCCTCAGCTTCCACAAGAGGTACTTATTGCGCGTCTTGCACCCGACAAGATTTGGGCGGGGGATACTTTCCCCACTTCGGGCATGCCTGATGTACATCGTATCCTCCATCTCATCGCCGTTAATTCCATCATTCCAACTTAGACCAAGGTTGTCCTCCGTTACAAGCAGGACCTCTTCTTATACAGTCTTTTAGGGGATGACACGATCATCAGTCTTCCCGCCCTCATGTTGCATCAAATAGTGAACGCTGCCTATAGCGAGAAGGGAACCACAACTCTTACTTTTGCGCGACTGATTTCCCGGATTTGCAGGGATGCCGGGTGTGAGGTCTTGGGAAGCGATAAGATACCTAGGTTACCCAAGGTGTTTAATGATAAGACCATTGCTAAAAGCTTGGGGCAAGATTATTGGGAGAGAAGGAAAAAGCGTATGTTAGATGCTCCTGATGCCCCTGATGCTCCTATGCCGGATATTCCGGAAGTGCCTCATCCAGTCCCACCTACTGTGCCTCCTACTGTTGACCCCATTACATATCTCGGGGTGCGGATGAATGAGTTACAGGCTAATTTTACTGAGTTTCGGGGCACCTATATGGCAAACTTCGCATCGTTGCAGGGTGATTTTACCGAGTTTTGGGACACTTATATGACGAACTTCGCATCCTTACGGGCTGACTATCAACGACATACTTCCATGATTGCCCGGGCACAGATGGATTTGTTTGCTCATATTCGTGGGGGCGAGGCTGTTGTGCCTCCTTACCTTTATAATCCCTATGCCCCTCATGACCCCACCGCGCCCGAGTCCTCGAGCCGCCATCCGGACCATATGTAGGGCGTTGTCATCCCGCTTTCTCTGTTGCTAAATTTTGTGTTTCTTTATTTTGATTTTTGGGTTTGTAACTTTGTAGTTGTGTAGTGGTGTGGGGAAGAGAGAGTACATTTAGTCTATTTTCTAATTTTGGTTTTTGTGCCCCATGTACACAACTTGTGATTATTAATGAAATTACTCATTTACTTCTTCTCTACTTCTTCTACTAGCTTTAATTTGCATTTAATTCCATCTCTTGTATTGGTTTGTGTTTAAACTAAATAACTAACTTAATTATGTTGTTAACTAGCATGTGTAGTGTAGTTTCAATTATGAGTAAAATGGATGGTTTTTGGTTCAAGTTGTGCTATCATTTTTAATTATCAATTCACATGTCTTATTTCAGGTGAAGGAGTAGGTAAGATATAAGTGAGCTATCATTTAACGACGAGAAAAGGTAAGATGATGGTAATGAAATTCATATATGTTTACCCAACTTTGGGGAAGTTGTTTGTTTGTATCATTCCTATCATATCCACCACCACCCCTTATATAGATTACTTTGTAGTTATTTGTAGATTCAAAGTTTTGGGATTACTATGTGGTTGAACGGTGATGCGTGCGGTTCTTGACGGTGATGCGTAAGGTTCTTGACTCAACATCCTATTCAATAGTTGTCAATATTATTGTTAAATTGATGAAGTGGTTGAAATGAGGTCCAATATGGACCTCGAGTATTGTAGTATTGCTGTTGTTGAGTATTTTTATTTTTTTAAACAGGGTGGATAGTCCTATAAATAAAGGGAACTCTGCCCAAATTTTTTAAAATTAGAATAGAAATATTGTACATTTATTTCACTTTGTTGTCGGGTAACGATTTTTTTTTGTAATTTTCGTCATGCCTTCAGGCACGGGCATACGCTAGTGTGTGTGTGTGTGTATATATATATATATATATATATATATATATATATTAATCACATTTTATTATTTGCAGGCATACACATGACATATCCGGCATACGTAGTATTCAAAGGCTTAAATCCAGGTGTTTACACTTCGTGGCAAGCAACACAAGCACAAGCTAATGGATACCGAGGCGCCGTATTCAAAAAATTTGAGTCCATTGAACTTGCTCAACAGGCATACTCCGAGTACACGAGGGAGGATGTCACTGTATCAATACCCCCCACAGCTGATATACCTAGACTTCACGAATCGTATCCACTGCGTGGTGACCCCTCGTCTAGATTTAGAATGATTTGTTACATGTTCATGGCATTCCATGTCATCGAAGTGTTGTGTCGTTACTTTTTTTAGTTTATTTTTTATTCTATGTTCATTTTGTACTTGGCACCCACTTAGGGGTTGTTTGATGTTAAATTAAGTTTAACAAGTTTTATGTGTACTGGATATTTGGAATATGAGAAATATAAATGAAATGTTGTCAAAATTTTTAGACTTGTTATCATGATATTTATTTTACTTTTATTATTTCATCATTTTGTGAAAATATAAAGATATTTGTAATAGCTTTTACAACATTTAACAAATTTAATTTTGTAACTCCTAATATGAGTCACAAATTTATCACTACTATTAATTTTGTAACAGCAGTCACAAATATATGATTCATAACTGCTGTCAGCAGTCACAAATATAACATTCGTAACTGCTCACAGCAGTTACGAATGTTATATTTGTGACTGCTGACAGCAGTTACGAATAGCAGTTACAAATTGGGGTCACCAGTCATAACTCCATAGGGGTTATAAAAAATTGTGACTGCTGTTAGGAGTTATAAATTTTCTTTTGTCACCCCCTAAATTATGACGGTAAATAGCAGTTATAAAGGTCATTTGTGAGTGCTAACATCACTCACAAATCTCCCATTTTGGTGTAGTGTCAGAAAAGTCTAGATTCTATTCGGACATTTATAAAATCTTGTCCTTACACATAACAAATTTGTCTTCACAAAATAAGTATTTAGATTTTATAGGTAATTTTATAATTTAATATTTTTAAGCACATTTTTGTCTTTACAAAAATTATTTGTAAGGATTTTCATGGGAAAGTAAAAATCTCACATATATTGAATGTATTTTGATTCCACCTACTTTCTTACAATAAAATAATCTGATTTTATGAGACCCCAAATTTTCATGCAACTTAATCTCGCATCAAACACAATAATTTTATGGGACATATACCAAATAGTCCCTCGGACATTTTTTAATACCCATTTAGTCCAAACTTTTTTATTTTGCCTCAAAAAGTCCTTTGCCACATATTTTGGAGAGGGAGTGCCGCTGGCGCGGACCTCTAAAAATAAGAGGATATTGAGTGCTTGAGGGACTAAATGGGTTAAACTAAAAATATGTGTCCTTTTTAAAAAATATATATTTATAGTATGAACTATTTAATAATTGATCCTAATTTTATACTTTCTCAAAAATATTTAAAAAAAATTAAATTCCATCAAACTTTATCACTTATCAAATAGAAGTGTTACTCACGTGAGGTGACTTAATGACATATCTCCCATGTACCAAAGTCACATGGTGTCGAACCCCACACCTCTTTGTCCTCTATCTAAACGTATCTAATGTTGGATTTTATTACATAATATTTTATTTAGCTTGCAGTAGCTCATTTTCATTTATTTTGGCTTGTGGGTAGTGGCTCTTTTTCTCAATTACCCATTTAATCACTCTTGATCTCTTATGAAAAAAAAAAACTCCTTTTTATTGAAGAATTCTTGTTGGTTCTTGGGATGAATGAACCAGACTATCATCTGAGTCACATGAAGACTCTTTTAACTGTAAGTTGTAATTTTGTAATTTCACAATTTATATTTTCTTGTTTGTGTTGTTTTTTTCTAAATTGTGTAGCTGTTTATACAAAGATCTCCTTTTTTTTTCCCTTCTCCTATGCCTTTGTAGAATAAATTGTTTATTTGTCTCTTGACAATTTAATGAATGGTATATGGAGATGAACTGCCTAATAAATTTTTGAAATAATTTGTGTAGACCCATAAAAGGGAAAAAGGTGAAATTTGTTGGGATTTGGTTAAAAAAATTCCCCTACAATTTAATGAATGGTACTTAGAGATGAATTGCTTAAATTTTTTCTGAAATAATTTGTTTATACCCATAAAAGGGAAAAGGGGAAATTTGTTGGGATTTGATTAAAAAAAATCCTTCTTACAATTTAATCCCATTTTTAAAGATTCATTTGTGGATGCTCCCGTGTTTTTTGTTTTTTTTAATTATTGGTCCTATTGTAATAAATATGGGACAAGTGTCATTCTCTACGAAAATAAAAAGGGTTGTCAGATATGGGCGATTTTGGGTGATTATGGAACTTGTTACAATTTTTAAAAAATATGGGAGTAGCGCTTCACAAATTTTTGAAGATTGGACTAAAGCCAAAAAAATCTATACTTAATATTTTTTCCTGAAATAATATGTTTACACCCATAAAAAAGGGAAATTTGTTGGGATGTGATTAAAAAAATCCCCCTCACAATTTAATGATTGGTACTTGGAGATGAATTGCTTAAATTTTTTTCTGAAATAATATGTTTACATCCATTAAAAGGGGAAAAGGGGAAATTTGTTGGGATTTTATTAAAAAAAATCCACCTTACAATTTAATGACCGGTACTTGGAGATGAATTGCTTAATTTTTTTCTGAAATAATATGTTTACACCCATAAAAAAGGGGAAAAGGGGAAATTTGTTGGGGTTTGATTAAAAAAATTCCCCCTTACAATTTAATGACTGGTACTTACTTTGGATGAATTGTTTAATCTTTCGGGATCTTTAGTATTTAGTCCAATTTTTAAAGATTCATTTGTGGACACTCCCATGTTTTTAATCGATGGAATTGGGGTTCCCAAACACATCCTTACTTTTTTCTTGGAATTTCTTGTTGTAGTGGTGAATTGTTGATAGATTGCCATTATTTGACACTAACAAATGATGTTGATATGTCTCAAAACAGCTGCTGCTTTTGGTGCTTGCATTTTTTAGTGAGATTCCAGGGCCTGCCAAGGGAATCTCATATTGCAAACAAACAATTTCGAGAGCTATTCGACCCCACAGTGTCACAATTAAGGAATTTGGCGCAGTTGGTGATGGGCTAACCCTCAACACTAAAGCATTCAAGAATGCCATATTCTATCTTAAGTCATTTTCTGATAAGGGTGGGGCCGAGCTCTATGTTCCAGCTGGCCAGTGGTTGACGGGAAGCTTTAGTCTCATAAGTCATCTAACTTTGCGGTTACATAAAGATGCAATCATTCTTGGATCCACGGTGAGCCTTTATCTCATCTGCCCATAAGCATATGTTCATATAAAATGTATGTGAAATAATGTTTCAATATCGCCACCCTTCTTACGGATATGGTTGGAGAATTTTCCTTCCTAATAGCAAGTAGATTTAAAGAGGAATGAAGACCGAGAGTGCTGGGCAAATGTTGTATTCCACATATATATAGTGTACACATTTACAATGTGTTTACATAAGTGGCCCTCCATAAGAGTTGTGCAATGGGAATGGACAAATACAAAACAACAATCCTAACAAACTGATATGCATGCGCACTAGCTGATATGCATTAGATTTTTTGTTTATTATCCTTTATCACCCCCCCCCCCCCTCGGGGTGAACCTAGAGCAACGATAAGGTTGCCCCATTATGACCTGGAGGTCATAGGTTCGAGTCGCAGAAACAGGCTCTTTGCATGTGCATGGGTAAGGCTGTGTACATCTAACCCCCCCCCCCAATACCCTGCAGTGGCGGGAACCTCATGCACTGGGTTTGCCCTTTTTTATTACCCCCCCCCCCCAAATCGAAGCGTGATGGGGAATAACGTAAAGATTGAAATGTATGATGCGAAATTTGGCTAGCTGGAAGACCTTTAGTAAAGACATCAGCGAGTTGATTATGTGGAGAAGTGTGAGAAATATTATGGATGCCTGCTGCAACTTGGTCACGATTGAAGTGGAGGTCAACTTCTATATGCTTAGTGCGAGCATGTTGAGCAGGATTTGCACCCAAGTAAGTAGCACTGATATTGTCACAGCCAACCGCATGAGCAAGAGCACGGTACTTGGCTTCGGCACTAGAACGAGCGACTGGCTTGCTTTTTGGATGACCCAGAAATGAGATTGGAGATGAGAAAAAACACAATAGCTAGAAGTTGAACGATGGGTATGAGGGAAACCGGCCCAAACAGCATCCGAATATTGGAATTCAAAATTTGAGGCCCATTTGAGGTAACGTAAGAATGGGAATCATGAGGAGGGTGCATATGTTGACAAACTTGATTGACAGTATATATCAGATATTGAAGTGCCCCAACAAAACTTTGCTAAAGAGAAGGATTATGAAACAGATGATTATCATTGGAAGGAGAGGAAGAGATAACAAAAAGAGTGCAGACGAGTTTAGCGGTGCCGAGATTTCCACAACTTAGATGATCCTGCACATATTTTGTTTGAGACAAAAATAAATCATCAGAATTAAAATCCAGTAGAGATACCTAAGATATAATGGAATTTGCCCAAATCAGTCATAGAAAATGATTTTTTAATTTCATGATGGGAGTTTTAAAAGAAAAGAAGAGGAAGCAGTAAGGAGAATATCGTCAACATAAAGGAGAAGGATAGCCATAGCACTATGGTGCTGAAGAACGAACATGGATGGATCAGATTTAATATAGGTGAAACCAAGAGTAAAAAGAAATGAAGTAAAGCGATGAAACTATGCCCGAGGGGCTTGATTTAACCCGTAAGGAGTTTGATTTTGTCGACATATATAATCGGGAAAGCGAGAGTCAACAAATCCAGTAGGTTGACGCATGTAAATTGTTTTAGAGATGGTACCATGAAGAAATGAGTTTTTGACATCAAGTTGATGGGCGGGCCATTGGAAGGAAAGAGCTACGGAAAGGATGGTACGGATAATAGCGGATTTAACAACGGGGCTAAAGGTTTCAGTGTGTTGACACGATGTTTTCTAGCATAGCCTTGAACAATAAGGAGAGCTTTGTAATGGGCAACGGTGCCATCGGATTTTGAGGGATATTCCAAAAAAACAAAGATAACCCTTGTAAAGGTTTCAATGATAATTTTGTTGGATAAGTAGATTAAGACATTGAAATTTGAAGAATATCCTAACAAAAAACACAGAGAGCTGAACCAGGGGCCAATTAATGAGATGTAATAGACAAGAAATTTGGGTAACAAGCACACCCAAAAACATGTGAATGAGCATAGGATGGCGATTTTCCGAAAAAGACGCACATCGGAGAGAGATTTTTTAACATGACCTTAGGAAGAATGTTTAGAGTATGAACTGTAGCACGAGGCGCCTCAACCCAAAGTTACAGGGGCATAACAGCACGAAACAATATGGGTCATACCATATTAAGGATAGTTTGGTGCATACGTTCTGCAGCCCCATTTTATTGATGGTTATAAGGACAAGAAACCCGCTAATTGGTACCGTGAGACTCCAAAGATTGACTGACAGAATATTAATGTATATACGGCCATTATCACATTCAAAGGCTCTTACTTGAGTTTTAAATCGAGTTTTAACGTAATTAGGAAAGGCAGTGAATTTGGAGTGAACTTCAGATTTATTGCAAATTGGAAACACCAAGCAATAACAAGAGAAAGAATCATCCGGATGAGAATCTGATGGTATCTCTTATTTTCCTTTTATTTTAGTTCTTTTATTCATTTTATCCTTTTAATTGGTCTCCAAGCATATTTGGGACTAATTGGATTTTCTTTTGTTAATAGTTGTCCTCTTTAGTCTTCTAGGTAATTACTTGGTTAGCAAGTAATTCTCCCAATATAAATACTCCTTGTACTCCTCATTTAAGGATAACTTCCATTTTGAAATATAAGAAATTCCTTGTTTCTCTCTCTAGAAATCATGTTTGTTTGATTTTTTTGGGCATTGACGTGTAGTTTATATTAAATTAGTATCAAAGAGAGGTGTTGTTCCCCCAATTGGTGTATTGGTGTATAGATAATCAAAATCGTACATTCCTCGATTGTTCGTCTCTTCCATTCTTGCTATTTGCTCACTCAATTCTTAATTAATCTCGTCTTGAAATCGATCGCTTTCTTCATGGCCATTGAAATTCTCCCAATATAAATACTCCTTGTACTCTTCATTTAAGGATAACTTCCATTTTGAAATATAAGAAATTCCTTGTTTCTCTCTCAAGAAATCATGTTTGTTTGATTTTTTTGGGCATTGACGTGTAGTTTACATTAAATTAGTATCAAAGCGAGGTGTTGTTCCCCCAATTGGTGTATTGGTGTATAGATAATCAAAATCGTACATTACTTTTCAATGGCCATGAAGAAAGCGATCGATTTCAAGACGAGATTAATTAAGAATTGAGTGAGCAAATAGCAAGAATGGAAGAGACGAACAATCGAGGAATGGAAGAAATGGCACGAAAACAACAAGAACAATTTGAAACCCTATTCCATCAATTCTCTAAGATTCAAAACCCTAGTACCACAACTGTCCCACCAGAATCCATTCCTCATAGGCCGGAAAGGAGGTCCTTGATGAGAATTCAGCACGCAAAGGGGGAGGTCCAACACCAACCTTAGACGGCGGCCCCACCTTCTCTAGCCCGCCTGGAATTACTACTCGCCTTGCCTCCAAGCACCACCCTCACTGTCCCGCCCTCGGGAACAATCTAGATGGGTCTGCCTTCGAACAAGATGGAAACCGACCATGGTTCAAAGTCAAGGCCGATACCGCGATAATATGGCCGAGTTGACTAGGTATCGGTGCCCACCGATCCGATTCTGAGTTACGAGTTGAGTTTTCAATTATTGATGTGAATCGACACTATATCGGTAATTTCTCGGTAGTATCGGTAATATAGCGGTATAATCGACCCATATCGACAATATCGTAGTAGAATCGGCCCATATCGGCGATATTGCGATGGAATCGTCCCATATCGGCGATATCACAATAGTATCGACCCATATCGGTGATATATCGGCCGAGATGGTATAAGTTACTAAGCATCAATCTCTCTCTCTCTCTCTCTCTCTCTCTCCAGAGTTATGTCGGTAAGCGTGGTTTTTTGGGGGGGTTACGAAATGCTAATTATTTTTTTAATTTAGTGTGCTGTGTCTGTGAGTTATTTGGTCATTGTGTGGGTTTAATTTAGTGCGTTGTATATGTGCCAGTTTTTTTTAAAGAATGCAAATGATCCAAATGTTATTTATTATTTTTTATAATAATGTTTCCAATGCTATTTTATAATATGTTATTATGTATTAAAAAAACGTAACTGTAATTATTGTAAAAATAATATTTGTATCCTCTAAACATTTGTAAAAATAATATTTGCATCCTTTATGTAAAAATAACATTTGCAACACAAGTAAAAAAAAATATTTGAGGCATTCTCTTTGAAAAAAAAAAACATTTCCATCAATTTAAAAAAAACATATGCAACCCAAAAACAAAAAAAAAATAACATTTACATTCCTTTTATAAAAAAATAGCATTTGCATCATTTTTTGTAAGAAAATAACATTTGCATCCTTTTTGTAAAAAACGATTTCACTATTTGTATCATCTTTGTAAAAAAATAACAATACTAAAAAAGAAACATTTCTATCATTTTTAGAAAAATATAACATACTTAAAAAACACATTTGTATCCTCTTACTAAAAATAATACTAAGAATATAATAGTTGTATCTTTTTTGTAAAAAAAAAATTGTCCTCTTACTAAAAAAGTAACATTTGTTTTTCTTTGTAAAAACATAATATTTTTATCCTTCGTGAAATAAAACATTGATTTATTATGGAACATTGAATCCGACAAGTTCGCAGCACGTCAATATATTCAATTATACAATGTTATGCATATTAAAGTATAGTTTTAAACTTATCTGATTGGTCCACATTGTTAATCATATTTTTTTTAAATTTTCTAGATTTTTTTCGAAATTTTGTGCGCTCTCTAAATAGTGTATCTTTGCGTATCTTCCGATACCATGACTGATACCGCGACTGAGTTGAAAATCGAGTGGTCGATACCGGGACCGATACCGAGACTTTGAACCATGAAATCGACCAACCTCCACCCTCAATGTCAATCCCTGCTCGACCGACCCTAAAAAAAACCCAACCCAGTCCGCCACTGGCCTGAACCCGATCCTTGATATATCTGACCCAAACGCTAGCCCCAAGCATCCCTGCCCTGACCTGTTCGAGCCAACTAGGCATCCCGCCCTAGGTAGGGCTGAATTAATGTCGACACCAGCCTAGGCAGGGCTGAATTTTCTAACCAATCCCTCTTCCCACAGACTTTCAAAGGAGATTCACCCGATCGTCAAAAATATTCTGAAACCCACGACAGTAAGGTCCGATCTGAACCGGACAACCATTTCGCACCCCTCGGCTATATATACGAACCCAAACCTCTTAAGAATGTTGGATTTTTCGGTCCACCCAAGAATACGACCTTGCCCGAGTTGCCTGGAGCCCCATTCGAAATTCCCTATCCTCTCGGCCAACCACATTATCTTGGCCCTGCCCGACAACCCACACCGGCTGTCCCATTAAACCATCGTGCACAATCGTATGATTTTGGTGGGAATATTAACATTTTCGATTCCCGACACATTGATCTACGTTTACACCTTCATCCACCACCATCTGTACATCTTCCATCATCACATTATATCCCTTCACATCATGATCTTTCTCTACTCTACACCGACTCCTCTTCATCCTTCGATGCTGGGGATACCCACCGCAGCGTCTTGGAGTGGATTCCCCCTACTCTCCACCCGGTGCCCCTCGCTTCATACCACTACGAGATTGCCAGTGCTTTTATTGTGGAGAGAGTAACCACCTAATTGGTACGTGTCCCCATTATTATCGTGGTACCCAGCACCTCCCGTGGCACCACATGTTCATGCTCCTCATTAACCACCTGTCCAGATGCCACCGATACCTGCTGATTATGTTGCACCTGTGTCGAGTGATGTGATGGGTGTTGATGCTCGTCAGGATGGAGACTTACTATCTATGGCACTTCAGTTACTTTCTTAGAATCTCCATGGGGATATACGCATTGACGTTCCTATGTTCAACGGACAATTCTCCCCCGATGATATGATTGATTGGTTCGCTGCTATGGAGGTTGTTTTTTACTACAAGCGGGTTCAAGGCTGCTCTTGTGTTCGCCTCGCCGTGACCAAATTTCAGGGATTCGTTTGAGTTTGGTGGAACGATCTTTGCTACCGCCGGACATTTGCAAGACTTCCTTCCATCCAGGCCTGGCCCAAGCTAAAGGCCGCTCTTCAGGCCTCATTCATACCACCGACATCCAGTCCCTCTGGCAGGATAAGTCTTCAGTGGTGAGAGTATACGGAGCAATTCTAGCTCCTGTGCAACGGAGCTCGCCTCCCCGAGACTGAGGATCAGTGGATCAACCGCTAGATACTGGGGCTTCAGCCATATATTTAGCGTGAACTTGGATTGAGATAGATCCCGACCTTTCTGAAGGCGATAGAGTATGCGACTAAGGTTGAGGCCTCCCGAGCGCTACCTACATCATCTTTTGATTTTGCTCCTCCACTTTCGGCGTCGGCATCTTCTACCGCTACCCCAGCCACCTCTACCACTAGCACTGGCAAAATTATGGGCCGGGTCTAATTTGGACGGGTCAAATATGGGTTGGGCTAAATATGGTGTTGATGTAAAAATTAGATCACTCTAATAATTCAATCACAGATAAATAAATGAGACAAAAGATTTTAAAGTGGTTCAGCCTTATAAGAATGGCCTACGTCCACTGTTGTTTTATTGCTGAGTGTTTGGGAATTCTCGATTACAAGAAATTCCGTTCTGGATCCCAGAGTTTGGATTCAGGATTCAGGTCCCCTTACAATGAGGATTGTACAACGTATTTATAGCCTTGAGGCTGTCATCTGAAAGGGTGATACATTAAATGATATACATATGAAAGGGTAATACATTTAATGCCCTTCAAGCGTGTGTGTCTAAATGATAAGCATTTAATGAACCAGTTGAACTGTTGGTTATCCAGCTATTAATGCTTTGTTCGAGATGCAGCTCGGACCGCCTGAGCTTCCTGGTATTCAAGAGTTCCTCGGTGAGGTTTGTTCCTTGGAGCGTATGAGTTCCTCGGAGCGTGTGATCATCTCGGAAGTGCTTGTTGTTGCCATGTAGATAGCCACGTGTCTTAGTATGATTGGTCCACGTCAGTAGATTAAATTTGGTATCAACAGAAGCCCCCAATGTTTCATAGTTCGAAATTTGAGGAGTATGGAACATTCTTTCTCGGAATACGGTAGCTTTAAATAGTCTTCCTAATTTTTAGGAGCGTTTCCCTTGTATTTATTTTCTCCTTCCAAATTCGTAGAATCATGTTTTTTTGGACTTTTCTGCGTGCTTCGATTCCCGCGTTACTTTTCGTCTTTTCGGCCGCTATCGCCCTCTTTGGTTCCCGTGCCATTTTTCATCTTTTTAGCCGCCGGTAACGTAATCATCCTTTTTGTAATCATTACTTCGCCAGTTCCCAAGGTAAGGTATTTAAACTTCACAGATACTCCCATTGTCTTCTACCTTTTCAAATTTTCATCTTTTGAGTTTTACATCGTCTCTTCCTACTCTCTTGTACGTTCATCTTTTCCGTCGTTCGTTGTTAGCAGATCCGTTCTTTTCCTGTAAGATCTTCTTCCTTCATCTTTATTTCTTTATTCACCATGGTTTATCCTGTTGAGTCTCTTGAGAAATTTCGTTCTGAATTCTCCATTCCTCCTTGGGTTGTCTTGGAAGAGCTTTCTGAGCCTTCTAATTATTTCAATTTGGCTGAGGGACATTTGTTCCCCAGTCTCTTTTTTGCCGAGTGTGGATTTTCTTTTCCACCAAATCCTCTGTGTCTGGAATTCTGTCAGTACTTTGATGTTGTTCCTGCACGAATAGCCCCCAACACATGGAGAATAGTTAATGGGGTGCATAAATTAAATCAAGTGCATGGAACTCGTATAGGAATTCCAGAAATCATGTACTGCTATAGATGGGCAGTTAATGATAATATTTATTATTTAAAAACTAGGTTTATAAATAGAGCCTTTTCGCCAATCTCCCTGATGCCAATAGGGATTATTTTGAACACGGGGTTGTCGTAAAAAATTGGCAACACCCTCCATTAACCGGAGATGAGGTTTACCAGGGTCCCAGATGCCCTCCTTATGGCAATGGGATAGGTTATTTTTATTTTATTTTATTTATTTTGAAATCATGTTTGTTTTATGTTTGATAAAATATGTCACTGATAACAATGTTTATTTGCAGTTGATAGTAAGAGAAGGTGCCCAAGAGAAGCAGATGTCAATGTAAGGCATTTGGGACTTATCTGGAGTCTGCATCAACGTGTTGCCGACGAGCATATCAGGTCGGCCTCATATCTGCTCCAATACAAGAGCTACACAACTTCCTTCACTGCTCGTCCAGTAATTAGTGAAGCAGAGCCAGTACCAGCCTCTGCAAGTTCATCGCCTGAATCCCACATTCCTTTGAGCGAAAGGATGAAGAAGAGAAGACCTCCCACCTTGTTTGAGAAGACTGCCTCCGGTTCTGGTGAGGCAAAGAGGAGTAGGATTGATGACCCAAGGGAGGGGACAAAGAAAACTGCTGCAGCTCCTCCAGCTGCTCCTGCAAAAACTGCCGAGAAGCCCGCAGTGGCTCCAAGCGGGTCTGTTGCTCCTGGAGAGGTGATTGTGATATCACCGACCAAGGATTCTTCCTTGGCTGTACCTGTTCCCCTGAGGAGGCTGAAGGAAAGCTCCTCGGTCAATTTGGCTGATACCATCATTCAGCCCCCAGCTGTTGGGACTGAAGTTCCCACTTTTGTTCCCCCGAGCTCTGACATGAGCTCGGTAAAGTCCTTGACCATTCCCAATGTCCAAGGTACTAAAGATAACCTTACTCGGGACATGGTTACTTCTTTGGATGCTCGTCACCTTGCTTCAGTAAGTCTCTTTACTTTAAACTTTTCATAGTTTCCTTTGTCATTTCTTGTTTCTAACTTGCTTTCTTTTTCTGTTCACAGTTGACGAGCTGCTTTAACATAATCCTGAAAAATGATGAAGCCATTAAAGCCTCATGCTCCTCGTCCAGTGTGGAGGGAGCTATGGAATAGGCTATCAAATCTTTGGAAGACTCCCGCCAGAAGTATGCCACTGATAAGGCTATCTGGTAGAAAAAACTTTCCTCCTCCGAGCAAGAAAAAGCTTGAGATGCTGATGCCTCCAAGGAGTTGGAGAAGAAAAAGAATGCCTTGGAGAAGGCAAATAAAGATCTTGAGGAAAAGCTCAAAGCCACTGGAGAGCTGGAAAATAAACTCAAAATTGCTGAGGAGAGGTTGGACCAGCTCCAGGAAGTAACTCGGCGGAAGGAGGAAGCTGAACAAAAACTGAAAGCTGCTGATGATTTGCTGTCCGAGAAGTTTGCCTTGGAGAAGGCCAAAAGGAAAGCTGCTGTGAAGAAATCCTTCAGCTCTGGCTGGGACAAGGGGTGGGATAAGGGGTGTGCTGCCATGGTCTCTCAAGTGGACTATGGCAGTCTAAAGTATTTTAGGGATGGATGGGTTGCTGCCCTTCAGGAAATGAAGGTCGACGAGTCATCCGAGCTCTTCCAGAGACACATCCCTGGTCCCCCTCCTACTCCAGAAGAATTAGAAGAGGACGAAGCTACCTCTGAGGAGTCTTCAATGGTAATGGGAGAACGTGCCCTAACCAACCAGCCTGCTGCCGAGCAAGTCGTTTCTTCTTTCGAGCAATAGCTGGTGCTTTCCGAACAACCCACAGTTCCCTCCGAGCAACCTGCTTCCTCCTCCCAACCTTCCGAGAAGGTTTTGGGAGATAAGGAAAAGGTGTAATGTTGTTCGGGTTTACCTTTCTATTTTTCTTTTTTGTCAAATGTAACCCAGAATTTGTACTCCTGAACTATGATCTAATAAAATTTGAACTCTTTCTTCCATACGGTTGTCTCTTTTCTATTTGTACTCTGTCTTGATCTTCTTTTTGATGATTGTCTTTTCTTTCTCTGCTAGTTTCTGGCCAGGATGGACCTACTATCTGCTCATGATACAAAGTTGCTGCAACAATGCAATGAGTACTTTAAAGCTGGTCACACAGACCTGAGTGCTGCACAAATTGCTGACATCCTTGGTTATGATGCTTCAGAGCAGGCAGTCGAAGCATATCAGTACCTGAAGTGTCTACGTGATCGAGCTGTGGCCAATAATGTGGCTTACTATGAAATGATCGAGGATCTCCAATGTACCCTCGAAGACCTTCAGAATCAGTACAAGGAATCAACTGCCCTGTTGCATGAGGGGTATGAGAAGAAGTATCAGCAGCTTTCTGCCGAGAAGGGCTACGAGAAGCTCTTTGCTGGGTACGATGTCAGGGAGAGAACCCTAAGGGGTGAAGTTGAAGAATGTAGACAGATTGCCGAGCTGTTGGAGCAAGAAAATAACAATTTGCAGAAAGAGCTAGCACGGTTGAAGTCTGCAGCCTCTTCTTGAACAGCCCTAATCCCAGTGACTGACGAGGGATTTTCATTCTTAGAAGTTGAGAATGCCAAATTGAGGGAAGAGTTGGAGACTTTTAGGAGTTCTGGTACCTCGACATCTTCTCGTGGTCGAGCAAGAGCTCCTCGGGGACGAGCAAAGCAGCTCGGGTGCTTGTCGAGGAACAGAAGACAGCGTCTGCCTTAGAGAACCAAGCCTTCCAATTAATGGCTAAGAACCAGGCTTTGTCTGACATGTCAAAGAAGATAAGGGACTTGGAGAAACAGCTCTCTGCGCAGAAATCAATCTTGGAGAATAAGGAGCTTTTCATCAAGAATCCCCACGAGCAGCTAGAAAGGCTAACATATCAGTTCCACAAACAACCCAGGGAGTTCTGGATGGCTGGATACAACGAAGCACTATTCCATTTGGATGATCGTATCCAAAATGCCAACAATGAGGGCTACAAGTAAGGCTGGTTGAATGCCTTAGGTGTGTTGAAGCTTGAACAAGGACACTATCTATGGGACTACTATGATCTCGGGTTGCTTGACCTGCCTGTGCCACCGTACAACCTAGAGATGGAGTGGATCCCTGCTCGGGCCATTCCACGAAGCTTAATTTCAAAATACCTCGGTGACTATAATTTACATTCTCAAATTGAGGTATCTCGTCCCGAGCATCTTCTAGATCGACCTTCTGTGATGAACGTCAGGATGCTGAAGGATTTGAACTTCATCAATTCTCCTCAGTCTTTAAATGATCCGCCTGCTGGCGAGGAACCTATATCGAAAGCTGAGGGGAAAAGAGCAATAGAATAGGAATTTTTAATGTAACAGTTAGTATACATATCAATGTAATTTTTATTTTATTATCGATGTAACTTGTAATTTATTTCGAATTTAATGAAAGACTTTCATTTTTGCTTGCAAATCTTAATTGCTATTGTCTTGTAAAATATCAAACACTTTACATTTATGCATATCTGTTAAAAAGATAATAATATTGTGTTGTTCATCGACCAACTTAGTAAAAAAGTTACAAGTATCAGTAATGTTGCTCGATCACTTAATAATAAAGTAATGAGTATAAAAATGTTTAAAATTTTTCCAACCAACCAAGGTTGTTAAATTGTGCTCGTCGACCAATTGTAGTTAGTGAGAGTTTATCCCGACTAACCATACTTGGTAAATTTTTGTCGTTTTCATAAAATGTGTCTGACCAACCAAGGTCAATAAATTCTCCTCGTCGACCAACTGTAGTTAGTGGGTTTTTATCCCTGACCAACCATACTTGGTATAGTTTGGAATATTTTCTTCTCGTCGACCAACTACGTTGGTACAGTTTGGAATATTTTCTCCTCGTCGACCAACTACGTTGGTACAGCTTGGAATATTTTCTCCTCGTCGACCAACTACGTTGGTACAATTTGGAATATTTTCTCCTCGTCGACCAACTATGTTGGTACAGTTTGGAATTTTTTCTCCTCGTCGACCAACTATGTTGGTACAGTTTGGAATATTTTCTCCTCGTCGACCAACTACGTTGGTACAGTTTGGAATATTTTCTTGAGTAGTCTGTCGAGCTGTGCCGAGTAGTGCATAGCATTAGTATTCCCCGAAAAATTTTCAATAAACAAAGAGACTTGCAGAATACTTTTATTTTATTCATACTGATGGAACTGCGTTACATATACATCACTGATAATACTTGCGCAGGTGCTCTGCGTTCCATGCATTCTTAAACTCCTCGCCTTCTAGAGTTGTTATTCGGTAAGTTCCTGGTCGAACAACTTCTGTAACTCGGTATGGTCCATGCCAGTTTGCCTCTAATTTGTTATGCTTTTGAATTACTTTCTTCATCACATAGTCTCCTTTCAGGTCGCACTTCTTCACCCTCTTGTTGTAAAACAAAGTTGTTCGTTGCTGGTAAGCAGCATTTCCAATGGCTGCTTCTTCTCTGACTTCCTCGAGCATGTTTAAATCCAGTCTTCTCATTAGATCGCTGACAGGGGAACTGAAATTCAATACCCTGTGTGTTGGGAGACCCAACTCGGCAGGTATGATAGCTTCACTTCCAAACGCCAGCATGTATGGTGATTCTCCAGTTGCGACTCGGGGAGTAGTTCGGTAAGCCCAGAGTACTGATTGTAACTCGTTGATCCAGTTTGCTTTCGCATTATCCAATCTTTTCTTCAAACCCTTCAGCAGCGTTCTGTTTGTCACTTCCGTTTGTCCATTGCTTTGAGGATGGCCTGGTGCTGAATGAACCTTCAAAATGTTTGACTGATGACAATAGGCGGCAAACTCCTCGTTATCAAATTGTGTTCCATGGTCTGTGATGAAAGCATGAGGAAGACCATATCGACAAATGATATTCTTCCAAACAAATTGGTATACCTTCTCGTACGTCATGTCAATGAGTGGCTCAGCTTCTACCCACTTAGTAAAATAATCCACTGCGACGACGAGGTACTTGAACCTTCCTCGGGTCGTTGGCAGTGGTCCAACCAGGTCAATTCCCCACATGGCAAATGTCCAAGGGGAAGTTATGGGTGTCAACAATGCTTGTGGAGTTCTTCGGATGGAGGAAAAGCGCTGGCACTTATCGCACTTCTTGGCATAGGCTATACAATCCGCCCTCATCGTCGGCCAGTAGTATCCCTGCGTCATCACCCTTTGTAAAAGAGTCCGACCTGCTATATGTGCTCCACAAGACCCTTCATGGATCTCTTAAATCAAATCTTTCACCTCGGTGGGATGTACACATCTCTGCAAACCTTCCATAATTCCTCGTCTATATAAAACACCATTAATTAGTACATACCGAGCAGCTTTAAACTTCAATTTCTTGGCTGCGAGCTTGTCAATTGGCAATTCTTCCTCCTCGATATATGCCCTGATGGGATCCATCCAAGATGATCCTAAATCAAGGGTAATAAAGTTCATCGTCAGATCTTCATCTATGCTCCGACCAGCCAACACTTCAATTGGGATTGTTCGTTGTAACTCGGTGCGAGTAGCTGACGCTAGTCGAGCTAGGGCGTCTGCTCTCGCATTCTCCATTCTTGGTATTCTGAGCAGCTGAATAGCGACAAATTCTGACACCAGCTCCTTTGCCTTTGCATGATACTTAATCATTAATTCTCCTCTAACTGCATATACTCCCAACATTTGATTTACGATCAATTGAGAATCACTGAAAATAATAACCTGCTGCGCCTCCATAATTTTTGCCAAGCTAAGTCCTGCGATCATCGCCTCATACTCAGCCTCATTGTTGGAAGCTTTGAATTGGAAACGCAAGGCGTATTCCATGTCGACCTCGTCCGGAGTGCTCAAAACAATCCCCGCGCCACATCCTGCTGTGCAAGATGAGCCATCTACATATAGCCTCTATATAGGTAACTCGTCTTCAAATTTCTGATCAGTCAGAGTTCCTTGGTGAAATATTTGTTGCTTCCTTTCATCCTCCTTGGATTTTTCTTGCTCCTCGTCGATCATCTTTTCTTGCCCTTTTACCAACCGAGGTTGGTCTGAGCTCAAATTTAATGATCCTGTAACATCCACTTGCCCTTTTACCAACCGGAGTTGGTCTGAGCCAGTGTTTGTTGATCCTGTAACATCCACAGGTTGATCAGCGAGCAACTCTTATTCCTCATCCGGAGTCCTCCCAACTATCTCTGCATCACATCCTGTAACATCCACACGCCCTTTTACCAATCGGAATTGATCTGGGCTTGTGTTTGTTGATCGTGTAACATCCACAGGTTGATCAGCGAGCAACTTTTGCTCCTCGGGGGTATCAGGATAGGTGAACTCCGCTATGAAATCTGCTACATCCTGCCCTTTTAATGATGATCGGGGTTCATAAATTATATCATATTCGCCAAGCTCTATTGCCCAGTACATCAATCTCCCTGATTTTTCTGGCTTGTGAAGGGCTTGTCTCAATGGCACATCGGTATATACTACTATCGTATGAGCTTGGAAGTATGGCCTCATTCTCCTACTCGCCTCAATCAGCGCCAGTGCCAATTTCTCCAGCCTTGGATATCTGATCTCTGCTCCTCAGAAGGCCTTACTTGTGTAGTAAATTGGCTTTTGTACTCCATTCTCCACTCTGATCAACGCCGAGCTAACTGCATTTTCGGATACTGCAAGGTATAAATACAATTTTTCTCCCATCACCGGCCTGGACAACAGTGGAGGTGCTCCCAAGTATTTCTTTAAGTCTTGAAAAGCCTTCTCGCATTCATCATTCCACTCAAAAGTCTTTCTGAGTGTCTTGAAGAATGGGAGACATCTATCAGTTGCTCGTGACACAAATCTGTTGAGTGCCGCTACTCGTCCTATGAGACTTTGTACTTCCTTAATCGTTGTTGGAGATCGCAGCCCTAATAGAGCTTTGATCTTTTCAGGATTTGCTTCAATGCCTCGTTGATTGACAATGTACCCGAGGAACATGCCTTCTCGTACTCCAAATATGCACTTCGTCGGGTTCAGCTTCATTTGATATTTATCTAGTTGATCAAAAGTTTGACTTAAGTCAACTAGATGATCGGCAGCTTTCTTGCTTTTCGTCAGCATAACGTCAACATAGACTTCCATATTGTCATTGATTTTTTCAGCAAAGACCTTGTTCATCAGCCTCTGATATGTCGCACCTGCATTTTTCAAACCAAAAGGCATAACATTATAACAATAAGTTCCCCTAGGGGTAATGAAAGAAGTACTCTCCCTGTCTTCAGGTTTCATTTTGATCTGATTGTAACCAGAATAAGCATCCATGAAGCTTAGCAACTCGTGTCCCGAGGTAGCATCCACCAGTTGATCAATTCGGGGCAATGGAAAGTGATCTTTTGGGCATGCTTTGTTGAGGTCGGTGAAGTCTACACACATCCTCCACTTGTTGTTCTTCTTCTTTACCATCACCACATTGGCTAACCAATCCGGATATTTAACATCTTCAATGAAATGAGCTTTCTGGAGCTTCTCGACTTCCTCCTGTATAGCTTGATTCTTCTCAGGACTGAATGCTCTTCTTCTCTGCTTCACAGGCTTGATCTCCTTATTCACATTGAGCTCGTGACATAAGAAGTTTGGGTCTATCCCGGGCATATCTTCATGACTCCACGCAAAAGTTTGTCTTCTGCTTCTAAGGAAAGTTATCAATTCCTGTTTTAATGAGGCTTCCAACGATGAACCTATCTGAGTAGTTCGCTCAGGGTGTTCGTCGTCCAGAATGATATTTTCAGTAGCTTCCACCACTTGACCCTTCACGAGTTGCGACTCATCCCGAGGATCCAAGGTTTCAATTTTTGCACCTTCCTCCACTTGATAGGTCGTAGTCTTTTTCTTTGATTCTTCCCGTTCTTCTTGCTCGGCGGATGAATAATAGCATTCCCGAGCTACTTTCTGATCACCTTTCATAACTCCTACTCCAAAGTTTGTTGGAAATTTTAGGCACTGATGCACTGTAGATGGTACAGCCTCGAACTTCTTCAATCCTACTCTTCCCATGATGATATTGTACGATGACTGTACATTCTTATCCATCACGAAGAATCGTATTCTTTCTATCCGACAAGCAGGCCACGTACCAATGAATATATCCAACTTGATCGTCCCAAGTGGAAATACTTTCTCGCCAGCAAAACCGATGAGGGGTCTGTGGTAAGGCTCCAGTTGAGATAGCTTTAGATTTAAACTATTAAAACACGAGTAGAACATGATGTCTGTCAAGCTACCGTTGTCGACCAACACTCTTGAAATCATTACATCCTTCATTCTCATCTTGATCACCAGTGGATCATCGTGAGGATATAAAACTCCTGCAAGGTCATTTTTCGAGAAACCGATGACCAATTTTTCCTTATTCACCTTTCTCGGGCGATCTTCCTCAGCTAGATTTATTCGCTGAATGTACGAGCAAGCTTGAGCCTCACCGAGGTAAGCTTTTCTTTCTGCAGTAAGGTCTCCTCCTCCTGCATCTCCTCCTGTAATAATATTACAATCAAATGACCCAAAACATATTGAAAATACCTCTCGTTCTGGCTGTCTTGGTTTCTTGGGAAGATCGGGGTCATCATCTGGATCAACTTCATGGTTTCTCTTCTTGTTCTCCTCTGCTCGACGAGGAGATCTAGACCTCTCTCTAGTTCGGTTGTTGTTTCTTCTTTCGCCTCCCCGATCAACATACTTTGCTAGCTTTCCTCGTCGGATGAGTGTTTCAATCTCGTTCTGAAGAGCTATGAAATTTTTGGTCATATGGCCATGATCCCTATGGAACTCGCAATATTTCTCCCTATTCCTCGTGTCAGGGTCTGACTTCATTTTCTTTGGCCAGTTTAACTCCTCGTTGTACTTAATTTCTTCCAGGACGTGGTTGATATTCGCCTTCAAAGGTGTGTAATTATCAAATTTCCTCAAGACTTCCCATGATGACCTATTTTTGGAATGTTTGTCACCACCATTGTTCTTATGCTCTTTCTTCTTAGCTTTATCACCTTCCACCTTGGTTTCTTTGGCGTCCATATTCTTCTTCACAGACATAGCCTCCTCGGCATTCATAATCTTGGACGCTTTTCCCATCAGGTCCGACATGGTTCGAGGTGGATCTTTGGCCAAAGTGTAGTACAACTTGCTCGGCAGTAGTCCACTCATCAAAGCAGTAATAGCTGTCTTCTCCTCGTAATCAATGACTTCGAGTTTCTCATTATTAAAACGAGTTATATAATCTCTGATACTTTCACCAGCCTTTTGTCTAACACTTAACAAATGTGTTACTTGTTTAACTGGCTTTGCTCCAAAGCAGAAATTCCCAATGAATAACTCGGCCAATTGAAGAAAAGTTGAAATCTTACCCCGAGGAAGATTATTATACCATATCTGAGCAGATCCGGTAAGAGTTCCCGAGAATTCCCTGCATCTCATCTCGTCTGGGACAGCATAGATGTCGGCAGCAGCTTGATATTGTTCTATATGAAGGACAGGGTCAGTCTTCCCATCATACTTGGGAGTCACAACAGGTGCTTAAAACTTTGATGGTGTTGGAAAATCAACAATGTCCTGGACAAAAGGTGTTCCTCGAACAAAGGTTCGTTGTAGAGGGTTCTTGGCCTTCGCCATTTCCCTTAATCTATCCTCCAGCCTCTGAATAGATCCTTTCCATGCATCATTTCCTTCCTCGGGCCTATTGGTTCGAGCAACTGATCGCGTTGAAGTGGCTTCCTGGGATTTATCTCGACGAGCAACTGGTCGGTCATAAGATTCATCTTGACGAGCAGCTGGTCGCGACTGGGCAGATTCTTCCCTTAAATCTGGTGGTCGCCGAAAACTCCTCGACGCTGCATTAAGAGGACTTTTGTTCCTCCTAGGGCCTAATCGATCGAAAGGAGAGGCCCTACTTAATCTTTCCAATGCGCTGGCCCTTTCTGGGGAGAGGGTGACACGTTGTTCAGTATCGGTGGCTCGCACTGACGAAGTTCGTCCAGGTTGATAAGAAAAATCTTCAGATTCCTCATCGCGATATGAATTAGTACGCCTAGTACGCGAAGGAGGCGCACGGGTATTCCTTTGAATGCTTCGTGATCCGGAATGGGCTGGCGCACCGCCATGGAGGGTTTGGATGAGTTGTCGCATCGTTTCTTGCATGACGGTCTGGCCCTAGGCCAGATTTGCCATTATTCCAGTCAGATCTGGAATAGTTGGTGGTGCAGATGGATTTGAAGGGGTTCTAGCGTTTCGATTGTTGGATTCAGGAATATCAGGCATTGGTAATGAATTGTTATTGGTGAGAAAACGATATTACCAGTCGTTTTCCACAGACGGCGCCAATCTGTTGATGTAAAAAATTAGATCACTCTAATAATTCAATCACAGATAAATAAATGAGACAAAATATTTTAAAGTGGTTCAGCCTTATAAGAATGGCCTACGTCCACTGTTGTTTTATTGCTGAGTGTTTGAGAATTCTCGATTACAAGAAATTCCGTTCTGGATCCCAGAGTTTGGATTCAGGATTCAGGATTCAGGTCCCCTTACAATGAGGATTGTACAACGTATTTATAGCCTTGAGGCTGTCATCTGAAAGGGTGATACATTAAATGATATACATATGAAAGGGTAATACATTTAATACCCTTTAAGCGTGTGTGTCTAAATGATAAGCATTTAATGAACCAGTTGAACTGTTGGTTATCCAGTTATTAATGCTTTGTTCGAGATGCAGCTCGGACCTCCTGAGCTTCCTGGTATTCAAGAGTTCCTCGGTGAGGTCTGTTCCTCGGAGCGTATGAGTTCCTCGGTGGGTTCTGTTCCTCGGAGCGTACGAGTTCCTCGGAGCGTGTGATCATCTCGGAAGTGCTTGTTGTTGCCATGTAGATAGCCACGTGTCTTAGTATGATTGGTCCACGTCAGTAGATTAAATTTGGTATCAACATATGGGTTGGGCCAAATATAGGTTGGATTAAATATGGGTTGGGCCAAATATGGGCGAACCAAATATGGGTTGGGCCAACCCATTGTTTTTCTACTAAAGTATTACAATTCGAGTTATATGTAAAAAAACCTCATATTTTACTCACAACTTTTAAAAATGAGTATTATATTTGATTCGTATCTTTTAAAATTGGGCTCCATATTTGATTCCTAGCTTTCAAATATGGGCCCCATATTTAACTCATAGCTTTTAAATATGGGGCCCATATTTAGATGACTGGACTAATATGGGTTGTTTTATTATTTGGGCCACATTTTGCCACTACCATCTACCACTATTGCGCCACCTTCAAGCCCTCCTACGTTCTGGTGCTACAATTGTGGCAATGTTGGACATCGAGTTTCAGATTGTTCTCTCCCGTGTCATCGTGCCCTTTTAGCGATGGATCGTACATCGGAGTATCTTGATGAGATCGAGGAGCTTCCTGACCATGAATTGATTACGGTTTTGGAGGGTGACTCTGTGGGCCTTTCCCATTGAGTTCGTGGACGAACTCTTTTTGAAGGGGGGAGAGTGATGGGAATCCGATGTTATCTTTTATTTTCCTTTTATTTATATTTTCTATTATTTTATTTTAGTTCTTTTATTCCTTTTATCCTTTTAATTGGACTTCAAGCATGTTTGTGACTAATTGGGTATTGTTTTGTTAATAGTTGTCCTCTTTAGTCTTTTAGATAATCACTTAATTAGCAAGTAATTTCCCCAATATAAATACTCCTTGCACTCCTCATTTGAGAATAACTTCCATTTAATATAAGAAATTCTTTGTTTCTCTCTCTAGAAATCATATTTGTTTGATTTTTTTGGCCATTGACGTGTAGTTTATGTTATATCCATAAACAGTTATTAATAAAGAATGACTGTAAATGAGACAATGAGAGATGTTGTCGAATAAATTTAATCAAAAAGATTAGCGCAAGGAACATGAATATTAGTAAATGGAAGTCGAACACATACGTAGTCGTAGCCGACACCATTTTATTACATAACAAAAATGCTAAAAGTCAAGAATTCGGGTGCCCAAGACGGCAATGCCAAAGATTAGGTGCAACACGGGAAGCGAGAAACTTAAATTAGAAGTTCTTGTGCAGTTTAAGAATTTTGTGCATAATTCTCCGCCTTCATCAAATAATTTCAAAGTGATGGTGGGGGAGAATATGAGGGCCCTTTTAAGGAATTTTGCAGGTCCATCGGCATCACCATCATCTTTTTTGCACTCACACACCCGCACAGAATGGTCTTGCTGAACGAAAGCATCATCACATTGGAGATATGTCCCGCGCTCTTCTTCTCTCTAGTCACATTCTCTGGCCTGAAGATATTTCCTCCTTTGTTCATATTATCAATCGTCTCCACTGTAGGTAGATGATATCATTCTTACTAATAACACCCAACACCTCCTCACTACCTTTATTACCACCTTGCGCAAGGAATTTGAGCTAAGTGACCTTGGCCCCCTCTCCTACTTCCTTGGCCTTGAAGCCACCTACTCCCATAATTGCCTTCACTTCTCCCAAACTAAATACACTATTGACCAACCTTCTCCACCACTTTAGCATGACTGACTGCAAGACCTCTCCACCACTTTAGCATGACTGATTGCAAGCCCTTCTCTACACCTGTTTGTGACAAAACTCAGTCAACGGCGATGACCGCATTTCTGATCCCATCGAGTATCACCGGTTAGTTGGCTTCCTTCACTACCTCACATTCACTCGCCCTGACATAGTCTATGTTGTCCATCATGTGGCTTAATTCATGAGTCAATCCCGTCAACCTCACCTCATAGCATCCAAGAGAATCCTTCGCTACCTCAAAGGTTCTCCTAATCAAGGTCTCCTCTTCCACCCTTCCTCCAACCCCGTTATCATCACTACCTACTCCGATGTTGACTGGATTGGGTATCCTGACTCCCGCTGCTCAACTACTGACCTCAGCGTCTTCTTGGTCTCTAACCTTATCTCTTGGACGGCTAAGAAGCAACCCACTGTTTTTCGCTACAGTGCTGAAGCTGAGTACCGCTCCCTAGCCTATGTCTATGCTCTGAAACGACTTGAATCTCCCATCTCCTCACCGAGCTTGCAATTCCTCCCTTAACCTATCACCCTTCATTGTGATAATCTCAGCACCCACCTATATGGCCTTCAACCCTGTTTTTCATGCCCGCACCAAACACATTGAGCTGGACTATCACTTCATACGAGAACATCTCCTGGATGGTTCTCATCGAGTTCACTTTGTCCCCTCTCTAGATCAACTTGCGGATATTTTTACCAAAGGTCTCCACAAGCATCGTTTCACTCTGCTAAGATCCAACCTCGTCTCTCCAGGATGATCGAGGATAGCCGAGTTTGCGAGGAGTGTTAAAGCTCCTTGAAACATGTTATTTATAACAGGCTCCTTGAAACCTGTTCCCTGAAACATGCCATATTTTATGGGAATTATTTGTGTAATTTTTTTAATATCTTAGGCTTAATTTTAGGTACAAATCATTCTTCGATGTTCCCTCTATACACATTGTAAGAGCTATATATATATGCCTCCAATTGGAGAAGAAAAACAAGGAAATTCAATTCTCTTCAGCTATTACACTGGAGAAGTTCCCTTCTCGTCCGCAAGTCCTTGACGGGAAAACTGAGGTTCATATTCAACACTGGAATGATTGTTAGTTGTAAATTGACGAACATAAAGTAGATTCGTTTTAAGGTTAGGAACAACGAGCAATGTTACCTGGCACGTGGGTTGCTTTGGTACGTGGTACGGTACGTGATACGTAAATATAGCCAGTATGTGGTACAGTGGGGGTAGGCTTAGTTGGTTTGCCATTTCGGACTACGGAATGTTTTAATACTCTTGTTGAGATTGCTTTAGAATCTTAATTATATATTATTACAAATATATATATATTCCACCAATCTGGAAAGCTTTGCTAAAAATGTGTCTTGTATAATTTATGTAATGTATGAAGAAAATATATAAACCATTCTTCTGAACTTTGTTAGGAAGCGTGTTTACTCTCCATTAATTTCATCCACTATATCAAAAGTTGCATTATTACTTATAATAACTAAAGAGTTTTAACCACATGCCATGAAGTTGCAAATTTTGTTTTCAAATACATTTATCATTGAAAATCGCTTTGTTGTTGCATAGGTTGCTTCGTAGCCGCAATATTGATTGCTTTAATATTAATAATTTTTTAATCCATTCAACCAAGTCTCATTGGATGATGCTCTTAAGTTGTGAAACGACCCTTTAGTGTACTTTAGGTAAAAACAACTTTGTTCCAATTTTTTAGTTAAAACCAATTTTAACTTCTTAAACCATAACATGCATTTAAATGATTAAATCCATTCGATGAATAAAACATGCGGTAAAAGAAACAATTTCAGGAAAAATCCCCGAAGGGCAAAACATTTTTATTTCACTATAATTTGTAAGAAAACGGCTTACACGGATTACAATGAAATAAGTGCGACATACGAAATACCCGCAGGTGTCGGTTTCGATGTCTCGGCTGGAACTTTCCCTTTCCAGGAGGGCAGCAGTGAAGAAGAAGACGGCTCCTTCACAAGATACTTCGTAAGATCTCCTTCTACAATAGCACTCAGCTCTCGGTTGTAGAGTTCTCCTCACGAAGTGCAACACGGTGTTGTTGATGAACAAATAGTCTTCCGGTAAACAACGTTCAAGTCACTAACTTTAGAATTGAGTAATACGATCTTGAATAAACACCGAAAGATGAAAAACTTGTATGGGAATAAGTTTTTCTAAATTGTTCTACCTGCAGAAACGTTTGCAGATATATTTTATTTATAACTGAGCTGCACAGAGTCCAAGAAAACGAAAACATGAAAATCGAGGAGGCAGGTCGTTCGAGCGAGATGAGATCTCGTTCGCGCGACATGCAATGTCGTTTGAACGATACTCAATCTCGTTCGAGCGAGACACAGTAAAAATATTATTTTTTTCTTTTTGATTTGATCCTCGAATTTTCTTAGACTGTTTGCAACTCAGAAATAATTTTTTTAAAACGATTTTAATTCCCAAACAAATAAATCACCCAGAATTTAATCAATACACACATTACCCAACTTCTCATAAGTATTCATACCTGAGTGATCTTAAACATATGAAACACGTCTTGACATGTAATCTTCTTGAAATCTTTGATTGCACATTCTTGGACTTAAACTATGAGTAAGGCTTTTAAATAGACTCCATAAATAACTAGCCTAGAGTTAATTTATTTTGTCCGGAATTAAGCCAATAAAACCAAATGAATATACTAAGAATTATGTTCGTACAAGTTGAGACCATTAATATATAATATTTTTATCAAATACCCAAATTACGAGTTCTATTTCTAATACTAGCTATAAAAGAATGTTAGATTCCAAAGTTACCCGTCCCAACAATACCGATGCAAAACAATAAGCCAAGTGTGTGTGTGTATATACACCCCACGTATCAAATGGAACAAATATAAATAATTTCTAGGACGATAAATTTTGAAAATATTTTCTTGTCCTAATTAAACTGGGTTTCATAATTTAGGACGGATCGATATAATACTATCTCATCTCACATTTTCAGAACTCTGATGATTGGCCAGTTATTGATCCTCTACCGTCATATGGCCGAGGTAGGGAGTTACCCGGTGGAAGGCACCGAAGCCTATTCTATGGACACAATCTCACAGATGTTATAATAACAAGTTGGTCATATTGTTGACGCATAATTTTCTTTATGAACGCTCGTGTTTTATTCCTTACCATTATTCTTATTTCTGTTACAGGTGACGACGGAACTATCGATGGTCAAGGCAGTGTTTGGTGGAACTGGTTCGATGATAAGACCTTGAACTATACTAGGCCTCATTTGGTTGAGTTGATAAAGTCAACTGAGTTTCTCATCTCAAACTTGACTTTCCTTAATTCACCATTCTGGACCATCCATCCCGTGTATTCCAGGTTTATCCTCTCCCGATGGATTATGTGTTTCAAATTACATCTCTTTTCGTTTTTCATTATTAACTTTCAAGTTTTCATGTTAATGATTGGAAACTGTTTGTGTGTATTAATAGCCAAGTTATTGTTCAGAATGTTACAATTAAGGCTCCACTCGACTCACCAAATACGGATGGGATTGATCCAGGTGAGTTATCTCTATGAGACTGGAATTATTATCTGTTAACATTTAACAATAAACAGTATAAACGCACACGCATTTCTTGTATTCATCAATTTGAACTTTCAAGTCTTGAACAAATGCAATGGTTCTTGAACAATTCTTTTTTGGGTTATGTGCATTTCGGGTTCTAGTAGTTATGCCTATATTAGTCCGGGGTCTAAAGTTTTCCATATTTGCATTTTGGGGTCCGGTTTCACTTTTTACGATGCTTTTGAGAGAGAAGTGAGACAAAAATGTGTAAAAAGTGTCACAAAAAGTGAAAATGGACCCAAAAGTGCGAAATACGCAAAACATTGAACCCCAAAATAAAAATTGTAAAATACATATAACTACTGGACTCCATAGCAACCTTTTTAAAACCAGAATCAACGCTGAATTTACAAGTTATTCACCTTATGCTCCATAAAACTGTTTTAAACATTGCAAATCGTTTTGAATACAGTTTGAAACTCCCTATTCAGTAAACTTTAGGATAGTTTGTGGTTTAAATCTCCCAGCAGCTTACAATTCCCATGTTTTAGGCATCATCTAGCTATTTCATATTTTCAATGAACATGAGTTTTATAATTTATAAACATTTTTTTTCAATAGTATATAGGCTTCTGACTAATGATATTATGTCATTGCATACAGACTCTTGCAATGATGTTTGCATTGAAGATTGTTACATAAGCACCGGGGATGATCTGATCGCCATAAAAAGTGGGTGGGATGAGTATGGCATTTCGTACGCGCGTCCCAGTACAAACATTATTATTCGTCGCTTAATTGGAGAAACTAAATCAAGCTCGGGTATTGCAATCGGGAGTGAGATGTCAGGGGGCATATCAGAAGTTCATGCGCAAGACCTCCACTTTTTCAATTCATATATTGGTATTAGAATTAAAACATCTCCCGGACGCGGAGGTTACGTGAAAAATATCTACATATCAGATGTGTTGTTGACCGATGTTGACGTTGCTATAAGATTCACCGGTCAGTATGGGGAACACCCCGATGAGTTTTACGACCCAAATGCTCTTCCCGTCGTAGAAATGGTTACATTCGAAAATGTTTGGGGAGATAATATTAAAGTTGCTGGAATTTTGGAAGGTATAAGACGGGATAAATTTGTCAACATATGTCTATAGAATATTTCTCTCAGTGTGACCTCAAATTGTCCGTGGAATTGTTCTTATATTCGAGGATATTCGGACTTGGTTTCTCCTGAGACTTGTCAACTTCTCAGAGACGGCATATTCCCCGAACATTATCGTGATTGTTACCATCTTTCAAACGCGTTTGATTTATTGTTGTGATGAAACCATGGTTTTTTACTTGTCATTTTTCCAACACAGTTGTTTACTGTGTTGTTGACACTTGATCTCTTAACATAAAAGGGTTGAAGTATAGCTAGCTGCTTATGAATATAATGCTGGATGTTCCCAAAAAATGAACAAAATTGGTATAGAAGTATATCTACTGACTTGTATGATGGTACTGGAAGATGATTGGTTATGTGAGTTTGTGTGCAGTGACAATAATAGAGTATATTTATTAGAAAATGGAATTGGTTGAATTCATTCCTTTCAATATTTATTCCTCATCTTTTCCCTAGGGTCTCCGCTCTTGTATTTTTGTCACGGTTTAAAGTTTCGTTTCGAGGGTATATTTGGGTGGTCTAAAAAATAAAAACTGGCGGAAACGCGTTAGGAACATTGCTGATGTATACAAACACTTGAAAGGATACGTAAGAATTTTAAATTTCTATAAAGAATCTAATGTTTTATAGATTTGGACAATGTAGCTGTATAGTGGTAAAAAAAAATTATGTTTCTCACAAAAGTACTGAACAGTAGTAAGTTTTGTGTGGAACTCTTATGTATTGAAATTACAAGATGGTTTTGTTAGTAAAAAAATTAGGTTTTGGATGTTTCGTTGGAAACGTGACGAAGCATTATTTCGTGATATATTATTATGAGTCTCGTAACAAAAGGTCATCAAAAAGTGTCATAACAAGTTATTTGGAAGTTGCAATATTGTCAAAAAAAATGCCACAGACGATATTTTCCCATGCTTCGACAAACATTAATTCGTGCAAATTTTTAACCCGGGTTACACATAAATTTCTTTTTCACGTGCATCAGTTAACACGGCTAAATGGTTGCTAGACTTATTTAGTATAGTTTGGAGAGAGTTGAGCAATTTCAATAATGATTTTATGAGGTAAGATTACCCGTTAGGGGGCTTCGTTGGCTAAATTTAAGGGGGTAAGAGCATATTAACTGTTTGGTTATTCCAATGTACAGTTGGCTGCATTTTTTTTTCGTCTTTTTCCTGGATATATTTACTGAAGCTAAATATGGCAATTGGGAAATTGAAACCCATTAATGCTCAGATTATAAAAAAAAAAATTGGTACCCTACATGATATGAAGTGTTACTTCCATTTCATATGGGCGGAGTCGGATAATTTTTCTAATATTGGAATAAACATATTTTCCTAAAGTAAATAATATAACCATAACTCACTAAGCATGCAATCAAATTGTTTTTCTATTTACATTGTCATACATATAAAGTATGGAACAAGAGTGTACATGTATCAAAATGAATTCAATTCATACAATTCTCTCCTAGAATTACACTGCCATTGTTTTAATGGGAATTCTCCTGTGTGAATTGTAAGACAACAGTCATAATACATGCATCAACCAGAAATCATATACCATCAAGAATTCACACTTTTGAGTCTTAGCCACAAGTTGATGCAGAAAGCTCCATGATCACAAGATCGAATTTTATCAAAAATTCATCTCGACTACCTCATGTCATGGCCAATGAGTATTGCTATATAATGATGAAGATAAAGGACTTAGATGACACAATTCACTCTTTAATTTAACATAAATAAAGTGAATTTTCGTACTGAACAATGTGTTAACCTTGTTCGTGTTACGATTTCTTTATGAATAACTATTTTGAAAACGTTCATAGTGCATGTTAGAAGACTTGGTTTAGGTTCCAAGGCCTTCTCTGTGTGGTTCGTCAATTTGCTGTTGCAAAAGTTTGTTTCGCTGCACGCGAAACACCTTGATGCATGTTTCATTGTGGTTTATTGATCGCAGTCCGTGGTGAGAAACCTTGGCAAAAATATCTGTATGGTTACGCACCCTTGTCGTTGTGTCTAGCTACAGTGAACAAAATCTTCGCTACAACAAATGATGCGATCGATTGCCCTTTAGTAAATCTGGGGGGTTTTCATTCTTTTTGTGCGAACTAGCCTGCAGCGACATGGCAGCGAAGTTGACAGTGAAATGAGATCAGATAAAATCTTTTCGAGATTTCTTACCCTATTTGCCTGGTTTTCAATGCAAATATCATTTTGCAGCCTGGTTTTCAGGTGCATACATGCATGCGTTTGAATTATACCCCCCCCCCCCCCCCCCCCCCTCTCCCTGTCTTTTTTTAAGGGCCGTTATTAGCTATCCAGTTTTATATTTTTGCATTCAGCAAATATCATTGAATGTCTTATAACTAAAGGTCTTCACAGCATGTCATATGTCAAAGAAGAGTGCTAGGTCATTCACTTTAGCCCAGTCAGAAGGAGACCTCCTAGAGTATGTAAGCACAGTCATTGGTTTAGGTTCCAAGGCCTTCTCTGTGTGGTTCATCAATTTGCTGTTCCAAAAGTTCGTTTCACTGCTCGCGAACCACCTTGATGCATTTTTCGTAGTGGCTTGTTGATTGCAGTCCGTGGTGAGAAACCTCGGCAAAATCTCTGTATGGTTACGCGACCTTGTCATTGTGTCTCGCAACAGTGAACAAAATCTTCGCTACAACGAATGATGTGCTCGCTGCCTACGATGGCCGAAGGATGTGCTCGTTGCCCTTGATAAATCTGGGAGGTTTTAATTCTTTTTGTTTGGGACCTTCTCGTTGAAGTCTCTGTACTGCGAACTAGTATCCCTGCAGCAACATGCTAGCGAAGTTGACAGTGAAATGAAATCAGATCAAATCTTTTCGAGATTTCTTACCTTATTTGCCTGGTTTTCAATGCAAATATCATTTTGCAGCCTGGTTTCCAGGTGTATGCGTGCGTTTGAATTTTCCCTTCCCCAACAAGTTCTTGCTAATGGTAAAAAGGAGGCTTTGAATGTGGCTGTTCTTATTTTACCGAGGGGTTTGAATTAGCTTCTCCCGATCGTATTTCTCCCAAGATGAAAGAAAAGATGAGCAATCTATCTTTTCAGAGCTATCGCCCCTTCCCTATCTTTCTTTAAGGGTCGTTATTGGCTATCCAGTCTTGTATTTTTGCATTCCGCAAGGAAAATGATATGTGTACCAAGTATTTATACCAAAAGTTGTTTACCAAGTGCATTAAATTGTTGTACCTACAGTAATGTACAACACTTTAATAGACTTGGTAACCACTTTTGGTGTTAAAACTTGGTACGTATACCATTACTCATTCCGCAAATATCATGGAATGTCTAATAACTAAAGGTCTTCACAGCATGTTGTGACACCCCGCCTAATTAATCCCGGGTGATCAGTCCTAAATCAAGTTAGAACAGGTTTCTCATTTGGTCCATTCTTAGCATCACTGTCGTCTTATTTAATTACTAACCACCTAAGTGAGAAAAATAGACTGGTGCCAATTTTTTTATCTTTCATTATTTAAACAAACACCCATGCGGAATATAAAACTATATAACAATCACAGATAACTGAATTAATCATCCACAAGTAAAAATAATTGACCGAATAAACCAACGGTCCAAATAATAAATCCCATAAAGACAAGAATAAACTCTCAACAAGTCTAATACAAATAAATGGAAAGTGAGCAACATGCTCGAATACTAATCATGAACTTCTACATTTAAGAATGAAGAATGAGGCGTCTATCAAAACCCCGCAACATCCACATATGCTGCAGCAACGGATCCCTGGAATATAGTCAAGGCTGGCGTCCCTGTGGTTGGACACCTAAAAGGTTTTTAAAAGTTTTTATAGCAAGGGTTAGTACCCAAAACATTTGAAAAACATTTAACAAATGATTAACTTGCAGTAATAAATAAATATGCATGCTCTTCATATTTTTAGTTAATATCGCACTCTCTTGAGGACTTCCTTACCCTTCCTCTATTATACCCTACGAACGCTTTAATTAAATTACCTAGTTACTCATCTTATGACTAGATAATTAACAAAGTTCCTTTATACCCACCCTACTCTAACTGAGTATGTAGTGATTATGATTTTTAAGTTATTAGTAACATCAACTTAACTAAATCATTTCCCTTTTTAACTTCATATAACTTCTACATTTGTTATACATGTGAAATAACTCATATTTTTCATTAATGGCCCGTATATAATTAATTATCCAATTATATACTTATAATCATATTTCAGCATTCACAATCATACTGTAATATATATAACAACTTGCATCCTCCCGAGCAAAATACTCCCGGAACGTAAATTCTATAAAGTGCTATCCCACTAGGTACAATCACATAGCCTAGTTATCCCAAGTCAGAATTTTCACACCAACTTGATAAAATAAATAATTGGAGGCGGTCATATTCCTTCCCTGAAAGTGAGATGTTCCTCACCCATATAACGGGCGCTATGACCTCGGGATTGTACTCACCCTACTCCTCAAGCTAGGGGATTCATCCACTACGCGCAACCTCCCCCTATAGCACTATAGTATCAAATATCTAAACACTGATATTAATTGTGCACACCATATATATATATACTAACGCCTCCGTATATATAAATATAAAAGTCCCGGCTATACCGTTCGCTAAAATCCGTAACATAAGCCTATTAAATTTATTAAGAGTTTATGGTCCAACTCTAAATATTAATTAAATTGCACTTTAATTAATTTAGTTATTTTTGGTGTCGCCCCCACCATAAATTTGGACTTACTCCCGTAGCCCAAAATAAATTTACCCGAGTCACAATTCCCGACTCTAATTTATTAGCCTCAAACCCTAATTAATTTATCTACAATTAGTTAGATTTAAACTCATGTATTTAATTTCTCAATAATTAATTACATAAGATTTTTATATAATTTTTCCCTCTTATATAACCAACTGGCGAAACTGCCAGATTTTGGCAACCGTCGATCGATCGACCCAGACCGTCGATCGATCGATCGAACAGGTCTTCGTCTTCTTCGCGAAGACAGGGCAGCCATGGACGAGATTTCTTAAACCCTAATCTCTTCTAACATGAATTTTAAGCCTTTATAACACCAGTACATATTAGAAACCTTATTAGGACTCCCCAGAAAGTCCACAACAATCATCAATTCGTCCATAAACTACTAATCCATAATTTTGGGGAAAAATCTGTCTTTATCTTTAAACCCATTTTCATTCCAACTTTCTTCATCAAACTCGTTCTAATTTATCCGGATATCCTTCTAACAGATACACATCAATATTCCATTATCAGATTTTTACATAAATCCTTATAAATTCCGGCAATCAGATTCATGTTTTCTTTTGTATTATCAAAACCCCATGTTTATGCCATGAAACCCCAAAACGAATTTTAATTCATTACATCACATAAATACGAATTGAAAGACAGATTTAATGCTATTGCAAGTTATTCACTTGCCTTAGGTTTCGTAGTGTCTGAATATGCGATGAATTCCAAGGTTGAAGATGACCTTGTTGGCTCTTTAGAGATCCCCAATTGGCTTTGGCTGCTGCTAGGGTTTCCTAACCCTTTAATTCCTTTCTCTCATTAAGCTCAGCCAGCCCTTATTTCTTTTTATTAAGTTAATAAATCCATTCCCGTTTTTTGACTAATGGGCCAAGCCCAAGTGACCAAAATGCCCCCGAGTGGGCCCGACTATGTCTAAAAACGTCCCGTGACCCGTTTACTACCCCCGGGTACACTTTTCCGACTATCTCGGCCCATCCGGACTCAACTGTACACTCAGAATTTGCATCCGAATTAATTTATAAAAATACTTATCCCCCACCCAATATAGTCTATACCGACTTCCGGATGTGATAAGTACATACCTCGTCATTAATACTCGAAACGACGAAATTACATTATTACTATTCACTCAGTAAATAATTTTCCCTAAATATTAACCATTCAATCCCAGATTAATATTTATATATTATTCTATCATAATTAATTCATTAAATTACAACACACTAGTAATTTAGAATTTTCGAATTAATTAAATTTTAAAAGTACCAAAAATACGGGGTGCTACATACTCCCCCCATTATAAAGGAATTTCGTCCCCGAAATTAGATCGTACCTGCGTTGAAAAGCTCTGGATATTGTTCCCGCATATCCTCCTCCCGCTCCCAGGTAGATTCGTCAACATTGTGATGACCCCACTGTACTCTAACCAATGGAACAACCTTGGATCGAAATTTCCGCTCACTATGATCCAGAATAGCTACCGGCCTCTCCTCATACGAGATGTCTGGCTGTAATTCGATCTCCTCGAGTGGAACGTGCCAAAAGGCTCTCTCGCTCCTTCGATATTTCTTCAGCGATGCCACATGGAATACATCGTGTATCCGCTGAAGATGTTCTGGTAACCCAAGCTTATACGCCACCGGTCCCACCCTCTCAATAATAGGGAAAGGTCCTACGTATCGCGGTGCTAACTTACCCTTCTTGCCGAACCTCATCACCCCTTTCATTGGAGATACCCGGACTAAAACCTGGTCCCCAACTTCTAGCTCCACATGTCTTCGAGAAGCATCAGCATAACTCTTTTGCCTGTCCTGAGCTATCCGAATTCTTCCTCGAATCAACTCTATCTTGGAAGATGTCTCCTGAACAATCTCCGGCCCCAAGAGTTTGTTGTCCCCCACCTCTAACCAACAAACGGGTGAACGACAAGGTCTCCCGTACAGTGCCTCAAACGATGCCATGCCAATCATGAATTGGTAAGAGTTGTTATACGCAAACTCTACCAAAGGGAGATATTTCTCCCATCCTCCCCCGAAGTCCAAAATGCACATTCTGAGCATGTCTTCCAGCATCTGGTTAACTCTCTCAGTCTGTCCGTCCGTCTGTGGGTGATACGCTGTACTCAAGCGCAACTCCGTGCCCATTGCCTCCTGAAAGCTTTGCCAAAAGTGGGCGACAAAGATTTTGTCTCGGTCGGATACAATATTTATAGGCACTCCATGCAGCTTAACAATCTCTGCTATGAATAGCTGTGCATAACGCATCGTCTCGAAGTCTGTGCGTACCGGCAAAAAGTGGGCCACCTTAGTCAACCGATCCACAATAACCCATATGGAGTCGTGATCCCTCTGCGATACAGGTAACCCTGTGATGAAGTCCATGGAGATGCTCTCCCACTTCCACACGGGAATTTCTAACGGCTGTAGCATCCCTGATGGTCTCTGGTGGTCAACTTTCACAAGCTGACACGTGGCACATTTCGAAACAAACTCCGCTATGTCCCGTTTCATTCCTGCCCACCAATACTGCCTCCTCATATCTTGGTACATTTTATCCCCACCGGGATGTACCGCAAATTTCGAACCATGGGATTCTGTCATAACAGCGTGCCTCAAATCCTCATCCTCTGGCACCATTAACCTCCCATTAAAGCGTAGGCCTCCTTCTGAGCTAATCGAGTAACCCTCTGCTCCCTCAGCTAACAACTGGCCCACCCTATCCCGGAAAATCTGATCCTCAGCCTGATCCTTCACAACTCGCATAATGATCTCGGGTGTGATGGATAAAGCTGACATGAAAGCCTTGGCTACGTCATCCTCATATTGAAGCTCTCTCCACTTCGCTTTCCATACCTCTGATATCTCCCCAGTCGGCCTTCGGCTCAATGTGTCTGCTACCACATTGGCCTTACCAGGATGATACTGAATATCAAACTGGTAGTCCTTCACGAATTCTAGCCACCGCCTCTGCCTCATATTCAGATCCTTCTGTGTGAAGAGATACTGAAGTGACTTGTGATCCGTGAATAGAGTAAACTGCTCTCCTATAAGATAATGCATCCATATCCTCAAAGCAAAAAACGACTGCTGCCAACTCTAGGTCGTGAGTGGGGTAATTCCTCTCGTGGGGCTTTAGCTTCCTGGAAGCATAAGCTATAGCCCTCTCCTCCTGCTGGAGTACACCCCCAAGACCCCGTAAGGATGCGTCTGTGTAAACTCGATACTCTAGCCCTCCCTTTGGCAATGCAAGCACGGGTGAAGATGTCAACTTGTCCTTTAGCTCGTCGAACGCTAATTGACAACTATCATCCCACTTGAAAGGTACTCCTTTCCGAGTCAGATTCGTCAAAGGTCCTGCAATCTTAGAGAATCCTTTAATGAATCGCCTGTAGTAACCGGCCAAACCCAGAAAACTGCGCACCTCGGTCGGTGTCGTGGGCTGTCCCCACTCCCTCACCGCCGACACCTTATTCGGATCCACTGCAATACCCTGATCTGACACGACGTGACCAAGGAACTGTACCTCCCGAAGCCAGAATCCACACTTCCCTAATTTGGCATAGAGCTGATGATCCCTCAGTGTCTGTAAAACCATGCGCAAATGCTCTGCGTGCTCCTCCTCGGTGCGCGAGTAGATTAGGATGTCATCAATGAACACAATGACAAACTGATCTAAGTACTCCCTGAAAACCCTGTTCATGAGGTCCATGAACACTGCTGGTGCATTGGTGAGCCCGAAGGGCATCACCTTGAACTCATATTATCCATACCGTGACAAGAAAGCGGTCTTAGGAACATCCCCCTCTCGGATACGCAGTTGATGATACCCTGACCTCAAGTCGACCTTGGAGAAGTATGACGCCCCTCTCAATTGGTCAAATAAATCATCAATCCGAGGCAACGGATATTTATTCCGTATCGTCACCTTGTTCAGCTCCCTATAATCCACGCACAAGCGGAGTGAACCATCTCGCTTCTTCACAAACAACACCGGCGCACCCCACGGCGATGTACTCCGCCGAATAAAACCCTGACCCAGTAGTTGCTGAAACTGTTACCTCAATTCCCGCATTTCTGAAAGGGCCATTCGGTAAGGTGCCCGAGCAATCGGCCTCGTCCCCGGTGCCAAATCGATAACAAATTCGATTTCTCTGTTGGGCGGTAATCCTGGTATCTCCTGGAATACATCCTCAAAGTCCCTCACTACAGGAATAGAGTCTAAAGGAACTACCACCTCCTGTGAGGTTTCCTCCTCAATGTAATATAAGTGAGTGCGCGACCCACCCTCAGGAAGCGGCATTGCTATCAGGAACATTTCCTGTCCCGGAATGGAGAACACGATTGTCCTCTCATAACAATCCACCATAGCCCGGTAACCTGCCAACCAATCCATGCCCAAGATGACATCATACCCCTCCATATCTAACACTAAGAGGTCTGCTGCTAAACTAAGCCTCCCAATCAAAATGTCTACTCCTCGACAAATCGAGCGAATCAAAGCCCCGCTGCCTACTGGTGACTCTACACTCATACAGAGGCTCCCGCTGTCTCTAATAACCCAGCCCGTTTAGCAAAATTAGATTTAATGAATGAATGTGATGCTCCCGTGTCAAAAAGAATGCTACCCTCATGACCATGAATGAAAAACATACCCTCAACCGCTGGCGGCGCCTGCTGTGCTGGAGGATTGTGAATATCCCGAACGTTGTACACACGTCCGTAGTGCATCTGCCCCTGCTGCTGTGGGGCGGGTGGGGCTGGTGCTGCTGGCGGCATCTGACCCTGTTGCCCCTGTTGGGCACCCTGCTGCTGGCCTCTGCCCCTCTGCGGGCACTCCCTCTTGAAGTGTCCTGGCTGGCCACAAGCGAAACAGCGTTTCTGGTCGTCACCCTGCCGTTGGCCCTGCTGGCCCTGACGTTGCTGGCCCGGTTGGCCTCCCCCGTTGTTCCCTTGGCCCTGACGGCCCTGAGGAACCTGCTGTTGCTGATTAGGGCCTGGTTGCCCCTGCCTGAACCCCTGTCCTCCCGGTCGGAACCCACCAGGCTTAAACTTCTTAGCCTGATTCCCTTGCTGAATGATGACCTGCTGCTGTGTGCCACTCGTCTCACTACTAGTGACCGCCTTGCCCTGCTGGCTCGGCTCACCTGCCTTCTTGTTCCCCTTAGCATGGAAACGATGATCCTGGAAATGTACAAGTGCGGCATTAACGACATCTGTATAAGTCACTAACGCCGGATTTCCAATCAAGTGTTGCCTGATTCTCCAGGCTAGGCCATCCATGAACTTTGACTTCTTCCGCTCCTCACCGCTCACCTCATTTGGCACAAAGTTTGCCAAACGGGTGAACTCCTCCTCATATTCTGCTACTGACCTGTCACCCTGTACCAACTCGCTGAATTTCTTTCTCATCTCAGACTCTACTGCTGGAGGGAAGTACTTGCGGTCAAACCGCACCCAGAATTCAGAAATCAGCATCGAATCCCGCTCCTCAGCGGTGGTTACGGACTCCCACCACTGTAAGGCTGCCCCTGACAGACGAAAGGTAGCCAGCATCTGTTTCTGCACCTCTGTACCCTCTAACATGCACAGATGGCGCTGAATGTTCTTCTTCCAGTCACAAGCCTCGACCACATTGGTGCTACCTCGAAACTCGGGTGGGTGACCCTTCTGAAAGGTCTCCCTCACTCGCTGCCAAGATGGTGGCCCTACTGGAGCCTGAACTGCTGGAGCCAATGGAGGCGGTGCCTGGGGCTGTGGAAAATGAGCTGCCATAGCTTGCATCGCTGTCTCGACCGCTTGGGCCACTATCACTGCCACCTGAGTGGTAGAAATCAACTCGGGTGGGGGTGGGGGTGGCGGTACCTGTGGCTCCTGGCGAGCCTCCCTCACCTCATCTCTAGCCTCAGCCCTCTCCGCTCTCTGTCTCTTTGGCGACATCTGAAATAGATTGAATTGTATAAGTACACAATTTATACAAAAACTAATAGCAGGAATACGATATCTCACAAGCGGAAAATATAATCAACAGTCCTAATAATAGGGCTCTATAACAACCGAACGCTACGCTGAAACGTAGAAAGCCGTACAGATCCTAAGGACACTAGAACCTGATGCTCTGATACCATCTAGTATGATTGTGAATGATGAAATATGATTATAAGTATATAATTGGATAATTAATTATATACGGGCCATTAATGAAAAATATGAGTTATTTCACATGTATAACAAGTGTAGAAGTTATATGAAGTTAAAAAGGGAAATGATTTAGTTAAGTTGATGTTACTAATAACTTAAAAATCATAATCACTACATACTCAGTTAGAGTAGGGTGGGTATAAAGGAACTTTGTTAATTATCTGGTCATAAGATGAGTAACTAGGTAATTTAATTAAAGCGTTCGTAGGGTATAATAGAGGAAGGGTAAGGAAGTCCTCAAGAGAGTGCGATATTAACTAAAAATATGAAGAGCATGCATATTTATTTATTACTGCAAGTTAATCATTTGTTAAATGTTTTTCAAATGTTTTGGGTACTAACCCTTGCTATAAAAACTTTTAAAAACCTTTTAGGTGTCCAACCACAGGGACGCCAGCCTTGACTATATTCCAGGGATCCGTTGCTGCAGCATATGTGGATGTTGCGGGATTTTGATAGACGCCTCATTCTTCATTCTTAAATGTAGAAGTTCATGATTAGTATTCGAGCATGTTGCTCACTTTCCATTTATTTGTATTAGACTTGTTGGGAGTTTATTCTTGTCTTTATGGGATTTATTATTTGGACCGTTGGTTTATTCGGTCAATTATTTTTACTTGTGGATGATTAATTCAGTTGTCTGTGATTGTTATACAGTTTTATATTCCGCATGGGTGTTTGTTTAAATAATGAAAGATAAAAAAATTGGCACCAGTCTATTTTTCTCACTTAGGTGGTTAGTAATTAAATAAGACGACAGTGATGCTAAGAATGGACCAAATGAGAAACCTGTTCTAACTTGATTTAGGACTGATCACCCGGGATTAATTAGGCGGGGTGTCACACATGTCATAAAAAGCTATTTTGAAATTGCAATGGTGCCAAAGAAGAGTGCCAGGTCATTCACTTTAGCCCAAATTTTACAATGGAATGGGTTAAGAGCATATGCTTCGGATTATATTTTCTCGTACTACTTTTCAGCAAGCATTTTTTTTATATCATTCATCAATTTGTGCATAATTTTAATCCGAGACTCACATTAAGCAGTTTCAATAGGGATTTTAGGAGGTAAGAGTACCCTTTAGGGAGTTTCATGGGCTTAGTTAAAGATGTAAGACTACCACCTATAGTAGTAGATGGTGTAACATGGGATGAGATTGACACAAGAAATCGGTGTTTGATTATTTTGACATGACTAGTATTGGTCGCATTATTCTTGTCATATTTTCGTATTTTATTGTGTTTTGGTGTTTTGTTAGGTTTGCAGGTGTGAAAATCACGAATCTGGCTTTGCCACGTGTTTATGTTTTAGTAGGTATTGTTGTCATCGGTAGACCTGACAAAATGAGGCACGGCACGGCACGGCACGATAACACGACACGAACCGACACGAAGTTATAAGTTAATGGGTGTACCATTAATGGTTTCGAATCATATCAGTGCCAATCCGATAAGACACGATAGTTAACTGTCGAATTAGGGTTGATTTCCTCCACCCATTAATAACCGGTAAGACCCGTTAACATTCATTAATTTAAGTAAATAAGATATATTATAGAAACTTATAAAGAGTTTATGCTTAATATTACTTTATTCATTACAAATTTTACTAAATGAGAGAGTTAGTAATGTCAATGGAGTAATGGGTCTAATTGTGTTTAAAATGACACGTTAAGATAACTGGTCGGATTTGAATATGATTTTTTCACACGATAAAAAAGTCACATGTTTAGGCACAAACCCTATAATACCCAAACACGACTTGACATAACCCGTTGCCAGTCTAGTCATTATATCAAAACACGATTTGTCATCCACAATCGAATCTCACAACTTAACAGTTGACAATGCAGTTTTTTGCCAATCTGCTTCATTACCCTTGACAGTGCAAAAGATAAATTAATACTTTGGTAAAGCACATTTTGCCAATCTTCTTCATTACACTTGACAGTGCAGTTTTTTCCTCTCTTTATTTTGTCTTCTCTTTTTACGCGGACATTTTCTTGAAGATAAGACAATCTGCTGCAATACAATTGACAGTGCAGTTTCTTCCTCTCGTTTTTCGTTTTTTTTCGTCTTTCTTTTTATGCGGACATTTTCTTGAAGCTAAATAAGACAATTTGGGAAATGGAAATCCATGAATATTCAGTTACTATTTCTTAATTTTCCCTATATGAAACGCGATTTCCATTTCATATAGTCAGAAGTATCACATTTATTGTCTTATATTTACATTTAAGAAGAGGTTTCAATTTAATAACCATCACCCACTAACCAGTCTCTGAATAAAATGAGCGACTTCAAGGTCCCAAGTCAGCCATTTCTTTTCTGTTTAAATTGTCAGACAAACAAGTCAAAGAAAGAGAGAGAGTACATGTGTCAATATGAATGTATTCATAAAATTCTCTGCTAGAATTACACTGCCACTGTTTTTAATATACTTTGGGCATTCTCCTGTATAAATTGTGAAAGTAAGTAAAGAGTCATTATACATGCATAGCACTGGCAAAATTATGGGTTGGGCCTAATTTGGGCGGGTCAAATATGGGCTGGGCTAAATGTGGGTTGGGCCAAATATGGACTGGGTTAAATGTGGGCTGGGCCAAATATGGGCGGACCAAATATGGGTTGGACCAACCCATTATTTTTTTACTAAATTAAGTATTACAATTCGAGGTATATTTAAAAAAAACTCATATTTTACTCATAACTTTTTAAAATGAGTATTATATTTGATTTGTATCTTTTAAAATTGGGCTCCATATTTGATTTCTTGCTTTGAAATATGGGCCCCATATTTAACTCATAGCTTTGAAATATGGGCCCCATATTTAACTCACAACTTTTAAATATGGGCCCCATCTTTAAATGCTTGGGCTAATATGGACTGTTTTGTTATTTGGGCCACATTTTGCCACTACTATACATGCATCAATTGGAACTCAAATAGCATCAAGAATACACATCCCGGCAAACAAACCAATCTTTCTCAAAGTTTGAGAACTCAAAACTTCAATCTCGAAGTTTATCTCGGGGACTCCTCTGTCCCATCCTTCTTTAAAACTGAGCACAAAACCTGCCTCGAAATATACGTATCAAGCTCCCTTGACACCGCTGTTAACTTCAAATCGAAGTTGCTTCGATACCTTTGCTTTGGTGACGGGATTACCGATGGTGAAATGGAAAACCGTCTCCTTGGACTTGAAATACTAGTGATATTTTTTTCGGGGTTCATCAATAGTCCGTTTTTTGTTTCCGACGGTAGTGGCTTTAATGAATCTTGATGATATTCAACCTCAGTTGCCATTTGTTTCATCATGAGCTTTTCTCTGGCTTTCTCGGCTGCTATTAAAGCTTTCTCTCGACTCATCTTTATCAGTTTCCAAGGGTCTATACTTGCACGAAAGCCTTGCTTTTTTGCTCCATGTGGGTGGTTCGGGTTCTTTGTCGATTTTTATGGATAATCTTTGTGGTTTCTGAAACATAAAAAAACAAAAAAAAACAAATCAATTAGTTATTGTGCTGAAGGTTTACAATGACCTATGTTGCGCGGATACGGATATGCGACATGTGATACAATACGATGGGCGATATGGCAATTCTTTAAACATAAGGTAACAAAATAATATCTATAATATTATATACAAGTATATATTCTAAAATACTTATAGATCTAGCATTAGCCTACGCAATCGGCTGGTTTTGAAACTTCACTTAAATAAGAAGACACAAGTAAAAATATCGAAAAGTCAGATTTGTCAAAAAAATCAATGGATATTGGATACGTATCAGTTGGTATCCGAACCATATCTATGTCCGATACTCCATTTCTGCCATTTTTTCTAAGTACACGTGGTACACAAAAATATGACTACAGCAAAGTATCTTCACTATACCTCATTCATTCTTCCTTCTCTGCATATAAATCTCGAGATAAACGATGGCTTTTCAGGCGACTCAGAGAACATACTCTCATCTGAAGAGAGATCTGAATCTTCAAATTCTTCTTCTAGTTCCGTAGACTGGTTCTCCTCTTTCATTGCCAAAATGTAATCGTAAGTTCACATTCCCTGCCACAACAACCAAGGGATGTTAAGAATATGAGAACAAATATTATTGGCAAAACTCCAGGTGAACCTGAAAGAATGAACAAGGTTTTTTTCTGGGAGTATATAAATCATGTTGAGGAGCTAAAACCTATATAAAGATTAAGAAGTTGAAAAAAAAATTCTAAATTAAAGGGCTAAATTTTATATTTCCAGATTTTTACTGGGATCGGGCCACCTCACCGTTGAATAGAAGAAGATGCGAGATCAATATATCTTCGATAATTCAAATAAATATAAGAAGTTGAAGAAAAAAGATTTAGGAGATGCTTATTATTACAAATTGATACATGGAAGTAAAATTGTTGCAAGATGTGATTGCATCTTTAAGGGCAGAAAGAACATTTTGTGGTAGAGATATATGTGTGGGATTATTCAAATTTACCAAATGCTACTATGTCAGGTTGTCCTCACAAGCCAAACAGAGAAGAAAAATTATAGCAAACGAACTAATTCAAAAATTATCCAGATCAAAAATTACCCCGAGATTATTACATAGTCAATCTTATACGATATAATTCAAAAATTAAACTTAGTCAATCGAACTATTCTTTGACAGAACCAAACGATATGTAGAGAATCAAAGAGAATGCATTGTATTTGGAAAGAATTGTATGTGGCTGCCTTTGAAATGAACTATTCACAATTTTCTTCTCACCCTTTAATTTAACTTTAGCCCCTAAGATAATTACATAAGTTACAAAGAAAAAACCAAGTGACATATGGAGTTTGAAATGATATAAACATAAAATATGTAAGCATAATCAAATCTACCCCATATTTAAAACTCCCCCTAAAAGATACAAACGGGTTAATGCACATGCAGGGATAAGTCTAATTTCTAAGGGTAATGCTATACGTACCAAGTTTATACACTAAAAGTGGTTTACCAAGTGCATTATAGTGTTGTACACTAATGTAGATACAACAGTTTAATGCACTTGATAAATGCAATACGTACCAAGTGTTCTTGGAAAATGCTATGTGTACCAAGTGTTTATACCAAAAGTTGTTTACCAAGTGCATTAAACTGTTGTACCTACATTAGTGTACAACACTTTAATACGTACCAAGAGGTGCCGCTACCTATCCTTTAAATGAATTATGCAAGAACAACTAGAAATGAAGACAATATAAAGTCGCAAAGCAACGAACCTCACTGTCACAAAAGCGAACAAAACGATATATCGTCTTGTTTAAGATCGGGTGCAATCGCATCATCCTTCATCACAAGGGGAAATGGTAGTAAAGGCTCCAAGGATCTAAGGATCTAAGTACTTTCTCCTTATAAAACTCCTAAGGATCTTCCTTTCCATCCTTCTAAAAAATCTCACAACAAGCTGCCCCAAAATAAACCCATAATTTATCTTGCAGGAATTGGCTCTTTTCTTCATTCTTTTAAACCTGGTTTTGTCAGTCGGGTCGATGGCCGTACATCTTACAAATAGAAACATAACTGAAACTGCCTGCGAATTAAACGTAACAAAAAAAAAATCTTGAATAAGTTTTAGATATAGCTGATTTATTGAGAATGTAAAGAGGAGGGTCAGTGACAAAATATTGAGGGTAACGAGTATTAGGACTGCAAACGAACCGAGTTGTTCATTAATAGCTCAAACTCGGCTTTGTGTGATAAGCAAATGAACCAGGCTTGATCTCAATCTTGAGCGGGTTTAAAAATGAGCTCTGCTCGTTTTTTGTTAAGGTGTAAACGAGCTCATTTAGATCCCTCAGAACCGAGCTACTCATGCTGTGCTTGAGGCGCAGCTCATTTGATAAGTAAACAAACCGAGCTTGAACTTACTCTGGAGCTCCTTTAATAATTAAGCTCAATTCGGTTCACAGTTCGATCGTAGCCCCAACTATTATTTCAATGACATGGTAATTTAGTTCGATGGGTTACACTCGTTTTCTTTTACGGTGTAAAAGTGCGCGTTTAGATCCCTCGGAACCGAGCTACTTGTTCTGGGCTCAAGCTCAGCCCATTCGCTAAGCAAAATAACTGAGCTTGAACTTGATCTTGAGCTCGTATAGGAATCGAGCTCAATTCGGCAAGGCTCGTTTGCTTCCCTAACTGTTATTTCAATGACAAGGTATCACATACTCACATAAATTCATAATTTCTTTCGCCTCCAACTCATACTTTGGCACATTTCAGCAAGTTACATTAAATTGTATCGGTTTGTGATACCATGACGCCGAATAACGGTTACATTAGTATTTTTCGGTTTGGCAAATGCATTTTTTTGAGGCTCGAGCTCGGCTGATTCGTTAAGCAAACAAACCGAGCTTGAACTTGATTTCAGCTCGTTTAAGAATCGAGCTCAATTTGGCTAGGCTCGTTTGCTTCCCTAACTGTTATTTCAATGACATGGCATCACATACTCGCATAAATTCATAATTTCTTTCGCCTCGAACTCATACCTAGACAAATTTCAGCAAGTTAAATTAAATTGTATTGGTTTGTGATATCATGACGCCAAATAACGGTTACATTAGTATTTTTCGGTTTGTCTATGCATTTTTTTGAGGCTTGAGCTCGGCTGATTCGTTAAGCAAACAAACCGAGCTTGAACTTGATCTCGAGCTCAATTCGGCCAGGCTCGTTTGCTTCCCTAACTGTTATTTCAATGACATGGTATCACATTCTAGCATAAATTCATAATTTCTTTCGCCTCCAACTCATACTTTGGCACATTTCAGCAAGTTACAATAAATTGTATTGGTTTGTACCATGACGCCAAATAACAGTTACATTAGATATTTTTCGGTTTGTCTATGCATTTTTCTTTAGGCATTACCAAACAGGAAAAGATTGTGGTGACGCTGATCTCTGCGATTCTGTTTCCAACAAAAAGCCCCAGGAAGCAATAGAATGTCGCAACCAAGAAACTGTAAATTGACATTCCCACTATCTGCAAAAGCAACAATGGATATGGGTTATTCACAACTTCAGTCATAGTTGATTCACACACACACACAAAAAAAAAAGGCATTTCCTGTCCAAAACTCTAAAGATGTGATTGACTACAAAGTTGAAAACTTTTACTTTTCACCATTTCATGGAATTCAAGTTCTTTAGGGGTGGGTAGGAAAAGTTTGTCATGAAAAATGAGAAAAAAATTGAAATCAAACATGTGGCACATTTGAGTCTATTGTTAATATAAAATATATTTGCAATCAAATACCACAAAAGCAATAAGAAATGAGTTTTTAATTGCCACAAACTATAAATAAATAAGAGGGTTTTATTGCTTAAAGTGACTAGGTCAGGTGAAAAGAAAAAAAAGCAAACGTCTTGATTATTCACCACCTATGAAGCACGGACATGGATACGGGTGTTGTGTCCGACATGACACGGACACGCCGACATAAAAAATCTAAAAAAACTAGGACACGACACGGCAAAGACACGGTGACATATAAATATATTTTTATACTTGTATATATATATTTCATCTACTTTGCATTTTAAAAACAAAAAAATAGTTGTGAAACTAATGTATTAAAAATTAACATGGTCTCGTAGTTCAAAAACATGCATTTAAATTAGGCGAGATAATAACTTCATTCTTTTAACTTTTCTTATTATTATTCATACACCCTTACACGATTTAATTTTACAAGATGACACTAGAATTTCTTAGTGTTCTTTTATTTTGGCACCCCGTCTTGTCCACGAAATGTCAAGCAAGGCCTTTTTATATGCCAAACAAGGCTGCCAAGCCACGCGGAGTGTCCGCGGAGTGTCGGAGTATCCGGCACGGGTACGTCACCTTCGAAGAAATGTCCGTGCTTCTTAGTTCACCACGAAGTCTATTATGAAGGCGATACATTATTTACTAAGGAAAAAAAATAAAAGGCAATGAGTATAGTGTTCACAAAACTGTATCCAAGTTTGTGTTTGTTTACAAATTTGCCCTCAAAAATAAAGAAAATTTAGGAATCTTTTTAACTCTCATTTGTGTCAGATTGCACAAATTGGACTTAAAATTTTTGGGTATTTTTGACTTTGCCCCCTGAGATAATGTCATATTTAAACATAATCTCCCGCTTTTCAAATAATTAGACTCCCCCTGAGATAATGTCATATTTAAACATAATCTCCCACTTTTCAAATAATTAGACTTACGCCCCTCTGCACGTGCATTATCCCTCTTGTACCTTATGCATCAACTCGCTTGTACCTTATGCATTCGGGGATAAAGTCTAATTATTTGAAAATACGGGGAGTTATGTCTAAATTCATCATTATTTTGGGGGAAAAGTCAAAAGCACCCTTTTTCAGATTTGCATGAAGTACAAATTGGTAATGCATAATTTGGAAAATTTGTACTTGAAATTTTTTCTTGGGGTAGTGGGGGGTTATAACTTATAGATGGGTAACAAAAAATTTCCATAGAAAATCTTGCCACAAATTTTTTCCACAAATTGCACAAATTTGCCTCGTAAAAATTTTCCATCCACCAAGAATACAACTATTGAAAGCATAAAATTTGACAATTCCAACTTTTATTTTTGTACCTCCCACCCAAAGGAAAATGGTTTAAGCCTAAATAAACTCACTCTTTTTCATCTTTTTACTCAACTATAATCAAACACATAAAATAGCAAATTTTAGGCCCCGTTTAGTTGTGGAAAACAAAGCTGTTTTCTAGCAAAATTTTCCAAAAATTCTCCAGAAAAATGGAAAATTAGAAAATGCATTCAAGTTTGATATTTTTCCAAAAATCGAAAAACAAATTTCCAAATTCTCCAGTTTTCCACCAATTTTCAAAATCCATAAAATTACATTTTTACTATGAACTTTTCATAACTTATATCTAGACTCTTAAGCTTTTGGTAAATTACATTTTAATCTCTCTATTTTTTAACAAAGATATCTTGTCATTGAAATTTTTGAGAATTATATTTTGGCCCCTAAACTTTCTATTAAGTTTATTTGGCCCTTTAAACCATCTAAAAATTACAATTAGACCTTGAACTTTCAGTGTAATTGTGTAGATTACATTTGACCCCCCAAGTTTTCTATAAACTACATTTTGAAAACTATAATTTATTTCTACAATATCAACATATTTTCTAGTTTTCTAAGATTTTCTATTAAAAATGAAAATTAGAAATAAAAAGCAAAAAAATAGTTTTTCACAACTAAACAACGCCTTAACCTTTTGGTAAATTACATTTTAATCTTTTTATTTTTTAACAAAAATATCGTCACAAAAAATTTTGAGAATTATATTTTGGCCCCTGAACTCTTTCTCTTAAGTTTTTTTTGGCCCTTTAGACTGTCTAAAAATTACAATTGGATCCTGAACTTTCTAAAAATTACAATTTGACCCCCAAATTTTCTATAAACTACATTTTGAAAACTATAATTATTTCTACCATATGAACATATTTTCTAGTTTTCCAAGATTTTCTATAAAAAATGAAAATCAGAAATGGAGATGAAAATGGAAATAAAAAATGAAAAATAGTTTTCCACAACTAAACAGGGCCTTAACTTCAAAAAAATTCAATGAAAATTTTGCCTTTCCATCTTTTTCTATAAAAAAAAAAATAAAACATAAGGGATTTATCTAAGATAATAAAATGAGGAAGAAAAATAAGATCTTGGATAAGTACCTGTAAAGGGTAACAAAGATATCTTGTCAGTGAAATTTTTGAGAATAATATTTTGGCTCCTGAACTTTCTAAAAATTACAATTTACCCCCAAATTTTCTATAGTCTACATTGTGAAAACTACAATTTTCTTCTACCACATGAACATATTTTCTAGTTTTCTAAGATTTTCTATGAAAAATGAAAATTAGAAATGGAGATGAAATCTGGAAATAAAAAACAAAAAATAGCTTACCACAACTAAATAGGGCCTTAACTTCAAAAAATTTCAATGAAAATTTTGCCTTTTTCTATCAAACAAACACTAAAACATAAGGGACTTATTTAAAACAATAAAATGAGTACGAAAAATAAGATCTTGGGTAAGTACCTGTAAAGGGTGAAGAGGGCGTTGCCAACCATGGTGTCTCATTGTTTTGACTAAAAAGATTGCAGCTTTATTTTTGTTGGAACAAACCCAGATGGTATTATAAGAATAAGATTTTTGGGGTTTAATAATCCATGGGAATGAAAACCTTAGTAGAAGCTTTGTAGCTGTTTTTTTTTTTGTATTTTGGGGCCAAAATGGGGATGACCCAACGGTCGAGTTGTGTGTTTTATTTTGTGTGTTGGGTTTTTGAATTTTGAAAAGGAATCGCGTGTGACGTATAATATATTTATTGTCTTTTTGTTGATCCAATTGGTCATTTGGGCCCCAAAAGGTTAAGTATTAGTACTTCTCATCATTAAAAAGAATTTCTAATGACTTATTTGACCATATTTTACTTTCGTAGGGGTAAAATTGTGTGACGGATGCGGAAGTTTCGAGTATTAACGAGAGTTCGGGAGCGGGAGTAGGGATGGCAGTTTAACCTGATCAGTCGGGATTCCGCTCCGCCTCTAGTAGAGCGGATTAAAAATTCGTTTAAAATAATAGGTAGGGGTATGGGTTTTAAAAAAAGGGTGTTCTTATTAGAACCCCTGTTTTCTTTATAGAGACCCAACTATTATTAAACTCACACAAATAGGTGGAAATACACTTAATATACCGTATCACCTGTGTGTATAGAAGAAAATATCAAAATAGGAATTTACCTATCTAAACCCATTCCAGACATCCGTTCAACCCTTTACATGTCTGATCATTTTTCTTGCTTAGCTTCTTCAACTTCACAAACACCCATTCCAACGTTAGCCATTTGTAACCCAATCAAACCCATTTCAGATATCCTTCCAACTTGAGCAATTTCAAACACATAAATCCAACCCAGAAGTCACTGGTTCTAGATCCGGTTGCAATTACAACGATAAGTTTTTTTTTCTCTCAAATCTTCAGAGATGTTCACTGTAGTTCATTTTTTTAAACAATTGAATGTTGCCTTTTACCAATTACAACAATCCAGTACAGACCACTATTGCTATCAAATTTCACTTTATCGATTGCTTTAATACTTGTTTTTCTATTACAGGTTTTGTGATGATGAAGATGTGCTATAATGGTGGCATGCTTATAAAATGACAGAGATGAACAGTCCATATTTATTTTTTCCTCTGGGTTATTGTTGACAACGGATTTAGGATGTTTGGTCCTTCGTTTTTTTTACCGTAATTTGAGTTTGTATAGAAATCTAATCGTTAAGTTGTTAACAAAATATGATTTGGTATAGAAATCTAATCCGTTCAAGATTGGCATTAGTCCTCCCTGTACATAACTATTTTCAGTTGTGTTTATTTATTAGCTTTTTACCGTTGTCGGGGTCTTAAACCAAGGATAATATAGTCTTTTTTTTAACTTTATTGTTTTAAATTATCAGAGACATAAGCGGGGGTGTAGACAGGAATAATAGGTTCATTTAAAAACACCCTAAAAAAACGTTAATTAAATGGGGCGAGTTCGGGTTTAGTATATATAAGCATAACCTGTCCCGCCCTGCTCTATTTATTTCTTATATTTACGTAAATATCCTTCTTTGATATATTATTTATACCAAAACCATATATATATATATATATATAACAAATCCTAAGAGGTGTAGTATGTGGGGTTTTGACCGCCTTGAGCGGGTTTTTGACTCGTGTAATGTGAACGGGGCGGGACGGGACGGGGTAGGGATGGGTTTAGGACGTTTACATATAATCGGGTTCGGGGCGGGTTATAATAAACCTGTCATGGGTTACAGACGGGGAGAGTTAATTTTTTTTTACGGGGCAGATTTAGGTTTCGGCAAACCCGTCCCATTGCCATTCCTAGGCGGGATCCCCCGAGGTAATTTTTTTAGGGTTATTTATAATTTTATGTAATTTTTTTATCCTAAAAACATATTAATTGATTGACAAATACTTATTCAAGTTATAATATAATAATTACTCATTCAAGTTATAATACCAATATTTGCTATAATACTACAGTTGACATCAATACAATTAATTTATAAGCAAATAAATTAAATATTGAGTCCACGAACAAAAGTTAATAACAATGATTAAATATTGGGTAAATGAAGTTAAGAAATTAAAGATTAGGGCACGAATTGAAATTAAGAAATATTCAAGGATAAAGAAATAGGATAGCAAACTATGTAGTGTGCACACATATAAATAATATACATGTAATGTGTGTATATATATATATATATATATATATATATATATAGAGAGAGAGAGAGAGAGAGAGAACTTAATTTTAATGGGGTTTGGAAGGAATTAATGCGGTTTGGAATTGGAAATCACCACTAGCAGTAAGAGAGAGTGAAAGAAAGGAAGGGAGTTTTGTCTTTTCAAGACTATCGGCTAATTATATAGGGTTTGAAAGGTTTTGTGGACTTTACTCTCAAAGTTGGGCATATATGCGGGCCTCTTAAAATAAAACAGATGGGATAAGGGCTCCAAATTTTGAACCGGTGTAGTTTTATAGGGTTAAAAACAAAGAACATGTTTTGTTTGGGGGTGGGGGATCATAAAGTAAGAAACTATATTTTTTTTATGCTGGGACCATATATAGCCTACCAAAAAAATTTCGAAACTTTAGGGGAGGCCATGGACCTCCTCTGCCAAGTCATGGCTTCGCCTCTGTCTAGGTCAATTGGTAAATTTGTCAATAATTTGGGTTTGGAGAGGCGAAATTGATAGGAAATTTTGTTATCCAAGAGTTGACAAACTTAATTTGGCGCGACAAGTCAACTATTGTGGGAAAGGAACGCATGACAGTTGACTTGTTGGGACGTGTTTTTGATTTGTTTTTATTTTTTCTGTAAAAAATTGAATGTTGGTTGTAATTTAAATGGTTTTAATTGAAATGAAGTTGCATAAGATTAAATTTGAAGTTGCAGGGTTATATGGTCTTAGTTTAATTCGTAGAATACACACACACACTTAATCCAATTTTATTATTTCTATGAAAGATGTATTCTTCTAACTCAATTTTAAATTTAGTTTAACAAATTTGCAAGAACAAAATTCCAATTAAATTCATTTTATCCTAAGCATGCATCTAGGTGATATGATAAAATGAAAGTGCGAAAATCCCAACCACAACACGCCGATGTACGAGGAAAACCCAAATGGGAAAAACCTCGGACGGCTGGGCCTAGACAAAATCCACTACAACAAAAGGTTTTACAAGAGACTCAAAAGACTTACAGACATTGACTCACTCAAGACATGCTTATGTCGTCCTCGACCTCTGAAGTTGTAGTCCGCGAAACTCCAACGCGTTTGCTCAACACTCCTCGTGTTGCGGTATCCACCGAAGCCCAAAACCACCGTCTCCTCGAAGCTTGAATGCAGAAATCCACCGCAATCTTGCTTGTTGAATGTGAATTGATGAAGGGGTTTTGTTTTGAAAAATTGATAAAAATGTTGGAGAGATTTTTATCAAAAAGGTTGGAAGTTATGGAAAAAAGTTATCTTTGAAAAATGATCTTCCTTAAGTTATAAAACTGAATTTTCGTCCATTAGAAAATAACTGAAAAAGTAGTGGGCAAAAAATAGTTGTAGAAAAAACTGCATTAAAAAATAAGTTTAAAAAAATCAATTCTGGCGAAACTCGTTCGAACGACATGTCGTTCGAACGACTTATCTAACGGCGTGCCAGTTTAGGATGGTTAGATGTCGTTAGAAATCTCGTTCGAACGAGGTCGTTCGAACGACATTTCTAACGAACTTCTAACGAACTACTAACGAGGCACCACTTCGTTAGAACCAGGTCGTTCGAACGACCTGGGTTAAACTTCGAACGAGAATCTGATTTTTGCCCAAAATTTTTCCAATTTAATTCAAGGACTTTTTCAAAATTAATATAGCTTATATATGAACATTTGCTTATTTGAAATTTCTTGATTAGTCAAAATACTCCAACTTATAAAAATGTAATTAGGTCATATACCTTCGTAGGATAAATAGCACGGTATGAATATTGATGATGCGTGAACTTTGAATGCGGTGCTTGAATCCTTGTGTTGAATGATCGTTGATGCAGTATGACCCAAAAATGTTTTGTCCAACGGAATTAAGCCAATATAACAAATGACTCGATTGGAAATTTGTCCTTACAAATCTCTCCCTTTGGCTATTCCGGGACAAAACAAAATAAAAAATAAATAAATAAATGATTGAATTTGCTAAGCCAGCCGTCAAGCCGTATCTAAGTCCCGTCCCAAAAACCCAAAAAAATACAGACACAAAGACAAGACTGACGAGCTGCAAAGGAGTAGGAGATGTATCCTACACACATGAAACAACAAATTCATAAACGCATGGGGAAATAGAGAGATGTTATATATAAGACAATGCGATAGAATATTTTGTGCATGGTGCATAAATGCCTCAATATTCAATATGAACAGTTTAACTCCCCCTTAATTGTGCATAAGGTCAATATTAGAATCAATTTGGAAATTTAATTATAATAACTTAATTCAATTAAATTATTATTAATTGCAATGAATATGAAATGTCAATTAAATTACCCAAATTTATCAAACTCCCCCTAAATATGAAGTCATATTAAGTAAAATTTTCTCCCCCTTTTCGCCCGGAAAAGACAAAGGGATAAGGGGGCCTGCAAAAGAAATGAGAATAAATAACAAGGCAGGAAATAGAAATAATGAAGAATAATAGTGACATACTAAGACTGCATTAAGGAAGGGGAAATGGGAAATAGGTAAGGTTAATACAATGAAAGAACTAAAGTAAATAAAACCAATACAAGAGATAATAAATCACTCAGCCTCACAAACAAAAATAAATAGGAAATGAGCCAAGGACATCAAGAGGCAGGATCAGCAGGTGGAGTGTCATCGGGAAAAGAGCTGGTGCCGGAAGAACCTGCCCCGCGGCGCATCTCCATATGGCGGAGGGCAGCAAGATGCTCTAAGAGGAGAGAGTCCCGACGAGCCTGGGCTTCATCCCGACGTGCCTGGGCTTCTTCCCGGGTGGCTTCTCGACGGGCTTGGGCCTCGCGGTCCTGCTGCATAGTCATAATGAGCTCCTGCATAAGTGTGCGGTCCTGGCGGTGGTCCTCCTGAAATTGTTCCACCTGTGAACGCAAAAACATAAAATCCTCCGACGCAACGGGTGTGGGAAGCTGGGAAGGGGCGGGGTGATGGACAAAGCGGGAGGGAGCTGGACGACTGGGAGCGGGGTGAGATGAGGTGGCGGAGTGGGAGGAGGCGGAGGGGGTGAGGTGAGGGGTATACGGTGGCAAATGACCACGGGAGCGACTAATGGAGGTGAGGTCAACGGTTTGGTATTTTGGGGTGGGGATATCGGTGGACACACGGGGGCAACCGGCGGCAAGACAAATACGGGTGATGAGGGCCGCAAATGGGAGGGCCTGGCGAGTGGGGCTGGCGGGAAGAACCCTAACAGACCGGATCACGCTATAAAGATAGGAGGGAAGGTCAATGTGGGCCCTAATGCTTATAGCAAACATGAGATCCACGTGTTGTTTGGTGATTTGGGTGGTGTTGGCACGAGGGAGAAGGCAGGCACAAACGATCCAATTAAGGACCATAAAATCGGGATGTAAATTTTTATGAAAAATAGTAACCGTGCCGGAAGGAAGAATCCTAAAAACGGTGTTAAAAACTAGAGTAGGATCGGGGGTGGTCTCGGATGTCCATGGAAAAGAGGGATTATTTACCCGAGGGAGGGGAAGGATTTGAGCAATCGAGTCGGGAGTGACTAGAATCTCCCGACCTCGCACCCGAGTGTAAAGATGAGTATCCCTATTAATCAGGCTAAAATAAAATTCCCGTACTATGTCGGGAAAAACAACATCGGTGAGGGAGAAGAGTGGGTCCCACCCTAAATCAGATAACCATGAATGCACGTTTGTGCCGTGGAGGGAGGGGAGATTAATCACTTTCTCCCGTACAACAGAACGGGTTGCAAACCCTTGGGTGTGATAGCGGGTATGTTGGGAAAGGGTGCGCCAACAGAGTTTTAGGTCGGGAATACTCCGGGATTCCTCATCCGAGGACGTGGTGCGTTCCTCGGGGGAATTTCTAAGTCGGCGTTGGCGGCGATTACGAGCCATGGAAAAACTGATAAAAACTAGAACCTACCCGAATACAATCCAACCGAACCACCAATTACACCAAAAAAAAATCCAACACCAATCAGCATAATTCCCATCCTCCTTAAAAAAAAAATGCATGAAAAAAAAATTAAATTTGATTAAAATAAATGCCATGAATAGTCCTGAATTGATATTTTGAAAAAAAATATTCATGGGAGGTATTTTAATCATGGGCAATAGAAATAAATAACACAATAAAAGAGCCCCATTTAAAAATATACACACGTGCATATAGAGTAATGTGGGGAAAAGGGTTGAGAATCAAGTTTTAAAAAAAATCCCAACATTACGTATATACACAGATATATATATAGAGAGATTTAGAGAGATAGAGATATAATATATAGAAGATATATATTATATATATAATATATATAGATAATAGATAGAATATATTTAGATATATATATATATATATATATATATATGCGTATAGATATATATAAAGCAGTAGAGAGAAAGAACAGGGACGATACCTGAAATGGAAGAGGAGGTAGGAGCAGCAGAAATCGGAGAGAAGAGGAATGAAGAAATGGAAGAAGGTGGGTAGGAGGAGGGAAATAGGGGAAGAGAGAGAGTGGGGAAAAATCGTGGGGGGTAGGGTAAGGAGAAGAGAGGAAATGGAAGAAATAGGGGAAAGAAAATCGTGGGAGAGAGAGAGGGAAGTGGGAAGGAGTGGCTGGGGAAGAGGAAATCAGAAGTTGGGAAACGTGCGCTGCAGAAAAGGGAAAAAAAATTGACCGTTTTAACTGCAGCTCGTTCGAACGAGTAATGTCGTTCGAATGAAGGGTTCGAACGACGATACAGCTTCGGCTCGTGAGATGTCTCGTTAGAAGATGGTTCGAACGAAAATTGTCGTTCGAACGAGAGTATCGAACGACGAGACAGCCTCGGATCGTTAGATGTCTCGTTAGATGTTGGTTCGAACGAAAATTGTCGTTCGAACGATATTTCGAACGACGGGACAGTATGGGGCTAAAAAATGTCGTTAGAAATCTCGTTCGAACGAGAATTTCTAACGAAAATTGGAAATTTTGGAAAAAATATATGATAAAATAGATTGAAAAATACCATAATATCAGGAATTGGGATGGCCAGATCATTGCCAAAAATGTGATTGTATTAATCCTAGCTCGAGCCAACATATCCAAATGGTGGGAGCGGAAATGTAGGGGTGTGAACAATACGCGTGAAAGTCTTTAGCCACAACATTTGTACAAGTGCGTAATGCCAAACAATATATACGAGCAATATTCACTCAGATGAGCCTTGTGTCAAAAATGGAATATTGTGGAACACTTAACCACGAATGTAACAAGCGTACAAAATAGATGATTCTCTCGCCAATAAAGTCACAAGAAGAAAGCAATAAATTAATGAAATGTGCATGCCCGTTGATCTTCAACTTATATCTCCCAAAAATATCAAATAGATTGAGACGAATCTTTTGAAGACTCAATCAAGCCTATTATTTTGGCTTTTCATTGTATATATATCATTTTCAATGCTTCTATTTTAGTCACACATCTGAATATGCAAATGGAGGCTTTTCACGCAAGAACTTTTATGTTTTTCGCAGCTCGGTTCCATTGCTAGAAACGGAAATCAACCGGAAGAATATAGTCATTTTGTTTCAATCCGGGCAACGGATGATCATGCACAATTTCGATTGCTTATAATGGATGTGACAGGATTGAGAAGACAACACCAAATCTCACTTTGCAAGTACAATGTGAACAAGATATTCAAAATATTCCGTGTACGGTGTGTGAAAAAGGCAAATATGTGAGGAAATCACAACATTATATATCATAAAACAAAGCATTATTGTGCACAAGATAAACCATGTATGGATTAACTATTCATCGTAGGCCACGTGAACATGGAAAAAGATAGGGATTTGAATACATCGACCACAAAGCCATATGGACAAAAGTTTTGATAGCATTATCTAACCATTCCCATTTTCCTTGAAAATGAAGAAAATAAAAAATATTTTTGAGATTTTTGAATAAAATATATACAAAGGAAATCTAGTTCATAGGTAAATAGATATGCAAGAGAAGCAACCTAAACTAGATAAATGGCTTCGATCTCAATCAATGGAGCAAACCCCAATTGATTTCCTAAGGTTTTCAAACCTAAGGGCATCTAGAGGTTTAGTAAAGATATCGGCCAATTGTTGATCGGTAGGAACGAAGCTTAGAGAAACAATTTTCTCTTCAACCAAGTCACGAATGAAATGTTCACGGATCTTAATATGCTTGGTTCTAGAATGTTGAACGGGATTACGGGAAATATGGATTGCACTAGTATTATCACAATATATAGTCATAGTGCCTTGGGAAATGCCGTAATCTTCCAACATTTGTTTCATCCAAATGAGTTGAGTGCAACAACTCCCGGCGGCAATGTATTCGGCCTCCGCCGTGGACAAGGAGATAGAATTTTGTTTCTTGCTCATCCATGAGACAAGTGCACTTCTAAAATAGAAACATCCGCCGGATGTACTTTTACATCCATCAACATCTCCTGCCCAATCGGCGTCTGAATATGCTGATAGACAATCATTAGTGTCAAAGGAGTACCAAATGCCAAATGAAAGGGTCCCACTGACATATTTGATGATACGTTTAATAGCAAGTAAGTGAGACTCTTTTGGTGCGGCTTGATAACGAGCACAAACTCCTACACTAAAGGAAATATCGGGACGACTCGCAGTTAGGTAAAGTAAACTACCTATCATACTTCTAAAGAGAGTATGCTCTACATCTTTTCCATCGGTGTCTTTACTAAGTTTAATAGAGGAGCTCATAGGAGTACGAGCATGTTTAGCGGATTCCATATTAAATTTCTTAACAAGGTCTTTAGCATACTTAGTTTGGGACAAAAATATCCCATTTTTTAGTTGACGAACTTGAAGACCTAGAAAGAAGGTAAGTTCACCTACCATACTCATTTCAAATTCATTGTGCATTTCTTTGGAAAAAATTTGAGTATGTTTATCACATGTAGACCCAAACACTATGTCGTCGACATAGACTTGAGCAACAAGAATACCTTTTTTATCACGCCGAACAAAAAGTGTCATATCTACTCCCCCTCTCAAAAAGCCACGAGAAAGGAGATAAGAAGTGAGTCTTTCATACCAAGCACGGGGGGCTTGTTTTAAGCCATATAAAGCTTTCTTTAAAAAGAAGACATGAGTAGGATGAGTTGGGTCCTCAAACCCTTTTGTTTGTTCAACATATACTTCCTCTTGGATAATACCATTTAAAAAAGCACTTTTGACATCCATTTGATATAATTTAAATTGAAGATGACATGCGATGACAAGTAAGAGACGAACCGATTCTAACCTAGCAACAGGAGCAAAAGTTTCTTCAAAGTCAACACCTTCTATTTGAGTATACCCTTGAGCCACTAATCTAGCCTTGTTTCGAACAATGACACCATTTTCATCCATTTTGTTTTTAAAAATCCATTTAGTGCCAATGACATTGGTATTAGAAGGCCTAGGGACTAATTCCCAAACATCATTTTTCTTAAATTGAAACAATTCTTCTTGCATAGCATTAATCCAATGTTCATCTTTTAGGGCTTCTTTATAGTTTTTAGGTTCAATAGTAGAAGTATAACAGAGATAAGTAACTTCATTTTCTAATTGCGCCCTAGTCTTGACACCTACCTCGGGATCTCCTATAATTTGTGAAGTATCATGATTTTTACGCACCCAAGGAGTAACTTCCCTTTTATCGGTAAATGGAACACCCAAATCATTTTGAAAAACAATACTTTCATCATTTGACTCAACATCACACTCACATGATAAAACTTCCTCATTATTAATTTGTGTGGCCGGAGCATCATCTTTTATGACCACATTAATGGATTCCATTACTTTAGAGTTGCTTAAGTTAAAGACTCTAAAAGCTCTACTATTTTGAGAGTATCCTAGGAAAATACCCTCATCACTCCTCGAGTCAAATTTTACTAGAATTTCTCTATCTCTAAGAATATAGCATGGACTTCCGAACACTCTAAAATAGGACAAATTGGGTTTCTTACCCGTCCACAATTCATAAGGAGTTTTGTTAGTGTTAGGACGCAAATAAACTCTATTAACCGTGTGACAAGCAGTGTTAACCGCTTCGGCCCAAAACCTACGAGCCACATTTCTTCCAAGGAGCATGGATCTTGCCATTTCTTGGATCGTTCGATTTTTACGTTCAACTATACCATTTTGTTGAGGGGTTCGAACGGCTGAGATTTCATGTTTTATTCCTATTTCATCACAGAAGGCATTCACACCGGATTCCTTGAATTCGGTTCCATTATCACTCCTAAAGCGGTTTATAGTAACACCGTGAAGATTTTGAAGAGCTCTACATTTAATAGTGAGAAAGTCAACTATTTCAGATTTCTCTCTCAAAAAGCCTACAATAGAGTATCTAGAGAAATCATCCACCATAACCAAGATGTATCTTTTTCCTCCTATACTCTCGGTACGAGTAGGACCCATAAGGTCCATGTGTATCAATTCTAGGACACGAGATGTTGTTATCGAGTTTATCTTTTTATGAGGACTTTTGATTTGTTTTCCAAATTGACACGGTCCGCAAATGGTGGATGTTGGCTTTCCTAGTGGCGGTAAGCCACGAACAAGCTCTTTTCTCACAAGTCTGTCAAGATCTCTAAAGTTAACATGACCTAATCTTTGATGCCAAAGATCGGTAGAAGAGTTTTTTACATTATTGCAGACTAAAGAAGATTTTGGAATGATGCCATAACAATTGTCACTGGTTCTAACACCATGTAAAATCGGTTCACCTGATTGATCATAAATGATGCACTCTGATTGACTAAATTTCACATCAAGATTATCATCACACAGTTGGCTAATACTTAACAAATTAGCCTTTAGACCCTCAACATAAAGAACATTTTCAAGTTTTGGGAAACCTGAGATTTCAATAGAACCTCTACCAATAATTTGGGACTTGCTACCATCCCCAAAAGTAACTTTACCATCTTTATGGTTTTCGAGAGTAGTAAAAAGAGATTTATCGCCCGTCATATGTCTAGAACAACCACTATCAAAGTATCATTGAGAGGTATTTTGTGCCTTAAGAGCAACGTGAGCGACAAAAGCTTTCTTGTTTTGATTTTTCTTAACCCAAGTTTGAGTAGTTTTCTTCCCTTGATTGGCTCTAGTCTTATAATTAGAGTTATTTCTTTTGACATTAGAGAACCTAAGAAACTCTTCCATTAGATTTTTAGAAGTATTGACAAGGTACTCAACTTGACTCTTAAGATTAGCTAAGGAGCTGTAAGGGTGTTTTGAATTTGTGAATTGAGGGTTCTTTCCAAGTTTGTAGCAAAAATCTTTAAGGTGACCCTGTTTGTGACAATATGAACATACATAAGGTTGTTTTGGGCCAGCTTTTAAATGTTTCTTAGAGGGATTAACTTTAGGAACATTAGATTTTGTAACAAACTTAGCAACAGGTTCAGTTTTGACTTTTGAAGAATTTCCTTCTTCATATCCTATTCCCTTTCTTTCTTGATACCCTTTCTCCTTATATCCTAAAACAGGACCTAGAAACAGTTTTCCCATTCTTCCTGAATTGTCCTCGAGTGTGACTTTAACTTCACGAGAGGACTTGAGATCTTTTTCAAGTTGGAATATTTTAGTTTCTAGAGATGTTCTAATTTCATGAGACTCATTAAGTTCTTTGTTAGCACTTTCTAAGGAGATAATCAAGTCACATTTTTCTTTGCCAATCACAATAAGTTTTTCAGAAAGAGATATTTTAATAGCCTCGAGTTGACTGACTAAGGCCTCCTTCTCCTTCAGGCCTTTCAACTCTTTTTCTAAAGTTAAAACTTTCAAGGTTAATCTTTTGTTGACTTTTTGAATGCGAAGAGATTCATTGTAGAGTTCGGAATAGGCAGTTTGTAGTTCACTCTCATCTATATCACTGTCACTCTCTTTTTCATCACTACTAGTAGAATGAGTAGAAACCACCTCTAGATTATGTTCAGAATTGTCAACATTAAGGTTTGACTCACACGAATTACTAGCAAGGCTCTCCATAAAGGCAGTGAAGTTATTTCTAGGAGAGTTAGAGTCATCAGAGTCTTCAGACTCATTATCACTGTCGCTTAAAGTAGCATTGTAAACGGCTTTTTCTTTGCCTTGTCTTTTAAGTTTTGTGGGGCACTCGAAAGCTCTATGACCACGTCCCTCACATTCAAAACATCTTTCCGAATCATCCTTCTTAAAGTTGTCTTTATTGAACTTCTTTGAATCCTGATTAGTGAACTTTTTATTTCCTCCTTTGTTTTTATTCTCAAATTTAGGCTTTTCAAATTTGGAGTTTTGTTTTTTAAATTTGAGAAATTTTTTAAACTTTTTGGCAAATAAGGCTATATCATCAGAATCAAAGTCAGACTCATCAGAATCAGACACATCAACTTTCTTAACTTTTAAAGCTACTCCCTTATCTTTCCCTTTGTTATCTTTAGGAAACATATCAAGTTCATACGTTTGCAGATCACCAACAAATTCTTCAAGTTTTAAGGTATCTAGGTTTCCTAAAGAATTAAGTACAGTGACTTTGGGAATGAAACGCTTAGGAAGACATCTAAGTATTTTCTTGACCACACGATTTTCAGGTATTCTTTCACCTAAGTTAAAGCAAGAGTTGACTATGTCAGATAAACGAGCATAGAACTCATCAAAAGTTTCAGTTTCTTTCATGGTGATAGTTTCAAATTGTGTAGTTAAGTTTTGAAGTTTTGATGCTTTAACAACACTCGTTCCCTCATGAGTAACTTGGAGAATGTTCCAAGCTTCCTTTGATGTTTCGCACGTCATTATACGACAAAATTCATCGGGAGACACGGCACCAAATAAGGCATTTAATCCTTTTGAGTTAAAGTTACACCATTTTAAATCTTCCTCGCTCCACTGTTCAACAGGAGTCAAAATACGTTCATCATTAACAACCATTGTAGGAGGGGACCATCCTCTTTCAACAGTGACCCAAACACGTTCATCAATAGATTTAAGAGCGGATCTCATACGTGCTTTCCAATAGGTATAATTTGATCCATCAAATAAAGGTAGTCTATTCGACGAAAAACTATCCATATAACCTCCAGGATTCATCTAAATAACTTATAGAAACAAGCTCTGATACCAATATGAAGTTGCAGGGTTATATGGTCTTAGTTTAATTCGTAGAATACACACACACACTTAATCCAATTTTATTATTTCTATGAAAGATGTATTCTTCTAACTCAATTTTAAATTTAGTTTAACAAATTTGCAAGAACAAAATTCCAATTAAATTCATTTTATCCTAAGCATGCATCTAGGTGATATGATAAGATGAAAGTGCGAAAATCCCAACCACAACACGCCGATGTACGAGGAAAACCCAAATGGGAAAAACCTCGGACGGCTGGGCCTAGACAAAATCCACTACAACAAAAGGTTTTACAAGAGACTCAAAAGACTTACAGACATTGACTCACTCAAGACATGCTTATGTCGTCCTCGACCTCTGAAGTTGTAGTCAGCGAAACTCCAACGCGTTTTCTCAACACTCCTCGTGTTGCGGTATCCACTGAAGCCCAAAACCACCGTCTCCTCGAAGCTTGAATGCAGAAATCCACCGCAATCTTGCTTGTTGAATGTGAATTGATGAAGGGGTTTTGTTTTGAAAAATTGATAAAAATGTTGGAGAGATTTTTATCAAAAAGGTTGGAAGTTATGGAAAAAAGTTATCTTTGAAAAATGATCTTCCTTAAGTTATAAAACTGAATTTTCGTCCATTAGAAAATAACTGAAAAAGTAGTGGGCAAAAACAGTTGTAGAAAAAACTGCATTAAAAAATAAGTTTAAAAAAATCAATTCTGGCGAAACTCGTTCGAACGAGTTCGTTCGAACGACATGTCGTTCGAACGACTTATCTAACGGCGTGCCAGTTTAGGATGGTTAGATGTCGTTAGAAATCTCGTTCGAACGAGGTCGTTCGAATGACATTTCTAACAAACTTCTAACGAACTACTAACGAGGCACCACTTCGTTAGAACCAGGTCGTTCGAACGACCTGGGTTAAACTTCGAACGAGAATCTGATTTTTGCCCAAAATTTTTCCAATTTAATTCAAGGACTTTTTCAAAATTAATTTAGCTTATATATGAACATTTGCTTATTTGAAATTTCTTGATTAGTCAAAATACTCCAACTTATAAAAATGTATTTAGGTCATATACCTTCGTAGGATAAATAGCACGGTATGAATATTGATGATGTGTGAACTTTGAATGCGGTGCTTGAATCCTTGTGTTGAATGATCGTTGATGCAGTATGACCCAAAAATGTTTTGTCCAACGGAATTAAGCCAATATAACAAATGACTCGATTGGAAATTTGTCCTTACAAAATTTGACTAAATGAAATTGCATAAGAATAATTTTCACAATCATCTCAAAAATGAAATAAAAATATAATCTACGGGGTGTTGCCTTGACTACTTTGTCACTGTCTACGGTGACTGGGACTGAGAGATGATTTTTTCAAGCCATTAGTATGTAATACGGAGCCATTATACATTTGTTGCAACACGTCACGCTCCATATGTATTGTATCCAGTTCGATACGCATGGTAGAGAACTCATGCAACGCTTGCCTCAACTGGCCCTGCATGTACCGTATTGTGTGGTAGTGATCTTGCGTCTATGAGTAAAATGTGTCGCACATGCTCTACTCATGCAAGACATAATCACGCAAGCGGCTTCGACATTTGTCCTACGTAGACGAAAAATTTAATACATAACGGAATAGTAAAAAGGAATCAGTAATGAAATAAAATAATTAAATAAAATATTACCTCAACACCTGGTAGATTTCGGGTATAATACCCATTATGACATCCGATTCGTAATGGCCCATGGGCATGTACTCATTTGCCTCGTTCGCGCTCACTACATGCTCCTACCAATGGCCACGTAGCTGGTGGTGTGGTTGTGGTGCTGAAGGAGGGTACCCTCCTCGGGCTTAAAAATCCTCCCCAAGGTGAGGGATTTGGAACTTAAGGCGTATCACATAGGCCCGTACAACATCCATATTAGCCACTTAGTAAACCAGTGCTACTAATGGTTAATAGTCACGATCCCGCCACCATGCCTCATAATCCAACTACATATCGACGAAGCTTAGTGTAGGTGGCCACCTAGGGGGTCTCAGTTGTATGTGATATGGTCGAGGCATATGTGCTGGCATGCCATGTGAACTAATGGAGGAAATGAGACCACTGGAAAGTTAAAATGTTGTCATCGATAGTGGTCCTCTAAATACCAAATGTGGATCCCATCACCAGCCGATTGGATCACCCCTAACCCCTAAAAATCAAGGAATGTGACACCCCATCTCTGTTAATGTGCTGGTTATTCGTCCATGGATGCCACATGATAGTTTGCAATCCCCATATCTCTAATTTCTGATGGACCTTAGGCAAATTATATTTAATCATACCAACTTCACCTTGTTGTTTCCTATGTCTCCATCACTAATGCGGGGAAATCATATTCATTGGCATGCTCCTCATTTAGTAGTGGGTGTATGCAATGTGGGTACTTAAATCGCTAAAACAGAAAAAGAAATTTATCGCAATATATTAGCATTTTAAAATTAATATAATAATTAAATTAAATTAAGTGAATGAAACAAATTGAATGAAATATAATTTACCTAGAAAATCCAAGTAAAACCATTTGACTTATTCATCCAATGGGGAACTCCCTATAGACACGCGACATCCAGGACGGAATACAAATATGTCATAATGGCACCACCCTAATCGTAGTCAACTAGATGATCTAGGTAAGCCAATGAAGCCAGTCAACCCGATCTGATGTCATTATTATCATTTGTGAAGAACAACTGGCCCACGATGTTTAAAATAAATGCACAAATATAGCTCCATGTAATACCCCGTGATTTCTAATGATTTTAAAATGGGTTATATTTTAAATTAATGGATTAATTGGATTTTATAATTAATTAATTCATTTGGGTTTTATCCGAATGGTGGATATTAAAATGTATGATTTTTGAATATTACTTAAAGATATTTAGATAATATATGAATGTGATGATTATTAATAATTGTTGTGAGATATAAATTCGGTAATTTGAAATTTTAGTCAGACGCAGTATGGGACGTGTCGGGAAATTTATTTTCTATCAACCTTATAGTCATTTTGACTGCATCGTTGCATTGAGAAGGTTTGAAATAGTCATAAAAGTCTATTTGGATGTTGGTTGTGGGTCTCGGGTCATTTGGAAATGAATAGACAACCCAAAAGGGCATTTTGGTCATTTTTATAGGAGGATGAATAGTGATTTCAAATTTTGTTATATTATAAGTATTTGAAGATTAAGTGTACGTGGATTATTCATCTCATCTACACAAAATAGAGAAGTCATCTTTCTTGAGAGAGTAAAAGGTTACTTGGGAAGAGAAGAGTTTACTTGGGAAGGAGAAGAACTAAGAACCAAGGGTCACCACCACCAACCACCACCGGAGGTTGAACGGAGAAGGGAGAACCACCTGAGTTATAATACACCAAAGGATCAGACCTTCATTAGAGGCAAGTGTTTCATAATGGCAATCTAAGTTTGTATATTGTCCATGTTAGAATAGTCATTAAAAGAGATGATTTTTCATGTTTGGAAGAAATATTGGAGTTGTTAAATGGATTTCTAGAAATTGAAAATATATAGGAATCAAACCTCATATTGTAGGTAGTTAGTAATCCATGAAATAATCATGTATCTATTGAAGAAATTCTGAAAACCATTGATGTGTTCTTGAAGATAATATGTTGATAATTTTTCTGGAAAAAGTGGATATAAACATGATTTTAATTCAATCTCTTGATGATTCTAGGATGTTTAAAGCATTATAAGTCATTCATATATGTTGATATATCATGTAGTAAGGATTATAAGTCATTTGGGTTGTTAATATGAAGGTTTGAATGATAAAAAAATGGCTAAACCCGTAGTTGCAGAAATGCAGAAAAATTAGACTGATACCTGGGCGATCGATCGATCGACCCCCTGCCTTCGATCGATTGACCTCCCCAGGATTGTTAAAGTTGTTTATTTTTAATGTTGATTCTTATCCCAAACCTTTTGTAGATCTTTGGCGATTTTTAATTAGATATTATGGGACTTGGAGAAGATCAGTAAGCCCTAGATAAGATTTGAATTAATTTGATTGGGATTTAATTGATTAGAATAATGATAATTAAATTAAAGGAATTTTGGTTACTAGATTCATTTGTTGGATTCTAATTGGTATGAATGAGGATTTAAGATAGGGCCAGTAGGGGTGATTGAATATAACACCTGGGTATCCTTAAGTTTACAAGAGGGTTTAATCCTAAGTGAAAGAAGATGTATTTATAAGGGATTTGAAACTATCGGTTTTAACCCTAATTAAAGGGAGAGTTTAATTCGTAGTACTTTGGGAAAGATGACGATATGGACCAGTAGGGTATTAGTGACTTCTTACTGAATATATTTTGAGGAAAAACCTATTTGAACCTTGAGTATTGAGTGAGGCTCGAGGGTTAATTAAATTAAGAAATAAAGTTATGATATTTTAATATGTGGGAATTAAAGAGATATAATGCTACGTATGGGAATCATCTAAGGGTAGTATGAGTACCTTGTTGATAGTATATTATAGGTATAATAATGCATATTTGATTGATTGATGATTATGTGTATGACATACCTAGCTTACTTTCTATCGACAGGAGGTTTGCGCGTGACGGCAGTCATATCCTGATGAGTCCATGGGATCTTTGATTTGTCGCTCAAGAACATAGGTCCATGAAAGACTTATCAGGGAGTTGATAAGTCCGCTGACTATGGGAACGTAGGTATGTGCATGGCCCATGGGTATGAGAACTATGTTCGCCTCTAATTTGTATGTTGTTGTTTGTGGTTCAAGGAATCCTTACCGAACCTTTAGTCCCCTATTCGGCGACCAGCGATATTGGGACATGATAGCAGAGTAATGCATTGCACCGCAGCAGTGACTCGGGGTGCCGTATTATATATGTATATATATAATGAATTAAATGAATGAATGGATAATTTTGTGGTTGAATAATTTACTGTATGATAATTGCTGATAATGGTGAATTGAGAAAATAATTGAAGTAAGTTAATGAATAGTTATTGAAGAGATTAATTCATATTAATGAGAAATGATTCAGGTTAATGGGAAACGATTTATATAGAATGTAAATGAATGATTATAAGACGTATAGTATAGGACATACGGGGTTATAATCTGGGATGAAATCATATTATAAAAATCAGTAATGAGGAACCATGAACTAGGAGGTTAATATGAAACGTTAAGTGTGCACTCTAGTTTAGAGGTGAGAATAGCAAGTGAGAGTTGGATACTAATATGTACATAATAAATGCTTTATTGCACTTGTTAAATACTTGCTGTTTTAAAAATCATTTTCACAATCGGGCTCTGACCCGTTTCCTTACATATTTTCTTTTCTATTGTATCTTCTATATATGGTGTCCAGCAGCAGGGACGTCAACCTTAGCTGATTATGACGAGCTATGGAGTTTTGCTTAGACGCCTATCTTCATTTGATTCACAGTATTCTTATAATTAGGGCATGCCGCCCAAAGGATTTCAGTTATCACTTTCTATCGGAGTCATATACTATTGTGTTCGTGTTATTTTTAATACATTTGTTATTGTTAGGATTACTGTAATGGATTAATATTATTTGGGAATGTTTATTCCAATTGAATTTAAATTCTTTTGTGTTATCTGTTCAGTTATAAGTGTTGTAGAATAAATGTGTTGTGTTATTCTTAAACTAAAAATGGATTTGTTGAAATTAAAATTCGGAAAGTTTTTAACACCAGCTTAATTGGGTATTGGGTGAGTTGTAAATATTTTCGACAGTGATGCTAAGAATGATCCTACTGTATATTCTATTTTAATTTGGTATGGGGCTGGCCACCCGATATTTAATTAGGCGGGGTGTTACACCCCAATGGCCCTTGAGTGCCTCTTACTTCGTAATAAACTCTCTCAGCCTCGTAAAGTAAATATGTTTGATAATGCTAGAAGAGGTATCGCCCTGCTCGATCCCAAGAAGAAACTAGTTTGCATACCCAAAAGAATCATTCTCAATAACAAATCGTACAAGTCGTCCCCTCCTAACGTCTAACCTGGTTAGCATGGTAAAATCAATGGATATAGACCTTATTTCCCCGTAAGGGAAATGAAAGGCGTGGGTCGTGTCCCACCATCTCTCAATCAGTATCATAATATAACCACGATTAGTTTGAGTGTATGAAGTCGTGATGATTGGTCCAAAAAGGCATGTCCGAAGCCATCTGGTAATACTGTAATAACCCACTCTACCACCATTGATATTGTCCCCAATTTAACCACCACTCACAGTGGTATGGGGTTTTATTCCAGCTCGCATTTACAAATTGGTGCCAACGAGGTTTGAACCCTTGACATGTGATGTTATGGACCGCGTATCTTACTAGTGGATCTTAAAAGGCATTGGTGTTAGAATAGTACACACATACACACACACATACACACACACATACATACATACATACACACACACACACACACACACACACACACACACACACACATATATATATATATATATATATATATATATATATATATATATATATATATAGAGAGAGAGAGAGAGAGAGAGAGCATTACTTTTTCTCACCCAGGCGATGTGCATGCAACTCTCTCACTACCAATTCAACTATAGCACCAGTCAATTACAGCCATCACCCAACACGTTAACACACTTATTCTGACTGGGTACTCGCTCTGATACCATTCTGTAATAACCTACTTTGCCACCATTGATATTTTTTCCAATTTAACCATCGCTTACAACGGTATGGGATTTTATTCCAGCTCACATCCACAAACTGGTGCCAATAGGGTTTGAACCCCTGACATGGGGTGTTAATAAACCACATACCTTACTAGTGGAGCTGAAAATACCTCGGTATTAGAAGAGTAAAAACTACATGTACGAACAATTACTTTTCCTCACTCAGATGATGTGAGATATAACTCTCTGGCTACCAAATCAACCATGGCACCACTTTGTTACAAATGCGTATCCATTGTTGGCCCATCAACTCCATAGCATGCCACTAATTATTTATTAAAAAATCAGTGTTGCGCAACTTATATGTAGTGCTAGCCTATTAATGTAATTGTAATTTAAAACTAATTAACAACTTAATAATATTGATTTATAGCGTAATTTAACTTGTTTTAGTTAATTATATTATCGAACAAAAATAATCCATTAACTATAAATACACAACACAATAATACAAATAATATTAGTAACTAAAAATTAAAATCATACTTCGTTATATATGGATTGGAGTCAAATATATGTCTCGGGCGTGATATGAAGGGGGCACCCATGATGTCCATCCCTATAATTCATTGTAATTTTAATAGGAATATATAATTAATTAATTAATTATAAAAATAATTTGGAATCCAGATTTATTATATAATTTAATTTGTGAATTTAAAATTATTTATGAGAATCTAAAGTTGAAATAAGTTAATATGAAATTATAGAGTTTAATTGGTAAATTATTAAAGTTTTGTGGGCTTAAGCTTAATTAGTATAAAGTTTGGGGCTTAAACTATAATTATTATAAGTTATATATTGTTTTTGGACGCATGGAGAATTTTAGAAAAAGCTTGAGGGTAGGTTGTTCATTGTGTTATACTTGGGAATTAAGTTAGGGTTTGAACATTTAAGATTTGGAAATCCATATAGTCGCTAAAGCAATTCAGCCTTGCGTCTATAGCCGCGACCGCAGTTGTTATGGCCACCATCGCGGGGTTTAAAGCCACGATCGTGGTCAGATCGCAGCTTAGTCTGTTAGCCCCTTTTAATGTTTAGTGACTTATACATTTTTGGCTCATACAAAACCCACCAATCCTTTTTTGTCTTGTCTTCTTCACAAAGAAACCCTAAATACATTTTAGACCATTCCTCAAGCAGCAAGTTTCATAAACCGATTTAAAGATAATTTTAAGGCTATTTTAAGAGGAGATTTAAAGTTTTTTTTAATCAAGTTTTCAAAAGGATTCAAGAAGGTTTCAAGTATGATTTCAAAGGACTTATTCACTCTCATATAAATCAATTTTTTGATCCATTTTAGTGGCAAGTTACCAGACTACTCATCTCCTTTTATATATACATTTACTAATTTCACATAAACCTTAATTTTAGGCTTAAAATTGGTTAATAACCCCTAGGGTTTTGAGATCCATTATATTGTGACTCTATTTTAATGAAATTGGATAATGAAACATGTTGTAGATTGGAATTTAGCCTATAATGAATTATGAATTGTGAAATTGAACCATGGACTATTTGACTTGCATATCAGGTTTTGAGATTAAATATTATACTCATATTAATACAAATGAATAATGGATAATTATGACTCAATTATAGTGTAATTATTATTGAGAATGCATATGCTAAATAGGGTTGTACGTTTCGCTTTATGGGTGGCACCTATAAGTGTATATGCATAATTAATTAAATTCAAAGCATGATATGTAATAATTAGAGTTTAATTACTTATGAAAATACATGAATATTGAACACCCCATGTTTATAATATTGAATCATAATTAGAACACCCTTTTATTGTTGTGTGCTATTGGGAATTGGAAAGTGGACACAATGACATTTGAAATTGCTTTAAGCCCTTGATTACATTTTTTATGATGTTCAAATTATAATACATGATTAGTTGAAGTGTAACGCTCCGACCCAAATTTATGGTTACCCGTGGTCAACCCGATCCATCCCGGATGTTAGGTGTGAAATGCAATGAGATAACCTAAATAATGTCGCTAGTGCAGTTTTATTTAATTAACCTTACATTTATTTAGCATGCAATTCCAATTTATATCAAGTTACTTGTGGTACCCGTAGGAAGCGTCCACAGAATCCAAGCATTTAGAGTAACTAACGTAAAATGAAAGGATACTTACCTATATAACGCTCTCAAAGTACGGGGTCGCAGACAACATGCTGTAACAAAGGAAAGAGAATGACCCGAATGCCTAGTGAATAATACAACAATGCAACATAGAATCGAACGACAGAAAAGAGACTCTATAAGATACCACCTATGTGCATATGCAAATACTGTATGTATATATACAAGTATATATACTAATGCATGAATCCATTTATTCCAAAAAGTTACTTGGGTTGATGAAATCACACTAATCTTATTGAAGACCCCTTTTGCCTCTTTTACTTGACTTAATATTGATTCTCAATTTAACGCATACGGTTTAATACTTAAACCAAATAGCATTTTTTTAGGAAAAACACTTCATTTACTAAAATTTCTCATTTACACATACCAAATTCACTTTAGTATTTTCCTTGAAAATCACCATTCAACACACACACACTCGGTGTTAGAAAATACTTATTTTTCCTTTTAAAATCGGTCACAACACACCCTTGGGTTAATTATGGGTTAAAACCATCCTAGGTTTCCTTATTAACCATTAATCACCTCACTTTACCATTCCTTTTACTTCACATAGACATTAGTCAATTTCTCATATTTTTGGTCTACATTATCTTTTTAATCGAAACATTTACTAAATTCATTTGACGTTAGATTGCCTTTCCTTATATTCAAAGCAAGACTAATTTCTTTATCAGTTCCACTTTTCTCATTATATTTTTCTTGGAGTTAACCATTGTAGGCCCATTTTTCTCAAATGTGCTTTAAGGATGTCAAAAACAAATTTTCTTTCAAAAACTTTTTCCAAATTTTAACACACACCAAGTTTGTGAACTGATTTCAATTAAGTCCAATTTTATCTTATTTAATCCTAAACATGCATCTAGGTGATTAAATCAAGTAAAATAATGCAAAGTTCATAACGCCGGATGTACAGGGAAACCACTAAGGGAAAAAACCTAGGATGGCCCAAGCCGGACAATCACTATGATATGGTTTTACAAAGGAAGACCGACAGACTTCCACAATGACTCGATCCCCACAAGCCTTGACGCTCTTCTTCACTTTAAACGCTCCTCTACAGCGCCCACGCATAAATACTTTCCAAGATACTCATCCACAGCACACGCATCCACAAATGCCTCGGTGTCCATCGATATAACTTGGCAACCGTCCATGCTTAGGAACACGAACTCCTCTATTTCTTCAACGAACAATGTTCAAAGTGATGAACAAACCCAGATGGTGCAAACAAGATCTCTATAGCAATTGTATATGAAAGCTCGAATTTTTAAACTCTAAGGATAGTTTTTAACTTTGAAAACCTTAGAAAACTTATGCAGAAAACATATGAGTTCTTTTCTGGAATATGGTTTTGCACACACCATAACATTTTGAGAGAAAAATTCTTTAAATAAAAAATTTAAGTCTACATGTCATTCTAACGAGATCCACAAGTCGTTCTAAGGATTGTGAGATGGCATTCGAACGACATCACATGCCATTTGAACCACTAAAACTCAAGATGTGGTTTCATACGAATATAAATTGTAATTATCTAAGAATAAACGAAGTTAAAACTATTTAAAAACATTTTTAACATTTTAAAATCATTTATAAACAAAATATTATCCTTAAAATATTTTTTAAGTCCCATAAACATTATGCGTTCATACTTGAGAGTATCTCGGAATGTAATTGACTAAAGACGTGAAACGTGCACCAATAAAATGTGACACCCCACCTAATTAAATACCGGACGATCACTCCTTTATTAAATTAAAATTAAGGTGAACAGTTGGTTCATTCTTAGCATCACTGTCGTAAAAATACTTTTCCAATTTAAACACCCTAAATAATTAAGCTAAGTGTCAAAACCATTTAAAACCTTATTCTCATTTTATTAAATCCGGTTATAAAACCTGAAACCATTAACATCTAAAGAGTCACACATTAAGAATAAAAATAGAATTGAACATACACGAATTTAATCATCAATAATAAATCCCAACATTTACAACACTAAAGGAAAACATCCTGACAGTAATAAATCCCGAAATAAAGGTACTGAAAGTAAAAATTTCATTCTCTGACAATACCAACTAAATAATAGAAAGAGGGCGACACATGCCCTTGCTGGATAAAACTGAACTAGGAGTAGAATCAAATGGATGAAGTCGTCTAAACAACAGGCCTGCAACTCCCACCTAAGCTGTAGAACGTTACTTCCAAAGGATCCTAAGTAAGACGCCCTTGTGGCTGGGCACCTGTAATACATACATATATATACAAGAGAGAAAGAGGAATAGAAACGGGTCAGAGCCCGCTAGTGTATATGATTTAAAAATTCGTTTAGCAAGTATTTAAATTGATTACAGGCTAATGCAACAACATATTAGTGCGACACTCTCTTGAGAAATTCTCACCTCTCTTATAATGTGCACACCTATCGCAATAACCTTCCCAATGGTCTATCTCGTCATATACCACACTATCTTTCCCCAATGATTTAACTTATCTTAGGTTAGTCGCAGGATTTACAACTGAACAACACAAGTATTTAAAACGTAAGATTTCAATTTGTAACCAAGGTTCTCCTTTTAACTTTATTAATCAATAAAGTTTTCCAGTGTCATATTATACTTTCTCAAAATAATTATTTATAATTTGAGTCATCAACCATGTCCTACATATCAAATCACAGTAGGCAGTTCCAGATTTCAGAATTTCATATATATATTAACTACTCGTATAATATATATATCATAAAAGCACCCCATATAAAAACTATGGTGCGAGCATACTCTGCTATCCAATCCCCGTATCAATCGTACTAAAGGGAATACAAGTTCGGAATCACCCTTGAACTGTATAAATACATACACAAACAATATTGAGGCGAAGCATAGTTTTCAAGTCCAAGAGGTCAGTACATACCCTCACGTCTCTTAGGACCGTAACTACCGATTCGATAGCCTGTACCTAGGATTTCTATCTTCTTGGGTACGAGTCAATATCCCCCATAAGGCAAACGAGATAAGATCGTCCCAGCGTGAAAACCTCAGGGATAGCAAGTAGCGCGGGCATGATTTTCACAAGTATATAATATATGCATACACAATCATATAAATATACCACTTTTATTATATCAATTTAGGTTTATCCATAACCCACATTCACAACATTTATCCTTATTTTTCCTTTATTATTTATCAAGTATAATGGTTCGTTTCTAACTTTAATTCGAAGGATTTTTTGAACTTACTACGTAACCCTCATGGACTCTATTCTTCCAAATGTATAATTCAGTAGATATCTATTTATGTTCCAACGTAACTCTCTCTTACGTGTCTCTCCCTTTTAATATATACTTACATTATCCCTTATGCAAAATATCCCAAAAATATAGATTTCGCCTTACATTAAAGGATTTTGAATTTTATTTTCAAAGATGATAATTTCAAACGATTTCGAAATCGGAATTAAAATGGAGTTTTAATTGAATTTTTATTATCTCTAAGAATCCTCAAAACATAAATCTGTCTAGCAAAAAAAATATTAAAAAATATTGAACGGTCCGATCGAGCTGAAACTTTTTTCTGTAGCTTCCTCTCGTCTTCAGCTAATTCTCTTTAAAATTTAATCCAATTCCAACGGTCCGATCGTCTGGAATAAATGTTTTAGTGTTTGTATCTGATTAGAACTCTTTTCTTAATCAAACTCTTAATCCTTTACATGACAAAGGGTTTCCAGAATATCATATAAATCATCACTACATGAAAATTTCCAATCTCAAATTCGGTTTTTCTTCCATAAATCTCATCATAATAACTCCTAAACTAATATGGATGATGCATCAACGAAATAAGCAAGATAAACACTTGCCTGGGATTTTCAGAAATCTAGTTTGGTGTTGAATTTGGTGTGGTTGCGTTCCCCATCTCGCGATCTACGCGTTGGCGGTGGCGGCGGTGTAAACGGATGAGTTTTGAGCCTTGGAATGCATTGAGAGCTCTCTCCTCTCCTCTCCAATGGCCGTTCTAGTGTTTTGAGTTATCTAACCCTAGGAGATAACCTAAACATCTGATATAACCCCTTTAATTTTCGTGGGTTTAATTACCCAAAAATACAAAATGACTAAAATGCCCTCCCGGGGTACTAATTAGGCCTAAAAATGCCCCGAGACCCAAATCAAACCCCCGGGTATACTTTTCTGACTATCTCGATCCTTCCGGATGCGTTGGCGCACTCAAAACGACCATACGAACAACCTATAAAATATTCACTTTTATTAATCCACATTTAGTCCCGACACGACACAGGCGCGTCCCGACTTAAATTTCCACAATTGTCATTTTATTCACACGTGACAATATTATAAAAATAAATCTCATATATTACTATACTCATCCAGTAATATGCAACAAATAATATATTCCCAATAATTACTAACTCTTGTCACGCTAGTAAATATTTAAAACAACATTTCGGATTAAAATTAAATTAATTTATCTCAATTAAATTTAATAAATCCTTAAATTTAAAAGCCATGAAAATACGGGGTATTACATACTTCCCCCCTAATAATGGAATTGCGTCCCGAAATTCGGAAAATAAGGCCTACCAGGTAGCACAATTCTGGATATCCTTGTCAGTACGCAAACTATCTACATAGTACGACGCTCAATCACTATAGCTTTTTCCTCACAGCAACATTGTTTTACATTCTTATTGGAGACACTTCACATTGCACTCCCAACTGACAACATTTGAATAGGTTACGTCTATACGTTATAAATTCCATTATCTCACTATCATTAGGAGGCCGCACCTCACTACATGACAAATACTCGGATTTATTCATATAGAAAACTCCCATTCTGAGAAAATTATACGAACATTTGATCACTCTTGCTCGCCTGAAACAATCGTGGAATTTTACCATAGTTATCGAATATTTTCTCGACCGATCCAAAAATTCTGATTATCTACTCTCCTCTAAACATACGGGAGGAGAATAGTCGAGGTTCTTCCATAACAAAACCTTAATAAGCACCTTGCACGCGACAAACGGGTACGAGTGCTTCTACCGAGCATTCCTGAAATCATCGTACCAATATTCCAAAACCTCCTTCACGTGGCTCCATAAATCTTTAATCACCGTGTGCCCATTCCCTGGCTACGGGTGATACATCCTACTTGAAACTAAACCTTATCTCCACTGGTTTCTGAAGTCCCATATCAAAGGTGGGATTCACCAATCTCATCCTGATTCAGAAATTTATACTGCGCCGGACCATGCACTGGCGCGATCCTTCCTTTTAACGGAAGTCTGGGGCATACTAGTTAACATTGTAAGCCAGCCCAAAGGAATATCAATCACTTCCTTCTCGGCGACTTAATTCACATGTTCGGGATAAACCCTTGATCTTGTTTTGAGGATGGCAACCCATCCAAGAACTTTACCGACTTTACCAACCTCTTCCAATTTCAGGAATTTTCGATAAACATAAAATTCTTTGGTTGATTCTTCTCTTTCAACCAAACCTTACCTATGGGCAGTATGTGTAGATACTACTCAATACGTCTCGCTAAACATCGATTCTTCCCTTGAAATGTCTCACATTAAGTGACACGTAATACTCCCCTTCCTTCCTTGGAGTATGCCTAAAGTTCTGACCCGTGCTCTTCTCTCCACGAATCGCACTTCTGGATCTCTTATATTATACTAACATCATTACTCTTTGTATGCGCAAGTCGCTCTCACACTTGACTAATAACAACTCCGCTCCGGGTGTGCTTCATAACAATTAAATTGTACTCTATTCAAGGAATACCAATTCTTGAATGGCTTCCCACAGCCTTCCAATCAAGTTCGGGCGTGCTATTCTAATTGCACACTTATGTATGGATTATCGCCCCTCATGTGACGTTTAATCCACTCTATCACTTCCACTTCGTTATACTAGTCCCATAAACATATATTTCACACGTCTATTACCACGTCCCTTCGACTCAAACTATTTTAATTGTAGTTAACCAAGATGCCCACATTTTTGCAACACTCCGACCGCCCTGGGAGAGCAAACGGCGTGCTACTCATCTGTAGGACTAACTAAATTCAACAGAATAGAAGGAATAGGGCATTCAAATTCCATGACAATAAAAGAGGAATAATAATTCTCAACCTTCTTCAGATAAGTACAACAATTTTCCCAAATAGGTACAACAACCAAAATAAATCACTAACGCTCTATTCATCAAAATAATTACAGGTCATCTCTTTTGTATAATATAAAGTTCTTTCCAGATAATCCATGCTAAAAATCATTCCAACTCTTTATTCACCTTGTGTTCTGTACGCGGTTATGACATTTGGGTACTCTCAATCACCCTAGAAATCAAATTCTTAAATTCTCCTTATCATCGTTCCACCCCTCAACTCGTGGGGATAACTTTCAATGCTTTCGTACCACAAAAATACGGCTCCAATGACCTTAAAACAAAACTCAACTTCCAACTTACATACATAATTACTTGATCCCATTTCGACCAGGGTACCGAACTCATGAAATAGTGACCAAACGTCTCCCTATTTCCAACCTTACGCTAAGTTTCATGCATGGGATGTCTCGCAAAGAGAAATCCAAACAAGGAACCCCCCGATACACTACTACCTAGCATTGTCGATTATTGAAATCCGTTAGGTCCTCCGTCCATAGTATATACCCCTTTATTCCGTCCCTTGACAAAAAAGTTACAATTTCTCCCGTAATTATGCTTAACAAAGAACATTTCACCAATTTCACTATTGTCCCGTATTGGTTGATGGTAATTACATTCTATAAACCTCGAATACATACGATCGAAATTCTCTAAATTTCCTTTTTCTAACATTAGGGGTATAACTCTTAACTCCCACATCTCTTAAGGATAAATATAACATTGCACTCTTCCTATCACTAAGTCCGGAGTGCTAAACATAATACCGAGTCAAGTCTTTTCGCTCAACGGTAAATCCCGATACATACTGAATCATACTGAAAAAGTCTATACATACATTGGTATCGAATATCTCGAGCCCACTATCTCCTCCGAAGTCTCTAGGATAGATAATATAAGTGAGAGTCCAACCTTCTTACAGGTAAAGCCTCGCCAAAACAAAACTTGTTGCACTAATGTAACTACTCCGATAGCCTTGCAATAAATTCCCACTATCATATTACCCATTTCTATAACATTTTAACAAAGATAATATCATACTCGTGTATCGCATCACTACAACGAGTAACCTCAATAAAGTATAAAACACTGTTAATATACTCATTCATCCCCCGCGGATAGCACCAAAGAAAAATACCGCTATACTAAGAAAAAATATTCACATAATGGTAAGATTTATAATGATATGCATTAAACTCGTCTCACATGCTAATCTAGCAATGCACAAAATATGGTGACTCGCTCGTGTCACATAAACACGCCGCATCCTCTAAGGATACAACTTATACTTCTATCCTGGCAATCGTCTTGACTGCACAAATGGTTTTCGGACGTAACACGTCTGCCTAAACCAAAATAAAGTTATTTTTAATCGTCGTCCTTTACTAGGCACCGTATTCTTGTCCCTTTTTCTCACTTTGGAACATATTATCGCGAGCAATTTCACTTTGCACCAAAATACCTTAACACATATTCCACTTATCACCTGTCCTACTAACCAGGTTAGGATTGTCCATCTCTCGGACTTTAGTAGACTCGATTCCTGTTAGCCATCCCAGTTGTTCCCTTAGCTTTTTAGGCCATAAAGATCATGTTACTATCTATAACAGTACTTACTGAATTTACCATCACTTGGTAAGAATTTAACTATCTGAAGCATTTAAATGGTTTTCCTGATGTGTATCAACATCCTTTTGTGGTGTTATACCACCACCGTTGTATTCAGTCTTATTCTCGACTAAATTCTTCGATTCCTTTAACTTCCCCCACAAAGGAGCGTTATCATCTATATTGACAAAATATGACATTGTCAACCTATGAATCGGTCGTCCATCAGAATTTCCTCCTCGAGTATTATCAACTATTATTACAAGTTGGTCTCCCACTTAGAGTCGTTTCCTCCACTAGTATCTACCTCTTTCGATACAAAATTTTCTAACGATTAGGATTCATATCCACAATTGGATTTCCGTCACGCCCTCATGCGATGAGTTCAGAACCACGTTTGCTTCTCATCCTGAACAGTTGAGGAAGGAACATACGGTCAACACTGTACCTAAGGTTCTCCTATAGGCATAGCATTCCACTTCTAAAATTGGTGGTTGACTCCAACCATTATAATTTCGTCCCGAAAGCCAAGAAAATTTTGTCTAAATTTTCACTTTCAGTTTGCCACACTCCGTCCTATATTTAAGCCTTTGGATACTTTACCTCCTTTGGTAAACACATAAAATTTTCGCGTTTCTAAAATTTCCCACTGACAGTCTCTAGACGTTTTTGTAATACGTTGGGTAAGTTTACCCTCGCACCTCATTTGACTATAACAGCATTTGAAAATCATTGTTGCACCTTAGTCGCCATTCTAGTCGTGGCTTCTCGTGCCATAATGGAGGTGACCTCGACTACGTTCATCATCCTCAGATATATTTCATAATCTCAACTGAGCCTTGCCTCCTGATGTACGCTTAACGGTCCTCTTCTGACATCCATCATCGCTCGGCACACGCACACATCCGAACGAAATTAGAATTCACTAGTGTATACACATTATAGTAGGACATCGAAATCTCGTCAAAGGAATCGACAATCCTAAACATAGGTCTCTATAACAAACAAAGCAACGCTGAAAGCATAATAAGCCGTACAGATCCTAAGGACACTAGAACCTGATGCTCTGATACCACCTGTGACACCCCGCCTAATTAAATACCGGGCGATTACTCCTTTATTAAATTAAAATCAAGGTGAACAGTTGGTTCATTCTTAGCATCACTGTCGTAAAAATACTTTTCCAATTTAAACACCCTAAATAATTAAGCTAAGTGTCAAAACCATTTAAAACCTTATTCTCATTTTATTAAATCCGGTTATAAAACCTTAAACCATTAACATCTAAAGAGTCACACATTAAGAATAAAAATAGAATTGAACATACACGAATTTAATCATCAATAATAAATCCCAACATTTACAACACTAAAGGAAAACATCCTGACAGTAATAAATCCCGAAATAAAGGTACTGAAAGTAAAAATTTCAATCTCTGACAATACCAACTAAATAATAGAAAGAGGGCGACACATGCCCCTGCTGGATAAAACTGAACTAGGAGTAGAATCAAATGGATGAAGTCGTCTAAACAACAGGCCTGCAACTCCCACCTAAGCTGCAGCATGTTCGTTCCAAAGGATCCTAAGTAAGACGCCCCTGTGGCTGGACACCTGTAATACATACATATATATACAAGAGAGAAAGAGGAATAGAAACGGGTCAGAGCCCGATAGTGTATATGATTTAAAAATTCATTTAGCAAGTATTTAAATTGATTACAGGCTAATGCAATAACATATTAGTGCGATACTCTCTTGAGAAATTATCACCTCTCTTCTAATGTGCACACCTATCGCAATAACCTTCCCAATGGTCTATCTCGTCATATACCACACTATCTTTCAGCAATGATTTAACTTATCTTAGGTTATTCGCAGGATTTACAACTGAAAAACACAAGTATTTAAAACGTAAGATTTCAATTTGTAACCAAGGTTCTCCTTTTAACTTTATTAATCAATAAAGTTTTCCAGTGTCATATTATACTTTCTCAAAACAAATATTTATAATTTGAGTCATCAACCATGTCCTACATATCAAATCACAGTAGGCAGTTCCAGATTTCAGAATTTCATATATATATTAACTACACGTATAATATATATATCATAACAACACCCCATATAAAAACTATGGTGCAGGCATACTCTGCTATCCAATCCCCGTATCAATCGTACTAAAGGGAATACAAGTTCGGAATCACTCTCGAACTGTATAAATAAATACACAAACAATATTTAGGCGAAGTATAGTTTCCAAGTCCAAGAGGTCAGTACATACCCTCACGTCTCTTAGGACCGTGACTACCGATTCGATAGCCTGTACCTAGGATTTCTATCTTCTAGGGTACGATTCAATATCCCCCATAAGGCACACGAGATAAGATCGTCCCAGCGCGGAAACCTCAGGGATAGCAAGTAGCGCGGGCATGATTTTCACAAGTATATAATATATGCATACACAATTATATAAATATACCACTTTTATTATATCAATTTAGGTTTATCCATAACCCACATTCACAACATTTATCCTTATTTTCCCATTATTATTTATCAAGTATAATGGTTCGTTTCTAATTTTAATTCGAAGGGTTTTTCCAACTTACTACGTAACCATTATGGACTCTATTCTTCCAAATGTACAATTCAGTAGATATCTATTTATGTTCCAACGTAACTCTCTCTTACGTGTCTCTCCCTTTTAATATATACTTACATTATCCCTTATGCAAAATATCCCAAAAATATAGATTTCTCCTTACATTAAAGGATTATTAATTTTATTTTCAAAGATGAGAATTTCAAACGGTTTCGAAATCGGAATTAAAATGGAGTTTTAATTGAATTTTTATTATCTCTAAGAGTCCTCAAAACATAAAACTGTCTAGCAAAAAAAATATTAAAAAATATTGAACGGTCCGATCGAGCTGAAACTTTTTTCTGTAGCTTCCTCTCATCTTCAGCTAATTCTCTATAAAATTTCATCCAATTCCAACGGTCCGATCGTCCGGAATAAATGTTTTAGTGTTTATTTCTGATTAGAACTCTTTTCTTAATCAAACTCTTAATCCTTTACATGACAAAGGGTTTCTAGAATATCATATAAATCATCACTACATGAAAATTTCCCATCTCAAATTGGGTTTTTCTTCCATAAATCTCATCATAATAACTCCTAAACTAATATGGATGATGCATCAACGAAATAAGCAAGATAAACACTTGCCTGGGATTTTCAGAAATCTCGTTTGGTGTTGAATTTGGTGTGGTTGCGTTCCCCGTCTCGCGATCTACGCGTTGGCAGTGGCGGTGGCGGCGGTGTAAACGGATGAGTTTTGAGCCTTGGAATGCCTTGAGAGCTCTCTCCTCTCCAATGGCCGTTCTAGTGTTTTAAGTCATCTAACCCTAGTAGTTAACCTAAACATCTGATATAACCCCTTTAATTTTCGTGGGTTTAATTACCCAAAAATACAAAATGACTAAAATGCCCTCCCGGGGTACTAATTAGGCCTAAAAATGCCCCGAGACCCAAATCAAACCCCCGAGTATACTTTTCTGACTATCTCGACCCTTCCGGATGCGTTGGCGCACTCAAAACGACCATACGAACAACCTATAAAATATTCACTTTTATTAATCCACATTTAGTCCCGACACGACACAGGCGCGTCCCGACTTAAATTTCCACAATTGTCATTTTATTCACACGTGACAATATTATAAAAATAAATCTCATCTATTACTATACTCACCCGGTAATATGCAACAAATAATATATTCCCAATAATTACTAACTTTTGTCACGCTAGTAAATATTTAAAACAACATTTCGGATTAAAATTAAATTAATTTATCTCAATTAAATTTAATAAATCCTTAAATTTAAAAGCCATGAAAATACGGGGTATTACATAAAACTCAGCATGATTTATCTCTGAAGTTTTCCTGCTACATCTTCTAATTAAACACGTTATAGACTATTTGGAGATCATGACAATATAAAAGTCTATCTATGACTCAAAATAAGTTTTGTTCCGGGAATTAGTCAAATACATAGAAACGGAATCATTTAGAAATTTTGTCCTTAAAAATCTTCCCCTTTGACTATTCCGGGACAAAACCCAAACAGTGAAATGCCTAAGTCGGTCCGTCAAGCCGTATGACACCGAAATCCCATCCCATAAAACCCAAAATCAAAAATTACAGGACAAGGACTAGTATATGCAGGTCCAAAAAGCATGAGATGTCTAAATGTGATGTACTCTCAAAATCTCGCATCGCTGAAAAATACCTACACACATGAAACAGAAAAATACCCAGTGAAGTATGGAGGAACAAATGATATAAAAAATAACAAAATGTAAAACAAATCATTTGTTAAACAAGTGGGTGATACAAATATGGGCAATACAACATGATAACAAGAAAATATGAACATATGATCATGATATCAATTTGTAAAGCCAAAAATATGTGCTCAATACTCCCCCCCACATCACATACATCTCTCCCCATTTTTATCTCGAATAGACAATAAGTGAAAAAGATAAACAGACCATCAAATATCTAGAGTGAAATAATCAAGAAGCAGATCTAGAGAAACATGAATTGGCAGCTAATAGTAATCACAAAGTACCAAATCGTAGCTAGCAAACAGTCACAAAGAAAGAATTATCAATATAAGCAAAGATGTAACTAAACGAAACCATACAACATAAGAATCAACACATGGATAATCAATATCGACTGCATGTAAACTGTCCAAATGAACCCATAAGTACCAAAATAGTAAGATATAAGAATATATACGAAGTAGGTACAAAAACAGATATGGGCTAAAAAAAGAGAGAAGTTGTTAGAATGATTATGCAATGTCGTTTGAATGATAGGTCCATGCCGTTTGAACGTACTTAGAAATGACCCAAAACAATAAGTTGTCGTTTGAAAAACCCTTCTAACGGCCTTACAAACGACCATATCTGACACAATTACTGTCTCAAAAAATGTGTCATTAGAAAGAAACTTCGAACGAGTTGGACATGTCGTTCAAATGACATTTAGAAGTCGTTTGAACGACTTCAGCGAATTCTGTACTCCAATTCCAAAATTGTTAAAGTTTTGCCCAGTGAAAAAATTACATGAAAACAAGTACTGGAGATACAAAAAAGTAGCAAAACAGACTCAAAATAGAAATATAAAACAAGTAAAAATAAGTATGAGTTTTATGCTAACATAGTATCAGTGTGCTCAAACATGGATATGGAATGAATGGATGTGAACTACAATAAATGAATCACAACATGAACACATTGAAATGATCAAGAAGCTTTAATTAATAGCTATATGTCATCAAACTTAGTTTTAGCCATATATGAAAATTAATATATTAAGCTTAATAAACTAAACGAACACCATGCACACAAATCCAGAATTTTGACGATTCTACAAATAATAGCATCATGCCACGAATTTTCAACATTAGGACTCATGGTGCAAACCCGTTGTTATTTTTCCATCCAAAAACCCTCGTATATTCATATTTTCTTTTTCTAGCTCTTTTGAGGTTTCTATTTTCTTAGCTTAGAGAAATCCTATTTGCCCCATTTTGGCATATGATTTTTTTATTGCCTTAATATTTTCTTGTGTTCTTTTAAATGGTGGCTTTCATGACGAGATTATTATTCTATTGTAGCCCCTTCCCGTGAACACTCATTATTTTTTTCAGTATAAGCATTTTAAATGCTCATGGAAAACGGTTCTTACATGCACACCTCCTCCTAAGTCTAATCACGCATAAGTGAAAAAAAATGAGATAAGAACGCCTCACCCAACTCAAATACGCATGAAAATTAAAACTTTTATATAAACTCGTGCATGTGTTCAATGATGGCATATATATAAAGTCGAATCCAAATGCAAATCAACTTCGAAACAACCCCATTAATCAATGGTTAAGATCATTATAAGCATCTATAATTATGACCAAATGTCATAGCCACATGGATAATGAAATGATGGGGGTCCAAGCACACCAATATACCACATCAAACATGAAAACTCATGATGTAAAAATAAATCAAAAATCTATTTGTGTTTTTCTAAAAGTATTTATGACTCAAAAATAAAATCTTTTTGTATTTTCACAAAAATATATAAACAAAATATGTTTTGTATTTTTTAATAAAGACTTAAATAGACGAAAACTATAATATAAAGAGATACACGAGTCATAACACTAGCATGGTATATATCATGAAGCAAAGACTAGCGTATGACAAACATGTCAACACAATCATCCTTTAGATTTATCATTGGATGAATCAATTGCAACCAAACAAGAACCATGAAGTTTAATTCCTAAAGCCACTAAGTCCGATTTCCTAACCCAAGTAGGTTTGTAATGACGCGTAGGGGATTTGGGGAACCGAAATGACTTTATTCTTAAACTTCCTAGGAGCATTTTTAAGGTCATAACAATAACGCCTAAGGTGACCCTTCCTACTGCAATGAGTGCAAGTGTAAACACGACGAGGAATGTGACCTAAATGTGAACCTCTTCTAATGTTCCTAGTCGTCTCTCTCACACAATTGGTATTGAATTTTGGAATGGGTGCTATATGATCATCGAAGCCTATACCACAATTATCATCCTTGATTTGGACGGTACCTAAAATCCTATCCAACTTTTTCGACATAGCCTTTAAATCACACTTCCCTTTAGTAGAGTCTCTCAATCTATCCTCAAGCTCACTAATCCTAGACTCAAGAAAATGCCTAGACTCCTCAAACTCTATAACCTCCTTTTTCAAAGCCTTTATCAAACCTCAAAAACTATCTCTCCCTTTCTCAATGTATTCTAGTTTCTCCTTAAGAGTCTACTCCCGTGCCCTAAAATCCTCAATCAAAGCATCATTATTTTCTACGGCACTCTCATTCAACTTAACTTGCAACTTCAAGTTTTCATTTTTCACCTTTATCGCTTCTACATACAAATAATTAAAGGCAACTTGTAACTCTACAACATCTATCTCCTTTTCCTCACTAGCTTCACCATCACTCACTTGGGATTCACACTCAACAACCTCAGAAGTGTCGTTCACATGAGATCTTCATGGGAAGATTTATCATCGTCTCTCACATGACATGCTATAAACGCTACAAAGTTATGCTCAATGGGGGAACTCTCTCCCTCTTTCGGTTCACTATCACTTAAGGTGGCATTATATGCTATCGATTTCTTGTCCTCCTTCCTAAGTCTAGTGGGACACTCCACTACCTTGTGACCATAACCCTCACAACCAAAACATCTATCCGACTCACCCCTCTTAACAATCTCGCTTTTATTTTTAGGGACTTGATCCGCCTAGTTGTTCTTGAATTTCTCAAGTCATTTGGTATCTTTAGATTGCCTTTGAAACTTAATAAAAATTTTGAACTTCTTTGCCAACAAGGTTACATCCTTAAAATCGTAATCGGAATAATCATTCGAAACTTTAGTCTCCTCCTTCTCAGCTTTCAAAGCAATGCCCTTTTCTTTTTTTAGCACTTACTTAGAGGTAAACATGTCAAGCTCATAAGTTTGTAGGTCACCTACAATCTCTTATAGTTTCGTTGATTCAAGTTTACCCAAGGAGTTTAAAACGGTCACTTTGGGATCAAATCTACTAGGCAATGACCTTAAGATTTTCTTTATGACTAGGTTGCAGGGTATTTTCTCTCCTAAATTAAATGACGAGTTAACAATGTTGGACAATTTAGCATAAACTCATCAAATGACTCACTCTCTAACATCTTAATTATCTCAAACTGTGTAGTGAGGTTTTGAAGTTTAGACGCCCTAACCGTGTTAGTGCCTTGGTGAGTAAGTGCAAGAATATCCCAAGCCTCTATTGAGGTTTCACACGTCATGATTCGATTATACTCGTCTAGTGTGACATGTGAGGAAATAACATGAAGACCTTTGGAATTATAATGTGCAAGTCTATGTTCGATTTCAGTCCATGACTCAATGAGTTTTGAATTAGTGGCCTCTCCCTCTCGTGTGACCGATGGTGTCCAACCTTTTTCAACCGCTAACCAAACATTCTCATCAATTGATTTTAAATCACTTCTCATTCGCATTTTCCAATAAGCCTAATTTATGCCATAAACAATAGGAGTTCTAAATCTATCATAACCTCCAAAATTCATCCTTAAAAACTTTGATACCAATTTATAGGTCCCTTTTTCTCAAATATGCTTTAAGGATGTCAAAAACTATTTTTTTTCAGTTTTTTTCCAAACTTTAACATGCACCAAGTTTGTGAAGTGATTTCCATTAAGTCCAATTTTATCTTGTTTAATCCTAAACATGCATCTAGGTGATTAAATCAAGTAAAATAATGACAAGTTCACTACGACGGATGTATGAGCAAACCACTAAGGGAACAAACCTCAGATGGCCCAGTCGAGAAAATTACTATAATACGATTTTATAAAGGAAGGCAGACAAACTTACACAACAACTCCATCCCCATAAGCCTTGACACTCTTCTTTACTTTAATCGCTCCTCCACAGTGCCAATGAAGAAATCCTTTATACGATACTTGTCCACAGCACACGCGTCCAGGAATGCCTCGGTGTTCACCGATACAACTTAGAAATCGTCTGCGATTAGAAACATGGACTCTTTCATTTTTTCACCGCAAAAAAACTAACGAACAATGTTTAAAGTGATGAACAAACCCAGATGGTGCAAACAAGATCTCTATAGCAATTGTATATTAATTTTCGTATCTTTAAACTCTAAGGATGGATTTTAACTTTGAAAACCTTAGAAAACATATGAGTTCTTTTCTGGAATATGGTTCTGCACACACTATAAAATTCTGAGAGAAAAATTCTTTAAATAAAAACTTAAGTCGACTTGTCGTTCTAACGAGATCCTCAAATCGTTATAACTACTGTGAGATGTCGTTCGAACGACATCACATGTCGTTTGAACCACTAAAACTCAAGATGTGGTTTCATACAACTCTAAACTATAATTATCTAAGAATAAACGGAGTTAAAACTATTTAAATTTTTTTTAACATTTTAAAATTATTTATTAAGAAAATATCATCCTTAAAACATTTTATGAGTCCCATAAACATTATGCGTTCATACCTGGGAGTATATCGAAATGCAATTGATTGAATACGTGAATCATGCACCAATAAAACTTGGCATGATCTATTTTTGAAGTTTTGTTGCGATGTCTTCTAATCAAACACGTCATAGACTATGTGGAGATCGTGACAATATAAAAATCTATCTATGACTCAAAACAAGTTTATATCGGGAATAAGTCCAATACATACAAACGGACTTAATTGGAAATTTTGTCCTTACAACCATATAATCATGTACTTTAACAGGCTCCACACTACCGACTATGCTACCATATGTTCTGACCACTGATTTGGGTCTTTCACCCTAGGGCCCTAGGCCTTTCTTAATTTTTTTCTAGTTCTTCCAAGTTTCCTTTATAATGTGTTTTGACACATTTTTGCGTCCACGTTATTTCACTTTTACTGACCAAAGCCAAAACTCGGAGCAACTTTCGCATATTTATGTTAAACTTTGGAAAATTACCATTTATTTTGCCTTTTACTTTAATATTGATTTCATTCCTAGAATCACTTATGTTTAGGACTACTTTGTGTAACACAGTAAAATTATCATTTTACCCATTTATTTCCAAACTTGCCTTTTCCTCCATTTCCACAATTGTCATTCCCAAAAATATTATTAAGTTATACATATCAACTTCTTGAATGTTTTTACTCATTAACACTCGTTACACACTTTTATAGTTAACACACTTTTCAAGTTGGAACTCTCTTCATCTCATTACTTTCGTTATCAAAGAAATAATTTGGCATTTTAAAGACTACTTTACAAATAAAATACCATTTTCCCTTATCATCACGCATGGTCTCGAAAACATACACTTATCACATTTTCCACACTTAGTAACGCACTTAAAGGGCTGAAATTTCCACCTTTCTTATCACAAGTTAAAACCCATTTTAATCCTTCTTAAACATCTTCATATGATCATCATTAACTTACTACAAGTTTATACATATGAGGAGGTGAATTTAAAGCCTAGATATGCATAAAGGTGAGTTTTGCACTTGAAATTTCGTAACATTTGTAAACCCAAGGTTTTCAAGACTAAAATGACATTTGTTCTTCAAAAACATGCTTAAATATCTAGTTTTCACAATTCTTCATTTTTGCTACAAATCGATAAGAATTATACTAGAAAGAGCTTGTCAATGCAATTATTTCTTTGAAAACATTTTATTTCATAAAATGTTTAAACACAAAATTTTCTTGAAAGTTATCTTTTCTTAGAGCATTTGAAAACCCTTTTCTTAAATCTTCTAAACTATTAAGAAATGATGAGTAATGACTACTTAAACATGCAAAGATTCCACTCTTATGAATGCTAGCATATTTATTAATATATTGAAAAATAGAGTAATCTTAAACATAATACGAGTAGAGTTTTTCCCACCTCATTGGAGCTCCAAAAATGGATGGATGAATGTAAAATACGATTAAAACCTTCTATATCCTAAGGTGGCCTTAAAGGGGTTGCCTAACTGCATCAAGTTTATCTCCTTGAATGCTCCAAAAAATCCTTTCCATCTCTATGAATTTCTTCTTCAACTTCTCACTAAAATCCTCCAACAACTATTTCATAATTCATAACTTTGCCCAAAAATGGTGTAGATGGGTTTATAAGGCTTAAATATGGTGAAAAAGGGTTAAAGTGTGGTGGTTTATGGTCAAGGAGTGGTGGTGCTAGGGTGGATGACACAATTAAAAAAGTGTGTGCAATGCGCGTATCCACAACTCAAGTATAAGTCGATCGCTCAAGTAATACCTTGGTAAGTCGAGTGTCGAACTCAGGGAATAGGACGAAAATCATGACGGCAACTATGGAAAGGCATCTAAACCTAACTATCAAAAACAAGAAAAGGTCATTAAATTGTTTATGCAAAGTCCTATGAACTAATAAATAATAACTAATGAATGCAAACGAACTACTAAATACAAGACTAAATTTATTTAAGTTTTAAAAATAAACTATGTAAGAAAGCGGCGATGGAAGACACTCCCCTGAGCCATCGAAAATTATGTTGAATATAAAATGTTCAAGAATTAAATATATGATTCATAAAAAACCTTAAAATTATTTAAGTGCCAAATATATAAGGATTTAACTCCGCAGAATACCTAGTAAAAAATAAAATTAATGTGAAATACACAATTGTCGACACGCGTATTATAACCTTAAATACTCCAGTTACCTATGACAAATGAAGTTAAAAGGTATACAATACTTGTTCCAACAAAGTATTATACCTCCTAATTATTTATTTAATTTCATCCAATTGTATACTCATCCATAATATCTAGGTTGGGTTCATGTATCCCCACCCTCTAAAAATCTAGCTGGACATGGAAAATTTAACTAAGCATATGATTTCTACGTCACTTGAATTCATAATGTAATATTTAACTCAAGAAAACAAATAAATAATCACTAAATAAGAATAAGAAGAAAGATCATGTAGAGAAGCAAGCTTCAAAGAAATAAGAGAGAAATAAATAATTGAATTGAAATTTCGTGCAAAAATATGAAATTCTTGGTTTTCTTTTTTCTGAGCCTCTTTTCTCCCTTCCAAACTAGGTTAAAACTTGTGTGAAACTATAGTATGAGAGCCCTAATACAAAGTTACAACCATCCTAGGTCGTTTTGGAAGTGTTTTGAGAACATACAACTCTCTAGCTTAAAATTATAAATAAATAAAAATCATGTATCTGAACTACCAAATCGGTTCGGGCAGGGGCAAACCGGTTCGCCCCAGTGAATTCTGAAATTCCTCTTTTGTCCCTAGATTCTATTATCATCTCCAGCTTAGATTTGGGTGTCGTTTCTTCCAGTATACTCGTAGCTTCAAGCTCTTAACTTTTCCTTTTCACTCTGCATCTAGGTTCAGGTTGCAATATTACCTATTTGCCCTCGATCTTCCTTTAATTAATTTATTTCTTAGTTTCGGTTTTCCTCTCGCATTCACTTGAATCAAATACATGTAAAACAAAAGAACAATACACAAAAAAAGAAATACGTGCCAAAAAGGGTTAGTGGCATGAATATGAGATAAATCTAGTCTAATTACACCGCACAGGACCATGAAATAATCAAAATTAAGATGATAAAGTTGATATATTTATGCTGAATCAAACCCCCAAACTTAGGATGTTGCTCGTCCCGAGAAATGTAAATAAAATAAGTGTATTGTTTAAATAACTTTCAAATGATTTATTGGGATAAAATACCTCTTTCGCGGGCAAATGATTGCATTTAACATATGCAATAAGCCTTTAAACCCTTAGGTACCCTAGTAGGACGTGAATGCGCTCGCAAAATTCATTTTTTGACTCAAATAAAGTTTCAAAATAAATAAAATCGCACAATTTAAATTTCGGTAGTCACTTTAAAATTTTATTCAACAGTCTTAATTCATAGTGTGTGCATGTGTATGTGTGTGTGTGAGGCAGAAAATTAAACCACTTACTTCCACCGATTTATCATTACGTTACTTTTCAAAAAAAATCTTTGATTCAATTTCACATGGAATACACTCACAAATGAATCACTTGGAATGTGGCTATTTTTTTCGATATGCATCATATAAGGAATAAATTTAATGGAATACTAATTCACACACACACATAGTATAACGAAACTATTTGGCTGAAAAGATCTAATGAACAGGTTATGGTCATTGAAAAATGGGAAACATCATCTTTTATTCTCAACATTTAATCTCTTTTATTATCTTTTCATGTTTTAGCTCTCCACACGGTAATTAATTTCGTAATTTGGAATGGGTTAGGACTTTTTCGGGTTATGGTGTATCGGGTAAAAAATGGAATGGTTGGGAAATTCGAAGTTGAATTTTTTTTACGATGTCCTCTGGCACCTTTTCAGGATTTTGTTCCTTTTCTCTTCTTTTTCCATCTATTTTCGTATTTTTCTCATTTTTTATTTTTCTTTATTTTTTTTCTTGCTATTTTTGTTGAGCATTTTTTTTCTATTTTTTGTGCGCCTTTTCATGCACCATTTGGACTTAATTTATGAATTTTTAATTTTCACAACTTCGGGCCAATTGGGTTTTTAGGGTTAATAAACGAAAAGGGATATAAATTATTAGGCTAAAATTGACTTGCAAAATGATAGAATTTTTCACAATTTTTTATGGCTTGATATTTTTGGGTATACAAACGAAGGCCTAACTTCATTTATCCGAACTATTAATTACATTACCATATGCGTCTCGAGATGAATTTTACTTTTGAGACATTTTTAGCACATTTTCAAAATAAAATATCACTCATTTTTCATAACCGATCAAAATAACAATTTAAAGATCATCATCAACGATGTTTTAACACTGAAAATAACTTTGAGTTAACTTTTAACTCATCGTGATTTAATTACTTGGAAAAAGTGATAGGCTCAAAATCTCACCAGGTTAAAAATCTTCACATTTATTCGTTAAGTCATCAATTTTCATTCAATTTCCATTTTTTTATCAATTTTTACTTTGTGCACTGGATTTTGAAAAATTGAGACTTTAAACAAAATTTTAGTGATATTTTTGGAGAATTTAAATTCTAATTTTTATTTATTTTGACATTTTTTGGAAATTGTCAATTTTTTTTTTCAATTTTATCATTTTTATGAACTTTTTGACTTTTTCAATTTTTTGGGCATTTTTGAAATTTGTGAAGTTTAAAAACTCACGTGTGCCCCCCTAACTTAGACCTTTGCAATGTCCTCAAGCAAAAGGACAAAAATCTAATTAAGAAGGAAAAAAGAAAGCAATTAAAAGGAACAAAATGCAATTTTTTCTTTTTCTTTTTTCATTAGTAACAAACACCAAATACAATACGATAAATATTATAGGAGTGACATAGCTCATTTTAAAAAGGAAACATAATAACACCAAAAGACATAAGCTTCAATGGGACGAAACGGTTCCATCAAGATCACGGCTGTATGGGTCATAAAAATAACTCAGGATTTGGGAATTTGAACCCATTTGCAAGCGATAAATCTCCGCTTGGAGACGCACCATCATGCTAGTGTCGCATTAGTAGTCACACATATCCACATGCCTATCCTCCCTATAATCATGAAAGAACCTGTCGAGCCTAGTTTCTAAGTTATCAATGCGGCAATTGATAACCACCGATTGATAAGCACCATCATCAAAATCAGGCTTGTAATCCGAGTCCCCTTCTTCTTTGCCTTCTCCTTCACCAACGTGCTCACCTCTCGCCTCGTGCTCCTCCTCCTCCTCCTCCTCCTCCTCCTCCTCCTCCATGTCAACATCTTCAAAAATCAAAGGGGGAGGTTGAACCACCCTTATTTGAATCGCACTACTATCAATTGAAGTGCGACCACTAGGTTTTAGGATGCGAATAGTAGTACCACCGCCCCTCACACCGGCATCGCTACAAAGCTCCAAAATGAACCTCGTATATGGTAAAGATACTTTGTCATTTTTATCGTAGGCGGCATTAAGTATCTCGTGGTATAAGAGATGAGCGAGGCTTATTTGACTTTGCTCATCGAGTAGATGATATAAGAAATTGCGTGACGTAGGCGGACGACAAAATTATTTATGGCTTGGAGATGATGCCGCAAGTGATGAGGTGTGCATAGCGGAAATTCTCAGGAAGTTGACCCACGTGGTCCATTCTTGGTCGGGTGCAAACCGAGCAACATATTCATCCTTGAAGACAAGTAGGGAGGGATTGGGGTAGGTGTGATGTTGAGGGATGACCACCCCTTTCACCCGCATTTTCCATTGAATTATAGCAAGGGAGAAGGGAATGCGCATTCCATCAACGCAGGCTTTATTGGGAGGTGGAGTTCTTGCGCACAAGTGTGCCATAAAAAGGCGCACTTCTTCAGCATAAACGGTGTCGATGAGGGGATTGAATAAATCTCACCACCCATGTCTTTGGAAGAGCACGATGACATCTTAGGGAAGCTAGTCCCATTTTACTTTCCTCTCGACAAAGATGACTTGGGTGGGCCCAAAATGTTCGTTGATCCAATCCCTCTCTTGATTAGAGCGGAAGCTGTGATTTTGACCCTCATTAAGGATGTCAATAGAATTGTATTTGACGTAGCGAGTCATGGATGAAAATTAGAGGAAGTTTAGAGAAAAAGAGGAGGATTTAGATGTAGAGGAGATGGTGGGGGGGGGGGGGGGAGGGGTATTTATAGGTGGAGAGGGGGGGTGAATGGGCGGGAAATGAAAAGGTGGAGATGGGAAGGGTGAAAATAGTTTGGAAATTAGGTGGGAGGAAATTGGAAACTGGTAATTTTTGGAATGGGAGGGGAAATGAAAAGGTGGAATGATTAAGGTGGGAAGAAGAAAATAGAAAGATATTTTCTAAAACGAGGTATTCGAACCGGTTCGGCCCTAGGGCGAATTGGTTAACCAAAAACTTCTCTCCAAATTCCTAAGTGACCCCTGTGAATATTTAGCTAAGTGTGGGAAATGTTTTTTTTCTTCTCTGTACTACCCCTTAAGACCCTTATCTCAACTTAGAACTTCAGCATAACTCAAAATCCCATCGAATTATGATACATTCTCTCTAGGGAATTATAGGCCATTCCTAACCCTATTTTTCTGCAAACTCGATGGACATCTAAAACACATTGAAACTCATACAACTCAATAATATACAACAATATTGACCCTATACGGCCTCTCGGGGGGGGGGGGGTGACGACCTCTCGTGGAAGCTCATTTTCCCCGTATACGGGGTCCTACAACCAAATTGTGTCAACTTCCTCAACACAAATTTTGAGATATGGATTTAGACATTGTCCATTAACTTTAAATGTGTCGCCACCCTTTGGGTTTTCCAATTCTATCGCACCGTGGGGAAACCCTTCTTTTATGACGAACGGGTTGATCCATTTCGAACGTAACTTAGCGGGAAACAAATGTAACCATGAATTATAGAAATCACTTTTTGATCCAGATGAAACTATTTTCGATGGATAGTTCGCTTGTTTGTGCGTTTCATCCTTTTTTAGTGATGCGGGTGATTTCATACGCATCATTGCATATTTCTTCCAACTCGTGCAATTGTAATTTTTTCACTTGACCAGTTTTATTAATGTTATAGTTCAACCTCTTAGTGGCCTAATACGCTTTGTGCTTCGAGCTCGATAGGGAGATGATAAGGTTTTCCATAGATAAAGAGTAATGGGGACATTCCAAGGGAGTTCTTGTATGTGATCCTATAATTCCATAGTGCAATGCTCAATCAAGTAGACCAATCCTTTCAGTTAGGATCAACAATCTTTTCGAGAATTTATTTAATCTATAGATTTTCTAACTCGGCTTGCCCGTTCGTTTGAGGGTGGTATGTCGTCCCAACCTTGTGGAAGACACCATAATTTCTTGTTAATTTTTCAATAGGCCTATTGCAAAAGTGTGTGCCATTATCACTAATGATAGCCTTTGGATCACCGAAGCGAGATAGTATGCGTTCATGAATGAACTTTACCACCACCTTACTGTCATTTGTCCTATTAGCTATGGTCTCTACCTACTTTGACACATTGTCTACCACGACAAGGATCTTTAGTAAGCCAAAAGAAGGGGGAAAGGTCCCACGAAGTTGATGCCCCAACACTCGAATATCTCGATGACGAGAATAAGAGTCAATGGCATCATGTCTCGTCGAGTAATAGCTCCCATTCTTTGGCTCCTATCATAAGATTTACAATGGGTATTTACATCCCAGAAGATTGTGGGCCAATAGCGACCGCTTTGGAGAATCTTAGTGGCCGTCTTTTTTGTGGAAAAGTGGCATCCACACGCTTTCGAATGACAAAATCGGATGATATTAGGGATCTCATCATCCGTCACACATCTCTGGATTATTTGGTCGTCACACTACTTAAGCAAGTACGAATTGTCATAGAAAAACATACACGACAAAGTAAAGAACTTTATTTTCTCTCGCGGTGTCCAATTGGAGGGGATAACCCCAGTGACTAGATAATTAACAATATACAAAAAATTGGGGAGAGAGGAAGTGTCAAATAGTTTCTCATCCAAAAAATGCTCGTCTATGGGTATAGGATTTTTAGGTACGTCAAACAAAAGCCTGGGTAACTGATCAAATACGACGTACTCTACCCCTTTCTTATCTTTAATGGAAAGGTTAAATTTTTAGAGTAGTATGCACCTAATGAAGTGAGGCTTCATATCATTTTTGGATATGAGATATTTGAGAGCCGTGTGGTCGATAAGGAATGTTATCGGTGAATCGATGAGGTAAAAATGGAATTTGTCTAGGGCGAACACTACCACTTGCAATTCTTTCTCCGTGGTGGAGTAATTCAATTTAGGCCCGATTAAAGTCCAACTAGCGTAGTATATGATGTGGGCTTTCTTATCTCTCCATTGTCCTAAAACTTCCTACCGCATAATCACTCGCATCACACATAAGCTCGAATGGAAAGGTCCAATTCGGATCTTGCATGATGGGAGAGGAGATTAGCATGATTTTTAATTTTTCAAAAGCTTATTGGCATGCTTAACTCCACGTAAAAGGTGCATCCTTCACGAGTAGATACTTAAGGGCTTAGCGATGATGCTAAAATCCTTAATAAACGAACGACAGAACCCCGCGTGGCCCAAGAAAGAGCGCACGTCTTTTAGTGACTCAGGTGTGGGAAGTTCAGTAATAACATTAATTTTTTCCCTATTTTACTCTATACCCTTGTATGACAAAATGTGGCCAAGAACTACGCCTTCGGTAACCATAAAATGGCTCTTCCCTCAATTTAGTACCAAGTTCTTTTCCAAACAATAGGCTAACACCTTTTCAAGATTAGCAAAGAAATGGTTAAAGGAGGAGACAAAGACACTAAAATCATCCATGAATACCTCAAGTCCCCTTTCGACCATGTCGCTAAATAGACTAAGCATGCACCGTTGAAAGGTCGTGGTGCACTACACAATCCCATGGTCATATGGTTGTAGGCAAACATTCCAAAATGACATGTGAACGTAGTCTTCTCTTGATTTAAAACATCCACCTCAATTTGGTGATACCTATAATAACTATATAAAAATGGTAAAAAGGGTGGCTCACGACTCTCTCAAGCATTTGGTCCACAAACGACAAAGGGAAATGGTCTTTTCAAGTGCCGATATTAATCTTTTGATAGTCAATGCAAACCCGCCACCCGGTGGTGGTACATTTTGGGATAAGTTCCACCTTTGAATTTTTTACCACAGTCATTACCCACTTCTTCGGGATGACTTGAATAGAACTCACCCATTTACTGTCCAAGATGGGATAGATGATGCCCGTATCCAATAACTTTATAACTTTTGCTCTTACAGAATCTTTAATCGTTGGGTTCAAATACTTTTTTGTCTCCCTATAGGGTCTCACGTCCTCCTCTAGGTGGATTTTAGGGGTACAAATTAAGGGACTTATACCCTTCAAATCCACGATGCTCTAAGAAAAATCACTTCGGTGCTTCCTCAAAATGGCCATAAGTTTTCCTTCTTTCTCCTTATTTAGGCTCAAGGAGACAATAACAAGATATGTCCCATCCTCTCCTAAGTAAGCATATTTGACGGTAGAAGGATGCTTTTTCAATTCGAGGGTAGGAAATTTCTCATCGGAGCGAACCGTGCGTAATTCCCTTGGTGGTAGTTCCTCAAATCGAGACACCCAACTAATATCTCTTACATCCTCCTCACTATCATCCTCATCCAAATACTCTCTCAACTCTTTCAGCTCTCAATCATAATCGGTGTACGCATTATCACTCTCACTCGTAATAACAAGACACGCCTCCAATGGATCACTAATGTGATTACCCTCAAAGTGTTTATGTACTATCTCCTCTATAAGATCGACTCGTGTAACTCGTCCTCCTCACCCATTTTCTTGGTGATGTTGAAGATGTTTATCTCGAGTTTCATATTCCCGAACGTGATTTTAATTTGCTCATTTCACGTATTAATCAAACCATTAATCGTAGCTAAGGATGGGAGGACAAAGATCACGAGAACATGATGGATCGAGGGAGAGGAGGGATCCGTGTCCAAAATGAAAAAATTTACCTGGAAGTAGAAATTATTAACTTGGATGATCACGTCCTCAATAATTCTCCGAGGTATCTTCACAGAATGATCCGGGAGTTAGAGAGTAAGTTTTGTGGGCATAATGTATGGGATGGAAACATGATGAATGCTCTGATACCAAGTGCACTTGCAATCTTAATGGAATATTTATATAATTAAATGTCCACCAAACACAAGTCCACTTTTTGTATCTTTATAAATTTAATCTTTTTATTCTAAACATTCATCTTGGTGATAGCAGAAAAAATCAACAAATCAAGCATGCATACCAACACAGGGTAGATAACGAAAAATCCCTTTCGAGAAAAACCTCTTTTTCAGTACTTTAGAGAGTTTACAAGACCTTCGACTTATAGACTACTTGATACCTGCAATAAGTATAATACATAGTGCCTTCGCAAATCTCTAAAGAATACTACGTGTCTCTATGCCATCCACAAGGAACAAATTTGCTCTCGGTGTCCACCGATCAGCCTCAACCTTCTTCTTCAGTCGTGATCCTTTCGAGTTCACAATTCAGGCATGGATTACCTCTCCGCAAGGTGTATTAAAGGTTACTTAACTTTCTAAGGTTCAAATTGATTCACACAAATATATTTTGGGTATGTGTTTTGTGAATTAAAAGAATTTTCTAAACTCAAAAGTATGGAAAGTTTTGTAAAAGATATGTAGAAACATTTCTGGAAAAAGCCTCAGAAAAAATAAACACGAAACTAAAATTTATAAGGCAGACACAAATTTTGAAGCAACGACTTGTTCAAACAATCAAAATGAGTGTCGTTCGAATGAGAATAACAGTTCGTTCTAATAAAAATGGATCTCGTTCAAATGACTTTTTCGTCTCGTTTGAACAGGCTTCAAACGACCTTCAAACGACCTAAAGCAGTACACCCTCCTTTGATATACATTCAATGTAAACTTCAAATGATCCTTCAAATGAAAAGGATAACTCGTTCGAGTGAGAATCTCGTCTCGTTTGAACAAGGTCAGCGAACTTTAAAACTTTCAAATAAAAAACAATGCCTCGATTTTTAAATTTAGAAATCCTATTTCTGTTTAAATAAAATTCAAACTTCCCAAAATAAATCATATGAATAAATTCAAGCATTTAAAATCTTTATACCTTATGGTATGTAGGAACGTCTTCAAACATGGACATGCTTGAGTTTTGTTAGTTGTGAAGGTGCGTGAAGATTTGTAATGTTATACGCCAAACTAGCCTAAAATATAAAAATGCCTATACTATGAACAATATCAAAAAAATTGTTCTTACAAACCACCCCATTTGGCTATTTCGATACAAAACAAACAAACATAGAAAAACCTCAAATTAAATTGAAAATCCCTTATGAAAAAAAAATCCTAATACCCTCCCAAACCCTAGAAATTGAATGGCATAAGCCATTATCTTCAATCTCTACTAGTTCCTCCCTTGGGTAGTTTTGTCTTCGTTCAGTGTGTCTTGATTTTTTCTTTAAGTACCTAAACACATGAGACAAAGAAATATACCTCGTGATGCATCAAGTTTTGTAAGGACATAAATTTCCAATTGAGATCTGTATTATTTTGACTTAATTTCGTGAACAAAACTGTGTATGTAATATGTCATAGGGAGAATTTTATTTTGTCACGATCCCACTTGGTCTATGACGTATTGAAGAAATTGAATAAGTTGCGGCAAAGCTTTGAAGAAATAATCATGCCGATGTTTATTTGGTGCAAGCTTACTCGTCTTCAAAGTTAATTTCATTATGAGATCACTCAGGTATGAATGCGTATAATTAATGGTGCTAGGAATTATTTTATAAAAGATAAGGATGTTATTTTTATATAGAAAAATGATTTTAAATGTTTTAAAAAGTGTTTTAATGGTTTAAACTTCGTTTTATGATGATAAGCTCGAAATAGAGTTTGTCTAATTTAAATCTCTTTGTTAAGAGACGTTTTTATCAGAAAGTCAAACTTTCGCGAGGTCACTCGAATGACATTGGATCTCGTTCGAATGAGACACAATGTCGCACGAACGACATAATTAAGTCGTTTGAACGACACATTTTTCGAGGCGGTGTTTAAATCCTATTTAAACAGTGTTTGCATCATAATTTCGTAAGTGTGCTTTCTAGAAAAACTGTTTTACAAACCAGAACCTTGTTTGCACATGTTTTCTAAGGTTTAAAAGTCTAAAACACCTCCTTAGAGTTTGCAAAGATCCGAGTTATCATTCTTATATGTTTAAGTGATCTTTCTGCACCAAAGTTATTTGTTCTACACACTGAACATCAAAGGGTTTTGCGGTGAAGAAGTGACGGACATCGTGTTCGACATCGTAGACGTGTCAAACCTATATCGGTGGACACCGAGACATACGTGGACGCGTGTGTTGTGGATAGAGATCGTGGAAGACGGAATTTCTACGTAGGCACTATTAAAAAATGGTTGAAGATCAGAAGGAGCGTCAATACCCGTGGGGATCGAGTCTTAGTGTAAGGCTAATATGTCTTTGTAAAACCATTATTCATAGTGATTGTTTGGCTTGGGTCGTCCGAGGTTGTTTTCCCGTTTTGGGTTTTTTCCTCGTACATCCGGCGTTGTGAGTATTCTTTGCTTTACTTTACTTTCTTTAATCACTAGATGCATGTTTAGGATTAATCAAGATAAAATTGGTTTAAAGTGAGAATTGGGTTTCACAACTTGGTTTGGTGCATTATTAAAAGTTGGATCTTTTTTGAAGAAAAATTGATTCTGTTTGAAAACACACATATCGGGCACTCCACAAATTGGTATCAGAGTTAGAAAACATTTTTATTTATTTTGTGATCCCGTGTGTTTTCAAAGATGAATTCTGTATATAATGAATTTTCTCGAACTCCTATTTTTGATGGCACTAATTACACTTATTGGAAGATGAGAATGATATTGGCTTTAAAATCTATTGATGAGCGAGTTTGGCTTGCAATTGAAAAAGGTTGGACACTCCCAGTCACTATTGTAGGTGAGGTCACTAGTTTAAAGCCCGTTGAATTATGGACCGAAACTGAACAAAGACTTGCACAATATAATTCTAAAGGTCTGCACGTTATTGCTTCACATGTCACACACGCTGAATATAACAGAATTATGACTTGTGAAACATCAAAAGAGGCTTGGGATATTTTGGCACTCACTCACGAGGGCACTAGCACGGTTAGGGCGTCAAAACTTCAAAATCTCACTACACAGTTTGAAACCATTAGGATGTTAGAGAGTGAGACCTTTGATGAGTTTTATGCTAGGTTGTCCAATATTGTCAATTCGTCTTTTAACCTAGGTGAGAAAATTCCCGACAACCGTGTCATTAAGAAAATCCTTAGGTCGTTTCCCAGTAGGTTTGATGGGAAAGTGGCCATTTTAAACTCCTTGAATAGGTTAGAATCCACGAAACTAGAAGAGATTGTAGGTGACTTACAAACCCATGAAATTGACATGATTACCTCCAAGCAAGTGCCTAATAAAGAAAAGGGTATTGCTTTGAAAACCCGGAAGGAGGAAATTAAAGTTTCGGATTCCGATTCCGATTCCGATTTTAAGGATGTTGCTTTGTTGGCAAAGAAATTTAAAAAATTTATTAAATTTCAAAAGCAATCGAAAGATGCCAAGAAATTTGAAAAATTCAAGAACAAAAAAGTAGATCCCACCTCTAAGGATAAGTTTGAAAAGCCTAAGAGAGATGAGTCGGATAAGTGTTTTGGGTGTGAGGGGTACGGTCACAAAGTTAAGGAGTGTCCCACTAGACTTAAGAAAGAGGGAAAGCAACCCGTTGTCTATAATACCACCTTAAGTGATAGTGAACCGAAAGAGGGAGAGAGTTCCCCCATTGAGCGTAACTTTGTTGCGTTTATGGCATGTCATGTGAGCGACGGCGATACAACCCATGTGAATTACACTTCCGAGGAGGTTTTGAGTGTATCTCATGTTAGTGAGGGTGAAGAGAGTGACGAGGAGGAGATTGATGTGAAAGAATTGCAAAATGCGTTTAATGAGTTGTATGTCGAAACGGTGAAGGTAAAAAAGGCTAACTCAAAATTGCAATCTAAGTTGAATGAGAGTGCCATTGAAAATAATGATATTTTGATTGAGGATCTTAGGGCAAGGGAGAAGAAGTTTAGGGATAAACTAGAGTTTGTGGAGAAAGAGAGAGATAATCTCCGTGGTTTGATGGAGTCCTTGAAAAAGGAGATTTTAGAGTTTGAGGAGATTAGGCGTTTACTCGAGTCTAGGATTATTGAGTTGGAGGAAAGGTTGAAAGACTCGTCTAGAGTCAAGTTTGATTTGGAGGCTAGGTAGCAGAAGTTAGATAAGATCTTAGGCACCGTCCAAATTAAGGGAGATAGTGGAGGTATAGGTTTTAGTGAGAGGGTTGTTCCCATTCCCCCCGCACGTGTGAGAAGCACTAGGATGGTTAGAAAAGGTCCCCATAAAGGTAATCATTCCCACCACCGCTACACTTGCACATTTTGTGGTAGGAAAGGTCACCTTAGGCGTTATTGTTACGACCTTAGACAAGCTCCTAGGAAGTTTAGGAATAAAGTTTCCCTAGTTCCCCACACCCACATGCATCGTTTTACACCTACTTGGGTTAGGAAATCGGATTTAGTGGATTTAGGAATTAAACTTCATGATTCTCGTTTGGGTGCACTTGATTCTTCCCATGCTAAATATAAAGGATGATAGTGTTTCCATGTTTGTCTTATGCTAGTTTTCTTCATGATATACTCATCGCTAGTATTATGACATGTGTATCATATTGTATTATAGTTTGAGTCCTTTTGAAAATCCAAAAAGATTTTGATTTTTTTTTATTCAAAATATGTTTGAAAAGCCAAAAAAAAATTCGGTTTTTGTTTTTGAGTTTACATGTTTGATGTGGCATATTGGTGTGCTTGGAACCCCCCCCCCCCCCCCCATCGTTTCATTATCAATGTGGCTAGGACATTTGGTCATTATTATCGATACTTAGAATTATCTTAACCATTGTTTATATGGGGGGGTTTCGAAGTTGATATGAAATTTGGTTCGACTTTGTATATATGCCAACATTGCACACATGCACGAGTTTATATGGATGTTTGACTTCTCTTGCATATTTGAATTTAGTGAGGCGTTCTTATCTCAATCTTGTCATCTATGCGTAAGTAAACTTAAGGAGAAGTGTGCATGTAATAACCGTTTACCGTGAGGATTTAAAATCGAAAAAAATGATGAGTGATTTACGGGAAAGGGCTGCGAGAGTTCAATTTAACTCGTCATGAAAGCCACTATTTAAAAAGAGCCCAAAAGAAAAAGCAAGATGCTAAGAAAAGGGCCAATAAGATTTTCTCTAAGTTGAGAATGCTAGAAACCTCAAAAGAACTTGAAAAAGTATGTTTATATGAGGGTGTTTGGTTGGAGAAAATTTAAACGGGTTTATACATCTAATCCTAATGCTGAAACATTGCAATTTGACGCTATTGTTTGTAGAATCGTCAAAATTCTGGATTTGTGTGCATGTAGTATGTTTAGTTCATTAATCTCACACTTTAATTGTCATTTGGCTATGATAAAGTTTGATGATTTATCGCTATCAATTAGATCTTCTTGATCGTTTCGATGTGTTGGAATTGTGACTCATTTATTGTAGTTTCACGCCCATTCATTCCATGTCCATGTTTGAGCACATCGATACTATGTTTGCATGTAACTCTCATTTTTAGTTTTAATGATTTTGCGTTTGTGCAAAAAGCCTACTGTTTTAGCACTTTTTTTCTTCTGTCAGTCCCTTCTTGGAATTTTTTTGTTGAGATTTTTTCACTGGGCAATACTTTATAATATTTTTGGGAAACTGGGAAATTTTGGCAGGTCGCGCGAAGTCGTTCTAACGACATTGCATCTCGCGCGAACGATTTTGTACTTCGTTCGAGCGACTTCCTCATCTCGTTTGAGCGAAGTCCCTGGCTCGTTCGAACGATAAGGTGAAAAATGTCTTCTGGTTGGTTTGCAGTCCTTTGGCTTAATTTGATATATTTTTGGTACTGCAGGAAGCATTTTTTTTGGATTAATTGATTTATATGCAGGTTCTTTTATGTTCCAAATTGGTACTTTGCATATATGAGTCCTTTTATCACACTTGATTTGATTGGTATACTCTTTGTGTGATTCCTTGGTTTACTAGCTGCTATTTTTTCATTACATGATCTTACTTAGCTGGTTGTCTCATGTTTATCTAGCGGTTTTCATTTTTTTTTAAATTTGGTATCAACTTGATTCAATTGGGTATCATATTCTCATGCTAGATATTTCATATAGGTTTATCTTTTCACCAGATTGTCTATTCGAGACAAAAATGGGGATAGATTTGGTATATGACATAGATTTGGTATGTGATGTAGGGGGAGATTTGTTGAGCACTTATATTTGTTTCAAATTGGTAATAAATTGGTATCAATCAATTGCTCACATGTTTTCAAATGATATGCTCTTATTGAATATATAAATTGGTTTCATTTGTTCCTCCATACTTCACTTGGTATTTGTTTGTCTGCTTCATGTGTGTAGGTACGCTTCAGCGATTCGAGATTTCAAGTCTACAGCACATTCAGACAGTTCATGCTTGCCGGTGCTACATATATTAGTCCGTATCCCGTATTTTTTGATTTTGGGTTTATGGGATGGGATTTAGGCATCATACGGCTTGACGGCCCGGTTAGGCATTTCACTGGTTTAGTTTTGTCCCAGAATAGTCAAAGGGGGAGATTTGTAAGGACATAAATGTGACACCCCGACTAATTAAATACCGGGTAGCTACTCCTTTATTAAATTAATTCAAAATGCCAAGTTGGTCCAGTTAATAGCATCACTGTCGAAAACATTTTAATGATTACTAACCACCTAGTATTTAAAAAGTAAGTTGCCAAATTTTAATTTAAGTCTGATTAACATGCAACAAGTATAGTGAAGAATAATAACACCATTCACCATAAAGAAGTAAATAGAGTAACCATCACATAATGTAAATAAAGTCTGGAGGAAAAACTCCTCACTACAATCCCACAACTGAAATAAGTAAACCGAATACTAAAACAATACATGCCAAAGTCTGAAAACTGTAATGGAAAGATGTCTCTAATAGAAATGGGCAACATGCCCTACAACTGATAGATAATGAATCTGGAATCCAAGTGATAGAAGCGTCTACAAGCAAATCCCTGTAGCTTCCACAAACAGCTACAGCTCGTCACCAGAGTGAGTATCCTATGCATGGTGTCCTTGTGGCTGGGCACCTAAAATGGTTTTATAAAGAAAATAGATTTGAAAGCAAACGGTCAGAGCCCGAATGTGGAGATATTTTAAAAACCTGCAAGTGCTTTAAAAACATTTAAAACATTAAATGCAAAGTACATGTTAGGACGTGCACTCACATGATATTCTCACCTCTCGTCTAACTGTGCACTCCTAACGTAAGTACCCATCTACAATGACACAAGTCACTAGCTAAGTGACATCATATCTAGCTAGACTGTCATAGGTCATACCCTTATTACTCGGTTCTATTAACATTATAACGCTCGTAATTAAATAGGGGTTTAACGTAAACTCAGATGCTCAATATGCAATATATTTCACTATCAGCTAACTCGTTATGTTTCTCGAAACAATACCGTAATTATTTTCACAACATTAACATGAAGGTTCCCATTAATTAAGTGTATATTATTCCCATCATAAATATACAATACAAGCACCCCGAGAACTAAGGTGTGGTGCACACATACTCTGCTATCCATCCCGGTACATCACGTACATAAGGATTACATATTCCGAATCTCTCAGGAATAGTTCACAAATAACAACATCACAAATAATGGAGGCGAACACAGTCACATCACATGGGTCACGCACATACCTACGCTCCCACGATCAGCGGACTTATTAATATCCCAATAAGTCTTTCTATGACCTATGTTCCTCAAGGTAACCAGTCTAAATCCGGGCAACACAAGGATTAGAGGGCCCTAAGCGAACGCAAACCTCCCGTGATAGCAAGTATGGTAGGTATGTCATACACACAATTTATATACCAATACTAAGTAAACACACGTCTTAGTAATCTCGTAGTTTAATTGTAGTACTATTCTCATTCTCGTACCAATCTATAATTTACACACTTTATACGATTCCGGTTTATAATCATACGCGCCATAATCTATTCTCACGTCGTAGTAGACACTCACGTCTCAACCCAAACGGATCATTGATTTAAATCACTCGTATATAATTTACTCCTCATAATAACCCAAAAGTCCCAAATCTATCAATACATCATCAAAGGAATGTTAACTCTACCCTCGAACAAGTTTACGGGACTCCCAAAATCAAAACAGGCCAAAAAGGCCCAAACTGCCAGCTCGTTAGAAGTCTCGTTCGAACGAGGCTGTTCGAACGAGATCAAACCGTCAGCTCGTTAGAAGTCTCGTTCGAACGAGACTATTCGAACGAGATCCAGTTCGTTCGAACGAACTGTACCTTCTAACGAGATCTCGTTCGAACGAAGTATCTAACGAAATTCCTTTTCGTTAGAAGCGACTGGTCAACTCGTTAGAAGCTCGTTCGAACGAGGCTCGTTCGAACGACCTGGGGAGGCTCTTCTAACGAACGACCAGTTCGAGCCCAGATTTTTCCTTCTTCGTTTTTCATCAATTTTACTCCTCAAATCTCCTCTAAAATTAGTCCCAATGATTGTTTTAAGGTCTCTAATCAATCCTAAACATATTATAGTCACCTCCTAACACGTTTTAAAGGATTAAATCACCCTAACATCAATCAATATACAAATCTCTACACTTTTTCCCCAATTATTCAAGAACATAAACCCTAGAATTTGTAATCATCAATTAGTCCATTCTAGATCCGTTTTTGTTACATCTCACGTATACTAATACCAGAATAATCATCTCTATATGGTTCTACATGCAATTTGTCCTCAATATTCAAGTTCTAAATCCAATTAACATGGGTTTTCATTCATCTTTCAAGAACAATTGGAATTCTTCAATTTTCTAACATGGGAAGGACATTCTCTGAATTTAAATGTAATTAAATCACTTACCTTGATTGTCTCTGAATTTGGTGTTGATTTTTGTAAAGATTTCTGCAGAATTCCTTCTCTTTCTCTCCCTCTCCAAGCTTTCTTCTCCAAAGGTGGCTATGGTGGCTAGGGTTTTCTTTGGGAAAGTTGGAAACCTAATTTGATAACCTCCGTAGCTTATTGGGTCATTAAGGGTTGGTTAGTGGGTTTAGTGGGTCTATTCCCAATCAGATTTACTTCTCTAATTTTCGTCATTTTTAATTCCTAAAAATACGAAATTACCAAAATACCCTTTATATTGCCAGTATGGCCTAAAAATACCCCGGGACCCAAACTACACCCCCAGCTAGTGTTTTCTTACTATCTCGACCCTTCCGGACGCGTTGGCGCACTCAAAATGACCATACGGTTTAAAGAATTTAAATTCACTTTTATAATCAAAATATTACACCGTGACGCGGCGGTCACACGCGTCTCAACAAAATTTCCAAAATACCGTATCTCAATCTCTCAACAAATTTTTCATAATTCAATATTCATATTTAGTATTTTTAACCCGGATTAATTTCCAATTAATACGCATTTAATTAATTAATCCCAAAAATAAATATAGCCAAAAATACGGGGTATTACAATAAATTTCCAATTGAGTCCCTGTATTGTTTTGACTTAATTCCGTGAACAAAACTGTGTATGTAATATGTCATAGGGAGAATTTTATTTTGTCACGATCCCAATTGGTCTATGACGTATTGAAGAAATTGAAGACGTTGCGGCAAAGCTTCAAAGAAATAATCTTGTCGATGTTTATTTGGTGCAAGTTTACTCGTCTTCAAAGTTAATTTCATTCCGAGATCACTCAGGTATGAATGCGTATAATTAATGGTGCTCGGAATTATTTTATAAAAGATAAGGATGTAATTTTTATATAGGAAAATGATTTTAAATGTTTTAAAAAGTGTTTTAATGGTTTAAACTTCGTTTTATGATGATAAGCTCGAAATAGAGTTTATCTAATTTAAATCTCTTTGTTAAGAGACGTTTTTATCAGAAAGTCAAACTTTCGCAAGGTCGCTCGAACGACATTGGATCTCGTTCGAACGAGATACAATGTCGCGCGAACGACTTGCTTAAGTCGTTCGAACGACACATTTTTCGAGGCGGTGTTTAAATTCTATTTAAACAGTGTTTGCATCATAATTTCGTAAGTGTGCTTTCTGGAAAAACTGTTTTACAAACCAGAACCTTGTTTGCACATGTTTTCTAAGGTTTAAAATTCTAAAACACATCCTTAGAGTTTGCAAAGATCCGAGTTATCATTCTTATATGTTTAAGTGATCTTGCTGCACCAAAGTTGTTTGTTCTACACATTAAACATCAAAGGGTTTTGCGATGAATAAGCGACGGACATCGTGTTCTACATCGTAGACGTATCAAATCCATATCGGTGGACACCGAGACATACGTGGACGCGTGTGTTGTGGACAAAGATCGTGGAAGACGGAATTTCTACGTGGGCACTATTGAAGAACGGTTGAAGATCAGAAGGAGCGTCAAGACCCATGGGGATTGAGTCTTTGTGTAAGGCTAATCTGTCTTTGTAAAACCATTATTCTTAGTGATTGTCTGGCTTGGACCATCCGAGATTGTTTTCCCGTTTTGGGTTTTTTCCTCGTACATCCGGCGTTGTGAGTATTCTTTGATTTACTTTACTTGCTTTAATCACTAGATGCATGTTTAGGATTAATCAAGATAAAATTGGTTTAAAGTGAGAATTGGGTTTTCACAACTTGGTTTGGTGCATTATTAAAAGTTGGATCTTTTTAGAAGAAAAATTGATTCTGTTTGAAAACACACATATCAGGCACTCCACAAGTTTCAAACAAATATAAGAACTCCCCCGTAATTTGTTCTCCCCCTTTTTTATCCGTAATAAATAAAGGAGTATTATATAATCATGAAGAATGTAGGATCACATGGAAGAAGTAAGTTATCATCACAAAGATATGTAAACAATGCACGTGTAATGATAATCTCAAAGGTGAACAAACAACTATTTTTGAATTTTTGAAAATTTCCAATTTTTGGAAATTTTCAATTTTTCAAATATAACATACAATACCATATATAGTATATGCTAAATATAACAAAGAAAATCCGATACATGTATATAGGTATAAGCGACCATAAAATATGACACCAATACATAAGCTTTACACACTAGCATAGTATTGATGTGTCTAACTGTGTATGGGATGGAATGAATGGGCGTGAACTAAAACCAAAAGAATTATAACCCAAACACTTAAACACGTTCAAGAATTTCTCAATTTACCACAAAAATTTATCAAATTAAGATTTAGCCTCTAGTAATAAATAAAGTTGAACTTAATGAACAAAACAACATAATACAAAGAAGTCTAGATTGTTGATAAATCTACAAATCAACAAAGTAATGACAAAATAAATATAACTAGGATTCATTGTACAAACCCATTAGTCTTTAACTAAATCTCCCTCAAATGATAAACAAATAAAATTGTTAAAAGCATATTGCTTGTTAAATATCTAGCAAAAAACAAACTATGTTAGCCCCTATTTGGTAATTTTTTTGTTTTATTGCCTTTATTTTTTCTTTTTATTGGGCTCTTGCCAATGGTGTCTTTCACGTAAAGACTTTGTCTTTCCCAGCCCTTTCCCGTACACACTCATATTTTTTAAACTAAACAAACTCTCACAGGAAATGGTTTTTACATGAGCAAATCTCCCATAGTCTAAAAAATATGTAGATGACAAGATTGATGGGAGAACACTTCACGTAGCTCAAATATATATAATGAAGTTAAAATCCAAAAAGATTATGCATGTGAAGTGAAGTTAAAATCCAAAAAGCTCATGCATGTGTGTGCAAAGGCATATACAAAGTCTTAGCCATAAGGAAATATCTCGATACAACTCATGTAAACATGACTAAGAACAATCTAAGTGTCTGTAATCATAATCAAATGTCATGACCACATGGAAATTATGGAGTGAATTGGATGCAAACACACCCATATGCTATGCCAAATGTGTATGTGACACCCCACCTAATTAAATCCCGGGTGATCAGTCCTAAATTAAATTACTCAGTTAGTTTATTCTTAGCATCACTATCGAAAACTTTTTAATTACTAATCACCTAAGTGAAATTAGACTGGTGTCAAATTTTCTCTTTCATTAACTCGATAAGGTAACTCATGCGAAAATAATAATTAAACACTCACAATATACTAAAATTCAAACCATCTCACAATATATAATGAATAAAGTCTTGCCGAGTCAACGTTCGGCTAAAAATCCATAACTGCTAAATAACCCAATATAATCCAACACTGAATCACTGAAAATAATCACAATGGACAACATGTCCCAATAGAGAGTACTAAAAAGGATATCCTACACTAGATCTGAATAAATGATTCGTGTATGCAAAGTCCTTCTAGCCTCCACAAAGCTGTAGCAACGAGTTCCTGGATTGAATCCTCAAGTCTGGCGTCCCTGTAGCTGGACACCTAAAAGGGGTTTGAAAATATTTTGATAGCAAGAGTTGGTACTCAAAACATTTTGAAAATATTTAGCAAGTGTTTATCAGTAAAATGAGTTATTGATTACACATGATAAGATTTGCTTACACTCTTTTGAATTACCTCACCCCTCATCTATAGTGCACGCCTAACGTCCTGTACTTAGCCCAGCTAGCTGTACTATCCAAGCTAACTAGAATATATTATCCAACTGAACTTATCTACGCGACTAAGTTCCCATACTGCCAACTTAGTATGTAATAGTAACCATATCTCATGATTTATATGCTTAGATAACTATTCACACTTGGTTATCTTTGACCGATTTATAATTAAGTTTTCTTACTTAATTTACTTTTAGATGTAATCATGGCATCTCATTATCTACTAACTCGCATAAGTAGACTATTAATACAGTATACATTTCACACACAATATATACTTATAAATTCATTCATTACTAATATGTCCTCTTAACACACATCAAGGACTCTTGGTTCAGAATGATCCATCGACACCATGTAAGAGTTTGGTTCAGAATGTCACCTCAACCCCAAGTATATTTCATGTAGTGGTTCGGAAAAATCACCTCGACCCCACTAATGAAATATTATACATAGATTGGTTCAGAACTCTTTAATCACGACCCCAAATCATTATTTCCATATATTAGTTCGTAATCCTACCTCGACCCTAATATGGGCAATTATACTTTAGGTATTCTCTCCACCTAGGTATCGATATAATTAGTAGGTATACACACAACCTAATAACACTAATCGTACATAATATTTCTCTCGGATATTCACCGTACTCTTTAGATTACATTATTTTCACATACTAGTTCGGAATCTTACCTCGACCCTAATATAATCAAATGTACCTTAGGTATTCACTCCACCTAAGTATTTATACCATTCAGTAGGTATACACGCAACCTAACAACCATGCTCGTACGTAATATTTCACTGGAATATTCACCGTACTTATTAATTTACAATGTATCTCACCATCACATTTTAATTGAGTATTCACACAACTCCAAGGGCCTTAGTTACCCATCCATTCATTTCAGTAGTTAAGCTATCTCTAACCTACTGGTATACTCCTAGAAATGACGTTTACTCTTTTCGTATCTCAAATCCCAAATTCTCGATACACTACTCGATCGGTTTATCCTCATCGGTCCATATCTTCAAATCTTGCACTCAATGATTATAACGGACCCCCATTATACACCTACTGGTACTCTCTAAGTCCCTACATAGGTATAATATCATTACTAAGGTTCTCCTAAAGCGTCGGATATCAAATAGAACTCAACCAACAAAAAACCCAAAATCAATCTGGGTCGATTGATCGACATTCATAGGTCAATCGATCGACTCCATCAATCGATCGACATTCAAGACTCGATCGATCGATTGAGCATTTACAAAAGTAGTTCTTCTTATTCTTCATGCGTTTATCACCATATTCACTTATCCAATTCACATGATAATCCATCAAACTTGCAACCAATGATACCAAACCATTCCTACATACTCTAGGATTATTTCCAATGATTTAAACCTCATAAATCTTTACAATTTAGTCCAGAATAATTCAAATCTTCTAATTATTCAAGAACCCTAAAAATATGTTCTTCCCATATTTTAAATCATAAATCCAGATTAAATTCATTTTAATCATCAATTCTTCTATGATTTCAAATCCTCTACAGGTCTAAATGATTCTACATGCAAATCCCTAACTATGATGCATTTTATTCAATTCTTTTTCCCAAGAATATTCATCAAATCATATTATTCATAAATCCTACACATGGATATTATAACTCAATTTAATTTTCAAATAATCACTTGCCTTATTCAGAGATGATCTGATTTCTTGATTGTTGTTGGTGATTGATTGTCTTTCTCCTCCAATCTCCCTTCCCAACTAGTTTGTGGTGCAAGAACCCTTTGAATCCTTCACCAATTCTTCCTTAGTCTTTAAGAATTGTTTCTCTCTTCTCTCTAATGGCTTTTATGTGTTTTTTCTCCCTTATAGACCTAGCCTCCAACTCTTATAATCTGATTTAGAGTTTGTAAATTCATAGGTTTCCTCACCCTTATATCCTAAAAGACTAAAATGTCCCCGTATAGTCCCGGTTTAGCCCAAAAATGCCCCGGTACCCGACTAGTACTCTCGGGTACACCATTTTGACTATTTCACTCATCTGTGACCTCTAAATTATCATTGGAGTCACTAAAATGTATTTATCATTTCTCACCTCCAAATAGTCTACACGCGACTCCCGATGAGACAATAACAAATATGCCCATATCACTCGCTATGACGTATATCAAATTTACTATTCACACACATAATAAATCTCATAATATAATATTAATCAATCTCTGTCTCTCGATTAATATTTAATCATCAAATTTATTATTTGATCACATTAAATTACGTCACACATGTAATTTAACTCAAACGTATTTTCCCAATTAATTTCTCAATTAATTAAATCATAAATACATAGAAATACATGGTATTACAGTGTAAAACTAAAATACAAAAAAAAAATAAAAAAAATATTTTTGTATTTTTCCAATATGACTTAATGAAAGAAAAATATAATATAAAACGTATACATGTCGTAATTCTAACAAATATATATCACTAAGCACAACCAAAGTATGACAAACACAAATATGCAAGCAATCATCCATAAGATATAGCAAGTGAAGAATCATATGCAAGCACGTGAGAACCAACTAGTCTAACATCTAGCTCCTCAAAAATGAATTTCCAAACCCAAATAGGTGTATACTTAACGCGATGGGTATTGGGAACTAAGGGAACACTAGACTTCAACTTCCTAGGACAACTTCTAAGATCATAACAAAAATGCCTAAGGTGATATTTCCTACCACAATGAAAACATGTGTATATGTGAGGAATGTTACCTATGGATTGACCTTTTCTAACATCCTTGGATGTGGTTGACCCTTTAAAATAAATAATGGTCTTGGATATAGTGACTGAAGCATTATAAATATGGGTGTCAGTACCATCCCTACTAAAACTACTTGAGTATTTTAAATAATCTTTTAACTTTAAAATTTTAGATTGAAGCGAATAATTAGACTCTTCCAATTTTAGAGACTCATTATTCATACGTTCAATGATTCTCAGAAGGTTATCTCGCTCCCCCTAAATGCAAGAAAACTTGTCCTTAAGAGTCTTCTTTTGTGCCTTAAAATCATTAATTAAATAATCATTATCCTTAATGGCACATACATTAACCCTAGGATTTTTTAAGTCCTCTAATTCTTTTTCTAAAAATAGAACTCTTTCCTCACTCCCTTTATTGGATAATTCTACAGATTTTAAATCAAGGTCCAAGGCAATAAGCTTCTCAAGAAAGATATCTCTTTGATTTTGAACCGTTTGTAAAAGTTCCATAGCGGATTTAAAATGCTTATATTCTTTTTCCAGAATTTCAATTATTTTTCAAGCTTCAAATTCAAAAGATTTAATTTTTCAGTATGGTCAATAAGCTTTTTAAAGTCATCTAAAAAATTAACATCATTGTGACTATGGCAATCCATCGAGATAAAAAAAAACAGAAGAGAGGAACACTAAAACACCCAAAAATCACTAAAGAACATCTACACAATAACTTAGTGCAACCCGATCTGATACCACTTGTAAGAGATAACATCAACGGGAAAAAATCTTGAAAAAATCAGGATCGCACGATAACTTGGTGCAACTTGCTCTGATACCACTTGTAAGGGCGAAATAATGCTTTACTTGTAAAAGCATGAAATCGCTCGGCAAGGATGGTCACAAACAAAAATATTATTTTTCTATCTTTAACATTTTAATCCTAAATGTTCTTCTAGGTGATAGAAGATAAAATAAACAAATCAAACATGTATATAATCACACGATAGATAAGGAAAAATCCTTTTCGGGTAAAACCTCTTTTCAACACTTTATAGAATTTACAAGACTATCGACTTACAAACTACTTGACACCGCTACAAGTATAATGCTGAGTTCCTTCGTAAATTTATAGAGAATACTACTTGTCTCTAAGACGTCCACACGCGACAGACTCACTCTCGATATCCACAGATCATCCTTAACATTCTTCTTCAGGCGTGATACCTCCGGGTTAACAAGTCAGCCATGGAGTACCTCTCCATAAGGTGTATGCAATGATACTAAACTTTCTAGGGTTTAAACTAATTAATAAAAATATATTTTAGGGATGTGTTTTGTGAATCAAAAGATTTTTCTAAACCCAAAAGTATGAAAACTTTTACAAAAGATATGTAGAAACAGTTATGGCAAAAGTCGTAGAAAAAATAAACATGAAATAGGTATTTATAAAGCGGACACAAATTTCGAGGCGACAACTCTTTAGAATGAAAATGAGGCTCGTTCTAACAAAAATAAGGCTTGTTCGAACGATAATACTAGTTCATTCTACTGAAAATGGATCTCATTCGAACGACTTTGCCATCTCGTTTGAATAGGCTTCAAACGACCTAAAACAGTATACCTCGTTCGATACACATTCGATGTAAACTTCAAAGGAGCCTTTAAATGAAAAGGATAACTTATTCGAACCAAAACGAAAAGGACAACTCATTCGAACCAAAATTTGATCTCATATGAACGAGGTCAACGAGCTTTAAAAAATTTTAAATTAAAAAGAATGCCTCAATTTTTCAATTTAAAAATCCTGCTATAGTTTAAATAAAATTCAAACATCCTAAAATAAATCTTATGAATAAATTCATGCACCTAAAATGTTTATACCTTGTGAGATGTAGGGAAGTATTCAAACTTGGAGATTCTTTAGTTCGGTTCGTCATGACGGTGCGTGTCAATTTGTAACGGGATACGCCAAACTAGCCTAAAATATAAAAAGGCATATACTATGAACAATATCATAAAAATTGTTCTTACACTTAAGGTCTCCCAAATCAATCTATATATAGATGGAGTAAGGGAGAATATTAACACTCGCCCCTAAATTTAATAACTATCTCTCAATTTTACTCTCTCAAATGGTGCAAGAAATTGTAGGTGCACCCGAATCTTTATAGTTTGATGGGAGGTCGCTCAAAAGTACGGAATTTATGTTTTATGCCAAGAAAACCTTCTTCTTACCTTTAACCTACATTTCATCGTTAGCAAGTCCTTTAGAAACTTTGCATATGCAGGAATTTGCTTGATTGCCTCGAGAAAAGGTAAATTAATCTTTACTTACTTAAGAACTTTTAAGATATCATCACGGGAGGCCCCTTTAGGAGGAGGGACCAACTGTTGAGGGTAAGGAGCGGCATTAGGGGGATTCGCTTCCACCTCGGGCCTAACTGTGTCCTCTTTATCACTTTCTTCTAAGGGGTCATCTTCGGCCTCTTTTGTGCCGAGCAATACCTCCTTGTCATTTTGCTCGTTTGTGGGGGAGGTGACAAGTCAACAAATCTCCCGCTACGTAGAGTAGTAAGTGCTTGGCATTGATCTTTATTCTCATCAGTATTAGAGCTAACACAATTTTGACCTTGGGCGAGAAATTTTTCCTTCTCTTGGACACTTAGGGAGGATTGCAACTTAGACAATGACGCCTTTAAGTCGGCAAAATTTTGGGTGTTTTGAGTGTTTATCGCTAATTGAGTTTGCATGAATTGGGTTATAGTGTCCTCGAGACTCTTTCGCTTGGGGTAATAGAGTTCTCTTTTGGGGCGATATTGCATCACTCCCCCACTCGTGCCGAAAATAGCTTGACCAGACATCGCATTCTCACTTATAGAATGACTTCCCTTACTAGAGCTCCAAGACATTCTGCTTGTAGTGTGACTACTCGGTGTAAGAGGTGGTACCCAAAAATTTGGAGTGCTTGGAGTGTTGTTGCTAGAGGATGGGAGTTCAAATATGGGATCAAAATTTGGATTGGGCTGAATATTTTACATTTAAAGCATCGAGAGAATTTTTTTTGAATTTTTTTATTTTTTTGAATTTTGTAGGTTTTATGATTTTTTTAACTTTTTAGGAATTAGAGTCAAATTCTTAGGTTGATTCGACGTAACCTAGTATGTATACCTAGTCCCTAACAATGGAGCCAAAAAATTGACGTGGCTAAAAAACTGTATGCAACGTGTGTATCTATAACTCAAGTATAAGTCGGTCGCTCAAGTAGTACTCCAGTAAGTCACGTGTCGAACTCAGGGAATAGGACGAAAATCGCGATGACAACTATGGAAAGCCACTAAAACAAAACTATCGACTCACTAAGGAAATAAGAAAATGTCATGAAATTCTTTATGAAAAGTCCTTTGAACTAATAAAAAGTAACTAATGAATGCAAACTAACTACTAAATGCAAGACTAAATTTGGTTAAGTTTCAGAAATAAACTATGTAAGAAAGTGGGGATGGAGTACACTCCTCCGAACCATCGGCAATTATGTTGAATACAAAACGTTCAAGACTTAGATATATAATTCAGAGAAAACCTTAAAATTATTTAAGTACCAAATATATGAGCATTTAACTCTACATTATACCTAGTCAAAAATAAAATTAGTGTGAAAGACACAATTGACGACACACGTATTATATCCTTAAGTACTTCGGTCACATATGACAAACGAAGTTAAAAGGTTACAATAATTTTTCCAAAAAAGTATTAAACCTCCTAATTATTTATTTAATTTTATACTCATCCATAATACCTAGTTGGGTTCATGTGCCCCAAGCCTCTAAAAATCTAGTTGGACATGGAAAACTTCTAAGCATATGATTTCTACGTTGCATGAATTCATGATGCAAGATTTAAAGAAAACATACAAGTAAATAATAGCCAAACAAGAATAAAGAAAGATCATGTAGATAACCAAGCTTGAAGGAAATAAGAGAGAAAAGAACACTTGAATTGGAATTTCACGCAAAAATATGGAATTATTGGTCTTCTTTTTTCATAGCCTCTTCTCTCCTTTCAAAACTAGGTTAAAACTTTTATAAAACTAAAGTATGGGATCCCTAATACAAAGTTACAACCATATTAGGTCGTTTTGGAAGTGTTATTGACACATAAAACTCTCTATCATAAAATAAGGAATAAAACAAAAATCCCGTATCTAAACAACTGAATCGGTTCGGGTCAGTGGTAAACCAGTTTGCAAAGTGGATTCTGAAATTTCCTTTATGTCCATGGATTCTCTTCTCATATTCAAACACTCGTAAATTCTTCATCGTAGCTTCTTCTAGTATGCTCGTAGCTTCAAGGTCTTAACTTTTCCTTTAGGTTCTGCATCCGAGTTCAGGCTGGAAAACTATGTATTATCCCTAAATATTCCTTTCCTTAATTTCTTTATTAGCTTTGGTTCCCTCTTGTATTCACTTGCGCGAAATACCTGTAAAATAAGAGAGAAATATACAAAACAAGAAATAATTGTCTAAAAGGGTTAAAAGCAAGAATATGAGATAAATTTAGTCCAATTAAATTGCATGGGACCATAAAATAACCAAAATTAAGGGGATAAAAATGATATGTTTATGTCGAATCAGTGGTGGAAGGTGGTTGGGTGGTGAGGCTCCAAGGACTAGAGAGTTAGAGAAAAAAAACATATCATTAAAATGCCCTAGAATGGCCTAAAACCTCACTTAAATACGCTAAAACCCTTAGGGCTTGAATTCCAAAATGCCCCAAAGCTTAATCCCGAGTTAATATGTTGTGTGGGAGTGTGACACGTGTCTAATCCAACGGTCTAAATCGTGACAACATTTTCTTGTTCGAACGAGATTTAGATTTCTTTGGACGATAACTACTCTTGTTCGAATGTACTTCGAACGAGGTTCTAACGGGTTAGGTTCTGAAAACAAGTATATGGCGTTGGAAGGTCATTTGAAGGATCGTTCGAACGAAGGAGGCCTTTCATTCGAACGACCCATGGTTTCGTTTGAATGACCCTAAATTCTCCAAATTACAATTAGGACCATTCTAAATCCATTGAATTGGACCAAGGCCATGATATCATCCAGATTTAACCCACTATCGATTTCACAAGGTATATAGTCCAGGATTACATCAAGTCACCAATTTACACGGGTATGATCAAAACCACGAGGGCGAGTGTTACATTCTTCCCACCTTAGGGAATTTTATCCTCAAAATTCTCAATCCATAAATTACTCAAGTTATTGGAGGTTATTAATTTTTATTTTAGGTCATCGGGGGGTCCTTCAAGGCTAGGTCATCGAAATCGTTAATCACTAAGAAATCAAATGTCTTTTCGAAAGGGGTTATCACCAAGGAGCTCGACGTGCAACCACTACACCAAAATACTAATTTTGTGACTGTCTTTTTATGACTGCTAATTGGGGTGACAAACTTATCACTCTTGGGAGCAATCACAAAATTGTTTGTAACTCCCATTGGGTATGATAAAATATTTGGGTAATGAAAAATTTGAGTCAATTGGTTTGTCACTGCTGATGACAGTTACAAATCTTATCGTATGATTAATTTGTGACCACTATAAGCAGTCACAAATTTATAACTGATATGAGCAGTTAAAAATGTTGGTATTTGTCACTGCTATTAGGAGTCACTATGAGCAGTTATAAATGTTTGTGTGAGACTCACTTTGTGACTACTATTCGCAGTCACAAATTTGTAACTCATAATAGGATTAATTTATGACTGCTATGAACAGTCACTAATTTCACTAATTTATAATTATAATTTCATTTTCCCTCTTCTCTCTCCTCCCTCCTCTTCAATCTCTCTCTCTCTTCAAGTTATCTTATCTCTCCCTCTTCAATATAGATTTGCGTCCCTCTTCAAGCTCTCTTTTATCTCTTCGACACATATTTTCAAGTTTTCTTCCGTTCTCTTCAAACGTTTACGCTTTTTCAGCATTTTCGATAAGCTCTACATTTTCGGTAAGCTGTACAGATTTGCTATTATTTGTATTTTATCCCCCGAATTATAACCGTGTAAATACCATTTTCTATTGTTATAAATTTCAGTGTAAATACCATGTTGTATTATTGTAAATGCCTGTGTAAAAACCATGTTGTATTGTTGTAAATGCCCGTGTAAATACCATATTTTAAAAACCCTAAGTTTTCTTGTTCCAATTTTGAAGTATTCTTGTTACATTCTACCATTCTTGTATTAGAGTAATTTTTCTTGTTATACTTTTTAAGTATTCTTCTTGTTGCATTGTACCATTGTTGCATTAAAAAAATTTCCCCGTGTAAATACCATGTTCAGGTTAGCCCTAAAGACTTTTTATTTTTTTACTACCCCTGATAAAGTCTTTTGTTAAATCTATGTGCAAAATCAATGTGTGTTAATTTTGGGGGGCTTCGGTGTTCAAAATCACTATGCGTGTTCAATTTTTGGAGGGCTTCGGTGTGCAAAACCACCGTGATATTTTTTTGGGTTATGTTAGAATGACATGTAATGTAGTTTTAGTGTACATGATATGTTCAACACTAATACTAAATTAATAATTACATTGATATGATAATGATAAGATTTATTATCCGAATGTATAAGAGGATAATTAGTTGATGAACATATATTAAAGTTTATTATTTATGTTCTTGATTTTGATTGACTCTGTTTATTTGTGTTCTTATGTGGTTATGACTCTGTTGATTTTTGGTGGGTTGTTCTTTATTAAATTTTGTGGTTGTGTTAGAACTTCTGAATTTGATATATTGATTCTGTTGGGTCTATTTTTGTTTCCTATAGACACTATTTGGTCCTTTCACTTTCGTTGTTCTTATCTCGTTGTGATGATGGGGTTAACACTCAACATTAGGGCATTGGATTTTTGTTATGGGATGTAGGGGATATATTTGTAAGTTAATATTGGGAAAATAAATTTATGTTTCGTATGTTGTTCATTTAAATGTATTGAATGAACTAGATTCTTGCAATCATCAATTCTCATCAATTATATTTTGATTTTATTTGAAAATATGCCCAACCAATTCCTTTTTTTCATTTAATTAATCTACAATATATGTACTTCATGTCGCTTTTTATTATGCTATTTTGAGGCAGAGGCTGTATTTGATTGTATTTAATCAGGAATTTGTCAAGGTAATCCAGGAAGGGATTTTTGAATAATTAATGGTATTAGATTATTATTTTTCTTGTCCTACGCATACGAATTTTTTTATTAATTTACAAAGAGCACAATTCTATTCCTTCGCATACGACATTTTTCTTGACTTTTCCACAAATTAATGATATTAAACTATTAGTGGAATCAACCTATTATTGAATAAGATGATATGCCATAAAGACTATGAAAATAATTATTGAGCAAGACAATACGCTATAAAGGCTATGGAAATATATTTATGAAAGTTGGAGGATGATGTAATTAGTTTTACCATAGGATCCTTCCTTCAAACGAAATGAACAGAGATATAATCGAACCGATTGCGAAGAACTTCATCTGGGTTCGAATCATACTGAGTGGTCCACAAGAGATTCGAAATTGTTGAAGTAACAATGCAAAAATGATGAAGAACCAATCTGGGCATCTGGCAAGACTCACCAGATCAACCCTAAACCTAAATGGTCACCAATTTACTCCATCCTTAGCACCTGACCAATTAAAAGCATGGCCAACTATAATTCTGACAATTCTAACAAAACCTTACCAAAGACTTTCCTGGCAATTAAAATCCGTCTACAACACAAATTCAGTTGTGAAAATTGTATCCAACCAAGACTAATCATTAAAAGATTATATCATTTAACAATTATTAGGAGTTAAGACTTTGTAATTGTATAAACAAGATCCACATTGTAATGAGGGAATATGTTGATTTTTCATATGATAAATACTTATAATCCGTACTTGGAATCGATTTGATTTTTTATTTAACATAAATAAATATTATTGGTCTCAGATAGAAGCATGTAGACTATCAAGCATAGCACTGTGTTTTAAATAAGATATTAAACTGAAATCTCATTGTGGGTTGTCCAAATGTGTTTTGTTGTTTATTGAAACACTATAATCATATTATCAATTTTTTCCCATTCCTATTGATTAAATATCCTCAACATGTACATTTTTGTTCCCCAAAAAATTCTGAGATTTATCGTGGGTTGTCCAAATGTGTTTAAGGATAGGGTCTTGAATCATTTATGATCTAGTTTTGTTCCCCATAAAATTCTGAGATTTATTTATTTATTATGTAATTGTGTACTATACTCAATCTATGGTCTTTTGCATCAGGACCATAAATTTACTCTTCATATCAGGCTCCTGTCAATCGTGATAGTGACGAGGAAAATGTGTCTGCATCTGGATGTGCTTATGTCATAGATTTTGTGGATGATTGGAAGTTGTATGCGTACACCGAGCTTGGCAAAGTGGTATGCCCCCTGAGTCTCTACTGTACTTGCCATATAATTGCTTCAATCAAATAGTCTATTTCCTCATTAGTTTTACTATGAAAATATTATATAAAAGAAGGGTAGTACATGTATAAGAAGAGCTTCAATTAGGTTCATATATAGTTATACATGTATATTTGGTTCAATTAGTTCATATTGGTGCTTTAATTTGGTTCATATATAGGTATATATGTATATTTGAGAAGAGATTTGGGTTTGTTCATGAGCTTTAATTCCTTTTATCTTTCTTTTGTTTTGTAGGTTGCAAAATGAGGAATTCCATTCCCGTACCGAAAGTGGGGGTTTGTTTCTATATTGTGTATTGAGAGGTACTATGGTTCATAAATAAGAAAGCATAATTATTTGAAAAGAGATTAGTTGATAATTTATGGGAACTTTATGGAAATAGTGACCTTGCGTAATGCTAGTTGTTGTCAATTGAAAGCATGTTTCATTATGTGTTTTTCTAATTATGATTCTAATCGAATTAAGTGAAAACTGATCACAACTCAATGACAGTGACTGCCATCTTACAAAGAATGCATTTGTTCTGCTTTCTTATTTACTGTAAAGCTTATATAGGTTTATATTTATTGCTAGAATACATAAAATGCTAATGCATTATCCAAATCAAAATTGCAGCCCCATTCAAGGTGAATAGGAAACTTTCCATTAGTTCCATAAAATTTTATAAGCACTACACCTACCCTACGTTTGGCAGCTAAGTGTGACACCCCGCTTATTAGAATAAGAGGTGGCCAGCCCGATATTCCAAACAATACAAGAATCATAGATGGTCCATACTTAGCTTCACTGTCATTAAAATAAATGTATGAGATAACCACCAATTATTTTAGAAAACGGATGTCAAATTATTTGTAAGTTTAAAGAAAATCCTTTAGACAATCCAATTTAAGGGGATGGTGGATAAAAGACAAATAACCATTAGATTCATTCATTATATAATAATAGAATAAGATGTCGGTTCATAGACCAATACAAGTTGGTTACACCGAGCATTTAAAATTACATATCACAATATTTTAAACAAGTACAAACTTGGGCAACACACCCGGATGAGTAAACTGATCATAGAAGGAGTACAAAAAGATAGAAGCGTCTATAACAAATATCCTACAACATCCGAAAAATGTTATAGTTCCATGACACTTGGATGGGATGGTCATTACAGGCGTCCTTGCGGCGAAGCACCTGGGCGTGAAAAGGATTCATGCAAAAATAAGAGATATAAACGGGTCAGAGTCCGGTTTGATATGATCACCATGTGAATAAAATGCATGACAGTTATGAGTATCAAATCATCATGAATAATCTTATCTCTCTCTCCAAAATTAACAATAAGAATAATAATCCTCACCTATCAATCTAAATGCACAACCTAGCGCAGTAACATTGACAATGATGAAGATACACTTAAGCATATAATATAAACCAATTTCACTTAATAAGATTTCATTTCAGGTTTATTTAGTATGACTTTACAAGTCTATTCCTCATTAGGAAACTTATTCCCACAACCGTTTATTTCATAAAATGCTTCACCATTTATAAAATATCACTTTCATAAGAATGGTTATAATCACAACATATAACGATTCTAAGACCATCCTTCCGGGAGTCACCCCATGGGATGCGCCCCTAAATATCTATCATCTTCCAGGGCCTATCACTAAGACAACCTGGGCATCCTAAATCGCGTGACGTTGGGAAGAGGTCATATACCTTCGACAGTGAGTCATAACTATACCCGAAATTACCTCACTTCGAAAACAACAACACATTATATAACAACCGGTCCTATGGCCGAGGACTATATTCACCCTGCATTCACTAGCCAGGGGACTTCACCTCATGCGCATAACTTCCCTTATGATAGAATTTAGTGAGGTATGTACAAGCAAATCATTATTCACAAGATATGCCAAATTAAAATGTGCATTACGTTTTATTCGGAGCCATAAGCATTTAATAGCATAATTATAAACCTCCACGTTTGATTATTTCCATAATAGTCTCCATGAATTTCGATAATGCTTCTAACCATCATGTACCAAACCACTTTTAAATATCCATAATTTCATCATTCTATTTTCCCCTAGACCTAGACTAGCTCATAATGTAAAAAAAAGAACCTTTCCTACCTCTAACATTTAACTAAATTAGTTCCCGGTCTAAGCCCGAACTCTCGTTTCTAGCTTAGATTTCTAATTACCTTGATGCTAGACTCTAATAATCTAGTTTTACTTCATTCAAGAAGGTTCCTAGGTCCCTACTTTAAAAGAAAGGAGCTAGAGAAAACGAAAGATTTCGGGTGAAAAAATAGTGGACCGGTCGACCGACCCCTGACCCCCGACTGACCGCGCCTAAGAGGATTTATCTACTAAGAAATGCAATAGACTCAAATCTGAGGGCTCGATCGACCAGTCATTGGATTGCGGTCGACCGCGCTTCTAAAATATGCCTATCGAGAAAAGCAGTGTGCTTTTCCCTTTAGGCCCGGTCGATCGGTCTTTGAACCGCGATCGACCGTGCTCACCAGACCTAGGGCTCTACTTTCTTCTATAATTCCAAATACAAAACCCTAACTCCATATTCTTCCACTTCCTTAATTCTCATCAACCAACAACATAATCACAACATTTTTACACAATAATAAACCAATATATACAACTTAAACCATACACACAACAAAATCTAAGGGGTAATCACTAAAATTCATCAAAACCTACTATTTGTTCAATTCCTCCAATTACACAACTATCACAAAAATTTATCCACATTAAATCATATACTAGCAAGTTAGAAACTTGCCCTAAGGCTGAAATCTCGGATTCTCTTCCGGTAGATACAAGATCGAGCTCAATTTCTTCAATTCTCCTTATTTCTCTCCTTTTTCCCCAAATTCTCTTTCTCTCTCTTTATCTCTAGTTTTAGGAACATATATTTTAGTATTATAAGGGGTTGTAAGACTTAAACATTTATTTAACACCAATTTCCATCTTTAAATGTTAATACACCATTAAAATGACTCGTAACTACATAATTAAGCCATAACCTGTCAAAAGTACCCAGAACCCAAAAATACAACATGGCACTTATTTTGACTATCTCAATCATTTCAGGACTAACCGCGCCCTCTAAATTGACATTCGGGATACCATAAATCATTTCATGTTCCAACATTATTTTAAACCATAACTGTCACTTAAAGCACATAACATGATGCTATTTAGATTCTCTTAACAGTAAATATGCAAAATTTACTAAACATTATCTTTTAAGTCACTTAAAATAATATTTACTCCAACTTCCATCATTTTATATAATTACCTCACGTGGCAAAATTATATAAAGATAATTACTCAAAAATAAGGGTTATTACATACTCTACCCCTTATAAGGGAATTTTGCCCTCAAAATTCAGGTGTACCTTGCAACAAGAGATAGGGATACTTTTCTTGCATGTCGTCCTCACGCTCCCACGTCAACTCCTCGACATTGTGATGCCCCCATTGGACCCAAATCAAGGGCACCACTCTGGAACTTAATCTATGCTCCCCGTGATCTAAGATCGCAACTGGTTGTTCCTCATATGAAATATCGGGCTGTAATTCGATATCATCTAAAGGAAGGTCCGAGTGAGTTCCTTCACACCTTTTGTAATTTTTCAAGGATGAAACATGAAACACATCATGAATCTGTTGTAGGCATTCCGACAAGGCAAGTTGATAAGCTACGGGGCCTGCTCTTGCAATAACGGGAAAAGGGCCTACACAAAGAGGCGCAAGCTTGCCCTTCTTCCCAAATCGCGATATGCCCTTCATTGGCGACAGCCGTACCAAAACTTGATCTCCAACCTCCAACTCCATATGCCTTCTATTCTCATTGACATAACTCTTTTGACGATTTTGAGCGATTCGAATGCGGTTGCGAATAAGTTCAATCTTGGAAGAAGTTTCTTGGATCATTTCAGGTCCAAGAAATTTATTATCCCCTACTTCCAACCAATAAGTAGGTGATCTACACGGCCGACCATGTAAAGCTTCATAGGGTGCCATACCTATAGTGAATTGGTACGAATTATTATAAGCAAATTCGACCAAGGGAAGCTATTATTGCCATCCTCCTTTGAAGTCAAGTACACACATCCTCAGCCTGTCCTCCAATATCTGGTTAACTCTTTCCATCTGTCCATCTGTTTGAGGGTGGTACGAGGTACTCAACCTCAATTCAGTTCCCATCGCTTCTTGGAAACTTTGCCAAAATTGGGAAACAATGATCTTGTCTCGATCGGAGACTATATTAACGAGCACCCCATGGAGTCTAACAGCCTTCGCAATAAATAGGCGAGAATAACGTGCGGTATTATAATCTGTACGTACCAGTAAGAAGTGTACCGACTTAGTTAAACGATCAATGATAACCCAAATGGAATCATGGCCACTTTGCGATATTTGAAATCCCGTGATGAAATCCATCGAGATGTTTTTCCACTTCCATACTAGTATTTCCAAGGGTTATAGCAATCCCGTTGGTCGCTGATGGTCTATTTTCACCAATTGACAAGTAGTACATTGGGAAACAAATTCAGAGATGTCCCGTTTCATACCCGCCCACCAATATGGACGGCACATGTCTTGGTACATTTTATCCCCACCAGGATGTACTGCAAATTTGGACCCATGAGATTCTGTCATTACGGCACGTATTAAATCCCCCTCATCCGGGATAATAAGTCTCCCGTGGAAACGTAACCCACCCTCCGAACTTATAGAGTAGGATTCTGCTCCCTCGATTAGTAACTGGCATATACGGTACTGATAGTCTTTGTCCCTCCCTTGAGCTTCTACAACTCTTTCCACTACCGTAGGCATAATGGTCAACACCAACATAAATGCCCTCACAACAGCATCTTCCTATCTAAGTTCTCTCCATTTATCCTTCTAAACCCTTACTAAATCCCTATCGAGCTTTCGACTCAACGCATCCACCACTACATTAGCCTTATCCGGGTGATAGTTAATATCAAATTAGTAGTCTTTCACAAACTCTAACCACCGACGTTGTCGCATATTAAAATACTTCTGCGAGAATAAATATTGCAACGATTTATGGTCCGTGAAAAGACTGAACTTCTCTCCCAGGAGGTAATGGCTCCAGATCTTTAAGGCGAATACCACTGCAGCAAGTTCTAGGTCATGGAGTGGATAATTCTTCTCATGGGGCTTTAGTTTGGGAGAAGCATAAGGAATAGCCCGCTGTTCTTGCTGTAACACACCTCCTAACCCTTGCGGATATGCGTCAGTAAAGACCAAATATTCCACCCCGACCTCGGTAATGCAAGTAATGGAGTAGGAGTCAACTTATCTATCAACTCATCAAAGGCTAGTTGGAAAGAATCATCCCAAATAAACCTCACTCCCTTCCGAGTCAAATTTATCAAAGGGATAGCAATCTTAGAAAAAATCTTAATAAATCGACGGTAATAGCCAGCCAAACCCAGAAAACTACGAATCTCTGTAGGTGTCATGGGCTGGCCCCATTCCCTCACCGTAGTAACTTTACTCGAATCTATCGAAATACCTTCAGCTGTCACGATGTGACCCAAAAACTGCACTTTTTGTAGCCAAAAACCACACCTCTCAAACTTGGCATATAATTGATGATCCCGTAGCATTTGCAGGACCATCCGTAAATTCTTAGCATGATCATCTTTAGTCTAAGAATAAACTAGGATGTCATCAATAAACACGATAACAAAGTGGTCTAGGAAGTTTCGAAACACTCTATTCATAAGGTCCATAAACACAGCAGGAGCATTGGTTAGCCCAAAAGGCATAACCAAAAATTAGTATGACCCATATCTAGTTAAGAACGCAGTTTTGGAAACGTCATGTTCTCAAATCCGCAGTTGATGATACCCCGTCCTTATATCTATTTTAGAGAAGTACGATGCTCCTCTTAGTTGATCAAACAAATCATCGATCCGAGGTAGTGGATATTTTTTCTTGATAGTAACCTTATTCAACTCCCGATAATCAACACATAACCGAAGGGAACCATCTCCCTTTTTCACAAATAACATAGGATCACCCCATGGAGATGTTCTATGCCTAATAAACCCCTGCTCTAATAACTTCCAAATTTTCTCTCTTAACTCCTTTATTTTAACAAGAGCCATACGGTACGGAGCCCTAGCAATCGACCGCGTTACCGGTGCTAAATCAATCATAAACTTAATCTCCCAACTTGGAGGTAAACCCAGTATCTCTCAAAAAACATCCTCAAAGTCTCTAACAATGGGAATCGAATCTAGGGAAATGACTATGTCACGAGAAGTCTCCTCAGTAATGCAATACAAATACGTGCTAAAACCTCCCTCAGAAAGAAGCATAGCCACAAGAAACATCTCTTGCCCCGGGATGGCAAAGACAATACTCTTCCCATAACTATTTACTATCGCGTGATATTTCACTAGACAATCCATACCTAAGATAACATCATACCCGACCATGTCTAGGACGGGTAAATCGGCCTCAAAACACAAATTACCAAGATTTATTTCTACACTTATACAAACAAAGAAAATGAGCGAACCGTCACCCATGGAAGATTCGACACTAGTAAATGTACTTTTTGTAGACTTAATTAACTCCGTCGATTGGGCAAAACTTCTAGAAATAAATGAGTGCGTTGCACCTGTATCAAACGACACATGACCAAATGCCCCTGAATGGGAAACTTACCCTCGATAGCTGGCGGAGCGGGTGGGGCTAGAGGAAGTAAAGCATCTTGAATATGATAAACACGCCTATACTCTAATTATCCCTATTATGGAGGGACGGATGTATTAGGCACTAGTGGCGGTAGATGTGCATGTTGATGCTGTGGAACTCTAGGCAACTGTCCCCCAATTAGCTGGGGACAAGCTATCTTAAAATGACCCGTTTACCACATTAAAAATAACAGCCCGCCATATTCTTCGGATATCGGCCCTATTATTTTGGAACTGCCCCATGCCTCGACCCCCATTATTACCCCGACCTGCATGGCCTTGCTGGTTCACCTGCTGCTGCTGCTGGGCACCTTGATCGTGCCTGAAACCACTACCACTGAAATTAAAGCCCCCAAAATGTTGCTTCTTGGATAAATCCCCTTACTTGGTGTCCCTTTCCTTCTTCTTACTTCCCGCCGATTGAGATGAGGACAATGCTCCTCCATCACCATTTCCTCCTTGTTTACTAGGTTGCCTCGACACTGAAACCGTCTTACTTCCTTTCACATGCAAACGATGATCTTGGCAATGAAGAAATTCAACATTCATCAGATCACCAAATGTTTGTAAAGCTGTATTTCCCAGCAATTGTTGCCGTATTTTCTAATGCAACCCTCCAATAAACTTTGAGATCCTCCGTTCCTTCAAAACTACCTCATCCGGCACAAAACTAGCTAGGAGAGTAAATTCCTCCTCATACTCTGCCACAGAGAGTTCGCCTTGGACTAATTTTTGAAGCTTCCTCCTCATATCCTTTTGGACTGCGAGAGGAAAATACTTTCGGTCAAACAAAACCCAAAAATCTGATGTAGTCATAGTATCTCTCTGCTTTGGCATGGTCACCGACTCCCACCAGTGTAAGTTCGCTCCCACAAGTTTAAAAGTAGCAAGGATTTGCTTTCTCTCCTCCTTCCAGTCTACCATGTGAGATGACGTTGCATGTCCTTCTTCCATTAGTTTACGACTACTACATCAGAACCACCCTGGAACTCTGAGGGATGGCCTTTCAAGAAACATTCTCTGACTCTTTTCCATGGGGAAGGTCCTGCGTAGACTTGCACCTCTTATACTCTCGGTTATTGGGCTTGCAAAAACTGTTGAGCCATGGAAGTCATCGCAGCATTGACGGCCTGGGCGACAATATTACCTAACTCCGCGGAATTAATGGTTCCTTGCTGCGGTGGTGGAGGCTTTACATTATCTTTAACAACTCTATTTCTCCTTACGGGACGGCCTCTTTTGGGCGACATCTGAGACGAAGAAATAACTAAGTCAGGGTATCTTTGCAGAAGATCACAAGCATACACAAACAAAACAGTCCTTACAATAGGGCTCTATATCAAAGAACGTTACGGTAGAACGTGATAAGTCTGCATAGATCCTAAGAACTCTAGAACTTGACGCTCTGATACCATATGTGATACCCCTCTTATTAAAATAAGATATGGCCATCCCTATATTCCAAACAATACAGGAATCATAGATGGTCCATACTTAGCATCAATGTCGTTAAAATAAATGTATGAGATAACCATCAATTATTTTAGAAAACGGATGTCAAATTATTTGTAAGTTTAAAGAAAATCCTTTAGACAATCCAATTTAAAGAGATGGTGGATAAAATACAAATAACCATTACATTCATTCACCATATAATAACCAAATAAGTTGTCAGTTCACTAACCAATACAAGCTGGTTACACCGAGCATTTACAATTACATATCACAATATTTTAAACAAGTACAAACTTGGGCAACACGCCCGAATGAGTAAACTGATCATAGCTAAAGTACAAAAAGATAGAAGCGTCTATAACAAATATCCTACAACATCCTCAAAATGTTATAGCTCTATGACACTTGGATAGGAGGGTCGGGCGTGAAGAGGATTCATGCAAAAACAAGAGATATAAACGGGTCAGAGCCCGGTTTGATATGATCACCATGTGAATAAAATGCATGACAGTTATGAATGTTAAATCATCATGAATAAGCTCATCTCTCTCTCCATAATTAATAATAAGAATAATAATCCTCACCTCTCAATCTAAATGCACAACCTAGCGCAATAACATTGACAATGATGAAGATACACTTAAGCATGTAATATAAACCAATTTCACTTAATAAGATTTTATTTCAGGTTTATTTAGTATGACTTTACAAGTCTATTCCTCATTAGGAAACTTATTCCGACAACAGCTCATTTCATAAAATGCTTCACCATTTATAAAATATTACTTTCATAAGAATGGTTATAATCACAACATATAACGATTCTAAGACCATCCTTTTGGGAGTCACCCCCGCTGGATGCGCCCCTAAATAGCTATCATCTTTCAGGGCCTATCACCAGGACAACCTAGGCATCCTAAATCGCGTGACGTTGGGAAGAGATCATATACCTTCGATAGTGAGTCATAACTATACCCATAATTACTTCACTTCGAAAACAACAACACAATATATAATAACCGGTCCTATGGTTGAGGACTATAGTCACCCTGCATTCACTAGCCATTGGACTTCACCTCATGCGCGTAACTTCCCTTATGACAGCATTTAGAGAGGTATGTATAAGCAAATCATCATCCACAGGATATGCCAAATTAAAATGTGCATTACGTTTTATCCGGAGCCATAAGCATTTAATAGACTAATTATAACCTCCACATTTGATTATTTCCATAATAGTCTCCATGAATTTCGATAATCCTTAGAACCATCATGTATAATATTACTACAACCCACATCTAAATATCCACAATTTCATCATTCTATTTTCCCCTAGACCTAGACTAGCTCATAATGTAAAAAAAAAAACCTTCCTACCTCTAACAACTAACTAAATTAGTTCTTGGTCTAAGCCCCAACTCTAGTTTCTATCTTATATTTCTAATTACCTTGATGCTAGACTCTAATACTCTAGTTTTACTTCATTCAAGAAGGTTTCTAGGTCCCTACTTTAAAACAAAGGAGCTGGAGAAAACTAAAGATTTAGGGTGAAAAATAGGGGATCGATCGACCGACCACTAATCCCCGATCGACCGCGCCTAAGAGGCTTTTTCTAGTAAGAAATGCAGTAAACTCAAATATAAGGGCCCGGTCGATCGGTCATTGGACCTCGGTCGACCGCGCTTTTTAAATATGCCTATCGAGAAAAGCAGTGTGCTTTTCCCTTTAGGCCCGATCGATCGGGCTTTGAACCGCTGTCGACCGCGCTCACCAAACCCAGGGCTCTACTTTCTTCTATAATGCTAAATCCAAAACCCCAACTCCATATTCTTCCACTTCCTTCATTCTCATCAACCAACAACATAACCACAACATTTCTACACAACAATAACCAATATATACAACTTAAATCATATACACCAAAATCTACGGGGTAATCACTAAAATTCATCAAAACCTTTTATTTGTTCAATTCCTCCAATTACACAACTATCACAACAATTTATCCACATTAAATCATATACTGGCAAACTAGAAACTTGCCTTAAGGCTGAAATCTCGGATTCTCTTCCGATAGATACAAGATCGAGCTCAATTTCTTCAATTCTCGTTCTTTCTCTCCTTTTTCCCCAAATTCTATTTCTCTCTCTTTCTCTCTAGGTTTAGGAACATATATTTGAGAAATAAAAGGGGTTGGAAGAATTAAACGTTTATTTAACACCAAATTCCATCTTTAAATGTTAATACACCATTAAAATGACTCGTAACTACATAATTAAGCCATAACCTGTCAAAAGTACCCAGAACCCAAAAATACAACATGGCACTTATTTTGACTATCTCAATCATTTCAAGACTAACCGCCCCCTCTAAATTGGCATTCGGGATAACATAAATCATTTCATATTCCAACATCATTCTAAACCATAACTATCACTTAAAGCACATAACATGATGCTATTTACATTCTCTTAACAATAAATATGCAAAATTTAGTAAATATTATCTTTTAAGTCACTTAAAATAATATTTACTCCAACTTCCATCATTTTATATAATTACCTCACATGGCAAAATTATATAAAGACAATTACACAAAAGTAAGGGTTATTACACTTTGAAAACTACAAGCAGAAGTAAAAAGAAAATCAGAAACTTCACAGTTTAGTATAGTTTGTTGGCTGTCCCAAATAATGAAATAAAAATTAACAACATTTTAAATTATTTACCAAAAGTAAAACACATTACTAACTTAGTTTACCAAAAGTAAAACACAATACTTAGTTTTCATCTTGAAACACGACGGAAGAAATGAAAAATAAAAACAGCGGTGAACACTGAGCATGGACGTTATGAAAACTACTTTTATTTTGGGAAATTTTTATGGATTCTTCAGAATTGACAGGATTACTATTGTCCAACTGTGTTACTTTAAGTATATGATAAGTACCCTCATTGGCTTTTCAACTGAAATTTTATTACATGTTTTTTTACATATTGTAACTCATAATCCTACTATTATCTGTTTTAAGAACAATTTATAGCCCCACACATGCTATCTTATTTAGTCTATTATTTCCATAAATTTATACTGATTACTTCCCCATAACAGTTGAATATATATATATATATATATATATATATATATATATATATTTTACGTTACATGCTAAGGGCATATTCCTTACAATAGAAAGTATGTTTTCATTACACACAAAACTTCATGAACACAATTTTGTTCAAGTTCTTACCATGTGACCATGTGCCCGCGCCTCATGAGAACCCTTGTTATTATATATCTATGTGCATTGCAATGAGGAAGAAAAGTTGATAACGTTTCATGTAGAACTTTCTTGACTAGAAGGAAAATTCTTTGAAGTTTTTCTCCAATTTACATTTTTCTCTTTGTCAAATGCATTAAGTATATGTTCCCTATTTTAGTTGTTAACTACCACGGCAAGTATTGATCATATCTTTTTATTTGTAAAAAACAGACTTATTAATGAAACAATGAATTTGGACCAAATGTTAAAAGAAAAATGTAACAAAACACCAATTGTACAAGACCTATATTCACTTTAAGATCTTCCATTTCTATACTTGTAACTTGATGCTATTCGAGGGTGCTTATCTCTTCCCATATCTCTCTAAAGGTTTATCTGATGAGATTGTGAATAAATAAATTTTCTTGATCAGCCAATGCAACATCAATTTCTCGTTGCAAGGCAATGGGTACTAATGAAGAATCAGACCCATCAGCAATTATGGAAAAACCTGAAGGCAGTAACAAATCATCTTTATATCTTCCAACAAAAGTAGTTATGACTACCATTGTCAATGGTGCTATTATGATGAAGGAGAAAAACCCATCCCCTGCATCTATTTGTAACATAAATTCGTCATCCTCCTCATAAAGAGAAGTATATTAACTCCCAACAATGCCTGAGACAAATCTTAACACCTCTTTAGGATATCTATGACATATCATATCAGATAGTGCAAGATCCCAATGATCCACATTAAATATTACACGGATAGGATCGTATGCTTCCATTTCAATAGCTACATTCTCAACGGAAAGCTCAACTCTCATTTTCGTACGAGGGGGACTATGAAACATTTGTAAAAAATCGTCGAGGTAATTTAAAGCAGGGGAGGCTCGATATCATGGATTGTTGCTGCTATACTTGTACTTTTCATAATATCCATTTCATTTGGACATGAGGGAAGATGTCAATGAATATCGAGGCGCCGCATATAAAAAATTTGAGTCCAATGAACTTTCTCAACAGGCGTACTTCGAGTACATGAGGGAGGATGTCACCACACCAATACCCCCCATGGTTGATATACCTAAACTTCACGAATCTTATCCAACACGTGGTGACCCCTGACCTAGGTTTAGAATGATTTTTTACATGTTCATGACATTTCATGTCATTAAAGTGTGGTGTCGTTATTTTTTTACTTTATTTTTTATTCTATGTTCATTTTGTACTTGGATCCCAAGAAGGGTTTGTTTGATGTGAAATTAAGTTTAAACAAGTTTTATGTGTGCCAGATATTTGAAATCTCATAAATATAAATGTAATGTTGTCGATTTTTTTAGGCCTACTATCATGATATTTATTCTACTCATCATTTCATAATTTTGTGAAAATATAAAGATATTTGTAACAGCTCTTACCGCATTTAACAAATTCAACTTTTGTAACTATTAATAGCAGTCACAAATTTGTTAATACTTTGTAACCACTACTAGAAGTTATAAATATAAGATTCATAACTGCTGATAGCAGTTATAAATATTATATTCATAATCGCTGACATCAGTTACAAATATTATAATCGTAACCGCTGATAGCAGTTACAAACAACAGTTACAAATTGGGATCACCAGTTATAAAAAATTTTGACTGATGTTAGGAGTTGCAATATTTCTTTTGTCACCCCCTAAATTATGACGGTAAATAGCAGTTATAAAGGTCATTTGTGACTGCTAACAACACTCAAAAATCACCCTTTTGGTGTAGTGAATTGTGACACCCCTCTTATTCAAATAATAGGTGTCCAGTTACAAGGATGCCAAAAACGATGACTCTTTTCAGGGACACGTAGTTGCAGCTTATATGGAGGCATATAGGATTTAGAGTAGTCACTTTATTTATAGTTATATAGATTAGGTTCTCTATCTCAGTAAACAACTTTCCCATTTATTTCAAACTTATGTACTTCCATTTATTTAAGATAGTTGGTTTGGATGCACTGTTTTTACCCGATGGTTTATTCGAGGAATTTATTTAATTATCTCATCCTTAGTCATTATATTGTGATCTCATTTATTATGATTAATGTGCATGGAATTTTGATGGATTTGGTTAATGTGGTTGTATGTTAACAAAAGATAAAATTGACACTTCTTATTTAATTAATTAGATGGTGAGTAATTAAATATGTTTCGACAGTGATGCTAAGAATGATCCATATGAGACTGTTATTTTATTTTGATAAAAGGATGTCCACCCATTATTTTAATAAGCGGGGTGTCACAGATGGTATCAGAGCATCAGGTTCTAGAGCCTTTTAGGATTTATGCGGCTTACTACGATTTTAACATAGTGTTCTTTCATATAGAGCCCTATTTATAGGATTGTTGTATTTATCTTTACGTAAGCGCATTTACATTATTCTACTTATTATTTTGTATTAGACTGTGGACTCATACAAACTTCAATATCGTTTCAGTTGTCGCCAAAGAGAACCTGTCAGACGAGAGTGGTGCTGAGGAGCAAACCCCAAAGGGGAACATTCAGTCGCAAAGGTAGCCGATATAGTGGTGAAAAGGTAAATGCGACGATAACAGTGGTGGCACAGCACTTTCCCCAGGCCCAGCCTTAGCCACAGGTGGCACCAGCCATTCATACTAACCTGAGCACATCATCTTGGGAACGAGTGTGGGAGGCCTTTTAAAAAGGGCATCCGTTAGAGTTTTATAATAGCTCAGATGTAATGGCAGTTGCCCAGTGAAAGATGGACATTACATGCCATATCCGCCTAATGGAGTGCAGTTAGATTCATAGACAAATACTAGCTAGTTTTAAGATAGTAGGTGAAGCACTGTAGTGGTGGGAGTCGATTACCACGACTTATGACTATAGTAGAGTTTTAGGTCCGATTTGACCACAAGTGTTTTTAGTCCGCCATTCAGATTGAGATGCGACATAAATTTATGGTTGTTACTCGGGGAGACAGGTCAGTGGCTGAGTATGAGGAGGAGTTTACCCATATGGATAACTTTATGTCCGACGAGGTGAACACAAAGGAGAAGAAGATGATGAAGTTCATGTATGGACTCACTTGGAGGATCAGGATGCACTTTCTTGGGAACCTGATGTTAACCACTTACTTTGAGGTTATCAATGCCGCATTACTTCATTATCAGGACCATTGCTTCCATTTTAGAAGAAGTAAGAGAGTGAGAGATACTAAATGAGTTAGTAAAGAAGTAGGGAATGGTGCTGGTAGAGAACCACCTCAGCATGGGGAAGATAACAAGACTAGGTAGAGACAGCGTTAGTCGGGCCCTCAGCATCATCACTAGTAGTAGAAGCAAGTTCCCTAGAGCCAAGGGAATAATAGGGGAGGCCGGTAGGGTCGAGGTTATTAGGGCTAATGATTAGGATAACCTCAACAGCACCATCAGGGTTAGAGATAGGGGACTTCACTGACTTATGTTTCTCTTATCGTGAGATGGGCCACACGAATAGGGACTAACCGCATCCAAGCAGAGGGCCTCAGTAGGGCTGCAGGCATAGTTACCACCAGCATCACTAGCTCTACCAGCCCCACAGCCTCAGGGGCAGTTATAGTACCCACATGTTTATAACATTTAAGATGTTGTCATGACTTAGGCGCAGTAGGCACAACCCACAGTTATGGATGCATTCTCTATTCATGGGCATATGGGTAGGGTGTTATTTGACACGAGGCATCACATTCTTTTATAGCCACTAGTTTTTCATGCTCAATCGATCTATTAAAGACAATTGACAATATTATTACATGTGTAGACTCACTATTACGCAATGGAGCCCTAATACACTTCATTTATAGGGGAATAGATATAAATGTCGGGAGGTTATATCTAGCGGACGATTTTCTCATTTTAGATATGGTTGGGTACAATGTTATTTTGGGTATGGATTGGTTGGCAGGGTACAGGGAAATGGAGGATTGCTATGGTAGGACCATTGTATTTTCTATCTCAGGACATGAGATGTTCCTCGTGATGATGCCTCTTACTAAGGGAGGGTTGACCATGCACCTTGATTATATTGAGAGGAGATCTCACAGGAGGTAATAATTTCCTCATATTTGATCCCGGTAGTGAAGGAGTTTGCAGATGTATTCCAAGAGATACCCGAGTTACCACCCAATTGAGAGATATAGTTTGTTATTGACTTGGCACCGGGGACTAAGCCGATTGCACGAGCACTGTATCGAATGGCCCCATTAGAGATGCGAGAGTTGAGGGATCATATTTAGCATCTCTTGGGAAAGGGCTTTATCAAGTGGAGTACATCGCCGTGGGGTGAACAGGTATTGTTTGTGAAAAAGAGAGACGGGTCTCTTCATTTGTGCATAGACTACAAGGAGATGAACAAACTTATGATATAGAGTAAGTATCTATTTCCTCGAATCGATGACTTGCTCGATCAGTTGAGAGGACCAACGTACTTCTCTAAGATATAATTGAGATCGGGTTATCATCAGTTGCGCATCAGGGTGAGGATGTTCTAAATATGTCATTCATAACGTGGTATGGATCATATGGGTACAGGGTGATGCCATTTGGGTTGACTAATGCGCCAAAAATATATATGGATCTCATGAACAAGTTGTTTAGGGATTTCCTCAACCAATTTATGACTAGGTTCATAGACCATATTCTGGTGTATTCTCGGACAGAGGGAGAGCATGCAGAGCATCTGCGTATGGTTTTGCAGACATTACGAGACCATCAACTTTACACCAGATTCGAGAAATGCGGATTCTGGCTGATGAAGGTACAGTTTTTGGGCCATATTGTATCAAATAACGGGATTTACATGGATTCTAGTAAGGTATCAGTGGTGAGGGTGTGGGTTGAATCCCATGACACCAACTGAGGTTCGAAGATTTTTAGGGTTGATCGAGTATTATCATCACTTCATAAAGGGCTTATCAAAGATTTTGGGTCCGTTGAATGACTCATAAGGGGGTACCATTGATTTAGGAAGATTATTTTTAGATATCTTTCGACGAACTAAAGGATAAATTGACTTCAGTGTCCGTGCTCGCACTGCCTAGGAGAGGAGTGGAGTACAGTATTTTCATAGATGCATCTCTATAGGGACTTGGGGGTGTATTGCAATAGGAGGATAGAGCTATAGCTTAAGCATCTCACAAGCTTAAGACCCACGATAGGAATTACCCCACACAAGACTTGAAGTTAGTTGCGATTGTGTTTTCCTTAAGGATTTGGAGGCACTATCTTTTGGGTGAGCGATTTAGACTATTCACGAACCATAAGTCGCTTCAGTAACTGTTCATGCAGGAGGATCTTAATATTCAATAGCTAAGATGGTTGGAGTTCATGAAGGAGTACCAGTTTGATATTAAGTATCATCCTGGGAAGGCTAACGTGGTGGCTAACACATTGAGCTAACGACCTACGGGGGAGGTAGCAGAGGTTTGGAACGTAAAGTGGGAAGAGCTTTGGCATGATGATGAGGTCGCCAGAGCATGTATGGAAGTATTGGCTATCACTCCCGAGATCATTATACAGGTGGTGAATGAACAGGACGGGGATCAGTTCTGTTAAGATAGGGTGCGACAGTTATGGGCAGTTATGGTGTAATCCTACTCAATCTGTTCTGAGGGAGGCTTACGCTTCAATGGAGGACTTATTCCGAAGGATGAGGAGTTGATACACACAGTGAAGATCGAGTCTCATGGGTCGAGGTTTGCGGTACATCCCTATAGGAATAATATGTTTTATGATATGCGTAGGCAGTATTGGTGGTCGGGGATGAAGAAGGACGTAACAGAGTTTGTCTCAAAGTATACTACATGCCAGTTATTGAATGTAAACCACCAGAGATTGACAAGGATATTACATCCGTTGGAGTTTCTAGTATGGAAATGAGAGAGCATCTCTATGGATTTCATCTCTGGGTTACCGATGCCACAGAGGGGTCACGATTTCATTTGCGTTATTGTGGATCGCCTTACCAAGATGGCCCACTTACTGTTGATTCGTATGGATTTTGAGATGAGATAGGATGCCCGGGAATTTATTATTGAGATTGGGAGATTATATGGGATTTTGGTTAATATCGTGTCCGACAGGGACAGATTTTCGTGTCCCATTTTTGGCAGGGTTTTCTGAGGTGATGAACATGGATTTACGGTTGAGTACGACGCATCATCCACATACAGATGGATAGACTGAGAAAGTTAATTAGATGTTAAAGGACATGCTCAAATTTTGTATACACGATTTTGGGGGAGGTTGGCAGTAGTACCTTCCACTAATGGAGTGTGCTTATAATAACTCCTACCATATCACCATTGTCGTCGCACTGTTTGAGGCACTTTATAAACGACCTTATCGTTCACCCACTTGTTGGTTAGAGGTGGGGGACAACAAGCAGTTGGAACTGGAGATGATTTAGGACACCACTACTAAGATTGAGATCATTCAGAGATGGTGCGAATAGCTCAGAATAGGTAGAAAAGTTACGCTGATACCGACAAGAGACACATTGAGTTAATGATTGGGTACAAGGTCTTGGTACGCATTTCTCCTATGAATGGAGTCATGAGATTTGGGAAGAAAGGTAATCTAGTGCCGAGGCATGTAGGGCATTTCTCGATCATTGAGAGAGTGGAGCCAATTACTTAAGGGCTGGGTGCCAGAGAATTTACAGAGGATTCATGATGTGTTCCACGTATCATCGCTGAAGAAATATCAGAGGAGTGAGAGGGATTTTTGGCACATCCGACTGGAGGAGATTGATTTGCAACCAGATATCTCGTACGAGGAGAGATCAGATGCTATTCTTAATCATAGTGAGCATAATTTGCGATCTAAGTTGGTGCCCAGGTTCGAATGGAGTGGGAGCACCATAATATAGATGAGTCGACGTGGGAGAGAGCGGATGATATGCGAGAGAAGTATCCCAAGATTTTTACCGCGTGTAAATCCAAATTTCGGGGTCGAAATTCTTTTTCAATGGGGGAAGTTTAAAACACCCCATATTTTTGGAATATTCAATTTTAACATTTTAATTACACATGTGCTCGCAATAATATTGCTCATTTTAAAAATATTAATTAGTAAGAATAAAATTAATATTTATGAGGAAATAAAATTTGCTAAGTGTGATTAAGTAAGTTAATTTTGGTAAAACAATAGTACATATTAGAGAGTAATAATGATTGGAACTGACGATATCTCAACTGGGACATACGGGTAGGTTATTTTTAGATTGAAATGGAATATTGATGCTTGGTGACTCAAATGGTGATTTCGAGTGCAAGGTTGATCTAGAATGGGTCAAAATAGTCGAAATCAAATACCAAAGGGTAGATATTGGCTATCGAAAGCTTTTTAGGCTAGTTGGGACCCATTTGGGGGCATTTAAGTCACTTTTCCATTATATATTAACCTAATTACGGGATGGAGAGATTTAAATGGAATATTAGGGTTAGGAGGTAGCTAGTTTACACATTATAAACCTCTAGGACTCTTTTGGGGAGAAAAGAAGGAGTAATAACACAAGGACGAGTGGAAAAAGGTTATCTTTGACAAGATTCAATAAGGAAGAGACTAAGATTTAACCACCATTCAAGGCAAGTGTATAACTTGCTTATTGATTTTGTGTTTGTTTAGATTCATATCAAAATTGGTAGAGTAATAACTAATTTTGGTATGGGGATTCAACATGTAAAACGGGGATTTGGAAAAGAATTACATACGATTCAGGTGATGATTCAAATATTGATTTTAGAAAGAGTAAATCCTGATTTTGGTGAAATTGATCTTGCTTGCTACCCTCGCGATAACTTTGGGCCAAATGATCGTCCATATGAGACAGGGCTTTATTGTAACCTTCCACCCATACTTCTTGTGGAATTGAAAAGTTAGCCTTTCTACTTGATCCTGAAGTTTCTTGAGAACATTGTCTGTTTTTTTTTTAAATGAATCACATGGTTGGCAATAGTAGACTCCTTTGTTTTTAACTAAAGTGAGAGATTATCAATATCGAAAGATTTAGCCTTTAACTGTGGAGCTTGATCGGCCAAAGTTTTGTGAGTTTTTTCTTCTCCAAGAGTTCGCCGACTAGTAGTTATTCCTCGGGATGACTGGCCAGACTTAGTCTTCTTCCCTTGCAAAGATTCTAACTCTTATAATAGCCTGGCATTCTCATTCTTCTCTTCCAAGAAAGAAACTCCTTCATTGGAGCCATCAGTAGTAGACTTCTTCAAGATGTCAAGTTCATTTTTCAAAGCATTATTCTCTTCCTCCAGCAAAGCTGCAATTTCTTGAACCTCTCTAGCCTCCTGCTTTAGCACAATTTCTCTCTTATTCAAAGTTGAGGTATATTTTTGAAGTTTTTTCTTAAAGCCATTAGCTTTATTCATAGCTTTGAATTTGGCTTCATAGTCAGCATGAAGAAGAGCCTTCGATCAATTATAATTATGCTGCAGTTTCTCAATCATCTCAAAGTATGAAACATTATTAGCCACAACCCAATCAAGAAGGAATTTGAGATAAGTGTACGCATCCTTTGCTTGATCAGAAGCGTCTGGGCTGAGCAAGTCTATTAGTTCTTCATTTGTCAAATCCAAATGACCATCCTTAAACAAATTATGGCAGCATTTAAGTAGATCGGAGTCACTGGAAGTAATCTGTTCCATCTTGGCATTAAACTAAAAAGATAAAGTAATATTTTATCAATAACAAAAATAGTCATAGCAACAGTTAAGTGCCAGAATTGTGATGGAAATAGACAACTTAATTAAAGAAAAGTTATTTCATTGATAGATGGCAATGTTACAGAAAGGTACATCATAGAAAGATAAAAAAGAAGACAAAATAAAGGTTAAAAATACAAAGACTCGAAGACAAACATGTCTACACCTTCTTCTTACCCTTTTCTACCTCAGGGTTTATCTCCTGGTCGGCAAGAGGGGCAGTTAAGTCAATATGATCATTATCCGCTGGAGGAATAATTGACTCAATTAACAGAGAGGATTCCCTCGAACTTGCATCATCATCAAGGTTTGGGGGATCCTGGATCATGCCTCATAAATAGTTCTAAATCTTCAGCAGTGCCAACTTCCCTCAAAGCTACCGACCAATCGTCCTTGAAGAATTTCTTCTTGGCATACGCTATTTGGGTAGAAGTAGCAGAGATGGCTTTATCCCAGACCTTGCTATAGGATGCCTCTCTGGTTTTCTTTCTTTTATCCTTCTCAACAGAAAGATCAGCAAACAGCTTGACTACCTTCTCTTTAATAGACTTTGCCCTGCGCTAAGCTTGAGCGGAGGCCAAGGTAGCCACAATCAGAGTTTCATCGACTTTCTGCCGTGCTTTTTTGACAACCTCAATATTTACCTCCCAATTATTTTTCTTTATCTCCAAATCTTGTCTAAACTCCTCAAGGGATTTTTTAAGACCCTTAAAGGACGCCTCTACTTCTCTTGAAGAAGAATGTAGATGATCGTCCTTCTCTAACATTTAGTTGTAATCAAACAAGAACTGCAAGAAAAGAACCAAGTCAGTACAAATCAAGGAAGACATAAACAATATACGACCAGCTCTAAAAAATGAAAACTTACCAAGGCCAAACTTTGAGTAACCCTCTTCGATAATTTTGATTGGGACATAGAGGCAACAGTAGCTTTATGGTCTGGTACCAGCCTTGATCATCTTCCTAGCCAAGCTAGGATTAAAGGGTATAGATGAATCAGTAACATATGGGACCTGATTAACAAATCCCTGTTTATCAGGATCAATAACCTTCTTAACCTGATTATCTATAGGACCTCTCATTAGTCTCTTAAAAGGATACTCATCACCTTTGTTAGATGGGGGCTTCTTGCCAGGCTTAATGTTCTTATTTTGGGTATTAGTATCAACTATTTTCTTGGCAACAGTAGTGAATTCCACCTCGAGAAGATTGGGAATTTTTCTATTCCTATGCTGACAGAAATGGGAAGATCAGAGTCAAAATAAGAAGTGCCACCAGTAGCAACTTCATCGCCAACACCAATAGACTCAGTAGTAAAAGAAGTAGACACGGGATCCCTCTCTAAATCAATCACAATGTAAGGCACAACAGTTGTTGGTTGAGCTATAAAAGAGGTTATGGAGATCTTATACTCTAGAAATACAGAAGCTAACTGTGGATGCTCTTCTCCTATCCTTTGATTAAGGCCCCACAAGAATTTGAGCTTTTCTAAATTTACTTCACCCAGCTTGGGGCACTTTCTCTTATGTTCTTCTGCAACAAAATAATAAGCAGAAGCAGTTAGCATATATAAGAAAAGAAATTAGCAAAGAAAGGCAACAGTTGGAATAACAACTTATCCCATTCCCAAATTAGGGGCATCGAGGACCATTGTAGTCCATTTAAATACCAAGTGGAGCATGTTGCCAACTCTTAACTATTAAAGCATGATACCAATAATAATTATTATAATTAGGCAAATTCCATATTAAAGCCCTATTATCTTGTTTGGTTTTCAAGTAATATGTGCTCTCCCTGGAAATAGCCCATTTATAGCAGAACATGATCGATGGAATCCCGATACGGGTTCCATATATTTCATTCAATTTATTCACACCATTGAAAACCCTCAAGGTTTTAGGGCTACTCTTGTCGGAACGATGTCAAAGTATTGGAAAAAATGAAGAAGAAAAGGATTTTGTGGAAATGTGAAACCACACTCATCTATAAATAAGGTTGGGATCTATTGACCCTCAACCAAAGAATATACATCTATAGGATCATGGGGTATTTCTAAATCAACCCAAGATGGGATTTTCCTTTCTTCCCTAAATTATTCTAGAGAATCATCATCAACTATGTGAACCATGGTTCAGAAAGAAAGGAAATGAAGAAAACAGAGAGAAAGAAAGAATTCTTACAGAAGATTAAGGATTCAACAAGAACTACGGAAGGAAAGGACAAATGGCGGAAAACGATCGCAAAAAGGTTTGAAATAGCTGATATAGTTTGAACATTTGGAGTAGGGAAAAATATGGAAAAGCCTCCTTCCTTTTATAGCTTGTCTCAAAAATAGCAAAAGTAATGATTAAACATACCAACGATTGATGTTCTTATGAAAGACTGTTTCAAAAATGGAAAATACAGATTTGCCCATTGGGCGGTCCTTTAAAATTCAAACTATTTAGAAAAATGCCATTTTCAAACAGTATTGATAATATTTTACAAGTGTGGGAGGTCGATTACTGACCAGGCACGATGTAAATACGCCGAGTTACTAATAGGATCAAATGCCCCATACTTTCATCCAAGCATCAAGCATAGAGCATTGGGGGATTCTATTGTATGTAAAAATTATACTTCCACGTGAACCAATAAATAAGTTACACATGTCGTACATCTTGGCACGTCATCCTACTTGTTCGACCTTAAATGTGCTTAGTCCGATGGAATGTCGACCAACACTAGAAGGCCAACCAACCAGAATTATAAAGGTTACTCGACTAAGAATACCAACAGACTCTAAATTCCAAGAGACGTATTTATTGTATACAGATGTAAATGCTTAGCATATGAAACCGTTACATCTTTATGGTTTCACACACCTATAAATTTACTATAATCGCTCAGCTCCAGGGATAACTTGAATCTCATAAGGACTGATTTATTATAATCGCTAAGTAATAACAACTTACAGTAGATGTAGGATAATTTGTAGCTGAACCACTTTACAAACTTCGTGGTATGTACGAGTGATTTAAGTGCTTTCATATTATTTATCTGTGATTATAAAATTAGAATCGATGAAATTTTAGACATCAACAATAACTAATAAAGGATTGAATATTAATGTGTATGATCTAAAGTAAAAGAAAAATTAAGAATTTATATAACTAATGTTAAAATAAAGAAATTTAAAGAGAGAGAAGAGTGCTTAAACCTTATTTAAAGACTTGGAGATTGCTCTTGATTATTGATTATATTACTTGCAAGTGAATCAAGAATGTGGTAGGATTTTTGCTAAATTGAGCGTGAAAGTGATGGGAACGAAAGGTGGAGAAAGGTTTCAAATAAGGAAACCTCGGTGACTTGGGAAGAATGTTACTGAGATCATTAAAGCTAATGTTTGTGAGGTTCATTGGAAGGTGAGCTCATTCTTTCCTTATATATGGTCAAGGGACAACCGATTGACATTTTTCTTGCCTGCCAATCGGTAGGTAACCCTAGACACATTGTCAATAGACAGGAACATGGACCTGCAAATCGACAGTCTCGTGCCGATTTTTCAAAAAATGATAATAAAACATAATATATAAGTCCAAATCATACATGGGGCAACCGTTGGAAAGTTTATTCAAAGACCTTTCAGAATCCCAGGGCAACTCGAGGATCCGAGTTGTAAGGACACAAATTTCCAAATGAGTCCATATATAGTTTTGGCTCAATTCCAGACAAAAACATTTATTCATAGAATAGTATTTATTGTAATATTCTCAAGCCTATGAAGTGTATGTTGAAGACGTAGCGGCAAAGAACTTAAAGCTTCATCAAAATGTCGGTTTGTGTGCCTCGTTTCTACGTCATCAACTAAGGTTCCATGCTCCTAAGGTATGAATGTAATTATATGTATATAGGAGCTTGGAACAATATGTATTGGGTGTTAGGTGTAATAACAAACTGCATTTTATTTTCAGAAAGAATAAAATAGAACTTTAATATAAGTATATAAAAGTTTCTGGGCCAAAATCGAATTTTTTAATCTTTCTGGTCGTTCGTTAGAAATGTCGTTCGAACGAGTTTTTTCGTTCGAACCAGATTTCGTTCGAACGAGTTTTGTCATTCGAACCTGTTTCGTTTGAACGAGTTTTGTCGTTCGAACCAGGTTCGTTCGAACGAGTTTTTCCAACGACCCTAATTGGTCAGTCGTTCGATATGTCGTTCGATATGTCGTTCGAACGAATGTTCGTTCTAACGAGGTATCTAACGAACTTCTAACGAGCCCAGGCTGCTCACTAGTTAGAAGTCTCTTTCGAACAAGAATCACGTTCGTTTAAACGAACTTCCAGCGGGAACAGTTATTTGGCAGTTTTTTGCAGTTTTTTTCCCACTCCTCCACTTGGTTTTCAACCAACTTTTTTCATACAATATTATGTGCGGGAAACACATTTTCCAAGACAACTTTTCCAACATTTGTTTATCTCCAAAAGAGAGTTTGAGAGAAAAATTAGTTTAGGAAAATGTTCAAGTTTTGAGTGTTAATTTTCAATGAAAAATTCATACACACTCTAGTTTACACCCAATAATTGTTTATCCAAGTTTCTATATTTATATCAATTGCTTGGAGTTTTTTGGCACCGGTTTTCTCTACCGAATTCAAGAGACGTTTCGGGTTTGCTTCTACACCCCATCACAAAGAAGACTTTTGTTGAGACTCTACCCACATGGAGAAAGGCTCCATGCTTGGGTGACGGTGACCATATAAAGTCCCATCGGTGGATTCCGAGACCGCGGTGGTGTTCCGAGGTTGTTCGCTAGGAAGAGGTTTCTACGAGAAGGAGCGTCGAGGATTGAGAGGGATCGAGTCAGTCGTTGTAAGTCTACCTGTCTTGTAATTGTAATTCCATATCTAGTGGACTTGTGGCTAGGGCCGTCCGAGGTTGTTTCCCGTCTTGGGTTTTTCCTCGTACATCTCGGCGTAGTGTGACATTGTTTATTTTATCTTGCACAATAATTTAGAATCCATGCTTAGGATAATTTCAAGATAAAATTTGCTTTAATTATCACACTCATTTAATTTGGAACTTAAATTAAATCTTGGGTAAATTTGGTTTATTCTAGTCATTTGCTAAAATTGGTTTCGCCTAACTTTGGATAATTGAATAATCATGACTTAGGCAAATTCTAGGACTTGAATTATGTTTTAATTTATTTCTTAAGAAATTAAAACTCTGCCTTGTTTATTTGTTGAACCATCACTTATATTCGCTTCCGCATCTATTTACATAAAAGGAAATTATATTTTAATTTGTGTTTAGTAAAACCCGGGGCTTTTCACGAGTGTTGAATAGAGGTTCAACGGAGCGAAGAAGTACCTGTAGATCCTTTGGATAGGAGATCGTCGAACGACGATGGATCATTTGTCCAAATCGCAAGTTCGAATAATGTATAGGGAGGAAAATTGGAAAGGTTATGTAAGGAACTTTGATATTTCATAGAGCTTTGCTCGGTTCGATGAGTTGACTTTGGTCAAATGGGTCCTGAAGGTGCCCGATGACCTTTCAGAGTAAAATGGATCATTCTTTCATACCGTGATGTGAATTCACACACGGGGTAGACCGTTGGAAATGGTATTCAGTGCCTTTCGAATATTTATTCAACCTCATTTGATCTGAAGAGTTAATTTTGGTTAAATAGAGACTAAGAGGGCCCAATGACCTTCAGATCGATTTTTGAATGATAATGGATCGTTCGTCCAATTGGTTCTGCCATTTTGTACCGAGGGCGGACTTTTAAAAATGGATTTTAGTGCCCTTATAAAATTAATTGATCTTATTCTCTGACAATGAAGTTGATTAGGGTAAAATCAGGGCTCGGGAGCACCCGATGGCCTCTAGATCGATTTCAATAGTAAAATGGTCCATTTGCCGAAACTTTTATGCCGATTAACACATGGTATGGCCCATTGGAAAGGGAATTTATAGCCTTTTGAATATTCATTGATCTTTCACTCTGATGATGAAGTTGATCAGGGTTAAACGGGACTCGAGAGCGCCCCGTGGCCTCTAAATCAGTTTTCAGTAGTAAAATGGTCCGTTTATTTGAATCATTATGCTGATTCACGTATGGGATGAACCATTAGAAAGGGGATTGATATCCCTTTGAAGATTCACTAAGCTTTCACTCTGAGGATGAAGTTGATCGGAGTCAAATTGGGGCCGGGAGCGCCCGATGGCCTTTAGATCGGTGCTCGAAGTATGACCTAGGGTTTATGTTGAATGGGGAGATGTTAGGGACATAATGTAGGACCTATGGGGTCCTATAATGTGGTGTCTAGAAAGACCCTCAACGGGTGAACTTGGAACAAGTGAAAGTAGTCGAGTGGACACCACATTATGTTTTGGGAAAAATGTTAATTCTGTGGACCAAAGGGACGAGGTTGACCATTTCAGAGGGTCGAGGTGAATTCTGTGGACCTAAGATAATTCTGGGGATGGACAATTCTGTGGGCTGAGGTCAATTATGAGGACCTATAGTTAGGGACACCAATTCTGCGGGTCGAGGTTAATTCTGAGGACCTATGGGAGTGGCAACAAAGTCTGCAGTTTGAGGTCAATTCTGAGAACCTAAAGTAAGGGTGACCAATTCTAAGGGTAGAGATAAATTATGTGGACCTAAAGTAGTGGCGACTAATTCTACGGGTCGACGTAAATTCTGAGGACTTAAAGTTGTAACGACTAATTATACGGGTCGAGGTCAATTCTGTGAACCTAAAGTTATAGCGACCAATCCTTTGGGTCGAGGTCAACTCTGTGGACCTAAAGTTTGGGGCGACCAATTTTGTGGGTCAAGATCAATTCTGAGGACCTAAAGTAGGGGCAACCAATTCTATGGGTCCTGGTCAATTCTGAGGACCTAAAGTTTGGTGTGACAAATTCTACGGGTCGAGGTCAATTCTCAGGATCTAATGTTGCAGTGACCAATTTTTGTGGGTCGAGATCAATTCTCAAGACCCAAAGTTGTAGTGATCAATTCTCTGGGTCGAGGTTAATTCTTAGGTCCTGAATTAGAGGCTTCTATGGGTTGAGGCCCATTTCGCGGGCCTAAAGTTGGTGCGACCAATCATTTGGGTTGAGGATAATTATGAGGACCAAAAGTTATGGCGACCAACTCCGCAGGTCGAGGTCAATTCTACAGACCTAAAGTTATGGTGACCAAATTCTGTGGGTCGAGGCTAATTCTGCGGTCCTAAAATTATAACTCGACGGGTTTACTCTCTGAGGAGTCTTTAATTTACCTTTTTTAGACTCTATTGGGGAAGAGACATGTGGCTGGGAATTATGTCCTTTTGAGAGGAGATGTCCTTATTAGGGGAGTTGAAGTCTTATGGTGGATGGTTCGAGGTAAAGTTTAGATTGGAGATTCCACCGGGGAAACAATTGATGACTTGAGGTTTAGGGATTTTTCTAGGGAATATGCTTATCTGAGATACTATTGGGGAGAGATAACTGAGGGGATTATAGCTACACTAGGGAAGATGGATTTAAAAGTTCTGCTGGGGAAGTTGTAGTGGACTCTGGGGATGCGGGCGTGCCGTTTTAGGGTTTAAAATGTAGTTTTAATCTGGTTGGGGATTTTAGGTAGCTTGAAAAAATATTTTCTTGGTGAAGAAATATTCAATATTTATTTGGTATTTTTAGGAATTCTCGAGAATTTTTGAAATTTTCTAGCATTTTTTGTACAAATTTTTGGGGGGGTTATCGACTAGCATGATTTAAGGATTGTCGTTTGTTAATGGCATGGTCTTTTGGGCTGCCTTGGGAAGGGGAAGAGACATGTTCCGATCAGTGGGTGTCAGGGGACTTCTAATCGGCATGCCTCTTGACTTAATATAAAAAAGGGGGAGTTATCCTCAAATTTCACAGCTTCTAGCATTCAGATCTTCTGCCTTTTCTTGATAAGTTCCATTCCTAATCCTTTTTCCTTCTTTGAGTCCTAGAAATGGAGGATTTTTTGGGTAGCATGTACCACATGGTAAGTTTGGGTGTCAACGATTGAGCGAACCTAGAGTTGCGGGCTAGGGTGCCCCTGGCCTTGGTCATAAAAAATGCCTTCGAGTTGATCGAGCCAGTTGCTTATAATCGTACTCTTCCACGTGAGCTTGCGCATCACCTCTCGTCTAGGGTGAGGAACCCTAATGACTATGTAAGTAAAGGTATCTTTATTTTTGTAGACTGGCATAACTTCGATGAGCTTTCATTCCTAGGAGATGCCAGGGTTTAAGGATGTGTGGGATCACCTTCCGGTAGTCGTGCGCTAGGTAGTCTCTTCTGCAGGTTTTGCACGCTTGGCATCTTCTTTGGATGAGACGCCATGCCCTACGGCCATTCTATGTGATCAGGGGATAGATGGTGAGACACTACCCACACCATTCATTTTGGACTCAAGGAGATGACGGTGACTCCTATTGACGTCCAACAACTGTTAGGGATCGATTATGAGGGTTTCCAAATTGAGGTGGACCGGTCTTTGAGGGTAACACCTGAGGTGATTGGGGCTCCATTGAGAGACGTGGATAGGATAGTCTTCGACGATTCGATCCGCATTTCAAATCTATGAGATATTCTTTTAAGCCAGAGGATTGATGAGACAGACAGGCTACAGGTGCGGAAGGTGACCCATTTATTCATTCTTCTTTTGCTGGGAGGGTTCTTTATGGTGTCGAGTGGTGACATCGTCCACTTATGGGTTTTACCATTTTTGAGGGTATTTTTTAATATCTTTCTCTATGACTAGGTGAGCCTGACGTTGGTGACTCTTTATTCATCTTTGGATGCTTTCAGTTGGTGCTGCTGACAAACTTTTACTATGGCCACATATCTTTTGGAGGTAATTCTCGCATTTCTCTTTACGTATTTTCTTAAATTTCCTTTTTGATTTTTTTTCTTCTACTAACTCTTATCTCCATGAATATATGGTTTTATAAGATGAATGGGCTCAATGCTCATTTGATTGGTTTACATGATGAGAAGGTGGGGGAGTTACGTCATATGTACCGGTGTCGGAAGTCCAACCGACGGTCTAAGCAGTCTCCTTCTTTATCAGCGGTGCGTCAGGTCTTGAGCATCCTGATGAGAGATCAGGCTTAGCCCTTATTTCTTTTGAATCCACTTTTTTGACATTTTCTTTGTTCGCAAATATTGTATTGGGAATTACATGTGACCTTCTATCCCTGGGGGATGGTTGTCCAGTGTACGGGGGTGATTGTGGTCCATGCCCAGATGCGCCGGTTAATGGAGCACGAGTCTGGCTACTCTTGGTATTTGGGGGAGATATTGGTTCGAAAGATTTTGGAGGATGAGATGGTGGTCCCACCGCCGGTGCCCCCATTGTACATGAGGCGAATGAGGGATATGTGGGAAGAGGTCTGGGCGGTGGCGATTGTTGGTGAGCCTTATTCATCATACATGGATATGGCGGTGACCTATGACTATCTCGACTTCGCAGTGAGTTGGATGATGCCTCCTTGTATTTATGATGTGGTGAACATGCCTTCACCTCCTATAGCTTCGGGTAGGGGTACGAGTCAGCCGGTGTGATATTCCCAAAGTGCACCCTTGTACTCAGAGACACTAACCTTGGCCACTCTCACAGTCGAGTTTGCAAGAAGATTATGAACCATCAGCAAGGTCGTCTCTTATAAGGTCGACTACTGATACACTAACCTCGGCTCTTTATCAGCCGAGGTCAGCAGAGTCTCACAGGCTTAATCAACTGTAAATGTCATCAACGGCCTCAGCCGATGTTACGGCTACCTCATACCTAACCTCGACCAACCCTCTTGGCCAAGATCATCACGATTAGAGAAGACAAAGCATCTACATCTGACTCCAATAACCTTGTACTCATCCAGGTCGAGGTTACACCAGCCAAAGACGCAGTGCCGAACATTTACAAGAACATGTAAGGTTGGGAACACGTGGATAAATTAGTTATAACCGAATCATTCCCCTCATGTGAGGGAATATTGAGGTCATCGTTATCTACATAAGATCAGCCAGGTGTCATCCTCACACTGGTTAGATCCTTATGCACATGCTCATTGCATGCTTGGGTGGGTACATTACAACCCCCAAACACTATAAATAGAGGTAATCCTTTACCTTATAAAAGGGTCCATAATTACAACCCTAGCTAAAACTTTGCGAGTTTACACACTAAAGAGAGAGAGAGAGAGCTTGAGAGATTGTATCCATGGCCATTAGTGCCTTCATTTAGTGATATTACTCACACCCTCACAATGGACGTAGGCCAGATCGACTGAACCACTTATATACTAGTGTTCACCTTCTTCTCCTCACCCCATTCTACTATATATATACTCTTATACTGCCATTATTATCACAAGTTTGAGCTTATCAACACCTTACCTGGTGGTGCTAATTACAGCATCATCATTTTGGTGCCGTCTATGGGAACGAGAAGATTCATCTCTTCCTCTTTTGTTTCTTAACCTCACCGAAGACTCTGGTGGTGAACCAGTCCTCACCCTTCGTGTGAAGTTGTGTCACCATTGAAAGAGGTCTTTTAAGGTATCAAGCTCTCTATTACTTAAAAACGTCGCTAATGCTGTTTAATACAAGATTAAACTGTATAAGCAACTCCGAAAAGTTTGTTGGAAAAACCCTTTTCTTTTGAAAAATAAAAATTATAAACAAGATGTGTTTACAAAGAAACTTATGTACGAGAGTAATTAAGATTGTATAATTAGTTTTTAAAACTAAGGTAGTTTCAAAAATTCAGCACACTTATAGAATGAGATGAGTAGATGAAGATAATCAACACAGTGATTTTAACGTGGTAAAACCTCTCCCAACAGAGGAAACATCCACGGTGACTTCTAAGTCACAAAAACAAAAATCCACTAATAACAAAAATCAGTTACAAACAATACAACATGCAAACACACAAATCAACCTATTCTAAGTTTAGGAATATACCCCACTTGGTGTCCTTCTAACTTCTCATAGATCTGATTTGTCGATGATGTTCTTCAGTTTGCTAACTTCCTTTGCTTTAGATTCTTTACGTCGACTCAATGATCTCTGATCTTATACACAACACTTCCAGTGTAGTAGTGTGTTAAGTGTTTTGTGAAGTGATCCCTATTCACATGCATGAACTCACACACACTTAGATTTACAGACAGTCCTATAAAAATTACATATAAAGTCTATATGCAGTGATTTTAGTTTATTTCTTTCTCACATAACTCGAACCCTTTTTGACCTTTAAATATAACCCAGATTCCACGGAGATCTTGCTTCAGAAATCGGTCAAGACCTTAATCAATCTCTTTTGAAAATATTTATGAGATTGAAAACCCTCCAAGTGAGAATCCAACTAGGTCAGGTTAAGTTTTGTAAAAACAGAAACCATAAAATATTTTAAAACCAAATTAGAAATGATTTTCTTAAACCAAGTAGAAAATATGCAGATCTAGTGAAAAATGTAACATGCAGAGTATAGATCTAACGTTTCTATGGAAAAAGAAACAAGATCTTCACTCTAAAGTTTAAGTTGTGAACAAGATCAAAAGATCAAGAGGTTACAGCAACGATATGAACAAACCACTCTCTCAAACACTCAAGGTTGTGTTTGGGGTTGAATGTATACGAAGGTTTGTTTCTGAGTTGAAGTGTTTAGGGTTAGGGTTAGGGTTTGGCTAACTGTTTCCCTTTCTCTCTCTTCTCTCTATTATTTTCTCTCTTCTCTCACTTCTCTCTTCTCTTTCACTTCTCTCTTATTTTTTTTTCTCTCAGAAAGACGAATGCCCAAAAGTCTTCTAAGGCTGAGAAGTGGAGGGTATATATAGGGCTGAGGGAAGGTTCTGGACGTTCGAAGGAAATCAAGGGCTGTGATCAAGTCTTGTAAGGTTTGACTTGATCCAAAGGTTATAAAACAGCGATGGTTTAAAATGATTCTGATTGGATCATATGGATAGCATCGGGATTAACCAAGAACACATGCAGACCCTTGATTAGGAATGATCCAACGATCAACAAACATCCATCCAGTCCTCTCACATAACAAACACAAATACATTCACCCGGAGGATGACAAGTGTTGGCCTGTGAGTGGCTCTCACACGCGCGTCAAATTAATTACAAAACATCACCCTGAAGTCTCTAGCGCTTTGAGATGCTACCCAACCAAACAATTCGAGTGAAAACAGAAGTTTCCAAAATAGAATATTAACCCCACAAATTATATAATCCCATTTTATTTATGAAAACATTTATTAAAAAAAGTTTAAAAAATGTTTAAAAAATATCTAAAAATATTTAAAAATTCCCAAAAAATATTTAAAGCTCCAATTCAAGGGGAATTAAACACACACTCAATTTTAAGCAATATGAACACATGTATGCACTTCTAATTGTGTGTAGTGTGATTCAATTTTTACCTTCATAGATCATTGAAGAGAATTAGAGAGAAAAGTTCTGAGGCTTTTTGGTTTCTAGGATGAACTACCAATTTTGTCACTATTTCCAAACTAGTTGAACACTTATACAGTATAGACTTAAGAAAGTCAAAGGTATAAGGTGCTTCATTACTTTTATTGCAAAATCTTCAGTCTAAACATATGGCATCGGAGTTACCACCATCTGGTGTTGGAGGACCCAGTTCTAGACAAGCACCAACCCATTCCGAGATTGCTGAGGTGGCAGCAGCCTTGAAGTCCTTAGCTTCCACTCAACAAGTGATGCAGGAACAATTTGCCTAGCTCAACCAAAACATAATGAGACCACCTTGTGTCTCACTAAAAATGATTACCCCGGTGGCTGCTCAGCCACAGCATGAGGCCAGGGGATCACCCCAGGCATCGCTAAAGGACCAACCTAGTACTCAACGGAGGAGGGATGTTGCTGACCCTAAGCGTCTATGTCTGGGGAGGAAAGGAAACCCTTTCCCTCAGGATAGGTACGATGATATTGAGGCAAAGGATTATCCTCCAGACTGTTGGGAGCAGTATGAGGTCTCAAACAACACTATACGTCCTATACTGTAGAGACGAGGTCAGTATGAGAGACGAGGTGGTTATGCACAACAAAGAGGGCCAGCTTTTGATCGCTTAAACAAAGGGTCGGCCTTTGAGAGGCTCGGACTAGTTAATGATCTGAGGCAGAGGTTATCCAGGTCAAGGAGCATAGCCAGCTCACAAAGGGGAGGTGACGAACATTGGCCTCCTCATGGCCAACCCCAATATGGACGAGACTCTGGTTAGGGGGAAGTCAACAACCGACGTTGCCCTGCTGCAGGAGAACCCTCGATCCACCCATTGGAGGTGGCTGGGGAAAACCTCAGCTAGGTCGATGTTGCAAGAACCTGGAATTATTCCATCGAAAGGCTTGAAGAGAAGATAGGGAACCTCATAAAAAGCTGAGACCCACTACAAAGGGGGTTCTCAGAGGGCTCACCATTCGTGGTAAGGATTGCCAACTTCCCAACACCTGCCTAATTTAAACCACCAATGATATCTCCCATGTACGATGGTATTACCAACCCAGTGCATCATATTGAGATGTATCAGTCTACAACAAACATTTATTCAATCCTTGATGAGATGAGGTGCCGATATTTCTCAAGCACTTTAATGGGAGGTGCACATATTTGGTTCACTTCTCTTCCTAAAAACTCCGTTGAAAACTTTAAGGGTTTGGCTGAGCGTTTTATACACAACTTCTATTTTGGGATAAGACCTCAAAAGAAGACCACCCACCTGCTTTATGTAAAGAAAGGAAAGAATGAAAGCCTCGGAGACTAAATCGTAAGATTCAACAAGGAAAAGTTGGAGGTTGAAAATTACGAAGAAAACATAGCCATGACATCTCTTATTGGAGGACTTCAGAAGGAAAAGATACTTTGGAATCTTGGTGAAGACCCTCCTAAGTCTATGGCCGAGATATTAGTGACATCTAGAAAGGTCATGAACGTAGAAGAGGCAATGGCTACAAAGTATGAGGATGAGAATGGAAGTAGCAGTGGGAAATTTCAAAGGAAGAATAATGGAAAGAAGAGGGATGCAGATAACAAGTTTGCACACTATACTCCTCTAGCTGTGAGCTACGAACACATCCTTAATGAAATAAAAGGTGATAGATCCCTGAGATAGTCGAAGAAGCTGAAGTCCTCTCGGCATAAGAGAAACGAGAATTTATGGTGCGAGTTCCATCAGGATCATGGTCATCTGACTGACAAGTGCTTCGCCCTGAAGGACGATATTGAGAAGATGTTGAAGTCAGGAAAGATAAAAAAATATGTGGATGGTAGAGCCTCGAAGAGGGGAAGATAAGATCCCAAAAAGAAAAGAAATGATAATTGTCGGGAAGATGTTCCTACCAGAAGATCTGATGACTCATAGATGATGACGAAGACCCTAACCTCCCACCAAAAGACGATAATACTCCAGTGAAGACGGTTGGTATGATCTCTTTTGGTGTGAAGACCATCTATGGAGGACTAGTAGGGGTAAGTTCAAAGGTAGCTGATCACAAAGCCCACGTGGCAGAGATCAAAGCAGTGGTAAAGGCTGAGGTCGTAAACTTGGCCTCTACAGAGGTTAAACACAAGAAGAGAAAGAAGGTGAATATGGATACCCTCGTAGTTGGATTCTCATGTCTTGATTTCAAAGGTATATTAGCTCCTCAATATGACCCTCTGGTAATCACCACAAGGGTGCATGGGAGTGAAGTTAAGAGGATACTCGTCGATAGTGGTAGTTTAGCAGACGTTATGTTTTAGCCCTATTTTAAAATCTTAGGCCTCAGCAGATCTAGGCTTGTCCCTTATCATCATCCCTTGATTGGCTTCAACAGTAAAAAATTTCATCCATTGGGAATGTATGAGATGGATGTTCGAATGGGAGATGAATGGCCTAAGAGGTTGGCCAGAAAATCAATTTCTTTATAATGAATAAAAACGTCTTCTCAGCTTACAACCTCATCATAGGACGAGTAGCCCTCAAGGAATTTAAGGTCGTGCCTTCAACAATCCACCAAATGCTAACATTCCTGACTCCCTATGGAGTAGGGGAAGTGCAAGGAGACCAAACATCGGCATGTGAATGCTGCTTCAACTTTGCGAAAGAGAGAAAAGCTCATAAGAGGGCAACAACCATATACAAGATCGACACACTTGATCCTAGAGATGAAACAAAGTTCAAGTATGGAGAGGCTATGGAAGAGGTAGAATCCATCGTCCTCAATGAGGACGAGCCGAAAAAACCCATCAATTCGGTAAATCCCTAAGACCTAAGATCAAGGAAGAACTAGTAAGGCTGTTGAGGAAAAGACAAAGCATCTTCGCGTGGAGCCATGCAGACATGATAGATATTGATCCTGAGATTATATGCCATAAACTCAATGCTATAAAAGATTCCAAGCCCATCAAACAGAGACCAAGAGTGTACTCAAGGGAGACGTATGATGTCATCAGAGAAGAGGTCAGAAAGTTTAAGAGGCCAAATTTATCAGAGAGGTCATATACCCGGAGTGGTTATCTAATGCTGTCATTGTGCCAAAATATAACGGGAAATGGAGGATGTGTGTAAATTTAATTGATTTGAACAAGTCTTACCCAAAAGACAGTTTCCCCTACCTCGTATTGATTAGATAGTGGATGACACAGCAGGACATGAGATCATGAGATTCATGGATGCATATTCCGGGTATAATTAGATCTTCATGAACCCAAAAGACTCAGAAAAGAAAACATTCATCACAAATAAGGGGACCTATTGCTACAAGTTCATGCCCTCTGGGCTAAAGAATGCATGCGCTACTTACCAACGTCTTGTAAATAAGATATTCGAGGACTAAATAGGCAAGTCCATGGAAATGTATGTGGATGACATGCTAACGAAGATCCTGAAGGCCAACACTCATGTGGCCAACCTTGAAAGAACTTTTGACACCATGGACAAGTACATAATGAAGCTCAACCCGGCCAAATGTGTTTTAGGCGTAGGAGCAGGGAAGTTTTTGGGATTCATTATCAACCAAAGGGGAATAGAGGCTAACCCCGAGAAGATTAAGGCTTTTTTAGAGATGAAGACACCCAGAACCATCAAAGATGTTCAGAGGCTAATCGAAAGAGTTGTTGCACTTAACAGGTTCGTCTCGAGAGCTACAAATAAGTGTCTTCCTTTTTTTAAAGTTCTTAGAAAGGCCTTCGAATGGGATGAGGAATGTGACAAATCTTTTAAAGAGCTCAAGTCCTACCTCGGATCCCCTCTACTCCTATCTCGGCTAATTCTGGGTGAGAAGCTATATATATATCTAGCAGTCTCAGAGTCAGCCATTAGTGATACAATAGTAAGAGAAGATGATAGAGTGTAGAGGCCAGTGTACTTCAATAGTAAATCTATTCAAGGGTTTGAATAGAAATACCCTCGAATTGAAAATTTAGCTTATACTTTGATACATGCTTCAAGAAAAATGAAGCCATACTTCTAAGCCCACTCCATGGTCGTCCTCACTGACTTCCCACTCAAATAGGTCCTCCATAAAGCTGAGAAGTCAGGCAAGCTAATGATCTGGGCCATCGAGTTGGGGGAATGCGACATTGTCTATCAACCCGGGGTTACCATAAAGGGGCAGGCACTCGCAGACTTTGTAGTAGAGTTTACATGGGAAGAGATTGAGGTGGAGATTAGTCAAAAGGCTACATAAGAACCGAACAGAAATGTCTTCCAAGATCCAGACGAGGTTGAGTCAAGCAAAACCAGAAAAGGCATTATTAAGAGTGAGGAAGACAGGTACCTCTTCAAAGAAGGAACCCTATCGGAGGGAAACTTCTCTTAAGATACAATAATTTGGAACTTCTTCGTTAATGGATCGTCTTATGAAAGCGGAAGTGGAGCAGGGCTGATAGTGTCAGTACCAGATGGTACCGACATTGAGTATGCATTGAGATTCAAATTCAAAGCTTCCAATAATGAGTAAGAGTATGAGGCATTGATAGCAGTTCTCTTTTTGGCAAAGGCCCTTAGTGTCAATCGACTCCTAGTTCACAGTGACTCAAGGTTGGTTGTCGACCAAATCCTGGGGGTATATGAGGCCAAAGATAAAAGGATGTCCAAGTACCTGAAGAGGGTGAGAGGGATTCTAGAAAGCTTTAAATAAGTAAAGATGAAGAGAATACCTCGTCTAGACAATAACTGAGCCGATTCACTCATGAGGTTGGCCTCAGCAACAAGAATAGACTTAAGGAGAATAATACCAGTTGAGATTCTGCTCAAGCCAACCATTGAAGAGGAAGATGTTGCTAGAACTTTCCTGAATATGAATATGGGAACATCATGGATGGACCCTCTTATCAGATATATCAGAAAGGGAGAGCTTCCAGAGTCGAAGTCGAAAAGGAGAAAGATGAGGTTCAGAGCTACTAAATTCTCAATTATAGGAGATGACCTGTATAAAAAAGGGTTCTTACTCCCTCTCCTCATATGTGTTCATCCTTCAGAGGTTCCACAAATCTTGCATGATGTACATGAGGGATCTTGTTCAAGTCACATAGGAGGGAGACCATTGGCTAAGAGATTAATCACTCAGGGGTACTGGTGTCCGACCTTGGCTAAAGATGTAGCTGCATATGTGAAGAAGTGTGATAAGTGTCAGAGATTCTCTACCATACCTCATCATCCATACCAACCTCTTACTTCTATCAGCTCTTCATGGACATTTTCAATATAGGGGATTGACTTGGTAGGACCTTTGCTAAGAGCTATAAACAACTATCGATTCTTGATAGTGGTAATTGATTATTTCTCCAAGTGGGTGGAGGCTGAGCCAATGATCACAATCACTAAGCAAAAGACCTTCCATTTCATCTGGAAGAACATCATATGCAGGTATGGTCTTCCAAACACCCTCATCTCAGATAATGGAACCCAATTCAAGAATATATCCTTAGAAAAATACTGCTAAAGAGTAGGGATAAAGCAGTTCTTCTCTTCCCCTGGACGGCCCTAGGCAAATTGGAAGATCAAGGTCAAAAACTGAACAATCTTTGATGGGATTAAAAAGAGGTTGGAAGATGCCAAAGGGATATGGACAGAGGAGGTATATGCCGTGTTATGGGCTTACAGGATGACCATAAGGACGCCAATAGGAGAAACTCCATTTATGCTAGCCCATGGCTCAGAAGTTGTCATCCCAAAAGAGGTAGGAATTCCCACTCATAGGGTTCAGACCTATGACCCTCAGAAGAATGTGGAAGATAGAAGACTTGATCTAAATTTAATTAAAGAAAGAAGAGACGATGTAGAGATAAGACAGGCAGCCTACCAGTAAATAACTGCGAGATTCTACAATCAAAGGGTGAAGTCAAGGCCCATAGCTATGGGAGACCTAGTCCTAAACAAGAGGTGGAAAAAAAGAAAATAAACTCCATCCTAATTGGCATGGTCCTTATCGGGTAGTTGATGAGGTTTTGCCCGGTACCTACCGGCTAGAAAATCTTGAAGGAGAACCTTTATCCAACCCTTAGAATGCCGATCACTTAAATAAGTATTACATATGATGTTGCAGTTGTTCTTATCTTTTTGTAATACGTGTACCACTTTATACAAAGGATGTTAATGAAAAGATAGCAATGTTGTGCTGATACTTGTATTGTTGTTAAACATCATTAGTTTGGTGAAAAAATATGAGGTGGAACATCATAATATGGTGACCTCAGACCTTAAACATCATTAGTTTGGTGAAAAGATATGAGGTGGAACATCATAATATGGTGACCTCAGACCTTAAACATCATTAGTTTAGTGAAAAGATATGAGGTGGAACATCATAATATGGTGACCTCAGACCTTAAACATCATTAGTTTGGTGGAAATTTATGAGGTGAAACATCATAATATGGTGACCTCAGTCCTTTAACATCATTTAGTATGGTAAAAAATTTGAGGTGGAACATCATAATATGGTGACCTCGGACCTTAAACATCATTAGTTTGGTGGAAATTTACGAGGTGAAACATCATAGATTGGTGACCTCAGACCTTTAACATCATTAGTTTGGTGAAAAATTAATGAGGTGAAACATCATAGATTGGTGACCTCGGACCTTTAACATCATTAGTTTGGTGAAAAATTTAAGAGGTGAAATATCATATATTAGTGACCTCAGACCTTTAACATCATTAGTTTGGTGAAAAATTAATGAGGGTAAACATCATAGATTGGTGACCTCAGACCTTTAACATCATTAGTTTGGTGAAAATTTTAAGAGATGAAACATCATAGATTGGTGACCTCAGACCTTTAACATCATTAGTTTGGTGAAAAATTAATGAGGTGAAACATCATAGATTTGTGACCTCATACCTTTAACATCATTAGTTTGGTGAAAATTTTATGAGGGTAAACATTATAGATTGATGACCTCGGACCTTTAACATCATTAATTTGGTGAGAGTTTAAGAGGTAAGACATTCAAGCATAACATTGTATGAAATAATAGAATCTGAAGAAGATTGGACTAATGATTATCATTAAAAAGATGAGTTACAAGTCAGAGCATCAACAGTTCATCAGAAGTTCACAAAATAAGAGATAGAGATAAGGAAAATCAAAATTACAAATTTGAAAAGATTCACAAAAAAGGCCTATGTCTCTGCAGCTACAGTGGTTTCGTTACGACCGACGTTTGTCACTTAAGCTCCATCATCATGATGGGTAGCATCTTTAGTCTCAGTGACCTCTAAGGGAGCATTCTTGGCTGGAGCAGCGTCAGCCTCCTTAACTTCCTACAAGGCCTGAGTAAAAAGAGGATCTCCAAAGCCGAGACCCATAAAGTCTGAAGCAATCAAGCTCCCAGACTCTTTTTCCTTGGTGGCTTACCATTTACTAGTTTCTTTGATACCCCTCTCTAGGTATTCAAAACCAAACCTGATAAACTCGTCTGAGACCTTGTAGTCTTCAATGGTCTTCTAAGCAGCATCTTGAATTGTATCCCTGACCGCAACATCTACCTTGGACCGAAGGGTATCATCCTTGACCTTCAGGGCTAAGTCATGGTCCTTCTTGAGCTTGAACATGTCGTTGTCCCTCTGCTTGACAACCCCCTTCAGCCTTTCAACCTCTGCATTCAAAGAGGCTTGAAACTTCTCATCTTCTTAACCCTTCTCTATAAGGGGAATCCTCTTCAGAGTCCAATCAACGAGGTGATGAAAGAACAAGACACCCTACAGAAGATCATATGTTAGAAAATATGAGCCATAAAAACCGAGGTTAAACTTGTGAAGAATATACGAGCTATAATTTCTAAAAATTTGAGGTTACACTTGTGAAGAGAAAGTGATCAAATGAGCAAAAACTAGTACTTGAATTAACTTATGGAGGGCGAACTCAACCAATAACGGGACATCCAAAGAGCGTAAGAAACGCTTATCCTCTTCAGTCATTATTTTTCTAATAGCATCGACTGCTTTTAGACTGTGGCCAATGAGCTTATCACTAATTTTTAGCTGAGCTAGACAAGAAGATAAGGCATTACCTGTAGAGATGGGGATAGCACGATCCCGAGCCTGAGCCTTACTCTACCTCGTATGCTCTAGGTCGGTCATGGACTTCCTCTTTTTTTTAACCTCGGCCTTGGAGGTTCTAATGTTCTTCTTGCTGATAGGTGGGGGTACATTTTTACCACCCCTTTTTTTCATCAACTTCACAAGCCCTAGAGCAGACATTTTCCAAAGGTCGTCTGATACCCTGCTGGACGCTCCGTAAAAGACAAGTCTCTGAGTTAGTCAATCAGAGATATAAAACATAAGAGGTACAAATTAAGAAAGAGTGAGACTTATGAAGCTCTTCTAAGGGACCACCCCCTAAACTTGTCTGAGATAGGTAGTAGGGGGTCATCAGATGCTCGTATGTAGCAAGTCGACCCTTCTTGCCCTGACTACAAAGGTCTTCAATGTTTTTATAGTTGTCTTGGATAAGTCCAGGATCATATTTGTCAACAAGGGTGACCTTCCTCCACCCCATATGGATCCTTGGAACCGATGTTCCATAGGCCTCATTGGAACCAAATTCCCATGCCCCGAAAATAAAGAAATACCGAGGTTTTCAGTTATGGTTCGAAGTTTGGGTAACCAATAACATTTTCTTCTATGATTTCCTGGATAATAAGTAGTAATAACTAGGGTGGTTTTTGGTAGAGGAGGGAACATAACAACCAGTGAAAACCCTAACTGGAAGGTCTGATTGGTGGACAACCCTCAAAAGGACGATGGCCCTAATCATAACCCTCCAGGCATTGGGGGATAGTTGGGAAGGGCAAGATTTATATGGTAGAGTATAGCTCTGATGGAAGGATGGATAAGAAGACAAAAGACTAATTTAAACATCTGCTCATAAACAAAAATCTCTCAATCTCGGTCATCAAAGGCCTCTCATCCCTCAGAGGTTTCCTAAGGATGATGGAGGAATTCATGGAGTTGAGGTGCCTAAAAGTAAGAAGGTCATACTCGCTGACGGTAATCTCATACTTAGATGCCTCAGATGTATCAAAATCACTCTCCTCACCATCATCACCGTCCAAATCAACATCGGCCCGGGCAGGTGCTGGAGCACCATCTAGAAACCTCTAAGCGAATTCGGCCCCTGTGGCAGCTGACATGGGAATGGCCTCAATAGGATGTGGAAGTTCCACCCTTGGCCCTATGATTTAAACATCAGAAGACTTGTGCGATGTGCTAGCACCTCGGTGGGATGAGGCATGTCTCTAAACCTCGCCTTCCTCAGCAACCTCACCTTGCCTAGGAGAATAATCCATAGCCTCTTGAAAAGAGTCTATAGACATGGGTTTGAAGAGGACGACTCAGACATTGGTACTGGATCCTCAAGAACCTCTGCAGACTCGGCTGGCTCAGGGTATATAGCCTTCAAAGGTGGAGGAAATTTGGTTCTGATGGGAAAGGCCTCAGCCCTATGAGCTTCCTCTTATGCTAGATCCATTTGCCTAATTTTCTCAAAGGTCTTCTCACGAAGAGGGGGGTAACTCTTCTATGAGTTGATACAAAGGTCTGAGCATAAGTGAGACGACACTACACTTGGGACTCAAACTATGAACAGGTACACAACTTACAAGAACTCAAACTCAAGAACAAAAAAGGTTGGAGAGTTTCAAATGAAGAACTTCAAGAACTCTCAAGAACAGGGTCGCCGGGGAAGGTGACCGGAGGTTCGCCGGGAACTTAAAGAAGGGTGGTTTATGGCTAAAACAGCCTCAGAGATACCTACAACTATCCCAAAACCACCTAATCACTACAAACCTAGCCTAATAACCACCAAAACTAATGGAAATCCTCGTAGGAAAATGGAAAACTTCATCGGAAATTCAGAAAAATAAAGCAATGACCAGAAATGGAAAAGAGGTTGGAAATAATACCTGGATAAGTCACGAATGAGGGAATAAGAGGTGAGGAAGTGAAGGAAACCTTCAATGGCCGCCAATATTGGAGGTCTGATAGTTGCAGAGAGAGTTTAAGCGGGAAAAAAGTGGAAGAAAGAGAAAAGGAAAGAAGAAAAGGTTTTTAAACCTACCTAATGATGGGGCGCGGGTCCCAATGCCTCATTATTGCCCTAGGGAAACCCAAGGGGCGCAATCAGGATCATCACATCTTGGGGAGCATGCTACTCACTTTGACGAGTGACATGTGTCAGGGAACCATTGCACCTCCCAAGACACTAAAAGAAATTCAGCCTCGGCTTAGCATACCCCTCAATCACCTACTCACATAGGTGACTAAGGGATAGGGGGTGATTGATATGCCCAAAGTGCACCCTCGTACTCAGAGACACTAACCTCGGCCAGTCTCACAATCGAGTTAAGAAGAATATTATGAATCATCAACAAGGTCATCTCGTATAAGGTCGACTACTCATACACCAACCTCGGCTTTTCATCAGCCGAGTTCACCACAGTCTCACATGATCAATCAACTGCAAACATCATCATCGGCCTTAGCCGACGTTACACCTACCTCATACCTAACCTCGGCCATCCCTCCTGGTCGAGGTCATCACGATTAGAGAAGAAAAAGCATCTACATATGACTCCAATAACCTCGTACTCATCCAGGCCGAGGTTACACCAATCAAGGATGCAGGGCCGAGCATTTATAAGAACATGTAAGGTTGGGAACATGTGGACAAATCGGTTATAACCGAATCATTCCCCTCACGTGAGGGAATATTGAGGTCATTATTATCTACATAAGATCAGCAAGTGTCATCCTCACACTGGTTCGATCCTCATGCACATGATCATTGCATGCTTGGGGGGTACATTACACCCCCCATACACTATAAATAGAGGTCATCCTCTACCTTGTAAAGGGGTCCATAATTACAACCCTAGCTAAAACTTTGTCAGTTTACACAATAGAGAGAGAGCTTGAGAGATTTTATCCATGGCCATTAGTGCCTTCATCTAGTGATATTACTCACACCCTCACAGTGGACGTAGGCCAGAGTGGCTGAACCACTTATATACTAGTGTTCACCATCTTCTCCTCACCCCATTCTACTATATATATACTCTCATGTTGCCATTGTTATAACAAGTTTGAGCTTATCAACACCTTACCTGGTGGTGCTAATTACGGTATCATCACGATGGGGTCTTCCCACAGCATAGGTGGTGCGTCGTCGTCAGCAGCGACAGCGGAGGTTCCATTCATTCAGCTCACCCCGCCTTCGTATAATTTCTGATTAGCTGGAAGAGGATTGTTGCGTATACAACATCACCCTATTGTGGTGGATTCAAGGGTGTTGGGGGTGACAAAGGATGTCCTTCAATCAGAGGTATATCTCTTTTCTTTTTGTGCTTATTTGGCTTTTCTTTAATTTAGACTAACTCATTCGCCTTTTATCTTTATTATTTTACTTGCATTATGTTCGAGTGTCGACTACTTGGCTTAGGGTCATTCGTGACTAGGTTGCTTCAGCGACTGCCTACATGAGGAACTCGGTCTCGGTTCCTGATGAGGGAGGGATTTGGATCACGGAGTGGAGGCTTCACAGCTCGCCGTCGGGTAAAGCACGCTTGCCGTAGGGATGGGGGGTCTTAGAAAGAGTGATAAGAGATTGGGGTTGTTCAGTTTGCGTTTCATTATTTTTTTTGCTTTTTTTAATTTTTCTTTTTTCCTAAAAAATGTAATGAAGCAAGTGGCAATATATGTAATGAAATGAGATTTTTTTATCTTTGCTTTAAATGACTTATTATACATGCACTTCTTAATTTGTTCTGTAGACCTTAAAAAGGATGGGATTCTCGAATAACTCGAGAGAAAATTTATTTTGAGAAAGGATGAGTAAAAATGGATAATACAAGAAGAAACAAAATGGATTTTTTAAAAAATAAGGATTTATTTTTTTAGATTTTTGATTTTGAATAAAAAAGGAAAGAGAGAATTTTCTAAAATAAGGGGGGTACCGATCGGCAGGTGAGTCCAGTCAATCACCCTAAGGCTTTGATTGCACTTTTTGCAGCTTCAAAGTACTTGGTAGGGCAGTCATTTATTTGGGTTCCTCAAATTTCTTGCCATTGACCAATGTTTCGATGTACAAAAAGGGATAAGGTGGTAGCAGTTTTTTCACCCATTCTTATTCTCTCTTTTCTTGCTTATTTCTTGCCTTCTGTCTTATTATTTCCCAAATGGACCTTCTCATAAGCGCGAAATTTGCTTTATATCTCGAGAGCATGGAAGCTATGTGTTTGCATAATGTATATTATAACGCTTTTAAATTGCGCTTGGTCTTTTTGTGTGATGCAATCGACCCATTGATTAGAACATGTTGGCAGAGACATCACAATTTTAGTATCCCGAGGATCATGTTTTTTGCTTTGGCTTGGATGAGGGTTGTCTGACCTATAAGGAAATTTTAGCTATGTTGGTGTTAATCCCAGTGGTGAAAACCATGCCTGAGTTCTTTCGGTCTTATCAGGAGCTGTTCATAGGATTTCTCCTCATCTCTCCTTCGGAGGTTCGACTATGGGTCATCGGGGGAATGATTTCTCTCCCGATTGTCCTATATTCTGTGCGTTTAGGGGATTTGAATGATATAAGCCATGATGGAGATGTTGCCCTGGGATTAACTTCAACGCTACTATTGGCAATAGGGGATCTGATAGTGGACCCTTAATTGGCTGTCATTACGACGTGGGTGTCGTATCGTCACAATCCCATGTCGGTGATACTAGTAGAGACCCTGAAAGGTCTCGATACTTGGTGGGGAGGCTATTCCAATTTTTTAGAGGAAGACCGATTATGTTGTTTATATGGCTGGCTTAGAGATTTCATTTGGCGGTCCCCCCTGAATATCCCTTGGAAGTTGTGCTAAATTTCTTCACTCGTTATTTCATCAGCTTTGGCCCATCCATAAAGAACTGGGTAAACTGGTTCGTAGAGTATGGAGCTCGATGTTTGTGCTAGTCGGTGCCGTGGTGGGAGAGTTATAACCCATTCTAAAACTGGGGGAATACCGGTACGTTCAGTTAGTTGTCCTTCGATAGACTTCATTCTATTTACCTTAGAGACTTCTTTGTCAAGTCAGATAAGAGCAAAATCATGCCTTCCTGAACCCTGAATTTCTTCCCTGCAGAGGATTTGACTGAAGGCTTATGCATACGATTGGGTTTTCTAGGGGAGAATCGTCTGCTGACAACCCTTCCTTCTCAATCTGTTGGCAAGGTTCGACATATTTGTGGAGATTATATGAAATGGCAATGGAAGAGGGTAGTGGCTAAGATAGTTACAGAGGAAACTAGACATAGATGGTTTGTCATGTTTGACATTATGGAAGGGGTGTAGTGGTTTTATCTAGGTTGGTCCAGGATTACCTCTCCATGGAGCACCTTCGACATACCAATCAGGTGGGGGAAGTTTGGGGGCCTCAAATTGAAAATGATGATGGGGATGGGTTTTTCGGCAGCTGCAGATAGGGTCCTTTGTGAAGTTATTAGTTATTTGTGAAGCTCTTGTGATGGTTATGTGTTTGGTCATTTTTGTTTTTGGTCTTTTAGCAATAAATCTGGGAAGGTTTGGTTAGTTTTATTCTAGGGACAGTTTTGTTCGATTTGTTTTAGGATAGTTTGTTTAGCAGGGGTAGTTGTTTAACTCCCTACGCTGATATTTCGTGTAATTGTACTGAATTTTTCCATTTATGGAATAAAAAAGGATTTTAATATTTTTTTGTTCCTTTTGATGAGTTTTTCATTTGAATTATCTATACCAATTGCTAAGACAAACATAATCCTTTTGTTCATGTAAATGATAAAATGAACTGTCATTCTAGGAGCCAAAAAAAGAATAGCATTTTGTGAAAAATAAAAGAATTGTGCCCATGTAAAGCGTATGAGCTGCATACATACCTCTGGGGGGGTTTACAAAAATTCTGAGTTTTATTTTGAGAACAAAAAGGTTTGTTTAGAGGATCAGGCCCCACATAGTTCTGAATAGAGGTAAATGAAGAATGTTTTTTAAGAATATAAGGGGGATGAAAGTGGTTGTAGCGTACCGAGATTTTGAACAAAGGGTAGAATTTCTTAAGATGATCCAGGTTGACTGGACATTCCATCTCTTCCCCATTAAGGCCAGTGAGCATAACGACGCCATCAGACATGATCTTTTTCACAATGTAGGGGCCACTCGAGTTTGGCTTGAATTCCCTCTGGATCCCAAATGGGTTATATAATTTCTTTGATGGCTAAGTCCCCTTCTTGGACATCATGGTCCTTGACTCTCTTGTTGAATAATCGCGTTATTCGGTGATGGTATCCTTGTATATGATATATAGCATTTAGCCTCCTTTCGTCTAAGAGTGACAAATCATCAAAACGTCTCTGATGCCAGCCTTCCTCACTGACTTTGCTCTCAAACATAATGCGTAATGAAGGTATTTCTAGTTCAACGGGTAGGACTATATCAATGCCATATACCAGAGAGTAAGGGGTAGCCCCTGTAGATGCTCAGACTAAAGTGCGATAGCCCTAGAGGGTGTAAGAAGGGATTCGATCGGCCGAATTTTGAAAACTTTATTATGTTACCAATGATTGCTTTAAGATTCTTATTAGCGGCTTTAACTGCACCGTTGGTTTATGTCTAGTAGGGAGAAGATCTGTGTCTCTAAATCCCATACTTGTTACCAATTCTGTGATTTTTTCCTCAAAATGTAACTCACTATCTAATACTAGCTCGTGCAAAACTCTGTATTGGCAGATGATGTTCTTCGAGATGAACTTGACTACCTTTTTGGCATTTAGCAATGCGTATGAATCGACTTTGACCAATTTGGTGAAGTAATCAATGGCAACCAGGATGAAATCATGTCCATTGGAGGGTTTATGTGTGACTTTCCCTATGATATCAATGCCCCATGTGGAGAATGGCCAGGGATAAGTCACTTTGTATAATTATCGTGGAGGAAAATTTTAGAGATTAGCAAACTGTTGGCATTTAAGTCATATCCAGACATAGGCGGTACAATCATAAACCATGGTGGTCCAATAGTACCCTTGTCGGATAATATTCTTAGTGAGAATATGGCCATTCATGTGGGGTTCGCATTCCTTGCCACAGATCTTCTGCATCATTTTTTAATGTCAACCCCTGCGATGCAGTGCAAATAGGTTCCATCTAAGTTTCTCTTTAACAGTGATTTATCGCAGATAATGTACTAGGTAGCCAGTTTATAGAAGGCTGCTCGGTCTTTCTTATTGGCATCTTGAGGGTACCTACCGTGCTTGAGAAGGCGCCAAATATCGTAATTCCAACACTCAGCCATATTTTAATCCTCTTCTGTGATGAGCTCAATATAGTAGTAGTGGGTTGGTTTAGCTTATTTTTGGACTAGTAAAGGAGGCATTGTTATTCCCTCGAGCATATCTACCACGGAGGCTAATATAGCAAGGGTATTGACTAAGCTATTCCTTACTCGTGGCATGTATTGGAATGTGATATCTTAGAACTGGGAGGCTATCTCTTCTAGGTGGGCATGGAAAGGTAAGAGGTTTTATCTTCTACTTTCCATCTTCTAAGAACCTGACAGATGATAAGGACAGAGTCTCCATAGACATCTAGGCATTGGATACCTTTCTTGAGAGCGACTTTGAGGCCTACGGTTCATGCCTCGTATTCGGTCATATGTTATTGGTTCAAGGAAAATCTAGCTTGATGGCAATGGGATTGTGAGAATCATAAGGGTCCATTAGGGTTATCCCAATGCAGTATCCTTTTTTTGGAAGCGCCATCAAAGAACATTTGCTACTGGAGGTCTTCCTGAGAGGTGCAAGGGATATCTTCATCTAGGAACTCAGAGATCTAAACATCGTCTTCTCCCATGGGGTAGTTAGCATGGTAGTCAAAGATGGCTCTCCTTTTCATGGCTTTATGCATGACATATACAATATTGAACTAGGCTAACAGCATTAACCATTGTTCAATTCAACTAGACATGGTAAGATTTTAAAGCAAGTATCTTATAGGATCTATTCGGGACGCATGTTTGATGGGAAAAAAGAGCATGTAGTGTCGTAATTTTTGAGTGACTTGGATAAGGGCGACACATGCTCTCTCCAATGCAATGTAGTTGACTTTGTACCCGAATAATTTATGACTGGCATAGTAGATGGCCCTTTTGTATAGGATTCTTCAAGGTATTGGGATAGCAAAGCTCCAAGTGCGGTGTCTTTTATGGTTAAGTATAGAAGTAGATGGATACCTGGTTGTGATGGCTTGAGTACCGGAGGTCAGGTAGGATACTGCTTTATTCTGTCAAAGGCTTCCTAACAAGCCACATTCTAGACTTTGGTGGAATCATTTCAAAGGAGTTTGAAGATGGGTTCATAAATAAAAGTCAACTGAATGATGAATCTACTAATATACTGTAATTTTCTCAAGAATCCTCGCACTTCCTTTTCTATTCAGGGTGGTGGAATTTAAAGGATAGATTTCAATTTGGCAGGGTCTACTTCAATTACCTTCTCACTAACCATGAATTCCAAAAGCATTCTTAATGATGTAAAAAATGCATTTTTGTGGGTGATGTCTCATACGGTATCACCATCACCGTTTGAAGAAATTTTGAAGGGAGGGAAAATGATCTTCTCAAGTCTTAGACTTAATGATTATATCATCCACGTAGACCTCGACCTCTTTGTGAATCAGGTCATGCAAGATGGGTGTGGTAACCCTTTGGTTGGTATCCCCTGCATTTTTTAGACCGAATGGCATAATTTTGCAACAGAAGGTTCCCCAAGGGGTGATGGATGCGGTTATTTCTTAACGATTAGGGTGCATCTTGATGTGATTGTATTCGTCAAACCCATCAGTGAATGGCTTGAGAGCTTGGTTGGTCGTGTTATCCGCGATCATATCGATATTGGGCAGTGGGTAATCATCTTTTAAAGATGCTTTGTTCAAATCTCTACAATCAACGTACATGTGGACTTTTCCTCCTGATTTTAGCACGAGTACAATATTGGCTAGCCATGTGTGATATTTGATCACCCGGATGAAGCCTACATCTAACTGTTTGACCACTTCCTCTTTAACCTTGAGCGACTATTCAATGCGGACGTTTTGTAGTTTCTATTTGACCGGTTTGCATTCCAGGAGAGTTAGAATCTTGTGATGATCTATCTAAGGATCAACGTCGGGCATGTCATTGCAGGACCTTGTGAAGACATCCAAAAATTACTTCAGTAGTTCTTCGAGTTGTGCGCGCTCATGCTCGTTAAGGGTGGACCCTATCCTAATCTTACGAAGTTGGCGACTCAAACCGAGATTAATAACAATAGTTTTATCCTCATTAATTTGAACGAGGTCATGTTTTTTCTTATTCACCTTATTAAGATCAGTTAAAAATTAATCATTTGCAAAACCATCATCATTAAGAGTTTGATTAAAATTAAGACAATTAATGTAAGGCAAAATAAGATACTCAAAACCTTTATTTATTTCATTCTCGGGAAAAATAGCTTTGAGAACCTCATCAAATGTGGTCTCGATTACATTATTATCAAAAGAAAGGAAGAACAACAAAAGAGGGAGAGATAAGATAAACAACTGGGTTGGGTTCTATTTCAGCAGGTGGCATTGGTACAACATTCTAGTTGAGGAGGGGTTCATCAGTGGACTTGATCAAGATGTACATATTCGATGATGTAGCACCTGAGTGGATTATGCAGAGTGTCACTCCCAGTGTTTGTAGATTGAATGAGTCCACGGAGTCACTTCCCTCTAAAACCTCAGTAAGATCTCTATATTTCTTAATAAGTGGTAGTACATGATGCTGGGAGTCTTCAGCCCAGGAGTAATTGTTTTAAAAGAAGATTTGCATTGATGGCTTCATCTTCTTGTACACATGATCATACCATGGTTACGAAACAGTCTTGGTATTTTTAAATTTTTGCTTCAATCATGTTGGCGAAGAATTCTAAGTTCCTCTAATGACGGTTGATAATAAAGGTCGCATGGAGGAAAGGACTTATTTAGGACTATGGGTTCCAGTATCCCCTATTTTCATCATCCCAGCCCCAGTCCGGGCATGAAGTGCATATTCTTGAACATCTATATCACATTGACATTGCCATGAAGGTTGTGATCTAGACAAACTCAGTATTTAAAATCATCCCCTACTAAGAGTGGAAGTGGTTCGACTCGAAAGCTAGAAAGAATAATATCATTCGCCCCATGCTATTTTTCTAGTACCAGATTACTAGTGCTTGCATTCTCAGTATTATCATCATCGCCCAAGATGGTGATGACCTACCCTTTGGTGACAAACTTCAGTTTCTAATGGGGAGAGAAAGATACCCCCTTGATATTGTGAAGCCATGGTTGACCAAGAATATATTGAAACAAGTAGGTATGTCGATAACTTGGAACTCGATAACGAGATTTATAAGTCTAATCCCTCTTATGAGTGTTATGGATGCCATCACTTCTCGACGATTGTTGTCATAGGCATGCACTGCGGTGGAAGTTAGAGTAAGGTCATTTATTTTTAAACCCAGACAGGTGAACATTCTCAACTGGAAAAGATTGAGTGCTCATCCTTTGTTGACGAGTGAGAATGGGACTGTCTTCCCCATTACCTCAATAAACATGTTAAGAGCATAGTTATGATTAAACTTTAGGATTTCTTCTTCAGAGAAGGAAAATAATCTAGTAGAGGTTAAGGACCCGACCAGGTTCATGGCTTCTTTTGGAGTGGTGAAAGGAGGGACTGTAGACTAGGTAAGTAGTTTTATTAAAGCATTTCGGTGTAGTTAGGAAGACTTAAAAAGGCCCCACAAGGTGGTTTTGGCCTGAGATTTCTTGATCTCATAGAGGATCTTTCTTTCCTCGATTGTCATTTCTGGTATAGGGAGCTTCTCGACAATTCCCATTCCTTTATCTATCCCTGCTAACTGAGGAATCAGACTCTCGTAGTATCTCCCAGATCTTGTTATATGCTTCACGGAGGAGGGGAAGAATAGAAACCCCGTTCTTCATCTATTTTGGGCTTTTCAGACACGTTGTTAATTTTCCTAAGAAATCTTCAAAAGATATCATCCCCCCCACACTAATTACCAGACTAATATTTTCTAGGCTTAGTTCTTCGTCTGAGCTATCAAACTCATCCCCCCATCCGGTGGCAACAATGTCATCTTTCCATGAGAAGTCAATGCATTCCAAAACCTCACCGACTTCTTCATACAGATCCTCCCATTCAATGGGGAGATGCAGAAGTGAAGGGACCAATCACCCTTGTAGTTGTAAGGCATCGAGTAACTCGGATATATTGTAAATCTCATTGGTATGTTAGAATAAGCCAGTTATAACTTGTACTCCATCGTATAAACTGACTTCGTTAATGGGTACCACCCAATTATCTAACTCTCGAGCCCACTTTCTGGGTTTCATGAACAAAGAGATGAACTTCTAGATATTAATGGTCATTTAAAGGGGAAATTTTCTGCCCAAACTTTAGAATATGGTTCGATAATGCTGGCAATTACATATATTTCCCTTCAGACTGGATATGAAAGATAATACACGCTCTTGTGAGAAGTAACAGAGCTCATTTAGAAAAATATATAGGGTGTAGGAGAAAATATAGCCAGACTTTAAGGGGTTTGGGTGAAAATATGGGTATGATGGGTGCTTTACTAAGTACAATCTATGTAGATGGGTCGAATTCCGGGTCATTTTCTAGAAAAATGGCATTTTTATGGTTTGGAAGTGGATTTTTAGTGATGTTTGGTTTGGCGTTGGCTGGTAGGGTGATGACACCTAATCAATTAAACCTTGTATTACATTTTGGAGATGGAAGCACTGATCAGTGGTATGGCCGATAGTTTGGTGAAAATCACAATGGACGTCGGGTTTGAAATTTTTAGAAAGTGGGTTTGGTAGTGGACGAGGGTTCAAAGGGTTGATGAGATTTTGGCTTAACAAGGCCTGGTAGACTTTATAAAGGGGAGCATGAAGTTATGTGTATTTCTTTCTGACTAGGTTGGCACAAATTTCTGGTGCCCAATAGGTAGCGGACTTTGAGATGTTGTTAATGGTCGAAACTGTAGGAGGCTTCTCATATTTTCTTGGAATGAACTGTCCGAATACTTTCCTTCGTTCAGATTCTGTCTTGGCAATACTTTCTTCAATATCCACTCCTTCTCAGAGATCTCAAAAATGTGGTTAATATTTCCCTCCCATCGTTGCTCGGACATGGAGTAAGAAGTTTTTCTTCACAATACTAACTTGCTCCTCTTCGGAAGGCCGATTGGTCATAGTGGTCTCTTTCTCCTTCCACCTTGCTATAAAATTACTGACAGTTTCTTCGAGTTTCTTCGAGTTTCTTCTTAAGAATTTCTAGATAACTGCGTGTAACCTCTAACTCCTCATTGTATTTTTACTATGGCATGACTTCAAGGGTAACATCCTCCCAACTGCGAACTCTGGATTACTCAAGGGATAAAAAATAATGAAGAGTTTTTTCCTTAAGAGTCTAATGGAATATCTGGGTATTATTTCCTTGGAGGCACCTAAGAGAGTCATGTCTTAGTGGTAGCTTCAGGGATGAACAATTAAGGTCCTGCTAACCCCGAACTTCTCAATGTTAGGTATCCTAAATTTTTTTTGACAGCCTTGCTTTAGGTTAGGGAGACATATGTGTGTAATCCATTAGTTCCCATAGATTCAGACCTGGCCAAAATTCTTAGTTAACAGCTTTGTTTAACCACCTTTCCTTTGAATCGACAGGTACCAGTAGGTTACCCCTTGGTTGGGCAAGATTTGACATATAAAGATGAGATGGTGGTATCCTATTAGCATGTGGTGGCCCATTGGTAGCAGGTGCATGTATAACATTATGATATTCTTCTGGGACCTAAACAAACTTAGGTGTGGGTAGACCCAAAGCACGAGGGAAGATGACCTCGGGTTCCTCAGAAACTGGGATACGATTTTACTGCATCTCATGAGCCTTGGTTTGAAGGTTGTCAATCTTGGCGGTAAGTTTGACTAGAACGTTACTCAAATCAGGTTGCACATCTGTCACTTGGTCTACATTCTTCATAGAGGTTTGGTGAAGGTGGATTCCGAACTCGAAGGAAGTAACGGGAGAACTGACGGAGCTTTGGGGCAGTTTGACGAAAGACTGGAGCCAATAGGGAGCCAGGCCAAGGGTCGAGTATGCGATTGACCTAAGAGGGAAAATATTCAAATTTATTTTTTAAAGAAAAAAGGAAGAATTAATTTTTATTGAAAGAGAGGAAAGTGTTTTTGACAATATTTTTAAAAGGGGAGGACAAAATGTTTTTGGTATTTTTTTTATAAAAGGAAGAAAAATGTTTTTGGATATTTTGATAAAAGAGTGGGGAAAATGTTTTTGGTATTTTGATAAAAGAGGGGGGGAAATGTATTTGGTATTTTAATAAAAGAGGGGGGAAATATTTTTAACACGTTTAGCAAGGAAGGAGGGAAAAATGATAGAAGAGTCTCAACATGATTATTATTATGTTTTCAATTATATTAGGTTTAACTAAACGAAAAAAGAAATACTGGATGAGGTCCGAGTTTGGGAAAATTGGCTTTGAAAAATATATAAAACATGGTTTGACTTGTTGCCAGGATCATGAATAAGGTCCCTTTTGAAAAAAGACAAAATCGCATGAAAATTTGGGCGGCATGCCGACACAACATTTCGGCAGAGTTTTGTGTAGTGATTGGCAAATGAAATATAAGTGCCCTAAGTTTGATGCCTTTATGAGGGTATGCAGTTGTTGGGTTGGTGGAAAGGTTGCTTATGTGACCTCGTCTTAGGATAAGGGATGTAAGGTCTCACAACCGAGTTCTCAATGGACCTCACCAAGGCGGTTTCAAAGACTCGTCCAGACTAGCATCGACATTGTCCTCCATAACCTGGGCCATCCAGTAGGTCGAGACCTCAAGAGAGAATATCGTCAATATGGACGTCTCTCATCCTCATCACCAACCGACACAAGGGAATGACATGTATAACCTGAAGCGTCGTGATGCTATAGGCCGAGGCCACACTTTTCTCTTATCAACATAAAGTCATGCACTGCATCAGCTACCTAATACTTGGCCAGGCCGAGACCTCTGCAAATGACATCTACAGTACGAGCAATAGAAGGTTACAATAAGACATGTCCCACATGGACAATTCTATTATAACTAGATTATCGCCTCACCTAAGGGAATATTGCATTATCATTAGTTACATATCCTATGGACACTTGTCATCATCCTATTGGGAGCCTTCATCATCACACGCCTAGTGCATGCTTAGGGGGTTCATTACACCCCCTAATCACTATAAATACTTATATTCTACCTCATGTAAGTGGGGACATATTATAAATCATGCTGAAACTCTGTCAAATTGACTAAAGAGAGAGAAAACTTGAGTGCATGTATCCATGGCCATTAGATCCCATATTTAGTGGATTTCACGCACTCACATAGTGGACGTAGGCCCTTCAAAAGATGAACCACTTATATATGTTGTCTTCTTCCTCTTTGACTCATCTCTTCTTAATGTTATATTACTTATTTTCTGCCATTGTTATACCTGTTTGAGCTCATTATCATTGTGCCTTGGTGGTACCATATATATCCATGGCGATTAGAGCCCATATTCAGTGGATTTCACACACTCACACACTGGACGTAGACCCTTCAAAGGTTGAACGATTTATATGTGGTGTCTTCTTCCTCTTTAACCCATCTATTCTTACTATTATATTACTTATTTTCTTCCATTGTTAAACCTGCTTGAGCTCATTATCATTATGGCCTAGTGGTACCATTTTTGGTATCATCAGTGTGGCACCGTCTGTGAGAAATGAGGATTATAACCTCTTACGTTCTCTAGCTTATATTCAATAGATTCTCTGGTGGGGAACCAGTCCTCCCCTCTTGTGGAGCTATTTCACCATTGAAAGAGATCTTGTTGGGCTTCTAAGCTTTTACTCTTCAATTTACAGCTCATCAATCAGGTTTTAAATATGGCATCAAAATTTCCACCACCAGCTGGTGGTCCTAGCTCTAGCCACGTGCCTCCAAAATAAAAAATGGCGAAGTTAGCGACTGCATTGAAGTCATTGGTGGCTAGTAAATAGGAAATGCAAGAGCAGCTGGCTGCCTTCAGCCAAAATGTATTGGTGAGACCCGCTAGAGTTATGCCGAAGATGATTAATCTGACAGTCATAAAGTAGCATCTAGATTCCAGGGGACCACCCCAGGTGCCGTACAAGGAGTTAACACCTCACCAACGGAGGAGAAACATTGCTGACCCTAGGCATCTATGCTTGGGAAAGTAAGGTTAACACAGCCCGGAGGATAATCATGATGACTATGAGGCTAAAGACGTTCAGGCTGAATGCTGGGAGCCATATGAAATATCAAGAAATATTGTACACCCCATTCAAGGTAGCCGAGGACACAACAGGAGACCTTGTTAGGATTATTAACCAAGGGGCTTAGCCTTTGATCGGTTAAGAATAGGGTCGACCTTTGAAAGGCTCGGCCTAGTGGGTGATCTCAGAAATTGGATGTCCAGATCAAGGAGTATACTAGCTCCAGACGAGAAGGAGTAGAGTGTCGGCCTCTATGCAGCCAAGACGGGGTACAAAGAGAAGTAAACAACCGACATGGGTCAGTGGTAGGGGGACCTTCTGTTTGACCAGTTGAGGTGGCAGGGGATAATATCATCTACGCCGATGTTGTTGCAGTGATCGAGAGGACTTGGAATGACTTTATTCATAGGTTGAAGGATTAAATTAGAGACATTCTCAAGAGAAGAGATCCCTTACATAGGGGTTATTCAGAAGGCTCTCCCTTTATGGCTAGGATCGTTAATTTTCCAACCCCAGCCAAGTTCAAGTAACTAATGGTCACTCCCAAGTATGATGGGAGCACTAATCCAGTTCACCATATACCAGTCAGCTGCAGACATTTACTCAGTTTTAGATGAGGTGTTGTGCCTTTTCAAGAACTTTAATCGGAGAACCCATGTATGGTTCACCTCACTCTCAGAGAGTTCAATTAAGAATTTTAAGCAGCTTGCAGATAGATTCAAACACAACTTGTTCTTTGGGGTGAGGCCCCAAAAGAAGACGACTCACCTGTTATATGTCAAGCAGGGGATGAATGAGAGTCTCAGGGAATATATTGCAAGGTTCAATAAGGAAAATCAAGAGGCTAAAGATTATGAGGAAATCATTGCAATGGAAACTTTGATAGGAGGTTTATAGAAGGGAAAGCTACTCTGGAAGCTTACTGAAGACCCCCTGAAGTCCATGGCCGAGCTATTAGCGATGGATGGCAAGGTCATGAACACTAAAGAAGCTATGGTAGAAAAGTATGAGGATGAGGAGGGTACTAGTAGTGAGGGCAAGTTTCTGAAGAAGAACAAAGATGGAAAGAAGAGATTAGCAGACGGTAAGTTCGCTAACAACACTCCCCTCATAGCCAGTTGTGAACATATCTTGAATGAGATCAATAATGATCAGTCCCTGAGGTGGCCCGAAAAGTTGAAAGATCCTCCTTACAAAAGGAACAAAAGTCTATAGTGTGAATTCTATTACGACTATGGACACCTAACCGACAAATGTTTTGCCCTGAAGGATGAAATAGAAAATATTTTGAAGGCTGGAAAGCTGAGGAAGTATGCAGACAAGAGTGGTTCAAGGGGTGGACGAGACGTCACCCAGAAGAAGAAGAAAAATGACAAGTGTAGACCAGATGCTACAATCGGTCGAGACGATGATGAGTTGTATGAATATGATGAAGACGACCCTGACATCCCTCTTAAGTTTGATGATCCAAAGTGTCAGCTCAATGTGATCTCGCATGAGGTCAAGATGATCTATAGGGGGATTTCTGGAAGAGGAAAGGAATTCTCTGGTAGGAAAACACATGTAGTGGAGGCAAAGGCTCTCCCACCAAAGCCTAAGACTGTCAACTCAGCTATAATTCAGTCTGTCAAAGGTAAGAGAGCCAATGTTGATATAAATACTTTAGTAATTGGCATTTTAAGGTTAGATTTCAAGGGAATTTTAGCTCCACATGATGACCCTTTGGTCATCACTACTTTGGTTTATGGCTATGAGGTTCCAAGGATTCTGGTGGACGGAGACAGCTCAATCGACGTTATGTTTTGGGATTGCTACACAGGTCCAGATCTGAGCAAGAAGAGGTTGATTCCATATCACCAACCACTCAATGACTTTAGTGGGGAGAAAGTACAATCCCTAGGCATATATGAAATGGAAATAAGAATGGGGAACATCTGGTCGAAATGTTTTACAAAAGAGATCAGCTTCTTCCTTATGGATGAAAAAGTCTACTTAACCTATAATATAATTCTTGAAGGGGTATCCCTCAAAGAATTTGAGGTCGTGCCCTCAATAGTCCGCCAGATGATTAAATTCTCGACCCCGTAGGGGTAGGGGAAGTTCATGGGGACCAAGTTGAGGCACACAAATGCTACTTAAACTCAGTCGAGGAGAAAAAAGAATACAAAAGGGCCACTACAACCTACAACATTGATACCTTAGACCCTAGAGATGAAAAGAAGCTGAAGAAGGTTGAGGCTATAGAGGAGGTAGAATCCATGCTCCTCAATGAGGATGAGAAAAAAAAAACATCCAAATTGGCAAAGCCCTAAGCAAAGAGGTCAAAGAGGGGCTGGTAAAGCTGTTAAGGAAAAGGCATAAAATCTTTGCCTCGAGACACGAAGATATGCCCAACATAGATCCAAAAGTTTTCTATCATAAGCTCAATGTGGCCGATGATGCCAAGCCGATCTGACAGTGAAGAAAAGTCTACTCATGAGATAAGTATGATGTCATCCGGGAAAAGGTGAAACGTTAGAAAAGGCAGACTTCATCAGATAGGTCATTTACCTAGAGTCGTTGGCTAATCGTGTCACCATCCCCAAAGCCAATGGAAAATGGAGAATGTTTGTTGATTTTATAGATCTGAATAAAGCTTGCCCTAAAGATAGATTCCCATTATCGAGGATTGATCAAATGGTAGATGTTATTGCCGGTTATGAGTTAATGAGATTTATGGATGCCTACTCAGGCTATAACCAAATATTCACAGATTAGGCCGATGAAGAGAAGACACCCTTTATAACCGATAAGGGGACCTATTTCTACAAGGCCATGCCCTTTGGGTTGAAGAATGCCGGAACCACATACCAAAGGTTGGTCAATAAAATGTTAGAGGACAAGATCAGGAAGATGATGGGAGCGTATGTCGATGATATACTGATAAAGATCCTCAAAGTCGACACCCACATGGTCGATCTTGAGCGTACTTTTAACACGATGGATGAATATAAGATGAAACTCAACCCCACCAAGTGTGTCTTCGGCATCGGAGCAGGTAAGTTCTTAGGCTTCATTGTGAATCAAATGGGGATCGAGGCCAACTCAAAAAAATTAAATCTTTATTGGAGATGAAGACTCCTACAATAATAAAGGATATGTAAAGACTAACTAGAAGAGTGGAAACATTAAATATGTGTCTAGAGGCATTGATAAATGCCTTCTTTTCTTTAAGGTATTGGGAAAACCTTTTGAATGGAATGATGAGTGTGATAGAGCCTTCAAAGATTTGACTTCCTATCTCGGCTCTCCACTCCTATTATCCGGACAAGTTCAGGGAGAGATACTGTATCTATATTTAGCTATGTCAGAATCGGCTATTAGTGTCGCTATTATAAGAGAAGAGGATAGAGTTCAAAAACCATTCTACTTTAATAGCAAGGACTTTAGGGGGCCGAGAAGAGGTACCCCAAATGGAAAATCTGGCCTATGAACTGATCCATGCCTTGAGGAAGATAAAGCCCTATTTCCAGGTACATACCATGGTGGTCCTCACAAACACACCCCTCAGACAGGTCATTCACAAGCCTGGGAAGTAAGGAAGACTGATGGCTTGGGAAATTGAATTGGGGGAGTTTGACATTATCTACTAGCCGAGAATGACCATTAAAGGGGAAAAACCTAGATGAATTTATAGCCGAGTTCACCTTGGATAAGGCTTACACTGAAGATATTGAAGCTACAACTTATGAGCTAGAAAGCAGAGTGTGTCCCTCCCCCGATCGAGGCTGAGACGATTTTAGCAAGAAATAAAGTGTCAAAGAATGAGGAGGAATGGTATCTCTTCAAGAATGGAACCCTGGAATAGGGCAGTTTTTTACCAAATGATACTATGTGGAGCCTCTTTGTTGATAGATCTTCATGTGATAATGGAAGCTGGGCAGGATTGATAATGTCAACACGAGATGGGATCGATAATGTGTATGCATTGAGGTTCAACTTCAAAGCATGAATCTGAGTATGAGTCCCTCCTAGCAGGTCTGTCCCTTGCCCGGGGTTTCCAGGTTGGTTATTAATCAAAATTTGGGGGCATACGAGGCTAAAGATGATAGAATGGAAAAGTAACTGGGAAGGGTTAGGATAGTGTTGAAGCATTTTACTAAAGTAAAATTAAAGAGGATACCTCGACTCGACAATGGTCGAGTCGATGCTCTAGCAAGGTTAGCTTCAGCCACTAGAACTGAAAGCAGAAGAATGATCTCGGCCGACGATCGAAGGAGAAGAAAGTACTGTGGAGTTTTGTTTTAATGTGAGTATGAGAGCCTCCTGGATGGATCCCATCATTCGCTACATCAGTGATGGGGATCTGACTTAGTCCAAAGCCCAAAAAAAGAAGTTGAGGTATAAAGTTGTCAAGTTCTCCCCTATAGGAGACATATTATACAAGAAGGGGTTCATTATTCCTATACTTAGATGTGTCCACCCTTCTTAGGTAGAGTATATATTAAAGGGCGTGCATCATCCATATTGGAGGAAGGTCGCTGGTTAAGAGGATCATCACCCAGAGATATTGGAGGCCGACGTTGGATAAAGATTCAGCTATATACGTGAAGAAGTGCGCTAAATGCCCGAGGTTTTCCACCATACCCCATCAACCTCATCAGCCCCTTAATTATATTACATCTCCCTGACCTTTTGCGGTCTGGGGGATTGACCTGGTAGAACCACTACCAAGATCTTTGAACAATTATCGTTACTTAATTGTGGCGATCGACTATTTTTTAAAGTGGGTAGAGACCGAGCCGATGATAACAATCATGGAGAATAAAGCCTTCTAGTTTATCTGGAAAACATCATATGTAGGTACAACCTACCCAATACCTTTATTTCTGATAATGGGATGCAATTTAAGAACATCTCCCTGGAGATATATTATGAACGAGTTGGCATTAAGCAGTTTGTCTCCATTCCTAATCGACCTCAGGCCAATGGACAGATAGAAGTAACAAAAGAACGATCCTTGATGAGATCATGAAGATATTGTAAGATTCCAAAGGTATATGGATTGAGGAGGTATATGTTTTCTATGGGCTTACTGTACGACAAAGAAGACTCCTACTGGGCAAACTCCATTTATGTTGGCTTATGGCTCAGAGGCAGTAGTGTCGACTGAAGTAGGTCTCCCTACCCACAGGGTTCAGACCTATGACTCAAAAGAGAACATTGTTGAATGAAGACTTGATTTGGACCTTGTGGAAGAAAGGAGAGAATATGCTCAGGTTAGGCAAGCTACCTACTAGTATAGGACAATAAAGTTCTACAATAAGAGAGTAAAGGCATGCCCATTTAAGGTAGGAGACATGGTATTGAAGAAGACATGGCAAAAGCCTAACAAGCTTCATCCGAATTAGCATGGTCTGCACACAGTGGTTGAGTAGATGGCCCCGGGGACGTATCGATTAGAAAATATGGAAGGAGATCCATTCTCCAACCCGTGGAACGCCGACCACCTCAAAAAGTATTACTAGTAAGATTTCAGTTTTGCTTGTTTCTTTTCCTTCCATCACAATACATGTATATGAGGTTTAGATGATGAATGCAATATGAATAAAATTCATAAAAATTTCAAATGTTCTCTCATACTTTGTATATTTATTTGAATATTTATTGTTTGCTTGTCTCACCCCATCTTAAGCTATAAAACATCATTCATGGTGAAGTAGACTTAAGTTGCTATCGGTGATGCGACAGTCCAAATGGGGTCGACTTCATCCATGGACTGTCAATAACATAGAGATTGGTTCATTTAAACATCATTAACTTGATGATAATACTCTCTCGACCGAAATGACAGTGTATGGACGAGACGACACTCATCCATACACTCTTAAAATGATGAGAGGGGACTTATGATATAACACCATAATTTAGTGGATTCAAATTTAAAAATACCTAGTTGTGGTTCATTTATCAAACATCATTAACTTGGTGATTATTTTCTCTCAGCCGAGACGACAGTGTATGGACGAGACAACAATCATCCATACACTCTCAAAATGATGAGAGGGGACTTATGATATAACACCATAATTTGGTGGATTCAAATTTACAAATCACTTAGTTGTGGTCCATTTATAAAAAAATATTAACTTGGTGATTATACTCTCTCGGCCGATAGACAGTATATGGACGAGACGACACTCATCCACACACTCTCAAAATGACGAGAGGGGACTTATGATATAACACTATAATTTGGTGGATTCAAATTTAAAAATCACTTAGTTGTGGTTCATTTATCAAACAACATTAACTTGGTGGTTATACTCTTTTAGCCGAGACGATAGTCCATGGACGAGACGGCACTCATCAATACACTCTCAAAACGACGAGTGGGGAATTATGATATAACACCATAATTTGGTGGGTTCAAATTTAAAAATCACTTAGTTGTGTTTTATTTATCAAACATTATTAACTTGGTGGTTATACTCTCTCGGCCAAGATGATAGTGCATGGACGAGACGACACTCATCCATACACTCTCAAAACGACGAGAGGGGACTTATGATATAACAACATAACTTCGTGGATTAAAATTATGATTCATATTCCTTAAACATCATTAATTTGGTGAAAGCAGAGACAAGAAAAACACAGAGAATGATAGAAACAAAAACTTCATGCATTACAAGAGATTACAGATCTTCAGTGCAAAGAAATTACAAAGCCATGAAAGGCCAGTTGTTATAGAAAAAAGTAAAAACAAAAAATTACAAGAGATCAAGGTTGCAAACTCCCATCATCACCTGCCTGAGTTACCCCCATCAATCCCAATATTAGTAGTCTCGGCCCCATCATCATTAAGACCCAACTCGGTTGCAGTCTCATTGGTCTCTGTGACCTCAATAGGGTTGGTCTCCATAGGATCAATAGGATTTTCAACCTCGACCAGGGAAGTTTTAAGGAGGGGATCATTGAAGTCAAGGCCTAGGAAGTCATAAGGTGATAGAGTGTCGGCCTTAGCATACTTTAAAATGGCCCATCGGCTAGCAGTCTTGATGCCCCATTTGAGGTATTCAAAGGCATAACCTCCAAATTCATCGGATTCTTTGAAGTCGACTATAGCTTGTGCCTTAGCCTTGTCCGAGGCAACGCCAATTGCACCATTAATTTTGGTCTATTTACACTCGGTCAGGGACTTCAGAGTGTTATCATGTTCAGTCTTCAGATTAGTAACCTAATTTGTCGCCTCCTACAGGGCTGACTTAGCCGTCTGAAGCTCTTCCCTCAGACTATTCTCCATAGTTACAACGTCTTTCCCCTTTTGAATTAAGGGAAGCCTCTTATTGATCCAGTCTCCCATACGGTGGTGAGAGATCTCACTCTGTAAAATAAAGGGGAGATAAGTTAATATGAGACATAAAAAATGAGAGAGAAAATGTTTATGGGTTTTAAGTTACAAGAAATGAGTGCGTATGTCCCCCCCCCCCCCCCCCCAATACCTCATCATTTGAGGTGTGAGATCGAAAGTGCTTAGCCGTTGAATCAGTCTTGAGACAGATGCCACCCAACCAGAATGATGACATGTGTTATGCCATTATCCATCAAGTTACATCCAATTAACATATCAAAAACGTCTCATCAAAGTCCTCATCAACTTGTACCCCTTAGCCTCCTACTCACGCAGAAGACTAAGGGCTAGAGGTGGATTGATATGACCAAGTGTGACCTCATCTTAGGATGAGGGATGTAAGGTATTACAATCCAGTTCTCAAAGGACCTCACCAAGGTCATTTCCAAGACTCGTCCAAACTATCATTGGCCTCGTCATCCGTAACCTTGGCCATCCAGTAGGCCGGGACCTCAGAAGAGTATATCATCAACAAGGAAATCTCTTGTTCTCTTCACCAGCAGACACCAGGGAATGACCTTTATATCCTGCCTTGGCCTAATTCCATAGGCCGAGGCCACACTTGTCTCTTATTAACATAAAGTCATGCATTACATAAGCTACCTCGTAGTCAGCCAGGCCGAGACGCCTGCAAACGACATCTACAGTACGAGCAGTAGAAGGTTCCAAGGAGATATGTCCCACATGGACAATTCTGTTACAACCAGATCATCCCCTCACATGAGGGAAAATTGCATCATCATTGGTAACATGTGCTATGGACAATTTTCATCATCCTATTGGGAGCCTTCATCATCACACACCTATTGCATACTTAAGGGGTGCATTACACCCCCTAAGCACTATAAATACCTATCTTCTACCTCATGTAAAGGGGGATATATTAGAAACCCTGCTGAAACTCTATCAAATTGACTGGAGAAAGAAAAAGCTTGAGTGAATGTATCCATGGCCATTAAAGCCAATATTTAGTGGATTTAACACACTCACATAATGGACGTAGGCCCTTCAAAAGCTGAACCATTTATATCTGGTGTCTTCTTCATCTTTTCCTCATCTTGCCTTACTGTTATATTACTTATTTTCTTCCATTGTTATTCATGTTTGAGCTCATTATCATTGTGACATGGTGGTACCATTTTTGGTATCATCAGTTACCCCCTTTGGCATGACTTCCACGATATGTGTCTTGCTTGTGAGGAAAATCGGTATGTGTGGACAAGCTATTTGATATACTTCAGTTTACATGCATTATCTCGCTATATACCTCATGTGGACAGTAAGTGTGAGAGCAAATTCGATATACTCGACGTATGTGAATGAGTTCCCTTTTATATACCTCCCATCGTGAGTTCGATCAAGAAGTATGATATGAGTGAACCATTCCATATACGTCAAAGGTACTGGGCTAATAGAATGTGAGAGTCATATTGCTTAGGTTAACTGCACCCTGCCGGACCGGTGCCCGTCACAATGTGACCCCCTAGTATGGGACAAAATTTTAATTAATAGCCATGATTTGGTGATGTAGTATTCAAAATGCATGATTCTTAATTAGTATATTATGGAGAGAGTTTTTTATTTGGCATACTGAACACTATACTAATAAGGAATAATTTACAAGTATCATGAAAAGTAAATATAGCATCCAACATGAAGATTACACTAAGCATGGGCATGTGAGAGTGAGTGATGTGTGAATATTTATAAGTGAGTGTGTGGTAGTGAAATTAAATCATGGATCAAGTACGAGTAGTGTGTGATAAGTATAAATGAGAATGTATATATACAAGTGTGATAAGTGGGTGTGTGTGCTAGTGACACCTAAGCATGGATATTCTAAGTGGCGTATGCAACACATGGATATAAGTGAACCTATATACAAATGTAGGTATTGTGAGGTGTACATGGAGTGTATTTACAAGTGTCTGAAGTAAAAAGTGAGTGAGAGGTGATATAAACATGATATATATATATATATATATATATAAGAAGTAATAGAGGAGAAAAGGGAACATACATGTAAGTGCATATGCACAAAAGCAGAAAATAATAACCCCCATACAAATATAGTTTATCCCTCTTAAGTAAGTCCCCAGCAGAGTCGCCACTGTGACCATCCCTCCCTGTCTTTCGGGTTTCCCATATCTCCTTCTCCATCTCGGGGTAGGCGCTTGTGCGCGATGTGGTGAGAGAGAAATAGAGGTATCACGCCCTTTTTCAAAATGCTTCGATCGTCGTCGATGTGGGGTGATGTAAATGCCTATATTTCACAAAATAGGCAAAAGAACATGTTTTTGCCTCAAAAGAACGGTATCAAAGACAAATAAATGCTTGCAAAACCAATTAGATCATAGGTTCGGTGGCTAAGTTATGGAATGGGAAAGTGTTAGGAACCCATTCCTCCCTTTTTCTCTCTCAGGGCTTATGGTACTATTTTCCTTAATTTCTCCATGAAGTGTGTGTGTGTGTGCGCGCGTGTGTGTGTAAGTGGAGATCGAAATCACTCGACTCGCATCATGGAAAAGATGAAGTGAGGTCATACATAGGAATGTTCCCAAAATAATAATTAAAAATATGATGTGTGCACTTATCGAGATATTAATCATTATGAGGAAACAATAATATGTGTTTGTTAAGAAGCAAGAATAAATCACAAGTATGATATATATATAGAAAAAAAGAGGAAATGGGAAAATAGGAAAATAGGATTCGAGTCTCGGGTTTTTTCCCCGAGACGCCTACGTATCCAATAGAGGCATCAAAGTCCACGTATTTCGCATACGGTACGAGGGTGGGGTTTATCCCATAAATTCAAATGGGAATAGTATTATATGTGTGTGTAAGAAAAAGGTGATTTTAGTTTTGAGTGAATGTGGTGAGAGATTCCATTGGAATTTATAGGTGTAACTCTCTTTTTCTTATTTTTTTTATTAAAAATATAATGTGTGCAATATAACTAATAGAGGATCGAAGATTAATATGTGAATGATATAAAGTAAAAGCTAAATTAAGAATTTATATAACTACTGAAAAAATAAAGAAATTCAAAAAGAGAGAAGAATGTTTGGACTTTCTTTGGAGACTTGGAGATTAATCTTGATTGTTGATGATCTTCCTTGCAAGTGAATGAAAAATGTATGAGGATTGGGAATGAAAGGTGGAGAAAGTTTCAAACAAGGAAAGCGCGCTGACTTAGGAAGAATGTTGTTGAGATCACTCAAGTTGATGTTTCTGAGGTGCCTTGGATGGTGAGTTCATGATCTCCTTATATAGAGTCAAGGTTTTGTCGATCGACATTGTCCTTGCCCTGCCTGTCGGCAGGTAACCCTAGACACACTGCCGATTGGCACGAAAATGGACCTGCCAATTGTAAAAAGGTCATAAAACGCAATTCATAAGTCCAATTCGTGCGCAATGAATAAAGTTGGAAAGGTAATGTAGAGACCTTTGAGAATCCTTTAGGCCTCTCTCGGGTCCGGGAGTTGACTTTGGGCGGGGCTCAAAAGCGCCTGTCGGTCCTTTGGAAAGGAGATCGTCAAACGGCGATGGATCTTTCATCCAAACCAAAAGTTCGAATCACACATGGGGTGGACCGTTGGAAATTTTATGCGAGTCACTTCGATGTTGTAAAGATCTTTGCTATGTACGGAGAGTTAACTTTGGTCACACGGGGGGCCCAGAAATGCCTCGTGACCTTTTAGAGTAAAATGGATAGTTTTTCCTTACCGTAAGGCTAATTTGAGCACGGTCAGATCGTTAGAAATGGTATTTAGTGCCCTTAGAAGATTCATTCAATCTCGTTTGAGCTGAAGAGTTGACTTTGTTCAAATGACGACCGAGAGCTTGATGGCCTTCAGATCTATTTTCGAAGGAAAATGGATTGTTCGTATAAATGATTATGTCATTTCACACAATGGAGGGTAGTTGGAAATGGGTTTCAGTGCCCTTTAAATATTCATTGAGATTTCACTCTAATGATAAAGTTGATTGGTTCCAAATCGGGGCCTGGGAGCACTTGGTGGTCTCTAGATTCATTTTTTATGGTAAAATGGTCCGTTAGTCCTAACCGTTATGACGATTCATGCACGGGATGGAGCATTGGAAATGGGATTCAGATCCCTTTGAAGATTTATTAAGGTTTCACTTTGATGATGAAGGTCTCAATATTTCCCAGTGGCCTATAGATCGATTTCGGTAGTAAAATGGTTTGTTCGTCCGAACCGTTATGCGGATTTTCTCATGGTATGGACCATTAGAAAGGGAATTCAGAGCCCTTTGAAGATTTATTGAGATTTCGCACTGACAATGAAGTTGACTAAAGTCAAACGGGGCCCGAGAGTGCCCATTGGCGTCTAGATCAGTACTTGGAGTATGACCTAGGGTTTGTGTTGAATGGGGAGGTGCTAGGGACCTAAGGAAGGACTTAGAGGGTCATAGAATGTGGTGTTTACATATGCGTATGGTGAAAATGAGTTGAGTCTACCAAGGAAAAGTTTTTCCTAAACTTCAATCAAACATGAAAGTCCTACGGACCCAACATAAAGAGGCTTCTAATCCACTACAATGATTCTCTCTCTCTCTATTTTTTCATGTTCTCCTTTTTTTATTTTTTTAATTAATTATGTAAAATAATTAGTGCCCACATTACCATAAATAAATAGACAAGGGCTCAACAACCTAATACAACCAGTCTAAGTAAATAAAAAGTATAAACAAATGAAACAAATGTACAAGTATTCAATTACTCCTTGGCTCAAGAAAGAAACAATGAGATTTTGATAATGAAAATGCTATCACCAAAAATGAGCCTAACTCCAATGCTTAAGAAGAAGGCAACGTGTAAGGACACAAATTTCCAATTAAGTCCTTTGTAATTTTGGCTCAATTTCGAACAAAAACATTTGAGTCATATGATAGAGATCATGTGTATCCATCCAATCCTATGACGTATTTGTTGAAGACGTAACAGCCAAATTTGTAAAGCTTCATCATTACCGAGTTTCTAATGCCTCGTTTCTACGCCATCAACTTGAAGATTCCAAGGTCTCCAAAGGTATGAATGCATTTAATATATATAGGAGACTTAGACAATATTTTTAATAGGTGTAATTTTTATTTAAAACAAAATTCAGAATTTTTTTTGCTTAAAATGAAAAGTGAAGATTCTGATTTTTCGTTCGAAATTGTCGTTCGAACGAGAATTTCGTTCGAACTAGAATTTCGTTCGAACGAGTTTACCAACGAAATTGCCAAATGGCCATTGACTTTTCGTTAGAAGTTTCGTTCTAACGAAGTCGTTCGAACGATCTTTTCCAACGTGTTTTGTCCTGTTTTTCCCTTGCAAATCTCGTTCGAACATAGTCATTCGAACGACCTGGAAATGTCGTTCGAACGAGAATTCTGGGTGGGAACAATTTTGGCAGTTTGATCCCACTTTCCCACTCTTTGTCCCACTTCCTTTTGGCAGTTTAAAATATACTCGGGACACATTTTTCAACAGACATTAGTACCTTCCTTAAGAGCTCTTTTGAGAGAAAATACACCACGCAAAGTTCCATGGTTTTATGTGTTGAATTTCAAAGAAATATTTTCAACATACACATGAGTTTTCACCCATAGTTTGTTCATCCAAGTACCTCATATATATAATATTTGCTTGGAGTTGTTTGGTACCATTGGTTCCTCTCTACCATAAAGAGGAGAAGTTTGGGTTTACTTCTACATCCCATAAAGAATAAGACATTTGTTTAACGCTGCGGTGTTCCCACTCGAAGAAAAGCTTCGCGTGAGGGTGACGGTGTCCAAGAGTCCCATTAGAGGAGTCCGAGACTGTGAAGGAGTCCATGGTTATCCACTAGGCAAAGGTGGTTACAAGAAGGAGCGTCAAGGCTTGGACGGAGTTAAGTTGTTGGTGTAAGTCAATTGTCTTGTAATTTGTAATTCCGTACTTAGTGGATTTGATAGGCCAGGGTCGTCTGAGATTTTTTCCATTTTGGGTTTTCCTCGTACATCGGCGCATTGTGGGATTGTGAATTTATTTTATTTTTTTAAAAAATCACCTAGAACACATGCTTAGGGCAAAAAGATAAAATTGGATTTAATTCGCAATCTTGATTAAAATGGTGTTTGCTTAATTATCTAGGTAAGTTTATTTAAGTTAATTTAATTCAAGTTGGCACTAAATTAATTGGATAATATTCTTGCCTAAGTTGTTTAAACTTGTTAATTAAATCAATTTGGTTTGAGTGAATTTAAAGTGTGTGTGTGTGTGTGTTTACTTTAACTCACTTTGTAATGTTTAATTTTAATTTGTTCTAAGAAACTAAAATTTGTATTCACTATAATTTTCCATCTTTTAAAGAAAAGAAAATCAAATAAAATTTTGGAAAACTACTATATGTTTGTAGCCATCTTTATTCCGCACTTAAAAGGAAATTATGTTAATTTTAAAAGAATATTTAAAATTGGGGTTCAACGTTTCCAACAAGTGGTATCAGAGCCGAAGCGCTAATTTATTGTGTTAATGTCTTTTTAAATATTTTTGGTTAAAAATGGAATTTTCCCCATTTTCAAAATTTCCTGTTTTTGATGGTTCCAATTGCGCGTATTGGAAGGCGCGTATGAAATTGGCACTAAAATCTATCGATGAGAGGGTTTGGTTGTCAGTTCTTAACGGGTGGTCCCCACCTACATGTTTGATAGAAAATAAGTGTGTCCCCAAACCCGTAGATAGATGGAGTGAGAATGAATTTAAACTTACTAATTTTAATTCCTGAGGATTAAATGCCTTGTTTAGCGCAGTCACACCGGATAAATTTCGACGTATCATGACGTGTGAAACCGTTAAGGAAGCTTGGGATATATTACAACTCACTCACGAGGGAACTAGTGTCGTTTAGGCTTCAAAACTCCAAAAACTCACCACTCAATTTGAAACCATCAAAATGAATGAAAAAGAAACTTTTGATGAATTTTATGCTAGACTATTCGATATAATAGATTCATCATTTAATTTGGGAGAGAAAATACCCAACGACCTAGTTGTAAAGAAAATTTTAAAGTCCCTACCCGAGAGATTTATCCCTAAAGTGACCATTTCAAATTCTTTACTCTCCCTACACTCTACCAAACTTAAAGAACTAGTAGATGATTTGCAAACCTCTGAACTAGATATGTTCCCCTCCAAAAATGAAAAGAAAATTGATAAAGGCATTGTTTTGAAAGCCCGAAAGGAGGAAAAATAAGTTGTGGTTGATGAGAGTGATAGTGACTCGGAGGATATGGCTATGTTTGCTAGGAAATTTCAAAAATTTCTCAAATTTAATAAAGATAAGTTTAAAAATAATTTTAAGAAATTCGAAAATTCTAAGCATGACAAAGCCGAAAAGATCCCTAATTCCTATAATGAAAATCTTAATAGGGACGAGTAAAATAGGTGTTATGGTTATAAAGGGTATGACCATATGGTGAGAGAGTGCCCCACTAAACTAAGGAGAGAAGGAAAACAACCAATTTCCTATAATTCCACCCTTAGTGATGAAAGTGAAAAGGAAGAGGGACCCGATTCCCCCATTGAGTGCAACTTTATCACGTTCATGGCAAGTCATGTGAGTACCGATAATGAATCTTCTCATGAAGATATACATTTGCATGACTCTTTCGATGCCTTTGTTTGTGAATCCCCAAAATATGATGGTTGTGAGAGTGAAGAAGAGAGAGAGAGTGAAAATGAAGAAGATATTGATGTGAGTGAACTTCAAATTGCTTTTCAAGAATTATATGAAGAATCTATTAAATTAAAAAGAGAAAATTTAAAGTTTAAGGGAGTGTGTCAAGGTCGTTGATGATAGTGTGTTGGTTGAAGACCTTGGGACACGTGAGATAGTTATTCGAGAGAAACTAGAATATATAGGAGGGGAGAGAGATAGCCTTAGAGGGTTAATGAAATCCATGAAAAAGGATCTTCTCGAGTTTCAATAGAGAAATGGTTTGTTAGAGTCTAGAATCTTAGAGTTGGAAGAAAGATTGAGAGACTCTAGTAAGGTCAAATTTGATTTGGAGTGTAGGTCCGAAAAACTAGATAAAATCTTAGGCACGATCCAAATCAAAAATGACACTTGTGGTTTTGGCTTCGACTCTTGTAACGATTCTACTAATAAAGCCAAAACTAATGTTTTAGGAGAATCCTCAAGGAACAATGTTATAGATCATTCCTTAGGTAAGTCTTTTCGCCGAGTCTTTAGGTTCTCTCATTGTGGTCGAAAAGGTTATCTTATTAAGTTTTTCTTTGATCTTAAACGAGGTCCTAGAAAATCCCAACGTAAGGTAATCGAGGTAGCCAAGATTCCTATATCCCGAGATCATCATTCATCATTAGTTTGGGTTAGGAGATTCGACTTGGTAGCTTTACAAGATAGTATTTTTTATTCTCATTTACTTTCACACGATACCTCCCTTACTAAATCTAAAGGTTGAATATGTTAGTTGTTTGCATACTCTAACCTTTTGTTCTTTATATCATATATCCTTGCTAGTTGTATGCATGTTTATCATCTTTCTAGTCTATGCTCCATGATTAATCACATGTTAGAATTATGATTTATGTTTATCTTTTGTATTATATTTGTTTCATATTAAGTTGCATTAATTGAAAAATACAAAAAGATTTTAGTTTATCAGTTGTGTTTTATCTTATGAGTTATTTAGGCTTGATGGAAAATTTAAATGATTTTTGTTTGACTTTTGAGTAAATATTTTCATGTTTAGCTAAAAAAATTGAAAACTCAAAAGGATTTGTTTTGTGTGTATTTTAGTTTGACACACTTTATATGGAATATACTTGTGTTTGAATCCTTTCCTATTCGCTTCCATGTGGCTAGAACTTTTGGTTAAGATTGTCAATCCTTAAAATGTTCTTTGTCATGCTTACATGGAGTAGTTGGATTTTGTGTTGATTAATGGAGTCTATTTTTATATGCCTCATTTCACACATGCACGAGCTCATTTGAAATTTAAATGTCACATGTATATTTGAGCTAAGTGAGATGTTCTCCCATCAATTTAGTCATCTACATTTTGCTATGACTATGGATGATTTGTGCATATAATAACTGTTTCCCGAATTTAAAAATAGAAAAATATGTTTATCTGGTGAATTAGTTTATCAATAGTATCGGGCTGCGAAAGACAAAATTACTTTGCATGAAAAGCCATCATTGAATTTTAGGCATTAAAAATGTGGCATTAAAAAGAATATTTGCCAAGGCCAAAATAGTTTAGTTAATATGTACAAAAGAAAAAGAAAAAGAAAATTATGATGATTTTGGTTGGATATATTAACCGGTTTGCACAATGACTTTGAATTCTAGTTAAGCTTTAATTGTCATGACTCTATTGGTTTGTAGAATCATCAAAATTCTAGGCTTATGTGCATTGTGTATGTTTGTTCGTTGAGTTCAATTTATATTGTCACATGAGGCTATATCTAAATGTGATAAAGTTTTGCAATCAACTGAGAACTCCGTGAACATATTTTAAGTGATTGGGTCAAAATTTAATTGTTACTAGTTCACACCCCTACACTTATGTTTTCCACATGCATTTGGACACATTTTTTTCCAGAGGAGTGTCAAAAGCTTAATGTATTTTGTGTCATGTGTGGTGTTTATACCTATGTATATATACGTGTGCATTAGTGATATTCATTATGTTTATATATATATGGTATTTTTTATTTTATTTTTTAGTCTTTGCCTTGCTTGCTAGTCCATCTATGCTTCTAATTCATTATTGGTATCTATCTTGTTGCGTATATTATTTGATATCACATGCTTAGTATCTTATTTGTCAAATTGGTATCATTTGTTTTCTCATCATAGTTGGTATCCATTAATATTTGTACGGATTAGTTATGTTATTGTTGCACATATACTTTTATGTTCTTATCATCTTATGCATCATCTTATTTACTTGTTTTCCCATACTTATATCCATTATTTAGTTTTTAGGGGGAGAAATGAGTAATTTATTAGTTCTTTTATCCTTTGTCTATTCCTGAACAAAAAGGGGGAGAATGATAGGGGAGAAGTGGTATATAATCCTATTGTAATCGTATCTTAGTTAAGGAGATCTAGATCTATCTTAAGGGGAGAGAGCTATCTTCTTAGGTTGATCATATTCGATAAAAGGGGAGAATTGATTTAGGGGGAGTAGTTATTTTAATTGCATTTAATATTCTGATATTTCCTATGCGTTTAATGTTTTGCTTAAGCCTGCAGGAATTATTCTAGCGGCAACTTTCATCGGCAAAGATAGTCATCCTTGGGTTTTGAGTTAAGCTTGTGTTTTTTATTTTGGGTGGGAAGTTTTTTAGTCTAGTTGAGCTTGACGGCCCTTTAGGATTTTTGTTTGGTTTTTGTCCCGGAATAGCCAAAGGGGGAGATTTGTAAGGACATAAATTTACAATTGAGTCCTTTGTAGTTTTGGCTCAATTCCAGACAAAAACATTTGAGCCACAGGATAGAGTTCATGTGTATCCATCCAAGCCTATGACGTATTTGTTGAAGACGTAGTGGCCAGATTTGTAAAGCTTCATCATTGTCGAGTTTCTAGTGCCTCATTTCTACGTCATCAACTTGAAGATTCCAAGGTCTCCAAAGGTATGAATGCATTTAATATATATAGGAGACTTGAAAAATATTTTTAATGGGTGTAATTTTTATTTAAAAGAAATTTCAGAAATTTTTGAGCTTAAAATGAAAAATGAAGATTCTGACTTTTCGTTCGAAATTGTCGTTCAAACGAGAATGTCGTTCGAATGAGAATTTTGTTCTAACGAGTTTACCAACGAAATTGCCAAATGGTCATTGACTTTTCGTCAGAAGTTTTGTTCTAACGAAGTCGTTCGAACGAGCTTTTCCAAAGCGTTTTGTCCTGTTTTTCCCTTTCAAATCTCGTTCAAACATAGTTGTTCGAACGACCTGGAAATGTCGTTCGAACGAGATTTCTGGGCGGGAACAGTTTTGGCAGTTTGATTCTATTTTCTCACTCTTTTGTCCCACTTCCTTTTGGCAGTTTAAAATGTACTCGGGATACATTTTTCAACAGACTTTTGTACCTTCCTTGAGATCTCTTTTGAGAGAAAATACACTAACCAAAGTTCCATATTTTTATGTGTTGAATTTCAAAGAAATATTTTCAACAAACACATGAGTTTTCACCCAAAGTTTGTTTATCCAAGTACCTCATAGATATAATATTTTCTAGGAGTTGTTTGGCACCATTGGTTCCTCTTTACCATAAAAAGAAGAAGTTTGGGTTTACTTGTACATCCCACAAAGAAGAAGATATTTGGTTTACGTTGCGGTGTTCCCACTCAAAGAAAAGCTTCGCATGAGGGTGACGGTGTCCAAGAGTCCCATCGGAGGAGTTCGAGACTGTGGAGGAGTCCATGGTTATCTACTAGGTAGAGGTGGTTACAAGGGTCAAGGCTTGGACGGAGTCAATTTGTTGGTGTAAGTCTATTGTCTTGTAATTTGTAATTCCGTACTTAGTGGATTTGTTAAGCCAGGGTCGTCCGAGGTTTTTTTCGTTTTAGGTTTTCCTCGTACATTGGCGCTTTGCGGGATTCTGAATTTTTTTTATTTTTTACAAAAATCACCTAAGTTTAGGGTAAAAAGATAAAATTGGGTTTAATTCGCAATCTTGATTAAAATGGTGTTTGTTTAATTATCTGGGTAAGTTTATTTAAGTTAATTTAATTCAAGTTGGCACTAAATTAATTGGATAATATTCTTACCTAAGTTGTTTAAGCTTATTAATTAAATTAATTTGGTTTGAGTGAATTTAAAGTGTGCGTGTATTTACTTTAACTCACTTTGTAATGTTTAATTTTAATTTGTTCTAAGAAATTAAAATTTGTATTCATTATAATTTTTCATCATTTAAAGAAAAGAAAATCAAATAAAATTTAGGAAAACTACTATATGTTCGTAACTGTTGATACCAAATTTAGTCTGTTGACGTGGATCAGTTAAGTGGAGACACATGTCAATCTACATGGCACTTACAAATATTTCTGAACAACACCTTGACTTCGAGGAACTCAACCTCCCCGACCAACTCAGACACTCCGAGCAACAGGTGCTCTCCGAGGAACTTTACTGTACCGAGCAACTCATGAATACCGAGCTACTGAGGCGGTCCGAGCAGCTTAGGCGATCCGAGCTGCATCTCGTACAGAGCATTAATGTCCAGATAATCAAAAAATCGACTGCGCATTAAATGCTCATTATTATCATACAGATGTATACGCCTATTGGACAGCTATGTATTACCCTTTCACATTTACAGCATGAGGGCTATAAATACATTGTATCATCCTCATTGTAAGGGAATTCGAAATTTCTTGGTAAAACCTGTAATCGAGAATTTCCAAACAGTCAGCAATAACAAAACAGTGGACGTAGGCCATTCCTTTAAGGCTGAACCACTTTAAAAATCTTTTATCTTGTTTGTTTTTATCTGTGATTGATTAATTAGAGATAATCTAATTTTTTTAGTCATCAACAGATTGGCGCCGTCTGTGGGAACGTGTTACAAGCATTGTTCTCCATCAAAAGCTAGGTTTTTATTTTCTATATGTATAATCAATTATATACTGTGCATACATCTTTTGATTCAGTCATGATTTTTATGTTTATATACAGAAATTAGTTGTCCAATTTTTATTTAGGAAATCTGCAAAATATTACATATCATGATTTTAAAATCATAACTGTTAGATTATTTTTATTGAGAAATCTGTAAAACAGTAAGATTTAAAATCATAATTTTTTACTTGATTCCCAAGTCTAAACTTTATAATGGGGATAAACTTTAGAACGATTCAATATTTTTCATGTACACACTGTTCCATTTTACTAGTTTTGATAAAGTGACCATTCAAATTCAATTCATCTACCAATTGTGTGAATCACACGATAATTTTCATTATTGAGTGAGAATTGATAAAACAGAAATAGCGGACATCCACGTCTTGATATGAATTGCAGATCTAATTTCATTGATGGATCTAATGCCTCCGTAAATTTTTGTGATGGTTGAAGGAGATAGTCATCAACGAGTCAAGAATATATATTTGTTTGATTCTCATGTGTATCAATTTGAGACTCTAAAAGTCAGATTCTGATTATTAGAAGAAACTGAGACTCTGGATTTCATCTTTCTCTCTTTAAGATGTGCCAGACCTTAAAAATGGCGATTGGTATTCAAACCGAACCTGCACAGGTCGGCGGTATCCAATACCTGGTCGGCAGCCTTATTCTTAGTCGACGACAGCCGATGACACCTATTATTGGGCCATCACTGGTCGGAGATCATATATGATTGTTCAACTATATCTTATTCTTGGTCAGGCATATTTATTTTTTGATCGGCATCAATGATCGACCAAAGCCTATTAGGTCAGCAGGTCATTTTGTTGGTCGGTAGCTCTTATATGATGGTCGGCGTTATATATAGTTGGTAGGGGGAAATCAACTGGTGGTCTTCACAGGTCGGCACCATCCAGCGCTGGTCGGAACCAGCAAAACAGGTCGACGAGCATCTACTTCTTGGTCGGCGACGCATATTGTTAATCGGTGACTTGAAATTCAATTTTTTGTAACTACAAAATTATCATGGTTGGTCAGCGGAAGATGTTGTGCATATTTAGAATTTTAAACCTCCCATTTGCTAATCGATGACAGGAAAGATAAACCGCAATTCTAATGTTGGTCGGCGGTTGTGGCCAAGCAAGAACAACTGAAATCATACGTGTCTAGTTGGGGCTCAAGTCTCACTTTTTGACTTCTTTTTCTGTTCAAAAAAGGACTCTTGGTTTATTACACCAAGTATCTACAATTTACAACCCCACCTCAAAAATATTTTTAAAATCAATAAATATTTCTAAAAACGAACTAATTTTTAATTTTATTGGGATTGTAAATAATTTTACAAAAATCCTAGATTACACAATTATGTCTTACATACGGCACCTATCTGATAAAAATCTGCTCACATGACATATTATTATCAGGAAATTTAAATTGTCCAATATTGAAGCGGATGCACACTATATATTGGTTGGCTAAATAATTATTCTAATCGTAATTTTTATATGATTTAGCCTTAACAGGTGCTCAGGCAAAATTATCTGCCCAGTACAATTCTTGGATGCTCATCAACAGCACATAAAGACCTTAAAAGGTCAATACCGAACAAAAACAATGCAGCTAGACTGCACACAGCACAGCAGCAAGACTGCAAACAACAATTCAATTGGCACCATCAGATTCATTTCATACATGCCCCAATCCTGGGCATAAAGACTCATACTTGACTTAATCGAGTTAAGAGAAGAGATACATGTAGGCCTTTCTAATTAAGAATTCAAACATCTATTCCTCAAACACTCATACTGAGCTAAAGAACACATGTAGAAATTCCCAAGATGGAATTCAAACAGATTCTTCAAAAGCCGACAAGAGTCATATGATGGAAGAAATGCAGAAATTCATAATTGAAATGTCAACATATATTCTTCTTAAACACTTGAACTGAGTTAAATAATAAAAGCCAGAAAATGCAAACATGCAAAGATCTCAGGGAGTCATTTCATGGAATATTTCCTCGGCCTTATTTTTCCAGCAAAACCAACATATTTCAAGGCCAAGAAACTACTCAAAGTTCATATTCCACACTTGGGGGCTTCTATTACAAATTCAGTTGTTCATTCGGTGGCACATTCTCATAACATCATGCAGTCGAGTATCAAATTCAACTCCACAAACTTACACGAAGGCATATTGAAGTTCAAGAGTCAAATTTAGCATCTATAGCACTGAGATCTTTACTACTACTGTCCCGACCAATAATGAAGAAGAAGTTGTATGAAAATGTTTCGAAGTCCACCACTATCTTGGTACTAACAAGATTGAAGAGTTGGGTTCAAAATCTAGTATATTAATCGACAAAGTATTCAGAGGAGCATAAATCAGAAAAATCAAGCACGTAAAGTTAGCATCCAGTTGCTCGACACAGGAAGCAATTGGTCGGCTGGCAAACCAATCAACATACTTGAAGATTATGACAATCTACAAGCTTTATACTATGGCATGGCTGCATCTAAATTCCCAAGGGTGATACATAGCACACGTTCACTTGACGAACGGAGTTCCTCAAAAGAGATATTAGCAACCATCGATCAGCCTGCATCATATGTCATCCAGGAGATAGTGCACTTTATGTTGAACAAATCAAGAAGACGGATCAAGAATTTCACGAGCACCGAGCAACGCTACAGAATAAATACTCCATCCTTTCAGTGAACCATCAAGCATGGAGCATTGGGGGCTTCTGTTGACGCAAAAATTCTCCATCTACGAGGACCAATCATAAAAGCACACATGTCATCCTACGTGGCAATATTCGGCACCCGAGGAGAGTTGGTCGGTACCCGAGGAGAGTTAGTCAACACCCGAGGAGAGTTGGTCGGTACCCGAGGAGAGATAGTCGACACCCGAGAAGAGTTGGTCGGCATACCAACCAGGAAGATCAAAGGATAACTATGCATTTAATGTGCATTAAATGCAGATGACAACGCATTTAATGAGACTTAATGTACATTTCTACTGTATTAATAGATGACAACACATAGCATACCAATCAATTCAAGGAGGATCAACCATCATAGAAGGCCAACAATTAGATTCATTGTATGTAGACATAAATGTCTGAATGTATAAAGACATTGTATCTCTTTATCTCCCATCACTATAAATACATGTATTCCCTTAGCCAAAGGAAGGGACAATTGAGAGACACCATTCACAAGATATGAAACCTTTCTCTCTCTACACCATATTGTGCTATTGTAAACCCCTGGGAATAAAATAACAGTGGACGTAGGCTTTATTCATAGCCGAACCACTTTAAAAAACCTTTGTCTCTTATGTGTTTGATGTGATCACCATTTCATCTTCAATCATCATATTCATACCTTCATTTTTATCTGTTGTTGATGCCGATAAAATAACATGGATGCTATTTCTAGTCATGGGCCCTACAGAGTAACACAGGTTGTTCGACCAGGGACGTATAGAATCGAAACCTTAGAAGGAGAGGAGTTTAAGAATGCATGGAACGCAGAGCATCTGCGCAAATATTATCAGTAATTTAATCTCTATGTAATGCAGTTTTCTTCGATATGAATAAAGTTTTGGATATTTCGCCCAATTCTCTCCTTTTGTTGAAATTTTTTCGGAGTACTAGTGCTGCACACAACGCATCAAGCCCAGAAACTCCAACTACGGTTGGTTGGGAAGAAAATCCACCAGCTAAGGCTGGTCGGGAATAAGAAAATTCACTAGCTATAGTTGGTCGGAAATGAAAAATTTCCCAGAAACACCAACTACGGTTGGTTGGGAAGAAAATCCACCAGCTAAAGCTGGTCGGGAATAAGAAAATCCACCAACTATAGTTGGTCGAAAATGAAAATTTTCCCAGAAACACCAACTACGGTTGGCTGGGAAGAAAATCCACCAGCTAAGGGTGGTCGGGAATAAGAAAATCCACCAACTATAGTTGGTCGGAAATGAAAAATTTCCCAGAAACACCAACTACGGTTGGTTGGGAAGAAAATCCACCAGCTAAGGCTGGTCGGGAATAAGAAAATCCACCAACTATAGTTGGTCGGAAATGAAAAATTTCCCAGAAACACCAACTACGGTTGGTTGGGAAGAAAATCCACCAGCTAAGGCTGATCGGGAATAAGAAAATCCACCAACTATGGTTGGTCGGGAATGAAAAATTTCTCAGAAACACCAACTACGATTGGTTGGGAAGAAAATCGAACAGCTAAGGTTGGTCGGGAATAAAAATCCACCAGCTAAGGTTGGTCGGAAATAAAAATCTACCAACTAAGGTTGGTCGGGAACAAAAACCACCAACTCCGGTTGGTCGGAAACAGTTGGTTAAACAAATGAAAGTCATTTCAGGGCTTAAAATTAAAAAGTGATAAATTTCTTGATACTTATGACATTTTAAACTACCACCATAGTTGGTCGAGAAATAAAATATCACCAACTCTGCTTGGTCGTCAGATAATTATCATCAATTCAGATATTCAACAATAAATTTTCACCAACTCTAGTTGGTCGACAATTTAAAATAGAACAAAATATCTTTATCTTTTCAACAGATATACATGCACATTCATTAGAAATGTCTTACAAAATATTTCCAAAGACAATGACAATTAAGATTGCAAAGAAAACTAGAAGTTTTTCATTAAATCCAGAACAAAATACATTGAGAAACAAAATACATATTATATGAGAAATTATTACATCAAGAATCCTATTTTATTGGCTTCTTCCCCTCTACTTTTGAAACAGGTTCTTCACCAGCCAGCAGGAGGATTGTCTAAAGCATAAGGGAAATTTATAAAATTCAGATCTTTGAGCAACCTGACATTCATTACTGATGGCCGAGCAAGTAAGTGCTCGGGGCGAGATATCTCGAAGTTAGAATGAAGACTGTAGTCACCGAGATACTTTGAAATCAGGCATCGAGGAATGGCCCGAGAAGGAATCCAGCTCATATCCAGTTTGAAAGGTGGCACTGGCAACTCGAGCAACCCAGGGTCATAGTAATCCCACAAATAGTGACCCTGTTCCAACTGCAGCACACCTAAGGCATTCAACCATCCTTACTTGTAACCCTCATTATTTGCATTTTGGATCCGATCATCTAGATGGTAGAGGGCTTCATTAAAACCAGCCATCCAGAACTCTCTAGGTTGCTTGTGGAATTGATAGGTTAACCTCTCCAGTTGCTCGTGGAGGTTCTTTGTTAAAAGTTCTTTACTCTCCAAGGCAGACTTTTGTGCATAGAGCTGCTCGTCTAGATTCATAATCTTCTTGGACATCTCAGCTAATGCTTTATTCTTCGCCATTAACTGGAAGGCCTGATTCTCCAAAGCAGATTGAGTTCTTTGTTCTTCAACAGTAACCCGAGCAGCCCTTGCTCGTCCTCGAGAAGCTCTTGTTCGTCCGCGAGTAGAGGTAGAAGGACCAGTTCTCTTCAATATTTCCAATTCGTCTCTCAGATTGGCATTTTCAACCTCCAAGAAAGAAAAACATTCATCGTTGATAGGAACCAAGGCTCCCGAGGTAGAGGCTGCAGATTTCAGCTGAGATATCTCTCCTCGCAAATTATTATTTTCCTGCTCAAACAATTTGGCGATCTGCCTATGCTCTTCAACCTCGGTCTTCAAAGTCCTTTCCTTTATATCATAAGCAGCAAAAAACTTATCATATCCCTTATCAGCACTTAGTTGCTGATATTTTTTCTCATAACCCTGATGCATAAGGATAGTAGACTCCTTGTACTGTTGTTGAAGTTCCTCGAGGGTACCCTGGAGATCTTCAATCATCTCATAGTATGCCATATTATTAGCAACTGCACGGTCGAGCAGGCATTTCAAATACTGGTAGGCTTCAATTGATCGCTCTGAAGCATTTGGACCGAGGATAATGATGATTTGAGATTCATTCAAGTCAACATGGCCAGCCTTGACGTAGTCGTTACATTTTTTTCATCAGTTCTGTATCATGGGCTGATAAGAGTTCCATTCTATCCATAAACTAGTAAAGAAAAGAGATAGAAATAATCAATAAAATGCAGACAGAGCAAGAAGAATAAAAGCAGAGCAAGAAAAAGGGAGTTAAGTTGCACAACCAAAAACTTCAAATTTTATTACATCATAAAAGAAGTACATAGCCCAGAGTTACATTTAACAAAAAAGCAAAGAGAAAAAGTCCGAACAACTCTACACCTTCTCCTTGTCTCCTAAAACTTTCTCGGGAGGCTGGGACGAAGAGGTAGGTTGCTCGGATGGCATAAAAGGTTGCTCAGAGGGTGCTAGAAACTGCTCGGTTGAAATGCTGGTTGGTTGAAGTTGCTCGCAGGACGTCTGGACAACCGGGGGATGAAAAATCTGATCTCCAATCACCATAGAGGATTCCTCGGAAGCAGTTTCGTCTTCTTCTTCTTCTTCCCCGAGAGAAAGAGGGGCTCGATCGATTTCTTCAAACCATCCAATATTTCTGATTTTCTTATTTTGTTTTAAAGTATCATGCAAGTAATTCAGGTTTTTGAGACATAGTCGGTCTCTTTTTCAGTTCTATTGATTTTCTCCCCTCAACCATTGGTATGCCAAATATTTTACTTATATTTATTAGCCTTGTATAAATCCTACTCTTCATATGAAAACTTTTGGTTTTCTTATTGTACAGCTTGATAATTGATAAAATATTTTATCGGCCTTCTTGTGGTCCACTTCTACTACTTCTCCACTGTAGTAGGCATTGAAAAGCTCCCAGAATGGAGCCTTCTTAAGCAGTTCAATATGCCTATCATTTATTTTCTCTTTAATCTTACCAAAATCATGAAGAAAGCTAACAACATTTTATCGATAATGGACATTCTTCTTTGCAGCACGTTTAGATTTTAATGCAACACTAGAACTGGATGAAGAACTATCTTCATAACTACTAATTAAATTACTAACATATTATGATAATTTACGATTACAAAAAATAAAATACATGTGAATTAGAATAAAACATAGACTAAAATAATAAAATACAAGCGTATTTAATAAAAGTACATGCAATATTCTCACAAACAATTCATACAAGTCTCAACAAAATACATGCTAAATGCGGTAATATATCGTCTGTTTCATGGTAATACCTAACAAAGGTTGTTCGACAAGTCAAAAACTAAGATTCTCTCTTCGTAAAATATTCAGAAAAGAAGTGATACAATAGCTCCATGCTAAAAGCGCCAATATTTTCAAAACCTCTTAAGCAATACTGCTCAATTAATTTAGCTAAATCTTACGCTTTCGATTCAGTTACTTGAAGTTGTTGCACATCAAAAGTGCACTTAATGTCTTCATAGTAGTTGTAGAAACCAAGTAATCTTTTAGCTCTATCATTCATGCGAAGGAAAAAATGAATTTCGTCATCATTATTACTATTGACTGTCAATGTGAAAGGTTTTGCATTATTAAGCTCTTCAAAGGTGCAAGCCCCAGTTTTATAGTTGAACATGCTTGATGGTATGATTCCTAAACAATAACACAACAATATAAAAAAGTACACTCATAATACATAATAGTACACGCATATTGGATTGAACAGATTCAATTTCAATGTTCGTGTACTTTGTGATTTTTGCTTGTACTTTAAAAAACTAGAAGCAAAAAAGCAAAAGTACACGCAATAATTCAGGGCTTTAAAATATAGCAACTAATATCATAAAATGCATCCAACCATAAATAAATGTTGCTAGCGCGGACCACAATTAATATAGGAGATATACAAATACATCATGGCATTATTTATTTAAAATTTGTACAACTTTTGATATAAAATATATATACATTGATGTGTACAAAAATCTAAATAACCCAAAGTAACCATCACATTATCTAATATCTTTGGCCCCACATGTAAGAAACTGAGAAGTTCTCTATTAGGCAATCCCAAAGTCAGATATGTCATTCACTGTGCGCTCTAATTACTTTTACGGATCGATGGATAAATATCTTTCATACTTGCAGTTCCTTGCCTGACGACGTTTGGATGTTGAATCAATGCTCTTTATCTTAATAGCCCGAATAGATTTACATCATGGCATATTTTATTTCACAGGGTACATGCAATAAAATAGGGAAAGAAGAGCACCTAAAATCACATAGGATTGATTAAATCTGAATATGAAATATATTTTAAATAAAGTAGAAGTATAAAATAAAAAAGTACACGCGTATTGGACAACAAATTCAATTTCAATGTGCATGTACTCTATTGATTTGCGTGTACTTTTTAAAAGTAAAGGCAAAATTCACAGAGTAAAAGCAATAAAACAGCCTTGTACGTGTACATTATTCCAATCATGCAAAAAGTGTGTTTTTCATTTAAAATCAGCGCAACAAATGTATTTTTTTCATATCATGAAGATAAAGAATGTGATCAGTCCATGTGTAATGTCTACAAATTTTTACATATGAGAACACAAATTACATAAGGACAAAAATGTGATATCATAAATAAAAATACTAAAAACACAACATATACATAGTGAATGGTATCATCTTAAGTAGAAAACTTAAGAACATATATATGAGAATGTATACATACTTGTTAGCGGTGTTTGGAAGAATTTGATTGAGAATGTGAAATGGTTGTTAGAACTTCCACGATTAGGGTTTGATCCCTTTAACTTCTGTGAAGTTTGTTTGTATGGTTAGGATTATATGTGATTGTTGACCAAATTTTGATTGAGGATGAAAATCGTTTTGATGTTTTGATCGAAGAGATAATAAGGTTGGGGTTAAGGCTTTGGCGTTTCGATTTCGCGCTTCGATTTCTGAAAAGTGGGTTTCTGTTTTCATTTCGTGGTATTTATATATTGGATCTAATCGTTTAAAATTTGTTGGGCCCGGTTTTTTGATCCAAAATTGTTAGTCCAAGGAACGAACCGTAAAAGCCCCAAAAATAATTAAAAAGTGCAAATAAGCAATAACTTTCGTTCCTCATTTTTTTTACTAATTTCAAGTTGTTGGAAGATGTATTTCATAAGTTCTAAAATTTATATACATCCAGCCGCTTACCACTAAAAGACGTGTACGAAAAATAAGTATCAACCATTATAGTTGCTTATTTGAAATTTGAATCGCATAAAGAATGAAATAATTTGAAGCTAATAACGTAAATTTTAAATTAAGTACTAATGGAATGAGTGTGTAAAAATTAATGTTGGCTTCGAAAATACCTAAGAGGGAGAGTGAAATGAATTTATAAAATCAATGGCAAATTAAAAGTGTTTTATTTGAATGAAATATGAAGAGTCAATTAAGTCAATATACGTGTAATTAATTATTGCCTATGAGAAATTAATATATAAGAGAAATAATAAAGATAAGGTTAGAGACTCTAAAAATCGATATTTTTATGTGGTTCGGCCTCACCTGCCTCCACGCTCAAGATGGTACTCGAGAACTTCACTATCTTTCGATATATTTATGGTGGAACCAAAATTTTGCAAGAATTTATGACACCTTGCAACCGCTGAAAATGGCACTACCTCCTTCCTTGTCAAAAAGCGTACACAAGCACGCTTAATGGCACCACATCCTTCCTTGACCCCTTGCAACAACCGTACTACCAATCGTGAAGATACAATGAAGTTTACAACCAATAAGAACTTGAAAATAGAATGTTCAAGGGAAAAAGCTAAGACAAACAGTGCATGGAATGCAATATATTTCTTTAAACGATATGGCTCTCCTACAAATGTTTATCTAATGGCTCAATGAGTACAAGATTTCGAAGCTTTCATTTTCTTTGAAATCTCAACGAAGGAAATCAATGTTGTAAAGATGTTTGATTTTTTGTTGTTGTTGGTAACGCTTAGATATGTATATATACTCATGAGACAATATTGCAATTGAGAGTAATTGGGAAAAAGTTACTTTTTGAATTTTTCAATAACTAGCCGCGTCAGAAATGCTAACATAGTTGGTGACAAGGTAAAACGTTACAAAATATGTAGAAAATGATAGGACTATATTGGTCTTACTTCGAATTTCCCATAGAAATGGATTAATTGGGGAATGCGTAAACAATGTTATTCATAAAAAATGGCAAAACTGTGGATCATTTTACGTATTTATAACTATTGTTTTTATAGAATGAATTCAAATTCAAGTACCAAAAAAAATTAATTAAATGAACTAAAATAAATATTTTTCATTGAAAAAAAAATTTAGGTCAATGAAACGAATCCTTATAATTATTTTATTGATATGAAAAATTGACATCCTATTGATGTGCCGATTTGGAATGTTATATTCTCTTATAGTTACAAAATATAATACTTGAAGAATTCTTAAAAAAACTCTTAACTTCTAATTTGTGAGAGAAGTAATTCAATAAACATGGAATGTTATAAAAATAATTAATCACAATCAATCCCAATTAAACCTTTTTGTAATTGCTCAAAATGGAAACAGTAACAGGGGATAACGAAAAGAGTGAATGTTAATAGTAATAAACATCAGATTAGATGTCCAACGGGAAGAAGAAGAAGAAGAAGAAGAAGAAGAAGAAGAAGAGTTTATAGTGTTATTTTTATTTTTATTTTTCCTTTGAAATATTTACATATTTAAATTTATCCCCTTTAGAGCTCGTTTGGTTTGAGGTTTGAAAAGGAAATTTATCCACATAGTAACACACACCCACTCAAATCAAGTAGAAGGGTGTTTTAGTTAAATAATATTTATTCCTAATATGAAGTAATTTTGGATGCCAAAAATAGAGAATTCATGTTTGAACCAAACAATGAAAAAAAATTCAAGAATTCAGGAACATAGAATTTTTGGAACCAAACGTGCCCCTAATTCAAAATTATATCTCCCCTAGTAATTTATCCCAAAACATAACATTTGAGGAAGGTAAGCTTTTGATATTGTAATTTTATTTTGTGTAGTGAGTTTCTAGTAAAAACTGGAGGACACAACTAACAACATTTGAGGATTATGTTGACCCACTTTTACAAAAGGGGCAACAAATTTAACCTCTGGTGATTCAACTGTATCATAAACAAAAACTTAATTGGATAGTTTACAAGTTCCACGTTCCGAACATCAATTAAGCATTAGATCAATGAAGCGGGTGGCCACAATTCAAGGCATTTGCTAACTAGGAAAAAGTGTTCAACAACTCCAAGAATCAATTACTAAGGCGTCAATAATACACAAATGTGGACAGGGACAACTACTTTTTTACACCAAACAGAAAGTCCTAATGAGTTTCTACAAAACTGAGAACTCAGGATACAATCGACACCAACGTCCACAAAATAATAGCTGGCCGAAACTCCTATGTCGTCTTAATGAAGTAGCCAAGCAGAACACCTAGTACACCAACTAGCACCACAAAAAATATCGAAAACCCAACACGGCCTTTGCTGGTTTCTTTTCTCATCATCTCCTGTTCAATGGAAATATTGAATTGTGTCAAATAAACTTTTACCAAACAAGATTTAAGGCTTATAATTATTTACTAAATAAATAAAATGAAAACAAATCAAAGAATTTGTACAACCTATAGGGATCTCAAGTAGTCAATATCTTATTGATAGAAAAAAGAAATTCATGTCAATAGATTCTTTATACCATCAGAACTACTTTGGGGGGGGAAAAATGGTGTGTGTGTGTGGGAGGGGGGGGGGGGGGGGGGGGTGAAATTTAATCCGACCCATAGGAGCCCGACCCGATCTTGATGGGGCAGATTTTAAAGTCCGATTAATGAACTAGGAGCGGGTATAGGTTTTAAAATAAAACCCGTTTACTATATGGGGTGGGTCAGGAGTTTATTTAAATAACACCACCCCCCGGGTTTACTTATGCCTACATAAATACCACCCTTTATATATATGTTAGTTACAATTAAATCATATATATATATATATATACAAACACACACATTAAGATATCCCTTAAAACTAAACCGTATATGTATATACTGTTTCGAGTATTTTTAAGATTTGTTTTGATTAATTTTGAAAAAGATCTGTGCGAAAACATGAATTGACAATTAGGGGACTGTCTCACAGATTGGAACACATAGGAGACCCGATCCGACCCGACTCTAATGGGGCGGGTTTTAAAACCCGATTAATGAATTGGGAGCGGGTATGCATTTTTTAAAAATCCGCTTATTAAATGAAGCAGGTTAGGAGTTAAATCTAAATAAAACCGTCCCTCCCCGCCCCACCCCCGTTTATTAAATGGGGCGGGTTAGGGTTTTTGAAAACCCTCCCCATTGCCATCCTGTAGTCCGCTATAGAGACGTGTACATACCCAATTTTTTCATTTAAGGAATGAATTAATTAGGAGAAGAAAAGACTGTAAGGGTATGTTCGGAATTATAATTTCATATTTTGGAATTGGAATTCGAAAATTTTCAGATCAAAATTTTTAAAATTTGAACCGAAAAAATTCCAGTTACAATTCTAAGGCATGGAATTGGGGTTCCAAAACGCACCCTAAATGTCACTTGAAATGATACCAGCAGAGTGTCTCTTATAACCAGAGTTATCAAAAACAGAATTCATATTATGGAACTAATCATATTCCATGCACGTGAAGCGTACAAAATCATAAAATTCTTGCAGTTTCTTGAAAAATTTCCAAATTAGCACAATATATAGGGAAATGGTTATGCAAACACATTCTTATTTAAGGTGCTTGCGAAATTCACCTGTCCACTTTTCAAACTATTGTTGATAATTTTCCTTGAAGTGACCCTAGTGACAATCTTACTGAAAGGAGAAATAACTAATTTATTCCTGTTTGTTTTACTATTATGTTTCTCAACACATTTTCCTTTTCCTTTTGAAAATATGACTCCATAGTTCACACTGCTCTCTCTGACGAAGCTCCGACAGGGTACAATATAAGTACACACTACTCTCTCTAACGAAACTCCGACAAAATATCTACGAGCGACTACACCGACGAAGGAAACTCCTCCTAGAACCAAAGGAACAGCATGCTCAACATACTACAACGGGGCAGAGTTTGGTTAATTGAGATGAGGTGTGCACTCTCAACTAAGGTTGTTCCTTTTTTGCCATATGGAGTTCTTTGGATTATGCCTAGATCAGTAGTAGAGTGTTTGCCTAAAGGATTGAAGAGTCATCAGTTTACTCGTTTGTGGATTTTTGGCGGGTGATAGGAGCTAAGGATTAGTGAATCTGTTGTTCAATGAGCGTGCGGTGCCACAGGGCTCTTGTTGGCTGGTTTTCTGTAGTATTCTGTCCCATCTTTGGTTTTCTTAATTCCCCGTGTTTGTATACTTCCTGTATACCCCGGTTCGTCCCCTTAGATTGTTGTTACACAATTGGTTACTGTTGTTATACAATTGGTTACTCGTAAAAAACAGTAACAAAAAAATAGCCTCCCCTCATTTTTGTTCTAGGCTTTTCTTGGCTTATCCTCGGGGATATATGCCATATTTGAGATACGCCCAAAGTAATCAAAAATTAAAGGATAATATATGTCATATTATGTTTAATAGTAAAAATTGTATTTTCGTCTCCAATTTATTTTATTTCCCTATTTTAGTTAATATGTTAGGCAAAGAATAATATTCATTTGGAATATTCATACAATGCCCTTTTTAGTTTTTTTACCTTTTCAAGTTATCTAGGCTCTCAAGATAGCTTAGCCAATAAAGTAAGGGGCCAACCCGCATAAGCACTTTACCTTTTGATAATGAATGAATGAAAGGAAAAACTTCATTTTAAAATGTTGTGGTGTTGATCTCCATTGCGCTTACATCAAATTGGTATCAAAGCGACGTTCGCTCCTGATGTTGTTGCCGACGTTGTAGAGCATGGTTCAAAGTCAAGGCCGATACCGCGACGATACGGCCGAGTTGACTAGGTATCTGTGCCCACCGATCCGATTCCGAGTTACGAGTTGAGTTTTCAATTATTGATGTGAATCGACCCTATATCGGTAATTTCTCGGTAGTATCGGTAATATAGCGGTATAATCGGCCAATATCGACGATATCGCAGTAGAATTGGCCCATATCGGTGATATCGCGATGGAATCGGCCCATATCGGCGAAATCACAATAGTATCGATCCATATCGGCCGGGATGGTATAAGTTACTAAGCATCTCTCTCTCTCTCTCTCTCTCTCTCTCTCTCTCTCTCTCTCCAGAGTGTTGTGTTGGTTTTCTAGGGGGGTTACGAAAGGCTAACAGTTTTTTTAATTTAGTGTGCTCTGTGTGTGAGTTATTTGATCATTGTGTGGATTTAATTTAGTGCGTTGTATATGTGCCAGTTTTTTTTTAAAGAATGCAAATGATCCAAATGTTATTTGTTATTATTTTTTATAATAATGTTCCCACTGTTATTTTTTAATATGTTATTATTTATAAAAAAAACGTAAATGTTATTCTTTTACAAACAAATATACAATCGTAATTATTGTAAAAATAATATTTATATCCTCTAAACATTTGTAAAAATAATATTTGCATCCTTTATGTAAAAATAACATTTGCAACACAAGTAAAACAAATATATATATTTTCATCCTCGTTGTAAAAAAATAACATTTGCATCAATTTTAAAAAAAAAAAATTTGCAACCCAACAACAAAAAAAAATAACATTTACATTCCTTTTATAAAAAAATAACATTTGCATCACTTTTTGTAAGAAAATAACATTTGCATCCTTTTTGTAAAAAACGATTGTAAAAAAAATGTAGTGTTTTGTCAAAATCACTATTTATATCCCATTTGTAAAAAAAGTACGATACTAATAAGGAAACATTTCTATCCTTTTTAGAAAAATATAACATACTTAAAAAACACATTTGTATCCTCTTACCAAAAATAATACTAAGAATCAATTATACCCAAGTCGAACCATATCCTCTCTGACCTACGGAAAGGGTCGCCTAGGTGAGGAAACGTCGTTCAGTGGTCTGGTGACCCTCGTCGACCCCCATGTGTTGTCAGCACCAGCCCTTGGAGCCATAAAGGCCCACATAAGTCAAATCCCTTAAATCTGCAAACCAATCACTCCAACCCCATCACTAGGTCTACAGCCCTGTCTGATCGTCGCCTGAGTAGACTGGCCTCATCGAGCAGCCAACGGGTCGGGATCAAACCAAGGGACCAAGCCCTAGGACAAAATAATTGTGGGATCTGATTTTGACTAATAGCCTTGCATTTTAAGGGACATATCCCTATATTTTCTTCAAGGTAATAGAGCTATCCCCTCAGCTTTTTAAATTTGCACATTGGACCCATAAAGTTTTGAAAAACAAATACCAAAATCACATGGCCCCAAAGTTGTCAAATCGCGAATCGTATCGTGAATCGTTTACCCCCGAATCACAAATCTTGAATCGAATCGTGAATCGAACCGGTCGAATCAGAATCAAATGATAAAAATGAAATAAAACATACGTAAATCGAATTTGACATTATAGAATTGGTAATTAAGCATAATATGACAAAAAACTAATCATAGCACATGATAATATACCAAAATATAGCACAAAAATTGACCGTAGCACATGTTCTCAATCATTTTAAGCTTGAAAAAGTAAAATACAAAAATAACAGCAAAAAAAACAGCAAAATAATAGGAAGAAAATAACTTCAAAAAAAGAAAACAGCAAAAGAACTTCAAAGAAAAAAACAGCAAATGAAAAAACAGCAAAAATAACTAAAAATACAAAGAAAACAGCAAAATAACTTATGTTATCCTAACTAAAAATAAATAAACATATGGTAATGGTTTTATAACAGCAACATAACTATAAAAAAAACAGCAAAATTAGTAGCAGGTCTTTAAACAGATTAATAACAGCCTTTATACAAATTAATTAGTAAAAAAACAGCCTTTAAACAAATTAGTAACAAAATAGTAACAAAATTAGTAACAACCTTTAAACAAATTAGTAACAAACAAAAACAACAAATAAAAAAAAACAGCCTTCATATTTGCAGCAAAAGAAAGGTTTTATAACAAAAATAAAAAGTAAACAGCAAAAGAAAACATACTTCGGCCTTCGATTTCCCCAAAAATAAGACTTCGGCCTTCGTAATGGCTGTTGGTTTGGGAAAAGGGGATTCGTAATGGTTTCGGAGGGTTTTTTGTCTAAGAGGGTTTTTTGTTTTGTTGCTGCGTTGGTCGAAAAGGGTTTTCTGATATGTTGGGTTAAAAAAAAAAAAGGTATGCGAGGATCAATCGTTTAACGAAACGATTCACGATTCAAACCGAATCGTACGGTTCTCACTCGTATCGGCCGATTCTATAGCCCTTTGCGATTCTACCCCCAATCCGAATCGGTTTGCCCGGAATCAAATCGAATCGTACGATTTTGATAACTATGCATGGCGGCCCCAAGCCTTTTGGAATTTCGAGATTAGACCCTAGAACTTGTGAAAATCACACCCCATGCTTTCAGCAAGACTCCCGTCCCCTTCCTTCAACTAGGGTGTCGTATGTAGGTGACTGGGCGCACTAAGATGATCGGTCAAATCAAAGTACGAGGAGATCGAGCGTTAGTAGGGTGGTTACAGCACAGGTAAAAACCGTTACGTAGGACCGAAAAAAAGTGGTAGTTACCGGGGTTTTTTGTGAGTAGTTTTGGTTTAAACATTTTAAAAACTGATTTACTAAATTACCGTATCAGATATATCGAAAGTATCGCAATAATATATCGAGATTATGAACCGGAAATATCAATTTGGAAATTTTATCAAATCTGTCCATTTATGATCAACCTTAATTATACGAAGCCTTGGTTCTTTCAATCTTAGCCTTAATCATAGCCGTCCATTTATGATCAATCTCCACTGTTAATCTTTATCAAATAAATTCTTAGTTTGCGACAAAGATTAAACCTAAAGGAAATAACAATGTGTGCACTCTGGTTTGTTTCTCATCGATCGTTTTCACTCAGCTCTCGTCGTCAACGGTGTTGGACTCCAGCAACTCGAGGAACTTTTTATTGCGCTAAAACAGTCCTATGTTAAGCAACCAAGACCATAAAACTCACTTCGGAATTTTACCAAACACTTGGTGTGCGGAAAACACCCAAGACCTTGTTCCTAATGAAAACTAAGTGTGCAAACTCAAAAAGAATCCAATCAACAAGTGGGATAACAAGAATACACAAGCAATCAAAGCAAAGAAACGACAACAATATAACGTGGTTCACCCAAACAAGAGTTACATCCACAATGGTAGGATTTCTTCTTTCTTTGATAAATGGAGGAACCACAAGGTTACACACTCACACTCTTTATCTCTCCAAGAAAGTCACTCACAAACCAAGCACAAGAACTAATCTTTAAACAAGAAGCTCTCACTCACTTTTCTCTTTGAAAACTCACAAAATGTTCCTCTAAAGCTGAAAAACAGAAAATAAGCTTCTATTTATAGATTTTCCTCAAAGTGGCAATTTTGTAAATATCGAGAAAAATCTGTTTTTCTCCCAAAACAGTCGTGAACCAACGGGAAGCCACCGGAGAGCCAAAATACACCACAAACTCCACCTTGGCGATCCGAATGATCCAACCAAAAACCCGGAATGAAAACCATTGAACCCGTTTGAAGATCACCCCGAAATCTACCAAGCTCAATGCGATTCCACCTAACCGAGGAGCCTCTCCTCGAATTTCAACAAGAAGTGAGATTTAGAAGCTTTAGGCAATGCCTAAACTTCTCCGTAGTCACAGGTTTGGTGAGAAAATCTGCTGCATTCTCATCCGTGTGCACCTTCTCAATCAAAACCTCGCCGGAATTAACCCAATCCCGAACTCTATGATACCGCACATCAATATGCTTTGTGCGGGCATGATACACTTGATTCTTAGCCAAATGCATAGCATTTTGACTATCGCAATGAAGACGAACACTCTCTTGCTTCATCCCCAATTCACTCACCAAACTCTTTAACCAAACCGCCTCCTTTGATGCTACCGTAAGTGCCATATACTCCGCCTCCGTGGTAGACAAAGCACTTGTCGGTTGTAACATGGATCTCCAAGATACCGGCCCGCTAGCAATAGTGAATACATACCCCGATGTAGATCTCCGTTTATCAAGATCCGCCGCATAATCCGAATCCACATACCCCGCAACAAACTCGGCCCCTTTCTTCTGCTCAAACACAATGCCCATAGACTTGGTTCCCTTTAGATACCGAAGAATCCATTTCATCGCTTTCCAATGCTCTTTTCCCGGATTCGACATGTACTTACTAACCACACCCACGGCTTAGGCGATATCCGGCCTCGTGCAAACCATAGCATACATAAGGCACCCCACGGCACAAGCATACGGCTTTGAAGCTATCTCCTCTAACTCATCATCCGTAGAGGGACATTGCTTTGCACACAAAGTGAAATGTGAAGCTAACGGGGTAGAAGTGGCCTTTGGCATCCAACATGCCAAATTTCCCGATGACATGCGAAATATAATTTTTCTGAGATAACCACAACTTGCCAACTTTTCTATCTCGTCTAATCTCCATATCAAGAATCTTTTGCGCCGCACCAAGATCCTTCATGTCAAACTCCCGGCTCAATTCCACCTTAAGCTCCGTTATCCGTGACATGTCCCGACACGCAATGAGCATGTCATCCACATAGAGCATTAACAAAACAAACGAACCATCATCAAGAACCCGAAAATATGCACAATGGTCATGATCACATCTCATGTAACCAACCCGCAACATGAAAGTATCGAACCGTAGGTACCATTGTCGTGGCGACTGTTTAAGCCCATATAATGACTTCTTAAGCCGGCACACATGATCTTCCTTTCCCACTTCCTTGAACCCCTCCGGTTGCACCATGTAAATAAGCTCCTTCAAATCACCGTGAAGAAAATCCGTTTTCACATCCATTTGATCCAATTCCATATCGAATTGAGCAACCATTGCCAACAACACCCGTATCGAAGTATGCCTCACCACCGGGGAGAAGATCTCATCATAGTCAATCCCCTCCTTTTGTGAAAACCCCTTCGCTACTAACCTTGCCTTGTACTTCGGTTCTTCTATTTTGTTAATTGCCTCTTTCTTCCTATACACCTACTTAGAGCCAACAATGTGTCGCCCCTTGGGTTTAGGAACCAACTCCCACACAGAGTTCTTTCGTAGAGCTTCCATCTCTTCCGACATAGCACCCATCCAACTCGCCTTGACATCACAATTAACGGCATCTTTTTATGTCATTGGATCACCCTCACTAGAAATGAGAGCGTAATTGATCTCTTCCCAACCAAGCCTAGGTGGTGGCTTGATCTCCCTACGCTCCATGTCACGTTCTATGGATGGCACTTGCTCCACCCGTTGAGTGTCCTCCACCTCAACCGACTCCTCTCCCAAATCATCCTCATTCGGCTCCACCTCAACCGTGTCATCACCCGATTGAGAATCACTTGAACCACTAGTAGATGTACTATCACTATCGGTAGTTGATGATCTCGGAAATACCAAAGGAATCTCGACGGTTCTAACACCACCGTCACCGGCAACTTCCAGGAACTCCTTGGCCTTCAACATGGACGTCTCGTCAAACCTCACATCCCAGCTAACAACTAGCTTCCTCGTAGACGGATCCCAAAGCTTGAACCCCTTTACCCCTTTTCCATAGCCTAGGAAAATACACCGGCGAGTTCTCGGGTCATTTTTAGTCCTCTCGTCACTAGGAATGTGAGCGTACCCCGGACATCTGAACACCCTCAAAGTAGAGTAGTCGACCTCGTGCCCCGACCATACTTCCTCCGGACACTTCAAACCAAGAGTCGAATTTGGTGACCGATTCACCAAATACACGACGTGATCAAGAGCGGCTGCCCAAAATGATTTCGGTAACCCGGCATGAAACCTCATGCACCTTGCCCTTTCCATAATGGTGCGGTTCATCCTCTCCGCCACCCCATTTTGTTGTGGAGTCTTCTTAACGGTAAAGTGCCTTGTGATGCCCGCATCTTTACAATACTTGAGAAACCCACCATCTCTATACTCACCCCCGTTGTCGCTCCTCAAATACTTGATCTTCTTCCCCGTTTGATTCTCCACCATGGCTTTCCACTCCTTGAGCTTCTCGAAAACCTCCGATTTTTCCTTCAAGTAGTAGACCCACACTTTTCGTGAATAATCATCTATGAAAGTCACAAAGTATCTAAAGCCGCCTATGGAAACAACATCCGAAGGCCCACACACGTCGGAATGAATATAGTCAAGAGTCCCTTTACTCTTGTTCGTAGTTATAGTGAATTGCACTCGAGTTTGCTTCCCCATCACACAATACTTGCAAAAACCGAGCTTGCATCCGTGCACCCCTTTCAACAACTTTCGCCGATGAAGTTCTTCCATGCCCCGTTGGCTCATGTGACCAAGTCTCATGTGCCACAATTGTAGCTCGTCGCTTTCAGGCTCCGTGGAGACTGCCGCTCCACCCACTACCGTATTTCCCTTCAATCTATAAAGATTGTTCGGTAACTTTGTGCCGCACAAAAAAACCATCGATCCCTTTTTGACCTTCAAAGCCCCACCCTCGGCTTGAATCACACACCCCTTTGAATCGAGTGCGCCTAAGGAAATCAAGTTCTTTTTAAGTGCCGGAACGTGCCTCACTTCACTTAAGGTTCGGACAACCCCATCCCACATCTTTATGTGCACCGACCCAATTCCCACTACTTTGCACGTAGCATTGTTTCCCATGAGAATCTCACCACCGGTATTGGACGTGTAATCCTCAAACCATTCCCGGTTCGGACACATGTGGTATGAACATCCGGAATCTAGAATCCAACCATCAACGTGATCGGCGAAAAAACAAGAACCTCTTCGCCTTCCTCTAAAGTAGCAACACCGGCCACATCCTTAGTAGCGTCTCCTTTCTTATCATCTTTCTTCCACTCCGGACAATTCCATTTAAAGTGACCCTTTTTATGGCACTTGAAACACTCAACTACGCTAATGTCTCGAGATTGAGACCATTGGAAGCCCCGGTTATTTGCACCCCTAGACTTCGACCTTCCTCTTCGTCCACCACCACCAACCTTGGCCACCAAGCCTCCACCTTGAGAAGATGAACTAGCTCCACCGCTACCATTTTTCTTCTTCATGGCCACGTGAGAAATGATGTCCTACATTACATCATTGAACTTGAGAGTAGTCTTCCCAAACATAAGTGTGGTGACAAAGTGCTCATATGAATCGGGCAACGAAGCAAGCAACAACAACGCTCGATCCTCCTCGCTAAATTGAACATCAATCCGGTTCAAATCGTTGATCAAAGCATTGAAGACATTTATATGCTTCATCATATCACCGCCCTCCTTCATTTCTAACTTGAAGAGCATCTTCTTTAGAAACAATTTACTTGACAAAGACTTGCCCAAATAAATCTCCTCCAATTGATCCCACATGCCCTTGGCCGTAGTTTCCGATATCACGTGATTGAGCACATTATCCGTGATATACATTTCAATTGAAGAAATCGCCCTTTAATCAATATCGCTCCATTCGGCTTTGGTCATATCCACCGGACGCTTCTCTATACCCAACAATGCTATAACCAACCGTTGTTGAACAAGAACACCCCGCATCCTTCTTTGCAACAAGCCAAAATTAATTTTCTCATCAAAAGGTTTTATCTCAAACTTCATTGAGCCTCCGGATCCATAACTAGGATCCCACTTCTTAGAGCCTCCGCTTGTAGAAGTTGATTCGAGAGTACGCGACACCTCCTCCGTCATTTGGAACAAATTCTAGAACTTATGCCAATATCACTCAAATTGATTCAAGCCGAACCAAAATACTGAGGAAACCAAGCAACCAAAGCTCTGATACCACTTATTGCGCTAAAACAGTCCTATGTTAAGCAACCAAGACCATAAAACTCACTTCGGAATTTTACCAAACACTTGGTGTGCGGAAAACACCCAAGACCTTGTTCCTAATGAAAACTAAGTGTGCAAACTCAAAACGAATCCAATCAACAATCAACAAGTAGGATAACAAGAACACACAAGCAATCAAAGCAAAGAAACGACAACAATATAACGTGGTTCACCCAAACAAGGGTTACATCCACAATGGTAGGATTTCTTCTTTCTTTGATAAATGGAGGAACCACAAGGTTACACACTCACACTTTTTATCTCTCCAACAAAGTCACTCACAAACCAAGCACAAGAACTAATCTTTAAATAAGAAGCTCTCACTCACTTTTCTCTTTAAAAACTCACAAAATGTTCCTCTAAAGCTGAAAAACAGCACTGCACGAAAAACGGAAAATAAGCTTCTATTTATAGATTTTCCTCAAAGTGGCAATTTTGTAATTATCGAGAAAAATCTGTTTTTCTCCTAAAACAACCGTGAACCAACGGGAAGCCACCGGAGAGCCAAAATACACCACACTTTTCTCTCTCTCTCTCTCTCTCTCTCTCTCTCTATATATATATATATATATATATATATGTCCATGGTTCAAAGTCTCGGTATCGGTCCCGGTATCGACCACTCGATTTTCAACTCGATCGCGGTATCGGTCACGGTATGCGATACGCAAAGATACACAATTTAGAGAGAGCAAAAAAATCCGAAAAAAATCTAGAAAATTTTAAAAAAATACTATTACAAATGTAAATGTTATTTTTTTTTTTTGTTGCGTTGCAAATGTTTTTTTTTTTAAATTGATGGAAATGTTATTTTTTAACAAAGAGGATACAAATATTTTTTTTTACTTGTGTTGCAAATATGTTATTTTTACATAAAGGATGCAAATATTATTTTTACAAATGTTTAGAAGATAAAAATATTATTTTTACAATAATTACAGTTGTTTGTAAAATAATAACATTTACGTTTTTTTATAAATAATAACATATTAAAAAATAACATTGGGAACCTTATTATAAAAAATAATAGCAATAAACAATTGGATCATTTGCATTCTTTAAAAAAAAAACTGGCACATATACAACGCACTAAATTAAACCCACACGATGACCAAATAACCCACACACAGAGCACACTAAATTAAAAAAACAATTAGCACTTTGTAACCCCCCAAAAAAACCACGCTTACCAACATAACACTGGAGAGAGGGGGAGAGAGAGAGAGAGATTGATGCTTAGTAACTTATACCACCTCGACCGATACATCGCCGATATGGGCCGATTCCATCGCGATATCGCCGATATGGGCCGATTCTATTGCGATATCGTCGATATGGGCTGATTATACTGCTATATCACCGTTACTACTCAGAAATTACCGATATAGGGTCGATTCACATCAAAAATTGATAACTCAACTCGTAACTCGGAATCGGATCGATGGGCACCGATACCTAGTCAACTCGGCCGTATCGTCGCGGTATCGGCCTTGACTTTGAACCATGTATGTCCCTTCCCTCATCATCAATTTGTTTGAACTTTGAACCATAACTCCATTGATTTTGCTCGCAGCTTTCACCTCTCGCAGATTTATCGTCTCACCGCCTTGAAGGTTCAGCTAATCACTAAATCTCTCATGGTAGATTATTTTCTTAGATGTTTCCTGCTATTGATTGAGATTTTGAGATTATTTAGTTTTTATGTAGGCAATATTTCTGTGTGAGAAATATCCGTGTGAGATCCATCCACTAATAACCAGTTACACACAAATATCTCACAATGACATCATTTTCAAACCAGCTGCACCCATGGTTCAAAGTCTCGGCCAAGTCAACTCGATATCAGCGGATTTGACTCAAAATCGCAAGCCGACGAATCAATTCCGAGAGCCAAATAAAAAAATACAGTATTGTATTATATCGTTAAATATCCACCGATATCTCAGCGATCCTAAGATATCTTGCCAATATATCGGACGAGTCAGAGAAATACAGCGGAGATGAGGGTTTTTTACAATAAAACAAAGAAGGGACATTTGGCAGAGATCATCTTCGTAAAAGCTGTCTCCTTCAAAACCGCGAATCATCTTCGTAAAATCATCTCCCCTTAGCCGTCTCTTTCAAAACCGCCTGAGTGCCCTTCAGAAATTGTCGGACCTCACTCTTCGTAAAAGTTGGTCGTTAGATTTCTTCTCCTCTCTTCAGTCGGTGAGAGAGTATTTTGGTAACTAATAAGTGTTTTTTTTTTTTTACGGCAAAACCTTTCCTTTTTTTTTTTGGATGGGGCAAAACCCTTTCTTTTGGACAACAAGTCTTGTGTTAAAAGCCACATGTTTTTTTGATATTTTTTTTTTGCAGCCACACTTCTAACCCTTAATTGTGTCCACACTTTTAACCATTGTTAATTTTGTACAAATATTTAATAGCGATTAATATTTTGTTGTGAAAAAATCCTAAAAAGGAGCAATGGTTTTGTACAAAATTCCTAAAACATCGTATGTTATATACAAATAATATTATAAAAAAGGGCAATTGTTTAGGTAAGAAAAAAGTGAAATGTTTTGTTAAAAATTGGTTGTAAAAAAATTTAATATGATTGTAAAAAATGTGCAGTGTTTTGTCAAAAATAATATTTGTACCCTGTTTGTAAAAAAAATAACATACTAAAAAAGAAACATTTGTATCCTCTTTAGAAAAATATAACATACTAAAAATAACATTTGTATCCTCTTACTAAAAATATAATATTTCTCTCTATTGCTTGGAATAAGTTTTTTTCTTTTTATTTTTACAAAGAGGACACAAATGTTACAAAGAGGAAAAAGGTTCATAAACCCTTTAATATCCAGTAAGGATCTAAATTGGTGGCCATAGTAGTACTTACCAGAATAAAGTGGCAGAATACATATAAATTATATATTGTATGTATATATGCATATTAAAAATGAGCCACCATTGGTGGTCTGACGGGAGACAATAGTGCCGCCCGCCAGCGGAAGAAAGGCAAGCTTTAAGAAGTCACCACTAGAGGATCTTATGTTCTGATTCCAAGTGAGAATTTAAGGTGATGATATAGGTAAAAGATAGACATACACAAAAGATAAACCAAGAATGAGAGTATTGTTAGATACACTTTACTCCCACATATCATCTCATTTTGATAGGGTTTACATCATATGACAATTACATCAGTAGCCCTCATACTTCACATTAATGCCTTCATAAATACTCTGATAATAACAACACACACTATATTCTCTAACAAACTTTATCGTGGATTTCTCGATGTCTTCTTAAGGAACGATTAGGACACTCGGACTGAGTTGCGAGAGGTTGAGGCATTTGCTATCAGAGACTTCTTTCCCATCTTCGATGAGAAAGAGATTGGGCTATGTATCAAAAGTTTCTTTCATATTTTTGTTCAGGTTGATTAAGTGACTCGCACTCATTTTCAAGACGTGATGTCGTACCATATCGATGACTTCTTCCCACTCTTTGGGCTCATGTGGTTGCTCGAAGGTATGCGGATTTAATTTGGGATGCTTTCGAGTCCCATATTTAAGCTTTTGGAGTTGAGGATGCAGCATCGATGGCTCTCTCCCTCGAGTAGGCAAGATCACTCTCACAATGGGAATTCAGGGGGCAATTTTGGCTTCTCCGACATGGATTTGTGCTTCGAATGATCGTTAAGTTGGCCTTTGCTAGCTGGTATGCGAGGATTTTTCGTAAACGACTACCCTCCTTAATGGGGGAACGCGGCAATGTTTGTGCAACTCTGATGATGATCTCTCCACCTTCTCTCACCTTTTTAGGTTATCTTGGCTAGGAAGATGACTTAGCCTATAAACAAGGCCATTAGTCAACCATTGTAAATTGAGAATCAATGAATGATGAGAGAGAAACCTTTATTTCTAAATGTTGTATTGATTTCCATTGCGCTTACATCTGAATTGCTCACCCAAAGGGCAAACAGCTATCAACGGCATCAGCATCGGCGGATGCACATAGCTTGAACAAATGCACCCTATACTCACGCTCGACCTCTTCCTGCATTGTCGTAGTGCACTCACACAGCACTCTTCGTAGCGATGAACCAAGTTCCACCCATATTGAATCCTTATGTCCTCATTATACCAAGACGCTCAATCATTTTCTCACAACTTAATAGTGTACGTTATATTTTTTATGGTTTCTTGGTATTATGCCTCCAAATCAAAGGGATAAAAGTTGAAGGGCGGGTCCACTAAAGTTAGCAACAAAAGAAGGGTTGATCCGGGAACTTCACGAAGTTGTGAGGTAAAATGTCAATTCGAAAAGCTTGGGGAAGGGGGTACTTTTGATAACAAACCAAGGGGTTAATAGTGTAACTTCCATGTTTTAAATAGAGGTGGGGAGTAATGTTACATATGTGGAACTCATTGCCATTACTAATTCACAAGAATTTTCCACCAGAGGATCGATGGGACTCGCTTTGATCTGGTGGTGGGCGTCCCAGATGCCAATCCTTGTAGGGGTTCGTTTGTGTTATATCGGGTTCCTTGGAGTTTGGATTAGATACCCTCAATGATGTTTCACGGTTGTGACGAAGATTGGTATTTTAGGTTATTTACAAATATTTAGTCGAATTGTGATTTTTTAGGTGTTGTTTTAAAATTTTGTAATATGTTCATTTTGAGAATTATAAGTTTATATTTCGAAATTTTACGTGAGATACAAGAAAAATGTCTCAAAGGCCAATAACCAACACAATTAACACAAATTTACAATCCTACGTGGGGCACCATAAGGCACTTTCAAGATAAATAATACATACATACATATAATTTTCCAAATATATATTAATTTTTTCCTAAAAATCTGGGGTGGGGCACTTGACCCCCCAGGTGCTAGTAACTCCATCACTTGTATGGGGGGCCGAAATATCAAATCTTCAAAAAGGCCTCGCTAAAAGGGCAGCAAGGGTTTAGTAATGCCCAAGAGGGTTGTAGGATTGCTTTTTTTTAATTGGGGGGGGGCAACATTAGGAAGGAACCGAAGCAAGGTAGATCTAGGGCTTTCGAAATTACCGTCTTTTGGACCAGGGTATCGATGGCACTTGTAGGCTTGACACATGTAGCCTAACTGATTGGCCTTGCATCACCTCAGAGAGCGTCGCGGCATCGCTTATGGTCAGAAACAACCGAGGAGGGGTCGCTGAGTTCGAACAACTATTAGATTTAAGGTTTATAAGACTTTTCAATAGCTGTGAGTTAAGGAGTTGACGTTAGAGGACAAGTGTATATATACCCTCGGCTAGGCCGAGGGTGTCCTCAACCAGACGAGGGCTCAGGCCCAGGACGAGTCCAATGACCACAGTACCGTTACATGAAGGATCGGCCAAGATGACCCCTCAGCCAGGATCAGATGACCCTTCAAGAGGCCCACCACTCACCATGGTCCAGACAACCCTTCAAGGGGCCGACCCTCATCATGGTCCAGACGACCCTTCAAGGGGCCCTCATCATGGCCCAGACGACCCTTCAAGGGGTCGACCCCTCATCATGGGTCGGACGACCCTATGCGGAGACGACAGTACGAGGCCCAAATCCAGGACCCAACGTCAGCATCCACTTTAGCCTCGGCCTGGCATCCTAGGCCGAGGGTGACATCATCACAGCATGTGATTTGGAAGACGCGTGGGACTCGTATAGCACGTGGACTAGACCGTAATAACAATATCATCCCCTCACGTGAGGGAATATTATGTCGTCATTTATCACAAGGGGCATATCCAGGTGTCAGTAGGGGATTGGCTAGATCATCATTCACATGCACCATGAATGCTTGGGGGGTACACTTTCCCCCCAAGCCCTATACATACTTGTCACCTTCAACCCTGTAAAGGGATCGATAATTCTAACCCTAGCTAAAACTCTGCTTGTACACACAGTAGAGAGAGAGTGAGCTTATGTGCATTGTATCCAAAGTCATTAGTACCCATATTTAGTGGATCACACACTCATAGTGGATGTAAGCCTAATTAGCTGAACCACTATACATCATTATCTTATTGCTCTTATACTCATCCCCTTCTATACACTTACACACATATACATCTCCATGGCTGCCATTGTTATTACTGTTTGAGCTCATCATCACTTATCTGGTGGTGCGGGATCTTAGCATCATCAGTTTGGCACCGTCTGTGGGAACGAGAAGACATCTCTTCCTTTATACAGCTTGACCTCACTGGGCACTCTGGTGGTGAACCAGTTCTCCCCCTTTGTGGAGCTGTTTCATCATTGAAAGAGACCCATTATGGTTCTCAAGCTCATCAGTCTTCATAGCTCAAACACATGGCACCGGAGATGCCACCACCACTTCCTCCACCGGATAGTGGAGTAGGACCTAGTTCCAGTCATCCACCACCTCAGTTTGAGATGGCCGATGTGGCGGCCGCCTTGAAGTCTCTGGCAGCAAGCCAACGGATTATGCAGGAGCAATTTACAGCTCTTAGCCAAAACATACTAAGACCACCGGGAGTCTCACCGGAAATGATTACTCCGGCAGCAGCCCTAGGGCAGCATGAGGCCAGGGGACCACCCCAGGCACCGCGCAAAAACCTGCCACCTCCACAACGGCGGAGGAATGTTGCTGACCCCCGGCGTCTACGCCTGGGGAGGCAAGGAAACCCTTGCCCAGAAGACAGATATGATGATGTGGAGGTGGAAGAGGCTCCGATAGAATGCTGGGCGCCGTATGAGGTCTCCAACAATACTGTGCGACCTATCCAGGAGAGCAGAGGGAAGTGTGGAAGGCAAAATCCCGACGATCGCCCGAGAGGATCTGCTTTCGATCGTCTGAGCAGGGGGTCGACCTTTGAGAGGCTAGGCCCAGTAAATGACCTACGGGAAAAATTGTCCCGATCGAGGAGTGTTGCGAGGTCCAGGAGTGAGGCAGCAGATGGCCGACCCCATGGACGGGACGACGACCAGGGGGAAGTAAACAGCCTACACAGGCCTGCCGCAGCAGAACCCTCCATCCACCTCAAAGAGGCGGCAAGGAATAACATCGGCCAAGCCGACCCTACGAGGCCATGGAATGACTCGATCCAAAGGTTGGAGGATAAAATTGGTGACATCCTGAAGAGCCGGGACCCTCTTCAAAGAGGATACTCCATAGGGTCACCCTTTGTGGCGAAGATAGTCAACTTCCCAACGCCATCCAAGTTTAAGCCACCTGTGGTCACCTCAAGATTTGACAGGAGTACCAACCCCGTCCATCATATTGAGATGTACCAATTAGTGACAGACATTTACTCTATCTCAGATGAGATGAGGTGTCGTGACTTTTCTGGCACTCTGACTGGGGCTGCACATGTCTGGTACATGTCTCTTCCAAAGAACTCCATTGAAAGTTTCAAGCAGTTAGCAGATCGGTTCAACCATAACTTTTGCTTTGGAGTGAGGCCACAGAAGAAGACCACACACCTGCTCTACGTTAAGCAGGGGAAGAATGAGAGCCTAAAAGACTACATAGCCAGATTTAACAAAGAAAAGTTAGGGTCGAAGACTATGAGGAAAGCATAGCCATGACAGCCCTCATTGGAGGACTCCAGAAGGGGAAGCTTTTATGGAAGCTTGTTGAAGACCCTCCGAAGACGATGGCTAAATTGCTGTCAACAGCGGGAAAAGTGATGAACGCCGAAGAGGCGATGGCCGCAAAATACGAAGATGAAAAAGGAGGTGCTAGTGGGGGTAAGTACCAGAAAAAGAATAAGGAGGGAAAGAAGAGGTCTGCAGACGACAAATTCGCTGATTACACCCCTCTGACGGTCAGCTGCGAACACATTCTGAATGAGATAAAGAGTGACCGATCCTTAAAATGGCCCGAGAAGTTGAGGGCAGCCCCTCACAAGAGGAACAAAAACCTGTGGTGTGAATTTCACCAAGACCATGGCCATGTGACCGACAAGTGCTTCGCTCTGAAAGACGAAATTGAAAAAATGTTAAAAGAAGGGAAGTTAAGGAAATACGTTGACAAGAGTGCCTTCAAGAGGGGCCGAGGGGACGACCGCAGAAAGAAGAAAGGCGATACGTTCAGAGAGGATCCTCCAAACAGAAGGGACGACCCTGACCTCCCACCGAGAGACGACCATGGCCCTGTAAAAAGACTTAATATGATCTCACTCGGCGTAGGGATGATCTTCGGGGGTCTAGCAGGAGGAGGGTCAGAGGTCGCCGACAGGAAGGCCCATGTAGCTGAAGCCAAGGCAGTGACAAAAGCTGTACACTCGACCTCTATGGAAGCAAAGTCAGAAAAGAGGAAGAAAGTTGATATGGATACTCTGATAGTGGGATTCCCAAGAATGGACTTCAAAGGCCTCTTAGCCCCACATGATGACCCTCTCGTCATCACTACCAGGGTACACGGGTGCGCGGTGCCGAGCATCCTGGTAGATGGGGTTAGTTCTACAGATGTGATGTTCTGGTCATGCTTTAAAAGCCTTGGGTCTCAGCCGTGACAGGCTCGTCCAATACCATCACCCCTTGATTGGTTTTAGTAGGGAAAAATTTTATTCCCTGGGAGTGTATGGGAGTGTATGAGGCTGATGTTAGAGTGGGGGACGAGTGGCCGAGATGGCTTACCAAGAAGGTCAAGTTTTTCGTGATGGATGAACAAGTCTTCTCAGCCTACAACATTATACTGGGGCGAGTGGCCCTCAAGGAATTTGAGGCCGTGTCGTCCACGGTTCATCAGATGATAAAATTCCCGACCCCTTACGGGGTAGGGAAAGTCCGGGGAGACCAGACGACAGCATAGGAATTCTACTTCAATTCCGCCGAAGAAAGAGAGGCGCACAAGAAAGCAACAACCACTTACAATATTGATACCCTCGACCCCAGGGACGAGACCAAGCTGAAGAAAGGAGAGGCCGCGGAAGAGGTAGAATCCATCATCCTCAATGAGGATGAGCCAGAAAAAACCGTCCAAATAGGCAAAGCTCTAAAGACAAACATAAAAGAAGACCTCATCAAGCTGCTAAGGAGAAGACAAAACGTCTTTGCATGGAGTCATGCAGATATGCCGGGGATCGACCCCGAAATTATGAGCCATAAGCTCAACGTGTTAGAGGGCGCAAAGCCAGTGAAACAGAAGAGGATTTATTCTCGAGAAAAGTATGAGATCATTAGGGATGAGGTCAAGAAGCTAGAAGATGCAGAGTTTGTCAGGGAGGTCATCGATCCCGAATGGCTATCCAACGCAGTCATAGTCCCCAAAGCCAATGGGAAATGAAGGATGTGCGTAGACTTCACCGACATCAACAAACATTGTCCCAAAGACAGTTTCCCTCTCCCCCGCATTGACCTAATGGGTAGACGCTACCGCAAGACATGAGCTCATGAGCTTCATGGATGCCTATTCAGGTTACAACCAGATCTTCATGAGCCCGGATGACTCAGAAAAAACGGCTTTCATTACCGACAAAGGGGCAAACTATTATAGGGTCATGCCCTTTGGCCTAAAGAATGCGGGGGCAATGTATCAGCACCTTGTGAATAAAATGTTTGAAGACCAAATCGGGAAGTCCATGGAGGTCTATGTAGATGACATGCTAGCCAAGAGTTTGAAGGTCGAGGATCATGTGGCCGACCTCGAAAGGACCTTTAACACGATGAACATGAATCGGATGAAGCTCAACCCAGCCAAATGTGTTTTTGGGGTTGGAGCAGGGAAATTCTTGGGGTTCATCGTCAACCAAAGAGGCATTGAGGCCAATCCTGAGAAGATAAAGGCCTTCCTAGAAATGAAGACCCCCAGGACCATTAAAGACGTTCAGAGGCTCACAGGGTGAGTGGCTGCTTTAAATAGGTTTGTATCCAGAGCCACAGACAAGTGTCTACCGTTCTTCAAAATTCTCAGAAAAGCCTTTGAATGGAACGAAGAGTGTGACCAGGCTTTCAACGAGCTAAAGTCATACCTAGGGTCTCCCTTGCTGTTGTCACGACCAGTGCAGGGCGAACGACTACATGTGTAAGTAGCCGTCTCAGAATCAGCCATCAGTGCAGCCATTATGAGAGAAGAGGACGGAGTACAGAAGCCTGTGTATTTCAATAGTAAGGCACTCCAGGCGGCAGAGCAAAGATACCCAAGGATGGAGAAGTTAGCCTATGCCTTGATCCATGCATCAAGAAAGATGAAGCCGTACTTCCAGTCCCATATAATGGTCATCCTCACCGACTCTCCTCTCAGGCAGGTCTTACACAAGTCAGAAAAATCGGGGAGGCTAATGGCCTGGGCTATAGAGCTGGGAGAGTTTGACATTGTATATCAACCTAGGATGGCCATTAAGGGGCAAGCATTAACTGATTTCGTGGCTGAATTTACTTGGGAAGATGATGAGACTGAAGAGGAGAGCCTCGAGAAGACAGATAGCCGGCAAGGCAAAATTGTTGACTCATCCATAGATAGAGCTGAGACAAGCACCGCTAGAGAAAAAGTTGCCGAAAATGAAGAGGGAAGATATCTCTTTAGACAGGGATCCCTCACTGAGGGAAATTTCTCGGAGGAACAGGCTGTGTGGAACCTCTTCGTTGACGGGTCTTCTTGCGAGAGCGGAAGTGGGGTCGGATTAATTGTATCAGCACCCGACGGCACAGACATCGAGTACGCCCTGAGGTTCAACTTCAAAGCCTCCAACAACGAATCCGAATATGAGGCCCTGATAGCAGGCCTCTCCTTAGCAAAGTCTCTTAGTGTCGGCCAGATCTTGGTCATAGTGATTCAAGATTAGTAGTGAATCAGATACTAGGAGTCTACGAGGCTAAGGATGAGAGAATGGCCAAATATCTTGAAAGGGTAAAGGCACTATTGAAGAGCTTCAGAGAAGTAAAATTGAAGAGGATACCTAGGCTTGATAATGGCCGAGCCGATGTACTTGCTAGGCTGGCCTCGGCAACTAGGACAGATATCAGGAGGACAGTCCCAGTGGAAATTTTGCTTCGACCAACGATTGAAAAGGAAGAAGTTGAGATACAGAGCCGCGAAATTCACTGTAATCGGGGACACTTTGTACAAAAAGGGATTCTTGCTCAGATGTGTGCACCCGTCTGAAGTCCCACACATCTTGCAAGATATGCATGAGGGGTCATGTTCAAGCCATATTAGGGGCAGGTCATTAGCAAAGAGGATAGTAACCCAAGGATACTGGGACCCTAGGGAAAGACACCACGGCATACGTAAAAAAGTGTGATAAATGTCAAAGGTTTGCCACCATTCCTCACCAGCCCCATCAGCCTCTTACTTCTATCACATCCCCATGGCCATTCGCAGTATGGGGAATCGATCTAGTAGGACCCTTGCCTAGGGCCGTCAATAACTATCGATACTTGATCGTAGCAATTGACAATTTTTCAAAATGGGTGGAGGCGGAGCCGATGGTGACGATCACCAAACAGAAGGCCTTCCAGTTTATCTGGAAAAACATTATATGCAGATATGGTCTCCCCAACACCCTCATCTCGGATAACGGGGCTCAATTCAAGAATGCATCTCTGGAGAAATATTGCGAAAGGGTTGGTGTCAAACAATTCTTCTCAGCCCCAGGCCGAGCTCGGGCTAATGGGCAAACTGAGGTTACAAATAGAACCATCCTAGACGGGATCAAGAAAAAGCTCGAGGAAGCAAAAGGAAGATGGATTGAGGAATTATACGTTGTATTGTGGGCCTACAGGACGACGGCAAAGACTACTACCGGGGAAACCCCGTTCATGCTAGCGTATGGCTCAGAAGCCGTCATCCCCACCGAGATTGGGTTTCCTACTCACAGAGTCCAAATGTATGACCCCCAGAGGAACATGGAAGAAAGGAGACTTGATCTAGACTTGGTCGAGGAGAGAAGAGAAGACGCTGGGATAAGGCAAGCTGCCTACCAGCAGAAAACTGCCAGGTTTTACAACCAGAGGGTGAGGCAAAGGTCAATCGCCGTGGGGGACTTAGTCCTCAAAAAGACATGGCAACAACCTAACAAGCTCCACCCAAATTGGCATGGCCCATACAGGGTCATTGATGAAGTTGTCCCTGGAACCTACAGACTAGAGAACCTTGAGGGGGAACCCTTTTTCAACCCCTGGAACGCAGATCATTTGAAGAAGTACTATCAATAATGTAATGTCCTATCGGACCACAGTTGTAATGAATGTGTTGCTCCAACAGAACACTTAATGATTAATGAGAATGTCATATTAGCCACTCATCCTGTGTTTGTTAACGATAGCATGATTAGGGTTATTCTTGTTGAACCACCCTCGGCTATGATGAGGGCAAATGGTGGGGACGATCCTCCATTTACCCTCAAGAAAGACGAAGGGGGACTTGAATTAGTTGAAAACATCATTAACTTGGTGGTAACCACCCTCGGCTATGATGAGGGCAAATGGTGGGGATAACCCCCCATTTACCCTCAAAAAGACGAGGGGGGACTTGAATTAATTGAAAACATCATTTAGTTGGTGGAAACCACCCTCGGCTATGATGAGGGAAAATGGTGGGGACGACCCCCCATTTACCCTCAAGAAAGATGAGGGGGGCTTGAATTAATGAAAACATCATTAAGTTGGTGGTAACCACCATCGGCTATGATGAGGGTGACTGGTGGGGACGACCCCCCACTCACTTTCAAGAAAGACGAGGGAGGACTTGAATTAATTGAAAACATCATTAAGTTGGTGGTAACTACCGTCGACTATGATGAGGGTGAATGGTGGGGACGACTCCCCACTCACCCTCAAGAAAGACGAGGGGGGACTTGAATTAATTAAAACATCATTAAGTTGGTGGGTAACCACCCTCGGCTATGATGAGGGTGAATGGTGGGGCGACCCCCCATTTACCCTCAAGAAAGGCGAGGGGGGGCTTGAATTAATTAAAACATCATTAAGTTGGTGGTAACCACCCTCGGCTATGATGAGGGTGAATGGTGGGGCGACCCCCCATTTACCTTCAAGAAAGACGAAGGGGGGAAGGGCGAGGGGGGGCTTAAATTAATTAAAACATCATTAAGTTGGTGGTAACCACCCTCGGCTATGATGAGGGTGAATGGTGGGGCGACCCCCCATTTACCTTCAAGAAAGACGAAGGGGGGCTTGAATTAATTAAAACATCATTAGGTTGGTGGTAACCACCCTCGGCTATGATGAGGGTGAATGGTGGGGCGACCCCCCATTTATCTTCAAGAAAGACGAAGGAGGGCTTGAATTAATTAAAACATTATTAGGTTGGTGGTAACCACCATCGACTATGATGAGGGTGAATGGTGGGGACGACCCCCCACTCACTCTCAAGAAAGACGAGGGGGACTTGAATTAATTGAAAACATCATTAAGTTGGTGGTAACCACCCTCGGCTATGATGAGGGTGAATGGTGGGAACGACCCCCCATTTATCCTCAAGAAAGACGAGCGGAGACTTGAATTAATTAAAACATCATTAAGTTGGTGATAACCACCCTCGGCAATGATGAGGGTGAATGGTGGGGACGACCCCCCACTCACTCTCAAGAAAGACGAGGGGGGATTTGAATTAATTGAAGACGTCATTAAGTTGGTGGTAACCACTCTCGGCTATGATGAGGGTGAATGGTGGGGACGACCCACCATTCACTCTCAAGAAAGACGAGGGGGGACTTGAATTAATTAGCCAAGACAAATCACGCAAGAGAAGCATAAAAGACAGGAAGAGACATTATATTATAAACCAGGTGTTACAATTGCCTGTCCAATAAAAATAAATTACAAAAATATTTGTTACATGAAGAGGGTCTATTGGGCAATATCAGCAGGCAAGGTTTCAACATCAACCAGAGGAGTTTCTTCAGTGACCAGAACAGGCCGATCCTCAGAGGTGCCGATGCCTTCAACGTTCACTTGTGACTCCACATGGGCCAGAGCCTCAGCAATAAGTGGGTCGTCCAACTCCACCGCTTCCAGAGAGGGGCGGACGGACGATACAGCATCATCAAACTTCAGGACAACCCATCGACAGGCCGTCCTGATTCCCCTTTCCAGGTACTCAAGGCCAAAGCCCTGGAACTCATCGGAGAGCTTGTAAGCCTCCACTGCATCGGCCCCGGCTTTCTTCACTGCCTCGTCAAGTTCAGCCTTGAATTAGGGCCCCTGGTTGGTCAAGGCTTCTTCCTTTTCTTTGATAAGGGTGTCCTTCACATTCAGGTCAGCCTCGTGCTGCTTTGCTAGCTCATCTAGGACCCTGGCATGCTCGATCCTCACACTCTCCAACTCTGCCCTCGCAGTCTCCAGTTCGGTCTTCAGATCGGCCTCATGGAACTTCTGTTGATTCTCAGTCATCTAATTAGTAGCCGAGGTGAAGGCGCAGACAGACTGCATAGACAAACACATGTTAAAATGGGCCGAGGGAATAGTTCATGAAATGATAAATCATAAAGAATGAAGTCGAAAGAGGTACCTGAGCCAAAATGTGCAGACCGTAATCATAGACCTTGGCCGAGGGCATCTTTGATAAGAATTCATAATCTGCGGCCGAGGGTGCAGAAAATATTGAGGCTTTGGCCGCCCTCAAGTTGGCTAGGAGGGGCGAGGGTTCAGCATTGAGAAAAGCAAGATTCTGAGACCAATAGGCACCCATGCTAGAAGAGGAGCTGGTCCCCTCAGTGTGTACCTGAGACACCTCTACCCTCGCCCCCGTCCGTGAGTCAGGCCGGGAGCCCTCAGGAACTTCGAGCTCCTTCCTTTTGCGACTGTCGGAGGTCGGCTCCACTTCCGTCGGCCTCACGGCCTTTGTCTTCTTCTGAGCCTGCTGAGGCTCTTTGCCTTTCTTCTTTCCCAAGCCAAATAGTAAACTTGGGGTAGTCATCTCCCAGAGTTGATCAGATATATTTGCAGGACGACCTGAAAAGGGGACGATATATCAGAAAGATACAGTGGCAAAGATGAAACACTTGGAGAAAATCAAAAATTGAGCAAAAATCTACTCACATAATTCTGTCAGGGGGCCGACCCTTAGACCAGCTTCTTTGAGGAAACGAGGGGTCATCAAATCTTCAAATTTGTGAAGTTCACCCTCCTTCCCTCGTTCCCTCATGTAGTTAACAATGACCCTCTCCTCCAAGCTGAGTTCGAGGTCCGACCGCGCTTTCATTGAGGGGTTGGACCATGCCCTTGGGACCCTCGAACTGTCTTCCACGGGCTCGTCCCTGGCGGGGAATTCTCAATCCCCAGAGATAAAGAAAAACCTTTTCTTTCAGTCATGATTGGAAGTCTGAGCTACGTGAAGGAGTTTCTTGTCGGACTTCCTAGCCCCCAAATGAAAATACCCAGGCTGCTTGGACGACGAGGTGATATTGTAACAGGCTATGAACAAATCGACCGAGGGCTCGTCGGTGAAATTATTCTTCCAAAGGGAGACATAGCCGAGGATAGTCCTCCATGAATTGGGAGGAAGTTGAGAGGGAGCAACCCCAAGGGCAGGCAATATGTCGACTATAGCAGGGTGTAGAGGGAACCTAACACCTACCCTTATCATCTGTTCATAAACAACAATCTCTCCCTCGTCTCCCTGGAAGACCCTCTCATCTTCAGTTGGGGCCCTCATACTTATATTGGACTGTATACCAAAGAGATGCCTCCATAATAGGAGGTCGCGATCCTTAACTGACGATACGTAAGCCGAGGCGCTACAAGTGTCAACTCGACCATCATCATCAGAACTCTCATTATCGTCCCCGGATCCCTCAACCTCGCCGCCTATCGGAGGACCATCTGGAAAGGCTACTTGAAAAGCAAGAGGGGACAGGGCTGTCACAGGGACAGCCTCTACATGATCTGTCCCCTCGGCCTATCGACCTGGGCTAAGAGTTGATGTCTCTCTCCTCCCAGAAGGACCAGCACCCGTCGGCGATGATGCTCTCTTAATCATTTCCCCCTCGTATGACTGACTCTCGGCTGGACGACAAGACGACCCACAGGACTCAGATGGTATTATTGTCGCTAAAGGAACCGGGAAAATGGGTCGTACCCAATTAGGGCCGGCCCCTCGTCTTCGCTCGTCCTCCTCCTCTATTCGTCTAATCTCAGCAAAGAACTTCTCCCTCAAGGTTGGGAACTCCTCGGCTAAATCGTAAAGTCTTCTAAGCATTAAGGGGAAGACCCTACACTTAAAGGAATTTGTTTAAGCTAACTACAAACAAGTTTGGTATTTGACCAAGTTTGACTCTTGGATCAAACCTAAAGAAATGAAGGGTTTTGATCATGAATACCCAAGAACAAATGGAAACAGGACCACGGGAGAAAAGCGTCGGAGAACAACCGGAAAACCTAAGAAGTACCGCAAAAAGGCCCTAAACCACCACGAATTGGTGGAGGAGTAATCCTAAGAAGTCTAAAGCCTAAGGTTCAACCCTATAACCGCCACAGGAGTGTGGATTCGCACGTCGGAAGGGTATAAAATAACCAAGAAAAACTGGAAAAACAAACCTAACGCAAGAAAGCAAATAGAAATGGAAGATAAAGAGGGAATTAGGGCAGAAAGAGTACCTGAGAAAGAACGATGACACAGCTAAGCTTGGAACACGAAGAAAGGTAGAGAATGGCAGAAATGTCGTTTGGAGCTGCTAAAGGAACTAGAGAGAGTAAGCTTGGGTGCTAAGAAGAAGAAGAAGAAAATGATTGTTTAAAAAAGTTTAAATACTTTGTTATTGGTGGGCCCATTAACCAAGGATGTGCACAGCCCACGAGGAGAGGCATCATTAGGGCACAAAGTCCTAAGCTGGGTGTGCAGCCGCCACATCTGGAAAACAGAAACGATGATGGACACCTGACGATATACAACTTGACAGATATCACTTATCCATCTGACCACCCACTTGAGAATCCCAAGGCAACATTACTCCTCAACCACCTCAACAAACATCGATGGATAAGGACTGGGGGATGATTGATATACCCATATATACCCGCGGCTAGGCCGAGGGTGTCCTCAACTAGACGAGGGCTCAGGCCCAGGACGAGTCCAATGACCATAGTACCATTACATGAAGGATCGGCCAAAATGACCCCTCAGCCAGGATCAGACGACCCTTCAAGAGGCCGACCACTCACCATGGTCAGACGACCCTTCAAGGGGACGACCCCTCATCATGGCCCAGACGACCCTTCAAGGGGACGACCCCTCATCATAGTCGGACGACCCTATGAGGGGACGACAGTATGAGGCCTATAAATCCAGCAGGACCCAACATCAGCATCCACTTTAACCTCGGCCTGGCATGCTAGGCCGAGGGTGACATCATCACAACGCGTGATTTGGGAGACGCGTGGAATAGTGCGCGTGGGACTCATATAGCACGTGGACTAGACCGTTATAACAATATCATTCCCTAACGTGATGGAATATTATGTCATTATTTATCACAAGGGGCACATCCAGGTGTCAATAGGGGATTGGCTAGATAATCATTCACATGCACCATGCATGCTTAGGGGGTACACTACTCCCCCCAAGCCCTATATATACTTGTCACCTTCAACCCTGTAAAGGGATCGATAATTGTAACCCTAGCTAAAACTCTGCTTGTACATACAGTAGAGAAAGAGTGAGCTTATGTGCATTGTATCCAAGGCCATTAGTGCCCATATTTAGTGGATCACACACTCACAGTGGATGTAGGCCTAATTGGCTGAATCACTATACATCATTATCTTATTCCTCTTATACTCATCCCCTTCTATACACTTACACATATACATCTCTATGGCTGCCATTGTTATTACTGTTTGAGCTCATCATCACTTATCTGGTGGTGCTGAATCTTAGCATCATCACCAAGTTATCTCTTGTCGAGATCGTCAGTTGTTAGAGAGGCTAGCCCGACGCTGGCGATGGGGTGGGGTCTCTAGTTCCGGTGGATTGTGAAGGTTTTAGGGGATTTGGGGCAAGGATAAAGGTGGTGACACGTGAGCACGGGCAACGGAGGCATGGTCAAAAGAGTGGTTTGCCAATTCCTCTGAGCCTTACCCATAGCTTCAAAACAACAGTATGTGTATCACATCATGAGCGAACATTGCTCAAATATCAATTTGATATAAACCTTCCAAAAATTAATACAACATTTTAGAAATACGGGGCTCTTATCCATTCCTCTCTCAGAAGTAAAGTGTTGATAGTGGTTAGCGAAGATAACACACTAAAGGGGTAAAAAAACTAAAGAGGGCACTTAAGAATATTCCAATGGAATATTACCCTCTACCAACTTTGATAAGGAAAATAACCTAGAAGAGGAACGTAGATAAAAATATACAACCAAACAAATTACAATTAAACCCTTTGGGATGTCTCTTACATGTCATATATATATATATATATATATATATATATATATATATATATATATATATACACACACAATTGGTATATTTATATATAGATATACAGTTGGTATATTTAGATATATATAATGAGTTTCATATATATTGACGTTGATTTAAACAACATTTATATTATTATGATGTTAATATATTATGGAGTTGATATATAAAAAAATTCGTATGAATAACATTGGTACGCGGGTTTATTCTTCAAAAACAAATTACAACTTGATTGAATTGGGTAGTTTAGCGATTTATCACTAATATTGATGGGAATTAGAATTTTTGGAGCCATTTTTAGTATTTTTAGGATTCCATGGCGTTTTTGTTATTTTTTTAGTTTCTTTATTTGATTGTATTTTCTTGAGTAAATTACCTTTTTAGTCCCTAAACTATCACAAAAGTTTTTAAATGGTCCCCAATATTTAATTTGACTCAAGTTAGTCCTAAAGTACATTATTTATTTTAACAAGGGGACTCCGTCAATTTTGGCCATTATATGTTGACAGAACTATGTCAAATACCCTTTTTGCCCTCATCCCCTTATGTCATGTCCAATACCTGTTTTGACTTTATAATCTTATGCCTTTTATACAACTGTTTAAAAATTAGTCATTTAAAAACCTGTTTTTTTTATTTTACAAAAAAAAAATGCGGGTACCTTGATTTATCACCATAGACCCAGACGAGTAGCCTAGTAGAAACGGCCCAAAGTCTGGGAACCTTGCGCCTCAACCAAAATCAGTTATGACTTAGTCTATTCCTAAGATCTCGTAAGGAGATATTCTAGGAATGATGGTTTGACGTGGGGAAGTCCAACATCCCCACTACCCGAAAACAAAGATGTATATAACAAACTCTAGGCCTGGGGCAAGAGGCACGCATTGTATTTTTTGTAAAACACTCCCCGGAGTATAGAGAAATAATACTAAGAGCACCACCGTGGACGTAGGCATTCTTGCTAAACCACGTACATATTGTGTTGTGTGATTGGCATTCATTACATTCTTTATTTGCTTTGGTGATTGTCTTTTCTTGTTAACTTGTGTTGAACATAATTGTCACCACAATTGGCGTCGTCTGTGGGAAACGTTTGTCTTCCTTTGTGAAAGCCTTCACCAACAAAGCATCTGGAATGTCTGGTCACAGCAGCAACGCCCCTCAAGCAGGGGATATCCGGGAACAGCCTTCCCCTCGCAGGATCTTCAGACGTTCAGATCAAAGGGGTCGCCCAGAGCGGCAGGCCTCAGAAGAAAGTCAGGGACCAGGTCCACACAAATCTCCAGTTTGGTCGATGCCTATAAGGCAAGGCTCCAAGAGCAAGGGGAGGTTGCTCGCAAGCAAGAGGCTGAGAATGCTCGCCTCAAAAGGAGAGTGGAAAGGATGGAGAAAGAACTCCATCGCAACACTAGGCGACGTCCATACCGCACTCCTAGCCCTCAGGCGAGCAAGTCTCGCAGCCGAGGAAGGAGCCCTAAACGCTGATCCCCAGGAAGTGAGAAGCACGAGTCTGATGATGACTTGCTCGAGCAACAGCGACCAGCTCGAGGAGATAGGGATATACGAAATTTGGTCCGGAGTGAAATGGACCAGCACCCAGCACATCGGGGTGCCAAATCGACCAGAGAGCTTGCTCGACGAGCTCTCAGGACCCAGATGAAATCCCCTTTCTCAAGGGAAGAAGAAGAAGAAGAAGACCCCAAGAAGTTTGCAATTCCAAGATTCAAGATCTATGACGAAAAGACCGACCCTATCGATCACGTTACGCAGTACAGGCAGGCCAGGACTCTCTGGAACCACAGGGATGTACTAATGTGCCGGATTTTTCCCTCAAGTCTACATGATTTTTCCCTCACAGATCTATCAGGAGCTTTGAGTCCCTGGCCGAGCTCTTCACAGCTCGTTTCATTACCAGCAACTCCCATCCAAAGAGGATGGATGCTTTGCTAACAATGAAGAAGACGCCTCAGGAGAGCCTCCGGGACTACGCAAAGAGATACTGGGAGTTGTTCAACGAGGTCGAGGACTGCTCGAAACAGGTAGCAGTGGCATCTTTTAAGATTGGCCTATCCAGCTCTTGCCTTCTGCACCAATCCCTGACGAAGGAGGCCACAACCCTCGATGACCTGATGGCTCGCATCGAGAAGTACGCCAAAGTTGAGGATGTGACCCGCCTCAGTGCAGGGGAGAATGGTCAAACTAAGCTCACTGCTAAAGGCAACGATAAGGCCGAAAATCAGAGGAGAGGAGGCAAGAATGGGGGTAAGGGTGGCTCCAAGAATGGAGGCAAGAACGATGCTTCGAAAGCATTTCAAGCAGTAAACACTGTCTTCAAAGAACCAATATACAAGATCCTAGCGAAAATCAAAGATGAGCCATTTGTTAAGTGGCCCAGAAAGATGGGAGGAGATCCCTCAAAGCGAAACAACGCGCTGAGATGCGCTTTTCACAAGGAGGGAGGACATAAGACTGAGCGCTGCAAGGCTCTTTAGTCTAACCTTGAAGAGTTGGCCCAGACCGGGCATCTGAACGAGCTTGTGGAGAAGAAGGCAGAAAAGGTTGCTGCCAATGGAGACACAAGGCCTGACAACGTACTCGAGGATGATGCTTGCCATGAATTTGCAGTAATTCATGGGGCATCTGATATGAAGCAGATTCAAGGAATTCAGCTCGGATGAAAGTGAAAAAGCTTACAGCAGTAATGCAAGCTTTTCAGATCGATCCAGCAAAGACACAGTCAGGAAAGCGTCGACGAGCAGACGACGTCGATTACAGCAAACACATCGTGTTCACAGATGAAGATCTGGTGAGGGTAAGAACCCCACATCATGACGCCTTGATCATTACCCTCAGGATAGCCAACTATGACGTCGACAAGTTGCTCGTCGACCGGGAAAGCTCATCCGAGGTAATGTATCTCTACCTATTCAGAAAGTTGAAGTTAAGCGTTGCCGACCTGAAGGAAGCCACTGTCCCTCTAGTTGTCTTTGCTGGGAAAGTAACTATCCCATTGGGAAAGATCGTGTTGCCAGTAAGGACCAGAAGTGTCTCCAAGATGATCGAGTTTCTAGTAGTCGACATTGACTCGCCATACCAAGCTATCATCGGCAGAGGGTGGCTACATGCAATGAGGGCAGTCCCGTCGACCTACCATCAGAAACTCAAGTACGTGACTGAGCGAGGAGTGATGGAGATCCACGGAGATCAAGCGATGGCAAGAAGGTGCTTCATAGCAGCCATCCGCCCTAAACTAGAGAAGAAGGTCAGGAAGGCTAAAGAGAAGGTCGAGGAGCAAGAATGTTTGATACCTTCGAAATAGCAGCTAAAGTATGGAAGACCCGGAGTGGAGGAGACCAGGCTCCTCCCCTCTGAGCGGATCGTTGAAAACCTGGAAGAAGTCGCAGCCGGTGGTAATAAAGAGGACAGGAGTTTCTTGATTGGGACATCTCTCACAGATCAAGAGAAGAAAGAATTAACGGTGCTATTAAGGAGCAACCTAGATGTTTTCGCTTGGGAACCGTACGAGCTACCTGGAATTGATCCCAGTGTGGTTTGTCATCGGTTGCACGTCGACCCCACTTTCAGGCCTATCGCGCAGAAGGCATGGCGAACTGCGCCAGAGAAGGCCAAAGCTGTAGAGAAGGAAGTAGAGAAGCTGTTGGATGCAGGATCCATACGGGAAGTTCAATTCCCTAAATGGTTGTCCAACCCAGTAGTGGCTCCGAAGAATAATGGAAAATAGAGAGTTTGTATCGATTTCACTGACCTTAACAGGGTCTACCCTAAGGACAGTTTCCCCCTCCCAAAGATCGACCAATTGGTGGACGCTACAGCAGCTCGTGAGAGAATGAGTTTTCTAGACGCATATTCGGGGTATCACCAAATTCCTCTATATGCACCAGACCAAGACAAGACCGCTTCATTACCACCGTTGGATTATACTGCTATAAAGTTATGCCCTTTGGGCTCAAGAATGCAGGAGCAACTTACCAGCGGCTGGTCACCAAGATGTTCAAAGACCAAATGGGAGATACCATGGAAGTCTACATTGATGATATGCTCGTTAAGAGCAAGCGAAAAGAGGACCGTCTCTCAGACCTATCAAGGACCTTCGAAATTCTCAGGAAATACCGAATGAAACTCAACGCGAGCAAGTCTTCTTTCAGTGTCCAGTCAGGAAAATTTCTCGGGTACTTGATTAGCGAGAGAGGCATTGAAGCCAACCCGAACTAAATCGATGCAATCAACAAGGTACAGCCTCCCCGCACAATAAGAGACGTACAGAAGCTCACGGGCATGCTCGCCGCCTTGAATAGGTTCATCTCGAAGTCCTCTGAGAAATGCCAGCCCTTTTTCCAGCTATTAAAAAGAAGCAAAACGGTAGAGTGGAACCAAGATTGCTCAAGAGCATTGGAAGATCTCAAATCATAACTCAGCACACCACCCTTGCTCGTAATACCTCAAGAGAATGATTCCCTGTACTTATACTTTACCGTCTCCAACCATGCCGTCAGTTCTGCACTGGTATGCGAAAAGTCAGGAATCCAGTACCCAGTCTACTACACGAGCAAGACCTTATTAGACGCCGAGCAGCGGTACCTACCACTGGAAAAGCTCGCCTTTGCACTGGTGGTAGCCTCGAGGAAACTGAAGCACTACTTCGAAGCTCACACTATCATCATCCTTACATCACACCCCCTTAAAGCAGTCCTGCGGAAAGCAGATCTGTCTGCCAGACTCTCCAAGTGGTCAGTCGAGCTCGGACGATTTGACATCCAATTTCAACCAAGGAATGCAATCAAGGGGCAGGTACTCGCCGACTTCATCGCGGAATTCACAGGCGAGCAACCTCGCGACCAACTCCAACCCATGGATCAGAGGGAAAATCACTCAACAGGAGGAATTTGGCGACTATTTGTTGATGGAGCCTCCAACTCAAAGGGGGCAGGAGTAAGCATTGTGCTCGTTACTCCAGAAGATACAATTCTCGCGCAGGGCATCAGACTTGGATTTGAAGCCTCCAACAACGAGGCAGAATACGAGGCTTTGATAACAGGCATTGGGTGCAAAACAGCTACAGGTGTTCGGCGACTCACAATTGGTCTCCAATCAGATAAGTGGGGACTTCAACGCGAGGGATGAAAGAATGGCAGCCTACCTCGCTTTAGCAAAAAAGCTAATGTCCAACTTTAAGGAAGTCAGTGTCCAACAGTTTCCCAGAGGACAAAACAATAATGCCGACGCCCTAGCAGCCTTAAGTTCAGCAATCGACTCCGACTTGAAGAGAACAATCCCTATAAACTTCCTCGCCCAGCCGAGCATCACCCAGAGCGAAGAGCTGGCAGACATGGGTCGTATTCTCCAGATTGAATCAGCGCCCAGTTGGATGGACCCCCTGAGGGGCTATTTGAAGGATGGTGCACTACCAGACGATAAGAAGGTCGCTCATCAGATAAGAGTCAAAGTTGCCCGCTTTCACTTATCTCCTGAGGGCAAGCTATATAAGAGATTATTCACCGGCCCTTGCCTCCAATGTGTTCACCCAAAGGACGTCGAGCAAGTGCTGAGCGAGCTCCACGAAGGAACCTGCGGGAGCCATATTGGAGGGAGATCGCTAGCTTTCCGAGCAATGAAGGAAGGCTACTGGTGGCCATACATGCAGAGAGATTCTGGAGTATATGCTCGCAAGTGCGAGAAATGTCAGTTACACGATCCTATGGTCCACCAACCTGCCAGCGGCCTAAGATCACTTACCAACCCTTGGCCTTTCACCCAATGGGGAACGGACATCGTGGGCCCTCTTCCTACCGCTGCCGGTAATCGCAAGTATTTGTTGGTCGCAACAGACTACTTCACCAAATGGATCGAGGCAGAGCTGCTGGCAAACATCAGGGACGCAGATATGATGAGATTCATATGGAAAAACATAATTACCCGCTTTGGGATCCCCAGAACCATCATCACTGACAACGAAACGCAGTTCGAGAGCGGCCCCTTCAAGAGTTTTTGCAACGACCACGGGATCAGGCACCATTTTAACTCGATTGCCTACCCCCAGGGCAAAGGCCAAGCTGAAGCTTCCAACAAAACAGTGATCGATGGGTTGAAGAAACGACTTGAGCGAGCCAAAGGCGCATGGGTGAGCGAGCTGCCACACATTATGTGGGCTTACCGCACTACCCCACGACGAGCAACTGGGGAAACCCCATTCGCACTAACATATGAAATGGAAGCAATCATCCCTCTAGAAGCTGGCCTCCCAACCATGAGATCCACCTTGGTCGACCAAGGCCAGAATGATGCAGCATTACTCGCTGAACTTGACCTAGCCGACGAACGCAGAGAACTAGCCCTAGTAAGACTAGCGAGCTATCAGCAGCAGCTCGCAAAACACTATAACAAAAAGGTCAATCCAAGGACATTTCAGGTTCGGGACTACGTCCTAAGGAAAGTTCTTGGCAGCGCAGTAAAACCATTTGATGGCAAGCTGGGTCCAAACTGGAAGGGACCATTCAAGGTGACAAGGGACAACCTACAAGGTGACAATCACTTAGAAACGCGGGAGGGCAGAGAGATACCCCGAGCATGGAACGCAGCCAACCTGAAAAAATTATATTTCTAGTTTTTTCATTAATCTTTTATCACATTGTTGGAATTGGCAACTCATTTTTTCATTGCTTTTGATTAATAAAAGATTGTTTGGCAGTGGCATCCTATGAAGTGTTAATTTTGTATTATGAACTTTATAACTTGCACACCTTTTCCAAGCGACAGGCACATCACTCAGTATACAGAAGCAGGGAATCACCCTCCTCAGGTTTTCGTTATGAAACACGAACAACCTCTTAGCATTGCCCCTGGCAATATATGAAGCCCTACAGGGGACCCTTAGGCAGCTCGGCCAAATCGAATTGGTCGCCAAACAATGTTTGACTCAAAAAACCTGATCGGATAGAACATCCAACACCGGGTGTGTCCTCGCCATTGCCATACTTAGGCCTAAGGGAGTGTGACGACACGACCTAAAAGGTAAAGTGGGGCAAAATGGTATCTCATAAGCATACTAGACTGGGAGGATACTCACACGACAAAACAACTCTACCTACATCAAATCTAATTGGCTACGAACAGCCCAAGATAATCAACGAAAAATTAATGAAGTAAAAATACACAACACATATTTAGTCGGCAAAACGCGCAAAACATAAATATTTTATCACTTCGTTACATTTACAAAAAGTTACATTGCAGTAAGAAAATCTTAACGGGGATTAGGCCTCTGAGTAAGATAATCAACCACTTGCGATCTCCGGTCGTCGTCCGGATGAGGGGCCAAGTCTTCCTCAACTTCATTCGCATTTGGCTCTAATAGCTGCCTGGGGATAACATCTATAGGGACCCACTGGTTGTCCCTCCTGAAAGGATTAGGCCTCAGAGTTTAAGGAGAAATCTCGTGACGGTACCAGAGTACTGAATTCCTGGTGACCTGCAGCTCCCTGAGGGCGCTCAACCATCCCCTAATGAAGGACAACTCTTCAAACTCTGTCAACCTCGTCGGAACATCTGTCCAACCTTGGTCATAACCATCAGCCCACACTCGCCGAGGGCCTTTCTTGAACAGATGCCTCAGCCGTGTGACATCTCTTTGAAGCCCAGCAGCAATCACGTATGCTCGACGAACGTCTTCTCGAAGCTCGTCCATCTCCCTAGCCGGACCCCCTGCATCTGTGCTAACTCACGGACCAGCCGATGGGGTAGAACCTCGCAAAACTTGAGGGGCAGCGCTCGGCCCTGTGCCAGCTCACGGAACAGACGATGAAGAGGAACCTCGCAAAACTCGAGGTGCGACGCTCGGCGCGTGCTCCCTGAATCGCGACACCTCCCTCAGAGTCTCATTCTCCTGTTGAAGAACTTCTCCGACTTGATTGATTTTGGAGGCATCTAGAAGCGTAGCTCTCAAAGTACTCACTTCCTCTTGGACAGAGGCACCAACCTCTTCCATCTCCTGAAGTCTATCCTTCAGTTTGGCGACGAGCTCAGACTGATCCTTAAAGCTCTTATTCCTCGACCTAATAGACTTGCAAATCCTAACAAAGGCTAGGCGAACTTGGTTGCTCGCGTTAGGACCAAGAGTCCTTCCCAGTTGAGAGGTAGCAGGTATATACTCATCTACATCAATCAACTACAAGCCATACAAGCATTAAAAAACAAAAGGATCAGTATGCAGAAGGGGAAGTATTTTCATTTCATTCAAATAAAGAGGTCCAATTACATCGATAATTAAAAGAGCAGTGCAAACAGAGCAAAAAATACAAAAGAAGTCCTAAGAGCAGGATAGCTGACAACCTCAGTTTGTTCGGAGGTCGCTGGTTGCTTTCCCTTGTCAACAGCAGTAGGAGCACCTCCCTCAGATGGAGCAGCTATTGTTCCCTGAACGGAGGGAGTATCAGCAGGAACGGTGAGAGATGCAGGAACACCACTGCCAATGGCTGGGGCAGGAGCCTCACCCACAACAGGCTTTGGGCCTGGGTCATGCTCATCAAACATCGGAGAATCGATATCCACCCCAGCAGCCAGAAGAGCCTTGTTCCAACCCTTCTTGAAGTTCAGTCGGCTGATGTAGCCTATCTGAACATCAGCATCCTCATATGTGGCAGCCCACCCAGAGTTGTATGAACTCTCCTTGATGGTAGCTGCCTCAGACTCCACCTTCTTCACCTTTTCTGCCAGCACCTTATTTTCCTCGACCACGGCCAGCTTGCTCGTGCAGACCAGATCGTAGGACTGCCTCAACTCATTTAGCTCCTTGATCGCCGCTTCCTTCGCTCTGTTGGCTTCAGCAAGGACGAGATCGGAGGACTTCTGGGCCTCGCTGGCGGTCTTCAAACTGACCTCCAGCTCGACGCCTTTCCCCTTCAGCTCAACGTTCTGCTTCTCCAAGTCCGCATTCCGACTCACCAGCTAGTCGCGAGTACAGTAGAGAACAGCGAATTCAGTCACAAACTGCAAGTAAAGAAGGAGCATTAGAAGAAAGCATTGAATAGAATATTACAAGTATTGAAAAACGGAAACAGACTTACCAAGGCTAGCCTCTGACTCGCTTGCAGAGCTAACTGGTCGGTCCCCATTGCCTTCTGTCGATCAGCAGGCAAAATTGCTCTCTTAAGCAACGCAGGAGCCAACTGGGGAGAGATGGCGACAGAGGTCCCCTCGGGCAGCGCGAACACAGGCACCAAAGCTTGCCCGGCCTTCGTCCTCGCTTCCACTCTCCTTCTCTCCTCTTCCCTCTCCTTCTTCTTCGTCTCAGCTCTCTTCCTCTTTTCCACCTTCTTTCTCCCTTCAACCTTCTTCCTCTCCTCTTCCTTCTTTCTCTCTCTCTTTCAACTGTTCTTCCTCCCTCCTCTTCTTTTCCTGCTCGATGGCAGCAGACTGAGAACCAGTGGCAGCTTCTCCACTGCCAGACTTTTGCTTCTTCGACCGCCTAGAAAGAAGCACATCATCATCATCCCTGATCAGATTCCTCCTGGGAGGAGCCATATCTTCCTCGCTGGAACTGCTCGACTCACTGGAAGACTCTCGAGCTTCTGAAACCTCTTCCGAGCTGGAAGACCCTTCACCACTAGAGCTCGCCTCGCTGGAACCACCTTCAGCACCTCCCCTATTATCACCTTCACCAGAACTGCTCTCTTCCTCGTCCAATTGGATAGGATCTGTAGCAACTTCTTCAGTGATATCTAACTCGGGGATGCTATATCTACAGGTCGCGCGATAAAACTAGACCTAATGTTCTTGTACTCCAGAAGAAAAGCAGTTGATCGAGGATGCTCACCGTCAGCCAAAGGTTCTCTAATATTCCAAACTTTGATCAACTCAGCAGCTCGAACCTCACTGAGAGCAGGTTCCAAGTTCTTTGTCCTTGCTGAAAAGAAAGAAAGAAGAATATCAGAGAAATCACACATTAACAAGAAGATAGAAGAGCAGAAGCAAAAATTAAGCCTACCTATGAACTCCTCCCCATAAAAGGGGGCCATGAACCTGTCAGACCTCGACCCCTCAGTATGAGGAGGAAATTGCCAATTTCTAGCAAGAAAACCCTCTTGCCAGTAATCTTTGTGGGAATCAGGTAGATTTACTACCAATACCCTATCAGGACTCCTGGCCTTGAGGTAAAGAAGACCAGAACTTGTTCGCGATAAAGAATAACAGAAGCATATCTCAGCAAGCCCTAAATTGGTGCCATAGAGTTGGTTTATTCTATGAACACCATTATAATCTTCCAGACGTTCGTTTGGCGAACACTGTGCGGGGACGATATTGAAGTAACCAAAGAAATGCAAAAACAAATTACTTGGAGGAAAAGTGAGCCCCCCTTGGGACAGTAAAAGAACGTGAATCCAGTGAGCGCCCTCTATTTCTCTAACATTTTTAGGGACAGGGGCACACTCAATGTCTACCCAATCTGGGATGTTGTAATACTTCCTAAATTCAGTTACCGACCTATTGCCTATTTTCGCCATTTACAAAACCCTAACTACAAATGAGAGGAGATTGCAATAGAAAAAAGCACAGAAAGAGAGCAAGAACTTACGAAATAAAAACTTGGCTTGGGACGACGCGAAGTCACAAGCAAAGACGATGGAGGAGATTGAGATTGAAAGATGAAGACCTGGGAACGAGAGCGCAACAGTAGGAGCTTAGAGGAGATGAGAAAATTTGAAGAAGCTTGAAACGACAAGAAGGAAACACTGCTCCGAAAGACTTTTAAACGTTTCCAATCAAAGCGCATATGACACGAAGCAGGCTGCCGTCTAAATCAGTTTTCAATCTTAGGAAGAGTTGCACAATTCACAAGGAAGCCATTATGAAAAATCATTTAAATTTATTGGGCTCAAATTGTGGCCCAACAATTTTAGGGGCAATTGTGGATACCTCGATTTATCACCACAGGCCCAGACGAGTAGCCCAATAGAAACGGCCCAAAGTCTGGGAACCTTGCGCCTCAACCAAAATCAGTTATGACTTAGTGTATTCCTAAGATCTCGTAAGGAGATATTCTAGGAATAATGGTTTGACGTGGGGAAGTTCAACATCCCCACTCCCTGAAAACAAAGATGTATATTACAAACCCTAGGCTGGGGCAAGAGGCACGCATTGTATTTTCTGTAAAACACTCCCCGGAGTATAGAGAAATAATACTGAGAGCACCACCGTGGACGTAGGGATTCTTGTTAATACTGAGAGCACCACCGTGGACGTAGGGATTCTTGTTGAACCATGTACATACTGTGTTGTGTGATTGGCATTCATTACATTCTTTATTTGCTTTGGTGATTGTCTTTTCTTGTTAACTTGTGTTGAACATAATTGTCACCACAAAAAATATGTTTTCTTATTTTACAAAAAAAAAACAGTTGTTTTATTTTGCAAAAAAAAAAAAACTGCTTTTATTTTACAAATAAAAAAAGTGTTTTCTTATTTTACAAAACAGGGTTTTGTTGTAAAATAAAAAAATGGATTTTTTTTTTAAAATAAGAAAACAAGTTTTTTTTTTGCAAAAATAAAAACATGGTTTTTTTTTTTAAATAGAAAAAACAAGTTTTTTTTTTTTTTGCAAAATAAAAAAAACATTTTTTTTTTTTTGTAAAATAAAAAAACAGGTTTTGAGTAACCAAAATATAACTTTGCTAGCTAGGGTTTTTCTCATAGAAACGATGAGAGCATACCTTTACAAAATATTTTTTTTTATTAAATACTGTTTTTCTACAAAATGTTTTTAAAAAATAACTGTTTTAAAAAACTTCTTGTAGCTGTTTAAAACTAACTATTTTTACAAAATATTTAAAAATAATTGTTTTTACAAATAACTTCTTTAAAAAACTTCTTGCAACTGTTTTTAAAAATAAAAATAAAAGATTAAAAATAAATGTTTTTACAAAATAACTGTTTTTACATTTTCATTTTTACAAAATGTTTAAAAATAAATAAAAAAACTCTAAATTACGGTTTTAAAAAACGTCTTGTAACTGTTTTTACAAAAAAAAAAATTATTAACAATAACTGTTTTATTTCAAAATGTTTTAATATATATAACGTATGTATACAGCTAATATATATCAATTATATATACTATTAAACGTGTGTGTGTGTGTGTGTGTGTGTGTGAGAGAGAGAGAGAGAGAGAGAGAGAGGAGGAAGTGAAAATTAATTGGTTTAAATGAGGAAAAGTGAGGGTAAAATGGGTATTTGATAGTTTTTTTGTCGAAGTTTAACGGTCTTTTGGACGGAGTCCCCAATTTGAAACAAGTTAAATAGTTTGGGGACTAATATGAGTCAAATAAATGATTGGGGACTACTTAAAAACTTTTGTGATAATTTAGGGACTAAAAAGGTAATTTACTCTATTTTCTTTTAGTAAATAGTTGCTTGATATTTAGGTAAGGAAGTAGCAAAAGGCTAATAGGGATATAATTATATATAGGTGCTTGCTTGGAGCCTAAGCTACTTCCCCCTTTAAATACCACATGTAGTCTTCATTTGTAGGGGACTTTCCATTCTTGAATATCTCTCTCTATAAGTTAGGGTTGGTTTGTTTCTTTTAACCATTGACGTATAGTTTACATTAAATTGATATTAGATCGGGTGTCACTCCACATCGGTGTTGGTGTATCGGTGTATTTTTATTATCAAAATCGTACGCTACAAACAATGGCTCCAAGAAGATCCAAACAACTAAACGAGGAGATTCAAAGGCGAATAGGAGGGTGCGTACAATCACAACAACAAATCTATACCCATTTCCAAAACCCTAGCCCTAACCCTAGAAATCTCTACCCACAACCTCTACTCTACCACTCCCGCGCCCCAACCTAGCCTACCCATATTTCACTGCTTCCGCTGCCCCGTTCCCCAACCCCGCTGCTAACAACCCAAAAACTCTCAGCCCAGCGCCCCCCCCCCCCCCCCCAAAACGGTCTGCCATCGTACCCGCCCACTAGGGGTGGCCGTGGGCCGGGCTTGAAAAATTAAGTGTTATCCCAAGCCCGCTCGGGCCTAGATCGGGCCTTATTATGTAATCCCAAGCCCGCCCAGATTTGAAAGCTCTTTACCCAGGCCCGCCCGATCGGGCCCTATTATGTTAATTAAAAGATTTTTTTTTAAAATTAAAATACCTATTTTTTTATTTAAAGACCAATTTTTTTAATTAAAAATATGTTTTAAATTCCATATATTACAAAGTCCATATATAAAGGTTCTCACTTTACATGAAAAGACTTGGTATACGTTTTTATATTTATAGAAGTCCCCCCCCGCCCCACACACACACACACACATATATATATATATATATATATATATATATATATATTTCGGGCCTCGGGCCGGGCCGGGCCTCATCGGGCTTAAGAACTCATGCCCAAACCCCCCGAAAAAAAATCGGGCCTATAAAATTTTGCCAAGCCCGCTTTGCGGGCCTATTTACCTTACCCAAGCCCTATTTTTTTATTGGGCGGGTTGGGCGGGCTTGGCGGGCCTCGGGCCTATGGCCACCCCTACCGCCCACTACCCCTCCAATGCTCCATTTTGAATTTAAGAAATCTTTTGATTCTCTCTCTAAAGTTAGGCGTTTACGTATTTTTTTTAGCCATAGACGTGTAGTTTACGTCAAATTGGGTGTCGCTCCAAATATTGGTATTCGTGTGTTAGTTTGTATCGGTGTGTGTAGGTTATCAAAATTGTACGCTACCACCTCGATGGCTCCAAGAAAATCCAAGCCTCAATTGTAAGATTTCAAGAATTGAAAGATTACATGGATCAAAGAATGGAATAGGTGTTACGATGACAAGAAGAACAATTCGAGGATTTCTTGCAACAATTTTCTATGTTGCAAAACCCTAGCCCAAACCTCCTGGACCCCTACCCAAAAGAACCCCTACCCGCTGACCCAAAAACACCAGCCAGCCTCCCTAGGTCAGATCCAACGCTGACCAACCCCTCCCCCATTGAAAACCACCTCGGCCAAAGCCCAACAAACCCCCACTAGAGTCAGACCACCTCCCAGGTGACCGACAAGCCCTCTGCCACCCAAATCAGCCCCCGTCCACTAGGATTTTGCCCTAAAAGTGGTTGGCAGCCACCTGGGTCAAACCCTAGTGCCGGAGGCCCCCTTCTCTTGCATGAATGTCGGAAACCTCAAAAACCAATGTCGGCAGCCACCTGCTGCCTTAAACCACCAAAACCCAGTCGATCTAACCCCTACCTTAGGTGGAACCCCCCAACAAGTTCAAGAACTAAGGTTTGACAACCCAAACTTGGTTTTTGACCCGGGTGGAAGCTATTTTTTATGATTGGTATGAGAGGCAAGAGGAAGATGACGAAGATTAAAGCAAGAATTGAAGGATGGCCTCTTCCTCAATTTTCAGAAATAAATTTTTGGCCCCCCACAAGTTTTGACACAATTTTTTTGGAATTTTCACTTAAGTCCCCAAATTTTTCAAGCTCGAGGACGAGCTTTTTCAAAGACAAGGAGAATGATAGGAATTAGAAGTTTTAGGGCCATTTTTAGGATTCCATGGCATTTTTATTACTTTTTTAGTTTCTTTATTTGATTGTATTTTCTTTTAGTAAATAGTTGCTTGGTATTTAGGGAAGGAAGTAGCAAAAGACTAATAGGGGTACAATTATAAATAGGTCCTTGCTTAGAGCCTAAGCTACTTCCCCCTTTAAATGTAGTCTTCATTTGTAGGGGACTTTCCATTTTTGAATATAAGACATCTTTTGAGTCTCTCTCTAAAAGTTAGGGTTTCTTTCTTTCTTTTGGCCATTGACGTGTAGTTTATGTCAAATATATGTTCATAACATGGGTTTTCAATAAAATGTCTTCATAATGGTAACCTAGGCCTGAATGCCCTTTTATTATTTTAATGTTAAGTTGTGGGTTTCCCCATTTATTTCAACATATAAGTTGTTACTTATGTTCTTAAAAAAACTAATTCTTTGTGTGGTGCCACCGAGACTAAATTCCAAAATGAAAAACAGTGGGATTTTCTGCTAATTGAGTCCTAAAAATTGGTAAAAAAATAAAACAAATCTCTCGGACCTGACCCAATTCATTAACTCAATTTTATTAATCAATATAAGATTTTACTTATTAAGCTTTTATGCAAATTATTCAACCAAACTGGGGAAGGGGCATATACCAAAACAGATTGCACAAGATACATTGGAAATAAATAGATTGGTTGAGCAAATCATTATAGAATGGTAAAACAAAATCAGGAGATGCTAGAGTATAGCCAATCATAATGAGATACAAAAACAACATACCAGTTCCTGATGCAGCTTTCGATTTTGTTGAATAGTAGAAGCTTTCTCTTCCGTCAACATGGAAATCATAGACCGTGACTGTAACATAAGGATTATTATAAGGTAACATACATTAGAAATTACAAGGTTATAAAACACTATAATTGAATTCAGAAAATGAGAGAGTTTTATCAATACACAAATTTTGTAATTAACAGAACTTTCTTTAAATAGCCTAACAAGCGTACTATAGTTTATATTCCAGCATGAGCAGCTCAAATACAACTCAAAAAGACATTATTTACATTTTACAAAGCTCAGATACAACTCAAAAAGACATTATTTACATTTTACAAGCTGCATCGAACTTAAGAACATCACTTAATTAATGGTTTCAAAGAATCCACAGACATGTCAGCAAGCTATAAGAATGATGCTGATGGGAATAGTATTTCGGTGCATTTTCATCATTTCCTTATTTTTATTATCGTATTTTTTCTTTTTATTATTTTACCATTTTTAGTAATTATGAGGGCCATTTTAGTCATTAATATAATAAGAATAGTCTAGACCATGTGTCACCATGGAGGGAATCATCTTTCGTGATGTCATCCAAGGCATCACAAGGATGCTAGAATATTGTCGTTATTGAGAGTCCCAATGTTTGAGTATGTTTGCTTTAGTGTCATTGACACCGTTTACGTCAATTAGTATCAGAGCCTAGTCGATCTCCACCCGTTGTGGTGGTGTAGAAAATCGGGAACAAAGCAACAATCGCGAGAAGGAAAAACGCTCTCGCCGGAATCAAGCTCCACATCACCCAATTGGAGGGGAAAGTCGACTCGCTTTGGGTCAAATTATAGTCTCTCACGGCTGCAATTATCCCGAACTATCACCCGCCACCACCAATCCACACTTCCGCCCAAATCCCTGTTGCTCCAGCTTCTCCGTTCACAACCATAAACCCCCCCACCCTTCACCCCCTGTCAACATCAACGTCAAAAGAAAGAGTGTAAAGACGGGAAAGATCCTGATGTGAATTTCGTTGCGGAAGCGTAAAAGAAGAAGTTATCTACACAACAACAATAACAACTTAAAACATGGAAGAGGGTTTCTAATTTCTCTCTCTAGCTCTTAATCTCAAAATGTCAAAAGTGTTACAAATGAAAGCCCTTAGGCTATTTATACTAAAGATACAAAAGGGTAAAAAAAAGAACAAGATAAAAGAATTTGAAAAAGGACACCCATGTCCCTATGCTCCTGCATCACTCTCCACCCCCCCCCCCCTCCCCCTAAGAAGACTCCATATACTCCGTATATTGGTGATAGAAATCGGGGTAGATGTGCTGGAAGGTGGCTTCGGTGATTCAAGAATCTTCCGCCTCCGAACGGCCAACCCAACGAACTAAATAACGTGTATAATCACCCGAAGAAGAAGACACAAACTCAGGGGCGAGAATCCCCTCAATGAAATCTATATGAGAACGAACCCGGTGGCCTGTGGTCGAAGGACTGGGAATCGATGGAGCATGAGTGCCTCGAAACGAAAAAAGGTCTGCCACGTTAAACGTGCGGTGCATACGGAACTAATCAGGGAAATCAACCTCATAGGCATTCGTCCCACAAGCTATAACAATTGGAAAAGGGCCAAAATGACACATAATACTTTGGTACCCTTGATACATAGACTATAATCGAGTACGAACATCAGCCTGTATGAATGTCAGGCGAGCGGCAAACTCCACAGCAGGAGGGCATATAGGCACTATAGGCGGAAGCTCGACGAGATCAATGGGCAAAGAAGGAGATTGCCCCAAGACAATCTGAAACCGGGAAAGACCAGTGGATCGGTTGATAGCGTTGTTGAAGGCAAATTCAGCCTATGCGATCACTATGTCCCACCTACGGGGATGCTCGGAAGACAGACACCGTAATAGGACACCCACACTACAGTTAACCGCCTCAGTCTGGTCATCCATCTGGGGATGAAAAGCTGTCAAAAACTGTATATCCGTCTATAAAAACCGCCAAAGTGTACGCTAGAAGTGCCCTTTAAATCGCACGTCACTGTATGAAGTGATGCTACGAGGGAACCCATGAAGACAAACAATCTTTCGGAAATATACGAGAGCAAGGGATGAAGTAGGACATTTTGGAGAACCTATCCACCACAGCAAGAATGGAATCATGACCTCAAGAAGTACAGGGCAGTCCTACTATAAAATCCATCGACACATCCTGACATGGGTGCTCTAGAACCGGCAATGGAGTGTATAGTCCCGCATTATTGTGCTGGCCCTTAGCGGTCTGGCAAGTGTAGCAACGCTTAATGAAAGCGTTAGTATCTCTCCTCATAGTCTACCAGTAAAATCAGTCCCTCAGCATCGCGTGAGTACGCGCCTGTCCCAGATGGGCCAGCTAAACCGCCCCCATGGACCTCAGAAATGATCTTCTTCCGTAAGGATGAAGATGGAATGCATAGGGCCATACCTCGGTGGAGGAACCCATCCTGTAGTAGATACTCGCTCGATGCTCCATTGCCCTGTTGGCAAGTTGCAAAGATGGATCCAAACTCTACATCCGTCGGGTAAAGGTCACGGCCCTCATCGAATCCAAATACCTGACTCCACAAAGTCACCAACGCATGTGCTCTCCTACTAAGAGCGTCTGCTACTTGGTTCTCCTTCCTCGGTTTAAACTGCAAGTGAAAAGTGTAGCGCTAGAAGTATGCAGTTCACTTGGCGTGCCGGTCACTAACACGCCACTGACTGTGTAAGAAACGAATGCCTCATGATCCGATTTGATGACAAACTCCTTATCAAGGAGATAGGGTGACCAAAACTTCACGACTTTGACCACGGCATAAAACTCAAAGTCGTAAGTCGAATAATGGAAGGGGGCACCCGTCACTTTTTTACTAAAAAAGGCAAACAGTTTTCCATTCTGACTCAAAACAGCACCCACCCCTGTCTTGCAAGCATCACAAGACAACTCAAATAACAATGAAAATCGGGCAAGGCTAGGATAGGGGCCGTCGTCATCAACTCCTTGATGCGTTTAAAGGCAGCATCCGCCTCTAATGTCTATCTGAACTCGGTACTCGAGGAAGTACTCATCAAATCTGTAATAGGAACCATAAGAGTACTAAACCCAGTAATAAAGCGCCTATAAAAACTCACCAAGCCATGAAAGTTGCGCACCGGAGAGACCAAGGAGGGTGGGGACCAATCCGCTACGGCCTGAACTTTGGCATCATCCATCCTGATGCCGTTGCCTGAGACCACATATCCCAAAAAGGTTACTGATGGTACCATAAAAGCGCACCTCTTTAACGTAAGGAAGAAGCGCTCAGCTCGTAGGACCTCCAATACTTGAGCCACGTGGTTTTAAGTGCTCCTCCTCCGATCGACTGTAGATCAAAATATCATCAAAATAAACAACCACGAATTTGCTCATTAAAGGGCGCAGAATCTGTGTCATCACTCGCATAAAGGTCGAAGGAGCATTGAAGAGGCCAAAAGACATCACCGTCCACTCATATAGCCCATCCTTCGTCTTGAAGGCAGCCTTCCATTCATCCCCCGGCTTCATACGGATTTGGTGGTATCCGCTCTTCAAATTTAACTTGGAAAAAACCCTCTCACCGTGAAGTTGATCTAGCATACTCCAACCTAGGAATAGGAAATATGTACTTCACAGTAATCTTGTTAATAGCTCGACTATCAACACACATTCGCCAACTTCCATCCCTCTTTGGCGATAATAGGGCGGGCACCGCACAAGGAGACATAGTCTCCCGAATATAGCCTTTGTCACATAGCTTAGTAACTTCTCTCTGCAACTCCGCGTGCTCCGTGGGGGAACATGCCGTAGTGGGGAAGATTGGGGAGCTGCGTCCCGGGAACAAAATCAATTGCGTGTTGTATATCCCTGAGAGGTGAAAGATCATCTGGAAGTGTGCACGATAAAAGAATCTAACAAACTATGAATACATGATGGGACAGTTGCCTCCGGGATGATGATGGGGCTAATAAGAGCATAGCATAACCCCGTCTCTGCGGCTAACTCCTCATGTGAATCTATCAGGGCGGATGGTCGAGACATCGAGAATGGTCGCATAGGACGGAGGAGAAAGTTCTTTCCCTCATGCGTAAATGACTAGAGATTGGCTTGACCATCATGCATGCTACGATGATCAAATTGCCACGATGATCAAATTGCCACGGCCTCCCCAAGAGAAGGTGGCACACCCTCATATCCACCACAGTACATAGAACTTCATCACGATAGTCTTCGATGGAAAAACTCATTTGACACTGTCGGCTAGGAGTTAAAGTGGATTCATTTCCCAACCATCCAATAAGGCACGGAGTAGACAGTGACTCAGTGGGAAGATTTAGTTTATCAACAATCTCTTGCGCTACCAAATTATCACTAGCCCCTCCATCAAAAATCAACATACACAGCCTCCCCTTTGAAGTGCACCGAGTAAACAATATGCTCGATCGAACCCAAGTGTCTTCACTAGACAAGGATGTTTGTAGATTTACGGGCGTGGTTACCATTACGGCGTGCATATATACGGTAGAAACTCCCAAGCGTTTCTCTTACTCATGGCAACTCCCGTCATCGACAAATAGATTGAGCGTAGGATAGCGGTACATGGGGTGGGATAGGAAGGATTCCTAGGGATGGACGTCCTTTGTAAATGGGGTCGGGTTGTTCATTTGCTTCTTTGGTGTTGGTTTTAGGGTTTATAGGGTTACGATATGAAATTGAGGTTGAATCAGATTTTTTTGGAAGCCGGTAGGGGTTGCTGGGTAGACCCGAAGGAGAACAGGGGTCAGTTGGGGTGATTCGGAGGTTTGGTGGGGCTGATGGGTTACTGGTAATTGGTCCAGTTGGTTTTTTAGGGTTTCGGCTGGGTTCGGCCTTGGTCAGTAGTCACTAGGGCTATCCGACCTAGGTTTCTTTAGGTTAAGTCGTGTCAATTGGCTTTTTGATAGATTTAGGGCTGCTTTGGGGTTAAACAAGTCCAGTTTGGGTGAAGAAAGGTTAGGGTTTCTTGCATTTTTAAGTTCTAGGGTTAGGGTTTCAAGAGCAAGTGTGGGGTTGTTTCTTGAATCATCCGGATGTGTCCAATTCGAATCCCAATCTTCAATAATCATGATTAATCCAAGAACAAACCTCGCTTTGATACCAGTTTGATGTGAATTTGGGTGCGAAAGCGTAAAAGAAGAGTTATCTACATAATGGCAACAACAACTTGAAACGTGCGAAAGCGTAAAAGAAGAACAAACCTCGCTCTGATACCAGTTTGATGTGAATTTGGGTGCGAAAGCGTAAAAGAAGTTATCTACACAATGGCAACAACAACTTGAAACGTGGAAGAGGGTTTCTTATTTCTCTCTAGACCTTAATCTCAAAATGTCAAAAGTGTGTTACAAATGAAAGCCCTTAGGCTATTTATACTAAAGATACAAAAGGGTAAAAAAAAAAGAACAAGATAAAAGAATTTTAAAAAGGACGCCCATGTCCCTATGCTCCTGCATCAGATCCTGAGAGGCGCAACGAAGAAAGTAGAAGAGAAGAAGAGAGGACAGAGAAAAGAAGAACGAAAGAGGAGAAAACGAACAAGAAAAGGGGTGAATCAAAAACCCTCAAACTCAGCTCCACCCTGGAATCCCTCTTTGAGTGTTCCACTTCTTCCCGTGGCGACCAAAAGGCCCGGCGATGGGAATAGAAGGTTCGACTTACGGTTGCGAAATCCGACGTTGCTGTTTGATCTCGGAGGAAGCCATTTATGGCTGGTCTAAGAGCAGACGAACAAAAAAAAACTGAGATCGAAAGAGAAGGGATGACAGATCACGGAGGAAGAGGACGAGGTCAAAAGAGGAGAACTCGCCAGAGAGGTTAGCCGGAGAGACTCCCGGTGCTAAAGGCGACGGAAGTAATATTCCGTCAAGGAACAACGATTGGTGTGAGCGTGCTTGGCTGAAGGAGACTCCCGATTTTGCGTTTACAGCTGCTTGGGCTTCCAGGTGGAGGATCTGTTACATTTGGGCCAGCACTTAAGAGAGCAGCTGGGTATTTTGAGGAGCATCGAGTCACCAAGTCTGCTGGGCTCCAGCAGTTTAGCTATTCTCTAGTTGGGCCTCTTTCCAGCTATTAAACAGGGCTGTCAAATAAATTTTTTTTTTTTAAAAGGATGCATATTTCTAGAATTTACACACTTGTCCCCGAAATTTATAAGCTCAAGGATGAGCTTTGTTTTAAGTGGGGGAATATGGTGTGATCTGTATTTGGGGGTATTTTCTTTATTTTTTATTATTGTAATTTTTTATTGTGTTTCCATTTTTAGTAGTTATTAGGTTTATTGAGGGTCATTTTAGTCATTTATGTAATTAGAATAGTGTAGGCCATGAAATATCATGGAGGGGTTCATCTAAAGTGATGTCACCCATGACATCACAAGGATGCTAGAATATTCTTTAATGGTAGGTTTATTCCCTCTAGAACCTTCTCTCTAGGTTTATAAAATCAATTAATATAATAGTAGTTTTTGAGAGAGGGCCTCAATGTTTGAGTGTATGTTTTTTGAGTGCCACTGCCACTGACACTGTTTATGTCAGATGCATACTGGCATAATAAGTATGCAAGATAATGGCCTTGCAATATTATTTGATAATGGTTAAGTCCCGAAAAGAAGAAAGACATGACATTGACCCAAGACCAGTTCTAGCTTCCTAACAAAACATAGATTTTTTTTTTATAAGTGAAGAGAGTATATAAATCAATTCCACATAAGGTGGCGGAACCCCGTAACACAAGAAATATACAAAAGTCCATAGAAGACAAAAAAACAAAAATGAGCGATGGGAAGCCAAAACCTCTCCCACACCCTCCTCTACCTCAAAAACAAGCCAACAAACATACAACTGAACTCCCATCCCCATCTCTATCTCCTCCAAAAAATTTAACACGCTCTAAAAGCTTGGACCCAATTCATATTCGAACAAGTATTGATTGGGCCCACTTCCTTTTTTTTTGGCAGATACAAATGAGAACAAAAAGGATTCCAAGAAGAAGAAAAAAAAAGTTCCCTTTTCCCCTCCCCCCAAAAAGGTTAACCCTTTATAGCCTCAAAAACACCTACACTTCACCCCTTCAAGCAGGGACGTAGCCAGATAAAATAGTGGGGGCTAATTTAATGGTAATTTTCGAGAGTTCGGGGGCGGGAACCCCCGAGTCGAATTTTTTCGAGGTTATTTTTGAGTATTTATCAAATAATTACTAAAATATTTATTTTATCTAATGAAAAGAAAAATAATTTTTGATTGATTAAAAATTTTAAACCCTAAAAAACAGAAGCATAAATAAAAATTTCAATTTGTAATGTAGACCAACAATTCCTAAAATTGATCCTAGCATCAACCCTAAAGTTAAACAAAAATTCAACCCTAAATTTATATCCACAATATTCCTAAAATAAATCACAATTTAATCCTAAAACAGAACCTAAAATTTAGACCAACCAACAATAACACTAAACAAAAAAACATTAACCATTTATCTAAAATTAGAGGGAGAACTTACGAGTGACAATTGGAGGCGTAATATATAATTGAATATTTAAATAAAACTTATATGATTGGCATCATAAAAATTCATTCAAAAATTAAATCAAAATCTAAAATTATAAATTAAATACAATGAGAAGAGAAGTCCCATCCTTTTCTTTTCAAAGAGCTATGTGGAAAGAAAAAGATTACAAGGATTTTGGATATTTACCAAATCCTACCTAAACTTTCTAAAAAATTTATGTTATCCCTAGAGTTTTATTTTGGCACATATGTAATTTTATTTTATTTTTGTAAAATTTTGTGGGGGCTCAAGCCCCCACTAGGATTCATGTGGCTCCGTCCGTGCCTTCAAGGATAAAACAGCAGGAAAAAAGGAAGGACAAAAAAAACTCAAGAAGAGCAGATATAACTTTCCCTCTTTCAAGAGAGTATAGCGTAAGTAATAGAACAAACTAGGTGACTTGTCTCCTTATAACCTTCCCCTTTTTTTGTTTCTTTTAAGCCTTTTAGAAAGAAATTTGTTCGTCCTTTTAAACAGCTGGACAAAGATCTAACGAAGGTGTTAGCACCCTATTACAACCCTTCAGCTCAAGGCAATGGCCAAAGTGTCAGGCTGCGTACGAAACCTACGAGTATAACTCCTTTACTGGCGTAGGGACTTTCTCAGAGGGTTATATACTCCAGAATAGTTACTCCTACACAGGTTAGGTTGAATTCTAAAAGGACTATGGAGTCTTAATCCATTCAACTAACAACTCCGGAAATCCAGGACAGCATAGATTAGAACTCGGTCAATTATATAAGGCCATCACGATCCCTGATGTGCTTATGCTATTACAAGTTCTTGATAACATCTTTGCCGCGTCTGCAAGATCAACAAATATCGCCATGAATGGAACTCTGGTCACTCGCATCAATAACTTAGCTACCCAACAGGGCATTTTACAACACCAAATTGCGCATACCCTGGTGCAATTGCAGCAAACAAAGGTCAGCACATACCCCAAGAGCATGGGGGCCATCAGCATAGGAGCGGTTGTCATCCAGCCGATGTTTCAAAAAGTGCAAGGCGGGATCGACGTGTTTTGTGCCAACGAAGCAGGGCGTAAGCCTTGAGGCGGATGTGGCATAAGCCTCAATTTGAACAGGAAAAAAAATATTATTAAAAAACAATAATAAAATCACAAAATAATGGATCATGGCTATCATCACAAGAAAATCTTTATAATCCATGTCACCAACACAATAAATATGTCGGATCATCTAACCATTTTGAAAAAGGTCCAAAATACATGTCACCAACATAGTAGATACTGTAGCCTCGTCATATCATCACAAAAAGTAATTCATAATTAAAACTATTAACTCTTAAAAGTCTGTCATCATCAAATTGCCACAAAAAGGGTTGCATCATCAACTATTAATATTGTGATGAATCATTTGACTATACATATAAATTAAACAAAATGACATTATAATGTATATATACAAGCTAAAAACAGTAAAACAATCCCAATGATGTATAAATTATAAACAAAGTATATATGACATAATAGCTAAATACAACATTACGAATTCCAACGTAATAATAATAATAATAATAATAATAATAATAATAATGAAACCGCTTGTATATATAGATTAAACATATTATCATATAATAATGAAATCATAACATATAATAAAGTAACAATAACATTATAACGTACCTTATTATATATTTCCACATAGCCGATAGCTCAAAATCCTCTTACCAATCTATCCACATTTCCCAGAATTTTGACTTTTTTAGAACATAAAAAAAAACACGTGTCACAGTTTAATGGGATTTATATAACAGGTAGTTACCTATTTTTACTCTCCCACCCTCTCACACCTCGCCCACTCCCAAACAACCACCTCCGGTTACTCTCTCCCTCTCTCCTCACAACCCTCTCAACCGTGTATTTTATTGAACCTGTGAATACCTCCTTCTGCAGTTACTATTTCGGATATATAAGAAACAAAAAAAATGGTAATTCATCTGTCTCGCCCTCCATGCAACCCAAACAAAACTCCTCTACAACCCCCACCTCTCTCTCTACCCATTCAGTACCCTGTAAGGTGATCGTATTGCATGTGAAGACCGGAGAATTTGCGACCATAACGGTGGTTTGCAGTTTCATTTCAAATAGAATTCTTTCCTTCTTTCATTTCGTGTCTGTGTTGAGCTACGTGTTCATCAAGTCAGTCCATAAATTCTCTCTCCAATTCATTTTATTTTAATTTTGTTTCTCACTATAGATCGATTGTAAGTTTCACTTCGATGGTGTATCAGTTTTTTTTAAGGTTATCATTTGTGGAAGAACGCATGAAGGATCCGTTATTGAACAATAGTCATGCTTCCATACTTACAGTCACCTCCAGTAACTCTCTTCGTGTCTCTCGTCTCTCAAGCCCCTGATCTCTGTTTTTTGTAATATTATTACTTAAAATATTCCCCATCCTTGGGCATGAATTCCATGGTCTAAAAGAATGGAAGTCACTGTATAAAACAAACTCAAAACCAAGTTTTATACACGGTTATTTCACTTGAATTTTTATTTTGGATTTCTGATTATTTTGTGCATGCATCAGCATATTCTAATGTACTCAGGATGACAAAAGATGCTGTTAAAGTTGTGAGGTATACATTCCAGTCAAGAACCTTAAAGTTGAACTGCTTGCCTTGATGGTAGCTACTTATAGAGCCATTTTCAAGTTACATTCTTTTGGAAAATTCATTAACTAATAGCACTGTGAGGTTGAATGTAATACCCCGAAAATTTGAGTATATGAATTATTTAATTAATTGGGGGAATTAATTAAAACATTATCGGATGTTAGAATATAAATTAAATGAGAAAAGATTTCATTTAAATAAATTATGTGGATTTTGTGCTAACTGGATGAATAAACTAAACAAGGTGCTAATTCGGAATTTAGGTGGAAACCCTAGGGACTTTTAAGTCATTTGAGCATTATTGGGTAACAATATAAGGCTTTAAAAAGATTAATCTAGTACTAAAATTGTGTTATTGAGAAGAATTGTGAATGATGAGGTAATCAACAATTGAATTTAATTGTAACACTGAGAGAAAGAGAGGGAGCTGCACAGGGTTGACACCTGCGACAGCGAGTATTCCTAGCCGTGACCGTGGCCTAGGGCCGGCAACCGCAGTAACGCGATCGCGGCTCAAGCAGATCTCTCACGTCCCAGGCACAGATCTCTCACAGCAAGCACTGATAGGTTTGAAATAAGGGGTCTTTTAGGCGAATTTTCGCTTACTTTCGCACTGTTTTCGTAAAAACCTAAAGCTACAGCATACTATTCTCTTTTTCCCTAACCTTCTAAACCTCCATTTTCCAACCTTATTTTGGGAGCTTTTACACTTGGAATTTGAAGAAGACTAATAAAAAATTTTGGAGGAAATCAGATTTTTCAAAATACTCGTATAAGGTAAGAATACTCTACTTTTCCACTTAAATTCTATATAAATTAAATGGCCTAAACGCTAATCATGTGAAAAATTTATAATTTGATTAGGAACCTAATCAGTGAAAGTAAAACCTAATTATTTAGTTTTTATGAATGTACGAGAGTTGTTCTCTTTGCTAGGGTATTTATAGATAAACTATGGCATAACCCGTATTAATGGTGACAACACAATAGTAAAAGTACTCTTAATGGTAAAGAATGAACTTGAGTATATATCTCAAAACAAGGTAATAAATACAATTGTTTGATAATAAATGAACATTTGTTGGAAGTTAGTTAGAGAAAGAGAGAAGCAAGCACTCTAAATAAACCCAGATAGGTAGGCAAGGATGGAGGCACGTTGGAGCGACTGGAGGCTGAAACCCCCACAACTTTTTTCAAAAAAAAAAACACATGCATTTTCGAAAATATGGGTGTAAGAAATTATTTTTTAAAATATTTTGGTGAATATGTATAAATAAACAAACTTGGAATGAACTTAAACCCACCCTTACAAACCAATCAGTCATGCTCACGCATTCTTTACAAACATTCAACCTTCCTCTCCTCACCACTCCACTACTCTCTTTCCTCCTCCCTCCATTCCTCAACTCTTCTCTGATGCCATCGACACCACCCCTCTATGCTTGGACAGTAATCCGGTATATGCTCTCTCTCTATATATAGACTAGCGGATGCCTGTGCCGATGATACGGCGATATATTTGCCCCCATGATAAAAAACAAATTAAAGAAAAAATAAAATTAAAAATATAAATTAAAAAAATAAATTAAAAAATATAAATATTTTTTAAAAAAATATAAATTAAATTATTTAAAATTATTTCCCTTTTTTAAAAATAATTATTTCCCTTTCAAAAAAATAAAAACAAAACCCTTTTTATTAGAAAGGAAAAAACACTTTAGCATGACATTTCATGCATGGGCATGAAAGGGAGAAAATATCATGCATGAAATGTCATGCATAAAAGTGGAGATATTTTGCCAAAAACCATGCTCCTTTATTATATGGATATATCTCATTTATTTCTCTCTCTACATATCTCTAATAAAAAAAAATATAGGGTGTATATTGTCAAGTAATTGGGGGTTAATACGAGGTGAAGTTTTCAAGTATTACACTCACCACCACTTAATAGAAAATAGGTATGTCTTATTTCCCTATTTATCTTGATGTTAATTTTGGGGATGATTTTAAGGTTAAATGGTTAATTTTGTCAGGGATAATTTTAGTGTTATTGTTAGTTTAAATTTTAGGGTGGATGTTAGTAATAATTCATGATTAATTTTAGGGATATTGTTGAGTAATATTTTGGGCCAAAATATTGGTTTAAATTTGAGACTCATGAAATTATTTTTGTTGTTTAACATTTGACTTATGGAGAAGTATTTCAAAAAAAATGCATGTTTTATTTCTCTCCCTCTCTATTTATATTGATATTAAATTTGGGGTTAATGTTTGTACAGATTAATTATAGTGTTAATATTAGGATTGATTGTAGCGATGGTTGGCTTAAATTAAAAATTGAAATTCTAATTTGTGCTTTAATTTTTTAGGGTTTAAATTCTTTAATCAATCAATAATATTGATTGATTAAAGAATTTAAACCAAATAATTTCTTAAATTAGCCATCACTTTTGGGTAATCCTGGCTCCGTCCATGTAGGAAGGTAAAGACCAAATTATGAAAGAATTGTGTTTAGAACTCAATAAACGCTTGTGTTCTTAGCAAGAACTAGAAGTGTATTAAAGACCGGGAGTAAAAGCCCTGGTTTGCATTAAATATCTCAAAGAGGTTTTTTGGCTCAAAAGTCTCGTGGTTTATCAAAGGATAAATGGCAGTATATATAGGCTCAACTCACATGCCTGGAACCTCATGCTCATTAAATATTGGTTCAGACTATCATACCAAACATGTTATTAGCATTAAAAACTGATTGAAATTCTCAAGTGACCAGTTATTGTGTTAGGTAGCGCCACGGGTGCGTCAGCACCTTTTCGGCCAATAGTTCACCAACTCAACATTTTATTTGACATGTGTAGGTATAGTATGACATCACTCAAATAAAATTCTGAATTGATTATGGTAATTGTGTATATACACCGAAAAGATATTAATGCCCACGAAATTATAAAGCGATGGATATTGATTAAAGATTGGAGCATGTTATTTAGAATTGCTATTTCACGTGCTTAAATTATTATATGCTTTAAATTGATGAAATCTCCCGTGAACTAGAATAATGAAATTGTCACTTGTTGAAATGTGATGTTTGCAAATTAAATTATGATATTTAAGTAATTCATATGGAATTGCCATGAACAAATATGAAATAAAGGAATATAATCTCGGTATTGTTGTCATTGGAAGATTAAAATGGTAACATCAATGCGAATATCGGGTTATGTACATTAGTTTATGATTAAGTTACATATATGGGTGTTGGGATACTTAGATCGTGAGTAGACTATACATGGTAGTTGTTTTGTAAGTATGGGATTAGAGAGTACGTTGTTTCGATTGGGTATTTCCTAGGTATGGGGTGGCTTTGGGTATTTCCTAGGTATAGGACTAGGGAATATGTGTGACTTTGGGTATTTTCTAGGTATGGGACACTAGAAAATACGTATGGTTTGGTGATCTCTAGATATGGGACTAGGGATAGTTGTTTTGTTATACCCCAAGTGATTTGCACAAGAGAAATTGATGAGAAATATGGTGATACGATGATATGTTGAATTGAGATTATGTCTTAGACATGATAGGTATAAGAGATTTATGATTATGTGGGCGTCATTGTATGTGCGGGGTGTAGCATTGGTTAGCTCTATAGTATGTGCGGGAACTACATTGTTCGACTACATTGATGGGATTTGTGTGGGCGTTACCGTATGTGCAGGGTCTAGGTAAGTTGGTCACCATAGTGTGCGGGACCTGGATTGTCTGGCTACAGTATCGAATTTATGTGTGCGTCATGGTATATGCAGTATCCAGTGTTAGATGGCTACGATAGTATGTGCGGGACCTAGGTTGGTCGGCTATGGTAATGGGATTAGTTGTGTAGATATACATCACAGTATGTGCAACATGACATTAGGAGTTGTCTGGTTATAGTTGATGAAATTGACTTTTTAAAAATGTTTTCCACGGATTTGGATCAATCTTAAATGAAAAAGAACAAAAAGAATGCATAGAAAAATCTATACATCAAAACTAAGGTTTGCAAAGTCCATACCTTTACGGATCATATTATCGATCCATAAAACGGAGTCGAGTTGATGTAGAATCTCATCTGGAACATCCCTTTGTCTTCCAATATATGATCCCTTGGATGAGCGAGAAGGGTGGTCTTCTCCCTTGAAAGCAAGCCTTGAAGAATTTCCCAGAGAAAAATTTGTCTCTCTCTTCTTTGCTCTCTCTGGCACGAATCCAATTGTGTTCCACTTCCTCCCACCTCATTAGCTGACTCCTACTTATCCTCCTCAACCCAGAAACGTGGTGGAAATAGTTAAATCATGTATGGAATCCTCCAAAAGCTCCTAAAAAGGTGCCTTTAGTTAATTATGGGTATAAGTGACCAAACACAATTCTGGGAGAATTAGGGACTACATTGGGGACCCATGGCTAATAACTAATAATTGACTTCCAAATAGAATAATGAAATCTAAATTACTCTCTCGTAATTTATTTCTTTTTCAATTTAATCGTAATTAATTCCACTAAATAATTATGACTGCAACCCAATTTTAATTACTCAAAATTACCATAATAGTGAAGCCTAATGTTTGCACAGTTGGATAGCACACAATATGATTCCCCACGTAAAGCGTACATTACCCGCTTGGTGAAACTAATTTGCCTCTAATTAATATTCATCAACATCTTATAAATATTCCTTAATCTCAAACTTAATTTATTTGATATCTCTACCGGATTATAAAATCCACCGGTCGGGTTTACTGGTAGAGTCGAAACTTACAAGTTTACCAAGGTGGTATCACAATCCAAGATACTTTTTGGACGCGTATTCTTTTGAAATATGATCTCAAATATACTAACACGATCAATGCCCAATTTACAGGGTTTATTGGCCTAGTATAAAACTGAATAGCACCCATCAGCAAATCAAAGCAATAACAATGTGAGTACTTCGATCCTCATATCCCTCGGGATTAGGAATCTATGCACCCTATGCAAACCATGAGATTGTGCAAGTCTTATCAAGTCAGCATCAAGACTCGAATCTCATCCTTGGCCCTGTTCCCTTTCCTTAAGTACTGCTACAATATTTCTTGAACTATCGAACAAGTTCCTGAACCATCATATAGGTTCCCGTAGTCAAGATAAACTACTAAAATTGTAATCGCAATCTTATTGATAAAATGTCAACCCTTCCTTCTAGGTTGTGAACTATTCAATCATGCTTGAACCAAAATTCTGATCTTCTGCGCCAACACCGGAATTCCTACCAAGTATAATTGACCGACATTACGATATATTTACAAACAAATATAAAGCAATTTTACAATCATGATTTTCTATTTCAAATGGGTTATGATGAACCTTTATGACTGAAGAGTACATAGACATCATAAACATGATTTTAAGAATAAACCCCAACAATCTCCAACTTAGTTTTAAAGCCATGTGCCCAAACACTGAACACCCAATCCATCTACATGTCGGACGAAGTCCTTAATGTATAAAGATTATACAGGTGATCACCTTTCCGTACGATCTCTCGTAACGGATGAAACCTACATTCTTATGTGCCTTACTCCTTTATGGTCTTGGGCTCTTTCAAAAGAAGAACCACTCACATGTCCTTTATCAAGTTCCCAAGCCATACAGTTTCCTTCCTTGCATATAATTATGCAACACATTTGGTTCCCATAGTGGAATTAGCAATACATGATTGTGTGATCCTCCTCCATCCAATGGTTGCGCTTCCCGAAATTTATCACATTTCCAAAAGTAGAATCACCGAAAACCTTATCTAATTGAAAATCCTAGTCTATGTACCGGGAAGGTACTAAATTATGCACAACATAGCATTCATGAGGCTGCCCATATAGCATTCATGAGGCTGCCCACAGCTGAAGCATTAGGTATATTCCTCATATCCTCTATTTAATCAAGTGTCACGTGACATTAATACTTAGATAGAAAGATTCCATGTCCGAAAAGGATAAACCTTTTTCATGGAATCTTACATGCTAAACTATGTGAACACAAAATTTGATATAAGTATCTTAGCATAAGCCAAACATCCTATATATCCGCGATCTAGCAAAAAGCTTGATACCAAGGATGTGACTGGCTTGTCCTAGGTTCTTAATATTAAATCATTCGGACAACCACACCCTTATGTAAGATAATACACCCACCTCGTTCTCAATTAAGAGAATATCATAAATACCACCATGTTTCCGTCACACTTCTTATACGTATCCAGGGGCGCATTGATCAAAACCAAAAGAATTGATTTCTTAATCAAAATGGATGTTCCCAAGACAACGAGGTTTGCTTAAGTCCATAAATGGATCTCTTAAGCCTGCGTACTTTGCTTTCTCGACTTATTGCTATGAAAAATAACGCCGGTAGACTTGAGCATCGCTAGTCAATCCCTTATATTTCTGAGTGAACTTTTTGCAACAAGCCTTACCACAAAGGTTTGCACCTTCCCATTTATCCATTTTTTTCTTCTTGTAGGTCCACTTGCACACCATGGGTTTTATCCCATAAGCAAGTCTCCACGACACCACACTTGATTCGAATACATTGAATCGATTTCGGTATCCACAGCCATAGGTCAAAGCTAAGAGTCTTTGTCTTGGATAGCCTAACTACAGTTCTTGGGATCTAGTTTGTGTTTCCTTGGGATGTCACTGAAGTGTTAACCCAAAACACTAACTTGTCAAGATGACTCCTGATGCTCCCACTACAACGTGGCTCCCACTTGTGTTCCAGCATAAATGACACGTGCATCCCGATCCTTTGTAATGCTCCCACTACCGTAAGGTAATGTTTTATCGATATCAAGTTGTATTTCTTTCCGTACTAGTGACACCAGCAATATGATGTTCCTTTGTAATAACTTGTAAGACTAGCTTACCCTTGTTTATGTGGTTTATCATATAATCCTTTTTCAAGAACCGAACATCGTTTTAACAATGACCTTCTTGTCCCAAGGATTATAATAGAAACCACTTAAGAAACCTTTAGGATATCCAACCTAGAGACATACTTTTGTGCTTAATTCCAACTACCTTGGCTCCTACCTCAGCACAAGTGTTGAGTACTCCCAGAACCGAACATGCCTTAGACTGGGCTTGCGCCTATTCCAATGTTCGTGAGAGTCGAAGAGACCTATCTAGATGGAATTCAATACAAAATGTATATAGTCGTCCCCATGTAAAATTCTAAAAAAAAACACTTGCAGTCCTGACTAACCTACCATAGACCTTATCATACCTAAAAGAGCTTTTATCCTTCTTACCGCTACACCATCCCGCACTAGAGTTCATGGTGTAAGCAACTGAAATGTAATCCAAACTTCCAATAAATGATCCCTTAGCATTCCCAAGAGGTACACACCCACATGATCAAATCGTAGGGTTTGGATTAGTTTACCATCCTATGCTCCACCTTAGCCTTCTACACTTTGAAGTAATCAAAGGCTTCAGACATATGGGTGCATAAGCTAAATTAACCCATAGCTTATGTAATTATCAATAAAATTGATGAAATACTCGTAACTTTTTGACTAGACCGTTAGAGAACCATAGGATTAGAACAAACCATTCCCAATATATCTTTGGTGCTTTAGCCTATGCCCGCAAAGGGCTGGTCATTTTACCTTCTAATTGGAATTCGCAGACTAGAAGTACCTTCACTTACAATGAACATAAATGTCCCTCTTAAATCAGTATTTGAATTCTTATTAGAATAAAATGTCGTAAGCACAAGTGCCAAAATTGTGTTTGGTTCAAACTAGAAGAAAACTTTCTCTATTAATGATTATCCATTAAAATTATTCATCTCAGCATTTATAAGACAAATTTATAATATTGAAATTATTTCCGAATGTACCGGAACAAATAAAAGATATTCCAATTTAAATAAAATAATTTTACAAAATTAATCGAATATTTGTTCAGACTCCACCAAAAATCTAAAATAAATAGCTTACTACTTAATACTGCTACCTTATTCTAATTACCCATTAGTAGAAACATCTCTCTTTTAAGTAATCATTAGATTACCTGAACCTTTGCAACAAGTTGCAATCCTCATTTGTGGTTCCCGAATCTACAAACCAGGTTGTTGTAGACCCGACCACAAATCATGCTTCTACTTTAAACAGATAAAGCCATTACCATGTCCCATCTTCCTTATAGAGCTAGAAAAATTGGACAATACTGCAAAAAAACTCTAACTACATGTAATGAGAATATCAATCTTTCGACTATTTGACTACTAACGAGGAATATGAACTTTCTTTGACCCAAACCGTTGTATTTGAGATTTAGCATTATCCTCCTACCTCCCTTTCGAGAGAGAAGTAAAGCTCTTCTCAAATAACTAACACCAAAAGTATCGACAAATTCTCATCGGTCAATTAAAATGTCCATGCAGAACTTCCTCGATGGGGGAACCGAACACATGTAACAAATAATTACCATCTATTCCAAAATGCCGTGATTCCAAGAATAAACCATCCGATGGAGGGGGGCCTGATCAAACTAACACGAGGAATCATTGCATCACAATTTTAAAATATTGATGAGAATTGAGGGTTAAAAAAAATTATCCCCTTAAGTTATAACAATGTCCTATATACCACTTTGAGGCCTAGAAATTTATTTCGTTTGATTAATACCATTAAGACTAAACAAGTAGTTGAATAGTTGACCCATATAGAAATATAATAATAATCATTGAAAAAGGACTTTCCAATAAGTATGTAGAAATTAACCCTTTAATTAAATATTAAAAAATCTTGCTAACATCCTAATTTCTTGTAAAAGTAAAATTTCTCGTTGAGAGCATAAATTACTTCACCTCAAATTAGGGAGGCTTTACATCTTTTAATTATATTATCCGGACAGTCCAGAAACTCTTATGTCCAATATAATTAAATAGTCAACAACTTTTGGCCAACCAATTAATGACAGTGATTCCGTTGGGGAAGATATCATTACTTGCGTTTAAGTGTAAACTACTGGTTCATTTCATTTAAAATTAAATTCGTATTGGACTTCCTCGTTGGGAGGACCGAACATACTCAATATTAATTTTAGAGATTTTTCACTTAAGAATTTTAAAATCTCCATGATGTCGTGATAAACTCCCCCCATTTAGGAGGAAAGCCAATAATGCTAACAAGTACCGATAGAGACCGCAGGGTTTGTTCGAAAACCCTTCTCCCACATAATATTTAAAACTTGAGGGTATTACAAAAAAAAATTATTCAATTCAAATTCACCGAAATAAATCAATGATAATATCCTAATTTATTATCCAAACTAAAATACGTGATCTCACTATATTAATTTTAAAATCCCGTGATACCGTGATAAATTCCCTCCGTTGCGGAGAAAGTCCTATGCTTAACACGAGAAATAAATCACACCACTATTTAAAATAAATTGGAGACCAGTTTCGTTATTTCAAAAAACCTATGATACCATGATAAACCCACTCCGTTGTAGAGGAAAACCAAAGCAAACACAAGGAGAAATCACTTCACTATTTAAAATAAAATCTAAGACCAAGATTAATTCCAAGATAAATTAATTATATGATTTTATTCAATTTGAAAAGAATAAATATTTTTTATTTTGCATAAAAACATAATCTAGGCGAGGTCACACAATTAATTGTCATGTTCTCCATAAATAATGTGGGTTCCTAATTAATGAGATTATGCAATTTATCAACATAATTAATTCGATGGCAGAATTATAAAGCAATAAAAACATGTAATATAAAACAGGAAGGAAAAAAATTCCCTCTCCATCGTGGCCTAGGCCAGAAGAAGTAGAATCCCAATGGTACACCTCTACCCATCCTTATCCGATCACAATCTGCATATCCCATGACTCCTGGTGACTTCTGAATCCAGAAATTTCGAGATCAGCACCTGAAAAGATCCCCTTGCATATCCGGACATAATCTATTGAGTGTTCGAACAACAAGAAACAGGTCGTGTGAAAGCAAGTGTCTGAAAGCTTAAAACATAATCGTGCGATCTCCTTGGCGTGCGAGTGGCAAAAACTGACCGTTCGAACGGTTAACGGGCTGAAAAAAAAATCTTTTTGATTATCAATTTTCTGGATCTTCTTGATTTTGCCATGGTTGATGATAATCGACCAAATATAGAGAAAATCGACCACACATAACATATATACACCCTCCCAATACTCATAGTTGTCAATATCGACCGTTACGCGATACGTATCAAGGGGTTTTCCTAATGTATTGGTCAATGTATCGTTAATACGAATTCATCGGTGAGGCATCTCCAATATCGGTCGATAACATATGTATCACTCGATATATATGTATCACACGATACATTCAATTTTCTGTTTTTAACTTAAACGGCATCATATTGCCTTCAAAAGAAAGGTGAAAGAAAAGGATGGGAAATGGAAGCGACAAATAGCAGAACATTTACAGCCATCTCCAAGTCTGAATGAGACAACACGCTAGAGCTTTTGAATCAGGTTCATTGACCTCTTTTCTTCATTTTCTTCTTCTTTTTTTGTTCATGACTTCCTTTTCTCCTTCTTCTTGGGTTATTTCTCTCTTTTCCCATGCCATCATGTTGCGAATCAGCTTCACACAATGTATTTGGTTTTGTTTTCTTTTATTCTGAGATGTATTTGGGTTTGACTTATGAGCTTCAGAGATGTCTCTAGCATAGAAACAGAGATGTCTCTAGCATAGAAACAGAGATGTATGTGGGGATGTATGTGGGGTTATTGTCAGTTACTTATTATCGATCCATGAAACGGAGCCAAGTTGATGTAGAACTCATCTGGAATAGCCCTTTGTCTTCCAATGTATGATCCATTAAATGAGCGAGAAGGGAAGTCTTCCCCCTTGAAAGCAAGCATTGAAGAATTTCCCCAAGAAAAATTTGTCTCTCTTCTTCGCTCTGTCTGGCACGAATCCAATTGTGTTCCACTTCTCCCCACTCATTAGCTAACTCCTACTTATCCTCCTCAACCCAAAAGTGTGGTGGGTAGAGTTGGACCAAGTATGGACTCCTCCAAAAGATCCTAAAAAGGTGTCTTTAGCTAATTAAAGGGTATAAGTGACCAAACACAATTCTGGGCTCAAAAGAGTTAGGGACTGCATTGGGACCCAAGACTAATAACTAAAATTGGTTTCCAAATAGAAAAATTAAATTCCAAATTACTCTCCGGTAATTTATTTCTTTTTTCATTTAATCGTAATTAATTCCACTAAATAATTATGACTGCACTCCAATTTGAATTACTCAAAATTACCACAATAAAAAGGCCGAATGTTTGCACAAATGGATAGCATATAATAGAATTCTCCGCGTAAAGCGTACAATACCCGCTTGGTGAAACCAATTTGTCGCTAATTGATATTCACCAACATCTTATAAGCATTCCTTGATCTCAAATTTAACTTATTTAAAATCTCTACTAGATTAAAAATCCACCGGCCAAGTTTACTGGTAGAGTCAAAACTTATAAGTTTATCAAGGGGGTATCACAATCCAAGAACCTAGACACGGATTTCTTCGGAACATGATCTCAGATATACTAACACGATCACTGCCCAACTTACAGGGTTTATTGGCCCAATATAAAACTGAACCGCACCCATCAGCCAATCAAAGAAATGACGATGTGAATACTCCGATCCTCATATCCCTCGTAATTAAGAATCTATGTACCCTATGCAAACCATGAGATTGTGCAAGTCTTATCAAGTCAGCACCAAGACTCGAATCTCATCCTTGGTCATATTCAATACGTTCTGGAAGTGCCGGTTTAACAAGTTTTTGAACTATCATAGAGGTTCCCATAATCAAGATAAACTACTAAAATTGTAATTACAACCTTATTGATAGGATGTCACTCCTCCTATCTAGGTTGTAAACTATTCAATCATGTTAGAACTGAAATTCTGATCTTCTATGCCCACACCAAAATTCCTACTGAGCATGCTTGACCGACACTATGATATATTTACTAATAAATATAAAGCATTTCTACAACCATGATTTTCTATTTCAAATGGGTTATGATGAACCATTATGACTGAAGAGTACATAAACATCATAAACATGGTTTTAAGAATAAAACCCCAACAATAGTGATGCAGTTAAGAGCATTGATATGATGATACAGGTGGCACATCATAGTATGTGCGGGATCGTATAGAAGATTGGTTGGCTATAATGTTGTAGCAATAACATGATTGTTAATTAAAAGATAATTAATATTGATGAGATACAAAAGTGGAAAGTTGAAAAGTTTTTATTCTCTATTAAATTGCTTATTGTTATTTAAAATACCCTATTGAAATATTTATTTCATCTAGCACTTATGATTGGATTCGTGTAACCTTATTTGGGATCACGTATAGTTGGTATTCTTGCACTGGGATTCGACCCATTGTTGTGGACTAAAATTTCACGCCAGATTATTGTAAGTTGCATAGATTATTGTAAGTTGCATGGATTTGAAGTAGCAGGATTTCAGTTGGAGTTACTTTTATGCTTTAGTTTAGTTTCAATCCAATCGTTTTTATTATAAAGCAGTTATTGGCAACTATTGCATCTCATATTATATTGGAAAACATTTTAAATGCCCCATATTTCTGTCACATGTTGTTAAGAATGGTATTTTAGTTTTAATGACCGGCATATTTTGGCGTTTGTTCTTGATCAACCATGATGGAAAAATATGATGGTTGTTATATTGAAATCGATGCTACTATTTTGCTCCAAAATTGTGTAAACCCTTTTATGTCAGTATTTCCTATTAGACAATTATTCTGTTAACTTAGTGCATAAATGTTACGTTTATGTTTTGATTAACTATATAATTTAAATGTTAAATCTTTAAACAATTTAGCAATTTCCAACTCACTTATGCCTATTGCCTATACTTGCATTCAGTAAAGTTAGCATTTATGCCAATTTCTCTGCCATGTATATGAATTGTACACATACGTTTGTTTGTGTATGTTTTGTGGGAGTTTTAGTTGGTATCGTCGACGATTGAAATATATGTACGTTGTGTTCATGTATTCTATTCATGGTTATAGTGTGAGGATCTATGGTTAACTTAAAGTTCTTTGGTGCCATGACGAAGTTAGAAGACAGAAGGTGGTTTTGAGGGAAAGAAGGGTGGTTCTTGAAGTTGAAAAGGAGAGTTCAGAAGTTGAAAAGGGAAGGGAAGTCCTGCTATTCAGGTTAAAAACAGAACTATATATAGTTAAGAAGGAGATGATGGGTAGTAAAGATGCATAGTCATCTTCTTTAAGCCATTACCCTCACTATGTTTGGTGAGTTAGTGGTTGATTTGATTGGTGTTTTTGTGTTGTTGGTGAGATTGATGTCAGTGTATATTACTGTTGTGTGGTGTGCGTGCCCTGTGTTCTACAAGTTTATTTTTGTCACGTGGTGGTGGGGGGGGAGGAGGGGGTATATATTTGGGTGGCTGTGTGTGTTGTTTGACTGTGTGGGTTAAACTTTCAGCTTGAAACATTATGGGGGATTTGAGTGTATATTGCGAGACAGTGAAATGGTAATTAATTCACATTTATTTTTACAAATTGAAAAAACATGGGACTTGGGATCGTTGTAATGGGTAAGTGTAGGTCTTCAGAAAGGGTACTTCTGGGTTTAGTAGTAATATACGTCTTTTAGGTTGTCTATTCTCTCAAATTAAAGCAAAATGCAAAAAAAAAAGAATTCAACCATAAAAGATGATTAAAATCATTTACTGTAAAACTGAAATGGTTAGAATGGTTCGGTGCATAAATAAAACGGCAAAGTAGTGCCTCACCTTTTTGTTAAATTTTTAATATTTTTATTAACAATAAAAAACGGAAGAAAAAAGAACTCTAGATGGGCAATCATTCCCAACTACAGCAACCAAAGAAAAAAATTGGGCCACACTACTGAGGATAGTCTTCCCCATTTTTTAACAAGCCCCTAAGGGATCTGTTCCTAACAGGAACCTTGCCACCGCTACCTCTGTGAAAGGTGCTTATTGATATGTGTATTAGTTTTACAGTTTCATGTTTATGCTTTATATTCTTTTGAACCTAGAGATGGAGAATTCTATCAAATGTGAGATGAACCCTTTTCCCTCTTTTTTAATTATATCGTTTCTTAACATGGGCCATTAGGCAGTTTTATAAGAGGTTGTACACGGAAAAGGAAGAGCGGAGACCCACTCTTGATGGGTTGGAGCAGGGAAGTATTTCCGGGAATGAGGTTGAGATGCTAAAGGGGTCTTTTATAGAAGAGGAGGTAGTATAGGTCTTGAAGTCTATGAGTGGGGACAAGGCATCGGAACCGGATGGTTTCACTATGGTTTTCTTTCAGCATTATTGGACCGTTTTGAGAGATGGATGTGATGACTTTCTTTATGGAGTTTCATGAAAGAGGTCATTTTTTTAGGGGTTTGAATGCTACCTTTTTAACTTTGACTCTTAAGAGGGGGGTCGGTGGATGTGAAAGATTTCTGACCCATTAGTTTAGTGGAAGTGTGCACAAGCTTCTTTCCAAGGTGTTGTCAGACTAAGGAAGGTGATTGATCCACTCATTTTAGAGGCCCAAAATGCTTTTCTGGGGGGAAGGCAAATTCTGGACGGGATATTGGTGGATAATGTGTGTAGAATCTAGAGTGAGAAGTGGGGACCCCCGAATTATTTGTAAACTGAATATTGAGAAGGCGTATGATCACGTCAATTGGGAGTTCCTGCTATATTTACGGGAGAGAATAGGCTTTGGGGATCGGTGGTGGCGGTGGATTAAAAGTTGCATATCAACAGTGAGCTTTCATTTTTGGTGAATGGTATGCCTAGCGGATTTTTTTTGAAATCTAGGAGGCTTCGTCAGGGAACCCTTTTATCTCCTTTCCTATTCACCCTGGTGATGGAGGCGCTTAGTCGGCTTTTGGGCAAAGTGGTGGAGTCTGGGTTGATTAGTGAGTTCCTGATTGGTAATCCGAACACCTATTCTGTTAGGATTTCGCACCTCTTATTTGCGGACGACACTATCATTTTTTGTTACGCAAAAATGGAGCAGGTGAGAGCTTTGAGATTCTTGTTGATGTGCTTCGAGGTTGTGTCGAGGTTACCTATTAATGCTGGAAAATGTGAGATGATCCCGGTTGGGGGAGGCGAGAATGTGGGTTATTTGGCAGAGGTGGTAGGGTAAAGGGTGGGCTCCCTTCCCTCTTCGTATCTTGGTCTCCTTTTAGGGGCCCATTTCAAGCCAAAAGCAATGTGGGAACCGATCCTTGAGAGGGTTAAAAGAAGATTGGCGAGGTGGAAGAATTGTTATCTCTCAAAAGGAGGGAGGTTAACCTTGATCAAAAGCACACTATCGAACTTGCCGACCTACTTCACGTCAATTTTGCCATTGTCGGCCTCAGTGCGTAAGAGGTTGGAAAAGATGATAAGAGACTTCTTGTGGAGAGGTAATACAGACGGTTTCAAATATTGTCTAGTCAGTTGGGAAGAGGTCTGCAAGCTGATAAAGGTAGGGGCCAGGTGTGAAAAGTCTAGAGCACTTTAATAAAGTCTTGTTTGGGAAGTAGTTGCGGAGATTTCCTCGACAGGGAAATAGATTGTGGAGGAAAGTGGTGGTGGCTAGGGGAGGTTTTACCCAATGCGGGTGCGGTTCGGGAGTGGGTCGCTATGCGCACGGGGTCGAGTTGTGGAAGCACATAGCAAAGGGATGTGGGGAATTTGCGGGACACATGACGTTCCACCTAAGAAATGGTAACAGAATTAGATTTTGGAGAGATAGATAAAGGATGGTACCTTGAAAGATCTTTTTCCTGAGATTTCCCGCATTATAGGGGATAAGGAGGGGTTGGTGGTAGAGCATTGAATAGTGACTGGGACCGGATGGCTTGGAACCGTAAATTTAGAAGGATACTTCGAGATTGGGAATTAGAGGAGGCGGAGACAGTTTTTGACTGGTTAGAAACGGTACTGATCCAGACGGGAGGAGAGGATAGTATGAGATGGGCTAGAGGCAAGGATCGTGTTTTTACAGTTAAAGACTATTACACGATTCTGAGGGAAGTGGGGAGTGATCCATATCCGTGAAAAAAATTTAGAGATCAAAGGCGCCACCTAAAGTTATTTTCTTCGTGTAGACTGCATCTAAACAAACAATATTGACGTCCAAGGGTCTACAAAGGAGGGGTAATAGAACGGTCAATTGGTGTTGGTTGTGCAACGAGTCTAAGGAGACGACTAATCATTTGATTTTGCACTGTTGGTGACGAGGGCGCTATGGGGTGCCTTCCTATCTCTTTGTCGGGTTCAATGGGTCATGTCGGAGTCGGTGAGTAAATTGTTAGCGACATGGCAAATTCCTTAGGGGGCAAAAAGGGGAGAGGAACGTTTGGCGGATGGTTCCACATTGCATCTTTTGGACGATATGGCTAGAGAGAGATTAAGATGTTTCGAAGGGAAGGAATTAGCTCCATCTGTATCTGAGTTTGTTGCTCAGTTGGCATAAGGAGGATACAATCCCATCCATTCCTTTCTTTTTGGACTTTATGAAAGAGTTACACAAAATAGAGATCTTTTTATTTGTTAGGGTTTCGATATTGGCTTTGTCAATCTTTCCTGTTTTATGAATATGCTTCCTCTATACGGATTTTCGCCCCCTAAGGCGGGGCTATTTTGATGACATATTTACTTATCAAAAAAAAACATCTCATTGAATGCGGAACAAATTACCTTTAAATTGTTTGTGAAATCTGTTAAATTGGACATATGGGTTGTTAAGGCCATGCTTTGTTCACTGGCCTTCAGAAGTCTCTATTTATTTTCCAATATTTCCCAACTCGCTTCAAATCTTAATGATAAAGGTAGGGGCCATCGGCGGCGATGGTGGAACCCTAAACCAATGGTGGTTCCCGTTTGTGTATAGTGGTGATTAAGGTTTGCGGGGTTTGAATTTTGTTGCGGTAGAGGTGTGGAATGAGTCGAATTTGGGAAATTTGGGTTAAGTTTTTGAGATGATGTCGGAGCGATGTGAGGGCGACCAGTAGTGGCTCTTAGTGGTGGAAGACAGGCGTAGAAATTGTCCATCCGAGATATTGATCGGCTGATAACCTCCTCGAGACGCTCACAGGGTGTATTTTCTTCTTAGACCCATTTGTCGTTTTTTTTATGGTTTTTGTTTTTTTTACAACAACAATGGGTAGAACCAACGAGGCTCTGATACCACAAAATAGTATTTATAGGTAGGAGGTAACTTGGGCTCTACGATATCAAACTAATTACAATTATGTCCCTAGATGCCCATTGTCCTTCCTACCTCTAATACAAGAAAAATACAATGCAATACTAGAATGACTAAAAAGGCTAAAAAAATGATGAAAATGTCGTTATTCATATCATATTCTCTTGATGTCGGTAATTATCATTTCGTTTATTAAGATCTGCTACCAATAAGATAGAAGAATTCTGTATTTCTTTACAAGATCTTTACTGATTTTCGTGTTTCACTATTAAGCTTTGAAGGTGAATGTGACGCAGAACATTAAATAAAGCTCTTATTTACATAATAATTGGATTATAGCAGCTGGTGGTTCAAATCATGGGTAAGCATGTAAATTTATAACAATTGATTATTATTCAATCATTCAACATTTTTATATTTAGCTAATATTACTTATTTGCATTGATGATTTTTATATTCAGTTTTTAATGTGTCGTAAGAATAATTTATGTTGTTTTGAATATCTCAAATCTTTTAGGATATGTGTTCGACTTGGTTTGAGATTATAAGATAATTATGATTCAATAGAAAGGCATTCTAAGATGGTTCATGACCATATCCATTGACGAATTAGTTAAGGTTTTGATCCCCAACATGTTTTCAGGTCTTCATGATGTAGAATAGGGTTTATAGCTTATTAAATATAATAAAAGAGGCTTAGTCCTTTTTAGGAAATATTAGAGTAAGTGAAGGGCATTTTGGTCTTTTAATACTTTCCTAATTGGAGTATGATTACTTTTTAATATAAATATGTAATGATGTAATATAGATTACTCATTCTCTGGTTGTTAGCAAAAGCAAAATTCAGATTGTGTTTAGTATACTTTTCTCGCTTCTTTAGATCCGCATCACTTTGGATTTTATACACCGTCATATGGTAATTGTCATACTTGTAGTAAACTTAATAATGAAATTCTACCTTGACATTTGGACCTTAGCCATGGTCATTAGAGGATTCTTCTTTGCGGTTCATTCAGGATACTTTTGCACTAAAGTCGTATCTGCAAAATATAGTCCTCTAATACATTCTAAAAACATCTTCCTAGAATAGGTGTGCGATTCTAACACTGAAATGGCTGAGATAATCTAATCTATTTGTGATATATGTGCAAATGAAGGTGGTTTGCGTGCGAACTACCAGGTCTATACCACTCCATGAAGCATCTGCTTCCTAGCACAACAATAGCTTGTTTGCATGGAGCCAGGCAAAAATGTTGGGGATCAATTCATCTATTATGATATGATTCGTCGCCTCTAGGTAAATCCCAGCATTCAAGCCAGTCAAGAAGATGACGTTCGAAGTAGAATTTGCTAAGCTCGTCAAGGATGTGTTCATGCATAAAATTAAGCATCCCAGTTGGCTACCGAACACCGCCATGGTCAAGAGATCAAACGGGAAGTGGAGATTATGTATCAACTATGAAGATCTGAATGAAGTGGGAGTAATTTGTGTTTGTTTTGAACGTATTTGTAATTAGTTGATTTGAGCTTATGTGGTGGGCCTATGTGTTATATTAGTAAATACATAACGACATTCTAATCATTAATTTATAATTTGTGGGTTATGTGGGTTGACATGAAAACAACGTGTTTATTAATCAGATGGGGCTAGTGCAGACCATATGCCATAATATATTAGACAGATCATGTTATAATAACTAATGACATGAGCTCAACATAACACAATACGATTGGATTGACACCCCTATATGTATGTATCCCTTATACACCACCACCACCAAAAAAAAAGGAAGAAAAGAATAGCAAAGAGGGGAGATAAACATAAGGCAGCAGCCCTAGAAGCATCGAGTGTTCATAATAGAGATTAATATTACTTCTGAATCCAGATCAATCAACAGTGGTTTCAAATCAAGAACCTTGTGCTTTCTTGGTACACCACAAACATAAAAGCAACAACTACCAATAGATTTGAGAGGGGGGGGGAGGAGCTTAAAACTTAAGGGAAATATTATCGTTCTACAAGGATGATTAACACCTACTCCTTACCATTTGTATGGATCCCTTTCCATTTACATCATAAAATTAAGAGTGGCGTGAATTCAACATTTCATGATTATAAAGCACAATGTTAAGAAATAGCTTTTAACAAACAAATTTCTTTTCTTTATTTTCTCCCTCCCTTTTAAGTATACAATCCCCAAGTGTCACATCGATTTTGCTCCTTATCAAAGAACATGGATATTATGTGAGCTCCATAAATTGGTGTTTCTATAATGTTCTAGGCCATTCCATATTAAATATTATAGCATAAACAGTCACTAATAATTACACGTCTACTCTCGACCAAAGTTTATCATCAAAAGGATTAAATTGATAGAAATGGGCAGATTAGAGTAATGATACAGTCATAAAGCCTAAGCACTCAATGACAGCCTTTACCATTAATGTGATTAGTTGTAACAGTGTAAATTTGTATCGAAGTATGCGTTTTAAGAAGAGAATGATTACTCACTTTTAAAGACGAAGATTCCTCCCTCGACTCATCCAAAGTTCTTGTCAGCTGATATAATTAAGAATAAGACCCTATACGACTCAATTTTAACGGGGAAGAAAGGAAAAAAGAAAAAAAGAATAATCACTTACAGCATCAAGCAATGGAGCATTTGGATTACCATCCTCAGCCATAGATGCTCTGGGAGAATAAGCTTCTTCAGACTCTTCAGGGATGGGTGATGGAGGATTAGCAGGAATGTAAACAACCCTCAATTTGAACTCCTCAATAACCTTCCCATCCTCCTTGTTAAACTATGGAACTATGACCCAGTAAGTATAGCCATAAGAAATTCTTCAAAAAAACAGATTTTCATGGCAAAACTAACCCACCAATTCTGGGCTTATGTCCTTATGATCTGTGCCTTTAGGCGCAATGACACTCTGGATGAGAAATTTGTCCTTGCACTGCATCTCAAGCGGTGTCTCTTTCTGGGCTTGCATTGTAACTACCAAAACCCACAATCAAACACTAAAATTAAAAATTAAAACTAATCCAATAGATCTCTGAAGATGCAATAACCATACAATCCATCATTCAAAATCCACATCCAACGATAAAATAATCAAAATGACACAAAAAAGGGTAATTTGGCCCCCATTGGTTTTGCTTTATTAAGTTTGACCCCAGAATTGGACTTTGACAGCCAAAAGTATCATAAGTACTCGCAAAGCATCCCAAAAAGATTTTTACAAAGTGTTATTATAATGCTTTTGACCGTCAAAGTCCAAAAAGTTAAAATTGGGGGATTCAAACCGAATATAGCAAAATAAATGGGGTAAAAGGATTAACGTAAAAAAGGTGTGTTCTCAACCATTTAATGGAATTTTACCTGTAACACTGCATACAGAGGCCGGCAAAACAATACCAGTATTGGGACGGACACAATACTTCTTTGGGTTGGTTGTCTTAACCTTTTTCAATTACGATGTCCATTAGTAAAATGTAATAAGTATACTAGAAAATATCATTAGATGTTAACGAACTAACTAATAATAGCTACCTTGAATGCAATATATTGATCGGTCTTGTTAGTCAACTGCATAGAACATGAACTCTGCTTCCGCAATTCAACTTTAGTGATACATGCCAAACAAACACACAAAGAAAATTATTAAATATAGAACTTGTATTAAGCTCCTTAGGTCAGATGAGGGGGCGTTTTGTGTGAGATCTAAAAACTTATGGGCTTTAGCTTGTCGTCATGTGCTCTGTGATAATATAACTGTATTTACCAATTATATTTCATTATATAACAACTCTTATAATGTAACACGATTACATTATTATATTTAACAAATTGTGTGAAAGAGACTGCATCCTAAATCGTTTTAAACGGGAGGAACCGTAACCTAAACCTCATAAGTTGTCGGCAGGCTAAAACTTTTACAATTTAGAAGTCTAAATTCTATAGTCTAATATAACAAAACAATTTCAGGACATAAATTTTTCCAATACGACACATAAACTTTGTTATATTATGGCATTGACTTCACATGCTATGTTATATTAAATTGAAGGGCTAATGTCAAAACCCTCCTTGCACAACTTGTTTTTACCAAAAATGTCCACTTCCAAAAGAACGTACAAAATCGATCAAGAATATACTAGCCATTTAGAATATCTTTCACATTATCCTAGTGTCTCTAGCGAGGACTTGTAGTAGTCCTAAATTTAAGGGAGCATGACAAAAATGCGATAGAACACGCCAATTTTGTAATTTTTTATAAATTTAAGAGAGCTTGACAAACAAGTCATGTTTACACGAAATATTTCCTAATTGGTCCCATCAAAAGAATTTCTACCTTATAGCTCCTATTACATGTTTTACACATGTAAATAACAAAATATAGGGTTTTTTTTACTTTCCCCCATGAGATAATGTTGTAGTAGGAGATAACCCCCGGTTTTCAAAACTTAATGCATCCAATGTTTAAAAAGGTGCGAGGCAGAGGCGGAAGCGAGGCGTTTTGCACGGGCGAGGCGAGGTGTAAGCCTCGAGACACCTTGAGGCGTAAGCCTCAAATTAAAAAGAAAATCAATAAAATATTATAAAACAATTCCAATAAATCACAAAACTAATGTAACATAACAATTTTCACCGAAAATATCCATATTAATATCGCTAACACTAAAATAGGTTTAATATCACCAAGAGTAATTAGTGTATCATCATCAAATAATTAATTATTTAGTATATGTTGTTGATTAATAATTGTGTACCAAAATAATATTATAAATATAATTTATTAATTAGTTGTACATATAATCATAACACAAATATATATATATATAACATTAGGATATATTAAATATAATATATTAATATTAATCAGCATATATATTTAAAATTAATAAATATATTCCTATATCATCATCAAGTAATGAAGTATTTAGTTTATATTGATTAATAATTTTGTATGGAAAAACTATACGAAAATATTTTTATCAATTACATAATCAAATTAGTACATATATATCTATATTTATTCAAAGTAAAAACTGAATAAATGTAAAGGAATGTCCAAAACCAATTTATTTTGTACCATATATATAACAAAATTGGTACATAATCAAATTGGTGCACATATATCTTCAGAGTGTATATATATACCAACTATCTCTCTCTATATTTATAGATATGCATATATTAAAATAACCAAAAATCAAAGTTCATGATAAAAGAATAAAAGTCTTTTTTTTTTTGCGACAATGAGGCTAGGCAATGAGGCGTAAGTCTCTTTTTGGCCTTTAAGGCTCGAGCCTCGGGAAATTTTTCCCTGCTTTGCCTGAGCAAGTGATTTTTCAAACATTAAATGCATTATCATTCTTGTACCTTATGCATTGACTAACTTGTACCTTATGCAGAAGTGGGGTAAGTCTAATATTTAACTTCTAAAGGGGTATCTCTAAATGCAGCATTCTCTCAAAGGGCAACGGGCAAAGGGCAAAAGGCAAAAAAACTAAATATTACTAGATTTCATACTTACCATATTTACTGTATGTTTTACATAAGTTGCACTGCCATTAGTTTTCTAATGCGACCTACTGGAGCAAAAATGTTTTCTAATGGAACCATCTATTTGACTAGAAACTTAGTACAGAGGTAAAAATTCCTAAATTTAAAAACTGGAACCTAATGTCCAAAAGTTATTGGGCTTAATTGTGAGGATTTAACACTAAAGGCCCATGAAAAACCTTTAGGAGCAAATTAATTAGGGCAAGCAAATGACAAGTAAAGCATTCTAATGGAGGGTTTTCATTGAGTAAAAACCCTACAGGTACAAAAAAGGAAAAAACTCCAAACAAGTGAGACTATATCATATTAACAATAATAATGAAAGGTTTGAAGCAAATTACAAAAATCAATACTTACATGGGAATTTGAGTTCGGTGGGTTGAATGTGGAGAAAATCACCCGTAATCATGGCTCTCAAATTAAGGATTTCAAATCTTTCACTTAACGTTGGTGAGCAGCTTTAGCCTTTAGGATAAATCAAGATATAGAATTTCTTTTACGGCTTCCGAATTTTTATGACTTTGAGGGATGATGTGTCGTTTAACATACAATTTTCTTGGTGATAATCATCAATTTGAGTAGATAGTTCTATACATGTCTCAAATGTCAACATATTTTGATTGGTTCCATTAAATATATACATTCACGAATACTCGCGCTTTTAAAATGACTCACGACACAATAACACGATACGAAATTATGATAAATTATAAGTTAATAGGTTTAAACTTATCGAGTTTGGGTCAATATCGGAGCAATATTATAAATCCGATAAGATAACGGTTTAGGTTTGAAAATATTGATACACACGATTAGATATATTTATACCCAATAAAACTCGTTAATACTAACTCTTTGTTGATAACTTATCTTTGAAACATTTTATAATATGGGCCTTGATAACATGTGCTCTAAGAATACACTTAGAATTCAAAATAGTATGGACGGAATTCCGACATATAATTAATAGGACACAGATACTAATGTGGAGCTTTCATACTTACTATTTTGAGGCTCAAAACATGTGTCCTAAGGGCACACGTTATCATATTCCTTATAATATATATAGAGATCGGCTCCAGTACATACCAAGTATACATACCGTTTTTTAAAAATAGTAAAAAAATTATGTTTCGACTGAATTTTTTTATATGATGTTTAAACATTTCAGTGAACCCAAATAAAAAAAATCCACTCAAAATAACTTTTTTGCTATTTTAAAAAAAATTGGTCAAACTTTCGCAGCTTCTACAGGAATTTCATAGATCTCAGAGGAAGGTCTATGGCGTTTCGAGAAATCAAAAAATGCTATTGGTGGCCATATATGCAGAAAGATCCAAGTATTTATGCTCGAAAGTATGAGAAGTGCCAAAAATTCTCCCCCATATTCCCTTAACCGGCCAGCGACCTGAGGCCATTGACTAGTCCATGGTCATTTGCACAATGGGGGGTGGATATCATAGGGTCACTACCTACTGCAACAGGAAATCGCAAATACTTGTTGGTCAACACAGATTATTTCACTAAGTGGATTGAGGTGGAACCATTGGCGAACATTAGAGATGGCGACATGATCAGGTTCATCTGGAGGAACATCATAATTCACTTTGGGTACTCAGGACCATCATAACAAATAATGGTACACAATTTAAAAGTGGACCCTTTAAAGGCTTTTACAACGAGCACGGAGTCAAGCACCACTTCAGTTATGTGGCATACCCCCAAAGTAATGGGCAAGTAGAGACATCCAACAAGACGATGGTCGATGGCTTAAAGAAAAAGGCTGGAAAGAGCAAAAGGCACTTGGGTGGACGAGATCCCTCATGTCCTTTGGGCATATCGCACCACGTTGAGAAGACCTACCGGGGAAACGCACTTCGCCCTAACATATGGAATGGAAGTCGTAATTCTACTCGAAGTTGGCCTTCCGACCATGAAAACAAACGTTATCGAGAAAGGATTGAATGATGAGGCCCTCCGCGCTGAGCTTGACCTAGAGGATGAACAGAGAGAACAATCCATGATCAAGCTAGCCTCCTACCAGCAACAGTTGGTAAATAATACCATAGAGGGGACAATCCGAGGAAATTCCTGCCTGATCGAGACATCCCTTTTGCTTTTGAATTGGGCATTACCTCACTCACGGCAATTACCGCTTGAATATCGAACCATGAATGAAGAAAGGCATGAGAGAAAAGCATATTGGCTAGTGATTGTGAGGCCCTAATTCTTGACTGGAGGGGACACAGAGGCCTCTGCCCTTCCATCCCTTGGATAGATAGAGGGGGGAGGGGGGAGCTTTTGGTTTTTTCAAGATCCCATCTTTAAAGATTACATTTTATCATCATAAGAAAGCTAAATATTTATTTCTTTTTGAATTGAATCATCAATGATTTAAAGCATATAAATAGATCGAACAATAAATCCAATTTCGTTTATTTTTCGTGAGATGGCTAAAACTAAAAAAAAACTGATGTAAGGAAAGGGCCATCAGACAACAAGTTAGGACCCACGTGAAAAGGTCCGTTCAAAACAACCAGGGATGATTTGCAAGGAGCCTATCACCTGGACACAACGGAAGGCAAAAATATACCCCGAACATGGAATGTGGTCAACCTCAAGAAGTTCTACTTTTAGTTTTATTCAAGCATCTTAGTTTTTCAAGTTTTCATTTCAAAACTCATGTTGCTCACAGTTTATTATTCAAGTTATGAATAACAACCTTGATTATCCGCTCAATTTCTTAGCTATTCACTTATTTAGGTTAAAGGCTCGAAATTGGCATTAATCTTTTAAGCGTCGATCAAGCTTTAACTTAATTACAATGGCAACCTTTCTTATTACAATTAAATTTAAAGTCTTTATATCTTTGTTACCACCAACACAAACAACCTCATGAATTGCCCGGGCAAGCGAAATCCATATGGGGCACTCTTATATAACAAACCCCCATTTTCTCACGTAAAGGTTAGCCAGACACGATACGCCGAAGATGGGACTTGTTATACAATCTATATCATTCTCAACATCAAGACCAAAAAAAGTATTTTTTTGTAAACCACAATTTATTTAAACTATATAACCACACACAAATAAATCCAACATCCACAATATGAATGAATAAATAATTAAAAACTCAACATGGGAATAATATCTCAACCCAAATGAAAGGAAATAAACTTCGGGCCTATGCCCTTATAATAATCTATAATTAAATAACCTAAATTAAAAGACAACCTACGATAGAGTTAAAGAAGTGAAATCTTCGCGATGCAAGTGATAGCAAGACTGATCTCCTGAAAATCCCGTTATCCTTGCCTAGGCACACCTGGTGGGAAAAACATTTGAATTTTGGGTCAGCATCCTAAAGTGTGCAAGAATTAACTTACTTATTTTATTAGGGAAAAAGTCCAGAGAATTCAAAGTGAGTGTTCCCATCACCACTCTCATTAATAATATATCCCATCCATCACCTAAAAGCAATACTACTTGAATCCCCACCCGTAACCCGATATGGATGCAGAATAAGTGCAAATGGTAGTATAAAGATGCATCTAACAAGATAATGCATTGAAACACAGTTAAATATTCTCGAGTAATTGTTTCCCAATTTACCCTCGCTATACTACCCATAAAGAGATAACATTTAATATCATTCATACTACATAGTATTGGGTATGTATCTTTAGTCCACAATATTAGATTTAGGAGTTCTTTTATTTATTTCAATTAATTTCGTATATGTCGTTATATATGTGACACTAAGTTATCAACCTATAGTGTCTCGTTCATGCTCTATCGGTGAGTCCGTAGGAGTCTCTTATCCAAAACGGACAAACAAAACACAAGAAAGTGGGGAGGTACCTACACAATTTCACCATTACACAACCCATACCAAACGGGGCCACATGGATCCAGCATCAACACTTAACTCATATAAGTGGCGCTGACACATAGTACCTAAAATATGACCTAACACTACGCCTAGCCCACCTGTGCCGGCATGCGCTTCATTCCCGAACGCGCGTACCCTAACTGATAGGACAGTCCATAAACATCGGTATGTCCACACAAAAATATAATTACATATTATCATATGTAAAGGTAATTATCCTAATAATTACCCCATAGCTGCGCAAAAATAATATTCCAAACTTATTCTCATTTAATAATTTACCAACATGTGAATTATTAAACAGTCCTTCTTTATAGGATATTATTAACCATCTAGTTAATTTAGTCCTCCTCTGATAACTAGTCATACGTTTTTTATTTTGAATAAACTATGTGAATGCCCAAACATAGACCCAATGGTGGACCCCGCGGCCAAACCCCCAGGAGCCGAACCGATTCGGCCCAGTTCGCTCCTCCAGACTTCGTTTTCCTAGTTTTTCTTCTATAAGGGATTTATACTTTCTAAAGCAAAGCCTGATTTTCTAGGTTCCTAACAATGTGTGTTTGAAGACGTGAAATTCCCCACGGAGGGTGATTTTCTCAATTAAAACCAAAGTTAATTTCCTTTTATGTAAAAACGATGCGGAAGCGAAAAGTGATGGTCCAACAAAAATAATCAAGTCCTCCTAGAATTTGCCTAAGTCATAATTTTCAATTATCCAAAGTTAGGCGAAACCAATTTTAGCAAATGACTTGAATAAACCAAATTTACCCAATATTTAATTTAGTCCCAAATTAAATGAGTGTGATAATTAAACCAAATTTTATCTTGAATTTATTCTAAGCATGCGTTCTAAATTATGATGCAAGATAAAATAAACAATATCACACTACGCCGCGATGTACGAGGAAAAACCCAAGACGGGAAACAACCTCGGACGGCCCTAGCCATAAGTCCACTAGATATGGAATTACAATTACAAGACAGATAGACTTACAACGACTGACTCGATCCCTCTCAAGCCTCGACGCTTCTTCTCGTAGAAACCTCTTCCTAGCGGACAACCTCGGAACACCACCGCCGTCTCGAAATCCACCGATGGGACTTTATATGGTCACCGTCACCCAAGCATGGAGCCTTTCTCCAAGTGGGTAGAATCTTCAACAAAAAGTCTTCTTCTTTGATGGATGTAGAAGCAAACCAAAACTTCTCTTCTTGAATTCGGTAGAGATAAACCGGTGCCAAAACTCCAAGTAAAGATATGTATATAGAATTTGGATAAACAACTATTGGGTGTAAACACTAGAGTGTGTAGGATTTTTCATTAAAGAATAACACTCAAAACATGATCTTTTTCCTTAAACAAATTTTCTCTCAAAACACTCTCTAGGAGTTTGTATGGTATGAAAAAGATACATTGGAAAAAGTCATTCCCGCACCTTATTAAGTCTGAAAAAGTTGGTTAAAAACCAAGTGGGGAAAGTGGGTAAAAACTGCCAAAAACTGCTCAAAACTGTTCCCGCGCTGGCATCTCGTTCGAACGAACTTGACTCTCGTTCGAACGAGACTTCTAACGAGTGACCAGTCTGGGCTCGTTAGAAAACTCGTTAGATACCTCGTTAGAATGAAAAACTCGTTCGAACGACATATCGAACGACTGACCAGTTTAGGTTCGTTGGCAGTCTCGTTCAAACGAAACCTCGTTAGAACGAAAAACTCGTTCGAACGAGATTTCGAACGACTTCCAGAAATTTTTCTAAAATTCAATTTTTGGCCCAGAAACTTTATGTACGTTAAATTAAAGTTCCAATTAAATTATTCTGAAAGTAAAACAAGGTTTTTATTAAACCTAACACCCAATAAATATTGTTCCAAGCTCCTATATAAATATACTTACATTCATACCTTGGGAGCATGGAACCTTAGTTGATGACGTAGAAACGAGGCACGCAAACCGGCATTTTGATGAAGCTTTAAATTCTTTGCCGCTACGTCTTCAACACATACTTCATAGGCTTGAGAATATTACAATTAAATATTATCCTATGAATAAATGTTTTTGTCCGGAATTGAGTCAAAACTACATATGGACTCAATTGGAAATTTGTGTCCTTACAGTGTTCCACCAAATGAACCTCGGGGTAAATAAATCATGTATTTTGACAATGAATTCATATTCCAAATCCTAGAAATCCGAGTCACCGATTTATGTTCAGTTCCATTCAGAATTTCTATAACAATAAATTTCTCAAATTTCTATAACATACAAGGGCTATAATCATCATCATTTTAGCCCTTATAATATGTGTAAAATTCTACTATATATGAATCAACACAACCATTTCAGGAGCCCTAAGTATGATTTCCATTCATTTAATCCTTATACTCGAACCATCCTAAATTCTGGATTCCCTGTTTACTCATAATTGTCGCTTATATCATAAGTATATTCAATTTTCATCATCAAATCATCAAGATACCTAAATTCAGAATTTCTACATGGATCACAACACATAATGAATAAAGAAGTAATTTGAACAAATAAAGATTAAGCAAGAAAATTCTTACCTTAGATCTTGAATGTCTTCTTGGTTGATTTTTTGATTCTTCATTGGATCTTTCTCTCCCAATTCTCCTGTTAGGGTTCTTGCCTCTTTCTCCCAACGTGTGTTCTGAGGGGTCTTGGATAGGGAGTTGTTTAACCCTTAATAAGCGCGATTAGATAACAATTCCCAAGTTGGGCCCTGGCCCACAATTTTGGACCACCAAATGAGACCAAATACCTTATTCAACTAGACCAATAACCTCCTAACTCATATATATATATATATATATATATATATATATATATATATATATATATATATATATATTATTCTCATTTTAAATTTTATTCATTTAAATTTAAACCAACTTAGCTTGGTTCGAATAAAATCCTAAATGAGTGGACTGCCCTTACACCAAATGCATTTTTGCCATAGTCTGTTCTAGGCCTAAGGTAGTGTAACGACATAACCTAAAATGTAATATAAGACAAATGTAATGCACTACACCAAAACGGGCAACTTATCATGGTAAAAGACTGTGACATGGTAGGAGTGACAATTGTTTTGTCAAGGGCGTGTCACAGTCAAAGTCCATGACACGTTTTTCTTTGTCAAGGGCATATCACGGTCAAAGTCCGTGACAAATCTTGGAAGCAATAAAAAAAATTGATGGGCAGTATGGCTATTATAACCTGTTACTGAGAAGTTCGTGTGAGTGGCCCGATGTGTGTGTTTTCAAACAAAACCAATTTTTCTTTGAAAAAGATCCAACTTTTAATTATGCACCAAACCAAGTTGTAAAATCCCAATTCTCACTTTAAACCAATTTTATCTTGATTAATCCTAAACATGCATCTAGTGATTAAAGCAAGTAAAGTAAAGTAAAGAATACTCACAACGCCGGGTGTACGAGGAAAAAACCCAAAACGGGAAAACAACCTCGGACGGCCCAAGCGCGACAATCACTATGAATAATGGTTTTACAAAGACAGATTAGCCTTACACTAAGACTCAATCCCCACCGGTCTTGACGCTCCTTCTGATCTTCAACCGTTCTTCAATAGTGCCCACGCAGAAATTTCGTCTTCCACGATCTCTGTCCACAACACACGCATCCACGTATGTCTCGGTGTCCATTGATATGGCTTTGATATGTCTACGATGTCGAACACGATGTCCGTCGCTTCTTCACCGCAAAACCCTTTGTGTTTAATGTGTAGAACAAACAACTTTGGTGCAGCAAGATCACGTAAACATATAAGAATGATAACTCGGATCTTTGCAAACTCTAAGGATGTGTTTAAGACTTTTAAACTTTAGAAAACATGTGCAAACAAGGTTCTGGTTCGTAAAACTGTTTTTCAGAAAGCCCACTTCAGAAATTATGATGCAAACACTATTTAAATAGGATTTAAACACCGCCTCGAAAAATGTGTCGTTCGAACGACTTAAGCATGTCGTTCGCGCGACATTGTATCTCGTTCGAACGAGATCCAATGTCGTTCGAGCGACCTCGCGAAAGTTTGACTTTCGGATAAAAACGTCTCTTAACAAAGAGATTCAAATTAGTCAAACTCTATTTCGAGCTTATCATCATAAAACGAAGTTTAAACCATTAAAACACTTTTAAAACATTTAAAAACATTTTTCTATATAAAAATTACATCCTTATCTTTTATAAAATAATTCCGAGCACCATTAATTATACGCATTCATACCTGAGTAATCTCGGAATGAAATTAACTTTGAAGACGAGTAAACTTGCACTAAATAAACATCGGCATGATTATTTCTTTGAAGCTTTGCCACAACGTCTTCAATTTCTTCAATACGTCATAGACCAAGTGGGATCGTGACAAAATTTAATTCTCCCTATGACATATTACAAACACAGTTTTGTTCACGGAATTAAGTCAAAACAATACAGGGACTCAATTGGAAATTTATGTCCTTACAGTTACAGTAAGTATATGATACATTTTCTCAACCAACATTCATTCATTCATAAGAAACTAAGCCATACAACATTCATTCATTCATTATCAAATAATAAACAATAAACAATAAACAACATTCAATATTCATATTCATAATAATAAAAAACTAAACAAATAATAATCAAAGTATTACAAGTTGTTCATTCATCATTGTGAAGGAGAAAGGTAGGTCATACTACATAAGAATTGACACAGACCTCAATAGTCCAAACGTCGCACTGTTCGTTCAACCGCATGGATTCATTCTCTTTCCCCACAAACACTTCTGTGATGTGTACCCGTGGCTCATGTGGTTGCAACGAATGGTTATGCACCAAGGTACCTGGGCGTGTATCTGGGTCCCTCAATCCTTTAGATATTCTATCGCCACCCCGTATTTCTACTATATACACACTAGGCCAACCAATTATTGAAAATGGCCTTGGGATAAGGGGGTATAGGTAGGGGTGGCGAATATGTCAAATGGATACGATGAGGTATCGATGAGGGTGACTGTGACAGTGTGAAAGACGGAGAAGTGGTCCCCTCATCCACCACTTTCTCCTTGCCCTTCCTTGAGGTGGACTCAACCTCGCCTTCAAGCGCACGCTTGACAAACACATACATTTTTTGCATTGTTCTCTCCAAGTTGTCAAACTTATCGGTGTTATTGGTCATCAACTCATCCACCTTGCGTGCTAGCCCGGTGTTTGTCGATGTAATCCTGGTGAGCCTCGACTTCCCCACCCGAGAGCTCACCCCCGAGTACCTCCCTTATGATCCCATCCAGGCACTTGGCTTAGTGCGCCCATACCCAAATATGTCTTGTCGATATCACTCTGCGAGTTGTACACTTATTTAAGATTTTTCTGAAATAACAAAAAGTACACGATTAGATAAATTGATAATAAAAATACATGATTATAATTTTTTATTTTTGTAACATAATTAAAATTATAACTTACAATAATGTTGGCCACGTTCAGAGACACTTCCTTATCCATCCCTTTCTTCATTCAAATTGCGACATAGACATCGAGCCTATGTGGCTTACCCCCAGGACCACTCCCCGTCTTGTGAAATAAAATGATGCAAAATTAGTGAATTAGTATATAATTATCACTAAATAGAATAAAACAAAACTAAAATGAAAGAACATCCAAAACTTAACATCCAATGCTCCACCTCAGCGTAGGTTGTATGCTCGGAATAGTACACGTCGACCTTCTTGGCTTGATTTTCCCTCCCCGATTCAGGAGAGGATAATTGCCTCTCCGTTATCTCAATATCGACCAATTATTGCCAGCTTGCCAATGAGATAGGATCCTTCTCGGGTACCATGCCCCTACATCATAAGATGAGCTCCCGATCTCGACTAAAGTATCGTGCACACATAATTTTCTTCCACGTTTTATATTGATCTCTTAATTGTTCCAATATCAAGTCGCGTGCTTGTGGGGGCAAGACGAATTTCCTATCAAACAAGTACAACATAAACATAAAATGAGTTAGTAGTATTTAAATTATACAATAAAATATAAATATGAAACAAAATAATGTGAGAAAGTACCTGTAATGCCCCCCAAATGGCCATCTTAAGCTCGTAAGGAACCCTCCTCCAATCCATGTACCCGGGGCCAATAATCGTCTTCAGCATTCTAAGGCCCTAGCTTGTAAGGTTGTCTTGTTCTCCACTATGGTCCCTAACTTGCCCCACTTTAGGGGCCTAGTGCTTGACGAGACTTCATCATCCCCGCTTCCTTGACGTCCTGATGTAGACATTTCCTATAAAAATTGTTATTAGTAGAAACATGTATATGAGAAAATGATCAAATTCAAATGAATAAAAGCATTAAACTATCATCCGATAATAACAACGCACTAGAATAATACAAATTAACGACAATAGAAGAATACAAACCCATATCATAGACCAAACTAAGCATTATTTCAAATAATTAGAATACTTATTAAAAATCTAAAAAATGTTTCAAATTCGGGTTATGTCACGGACTTTGAAATAATGGTTAAACAGATTAAAATCCAAATTAGCATATTCACTAACCAACCAACCAATTTTGATTCAAATCCACAAAAAACTGATCAAATCCAAATGAATAAAAGCATTAAACTGTCATTCGATAGTAACAAAGCACTAAAAGAATACAAATTAACGACATTAGAAGAATACAAATCCGTATCATAAACCAAACTAAGAATTATTTCAAATAATTGAAATACTTATTACAAATCTAAAAATTATTTCAAATTCGGGTTATCATCTTAAATGGATTGATATTCGGTAGGAGCATCCAAGTTATCCATGCTACTGGTTAGACGCTTTGGCATGTGTAAGATGATTGATCACGTCTCATTATTGTTATATTTCGAGTAAAAACTTAATTGACCTTTGGAAAAGTACAAACAAATGGTTCATTGCTCACATGCTCGTTGTTCTTCAACTTGGACAAGTCAACCATGATCAAATTGGTACTAGGATCAACTTTACAAGCATTTTTATCCTCAACTCTTACTTAATTACAGTAAAACACAACCTCTTTGAAGCTTATATAATTCAATATGAATATATTTCGAATGACACCATAGTAAGCCATTTCAGCTTCAATGAGGTTTTTATCTTTCACACTCGCTCGAAATAAGTAAGAGCCTTGTACAAAATGTCTGGGTTCTATACATTTGTATTTTCCTGATATACCCTTGCGCCGAATACATAATCATTCAATCAATATTTTTTATAGTCACGTGCCACGAACAAGGGTCTAGTGGCTAGACTAAAAAGCCTTAATGTTGCATCACCCATCTTTAAGAGTTGACATTATAGATAAATTAATTAGGTTAGTTTTGAAGCTTTCTTGTAATATGTCATTTAATAAGAGATATTCTCATTATAATTACCTCGTGTGACACCCATAGCCTAAATTCGTTGTTTGATTGTGTCATACTTCTTCGTCTTTTATTGTTTCCACATGATTCATATTTTCTACATTGATTGTGACCAACTTATTACGAAATTGATCTAGTACAAAAGTTAAAAAAATTCTATAAACTTACCTTTTCCATTCTTCGACATCTTTATGACTGATAGATAACGAGCTACTTGTTCATGTTGTAAACTTGTTAATTTCACTCGTGTTCCCATCACTTGACCACCCTCATCAATGAACTCATCACTGTTATCTACGCTGCTTGGGTCAGGCATAAATTTCTGAGTGTAGATTGATGACTCCACGATCATGTATTCCTCTGCAATTGATCCTTCAATGTATCGTGTATTCTTGACCTAATCTTTGAAAAACTTTCATCAACCTTTCAAACGAGTGCATCCACCGATATCTAACTTGGCCGCAAAAAAGCACCTCACAGCATAAGTGTACCAACAAGCGAATATTTATGTCAAAAAATAATGGGGGAAAGTACTTCTCCAACACACGAATTGCTTCTCCAACACACAGTTTAATTTTTTAATTTCCATGGTAAGTATGTTTCATTTATGTATTATTTATATTTCCATGGTAAATATGTTTGATTTCTATCTTATTTATATTTCCATATCCAAATCCGTGCCTAAGGCCAACCCACATCACATGTCTATTCGACAGAATCACAACCCTAAATGTTACAAATGCCTAGGGCCAACCAACTTAATGGCCACCTAAATATTCAAATTCACCAGTCAACAACAATTCAAGAACCCCAAACAACAATATGATCACTATTCGATAGAATCATAACCAAAAAGTATAATCTTAATAAAATTGTAGAAAATCAGTAGCAATTATAAGTAGCATTTCCTTTCATCATACCTGACTGGCATTGAGTGAAACAACCACACCAGCAATCTAAGTGATCCTCTAGAATTAAACCCGCAACTCGACTCCTGCTGAGATGCCAATAACCACACCAACAATCTATAGCAGAAAAAATAAATTGGGGTTTATCAAAACAGATATAAATTGGGGTTTATCAAAGCGGAAGAAACACAATAACAAACAATTTCAAATCACCGTTTTGACTTAAAGTACTTTATACAACTTGATTAATCACAACATTAATATAAATTGTTTTATAAGAACAACTTTTTCTAAAATTAAAGACTTTATAGGGAATCACATAATCTTTGCAATTTTTAAACATTTATCTTTTTGTTATGAGAGTATACCCCAAATTCAACTCTTCAGAATATACCTCAACTTTTTTTTAAATTAAACACTTTTTAGGAAATTACCTAAATGTTCAAATTACCCCAAATTCCACTCTTCAGAATTTTTTACCTTAACACTTTGCCAAAATGATGTTGTGCAACATTTTATTTGTAAAAAAAATCATTGACCATGTTCTTATGATTCTTTACTTTTTTATATTTAAACATGTAATCAATTCACACACACACACACACATACACACACACACACACACACACACACACACATATATATATATATATATATCATAGGAAAACCCATTGGTAGTAACCTTGACCCTAGGTCCAAGGTAAAATGGCACAAAATGATGATGGATATAGGTAGTAGGAACGGGTATGGGAGGTAAGGGCAGTGGCGGCGGGTGAAGATAACAGGGGTGGAGGGTGGAGGTGTTACGCTTGAGAGAGAGTGAGAAAAATATCGCCTGAGAGAGAAAGAGATTGTTTTGAGTTTGGGGTAAAACGACTGCTAGTTGTTAAGGTAGGGTTTTAATTTTTGTTGTCATGGACATGCTACGAGTTTTGATCGTGACAATAAATAAATATTATCACGATTAAAACTCGTGACATGACCGTGATAACAATCTTGTCAAGGTTTTTCACCGTGACATGACCATGACAAGATGTTGTCACGATCATGTCACGGTAAAACCCCTTAACAGCAGCTTCGCATTTTTTTGTCAAGGTTTCTGATCGTGATAAACCTTTGTGGGTAAAAGTGAAAAAAGAGTTTTTAGTATAGTGATGCATGCTTGGCATAAGGGAATGGAAAAATGCATGAAACTGGTATTAATTTAACTATACTGTAATATCCACTTATAACTTACAAAAAAGTACAATACAAGAACTACTACAAACAGTACAAAAATCATTAAAACTATTTATGGTCGGTGAGCCAAAAATTCTGATATCGGCCTCCTTCGACTGTTGTTAGAATATGGCTACAACTCATCATCACCGTCATGAGACTCTAGATAATTCTCAGCGAATTAAAGAGGAATGGCATCCAAAGATACCCACTTCCTATAACGATCAAAGGGAGGTCGCCTATATGTCGGACAATTAACTTGGTACATATACCAAAGATGAGAGTCTTTGGGCTCCTTCACCACATTCAGGGTATTCAGCCAACCATGCTTGTAAGCCACACTTTTAGCCTCCTATATCTTGACTAGAGCAATTAACCAACTCTCATCATAGCCTTCCGACCAGGATGCTAGGGGACCCATCCTGAATAAGTATCGAAGATTTTTCACATCACGGCTAAGGCCCATCACGATTACGTGATCGCTTCGATTGTCTTCCTCGGCATCGATGAGCTTATTCTTAAGCTCGTCATTTGAAACTAGATTAGGGCACCGACCTCCCTTATATCCTTTTCCCCATCATGCTGGGCTTTCAAGCTACTTATTCCGTTTTTCATCAAAAATCCCACGTCTTCCAAGACTTTTAAGTCATCCTTCAACTTTATTACCAAGATTGACTGGTCCTTATATGCCATTGTCATCTTTTTTAAGGCCTTGTAGACGGATAAAAATGCTCAACGAGCTCGAGCACTTGCATCCTGACCAAGAAAATTATTAAGGTTTCCAGTGAGGGAGGAAATCTCCTCAGTAATAGGTTACAGAAATGAGAAAGCACAAAGTAAAAAATTTAGCAAAGGCATTCAAAGAGCACCATAGTTAAAGAAATGTTCTTTCATTGATATATAGAAAATTTGTTGAGCCCTTAAAAATAACCAAAAGGGAAAAGTATAAGGGACCATAAAACCTAATCTAGAGAGCCTTATTTTTTCACCTGCTCCCCGTCTCACTAACCTTGCTTTGGGTAGCCACATCTCCAGTCTGATCGGCTACGATGTTGGTGGTAGCCTTCTTCTCAACCATTGGGGGAGGACTAAGTGGATGCTCGTCTAAGAGGTCAGAGTCAGTAGGAGCATTGGTCTTCACCAAGGTTGTATCCCAGCCCTTATTGAAACTGATTTTTCAAACGTATGTTAGTTGGAGCTTGGCTTCCTCATGGGCTTTTGCAAAGCCCTTCTAAAAAATGGCCTCCTTGGCCGTAGGGAACTCGATCACTTCCTTGGCCGACCAATCTTTCTCATCATATAGCTTAGTGTTCTCAACCTTTACCTGGTCATTATCGGCCTTCAACGTGCTTATGGCATTGCTAGTGGACTTCTTTTAATTTTTATAGGCCTTATTGTCACTGGCCAAGGCCTCCTATGATTTTTTTAGAGATTCACTAAGCTCATTATTGATCTTGGACTAGTTGTGGTGACCATTCAAGAGTTAGACAAACTCTTCCACAAAATGCAAATGAAAACACAAGGTAATTATTAAACGAAGTTATCTTGAAATCACAATAATAAATAAGAATGAAAGTAAAAACAGAGAACTATAAAGTTTCTGACTATTGACAGAGTTTGGCAAGCGCAAGTTAAGAGTTGATCGGGAGCAAGAAATTTGAGGTGCTCGAGTTCAGCGGTGAGCACGGCTCCCCTTAATAGGCCCTGGGCCAAGGAGGGGTTCTTGGCCATAGACATGGTCTGGGAGGACCTATCAAGGGGAGGAAGGACATCACCTCTTTTGGAAGGTTGGGGGACCATAGGATATTTTTCTTTCCTCCTCTCCTTAATGATCAAACCAGGGTCATCGACCTTGGGGCCTTCAGTCTCTGTCCTCTTCTTAGACTTCTCCTTATGAGAGGAGGGGACATCCTCCACAACATCATCTTTAATCAACAACACTAATTTTCGAGTTGCCATTGAATATTACTTATCAATAGGAATGTAATTGGCATCAAGTGATTTGAATGGGGAGGAGATGAAAGCCTCTTAGTATGGAAGGGAAAGGTTCTAGATATCATATATTGGACTAGCAGTGAATCTGGCAGTATTATTTGTGTACTCTAAAAAAAATGAATCTGAGCGTAGGTGATCACCTCCAGCAAGCAACTCTCTTACCCTCCAAGTTTTTAGTATCCCAGCCTTATCTATCCAGGCCAAAGAAGGCTCCTTTTTCTTCTTGCGAGCTTCTCAGAAAATAATAGAGATGCATTGTTAGTAATAACAATTCATAGTGCAACACTAGAAAAAAGACAAGTATGTAAAGTGGATGCGTTAACTTATGTCACCCCCCAAGCTGGGCATAGAAACCCAATGTATTATTCGCCCTTGGGGATAGGTGAATATGGCCAATTTTTGGAAATAAAGTCATGATCCCAAAATCCTTTATTGGAGTTAGGAAGGTTTACAATAAAGACCCTATTTTCCTTTCTCGCCTTTAAATACACGAGGGCAGAAGTGGTGTATGACCAAGAAATACAATATTTGATCTTCGAAATACCGAGGTTGGTCCCATATAGCCCATTGATTCTATGTACCCTATTTACAATACGCTATGTATTAGGGGCACACTGAGCTGGGACTACCCCAAAATACTCCTAGAACTCTAAAAAAAGGTTTGGTGTAAAAGTCAGTCCCCCCTGAACTACTGCCATGGTGTGAATCTAGTGCCCCTCGTCCATTGCAATATTATTTTTGGTCATGAGGGAACATTCGATTGTAACCTCGGAAGCAATAGAGTAAGTCTTTTTAAAATCTTCTAAATTCTTCCTATGAAGGGTATTCACCATTTTCAGAAATAAATGAACAACAATAGAAGAACACGGGAGAAGGGATTAAATGAAAGTTATGAATTATAAGAGACAACAAGAAGAGGAATAGAACTTGCAGATCAAATGAACACGAACGGGTAAGCTGTGGAGTCTTTTTAGCAAAGGAGGAGAAGCAAAATGATGGTATCAGAAATGTGAAAACAAGTGACGTTTGAAAACTGAGCATAACAATCATATGGAACAAAACTCGAAGTGGGTTTTGGAGCTTCACTTTTCTTTATGACTAGCGTACCCTCGCTGGTTATTGACCAGGAATTTTTGGAGCAATTATAGGGGCCAAATCATAATTAAGCCTATTTTTGGCTCTTCCGAATAGTCCTAACAAAGCACCACGCTGGCCTAGCCCAATCCATCAATAAAAGATATTATCACAAGCATTTATTATATGGATAAATACAAAACAATTATCATTTAAAGAGCTCAGGTCGGTTGCTTATAATATCGGATGAGATAATCAAGAGTCCCCAACACGAGCCAATAGTAAGCCAAGAGATTTTCTTGAATAATTCAACTGCTTTGGTTCTATGAGACTATAAATACAGTCTTCAACCTAGGGCTAAAGGGGATGCAATTTTTGAACTTTGAGAGGCATTAATAAAAACTCAGTGACGTGTCAGTGGACGTTGGGAATTTACTGAACCATGTATATCTGTGTATAGTGTGGCATTTTCATATTCTTTTATTACTTGCTTTCTAGAATTCATTTATTTTGATTAATTTCACTCACAGTGTCCACCGATCTTTGGCTAGTAACTCGTCACCGCAATAAACACAAAATCCAGAGTGCAAAATAAACTCTCGATGATGATGAAGAGTAAATGTTATTGGTGTAAGAAACTCGAGATCTCAAACTGGCATATTATGATGATACGTGGATGTCAAACATAGGGTGTTAACTAGGGTTTAAAAGGCTATGGTTTGTGTGTAAAAAGCTATTTTCAAAACCCGTCAACTTCAAATAACTTTATGTGCCCTTAATGTATATAAAAATAGCAAAAAGGCGGTGGCGCGCATCCTAAGATAGTTTGTTCGAACATAATCCTAAACTTGCTTAAATGACTTTAGATATCTCGTTCGAATGGAAACGAAGTCGTCTAAATGACACATTGATTATTGTTTGAACAGGGATTGAACGAGCTTCCCATAAAAACTTTCTTCAAAGAAGAAACATCTCAATAGAAGGTCGATTGAAGCTCATCTGAAAGAGAAGCCTAAGTTTATTTGAACTAAATTTAAACTTGTTCGAACGAGACTGTAAAACTTGTTTGAATGAAGTGTATAACTCGTTCAAATGACTTTTTAAAAAAATATTTTCTTGTAAATATTTTTTTGAAAAATGAGCCTCAATAAATTTTAAAAGAATAAACACCCAAAACGAAATCCAGGGATCAACATAATAAACTATTCATACCTTTTTCGAGATCCAATGGATGATGACTAAACTCGGCAAGGAAGTTGATGTTACTTAACTCAATCGCTACGGTCTTCAACATACATAGGCTTGAAGGACAAACTGAACTTAATCCTAACCTATGACTCAAAAGGTTTTTTCTAAACGGAATAAAGACAACATTACAAAATTATAATAAATGATACAAACTTAACTCAATTTGAAATTTATCCTTACAGATCTCCCCCTTTGGATTTTCGGACAAAACTAAAAATAAAAAAACTACTCGGTCGTCGAGCTCTTTAATACCAAATCCCCAACCCCACAAGGAAAAAGTACAAACTGACGCTTAATAAACTATATCTTTTAAGTAGCTTTGCTCTTGTGAAAACTTTATCTCATCATTGCTAAAACTTGCACACTTAACACACCTTTCAAATGCAAAGAGAATGAGAAATTTGTGAACCGCATATGAAAAATAATCATCCCCCTTTGTTAAAACATTTACCCCTTAGAGAATACTTCTCCTCCTTTTTGCTTGCGAATAGACATAAGCAATGTGTATAATATGAAACAACTTATCGCCCTTAATTTGACATAAAGGTTCATAAAGGAAACAACCATATCATGCGATGTGAAGTGAAATGGCAACAATAAACAAACTCGGTAACACAAGTACATATAATCCAAACGATGAAATAAATTTTACCAATTAAATCATATATGACAAATCACGGATTAAATGCTTGCAAAGACACAAAAACAAACATACCATATACATAAACACACATTCAACAAGAACGCACATGAATATATAGGTATAACACACCACAAAAGACATAAAAACTAGATTTCCACACTTTTATGGCATAAATGAATCTAAACTAAATGCGATACGAAATGTAGGGGTGTGAAATAAATACAAACAAAATATGTCTCAACCACTCAAGATAGTCCAAGCTGTTCTATTTTATCACAATAATTTATCAATCTTAGATTCGGCCTCATGTGACAAATAATGAACAAACATTTTCACACTGTCCTAGAAAATATTGATGATTCTCAAATTTACAGTGTCAAACATTAATGATGAACTAGAATTCGTTATGCAAACCCATTGATTATCAACTTATAACACGCTTAAAAATATAAATATTCAGTTTTTCTCTTTTCTTTTTTGAAGATATCACTATCGATGATCAATTCTAAACATTGGTGTTGGCAACAAATTTCTTTTATTTTTCCTTTTTTTAAAGTCTTTTGCCAATGGTGGCCTTTCGTGCAAAGGAGATTTACTCCCTTCATAGTCCTTTTTCCATTATACACTCATAATTTTCAAACGAAAATCAATCTCAAGGGTAATGGTTCTTACATGCACAAATACCTAACATATAAAGATATATACATAACTATATTGATAGAAGAACAACTCACTTAGCTCATGCAATATAAGTAGTTAAAATTCAAAAGAGTTCGTGATGTGTGTGCGAAAGCATATACTTAGATGGATCCCTTAAGCAAACTAAATTCGAGCAACTCCATTCAAGGCATGTTTAAGAAACAATCCAAAGCATGGTAAACCATACTTTAATGTTCTACCCACATGGAAAACATGGATGAATGAGAATGAAATACAACCAATATATCGCACAAGATGTGTAAAACCATTACACAAAATAAAATAAAAAATATTTTTGAGTTTTTCTATTTTTTTCAAATATGACAAACAAAATCCTTTTGTATTTTTCTTATATATATTCAAAAATGAAGAATCAATATACAAAATACACAAACATTATAAAAGTAGTTATAACATATATCATGAAGCATAAAAACTTGTGTATGAAAAACATGCAAACATAATCACTCATAAGATATGGCATGCGATGAATCGTGTGAAAGCATGCGAGAATCAACAAGTATAGCATTCAATGCATCCAAATTGGATTTCCTAACCCAAATTAATGAAAATTTAATGCCTTGAGTTTTGGAAACCATGGTGATATGGCATCTAGACTTCCTAGAACTTCTTCTAAGATCGAAACAAAATTTTCCAAGGTGACATTTTCCTAACACAATGTGTGCAAGTCTAGACATGAGGAATGTTACCTTTGGGTTGACCTTTTTTATTAATGTCCTCAACATCGGTTGACTCTCTCAAAATCTTAGTCTTGGATTTAGGAGCGAAAGCATCGGTTTTATCAAAGCCTAGACCTATCTTGTTATTTTTTATTTGGAAGGTGCCTAAAATCTTATCCAAGTTATCACCTAGACTTTAAACTTGAGTCTCTTAATTTTTCTTCTAACTCGAAAGTCCTCGACTCAAGCAAAAGTTTAAACTCATCAACTTGTTCTTGAAATTTTCAAGCAATCCGTGAAGGTTATCTCTCTCTCTCCTTTAATGTATTTGAGATTCTCCCTAATATTCTTCTCACGTGCCCTCAAATCCTCAATCAATTTATCATTATTACCTGTGGCACGTTCTTTCAACTTAGCCTAAAACTTTAAGTCATCCTTCTTCAATTTTAAAGAATTCGTATACAACTCAAGAAAGGCTACTTGAAGCTCACTTTCCTCTTCTTCATTATCCTCTTCTTCCTCTTCATCTTTACCTTGGGAATCATAATATTGGACCTCAGAACCATAATGTATATGATTATCTTCAATGTCGAAAGACTTTTATTTAAACTCATATGACTTTCCATGAAAGTAGTGAAATTATGCTCCATGGAAAATTGGGTTCCTCTTCTGACTTCCTATCACTAAGGGTTGCATTGTAAGCTTTGGAATTCTTACCTTATTTCCTTAATTTAGTGGCACACTCGTGTATATGATTCCCAAACCCTTGGCATTCATAACACATATCCTAATTATCAACCTTCTTAGGGTTATCACTCTTCTTCTTCTCATGGTCATTGTTGAAGTTCTTTTATTTCTTTCCAAAATTTTTATATTCTATAAGATTAAGAAACTTTATGAACTTCCTAGAAGACCTAAAAATTTCTTCGAGGTCTAAATTGCCCTCACTATACGAATCCAACACATCCTCACGAATTTTCAAAGCAACGGTCTCTTTTCATATTTATTCCTAGGAGGATACATATTCATCTCATAGGCTTTAGAGATCACCTACAAGTTCTTTAACTTTCATAGTGTCAAGATTTCCAAGAGAATCTAGGACCGTGACTTTGGTATTAAATCTTGCAGGAAACGATCTTAAGATTTTTATTAACACTCCTATCTCAAGGATATGTTCATTTAAGTTAAACGAGGAGTTAATAATATCTGACAAATTAGCATAAAACTCATTAAAAGACTCATGCTCTCCCATTTTAATCGTTTCAATTAATTGTCAAATTTTGCAACTTAGAAACCCTAACTGTATCGGCACTCTCATGTGTGGATTTTAAAATTTCCCAAGCATCCTTCCCGCTCTCACAAGTTATAATTCTTCTAAACTCTTCAGCAGTGAGCAAAAAGGTAGCATTCACACCCTTGGAATTAAATAACGAGGCATGTTTTTAAGCCTTGGTCCAAGTGGAATACACTTTAAGCATACCATTTTCAGTAGGAGGAATCCACCCATGTTCTATCGAGTTCCAAACATTCTCATCGATAGATTTTAAGAAAAATATCATATACGCCTTCCAACAGGATTAGTTTGACCCATCAAATATAGGAGGCCATGTAATGGAACTCCTCTCACGGTTAAAATCCATCTAAAACCATAAAACACAATAAACAAGGATCAATACAAAAACTTAGTGCAACCGATCTGATGTCAATTTGAATACACAAGTGCTAGTAAGTGAAAATAGAAATATGGATTGCTGAACACCAATTTTTAATTTTTAATTAATGAATAGAATGAGCAATTAATCCAATTTTAATGAAGAACCGATTAAACATACATTGTGAAAACTATTAACCAATTATATCTTGCTTTAAGCATGCATCTGGGTGATTTGCAAGAATAAAATAAAGATTAAGCACACAATGTTGCGATGTACAAGGAAAACCTACAATGAAAAAACCCTTAGACGACCTCGCCTATGCCAATTTATTATAATATATGATTTATATGATAGTGACAGATATACTTACTCCATTTGACTCGATGCCTTCAAGTCTTGGTGCAGTTTTCACTACTTAAACCTTCTTCATAATAACACCGCAGGAATCCAATAACGACCTTCACAATATGTGCACCTCACACACCTCTGTGTCTACCGATCTTTATCTAGCATCCCGTCACCATAACAAACACGAAATCCACCACACAAAATAAACTCTCTCAATGAAGAAGAGTACACATTATTAATGCAAGAAACTCGAGATCTCAAACTAATATATTATGATGATTCTTTAATCTCAAACATAGGGTGTAAACTAGGGTTAAGAGTATATAGTTTGTGTATAGAAATTGTTTTTGAAATCCTTCAACTTCAAATAAATTTGTTATGCCCTTAATTTTTGAAAAACAGTAAAAGATGGTCGCACACATCCCAAGGCAATTCATTCAAAAAAATCTCAAACTCATTTAAATGACTTTGGGTATCTCGTTCGAATGGAAACGAAATCATTCGAATGACAACCCAATTATCGTTTGAATGAGGATCAAGCTAGCTTCTCATGAAAACTTTTTGCCAAGCAGAAACATCTCGATCTAAGTTCAATTGAAGCTCATTTGAACAAGAAGCCTAAACTCATTTGAACAAATTTAAACTCGTTCAAACATGACTATGAAACTCGTTCGAACAAGACTCTGAAACTCGTTTGAATGAAGTGGAGAACTTATTCGAACGATGTTTAAAAAAAATATTTTTCTTGAAAATCTTTTTGCGAAAAATGAGCCACAATAAATTTTAAAAACATAAACACCAAAATTGAAATCTAGGGATTAACATAATACACATTCATACCTTTTTTGAGATCCCATGGATGAAGATGAAACTCAGTACGAAAATTGATGTCACTTTAACTCGGTCGCTACGGTCTTTAGCATGCATAAACTTGAAGGATAAACTGAACTCAATCCTAACCTATGAGTCAAGTGGTTTTGTCCAAAAAGAATAAAGCCAATATCACAAATTTATAATAAACGATACAAGGTTGACTCAATTTGAAATTTATGCTTACATACTGAATACAATATAGATTTCTAAGCTAATTCATTTACTTTTTAAAAAAATTACTCCTTTGACCCGAGTTTAAATTTAATGTCCCTCTTCGGACCATATCCATGTAGAGTTTGGATCAAATACACACCAATTCCTTATTTTCGTCCATTGGTTGGCCTTTAATACAGTGAAGCAGGTAGTTCATAAATGCAGACTTTTTTGGGTGATAGGGGCGACCATAAGATGGCTTGGTTTGCTGCAATGAACTGTGACACCCCGACTAATTAAACACCGGGTAGCTACTCCTTTATAAAATTAATTCAAAATGCCAAGTTGGCTCAGATAATAGCATCACTGTCGAAAACGTTTTATTATTACTAACCACCTAGTATTTAAAAAGTAAGTGCCAAATTTTATTAAATCTGATTAACATGCAACAAGAGTAATGAATAACTAAATAACACCATTCACCATCATGAAATGAAACGAATAACCATCACAAAATGTAAATAAACTCTGGAGGGAAAAACTCCTCAATACAAATCCCACAACTGATAAGTAAACTGAAATAAATAACTAAAACTGAATACAAGCAATACATGCTAGAGTCTGAAAACTGAAATGTAAAAATGTCTAATAGAATTGGGCAACATGCCCTACAACTGATAGATGCTGAGACTGGAATCCAAATGAGAGAGGCGTCTAAAAGCAAGTCCCTGTAGCTTCCACAAACAGCTACAGCTCGTCACCTGTATGAGAGTCCTATGCTTGGTGTCCTTGTGGCTGGGCACCTAAAAAGGTTTTACAAGAAAAAGAGATTTGAAAAGCAAACGGGTCAGAGCCCGAATGTGTTATATTTTAAAAACCTGCAAGTGCTTTAAAAACATTTAAAACATTAAATGCAAAGTACATGTTAGGACGTGCACTCACATTAAATTCTCACCTCTCGACTAACTGTGCACTCCTAACGTAAGTACCCATCTATATCGACCCATCCTACTAGCTAACTGACAACATAACTAGCTAGACTGCCAAAGGTTCTACCCATATTACTAGGTTCCATTTAACATAACAACGCTTGTAATTAAATAGAGGTTTAACGTAAACTCAGTTACTAAATATGCCATTGATATAACTATCAGTTAACTCATTATATATCTCGAAACATTACCGTAATATTTTCACAGCATTAACATGAGGATTTCCGTTAATTTAATGTATATTATTCACATCATAAATATACGATACAAGCACCCCGCAATCTAAGCTATGGTGCACACATACTCTGCTATCCATCCCGGTACATCACGTACATAAGGATCACATATTCCGAATCCCTCAGGAATAGTTCAGATAACACAAATCACAAATAGTGGAGGCGAACACAGTCACCATCACATGGGTCACGCACATACCTACGCTCCCATGGTCAGCGGACTTATTAATATCACAATAAGTCTTTCAATGACCTATGTTCATCAAGGTACCAGTCTATATCCCCCCCGTAGGCACACAAGAATTAGAGGGCCCTAAGCGAACGTAACCTCCCCCGTGATAGCAAGTATGGTAGGTATGTTATACACATAAACTATATACTAAGCATTCACACATCTTAGATATCACCATTTTAATAAGGTATTTTCTACAATCATTATACCCTTTTTCCCAAACTTATATTTTTCAAGTAATCCGATAATATATAATTTAACTAGTCGACATGTCTCACGTCGTAATTCCTTAAACTTAAAACCTATCTCGAATAGACTACTAAGTTTCCATAATTCTCACATATGATATCTTTATGCCTAAGGTCTTTACTTCTGCCCCAAACCTTATCTCATCAACCTATTCAAATTTGTACTATTAACCCAAATATTAACTCACATAACGAATTTCATTTATTTAGAATAATTCCTCAAATTACATTCTGATTAAAGTCCCACTTCATAATCATGCCTACTGGTCTTCCTTAAAGCTAAGGGTATTCACAAAGTCTCCAAACATATTCTCCGAGGGTTTCCATCGTTAAAATCATATTAAGGAAAATTTCACCCATTCTGGGAAGGTCGATCGATCGACCTACGAATGTCGCTCGATCGATCTAATCGATCGATCGACTGATGAATGTCGATCGATCGATCGAACAGGTATGGCTACGGACTGCTTCGTTATGCAGATTTTAATCCATCCCAAAACTAATTTCTAACGTATGATTCTCATATATAACGTCATAGTAATGCCATATAACAATCCTACAGTATTACTAACGTCCATAAATCAATAATTCAACATCAAAAGGCTACCTATGGATCAATCTTCATAAAAACCTAGTTTTTTTCCAGATTTTCTCAAGAACATGAACCCTAACATAATATCATCATCAAATCCCAGAATTTAATTCGTTTTTCTTTCACCCAATCATGTATTCACATCAGATTAATCGTCACCAACTAGTCTACATGCAATTTATCCTCAAAATTCAGACCTAAGTTCAATTAATCATGGGTTTTTCATTCATCTTCCAATAACAATTATAAATCTTCAATTTGCTAACATGGAAAGAACATTTGCTGAAGTTAAACATAATTAAACCACTTGCCTTGGTTTGATTTCGAATCTGGTGTTGATTTGGTGAAGAATCTCTGCAGAATTCCTCTATCTCTCTCCTTCTCCAAGCTCTCCTTCAATGGTGGCTCAAGGTGGCTAGGGTTTGGTTTGAAGGAAACTTATGAAAACCTAATATAATAAACCTCCGTAGCTTGTTGGGGTAATAAGGGTTGGTTGGGTCAATCCTTATCAGATTACAACTCTCCATTTTCGTCACTTTTAATTACCCAAAAATACCAAATTACTAAAATACCCTTTAAGTTGCCGGGATGGCCTAAAAATGCCCCGGAACCCAAACTATACCCCCGGCTAGTGTTTTCTGACTATCTCGACCCTTCCGGACGCGTTGGCGCACTCAAAACGACCATACGGGTTATAGATTTTTAATTCACTTTTATTAACAAAATAATATACCGTGACGCGGCGGTCCCACGCGTCTCAACAAAATTTCTAAAATGCCGTATATAAATCCCACGACAAATTTTATAATACCAAGTTCATATATAATCATATATGCACATAATCAAATACCAATTCGCATCACATTAGTATTATTAACCCGGATTAATTTCCAATTAATACGCAATTTAATTAATTAATCCCAAAATAAATATAGTCAAAAATACGGGGTATTACATACTCCCCCCCTAATAACTGAATTTCGTCCCGAAATTCGAAACTAGAAAGTACCTGCTAAAAACAGTTCTGGATAACGCTCGCGCATCTCATCCTCGCGCTCCCATGTGGACTCCTCGACATTGTGATGTCGCCACTGAACACGCACTAACGGGACTATCTTTGACCGCAGTTTCCTCTCGCTTCGGTCCAAAATAGCAATTGGCCCCTCCTCGTAAGAGCTATCCGGCTGGAGATCGATGTCCTCCACAGCAATGTGCGAATGAGCCAAATTGTCCCTAAGGTATTTCCTCAGCGAGGAAATATGGAACACGTCGTGAATCCGATGCAAGTGTTCCGGCAACCCAAGTCTATACGCGACTGGTCCGATCCGCTCTATAATAGGGAACGGTCCCACATACCTTGGTGCCAACTTCCCCTTCTTCCCGAATCGCATAATCCCCTTCATCGGAGAAACCCTGAGCAAAACCTGGTCCCCCACTTGGAACTCCCTGAAAAATCTCTTCGCATCAGCATAACTCTTCTGCCTGTCTTGAGCTACCCGAATGCGACTCCGAATCAACTCAATCCTTGCCGAAGTATCCTGGATCACTTCTGGCCCAAGTAATTTGTTGTCCCCCACCTCCAACCAACATGCTGGGGAACGACAAGGCCTGCCGTACAATGCCTCAAACGGAGCCATGCCAATCGTGAACTGATAGGAGTTGTTGTAAGCAAACTCCACCAGTGGAAGATACTGCTCCCATCCACCCCCGAAGTCAATAATGCACATGCGTAGCATGTCCTCCAACATCTGGTTGGTGCGCTCTGTTTGCCCATCGGTCTGCGGATGATAAGCCGTACTCAACTGCAATTCCGTGCCCATGGCCTCCTGGAAGCTCTCCCAAAACCTCGAAACAAATATCTTGTCTCTGTCAGACACGATATTCAGGGGCACACCGTGAAGTCTCACAATCTCTGAAATGAAAAGCTGGGCATACTCTCCCGTAGTGTAGTCAGTCCTTACGGGTAAGAAGTGAGCGACCTTGGTCAACCTGTCCACAATTACCCAAACGGAGTCGTGACCCCTCTGCGACGTAGGCAACCCCGTGACAAAATCCATGGATATGCTCTCCCACATCCACACCGGAACCTCCAACGGCTGTAGCAATCCTGCTGGTCTCTGATGATCCACTTTTACAAGCTGACAAGTGGCGCATTTCGAGACAAACTCAGCGATATCTCTCTTCATACCGCTCCACCAATATTGCCGTCTCATGTCTTGGTACATTTTGTCCCCTCCGGGATGTACCGCGAACCGTGAGCCGTGCGACTCTGCCATCACATTGTGCCGCAATTCTTCCCCTTCCGGAACTACCAACCTCCCATTGAAGCGCAATCCCCCGTCTGAGCTAACGGTATAGGACTCGGTTCCCTCTGTAAGTAATCGAACTATCTGCTCCTGACAGAACGGGTCATCGGCCTGTGCCCGTACTACCTTCGTGACAATCTGCGGTGTAACGGTCATTGCAGACATGAAAGATCGGGCCACTGCATCCTGGTGTCCCAATTCCTTCCACTTAGCCTTCCACACCTCTGCCACCTCATCTGCTGGCCTGCGGCTCAACGCGTCTGCTACCACGTTAGCCTTACCCGGGTGGTACTGGATGTCGAACTGGTAGTCCTTCACAAACTCAAGCCACCTACGCTGCCGCATGTTCAACTCCTTCTGCGTGAACAGATACTGTAGGGACTTGTGGTCCGTGAACAGCTGAAACTTCTCCCCCAAAAGATAGTGCCTCCAAATCCGTAAGGCAAATACCACTGCTGCCAACTCCAAATCATGTGTGGGGTAATTCTTCTCATGAGGCTTAAGCTTACGGGAAGCATAAGCTATGGCCTGTCTCTCCTGCTGCAAAACACCTCCAAGCCCTTGCAAAGACGCATCGGTGTAAACCAAATACTCAACTCCCGGTCTCGGCAATGCTAACACAGGTGCTGAGGTCAATTTGTCCTTCAACTCGTCGAATGCCAACTGACAGGCATCACTCCAGATATATGGCACTCCCTTACGAGTAAGATGTGTCAAAGGACCTGCTATCTCCGAGAAACCCCGAATAAATCTCCTGTAGTATCCTGCTAAGCCCAAGAAACTACGAATCTCTGTTGGTGTCGTGGGCTGTCCCCACTCCCTCACCGCTGACACCTTCCCCGGATCGACAGATATTCCCTGGTCGGAAATAATGTGACCCAAGAACTGGACCTCCTTTAGCCAAAACCCGCACTTTTCATATTTTGCATACAGCTCGTTCTGACGAAGTGTCTGCAAAACCTGCCTCAAATGCTCGGCGTGCTCCTCCTCTGTCTGAGAGTAGACCAGAATGTCATCAATGAAGACAATGACAAACTGATCGAGAAAATCTCTGAACACCCTGTTCATCAAGTCCATAAACACTGCTGGAGCGTTGGTCAAGCCGAAAGGCATAACCCGAAACTCGTAAGAACCATATCTCGATAAGAACGCAGTCTTCGAGACATCCTCCTCCCTGATACGCAACTGATGGTATCCCGATCTCAAATCAATCTTTGAGAAGAAAGAAGCTCCTCTCAACTGGTCGAATAGGTCATCGATTCGAGGCAATGGATACTTATTTATATTGTGACTTTATTTAACTCTCGGTAGTCCACGCACAAACGCAGTGAACCATCCCTCTTCTTCACGAACAACACAGGGGCACCCCACGGTGAAGTACTCCTCCGAATAAACCCCTGACCCAACAACTGCTCAATCTGATCCCGTAGCTCTCGCATCTCAGCCGGAGCCATACGGTACGGTGCACGTGCTATAGGTCTCGTACCCGGTAGCAAATCAATAACAAAATCTATCTCTCGACTGGGTGGTAAGCCTGGTATCTCCTGAAACACATCCGAATACTCCCTGACAACCGGGATCGAATCTAAAGGAATCACAACCTCCTTAGAGGTATCCTCCTCTATGTAATACAGATGAGCGGTCGATCCTCCCTCTGGGCGAGGCATCGCCACTATAAACATCTCCTGCCCCGGAATGGCAAAAACAATGCTCCCGCTGAAGCAATCAATTATGGCCCTATATGCTACGAGCCAATCCATACCGATGATCACATCGTGGACATGCATGTCTAACACTAACATGTCCGCAGGTAATACCAAACCACCAACCTCTACTCCCACTCCCCGGCATATAAAGAAAATAAGTGACCCACTCCCTAATGGTGAGTCGACACACGTCACTGTGCTCTCTGCCGTAGCTAACAATCCTAAAGCTTTCGCGAATTGTGTAGCAATAAAACAATGTGTAGCACCCGTATCAAATAACACCCGACCCATAGTGCCATGGATAGGAAACGTACCCTCGATCGCGGGCGGTGCCTGTGGAACTGCAGCCTGGTGAACGTTGTAGACACGTCCATACTGTAGCTGCCCCTGCTGAGCTGGGACTGCTGGGATGGGTGGCAATGCTGCCATCTGTGGCGGTGCAGGAAGAGCGGCGGGAAACATAGGTCTCTGTGGCTCCTGGCGAGCACCCTGCTGCTGCTGCTGTGGGGCCCTGCCCCTATCAGGACAATCCTGCTTCTTATGGCCAGTCTTGCCACAAGTAAAGCACTTCCCTGGGAAGTTCCCTCCCCTCTGCCCCTGCTGTCCCCGGCCCTGGTGGCCGTTACTGTTCCTCCCTTGGCCCTGCTGGCCCTGGTGAAACTGCTGCCCATTCTGCCCCTGTTGGCCCTGCTGACCGTTTGGACCCTGATGGCCCTGACGGAAACCTCCCTGTCCCTACCTGTAGTTCCCTGACCGGAACCTCTTATTGTCCGCCTGTTGGGTACCCTGCTCAGTCTGTCTCTGCCCCTGACCGGTCTGTGCCCCGCTGGCACCATGTCCTCCAGTCCTGCCCTGATGGCTAGACTCCCCTGACCGCTTGCCCTCGGCCATATGAAAACGGTGGTCCTGGCAGTGCAACAATGCAGCGTTAACCACATCAGAATACGTGGCCAACGATAGGTTCCCTAGCATATGCTGGCGGATCCTCCAATTTAACCCATCAGTGAACTTCTCTATCTTCTTCTTCTCTGTTGGAATCTCGTCTGGAACGATATTCAACAGGTTAGTGAACTCGGCCTCATACTCGGCCACTGTCTTTCCCTCCTGCTTCAAACTCATCAGCTTCCTCCTCATCTCTGTATGAACTGCGGATGGAAAGTACTTGCGGTCAAACCGCACCCAGAACTCTTGAATGGTGAGGGTATCCCTCTCCTCCGCGGTGGTAATGGACTCCCACCACTGCAGCGCAGATCCAACTAGCTTGAAAGTAGCTAGCACCTGCTTCTGAACATCTGAGCACTCATGCATCCTCAAATGCCTCTGTATGTCCTTCCTCCATTGGCTCGAGACTACCACATTTGAGCTTCCTGCAAACTCTGGCGGATGCGCTTTCTGAAAAGCGTCGCGTACACGTTCCCAAGCAGACGGGAATGCATTAACCTGGACTGGCGCGGCAACCGGCGCCTGAGGTGGTGCCTGCTGAATCACGGCAATCGCGGCATTTACCACTTGGGCTACTATAGCAGCAACCTCAGCGGCGTTCAACATGCCCTGAACTGGAGCGGGCTGGGGTTCGGGCGTAGCATTCCTGGGAACTCGTCGTGCACGTCGTGGAGGCATCTGAAATAAGAACAAAGTTTATAAGTTCACGGTTTATAAACTTAAAATAGCTGAAGAACGAAGCATACACAATAAGAGTACAACAGTCCTAAAATATAGGGCTCTATATCAAAGAAAACGTAGCGGAAACATAATAGCCGTACAGATCCTAAAGGACACTAGAACCTGATGCTCTGATACCACCTGTGACACCCCGACTAATTAAACACCGGGTAGCTACTCCTTTATAAAATTAATTCAAAATGCCAAGTTGGCTCAGATAATAGCATCACTGTCGAAAACGTTTTATTATTACTAACCACCTAGTATTTAAAAAGTAAGTGCCAAATTTTATTAAATCTGATTAACATGCAACAAGAGTAATGAATAACTAAATAACACCATTCACCATCATGAAATGAAACGAATAACCATCACAAAATGTAAATAAACTCTGGAGGGAAAAACTCCTCAATACAAATCCCACAACTGATAAGTAAACTGAAATAAATAATTAAAACTGAATACAAGCAATACATGCTAGAGTCTGAAAACTGAAATGTAAAAATGTCTAATAGAATTGGGCAACATGCCCTACAACTGATAGATGCTGAGACTGGAATCCAAATGAGAGAGGCGTCTAAAAGCAAGTCCCTGTAGCTTCCACAAACAGCTACAGCTCGTCACCTGTATGAGAGTCCTATGCTTGGTGTCCTTGTGGCTGGGCACCTAAAAAGGTTTTACAAGAAAAAGAGATTTGAAAAGCAAACGGGTCAGAGCCCGAATGTGTTATATTTTAAAAACCTGCAAGTGCTTTAAAAACATTTAAAACATTAAATGCAAAGTACATGTTAGGACGTGCACTCACATTAAATTCTCACCTCTCGATTAACTGTGCACTCCTAACGTAAGTACCCATCTATATCGACCCATCCTACTAGCTAACTGACAACATAACTAGCTAGACTGCCAAAGGTTCTACCCATATTACTAGGTTCCATTTAACATAACAACGCTTGTAATTAAATAGAGGTTTAACGTAAACTCTATTACTAAATATGCCATTGATATAACTATCAGTTAACTCATTATATATCTCGAAACATTACCGTAATATTTTCACAGCATTAACATGAGGATTTCCGTTAATTTAATGTATATTATTCACATCATAAATATACGATACAAGCACCCCGCAATCTAAGCTATGGTGCACACATACTCTGCTATCCATCCCGGTACATCACGTACATAAGGATCACATATTCCGAATCCCTCAGGAATAGTTCAGATAACACAAATCACAAATAGTGGAGGCGAACACAGTCACCATCACATGGGTCACGCACATACCTACGCTCCCATGGTCAGCGGACTTATTAATATCACAATAAGTCTTTCAATGACCTATGTTCATCAAGGTACCAGTCTATATCCCCCCCGTAGGCACACAAGGATTAGAGGGTCCTAAGCGAACGTAACCTCCCCCGTGATAGCAAGTATGGTAGGTATGTTATACACATAAACTATATACTAAGCATTCACACATCTTAGATATCACCATTTTAATAAGGTATTTTCTACAATCATTATACCCTTTTTCCCAAACTTATATTTTTCAAGTAATCCGATAATATATAATTTAACTAGTCGACACGTCTCACGTCGTAATTCCTTAAACTTAAAACCTATCTCGAATAGACTACTAAGTTTCCATAATTCTCACATATGATATCTTTATGCCTAAGGTCTTTACTTCTGCCCCAAACCTTATCTCATCAACCTATTCAAATTTGTACTATTAACCCAAATATTAACTCACATAACGAATTTCATTTATTTAGAATAATTCCTCAAATTACATTCTGATTAAAGTCCCACTTCATAATCATGCCTACTGGTCTTCCTTAAAGCTAAGGGTATTCACAAAGTCTCCAAACATATTCTCCGAGGGTTTCCATCGTTAAAATCATATTAAGGAAAATTTCACTCATTCTGGGAAGGTCGATCGATCGACCTACGAATGTCGCTCGATCGATCTAGTCGATCGATCGACTGATGAATGTCGATCGATCGATCGAACAGGTATGGCTACGGACTGCTTCGTTATGCAGATTTTAATCCATCCCAAAACTAATTTCTAACGTATGATTCTCATATATAACGTCATAGTAATGCCATATAACAATCCTACAGTATTACTAACGTCCATAAATCAATAATTCAACATCTAAAGGCTACCTATGGATCAATCTTCATAAAAACCTAGTTTTTTTCCAGATTTTCTCAAGAACATGAACCCTAACATAATATCATCATCAAATCCCAGAATTTAATTCGTTTTTCTTTCACCCAATCATGTATTCACATCAGATTAATCGTCACCAACTAGTCTACATGCAATTTATCCTCAAAATTCAGACCTAAGTTCAATTAATCATGGGTTTTTCATTCATCTTCCAATAACAATTATAAATCTTCAATTTGCTAACATGGAAAGAACATTTGCTGAAGTTAAACATAATTAAACCACTTGCCTTGGTTTGATTTCGAATCTGGTGTTGATTTGGTGAAGAATCTCTGCAGAATTCCTCTATCTCTCTCCTTCTCCAAGCTCTCCTTCAATGGTGGCTCAAGGTGGCTAGGGTTTGGTTTGAAGGAAACTTATGAAAACCTAATATAATAAACCTCCGTAGCTTGTTGGGTTAATAAGGGTTGGTTGGGTCAATCCTTATCAGATTACAACTCTCCATTTTCGTCACTTTTAATTACCCAAAAATACCAAATTACTAAAATACCCTTTAAGTTGCCGGGATGGCCTAAAAATGCCCCGGAACCCAAACTATACCCCCGGCTAGTGTTTTCTGACTATCTCGACCCTTCCGGACGCGTTGGCGCACTCAAAACGACCATACGGGTTATAGATTTTTAATTCACTTTTATTAACAAAATAATATACCGTGACGCGGCGGTCCCACGCGTCTCAACAAAATTTCTAAAATGCCGTATATAAATCCCACGACAAATTTTATAATACCAAGTTCATATATAATCATATATGCACATAATCAAATACCAATTCGCATCACATTAGTATTATTAACCCGGATTAATTTCCAATTAATACGCAATTTAATTAATTAATCCCAAAATAAATATAGTCAAAAATACGGGGTATTACATGAACGGGACTACATTTATGTGAAATGGGTCTTATAGTGGGGGTATTTTAAGGGTTTTTCCATAAGTGTGTTCCACGTACTAAAGGATCATTTTGAGGGTTAAACCTCAAAGGTTTTAGTTTTTCTATTGAGTGAGTGAGTGAGAGAGAGAAAGATAAAGAGAGATAGAGAGAGAGAGTTTTCTTTAAGGTGAGGGTTTTAGGTGAGACATAAAAGGTGAGGGTGTGTCCATGCCTCCGGGTTCTCCTCCTACGTCTTGGGGGTCGGTGCTCGCACGCGCCCAATGGAGAGTAAGAGAAAGAAGGTCTCATGCCCCTTTTTCTAGGAACGCTTCAGTCGTCAGGTAAAGAGATAGAGTCTCTAGCCTATTTTTCACAAAACAGGCAAAAACACATGTTGCCTCCTCGAGAGAATTACATTAAAGACAAACGGATGCTTGCGGAACCAATTAGATAAGAGGTGCAGGGGATAAGTTATGAAATGGAAAGGTGTTAAGAACCCATCCTTCCCTCTCGGTCTATCATGTACTTATGTTACTATTTTACTTAATTTCTATGTGAAGTGTGTGCGCGTGTATATATAATTGGAGATCGAAATCGCTCGACTCGCATCATAGAAAGGATGGATTGAGGTCATCCAAAGGAATGTTCCCAAAATAATAATTAAAAATATGATATCTGCACTTATCGAGATATTAACCGTTATGATGAAATGATAATATGTGTCTGATAAGACGCGAATAAGAATCACAAGTATGATATATGTAAATAATATATAGAAAAAATAGGAAAAGAATAAAAAATAGGAAAATGGGACTCGAGTTTGGGGTTTTAGCCCGAGACGCCTACGTAGCCTATAAAGGCATCAAAGTCCACATAGTTCACATGTGACAAGAAGGTGGGGTTTATCCCATAAATTCAAATGGGGATTTTATTATATGTGTGTGTAAGGAAAATGTGTTTTAGTTTTGAAAGAATGTGGTGAAAAATCCTGTTGGAATTTATAGGTATAACCTTCTTTTTCTTGTATTATTTTTTTTTTTTGTAGAAAATGTATTATGTGTTATATTAGTAATAAAGTATCAAAGATTAATATGTGTATGAACCAAAGTAAAATCGAAATTAAGAACTTATATAACTAATGCGAAAATAAAGAAATTTAAAGAGAGGGAAAAATGTTCGGACCTTCTTTGGAGACTTGGAGATTGATCTTGATTGATGATGACCTTCCTTACAAGTGGGAGAAGAATGTAGAAGGATTTTTGCTAAATTGCGTGTGAAAGTGATGGGAATGGAAGGTGGAGAAAGGTTACAAACAAGGAAACCTCGTCGATTTAAGAAAAAGGTTGTCGAGATCACTAAAGTCGATGTTTTTAGGGTCGCCTCGGAAGGTGATCTCATGCTCTACTTATATAGGGTCAAGGAACTACCAATCGGCATTGTCCTTTCCCCGCCTTTCAATAGGTAACCCTAGACACACTGCCGATAGGCAGGGAAATGGACCTGCCAATTGGCAATCTCGTGTAGATTTTTTCGAAAAACCATCGTAAAATGCAATTAGTAAGTCCAAATAGTGCAATGGGCATACAGTTGGAAAGGTTATATATAGAACTTTGACAATCCTTGGGCCTATCTCGGGTTCGGGAGTTGAATTTAGGTCAAATGGGGCTCAAAAGCCCCCATCGATCCTTTGGACGGGAGATCGTTGGACGACGATGGATCGTTCGTCCAAACTGTAAGTCTGAATTGCACATGGTGCATACCTTTGGAAATTTTATGAAAGTTACTTCGATGATCCAAAGAGCTTCGCTCAGTTCGAAGAGTTGTCTTTGGTCAAACAGGGCCTCAAAGTGATCAGTGACCTTTCGGAGTAAAACGGGTCGTTCATTCGTACCATGACGCCGATTCGTGCACAGGGCCGACCATTGAAAAGGGTATTCAGTGCCTTTCAAAGATTCATTCATTTTCATTCAAGCTAAAGAGTTGACTTTGGTCAAACGAAGCTCGAGAGTGCCCGGTGGCCTCCAAATCAGTTTTCGAGAAAAATGGATCGTTCGTTCAAATGGTTATACTATTTCATGCACGGGGTAGACCTTTGGAAAGGGGATTCAGTTACCCTTGAAGGTTCATTGATATTTTCTCTCTGACGATGAAGTTAATTGGGGTCAAATCAGGACCTGGGAGAGCCCGATGGCCTCTAGATCGATTTTCGGTAGTAAAATGATTCGTTCCTCTGAACCATTATGCTGATTAACACATGGGGTGGACCTTTGGAAAAATAATTTAGATCCCTTCTAAGATTTATTGAGCTTTTGCTCTGATGATGAAGTTGATAGGAGTCAAACGGGGATCGGGAGCACCCGGTGGCTTCTAGATTAGTACTCGGAGTATGACATAGGATTCTATGATGAATGGGGAAGTTCTAGGGACCTAAGGAGAGGCTTAGGGGGTCCCCAAATGTAATGTCTATAGATCCCCTCAACGGATGAGCTTTGAACAAGTGAAAGTCGTCGAATAGACACCACATGATTTTTTAGAAAAAAGGTTAGTTTTAAGGACCAAAGGCACGAGGATGACCATTTCAAAGGATCTAGGTAGATTCTTAGGACCTAAGGTAATGCTGGGGATGACCGATTCTACGGATCGAGGTCAATTATGAGGACCTAAAGTTATGGCGACCAATTCTGCGGGTTGAGGTTAATTCTGAGGACCTGAAGTTGGGGTGACCAATTCTACGGTTCGAGGTTAACTCTGAGAACCCAAGGTTAGGGTGACCAATTCTGTGGTTCGAGGTAAATTCTGAGGACCAGAAGTAGAGGCGACCAATTCTACGGGTTGAGGTCAATTATGAGGGTCGATGTTAATTCTGAGGACCTAAAGTAGAGGTGACCAATTCTACGGGTCGAGATCAATTTTACGGACCTAAAATAGAGGCAACCTATTCTGCGGGTCGAGGTCAATTTTATGGACCTAAAGTAAAGGCAACCAATTCTGCGAGTTGAGTCCAATTCTGCAAAACCTAAAGTAAAGCGACCAATTCTACGAGTCGAGGTCAATTCTGAGGACCTAAAGTAAAGGTGATGAATTCTGCGAGCCGAGGTCAATTCCGAGGACATAAAGTTGAGGAGATGAATTCTGAGGGTCGAGGTCAATTTTGAGGACCAAAAGTAGAGACAATCAATTATGTGAGTCGAGGTTAAATTTATAGACTTAAAGTAGAGACGACCAATTCTACGGGTCGAGGTTAATTCTGAGGACCTAAAGTTGAGGCGACTAATTCTACGGGGCGAGATCAATTCCGAGGACATAAAGTTAAGGCGACTAATTCTGAGGGTCGAGGTAAATTCTGAGGACCTAAAGTTAAGGTTGCTCATTTGGGGAGTCTTTTGTACTTGCAATTTTGTTGAGGATTGTGTTGTTTTGAGATTCTACTTGGAGAAGACATTTGCCTCGGGATTATGTCTTTTAAGAGGAGATAACCTTAGTCTGTAAATACCACAGGGAATCTGGGAGGGTTTATGTAATATTGTTGGGGAAACATTTGATTTTGGGCCCCAATGGGGATTGTGTTTCTTTGAGACGCTGCTTGAGTGATATTTGATTGGCTTATAGCTCCACTTGGGAAGTTGGATTTGGAAGTTCCGCTGGGGAAACCGTCGATGACTTGAGGTTCTAGGATTTCGCTGGGGGATTGTAATTGATTTAGAGGAGGCGTGCGTGTCGTTCTAGCGTTTAAATTGGGGATAGGAGTGTGGTTTTAATTCTACGGGGGATTTTGAGGGTTTGAAAAATGGTTTTCTTATTTTAATATTTATTGGTAATTTTAGGAATTTTTTGACATTTTTTGAAAAATTTTATACAAAATTTTCATGAGGTACCGACCGACATGTTGTAGGGATTGTCATTTGGCAATGGCATGGTCTTCTGGATTGCCTTAGGAAGGGTAAGTGGTAGTGGCGATCGATGGGTGTTAGGGGACTGCCAATCGGTATGCGCCTTGGCCTCCTGTAAAAAGGGTCGAGTTCTTCTCATTTTTTACAGCTTATAGTATTCAGATCTTTTGCCTTTTCTTGCTAAGATCCGTTTCCAAGCTTTTTTCCTTCTTCGAGTCTTAAAAATGGGGGATTTTTTTGGGTAGCGCGACCCATTTGGCATGGTTGGGAGTAGATGATTGGGCAAACCTAGAGTGGGGAGCTAGGATGCCTTTGGCATTTGGGAACGAAAATGCTTTTGAGTTATTCGAGCCAGTTGCTAATGATCGCTTTCTGTTGCACGAGCCTTCGCATCACCGATCGTCTAGGGTGAGGAACCCTAGTGGCTATGTAAGTGTTAATGACCTTTGGCATTTTTTTCTTTTTTTATTTGTTTCCTTGAGTTGACAAAAGGTTTATATCTTCATTTTTGGCAGACTGACAGAGCTTCTATGAGCTTTTATTCCCGGGGGGCGACGAGGTTTAAGGATGTGTGGGAGCACCTTCCAGCGGTGGTGCGCTGGGTAATTTCCTTTGCGGGTTTTGGGCGCTTGGTATCTGCTTTAGATGAGATATCGCGCTCTACGACTATTTTGTGCGCGCTGGGGAGAGGTGGTGGGACACTACTCACGCCATTAATTTGGGATTCGGGGAGATTAGGGCGACTCCCATTGACTTCCAGCAAGTGCCAGGGATTAACTGCGAGGGCATGCAGATTGAGGTGGATCAATCTTTGAGGATGACACCTGAGGCGATTGATGCTGTGTTGGGAGACATTGGGAGGATAGTCTCTGGCGATTCGATTCGCATTGCTTCTCCCCGAGAGCTGTTGTTGAGCCGGAGAATTAATGAGACTGAAAGGCTACAGGTACGGTAGATGGTCCGTTTATTCATTCTTCTTTTGTTGGGGGTTTCTAGGCGGCGTTGAGTGGCGACATCGTCCACATATGTTTTTTTTACCATTTTATGGGTATTTTCGAATATCCCTCTTTATGACCGAGGGGAGGCTGACCTTGGAGACCCTTTATTCTTCTCTGGATGCTTTCAGCTGGTGCTATCGGCAGACTTTTACGGGTGCCACGTACCTTCTGGAGGTATTTTTTTGCATTTCTCTCTTTGTATTTTCTTGTATTTTCTTTTTTTCTACTGATTCCTGTCTTTCTACAAACATTATTTTATGAGGTGATTGGGCTCAATGCCTGTTTGATAGGCTTGCTAGATGAGGAGGTTGGGGACTTTTACCGAATGCACCAGTGGTGGAAGTCCAACCGGCGGTCAAAGCAATCTTTTTCTTTATCGTCGGTGCATCAGGCTTTAAATACCCTGACGAGCTAGTAGGTTGTTCCCTTTTTTCATTTGAATCCTTTTTTGGCATTTTATCTATTCCGCAAATATTGATCTTTATTGGGAATCGTAGGTGACTTTTTACCCTTGGGGGACGGCTATCCAGTACACGGGGGATGATTGGGGTGCATGTGCAGATGTGTGAGCTACTGCTGCACGAGTTTGGATATTCTTGGTACTTGGGGGAAAGAGTAGTTCAACAGATTATAGAGGATGAGAGGTGGTGGTCCCATCGGCGATGCCCCCAATGTACATGAGGCAAGTATGTGAGATGTCGGAGGAGGTTAGGGTGGTGGCGGTGGCAATGGTTGGCGAACCTTACTCATCTTACATAGACACGATGCGACCTATGACTACCTTGACTTTGTGACGAGCTGGCTGATGCCATCGTGTATCTATGATATGTCGAGCATGCCTTCACCTCCTACGGCTTCGGGTAGGGGTACGAGTAGGCCAGTGCGGTTCGCTCACAACATAGGTGGTGAGTTTTCGTCGGTAGCAGCAGCGGAGGTCCCTTTAATTCAATTTGGTCCGCCTTCCTATAATTTTCGATTGGCTGGAGGGGGATCACTATGCATACAACACCACCTCTAATGCGGTGGATCCGGGGGTGTTAGGGTTAGCGAAGTATGTCCTTTAGCTAGAGGTATAGCTTTTCTCTTTCTTTGTCCTTGTCTAGCTTTTCTTTGTTTTAGACTGACTAATTTGCCTTTTGTTTTTGTTGCTTTATCTATACAGCATGTCCGGGTGTCAACTACTTGGCTTAGGGACATCCAGACTGGATGGCCTTTGCGACTGCCTATATCAAGGAGTCGATTTCGGTTCCTTCTTGTATTTTATCGTCTGATTCCTCTAAGGAGGTATCGAGATCAGGGAGTGGAGGTTCCACAACTCACCATCAGGGGAAGCGAGCTCGCCGCAGGGATGGGGGTCTGAGAGAGAGAGAGAGATTGAGATTGTGAGTTTCAAGTTGAGTCTCATTGTTTTGCTTTTTACTACTTTTCTTCTCTTTTTTCTTGAAAAATGTAATGAAGCAAATGGAAATATATATGAAATGAATGCGATTTTTTTTTATTTATCTTTTCTTAAAGGACTTATTCTACATGCACTTTTTACTTTGTTGCTGAGAGGATGGGTTATTCTTATTAAATAACTAGAGAGGAGATTTATTTTGGGAAAGGATGAGTAAAAGTGGATAGTATAACAACAAATAACTTGGGGGTTTTAAATAAGGATTTATTTTTTGAGAATTTGATTTTGACAAAAAAGGAAAGATTGAATTTTCCAAAATAAGGGGGTTGCCGATCGGCATATCCCTTGTCCGGTCTATCAGCAGCTGAGTATAGTCAAATCACCCTAAGGCTTTGATTGCACTTTTTGTAGCTTTGAGTACTTGGTGGGGCAGGAATTTATTCGGGTTTCTCATATTTCTTATTGTTTAGCCCATATTTTTCATGTACAAAAGATGGTAAGGTGGTGAGGATTTCCACCCATTCATATTTTCTCTTTTTTCTTACTTATTTCTTTCCTTCTGTCTTATTATTTCCCAGATGGCCCTTCCCGTGAGTGCAGAATTCCTTTCATATCTTGAGAGCATGGAAGCCATTTTTCTATACAATGTAGATTACGACACTTTTAACTTGCGTTGGGTTTCTTTGTGGCGTAATCGACCCATCGAATGGAATATGCTGGTAACAGCGCAATTTTGGTATCAAGAGGATCATGTTTGCTGCTTTGGCTTGGACAAGGTCTTTTCGACTTATGAGGAGTTTTCAATAATGTTGGGGATTAATCCCAGCGTTACGGCGGTTATGCCTGAATTATCTCGATCTCCTCGGGAGCTGTTAGCAAGATTTCTCCACATCTCTCCTTCGGCGGCTCTACCATTGGTCACTAGGGTAATGGTTTCTCTCCCAGCTATCCTGTATTTTGTGCATTTACGGGATTTTAATAATGCGGGCCATACCGGAGTTATTGCCCTGAGCTTAACTTCGAAGCTACTACTGGTGACCTGATGGTGGGCCCTCAACTAGCAACCATTACAACGTGGATGTCATATCGTCACAATCCTACGATGGTGATACTAGAGGAGACCCTAAATGGTCTAGATGCTTGGCGGGAAGGCCAATCTGATTATTTTAGGGGAAGCCTGATTATGCTGTTCATGTGGTTGGTTAAGAGATTCCGTTTGGTGGTCCCTCCTGAATATCCTTTAGCAGCTATGTCGAATTTATTTACTCGTTATCTCATTAGATTTGGCCCATCCGTAAAGAATTGGGTAAACTGGTTCATGGAGTAAGGAGCCTAGTGCCTACATTGGTCGGTGCAGAGGTGGGGGAGTTGTAACCCATTATAGAACTGGGGAATATCAGTACGTTTGGTTAGTTGGACTTCGACATACTTCATTTTATTTCCCTTAGAGGCTCCTGCCTCAAGTCGGATGGGAACAAATTATACCCCCCGTACCCTGGATTTTTTTTCTTGTAGAGGATTTGACTGAAGGCTTGCGCACGTGTTTGGGTTATCTATTGGAGAATCGTCGATCGTCAACCCATCATTTTCAATCTGTTAGCAGGGTTTGGCATGTTTTTGGAGATCATATAAAATGGCTACGAAAGAGGGTAATGGCTAATATCTTGGCAAAGGAGACTAAAGATAGATAGTTTGTCATGTTTGATACCATGGAGGGAGTGTAGTGGTTTTCCCTAGGCTGGTCTTAGCTTATCGCTCCAAGGAGTGCTTTTGGCATACCAAACAAGCGGGGGAAGTTTGGGGCCCTCAAGGAGCAGATGATGATGGGTCTGGATCTTCTGGTAGCTACGGATAAGGTCTTTGTGAAGCTGGTGTTTATGTGTGGAGATTTTGTGATGGAGTTGTGTTTGGTTTTGTTGGAATAATTTAGGAAGGTTTGGGTAGTTTTATTGGTAAGAGGGATAACTGTTTGACTCCCTACGCTTATATTTTATGTAATTGTACTGAATTTCACCATTATGGAATAAAAAAAGGATTTTAATTATATTATTGTTCCCCTTGATAATTTTTACACTTGAATTATCGATACCAATATCTAAGGCATACACAATCCTTTTGTTAAGGTAAATGATAAAATAAACCGACATTCTAAAGAAGGGGACCGTCCCCATATAAAGCGTATGAGCTGGCTACGTACCTTTGGGGGGGGGGGGGGTTGGAAATTGTATAAGTTTCATTTTTGAAATCAAAAAGTTTTTTAGAGGATCATGCCCCACATAGTTATGAGTAGAGGGAAATGAAGGTGTTTTTTTAGAATATAAGGGAGATGAGATGCGACAATCGAATATAACTACGATGATTTCTATTTGAATCATGCTTACCTTATGTGATATGGATAATGTGTTACTAATATATATATAATGTTAGGTTATTATATTTAGTCTAATCCTACCTTCAAAAATCATGAAATATCAAATTAGTTACAAACATAAAATTTTGAAGTTGTCGGTAAGAATATTCATGTTGGAGACTAGTTTTGACCCATATAATATAACAACTGACTCAAGGTGAAAACTAGATAGTTGTACATGTATGAGTTAGGTTTGTAACACATCAAATGGCGTATCAAAAGGATGTCCAAGTAGGAAGTTATACCGAATTTACGGACAAAGGGCAATTCTGTCCATTCCTTTTAAGTGGTAGTTTGTCTTTTAGTAAACCAAATGGTTTAATTTTTATTATTTGGAAAGGAAGGTTGCCTTTACTGACTTAAATCTCTCAATTTAGCCTATTTATTCGGGAATTTTAACCATCAGTTCAGTTTAGAGAGTTTCTAGCTTGAGGAAAGAGAAAGGAGAAGTTTAAGGAAGAAATGGTTAAAAGAAAAGCTAAAAAAAAGTCCAAGAAAATCCTTAAGGTGTTTCCAAGGTATACTTATGTGTCAATATTATTTTAATATTGGATTATACTTATTTAAAAGTATATAAATCATCAATCATAATTGTATATCTGTCATATGTGAGATAAGTGGTATATGTAAGTCGTATTTCATTGTATTGAACTCCCTTGTATTCAAACTTGTATATAATTTTGTATGCTTACTAAATTGAGAAATTCTAATTGGATACAAAACTAGACTCACATATTCATAACATATCAGAAAATTCGAATTAAAATCCTTGTGGTTAGGCCTTACTGATGCTTGTAAGTTGGTACATAGTTGTCGTTTGCATAATTCATTTTGATATGCCTTGAGTTTGGTAAAGTTTTTGATATAGCAAACGAACTCTAAAATTTATGAAACTTCAATTTTGTATTATTCAGTATGTTTCTTAGAAATGGGTGGAAAATTATAGAAAGTTATAATGTAAAAAAATTATGAAAATTCTTGGACATTGAACGAACAATAGAGGAGCCTGTAGGACATATTTAATATGTTGTAATAAATGGTCATATCTTGCACTAAGAATATTGAAAAATTATACTGTCACTTGTAATGGAAAGTATATTTAGATATGTTTGCATATTGATAAGTTTGAAAACCCGTATTTGTACAGTTTATGAATATAGGATAGTTAAGTATAGAGGACAATAATTTGATACCATACTGGATACCCCATGAAAGAATGTTCTTATCTCCTCCTTCCAAAGGGTATTATGAGTACATGTTCCATGTTATATATATTGACAAGTATACTTTTATGTTTCCTTTATTTCAGAAATAAATTCCTTACAAGGTATTTTCTAGGATTGAATGTTCATAGCTTTATCAACATAGACACCATTGCGTCGTCTTTACTCATGTTTCATGGAATTCTACTTAAGTGGAATTATATTGAGGATGTATAGTTATTGAAATTTACATATATATATTAAGATAATATTTATGATTAGTATTAAATACTTATTTAGTTGGATTAACATGTGTAAGGTATAATCCACCCAGTTCAGCTCCACCCGAAGGAGACGTAAATACATAGTTGACAACCCAAGGTAAGTGTACTCATTGGAAAGATATATTTGTACATGGTTATTGATATGATCAGAACATTATTAATATGAAATTGTTCATTTCGATTTACCAAAATGGGAGGTTACTCCCCAACCCAGAATGGGGGAGGATTGCCTATTACAGACAAGGGGTTACTCCTCGAATAGGAATGGGGGCGAATTATCTATTTTAGACTGGATATACGAATCATAATTCAAAAAGTTGGGTCATTCATTATGAATGGACTGAATAAATTAATATACTATTATATAGATATGATTTATTACATTTAATTTAATGTAGTATTGTAGTATTGATGCATTCACTGAGCTATTTTACTCACGGTTCCTATGTTTATGTTTTTCAGGTAACGTGATGTCACTGCCAAATCTATGAGGTCGGGTTGGGTTAGCCAGGAATGGGTAAAACAATGATTTTGTTTGAATGTAAATGATTTAATTAAGTTAACTTATCCTTCAAGAACATTTGTGTAAGCTTAAGTACTTTAATGTTGTAAATTTTTTTTTAGTTTTATGGATTTACGTTAATGACTTTATAATTAAGACTCGTGTTTATGATTTTATTAACTTAATTATGGTTTGATTCACTTTGACTTTCAAACTTAATTATAAGTAACCATGTCTCTGAATCCCGTACTTTTCGACGAATTTCATGACCTCTGCCTCAAAATACTAACTCGTGGGGAACCCCATATCGGCAAATGATGTTCTTCGGATGAACTTGGCTACCTTTTTGGCATTCAGCACTGCATATGACTCGACATCGACCTATTTAGTGAAGTAATTAATGGCAAACAGGATGAACTCGTGCCCATTGGAGGCTTTGGGTGTGACTTTACCTATGAAATCAATGCCCCATGTGGAGAACAGCCAGGGAGAAGTTATTTTGTATAATTCCTGTAGAGGTAAGTGTTAGAGGTTGGCAAACTGTTGGCATTTAAGGCATCTCCTGACATAAACGGTGCAATCTTGAACCATGGTGGTCCAATAGTACCCCTACTAGATAATCTTGTTAGCGAGCATATGGTCATTCATATAAGGTTCGGATTCCCCATTATGGACCTTCTGCATCATTTCTTCAATGTCAACCCTTGTGATGCAGTGCAAATGGGTTCCATCGAAGTTTCTCTTGAATAGTGCTTTATCACAGATAATGTATTGGGCATCCAATTTGCCAAGAGTCGCTCGGTCTTTCTTGTTGGCAGTTTTGGGGTACCTACAATTCTTAAGGAGGCACCAAATGTCGTAGTACCCGTACCCGTCCATATCGGAGTCTTCTTCTATGACGAGATCAATGTGGTAGTAGTGGGTCAGTTTATCTTGATTTTGGACTAGGAAGGGGCCCATCATTCTTCCCTCGGGTATCTAGACCATGGAGGCAAGAGTAATAAGAGCATCGACTAAGATGTTCTTTGCTCGTGTCAAGTAGTGAATGTGATATATAAAAATTAGGAGGCCAACTCTTCTAGGTGGTCATTTAAGGGTAGGAGTTTTTCATCTTTGACTTTCCATCTTTTAAGGACCTGGTAGATGATAAGGGCAGAGTCTCCGTAGACGTCTAGGCACTGGATACCTTTCTTGAAAGAAATTTTGAGGCTTACAGTACACGCCTCATATTCGGTCATATTTTTGGTGCAGGAAAAATCTATAATGATGGCAATGGGAGTGTGAGAGTCATCAGGGGCGATCAGGAGTATCCCAATGCCATATCCATTCTTATTGGCAGTGCCGTCAAAGAACAATTACCACCGAAGGTCTTCCTAAAAGGTGCGAAGGATATATTCATTCAAGAATTCGGAAATCCATACGTCGGCTTCTTCCATGGGGTAGTTAATAAGGTAGTCAGAGATGGCTCTCCCTTTCATGGATTTTAACGCAACAGACATAATATCGAACTCGGCTAACAACATTAACCATCGGACCATTCAGTTAGACAAGGCAGGTTTCTCGAGTAGGCATTTGATAGGATCTATTCGGGACACAAGTCTGATAGGAAAAATGATCATGTAGTGCCGCAACTTCTGAATTTTAGGTTCAACCCCTTTAAACCCCAACTATACAGGTTCGACCCCTTTAAACCCCTCTAGATCGTGTATTTTGTTGAGTAGTTCGTGTATACAGGTTTGAACCCTTTAAACCCTTTTATACACGTCTTATATATAGACTTCAGAGAGCATAAAATTCGTATTATAGTTGATCTCAATAAGAAGATATGCGATTCAGGATATATACATTGTATCTATTGTCGAGCGGGGAGATTTAACCGTTATCGATTAAATGTTGAGTACTTCATGAAAGATGAGGTAAATACTGAAGAGAAGAAAAAGTGTAAATACATGAGTGGACTCGCATGGAGGATCCGATAACACTTATTGGGAAATCCGGCATTGAAGACGTACGATGAGATGGTTAACGCAGCGCTACTTCATTGCGAGGATCAACGATTCTACACGCAGAATAGTAAAAGGGTGAGTGGATCCAATCAGGCTTAGAAGGTAGATGGGAACAATGTCAGTGGGGCACAACAGCGACAGGAGCAGGGAAATCCAGCTAAGAGGTTTAAATCGAGAAGTTATCAATCTGAAAGAGGTGATTTCAGGTAGGGTCCGTAGGGCCCTTAGCAGCAACAACAATATTTCATTCTTAGGGGCCGTTTGGGCCAAGGAAATGGCAGGGGAGGCTAGCAAGGACATGATCAGTGGCAAGGAGGATTTTTCTATTAATTATTTCTTTTGTGGGGAGACATGCCATAGGAAAATAGATTGCCCTAATCGAGATAGGGCAACTTTAAGATGAGGTTCTGTATGTACAGCCACTACAGCAGTTCATGGGTCAGTTCGGGCATGAGGACTTCGACCAGGAGCTCTTTGACCACGCAAAGCAGTTAGAATATGGATGAAATTTTTCTTTATTATCCTATGAGTATGGAGCATGTTTTGAGGTACATTGGGGGAGTCACACGTAAGAATGTTATCACTAGAATTCGCGAATAAGTTAGATTTAAGTCGTGCGTTAGCCGTAATAGCCTTTGAAAGAGCGTTTGACTCCTGATTTTAGCTTTCTCAATTAAAATATTATTTCCTTTTATATATATATATATATCAAGATGCGGAAGCGTAAAGAAGTGTGATGGTTCACAAACAAACGAATTATCAAATTTTAATTTTCTTAAACAAATTAAAATTAAACCGAAGTGAAAATTATTTAAACACACACAAATATTAAATTTCACTTAAACCAATTAATTCAAGTCCTAGAATTTGCCTAAGTCATAATTATCAATATTCCAAAGTTAGGCCAAACCAATTTAGCAAATGACTTGATTAAATAAACAATTATCCAAATATAATTAGCACCCAATTAAATTAAGTGTGACAATTAAAACCATTTATATCTTGAATTACCCTAAGCATGAGTTCTAATTCATTATGCAAGATAAAAATAAATCAATCACACTACGCCGAGATGTACGAGGAAAAACCCACAACGGGAAACAACCTCGGACGGCCCTAGCCACAAATCCACTAAGTACGGAATTTATAAATACAAGACATAAAGGTTTACAACACACGACTCGATCCCTCTCAAGCCCCGACGCTTCTTCTTGTAGATACCTCTTCCTAGCGGATAATCTTGGAGCTCCACCGCGGTCTCGGAATCCACCGATCGGACTTTATAGGGTCACCGTCACCCGAGCAAGGAGCATTTCTCCAAGTGGGTAATGCTGTAACAACCTCTTCTTCTTTCTTTATAGGATGTAAAAGAAAACCCGAAACTTCTCTTTGAATGGAAGAGATGAACCTGGTGCCAATATCCAAGAAAGATATATGAATATGGGAACTTGGAAGAAACTAATTTGGGTGTAAACTAGAGTGGTGTATATTTTTCTCTTTGATAAAAACACACTCAAAACATGATCTTTTTCCCTCTTTGATTTTACTCTCTAAACACTCTCCAGGAGTTAGTAAGATATGAAAAAGATGGAAGATCAAAATTAATTCCCGCACATAGTTATACTGTGAAAAGTTGGTTAAGAAACAAGTGGGGAAGTGGGTGAAAAACTGCTTAAAACTGCCAAAAACTGTTCCCGCCCGGCATCTCATTCAAACGACATTTCGTTCGAATGAAATCTCGTTCGAACGAGTCTTCTAACAAAATTCCAGTATGACTTCATTAGAAACTCGTTGGAAATCTCGTTAGAACGACAATCTCGTTCGAACGACATTTCGAACGAAGTTCCAGTATGCCATAATGGGAAGTCGTTGGCAATCTCGTTCGAACGACATCTGGTTGGAACGACAATCTCATTCGAACGACATATCGAACGAGATTCCAAAAACTTTGGAATATTCGATTTTAGCCCAGAAAACTTTATAAACTTATTTTAAAGTTTTAATTAATTCTTTCTGAAAATAAAACACAGTTTTAATTAAACCTAACACCCAATAAACAAGTTCCAAGCTCCTATATATATATATATAATTGCATTCATACCTTGGGAGCATGGAACTATGGTTGATGACGTATAAACGAGGCACGAAACCGGCATGATGATGAAGCTTTATACTCTTTGCCGCTACGTCTTCAACAAACTTTTCATAGGCTTTAGAATATTACAATGAAATATAATCCTATGAATAAATATTTTTGTCCGGAATTGAGCCAAAACTATATATGGACTCAATTGGAAATTTGTGTCCTTACAAATCTCCCCCTTTGGCTATTCCGGGACAAAAACCAAATAAAAATCCTAAAGGGCCGTCAAGCTCACTAGACTCAAAACATAACCCACCCAAACTTGACTCAACCCAAGGATCAAAAGCTTTGCCATTGAAAGATGCCGCTTTAGAAGAATTCCTGCACACTTAAGCAAACTCATCAAATGCATAGGGAATATCAGAGTATTTAAAGCAATTAAAATAAATACTCCCCCAAAATTAATTCTCCCCTTTTATCAAAATGATCAACTCAAAAAGTTAGATACTCCCCCTAAGTTAAATCTCCTAAACGTAGATAAGATTATAATTGGATAAGATACCATTTCTCCCCCTATCATTCTCCCCCTTTTTGTTCAGGAATAGACAAAGGATAAAGAACAAATATAAAAGCATGTTGAAGCGTAAAGTGATACCAAAACTAAAGTATAAGCATAGACGGACTAGAAAGCAAGGCAAAGGCAAAACAAAATATTATATATATATGTACTAGATATAAACACAGACATGACACAAAATATAATAAGTTTGCACACTCGTATGGCAAAAATGTCTCATATGGAAACGGAAGTGTTGGGGTGTGAACTAGTAACAATTAAATTTAGACCCAATCACTTAAAACATGTTCACGGAGTTCTCCATTGATTGCAAACTTCATCACATTTGAATATAACCTCATGTGACAATATAAATTGAACTCAATGAACAAACATACACAATGCATACAATCCTAGCATATTGATGATTCTACAAACCAATAGAGTCATGACATGAAATACGCAACTAGGATAAATGGACATTGTGCAAACCATTGATATACCATCCAATCTCCCTCAATAAGCATATATTAATTTTGAATGAATATATCAATCAAACATAAGCCTTGGCAATTATTTTTCTTTTAATGCCATATTTTCTGTTTTTAGGCCTTTGGACCACGTATTTCTTTTAGGTCCATTCAAAACGGTGGGTTACAATCGCAAAGGATCACTTAGTCCTTTCGGATCCCTTCCCCGTGCACATTTATATTTATCATGTTTTCATTTTTCACACAAATCTCACGTGCAACGGATTTTGACATGCACTAGTCCTCCTGAGTCACACATATGTAGATGAAAAGATTGGAAGGAGAACACCTCACATAGCTCAAATATACATTTGAAGTTACAATTTCAAAAGAGCTCATGCATGTGTGAATAGAGGCATATAAAAATAGAATCCGTTTAAATCAACACAAAATCCAACTACTCCATGTAAGCATGGTAAAGAACATAATAAGGATTGATAATCTACACCAAAAGTTCTAGCCACATGAGAGCGTTAAATGAGGGATTCAAACACAAGTATATGCCACATAATGTGTGTCAAACCAAAATACACACAAAATAAAATCTTTTTGAGTTTTTGACATTTATAACCAAAAATAAAAATATATACTCAAAAGACAAACCAAAATCATTTGAATTTTTCTTTAAGCTTAAATTATCAAGAGATAAAAACTTCAAACGATAAATAAAAATTCATTATTCTATCATGTGATATGATATAAAGTAAGGACTAGAAATTGATTAAACAAGCATACATTTAGCATGTGAATATATCATAAAGTACAAAAGCTAAAGTATGCAAGCACTAACACATTCATCCTTTAGATTTAGTAAGGGAGGAAGCATGTGAAAGTAAATGAGAATCAAAAACCCTATTTTGTAAGGCAACCAAGTTGGATTTCCTAACCCAAATTAATGAAGAATGACTATCTTGGGGTGTAGGAATTTGAAATACATTGGTTGCATTACGTTGGGATTTTCTAGGAATTCGTTTAAGATCAAAACAAAATTTCCTAAGGTGACCTTTTCGACCACAATGTGTACAAGTTAAGACATGTCGAAAAGATTTACTTACGGAGTGATCTCTAAAAGTTTTCCTAGTAGATTCTCCAAAAACGTTGGTTTTGGCTTTACGAGTAGATTCATTACAAGTATTGAAGCCTAAACCACAAGTGTCATTTTTAATTTGGACCGTTCCTAATGTTTTATTTAATTTTTCCGAACGACACTCCAAATCAAATTTGACATTACTAGAGTCTTTTAATTTATTTTGCAATTCTAAAATGTTTGACTCTAATAAAACATTTCGCTCTTCAAAAGCAAGAAGCTCCTTTTTCAAGGATTCCATTAAACCCCTAAGGCTATCTCTCTCGCCTTCTATATATTGAATCTTCTATAGAAGAGCTTTCTCTCGTGTCCTAACGTCTTCAACCAACATACTATTATCAACGACCTTGACACGTTCTTTCAAACTAGCTTCTAACTTCAAATTAGCTCTTTTCAATTTAATAGATTCTTTATAAAGTTATTGAAAAGCATTTTGAAGTTCACTCAAATTAACCTCTTCTTCATTTTCACTCTCTCTTTCTTCTCCACTCTCACTATCATAAAAAATAAGAGAATCATAAACAATGACCTTGGAAGTGTCATGTGTTAACGTTTCATCAATCGATGAGTTCTCACTATCACTCACATGACTAGCCATAAAAGCCACAAAGTTAGGCTTAGTGGGAGAATCGGGTCCCTCTTCCTTATCACTATCACTAAGGGTCGCATTATATGCAATGGGTCGTTTACCCTATTTCCTTAGTTTAGTGGGGCACTCAGAAGCCCTATGGCCATAACCCTCACAACCAAAACACCTATTAGACTCGTCCCTATTTAAATTTTCATTAATAGGTTTAGGGATCTTCTCGGCTTTAGTGATCTTCTCGGCTTTGTCTTGCTTAGAAGTTTCAAATTTCTTAAAATCATTTTTAAATTTATCTTTGTTAAATTTAAGAAATTTTCTAAATTTACGAGCAAACAAAGCCATATCTTCCAAGTCACTATCACTCTCGCTCTCTACTACTTGTTTGACCTCTTTTCGGGCTTTTAAAGCAACGCCCTTTTCAATTTTCTTTTCAGTTTTAGAGGGAAACATATCTAGTTCATAGGTTTGTAAATCACCTATAAGCTCTTCTAATTTCGTAGAGGCTAAAGATGGTAAAGAATTTAAAACGGTCACTTTTGGAATAAATCTATTGGGTCGGGACCTTAAAATTTTCTTTACAACTCGGTTGTCGGGTATTTTCTCTCCCAAATTAAAAGATGAATTGACAATATCGAAAAGTCAAGCATAAAATTCATCAAAAGTTTCATTATCGTCCATTTTGATAGTTTCAAATTGAGTGGTGAGGTTTTGGAGTTTCGAAGCTTTAACGACACTAGTTCCTTCATGAGTTAGTTGCAAAAAATCCTAAGATTCTTTAGCGGTTTCACACGTCATAATACGTCGGAATTCATCCGGTGTGACAGCGCTAAACATGGCATTCAGACCACGGGAATTAAAATTAGAAAGTTTAAACTCATTTTTAGTCCATCTATCGACCGGTTTGGGAACACGTTCATTTTCAACTAAATGAGTTGGTGGAGACCACCCGTTAACTACAGACATCCAAACCCTTTCATCGATAGATTTAAGTGCCGATTTCATTCGCGCTTTCCAATACGCGTAAATAGAACCATCGAAAATAGGAAATTTAAAAAATGGGGAAAATTCCATTTGAGCCAAAAATATTTAAAGGATCTTAACGCATTAAATATTTAAAGGATCTTAACGAAATAATTTATCGCTTTGGCTCTGATACCAATTTGAAAGAGCGTTTGACCCCCGATTTTAATTTTCTCAATTAAAATATTATTTCCTTATATATATATATATATGAAGATGCAGAAGCGTAAAGAAGTGTGATGGTTCACCGACAAACGAATTATCAAATTTTAATTTTCTTAAACAAATTAAAATTAAACCGAAGTGAAAATTATTTAAACACACACAAATATTAAATTTCACTTAAATCAATTAATTCAAGTCCTAGAATTTGCCTAAGTTATAATTATCAATATTCCAAAGTTAGGCCAAACCAATTTAGCAAATGACTTGAATTAAATAAACAATTATCCAAATATAATTAGCACCCAATTAAATTAAGTGTGACAATTAAAACCATTTATATCTTGAATTACCCTAAGCATGAGTTCTAATTCATTATCCAAGATAACAATAAATCAATCACACTACGCCGAGATGTATGAGGAAAAACCCACAACGGGAAACAACCTTGGACGGCCCTAGCCACAAATCCACTAAGTTCGAAATTTACAAATACAAGACATAAAGGCGTACAACACACAACTCGATCCCTCTCAAGCCCCGACGCTTCTTCTTGTAGATACCTCTTCCTAGCGGATAACCTTGGAGCTCCACCTCGGTCTCGGAATCCACCGATCGGACTTTATATGGTCACCGTCACCCGAGCAAGGAGCCTTTCTCCAAGTGGGTAATGCTGCAACAACCTCTTCTTCTTTCTTTATGGGATGTAGAAGAAAACCCGAAACTTCTCTTTGAACGGAAGAGATGAACCCGATGCCAATATCCAAGCAAGATATATGAATATGGGAACTTGGAAGAAACTAATTTGGGTGTAAACTAGAGTGGTGTATATTTTTCTCTTTGATAAAAACACACTCAAAACATGATCTTTTTCCCTATTTTATTTTACTCTCAAAACACTCTCTAGGAGTTAGTAAGATATGAAAAAGATGGAAGATCAAAAGTAATTCCCGCACATAGTTATGCTGTGAAAAGTTGGTTAAGAAACAAGTGGGGAAGTGGGTGAAAAACTGCTTAAAACTGTTCTCGCCCGGCATCTCGTTCGAACGAGTCTTCTAACGAAGTTCCAGTATGACTTCGTTAGAAACTCGTTGGAAATCTCGTTAGAACGACAATCTCATTCGAACAACATTTCCAACGAAGTTCCAGTATGCCATAATGGGAAGTCGTTGGCAATCTCGTTTGAACGACAATCTCGTTCGAACGACATATCGAACGAGATTCCAAAAACTTTGGAATATTCGATTTTAGCCCAGAAAACTTTATAAACTTATTTTAAAGTTTTAATTAATTCTTTCTAAAAATAAAACACAGTTTTAATTAAACCTAACACCCAATAAACAAGTTCCAAGCTCCTATATATATATATATATATATATATATATATATATATATAATTGCATTCATATTTTGGGAGCATGGAACTATGGTTGATGACGTATAAACGAGGTACGAAACCGGCATGATGATGAAGCTTTATACTCTTTGCCGCTACGTCTTCAACAAACTTTTCATAGGCTTGAGAATATTACAATTAAATACAATCCTATGAATATATGTTTTTGTCCGGAATTGAGCCAAAACTATATATGGACTCAATTGGAAATTTGTGTCCTTACAGCCTTATTATGTATTTAATTACCGTGGGGTAGCGGGGCTCATTAGTATCGCCTACGAGAGAGTGGGTGTGTGAACTAAGAGGATGTTTGCATTACATGTGTGATTTTTACTTTCAAGAATTATGGAATTGGGGTGGGCAGTTTTCCAAGTTTCGGGTGTTTAGCGGTGGTTTATATATATAGTGGATAGTTATAGTAAGACCGTGTGTTTGCCGTACCAGGGCATGAATTATTTTGTTAGGTATCACCTGAAATTGGGTCTAACTTATATATATACATGTATATATGTTATAGTGTGTTGCATAATAGACTTATAATAATATGTTGGTATTGTTTTTTTTATCTCGAAGAATAGGGACGCTTACTGATGGGATTCAGGGTAGATGGGTTATTATCAAGTGGAGAGATATAGCTCGTAATTTATTCGTGCTAAAAAACTAGTGATAGTAAGAGCGCCGCGGTGAAGGTTGTCTTTTGTAGTATGATAGTGGATGAGTATACTTTTATATCAAGAAACGGGAATTTGGGAGTACGTGCTATAGAATGAGAGCCTAACGGATCTTAACGACCGACAATGTTAGGTAGTAATGTATCCGGGGGTTCCTTGTTTGGATTTCACTTGCGAGACGTCCCATGCATGAAACTTAGCGCAACATTGGAAGTGGGGAGATGTTTGGCACCTGGGTTTTGTACATATATTTAGTTATAACTGTAAGATGAAGGTTATCATACAGTTTATGGCTAGTAGAGGTTGGTAACTTTTGTGCCGATAAGGTTGAGTATAGGGTGTATGGGCGCCCTGGTTAACTAAATTTTTTAATATAATTCGCGATTAGAAGTGATAGAGATAGGTTTAATGATCTTTGGGGTATGCGATTAGGGCGACATTCGAGGTTTGGAGAACTAGACTTATTCGAATTTCGAGGACGAAATTCCTTTGTAAGGGGAGAAGTATGTAACACCCCGTAATTTTAAGGATATAGAATTTAAATTATTTTGGGTGAAATATAACTTATTTAATTTGGAGAAATTTAAATTAGTGATTTGGAAATTTATTTAGATTGGTGAATTTATTTTATTTGGTGAATTGAGATTTGATAAATTCGGATTACATTTTTAAATTTCATGTGTCGTATTTTGAGGATTTAAATTAGAGAATTTTATAGAGTAACTCGGATGACGATTCTGAGTGCACGGTTGATTCTGGATAGGCCAAAATAGTTGGAAAAGAGTACCCGGGGGTAGTAAATGGATCTCGAGGCATGACTGGGCACACACGGGGGTGTTTGGGCCATTTTAACTTGGCCCACAAGCATAATTTCGGGATTTACACATTAAAACCTAAGTTTAAGAGTTTGGGATGAACACAACTCTAAAAGAAAAATATCATAAAACTCAAATTAGAGGAACTTTTCCACACACAACTCAAAAGGAAAACCCCCAGTTCTACTGAAAAAAAAGAGGGAGAATTTAGGGAGCCAAATCAATAGGGAATTGTTTGTGTTCTTCGTGGAATCACCATCAATATCAAAGGAATTCAGACTCTACGAATTTTTAAAGGCAAGTGGTTAACTTACTTTTAATATAAAGTGCAGTATTTCAATTCATATCATAGTGGGTGTGATGAACAATTTGTTTTTGGGTGGGTCAACACGTAAAAATGGGTTTTCGAGGAATTAATCAATTGATGAGGATTCTAAATTTAATTGATGATGTAATATGATTAAGTGTTGTTGATATCTGATTTTGAGTAGAAACCAGTAAACAATTTCGTTAAATAAGGAGGATAGAATTCGGATTGTGGAAAACGAGGTAATAGAATCGTGAAAACCAACTTTGTATATTCTTTGATTTGATTAGAAATTGTAAATGGTAAATGATGTATTCGAGGTTTAGAACTGTTGGAATCATGTGTTTATCATTGGGGTTAATCAGATTGAGTTCTGGGTCGTAGTTAAAAGCTTGAAAAATCCATCCATGGCCGAAATCGTAACAGGAAGAAGGAACAAACCCCAGACGCTTGTCCGAGTGACGTGAAAATCGTTCGCGCGATATCACTAAGGCGTTCGAACGACGGTGAACTTCGTTCAAGCGACATCGGTTTGTTCTCTTTTATTGTTTGGTCTGGGTTTGATTTGAGGGTTTTCTTAGGGATTAAACCAGTGATATGTTAAATAGAGATACATACCTAAGAGGTTGGAAAATGAGTATTAAGGTACATGAAAAATTAATAAGTATGTCAAACTTATTTGCGGGATTTTGTGTAATAAAATTTTACAAGATTAAATTATGGGCCAAATGAGTGACTCCAGGTATTGTAGTTGAGCGACACTACTTTAATATATTAATTAATGTGGAATTAATAAAATTAAGAGTCAGGGTAATAGACTCAGCTATATTTTCAGGCTAGTGCTACTGGAGTTAGGCATGGATTTTCCAAGTTTAAATTAATTATATATATACGGAAAGTGAAATAGTATATATATATATATTATTGTGTGCCTTCTAATGTCAGAGTAGATATTTTATAAATACATACCCCTCTAGTGCTATCACAGGAGGTTACGTGATGTGGGTGAATCCACTGGCGAGTAAATGCAGGGCGAGTATAATCCCCAGGTCATAGAGTCCATTATTTTATATTGCGATTCTTTCAAAGGTGAGGCACTTTGGGTATGATTTGTCCTCACTCTCGGTGGGAACTATGACCTCCTCCGTTATGCTTATATTTTTATCTGATTCGGGGGTATTAAATCGTCTCAAGGTAACCAGGTGGATGAGTATACCTAGAATGATATCATTTTAGATAAAACATCCGGTGAGTTCTTACTCGGGAGGATGGATAGTATATACAACATGTGTGTGAATGTGTAGTATATTTATACGTATATAATGGTGTCGATAATTGTATACAGGTGTAATACCTGGAGTGCAATGGTATTATTTTTATAACTAGTCAAATTGTTACATAGTTAATTTAAAATGATAAATTAAGTTAACGGGAGAAATAACTTATTAATCCTTAGTAAAAGTTACTCGGGCTAGAGTAAGGTTTCAGGCAGCGGTTATAACAATGCTAGTTAGACGGGGTTGTATAGCTAGGAGTGTTATAAGGGAAGCGGTAGGTGTGCACAATTGTTGAAGGGTGAGTATTATCTCAAGTGAGTGCGGCACTAGCTTAAATATGAAAAACATTCATGCATTTTAATTACTGCAATCTTAATCACTTGCTAAATATTTTCAAAATATTTTGGATTCTAACCCTTGCTGCAAAATATTTTCAAAACCTTTTAGGTGTCCATCCATAGGGACGCCAGACTTGAGACTCTATTCCAGGGATATGCGACTGCAGGCATATGTGGATGCATGCAGAAGATTTGATTAGACACATATGTTCTTCACTCCTAGATTAGGGATCTCATGTTGCCCATTTACTTTCAGATTCAGTTTTGGATTTATTTATTTTATTCGTTCGATTATTATACTGGAGTTGAATTTTACAGTCGATGGTTTATTCGGCCAGTCTTTTAGTTATTTATTCAGCAATGTTTTTAGACTCAGTGATGGTGTGATTGGATTCATAGCGTATCTTATTCTGCATGTTTATTTATCTGTTTAATGAAAGATAAAATTTGGCACCGACTTTTTGAATACTAGGTGGTTAGTAAGTCTTAAAAAGCTTTCGACAATGATTCTAAGAATGAACCAAGTGCGAAGCCTCTTTTAATTTTATAAAGGACTGATCACCCAATATTTAATTAGGTGGGGCGTCATATTTATACCCGACCAATTTGTGGCTGGCATAATAAATGGCCCTTTCTTTGCAGTACTCTTCAGGGTATTGGGATAGCAAAGCCCTTATTGCGATGTCTCTTACAGTCAAGTAGAGGAGTAGAGGGATACCTGGTTGTGGTGGCATGAGTATAGGAGTAAGATACTTCTTGGTTTTGTTAAAGGCTTCCTGACAGGCCTCATTCCAGATTTTAGTGGAATCCTTTCGGAGGAGTTTGAAGATGGGTTCATAAATGGAAGTCAACTGGCTGATGGACTGACTGATATATTATAACTTTCCCTAGAATCCTCGGACTTCCTTTTTGGTTCGGGGTGGTGAAATTTCTAATATGGCTTTTAGTTTGGCAGGGTCTGCTTTAATTCCCTTCTCACTAACCATGAATACCAAAATCTTTCCTTTAGTGACGCCGAAGACACATTTTTATGGGTTAAGTTGCATTTGGTATCTTCGTAGTCATTCGAAGAACTTTTGGAGGGAAGGAACATGACCTGATCGGGTCTTAGAGTTAATGATCATATCATCCACGTAGACCTCGACCTCTTTATGTATCAAATCATGCAAGATGGTTGTGGCGGCCCTTTGGTAGGTAGCTCGACATTCTTGAGCCCGAATGGCATAACTGTGTAACAGAAGGTTCCCCAAGGGGTGATGAATGCAGTTTTTCTTGATGATCTGATCATATCCGGCAAACCCATCGACGAATGACTTGAAAGTGTGACTCATCGTATTGTGCATTGGGTAATGGGTAATCATCCTTCGGCGATGCTTTATTTAAATCTGGCTAGTCAATACACATACATACTTTCCCTTCTGATTTTGGCAAGGGTACAATGGTGGCTAGCCATGTGGGATATTCGATTAGTCGAATGAAGCCTACGTTCAACAACCATGAGCGACCATTAAGTACGAATCTTTTGCAGTTTCTATTTGACCGGTTTATATTATGGGAGAGTTGGAATCTAGTGCTAAGAAATCTCGGGATCGATGTCGGGCATGTCATCATAGGACCATGTGAAGATGTACACAGTTCTTTCACCATCTCTTCATATTGCGCGCATTCATGCTCATCAAGGGTGGACCCTATCCTAATCTCGCGTTGTTGGCTACTAGAACCGAGATTGATAACAAAAGTTTCATCCTCATTAATGTTATTTGTTATTAACTTTATTAAGATCAGTTAAGAATTCTTCATTTGCAAAATCATCATCATCAAGAGTTTGAATAGAATCAAGTTAATTAATGTAAGGCACAATAAGATACTCAAAATCTTTATTTATTTCATTCTCGGGAAAAATAACGTTAAGAACCTCGTCAAAAGAGGTATCGATTATATTATTATCAGAAAAAAGGAATAATAAAAGTGTAAGAGATATGATAAACATCTGAGTTGGGTTGCATCTCAGTCGGTGTAACTGGTATAGTATTCCAGTTGAGGAGGGGTTCATCAATAACCTTGATTAGAGTGGATAGGTCTGGTAGCGTAGTGCTTGAGTGGATCATACAGAGTGTTAGACCCAGTGTTTGCAGAATGAACGAGTCATCTGAGTCACTTCCCTTAAAAACCTCGATAACAGCTGTTGATACCAAATTTAGTCTGCCGACATGGCTCAATAAAGTGAAGACACGTGGCAATCTACGTAGCAACAACAAACACTTCCGAGGAACTCACATGCTCCGAGGAACCATACTACAACGAGGAACACTGATTCCCCAAGGAACAAGAACTCTTCGAGGAACTCTTGAGTACCGAGAAGATTAAGCGGTCCGAGCAACTCAGGCGGTCCGAGCTGCACCTCGAACAAAGCATTAATAGCAGGATAACCAACAGTTTGACTGTTCATTAAATGCTTATCATTCAGACGCATACGCTTAAGGGGCATTGAATGTATTACCCTTTCATAAGTACATCATTTAATGTATTACCCTTTCACATTACAGCCTCAGGGCTATAAATATATTGTACAATCCTCATTGTAGAGGGACCGGAATTTCTTGAGATAACTTGTAATCGATAATTCCCATACAATCAGCAATACCATAACAGTGGACGTAGGCCATTCTTATAAGGCTGAACCACTTTAAAATTCTTTGTTTCATTTATTTATCTGTGATTGAATAATTAGATATGATATAATTTTTTACATCAACAGATTGGCGCCGTCTGTGGGAACGACTGGTAATATCATTTTCCATAAAAAATAATCCATCACAAATGGCTGACATTCCAGAATCTAGCAATCGAAATGCTGGAAGCCCTCCAAATCCATCTGCTCCTCCAAATATTCCAGATCTGGCAGGAATAATGACAAATCTGGCTCAGGGCCAGACCGTCATGCAAGAAACTATGCGTCAACTCATACAAACCCTCCATGGCGGTGCACCAACCCATTCAAGACCACGAAGTATTCAAAGAAATATCCGTGCATCTTCTTCGCGTACTAGGCGTACCAATTCATATCGCAATGAGGAGTCTGAAGATTTTTCTTATCAACCTGGACGAACTTCGTCAGTGCGAGCCACAGATACTGAACAACGTATCACTCTCTCCCCAGAAAGGACCAGTGCGCTAGAAAGATTAAGCAGAGTATCTCCTTTCGATCGATTAGGTCCTAAGAGGAGCAAAAGTCCTCCTAGATCCCCATCGAGGAGTTTTCGACGACCATCAGACTTAAGGGAAGGATCTGCCCAGTCGCGACCAGTTGCTCGTCAAGATAGATCCCAGGAAGCCACCTCAACGCGATCAGCTGCTCGAACCAACAGGCCCGAGGAAGGAAATGATGCATGGAAAGGCTCTATTCAAAGGCTGGAGGATAGATTGGGGGAAATGGTTAAAGCTAAGAACCCTTTACAACGAACTTTTGTTCGAGGAACACCTTTTGTCCAGGCCATTGTAGATTTTCCAACACCATCAAAATTCAAAGCACCTGTTGTGACCCCCAAATATGATGGAAAGACTAACCCCGTACTTCATATATAACAATACCAAGCTGCAGCCGACATCTATGCTGTTCCAGATGAGATGAGATGTAGGGCATTCTCGGGAACTCTTACCGAATCTGCTCAAATATGGTATAATAATCTTCCTCGGGGTAATATCTCAACTTTTCTTCAACTGGCCGAGTTATTCATTGGGAATTTATGTTTTAGGGCAAAGCCAGTTAAATGAGTAGCACATTTGTTAAGTGTTAGACAAAAGGCTGGTGAGAGTACCAGAGATTATATAACTCGTTTTAATAACGAGAAACTTGAAGTCATTGATTAAGAGGAGAAGACGACGATTACCGCCTTGATGAGTGGACTACTGCCCAACAAGTTGTACTATACTTTGGCCAAAGATCCACCTAGAACCATGTCGGATCTGATGGGAAAAGCATCCAAGATTATGAATGCTGAGGAGGCTATGGCTGCAAAGAAGAACATGGATGCTAAAAAAACCAAGGTGGAAGGTGATAAAGCTAAGAAGAAAGAGCATAAGAACAATGGTAATGACAAACATTCAAGAACTAGATCCGTATGGGACGCAATGAAGAAATTTGATAATTATACTCCTTTAAAGAAGGATATCAACCATGTTTTAGAAGAAATCAAGAACAACGAGGAATTAAACTGGCCAGAGAAAATGAAGGCAGACCCTGACAAGAGGAATAAGGCAAAGTATTGCGAGTTTCATAAAAATCATGGCCATATGACCAAAAATTGCATAGCTCTTCAAAATGAGATTGAAACACTCATCAGACGAGGAAAGCTGACAAAGTACGTTGATCGTGGAAGCGAAAGAAGGAACAATGACCGAACGAGAGAGAGGTATAGATCTCCTCGTCAAGCAGAGGAGAACAAGAAAAGAAACTATGAAGTTGATCCCCAAGACGACCCCGATCTTCCCAAGAGACCAAGGCAGCCAGAACGAGAGGTATTTTTAATACGCTTTGGGTCGTTTGATTGTAATGTTATTACAGGTGGAGATGCAGGAGGAGGAGACCTTACTACCGAGAGTAAATCTTACCTCTATGAGGCTCAAGCTTGCTCGTACATTCAACGAATAAATCTCGCTGATGAGGATCGCCCGAGAAAGGTGAACAAAGAGAAATTGGTTATCGGTTTCTCAAAGAATGACCTCGCAGGTGTTCTATATCCTCATGATGACCCATTGGTGATCAAAATGAGGATGAAGGAAGTAATAATTTCAAGAGTACTGGTCGACAATGGTAGCTTGGCAGACATCATGTTCTACTCGTGCTTCGATAGTTTAAATCTAAAACTATCTCAACTGGAGCCTTATCGTAGACCCCTCCTCGATTTTGCTGGCGAGAAAGTATTTCCACTTGGGACGATCAAGTTGGATATATTCATTGGTACGTGGCCTGCTTGTCGGATAAAAAGAATACTCTTTTTCGTGATGGATAAGAATATTCAATCATCATATAATATCATCATGGGAAGAGTAGGATTGAAGAAGTTCGAGGCTGTACCATCTACGGTGCATCAGTGCTTGAAATTCCCAACAAATTTTGGAGTAGGAGTTGTTAAAGGTGATCAGAAAGTAGCTCGAGAATGCTATTATTCATTCGCCGAGCAAGAGGAACTGGAGGAATCAAGGAAAAAGACTACTACTTATCAAGTGGAAGAAGGGGAAGAAATTGAAACATTGGATCCTAGAGATGAGTCACAACTCGTGAAGGGTCAAGTGGTGGAAGCTACTAAAAATATCATTCTGGACGACAAACACCCTGAACGAACTACTCAAGTAGGTTCGTCGTTGGAAGCCTCACTAAAACAGGAATTGATAACTTTCCTTAGAAGCAGAAAATAAACTTTTGCATGGAGTCATGAGGATATGCCAGGGATAGACCCAATTTTCTTATGTCACGAACTCAATGTGAATAAGGAGATCAAGCCTGTGAAGCAGAGACGAAGAGTATTCAGTCCAGAGAAGAATCAAGCTATACAGGAGGAAGTCGAGAAGCTCCATAAAGCCTGCTTTATTGAAGATGTTAAATATCCTGACTGGTTAGCAAATGTGGTGATGGTGAAGAAAAAGAATAACAAATGGAGGATGTGTGTAGACTTCACCGACCTCAACAAAGCATGCCCAAAGGATCATTTTCCATTGCCCCAAATTGATCAACTAGTGGATGCTACCTCGGGACACGAGCTGCTGAGCTTCATGGATGCTTATTCTGGCTACAATCAGATTAAAATGAAACCTGAAGACAGGGAGAGTACTTCTTTCATTACCCCTAGGGGAACTTATTATCATAATGTTATGCCTTTTGGTTTGAAAAATGCAGGTGCAACATATCAGCGGCTGATGAACAAGGTGTTTGCAGAACAAATCAGTTGCAATATGGAAGTCTATGTTGACGATATGCTGACGAAGAGCAAAAAAGCTGCTGATCATCTAGTTGACTTAAGTCAGACTTTTGATCAACTGGATAAATATCAAATGAATCTGAACCCGACGAAGTGCATATTTGGAGTACGAGAAGGCATGTTTCTTGGGTACATTATCAATCAACGAGGCATTGAGGCGAATCCTAAAAAGATCAAAGCTCTATTAGGGCTGTGATCTCCAACGATGAAGAAAGAGGTGCAAAGTCTTACAGGACGAGTAGCAGCACTCAACAGATTTGTATCGCGAGCAACTGATCGATGTCTCCCATTCTTCGAGACACTCCGAAAGACTTTTGAATGGAATGATGAATGTGATAAGGCTTTTCAAGACTTGAAGAAATACTTGGGAGCACCTCCACTGTTATTCAGGCCAGTGATGGGAGACAAATTGTTCTTGTATCTAGTAGTATCGGAGAATGCAGTTAGCTCAGCGTTGATAAGAGTGGAGGATGGAGTACAAAAACCAATCTACTATACAAGTAAGGCCTTTCGAGGAGCAGAGATCAGATATCCAAGGCTGGAAAAGTTAGCACTGGCGCTGATTGAGGCGAGTAGGAGAATGAGGCCATACTTCCAGACTCATACTATAATCGTATATACTGATATGCCGTTGAGGCAAGCCCTTCATAAACCAGAAAAATCAGGGAGATTGATGTACTGAGCAATAGATCTCGGTGAATATGATATAGTTTATGAACCCAGATCATCGCTGAAAGGGCAAGCTATAGCAGATTTTATAGCAGAGTTCACTTATCCTGATACCCCCGAGGAGCAAAAGTTGCTCACTGATCAACCTGTGGATGTTACAGGATCAACAAACACAAGCTCAGATCAACTTAGGTTGGTAAAAGGGCAAGTGGATGTTACAGGATCATCAAATTCGAGCTCAGACCAACTCCGGTTGGTAGAAGGGCAAGAAAAGATGATCAACGAAGAGCGAGAAATATCAGGGGAAGATGAAAGGAAGCAACAAATATTTCACCGAGGAACTCTGTCAGATCAGAAGTTTGAAGATGAGTTACCTATATGGAGGCTATATGTAGATGGCTCATCTTGCACAACAGGCAGTGGGGCAGGGATAGTTTTGAGCACTCCGGACGAGGTCGACATGGAATACGCCCTACGTTTCCAATTCAAAGCTTCCAATAATGAGGTTGAGTATAAGGCCATGATTGCAGGTCTTAATTTGGCAAAAATTATGGAGGCGCAGCAAATTATTGTCTTCAGCGATTCTCAATTAATTGTAAATCAAATGTTGGGAATATATGCAGCCAAAGGAGAATTAATGATCAAGTATCATGGAAAGGTGATGGAGTTGGTATCAGAATTTGCTGCTATTCAGCTGGTCAGAATACCAAGAATGGAGAATGCAAGAGAAGATACCCTAGCTCGATTAGCATCAGCTACTCGTACCGAGCTACGAAGAGCAATCCCAATTGAAGTTTTAGCTGGTTGGAGTATAGATGAAGATTTGACGATGAACTTTATTACCCTTGATTTAGGACCATCTTGGATGGATCCCATCAGGGCATATATTGAAGAAGGAGAATTACCAATTGACAAGCTCGCAGCCAAGAAATTGAAGTTTAAAGCTGCTCGGTATGATTTAACTAACGGTATTCTATATAGACGAGGAATTATGGCAGGTTTGCAAAGATGTGTGCATCCCTCCGAGGTGAAAGAATTGATTGAAGAGATCCATGAAGGGTCCTGTGGAGCCCATGTAGCAGGTCGGACGCTTTTGCAAAGGATGATGACGCAGGGATACTACTGGCCGACGATGAGGGCTGATTGTATAGCCTATGCCAAGAAATGTGACAAGTGCCAACGCTTCTCCTCCATCCGAAGAACTCCACAAGCATTGTTGACACACATCACTTCCCCTTGGCCATTTTCCATGTGGGGAATAGATTTGGTCGGGCCACTGCCGACGACCAGAGGAAGGTTCAAATACCTCGTCGTCACAGTGGATTATTTTACTAAGTGGGTAGAAGCTGAGCCTCTCACTGATATGACGTACGAGAAGGTGTACTAATTTATTTGGAAGAACATTATTTGTCGATATGGTCTTCCTCATGCTTTCATCACAGACCATGGAACACAATTTGATAACGAGGAGTTTGCTGCGTATTGTCATCAATCAAATGTTTTGAAGATCCACTCAGCACCAGGCCATCCTCAAAGCAACGGACAAACTGAAGTGACAAACAGAACACTGCTGAATGGCTTGAAGAAAAGACTGGACGATGCGAAAGGAAATTGGATCAATGAGTTATAGTCAGTACTATGGGCTTACCGAACTACTCCCCGAGTAGCAACTGGAGAATCTCCATATATGCTAGCGTTTGGAAGTGAAGCTGTTATACCTGCCGAGTTGGGCCTCCCAACACACAGGGTACTGAATTTCAATTCCCCTGTCAGTGACTTAATGAGAAGATTGGATTTAGACATGCTCGAGGAAGTTAGAGAAGAAGCAGCCATCAGAAATGCTGCATACCAACAACGAACAACTCTATTCTACAATAAGAGGGTGATGAAGTGCGACCTGAAAGAAGGAGACTATGTGCTGAAGAAAGTAGTTCAAAAGCACAACAAACTGGAGGCAAACTGGCATGGACCATACCGAGTTACAAAAGTTGTTCGACCAGGAACTTACCGAATAACAACTTTAGAAGGGGAGGAGTTCAAGAATGCATGGAACGCAGAGCACCTACGCAAGTATTATCAGTGATGTGTATTTTCTCCTTTTATTGAAAGTTTTTCGGGGAATACTAGTGCTACACACTACTCGGCGAAACTCGGCAAAACTCGGGCTACTCAAATTTTTTCTCAAAAACGCCAGCTAAGGTTGGTCGAGAAACAAACGTATTCCTCCGGGAAGTAAAACTTGTATTCCTCCGGGAAGTAAAGCTACCTGTATTACTCCGGGAAGTAAAGCTACCTGTATTCCTCCGGGAAGTAAAACTACCTATATTCCTCCGGGAAGTAAAGCTACCTATATTCCTCCGGGAAGTAAAGCTACCTGTATTCCTCCGGGAAGTAAAGCTACCTGTATTCCTCCTGAAAGTAAAGCTACCTGTATTCCTCCGGGAAGTAAAGCTACTTGTATTCCTCCGGGAAGTAAAATATGTATTCCTACGGGAAATAAAACTATATGTTCCTCAAGAAGTAAAAGTATTCCTAAAAATGCCAACTTATGTCGGTTAGGAAGTAACTATATTCTCGAAAAGGCCAACTTGAGTTGGTCGGGAGGTAAAATTATTTCAAAAAGTGCTAAAAGTTGCTCGTAGAGGAAAAATCCACTAACTACGGCTGGTCGGGGATAAAAACCCACTAACTATAGTTGTTCGAGAAGGAAATTTACCGACCTTGGTTGGTCGAAAACGAGAAAATGATCAAGCAAAATTATTGATACTCGTGACTTTTTAAAATTATTAGTAAGTTGGTCGAGAAACAACTTAGTGAGTTGGTCGAGGAATAATTTAGTAATTTTTTATAATGACTACCACAAATTCAAGTTAGTCGACAATAAGTTGATCGACAAACAACACAAAACAACACAATATTGTTAATAGACATACATGCACAAATGTAAAGTATTTTACAAGACAATAGCAATTAAGATTGCGAACAAAAATAAAAGTCTTTCATTAAATCAAAAACAAATTACATTGAGAACGAAATGTATACTAACTATTACATCAAAATTCCTACTCTATTGGTTTCTTCCCCTCTGCTTTTGAAACAGGTTCCTCGCCAGCAGGCGGATCATTTAAAGCAAGAGGAGGGTTTATGAAGTTCAAATCTTTTAACATCCTGATATTCATCACGGATGGTCGATCTAGGAGGTGCTCGGGATGAGATATCTCGACAGTTGAATGGAGATTGTAGTTGCCGAGATACTTGGAAATTAAGCATCGAGGAATGGCCCGAGCAGGGATCCAACTCATATCAAGTTTAAATGGTGGCACGGGTAGGTCGAGCAGCCCAAGAACATGGTAGTCCCACAGGTAATGACCCTGTTCGAGTTGCAGCACACCTAAGGCATTCAACTAGCCTTGCTTGTAGCCCTCATTATTGGCATTCTGGATACGATCGTCCAAGTGGTAGAGAGCCTCGTTGTACCCAGCCATCCAGAACTCCATGGGCTGTTTGTGGAATTGATATGTCAGTCTTTCCAGCTGCTCGTGGAGATTTTTGATGAAGAGTTCCTTATTCTCCAAGACTGACTTCTGCGCAGAAAGCTGCTCTTCCAGGTCCCTGATCTTCTTTGACATTTCAGCCAACGCCTGGTTCTTTGCCATTAATTTGAAAGCTTGGTTCTCCAAAGCAGATTGAGTCCTCTGTTCCTCGACAGGAATTCGAGCTGCTCTTACTCATCCTCGAGGAGCTCTTGCTCGTCCACGAGAAGATGTAGAGGGGCCAGCTCTCTTCAAGGTCTCCAATTCGTCCCTCAAGTTGGCGTTCTCGACCTCCAAGAAAGAGAATCCCTCATCAGTCACTGGGATCAAGGCTTTTGAAGTAGAAGCTGCAGACTTCAACTGTGACAACTCTCTTTGCAGATTGTTATTCTCTTGCTCTAATAATTCAGCTATTTGTCTGCACTCCTCGACTTCAGCCCTCAGAGTTCTCTCCCTCACATCGTAGCCAGCAAAATGCTTCTCGTGTCCCTTGTCAGCATTGAGTTGCTGATACTTCTTCTCATACCCCTCGTGCAAAAGGGCAGTGGATTCTTTGTATTGCTGCTGAAGGTCTTCAAGAGTGCCTTGGAGATCCTCGATCATATCATAATAAGCCACATTATTGGCCACTGCACGATCAAGCAGATACTTCAAGTATTGGTAGGCCTCAATTGCTTGTTCCGAAGCATCTTGGACGAGGACGTCGACGATTTGTGCTGCACTCAGATATGTGTGACCAGCCTTAAAATAATCATTGCATTGCCTCAACAGCCTTGTATCATGAGCAGACAGTAATTCCATCCTGGCTAGAAACTAGTAGAGGAAGGAAAAACAGTAATCAATAATCAAAACAGAGCATGAAAAAGAGACAACAGTATGAATAAACACAAGTTCAAGTTTTATTATATCATAAAAGTCAGAAGTACAAGGATTAGAGTTACATGTTCAGGATTACATTTGTTAAAGAAAAATAAAATAGAGAAATCCGAACAACTCTACACCTTTTCCTTGTCTCCCAAAACTTTCTCGGGAGGATGGGATGAGGAAGTAGGTTGCTCGAATGGAGCAGATAGTGGTTAGGGAAGTGCTGGAGGTTGCTCGGAGGAAGTTGCAGGTAGTTGAAGTTCCTCGCCAGCGGGCTGGATAACTGGGGGAAGAGAAACCTGATCTCCCATCACCATGGAAGACTCTTCGGAGGCAGCTTCGTCCTCTTCTTCGTCTTCAGGAGTTGGAGGGGGACCAGGGATGTGTCGCTGAAAGAGTTCGAAATTTTCATCCACTTTCATCTCCTGTAGAGCAGCGACCCATCCATCCCTAAAGTACTTGAGGCTGCCATATTCTACTTGCGACATCATGGCAGCCAAGCCCTTGTTCCACTCCTTATCCCAGCCAGCGCTGAAAGACTTCTTTACAGCCAGTTTTCTCTTTAACTTCTCCGAGGAAAGCTTCTCGGACAGAAGGTTTTCAGCAGTCTTCAATTTATTCTCAACCTCCTCCTTCTGCCGACTAACTTCCCGAAGTTGGATTAATTCCTCCTCAGCAACCTTGAGTTTATTCTCAAACTCTCCAGCATTTTTGAGCTTCTTGTCAAGCTCTTTATTTTTCCCTTCCAAGTCCTTTATTCTCTTCTCCAACTCCTTGGAGACTTCAACAACTTGAGCTTTCTCCTGCTCAGTGGAGGTAAGTTTCTTCTCCCAGATTGCCTTATCAGCATCGTACTTCAGACGAGAATCTTCCAAAGACTGACTCAGGCCCACCAGAGCTTCCTCTACACCAGACGAGGAGCTTGAAGCTTTAATAGCTCTATCCTTCTTCAAAATTGTATTGAAGCAGCTCACCAACTGTGAAAAGAAAATGAAAGCAAGTCAGAGACAGATATAACAAGGGAAAGATGAAAAGTTCAAAGTAAAAGGACTTACAGAAGCAATATGGCGAGTTTCCAAAGAGGTAACCATATCCCGAGAAAGGTTTTCTTCGATACCTTGGATCTCGGGAATGATCCAAGTCTTCACCGAGCTCATGGCAGAGCTCGGGGGAACGAAAGTGGGAAATCCACTAGTCGGGCGCTGAGAGATGGTGTCAGCCAAATTGACCGAGGAGCTCTTCTTCAGCTTCCTCAAGGGAACATGAATAGATTCAACCAAGGAGGAACTCTTGGTCGGTGATATTACAATCACTTCTCCTGGAGCAGCAGACTTGCTCGGAGCCACTTGGGACTTCTCGACAACCTTCACAACAGGGGCAGCCGAGGAAGGTGCATCAGTTTTCTTTGTCCCCTCCCCTGGGACGTTAATCTTACTTATTTTTGCCTCTCCAGCACCAGAGACAGGTTTCTCAAAAAGGGTGGGAGGTTTTCTCTTCTTCATCCTTTCACTTAAAGGAATGTGTGACTCAGGCGAGGAACTGGTAGAAGATGGTAATGGTTCTACTTCACTTATCACCGAACGAGCAGTGAAAGAAGTGGTGTAGCTCTTGTACTGCAGCAAATACGAGGCTGACCTAATGTGCTCGTCGGCAACACACTGATGCAAACTCCAGATAAGTTTTAAGTGCCTTATATTCACGTCTGCTTCTTTTGGACACTTTCTTTTGCTATCAACTGCAAATAAATAAACATTAAAATATCAGTGGCACATTTTATCAAACATAGAAGAAGCATAATTTCAAAATAAATAAAAAAAATAAAAATAACCTATCCCATTGCCATAAGGAGGGCATCTGGGACCCTGATACACTTCATCCCCTGATAAAGGAGCATGTTGCCAATTTTTTATAACAACTCCGTGCTCAAAATAGTCCCTATTGGCATCCGGGAGATTGACCACTAAAGCCCTATTTAAAAATCTAGTTTTTAAATAAAAAGTGTTATCACCCACTGCCCATCTATAACAAAACATGATTTCTGGAATTCCTATGCGAGTTCCATGAATTTGATTTAACCTATGAACCCCATTAACTATTCTCCATGTATTGGGGGCTATTCTTGCAGGAACAACGTCAAAATATTGACAAAATTCGAGACATAGAGGGTTGGGCGGAAAAGAAAATCCACATTCAACAACAAAGGGACTGGGGAACCAATGTCCCTCAAATAGTCATAAGGCTCAGAAAGCTCTTCCAGAACAACCCAGGAGGGAATAGAAAGATCAGAGCGAAATTTATCAAGAGATTCAACAGGGTAAACCATGATGAATAAAGGAAATAAAGAAGAAGGAAGAAGATCTTACAGAAAAAGAGTGGATCTGTTGACAACGAACGATGAAAAGGATGAACGCACAAGAGAGTAAGATAATGGAAAATTCGAAGATGCAAATTTGAAAAAGTAGAAGACGATGGGATTGTCTGTGACGCTTAAATACTCTGCCTTGGGAAACGGTAAAGTAATGATTAAAAAAAGAAATGATTACACTACCGGCGGCTAGAAGGACAAAAAGTACGCGGAGATCGAGGCGGTTATAAAAATTCAAAAAAAAGCCTGATTCTACGAATTTGGAAGGAGAAATAAATACAAAAGACTCCTAAATTTCAGGATGACCATTTAAAACTGCCATATTCCGAGAAAGAATGTTCCACACTCCTCAAAGTTCGAACTATGAAACATTGGGGGCTTCTGTTGATACCAAATTTAGTCTGCTGACATGGCTCAATAAAGTGAAGACATGTGGCAATCTACGTAGCAACAACAAACACTTCCGAGGAACTCACATGCTCCGAGGAACCATACTACAACGAGGAACACTGATTCCCCGAGGAACTCATACGCTCCGAGGAACAAGAACTCTCCGAGGAAATCTTGAGTACTGAGAAGCTTAGGCGGTCCGAGCAACTCAGGCGGTCCGAGCTGCACCTCGAACAAAGCATTAATAATAGGATAACCAACAGTTTGACTGTTCATTAAATGCTTATCATTCAGACGCATACGCTTAAGGGGTATTGAATGTATTACCCTTTCATATGTACATCATTTAATGTATTACCCTTTCACATTACAACCTCAGGGCTATAAATACATTATACAATCCTCATTGTAGAGGGACCGGAATTTCTTGAGATAACTTGTAATCGAGAATTCCCATACAATCAGCAATACCATAACAGTGGACGTAGGCCATTCTTATAAGGCAGAACCACTTTAAAATTCTTTGTTTCATTTATTTATCTGTGATTGAATAATTAGATATGATCTAATTTTTTACATCAACAACAGCTATAGATTTCTCAACGAGTGGTTGCACATGTTCGAGGAGTCTTCAGCCCAAGAGTAACTATCTTGAAAGAACATCTCCATCCTTGGCTTCATCTTCTTGTTAATGTGATCATACCATGGTTCGGGAAAGCCACATAAGGGAAAATCTTTGCCTTCTTTGATGAATCTCACGTTCAAGGAATTCCCTAAAATAGTCTTAGCACTTTTTAAACTCCTCTTCAACCAGTATTGTCAGAGCATTCTGAATTCCTCTGATGATGGTTGATAACCCTGGCCACATGGAGGAAAGACCTTATTCAGGACTATGGGTTCTAATATCCCCTGTTGTCATCGTCCCAACCCCAGTCCGGACATGAAATGTATATTCTTGAATATCTTTATTACGTTGACATCTCTATGAGGGTTGTTCTTTGGAAAAATTTGGTCCTTGAAATCATCCCTTGCTGGGAGTGGAAACGGTTCGACTCGAAAGTCAGAAAGAAGCATGTCATTCACCCAATGCAGTATTTCTAGCACCGAATTATTGGCGCTTTCATTATCAGTATTATCATCATCTCCCAAGATGGTGATGACCTTCCCCTTGGCGAAGAACTTCAGCTTCTGATGGAGAGAGAAAGATACATGTAATACTCTGTATTTTGAGGGATTTTATTTTAATTATGGAATTAGGATTAATTAAATTAAATGGAGAAAATTTATTTATAATTAATCCAAATTTAAATGTAATAATTACTAGCGTGACGAGAGTTAGTATTTATCGATGATAATTATGGTGAATATTACTTAGCGCGTAAAGTAAAATATGATTAAGAAATATTATTATGTCCGGGAGTGAAAATACGACATTTACAATATACTTAGTTGGGATGCGCATGTGAGTAGTGTCGATACTACTTTATTGGGTTAAAAAGATAATTTATTTTTAAGTAACTCGTATGACCATTTTGAGTGCGCCGATGAGTCCGTAAGGATCGAGATAATCAAAAAACTCGAATCGGGTGTTTTATTTGGGTTTCGGGGCAATTTAGGTCAAATCGACACCCTAGAGGGGTATTTTAGTCTTTTAAGATTTTTGAGAATTAAAATGGACGAAAATAGAAAATCAAAAAGAAAGAGTACGTGAGTAATAATCTATCTGTGAGTTTTTTAACCTACGTGAGAGAGAGAGAACCAAAGAGGTAGAATAAGAACTCTATAGGAGCCCAAGGACAAAGACTCAAGATCTCACACTTAAAATTACATCAGCGCGTAGATCGTGAAGAGGGGATTAACCCTATACCAATTTCATCCAGCGATTCATAACTTCATAAAAAGGCAAGTGTTTATCTGGCTGAATATTAGACATTATATGATTCATGTTAATGTAGTTTATGAATAACCATGATATTATGAATTTGAGATAGAAATTGGGTAGAAATCTTTAATTGGGAGTATAGGTTTGCATGTAGAAGAATAACCATGACCTGGGTATGATAATTATGGGTTTTATATATGATTTTCATGAAATTAAATCTTGGTTTAAATGATTACTAATGGAGGTTATGTGAAATTTAGGGCTTGTAGAAGATCTGAGAAATGTAGTGAAATTTATGTTATAATTTTGGGATTTATATTAAAGCTGGATGGAAAAGTATTCTAATACTAGGGGATATAGATTAGAGTTGTTGAATGTGAATTCGGATGAGTTTGAAGTAATTTTGTGTTGAACAAATTGGAAAAACGCAACTTTTGGAAGATAGGGACGAACCTTGAATTTTCTTTCGAAGACCTGCCCAGGTTGTTCGAACGGGAATTCCAACGAGATTACCAACGAGATTTTAGAGTTCGTTCGAAGTGAAAAACTCGTTCGAACGAGAATCACCAGGTTCTAACGAGATTTCAAAAATTCCAATCTTTGCCCAAATGAGTTGAAAGCCCTTCTAGGTTCCTTTAAGTGAGAGAATATGACCAATGCTATTTTAGAGTAGCCCCTTTTCATAATTTAGTAGTGAAAGGAATTGTGTAACTACTAAGGGAATGGGTTGGAATGAGAAAACCTTAATGAGCATATATGATAGAGAGGTAGATCGTATAGTTAAAGTATTATGGGTAGTAGGGACGAAGATACTACATATAAATTCAGGAATTTAGGTTGCGTGAATACCTAATAAATGTAATACGTTGTGTGTATACTTATTGATTAAACTATTACGTGTACGCCATACCTACGCTGCTTGCTATCGAACGGCGGTTGCGCATTGTGGACAATTATGCCTTGAGGAGCCTTCGGGTGGGATTTTGATTTAAACCACTAGAGCATAAAACCTAGGTATGGGCTATCTATGAGAATGATATTGATGACGGTCATATGGGTGCGTAGGTATGTGCGTATCCCATCGGCTTGGAAATATATTCGCCTCCAATATGTGTGCTAGTTTTGATGGTTCGCGAGAGATTGAGCCTATAGTCCTTTATGCAATAATCGCTGCACCAAGACATGATAACAGAGTATGCATGCACCGCAGTTATGTCTCGGGGTGCAAAATTGAATATATATATAATATAGCGTATGTATATATATACTTGTGATACTATCTACTATGTGAATTAAGTAGACATGTATAATATCGGTTGTGGTTAAGAGACCTTTGGTACATATATAGGTTTCCCATTATGGTTATCAAATGGTCGATAGATTTCCAAGCGAATATGGATAGCCCATCTGTGCTGGTCTGGGTGAATCTTCCATTCCTTCCTATTCACATCTTCTCTAAAAACACTCTTTTCTCTATTGCTAATGCTATTGGGAACCCTATTAAAATTGACAAAGCCACTGGAAATTTAGCAAGGCCCAACTTGGCTAGGGTTTGTGTTGAAGTTAATGTCTCAAAAAATATCCCCAAGAGAATATGGATTGGTACTAATGACAAAGGTTTCTGGCAGAAGATTTCTTATGAGAACCTCCCTATTTACTGCTCATTATGTTCGAAGTTGGGTCATGTTAGTATGGATTACAAGAACGATGAGGATATTTGCATGGTTACTAAAGATAAGGGTAAGTCGTTGCTTCTTATTGAACCCACGGCTAAGAAAATATTATGGAAGAGTAATGGCAAGGCTTTTATCCATGTGGTTGTTGATTCACGTAAAATGGATAACCATGATGCTTCTAAAATTCCCAGTAACATCGCTTCTTCATCTAGACCCAGTTGCGATAATATGGTCTCTGATAAATTCACCACGGTGGGTAAAATTTCTAAGGTATCTACTAGTAGAGGCTTGAAAAGGGGTGAAAATCAATAACTCTTTTGTGCTTCTGGAAATGGATCAACCAGTTTAAAAGATACTGTTTAGAACTCCAATACTTTTACTCCGAATCAGCCCTTTCCTGTGCAAGTTTCTGTCCACTGTTAGCAATTAGATGTCCAAGTTGATCAATTTGAAAAGTGAGACTATGACATGGCTGATGTTCCTAAACTCAAAACAGTTAACACTGACCCAAATTCTATTTTATCGTATGGTCTTTCTCCAAGGGCTCCTAGATTTGAGTATCATAATGAACTTTTAGAAGATTGGCGCCATCTATACGCGTCTGATTCTGAAACTAATTTGGTGCGAGAGTTAAATGATGATTGGGAGTACTTTTCCAGGAGTTTATCTACTAAATTTCCAAGTCTAGATAAGAAAGTGTTACTTAAGGTTCCTATTTCCAGAAACTCGAAAAATGCTGGAGTTAAAAAAATGAGACCTATGAAAGATTATTCGGCTTGCAAACCTACTTTATCTAAAACTCATTCGGGAGGTACTTCTTCTAAAATTATGAATTTAGTCTTCTCTAAATGATTCAATTCCTTTTTTGGAATATTCGGGTGTGGGTAATGGCCCTTCGATTCGCAGACTTAAGAGGTTATCTCGTGTTCATTCGACGTCTTTCTTGGCGTTGACGGAGCCTAAATTGATGATATTAATATGAAAGATATTTGTAGAAAATTTAATTTCTTGGATGGCTTCGCAAAATCTTCTAATAAAATTTGGATTCTTTGGAAGTACACTTGGAAGGTTAAATTAGAAAAAAATAGGGATCAATCCTTGTCTCTTGGGGTTAACAATTCTAGTTTTGAGACTCCTTTCCTGTTCACGGCTGTTTATGCTAAATGTACTAGAGTGGGGAGATTGGAACTTTGGAATGAGTTGGATTCTTTATCATCTTTGGGTGGCATGAAATGGTTAGTGGGTGGAGATTTCAATATTGTAGCGAACCATGAAGAGAAAATAGGGGTTAAGGAAGTTAATTGGGAAGGTATGTTAGACTTCAATTTATCTCTCATTAATGTGGGTTTTCAAGATATTCCTTTCAATGGTTCTAGATTCACTTGGTGTAACAATCGTGAGGGTTCCGTTAGGATATGGGCTAGACTTGATAGAGTAGTTGGAAACTCTAATTGGATGGAGGGAGATTTAATTAGTTCCGTAGATCACCTTCACAGGGCTAAATCTGATCATAGTCCGCTTTTTCTTACTTTGATAAAGGTTAACTCTCATTCTCCAAAACCTTTCAGATTTCTTTCTTTTTGGACCAAAGATGTAGAATTTTTTAGTGTGGTTAAACAAGCGTGGAGTTTTGAGTTAAAGGGACGTCTACTTTTTATTTTTGTTAAAAAATTAAAAAGGGTTAAATCCTTTTTAAAAATTTGGTCTAAAACTAAATTTGGAGATATTTTTCGGATGGATAGAAAATTGGAAGATGATATGTTAAGAGATAAAGTGGAATATGATGCTAATCCGTCTTTGGATAATAGAATTAAATTCAACCTTGCTCAAGTAGATTACTTAAAGGCGTTAAAAGTTGAAGAAGATTTTTGGAAACAGAAAGCAAGAATCAAGTGGGCCAGTGAAGGTGATGCTAATACAAAATTTTTCCATGGGATAACGAGGAAGAAAAGGGTTGCCCTTCATTTACCGAGAATTCAAGGGGAAGGTGGTAACTGGGTCGAGGAAAATCAGGATATTGAGAATTTAATTGTGGATCATTTTCATAATCTTTTGGGAAACTCGGTTAATAATTTTACTCATCAGACATCAGGTACATGCATGCATGATAATGCTGGACAGGCGTGCTCTTCAACTTCTGAAGTATCAAGTTTTTCACTTGTTAACTATTTGGGTTCAACCTCAGGATAGCAGGTTGTTAACTGTATGGGTTCAGCCTCGAGACAGTAGGTGTTGGCTTCGGCTCAGTATGCAGATTTTTGGAATTGTATTCCTAACTTGGTTTCTACGAAGGATAATTCAATACTAGGTGACATGCCCACCATGGAAGAGATCCAAGAGATTATCTTTGGGATGGATAGTGAAAGCGCAACAGGTCCAGATGGTTTCAATGGTTGTTTTTTCAAAAAATGCTGGCCAATAATTAAAGATGATCTCCTTCAAGATATTTGTTTTTTCTTTCTTGGTGAGCTATTACTGATTAGTTGAACTTCTTCGAATATAATTTTTGTTCCTAAGGTTGACAGACCTAAAAATTGTGGAGACTTACGCCCTATAAGTCTTTGTAATTTTTCTTCTAAAATTATTTCAAAAATTCTAGCTAATCGATTGGGGCTTGTCCTTCCTAAAATTATTTCACCTTCTCAATCTGGTTTTATTAAGGGAAGATCCATCCTTGAAAATGTCCTTTTAGCTCAAGAAATGATGTCGACTTTTAATAAAAAAGTGAGGGGTTCCAACATTGTTATTAAGCTATATATGTCGAAAGGCTACGATAAAATGTCATGGTTATTCATTTTGAACAATTTTAGGAGTTTTGGGTTCTTGGAGACTGCCATTGACTTAATTTGGAGAGTTATTTAGAATTGTTGGTATACTATTGGAGTGAATGGAAAAAGTTTTGGGTTTTTTAAATCTGAAAGGGGAGTTAGGCAAGGTGATCCTCTTTCTCCCGCGCTTTTTGTTATTGCTGTAGAGGTGCTTATTAGAGGGATTCAAAAAATGATGGAAGAAGGGAAGATGTCTCATTATGCTTCATCTAGGGGCTGCCCGATTATATCTTGTCTTTCTTTTGCAGATGATACTCTTATTTTTACTAATGGAGAGAGGAAATCCGCTAAAAATTTGTTGGAATTCTTGAAATTTTATGAGGAATTTTCAGGACAAATGGTGAATGTCAATAAAAGTTCATTTTATTTCCCAGATAATGTTTCTCCTAGAGTAAAAAGTTCCATTGAATCTAGTACGGGATTCAAGAAGAAAAAATTTCCTATCACTTATTTGGGTATCCCTCTTTTATCGGGTAGGAAAAACAAATCATACTTCGCTCCTTATATTGACAGAGTTGTGGAGAAGCTGGATTTTTGGAATCATCAAAACATTTCTCAAACAGTTAGACTTACTCTCATCAAATCTGTGGCAGAATCGATTCATCTTCACTTCCTTGTTGCCATGAATCCTCTGGGCATGGTTCTCCATCATATTAATAAAATGTTATCTAAATTTCTTTGGGGTAAATAAGAAGACATATACAAATTCCATTGGGTGGATTGGACTGATATTTGTAAATCTAAAGAAGAAGGTGGATTAAACTTAAGAAGTATGTTTGACTTATCTATTGCATATACTCACAATTTATGATGGAAGTTTTTTAATGGGAACTCTTTATGGTCTCGGTTCATGCATAACAAGTATAAAAAATTGGAACCAAATAATTTCAAAGGATTCATTTCTGCTTCATCTCATGTTTGGAAAAGGATGCAATCTGTTTGGGAGGACTTTTCAAAAAATTAGGATTTTCAATCAAAAAAGTGGGCTTTGACAAAAGAGGGTAACTTCACTATTAAATCCGCCTGGCACTTGGTGAGGGAAAAAGGATGTGTACAACGATCCTTTTCTCTCATATGGGATAAGAGAATTTGCTCTAAAATTTCAATGTTCATGTGGTGTTTACTTCGCAAAGGGATAGCGATTGATGAATATATAAAAAACATCCATATTCCTATGCCTTCAAAATGTAGATGTTATGTTGTTAATAGTGAAGAAGATAACGATAATTTATTTTGGATAGGTGCTATTACTCAATCTATTTGGCATAAATTCTCAAATATTCTTAGATTAGGATTGGCTTCTTCCAATTTTAACGACAACTTGATGAATTGGAGGATTAATTCCAAGGGTGGAAAAATCCGAAATATTCTTTGTCGTATCCTTCCAGCTTTTATATGTTGGAACTTGTGGTGTGCAAGGAACAAATCCAACTTTGAAGGATCCCCTGTGAAAGAATCATCAATCATTGACCTGATTTGTGGGGAGATCAAGATGGCGTTTCGTATAGTTCCTATTAAAGGCATTGAATCTAGCTTTTGTTATGATATTTTAGAGACTTTATCTACCATAAGTGATTTAATTTCTCATGCTTGATGTAAGCCTCTGTAGAGGGCTTTTCCCCGATTTTGTTTTTTATGTATTCTGGGAGTTATGTCTCCTATTTAAAAAAATAAAATAATAATGAAATATGAAATGAACTAAGTTGGTGAACACTTTAACTATATTAAACTAAAAGGGCACTTATCCATGTTCAAGAGAAGTTGATTATATGTATTATGTATATTGCGAGGGAAATACTTGGGAACGATATCGGGCTACGATTAGATGTTAGATGGGAAAGAACTAGTTAGCATGGGAATAGAAACTAGTTGGGTTTGATGGAACATTAGGCGTGCACATTAGATGAGAGGCGAGCATCTCAAGTGAGTACGATAACCTAACATGATTAATATATGTGCTATAAACTCATTTTAAGCACTTGCTGATTTTTAAACTGTTTTCAACTCGGGCTTGGACCCATTTTCTGCAAATCTCTTTTCTTGTCAAATTATTTTATGTTCCCAGCCACGGGGACACCAAGTATAGGAGTTCCATTCCCTCGACGAGCTGTAGCTGCTGTGGAAGTTACAGGACCTTGGCAGTAAACACCTCTATGTCTATGATTCCTTCCTTCTGAGTATTTCATCAGTTAGGGCATGATGATCCTTTTATATTCAGACATTCAAAGATTTTGGATTTAGTTATTTACTTTATTTAGTTGTTGAATTTATTTCTATTGGATTATTGTATTTGGGACTTACGCTGGAAATGTTTTCTCCAGTTTCATTTATCATTGCAGTTATTGCCTATCATATGAGATTGATGTGAATGGTGAATGTTTAATTATTTCGTTAACCTAGTTTTATGTAATTAAAAGATACAATTTTGACATTAACCTTTTTAAATATTAGGTGGTTAGTGTTTAATAATAAAGTTTTCGACAGTGATGCATAATCTGAACCAACTGGATATTCTGATTTAATTTAATAAAGGACTTATCACCCGGTATTTTATTAGACTGGTGGTATCAGAGCATCAGGTTCTAGAGTCCTTAGAATTTGTGCGGCTTAGTATGCTTTTCGCATAGGTTTCTTTGATATAGAGCCCTATATTTAGGATTGTTGTATTCATTAATTGCGCATTCTACGTCTTCAGCTATTTGAGATAATTACTGTGGACTTATAAAGATTCTCTCTTATTTCAGATGCCTCCCAAACGTGCATAACGAGCCAATAGGGATGCCCAGCCCGAGCCTTAGCCAACTCCGGCCCAGGGTACGATAAATGCTGCGAAAGTTGTCTCTATTGTGGCACAGGCGGTGAATGTAGCTCTAGCTGTGATACAACAGTCCCCACCACAGGCACCAAAAGTGGCTCTAGCACCAGTCCACGTTTTCCCTTCTGCTTGGGAACGCGTCAGAGATGCCTTCCATAACTCACACCCTCCAGAGTTCGCAGAAAGTTCAGATGTGGTGAAGGCGAGCCAATGGAGGAAGGACATACAAAGATAATTGAGGATGTATGAGTGCACGAAGGTGCAGAAGTAGATTTTAGACACATTAAAGTTGGTGGGGGCTGCGCTACAGTGGTGGGAGTCCAATACCATTGCGAAGGAGAGAGACAGCTTGACCATTCGAGAATTCTGGGTGCGGGTTGATGACAAGTACTTCCCTTTTGTCGTGCAGATCAAGATGAGGCGGAAGCTGTTAAACCTCAAACAGGAAGGGAGGACAGTTGTTAAGTATGAGGAAGAGTTTACTAACCTTCTAAATCTACTGCCAGATGAGATACCGACGAAGGAGAAGAAAATCCAAAGGTTTATGGATGGATTGACTTAGAGGATTCGCCAACATCTGTTAGGGAATCTTTCATTGGACACTTATTCTGATGTGGTTAATGCTGCCCTACTACATTGTCAGGACTAACCCTTCCATCAGTAAGGAAACAAACGAGTCGAGGTGTCCAGCCAGCAAGGCCGGACATGAGGTAGTAGTGCTAGTGGGGCACCCGCAGCTCAGGGACAGGTCTGTCAGGGTGAGCAGAGTTCCCATCAAAGGGACCCTACTAAGTGATTCCGTTCTGGAGATTTCAGGTAGGGGTAGGGAGGTTTTAGGAAGGGCCATCAGGGCCAGCCTGGTTAGCAGGGCCAGGGGAGGGGTGGAAATGGCCATCAGGGCCGAGGGCAGCAGGGGCAGAGGGGAGGACACTTCCTAGGGAGGTTCTTTACTCATGGCAACCCTGTCCACAAATGCCAGGATTATCCTTAGAGGGGTAGAGCCCCATAGCAGCAACAGCAGGGCGCTCATCAGGAGCCCCAACGACCACTATTTCCAGCCGCCCTCCCAGCACCACCACAAGTACCAGCTTTGCCAGCCATTCCAGCAGCTCCAGTGCAGCAGGGACAGTTGCAGTATGGGCGTGTCTACAACATCCATCAGGTAGCGGTTCAACAGGCCCCGCCCACAGTCGAGGGTATGTTTTATATTCAGGGGAGTATGGGGTGAATATTATTTGACACGGGGGCTTCACATAGTTTCATTGCCACTAGTTTTGTACGCGCCACGGGTATATTAGACATGCCAGATTGCACAGTTACTAGTGTAGACTCACCGATGGGTTATGGGTCTTTGACATTCTTTATATGTTGGGGAGTAGGCATAGAGATTGGGAGATTGCTTCTACTAGTCGATATGATTGTCTTAGAGATGCACGAGTATGATGCTATTATCGGGATGGATTGGCTAGTTACGTATAGGGATATAATTGATTGCTATAGCCGTAGTATTGTGTTTACCATACCGGGTCAGGAGATATTTTTGGTGGCGATGCCTCGACCCGAGGGAGATTCGTCGACCCATTTATATTATATAGAGGAGGGAACTTCTAAGGAAATGGTGAAACCGCTTGACTCGATTCTTGTTGTTCATGAGTTCGCTGATGTATTTCAGGACATACCGGGATTACCTCCCAATAGGGAGATAGAGTTTGTGATAGATTTGGTGCCAAGAACTCGGCCGATAGCCCGTGCACCTTACCGTATGGCTCCGGCAGAGATGAAGGAGCTACGGGATCAAATCGAGTAGTTTTTGGGTCAGGGTTTCATACGTAGGAGTACCTCGCCTTGGGGTGCTTTCGTGCTGTTCATAAAGAAGATAGATGGGTCGCTAAGATTATGTGTTGACTACCGAGAGTTGAATAAGGTCACGATACGGAATAAATATCCGTTGCCCAGAATCGATGACCTATTCGACCAGTTGAGGGGAGATTCATATTTTTCGAAGATAGACTTGAGGTCGGGGTACCATCAGTTACATATTAGGGAGCAGGATATCCCTAAGACTTATTTTCTAACGAGGTATGGATCTTACGAGTTTAGGGTTATGCCATTTGGGTTAACCAATGCACCGACAGTTTTCATGGACTTAATGAACACGGTATTCAGAGAGTTCTTAGATCAGTTTGTCATTGTCTTTATTGATGACATTCTGATTCGTTCCTGGACCGAGGAGGAGCATGTCGAGCATCTGATGATGGTTTTACACACTCTACGTGAGTACGAGTTATATGCAAAATATGAGAAATGTGGGTTCTGGATAAGAGAGGTTCAATTCTTGGGGCACATCGTTTATGTGGAAGGGATATCGGTAGATCCAGGGAAGGAGTCAGCGGTGAGGGAGTGGGGATATCCCATGATGCCGACTAAGATACGTAGTTTCTTAGATCTGGAAGGATATTACAAACGGTTATTCGGGGATTCTCAAAGATAGAGGGTTCGTTGACAAACTTGACTTATAAAGGGGTACCATTTATATGGGATTATGACTTCCAGTTGGCTTTTGATGAGCTAAAGGACAAGCTGACTTCAACACCAGTTCTAGACCTACTTAGGCCAGGGATGGAATACTTGGTTTACACTGATGCGTCTTTACTAGGACTTAGGTGTGTGCTTCAATAGGAGGATAAGGCGATTGCTTATGCTTCCCGTAAGCTTAAGACTCATGAGAGGAATTACCCCACCCACGACTTGGAGTTAGCGGCAATCGTGTTTGCATTGCAGATATGGAGAAATTATCTCTTGGGGGAGAGATTTTGACTATTCACAGATCATAAGTCACTGCAGTATCTGTTCACGCAGAGGGAGCTGAATATGCGTCAGATGAGGTGGCTTGAATTTGTGAAGGACTATCAGTTCGATATGCATTACCACCCCAATAAAGCTAACGTATTAGCAGACACGTTGAGCCGTAGGCCAGCAGGTGATGTGGCCAAGGTGTGGAAAGAAAAATGGAAAGAACTCGGGCATCAGGATGCCGTTGCCCGCTCATTCATGTTAGCAATAACGATTACACCTAAGATAGTTACCAAGGTGATATAGGCTCAGGCAGCGGGTTCCTTTTGTCAGGATCAGATTATCCAGCTTCTAACCGAGGAAGCAGAGTCCTTATCCGTGAGCTCGAATGGGGGTTTACGCTTTAATGGTAGACTGGTAGTTCTAGAGGGGGAGGAGCTACGACATGCAATAATGGTTGAGTCACATGGTTCACAGTTTTCGGTACATCTCGGAGGGGATAAGATGTACCAGGATATGAGGTGACAGTATTGGTGGCGTGGCATGAAGAAGGACATCGCCGAGTTTGTGTCGAAGTGTGACACTTATCAACTAGTGAAGACAGAGCATCAGAGACCGAGAGGATTACTACAGCCATTAGAAATCCCTATATGGAAATGGGAGAGCATTTCCATGGATTTCATCACAGGTCCGCCAATATCACAGAGGGGTCACGATTCCATATTGGTTATTGTGGTTCGGTTGACCAAAGTGGCTCATTTTCTGCCAGTTCGGACCGATTATACTATGGGACGGTATGCTCAGATCTTCATTACCGAGATCTTGAGACTCCACGGGGTTCCCCTTGATATTGTGTTCGATCGGGACAAGATTTTTTTGTCCAGATTTTGGGAAAGTTTCTAGTAGGCCATGGGTATGGAGTTACGATTAATTTTGGCCTAGCATCCATAGACGGACGGGCATACAGAGCGGACGAATCAAATGTTAGAGGATATGTTACGGATGTGTATCCTTAATTTTGGAGGGGGATGGGAACAGTACCTTCCACTGGTGGAGTTTGCTTACAATAACTCCTACCAGTTTACCATTGGCATGGATCCGTTCGAGGCGTTATATAGTAGACATTGTCGTTCCCCAGCATGTTGGCTTAAGGTGGGGGACAACAAGATACTTGGGTCAGATGTAATTCAGGAGACCTCGACTAAGATTGAGTCGATACGAAGTCACATTCGGGTTGTTTAGGATAGGCAGAAGAGTTACGCCGATGCTAAAAGGTTCTTCAGAAAGTTTAATGTGGGGGATCAAGTGTTGTTGCAAGTATCTCCTATGAAGGGGGTAATGCGGTTTGGGAAGAAGCGGAAGTTGATGCCGAGATATATCGGGCCATTCCCCATTATTGAGCGGATTGGGCTAGTAGCTTATAGACTAAGGCTACCGGAGCACCTGCATAGGATTCATGATGTATTCCATATTTTCTCACTGAGGAAATATCTTTGGGATGACTTGGCCCACACACATATTGCCTTAGATGAGATTGATCTACAACCTGACAGTTCCTACGATGAAGGGCCTGTTACGATTCTAGACCGTAGTGAGAGAAAACTGAGGTCAAAGATAGTGTCGTTCGTACGAGTGCAGTGGCAGCATCATAATGTGGAGGAGTCTACTTGGGAGCGTGAGGATGACATACGGGATAAATATCCAGAGTTATTCCTACCAGGTAAACCTTAACTATGTTCTTTTTCGAATTTCGGGACGAAATTCTGTTATTAAGGGGTGGAGTATGTAATACCCCGTTTTTAAGGGATTTTATTTTAATTATGGAATTAGGATTAATTAAATAAAATGGAGAAAATTTATTTATAATTAATTCGGATTTAAATGTAATAATTACTAGCGTGACGAGAGTTAGTATTTATCGATGATAATTATGGTGAATATTACTTAGCGAGTAAAGTAAAATATGATTAAGAAATATTATTATGGTCGGGAATGAAAAATATGACAATTATAATATACTTAGTTGGGATGCGCATATGAGTAGTGTTAGTACTACTTTATTGGGTTAAAAAGAAAATTTATTTGTAAGCAAGTACCATGACCATTTCGAGTGCGCCGATGAGTCCGGAAGGGTCGAGATAGTCAGAAAACTCTACTCGGGTCAATTTAAGCCAAACCGACACCCCAGAGGGGTATTTTAGTCTTTTGAGGTTATTGGGAATTAAAATGGACAAAAATAGAAAATTAAAAAGAAAGAGTACGTGGGTAATAATCTATCTGTGAGTTTCCAAATCTACCTGAGAGAGAGAGATAACCAAAGAGGAAGAAGAATAACTCCATAGGATCCCAAGGAGAAAGACTCAAGCTCTCACAGTGAAAATTGCACCAACGCGTAGATCGTGAAGAGGGGATCAACCCTATACTAATTTCATCCAACAATTCGGAACTTCACAAAAAGGCAAGTGTTTATCTTGTTAAATATTAGAGCACATATGATTCATGTTAATGTAGTTTATAATTAACCATGATATTATGAATTTGGAATAGAAATTGGGTAGAAATCTTTAATTGGGAGTATAGGTTTGCATGTAGATGAATAACCATGATCTCGGTATGATAATTCTGGGTTTTATATGTGATTTTCTCGAAATTAAATCTGGGTTTAAGTGATTACTAATGGAGGTTATGTGAAATTTAGGGCTTGTAGAAGATCTGAGAAATTTAGTGAAATTCATGTTATAATTTAGGGATTCATATTAGAAATGGATGGAAAAGTATTCTACCACAATGGGATATAGATTAAATTTGTTGAATGTGAATTAGGATGAGTTTTTAAGTGATTTTGTATTGAACAAATTAGAAAAACATAACTTTTGAACGACAAGGACGAACGCTGAATTCTCGTTTGAAGACCTGCCCAGGTCGTTTGAATGAGAATTCGAACGAGATTATCAACGAGATTTTAGAGTTCGTTTGAAGTGAAAAACTCGTTCGAGCGAGAATCTCCTGGTTCTAACGAGATTTCAAAAATTACAATCTTTGCCCAAATGAGTTATAGGTTCCTTTAAGTGAGAGAATATGACCTTTGCTATTCTAATGTAGCCCCTTTTCATAATTTAGTAGTGAAAGGAATTGTGTAACTACTAAGGGACGGGTTGGAATGAGAGAACCTTAAAGAGCATATACGATAGAAAATTAAATCGTACAGTTAAAGTATTATGGGTAGTAAGGACGAAGATACTACATATAAATTCGGGAATTAAGGTTGCGTGAATACCTAATGAATGTAATCCATTGTGCGTATACTTATTGATTGAATTATTATGTGTATGCCATACCTACGCTGCATGCTATCGAGCGGAGGTTGCACGTTGTGGACAATCATTCATGGAGGAGACTTTGGGTTAGATTTTGATTTGTACCACTAGAGCATAGACCTAGGTACGAGCTATCTATGAGAATGATAGTGATGGCGGTCATATGGGTGCATAGGTATGTGCGTAGCCCATCGGCTTGGAATTATGTTCGCCTCCAATATTTGTGTTTGTTTTGATGGTTCGCGAGTGATTGAACCTATAGTCCTTTATACAATGAGCGATGCACCAGGACATGATAGTAGAGTATGCATGCACCGCAGCTGTGTCTCGGGGTGCAGAATTGAATATATATATATATATATATATATATATATATATATATATAATAGAGCGTATGTATATATATATTTGTGATACCATCTACCGCGTGAATTAAGTAGACATGTATAATAATGAAATATGAAATGAACTAAGTTGGTGAACACTTTACCTATATTAAATTAAAATGGTGCTTATCCATGTTCAAGATAAGTTGATTATAGGCATTATGTATATTGCGAGGGAAATACTTGGGAACGATACCGGGCTATGATTAGATGTTGGACGGGAAAGAACTAGTTAGAATGGGAATAGAAACTAGTAGGGTTTGATGGAACGTTAGCTGCAGATTAGATGAGAGTCGAGCATCTCAAGTGCGTACGATAACCTAACATGATTAATATATGTGCTATAAACTTTTTAAATATTAGGTGTTTAGTGTTTAGTAATAAAGTTTTCGACAGTGATGCATAATCTGAACTAACCGGATATTTTGATTTAATTTAATAAATGACTGATCACCGGATCTTTAATTAGGTGGGGTGTCACAATACCCCCTTGATGTTGTGAAACCATGGTCGACCAAGCAATACATTGAAATAAGTGGGTTTATCAATAACTTATAACTCGTAACGGGATTGATAGGGCCATCCCCTATTGTGAGTGTAGTGGATCCCATCACCTCTTAGCGAGTGTTGTCATAGGAATGCATTGCGACGAAAGTCGGAGCAAGATCGCTTAATTTCAAATCCAAGCAGTTATGGGTTCTTAACGGCAAATATTGAGGATTGATCCATTGTCGATGAGTGAGAGCGAGACCGTCTTCCCTATCACCTCAATGGAGATGTTGAGAGAATAGTTATGATTAGGACCAAACTTTGGCATTTTATCTTCAGATAAGGAAATGTGTCTAGTGGTGGTCAGAGACCCAACCAACTTCATGACTTTTTCTAGAGTGGTGGAAGGAGAGACTATAGGCTCAGTAAGTAATTTTATCAAAGCGTTTCTATTTAGATGGGATGATATGAAGACTCCCCACAAGGTGATGTTGGCCTAAGTTTTCTTGAGATGGTCAAGGATCTTGCTTTCCTCGATGGTCATTTCTGGCATGGGGAGTTTCTCGATAACTCCCTTTCCTTAATCTATCCCTGCTGACTGATGATTCGGACTCTGGTAGTGTCTCCCAGATCTTGTTATATGGTTCATGGAGGAGGGGAAGAACGAAAACCCCATTTTTACATCTACTTCGGGCAGTACAACCAATTATTTGATATGTCCTAGAAGATTTTCTACATATATCATCCCATACATACTGATGACCGAACTAACATTTTCTTAGATTGGTTTTTTGTCTGAGCTATCAAACTCATCCCCCCATTCGATGGTAACGATGTCGTCTTTCCATGGGAAGTCAATGCATTCCACAACCTCAATGGATTCTTCATATAGATCCTCTCACTCAATCAGGACGTGCAAAAGTAAAGTGAACAACCACCCTTGTAGATTTAAGGCATCGAGTAACTCAGATATACTATAAATCTCATTAATCTATCATAACAAGTCGGCCATAATCTGTACTGCATCATGCAAACTGACTTCATCAATGGGTACCACCTAATTATCTGACTAGTAAGCCCATTTTCGGACTTTTATGAACAAGATGTTGAACTTCTGGGAGTCAATGGTCATTTCAGAGGGCAACTTCATCCCCAACGCTAGAAGTTGGTTCGGTACTACTGGCAACTCCATATATTTCCCTTCGGACCGATTATAAAAGGTAATATATTCTCTCATGAGAAGCGACAAAGTTTGGTCAATAAAACATGTAGGGTGTAAAAGAAAGTATGTGAAAACTTTAAAGGGTTTGGGTGAAAATATGGGTATGATGGGCGCTTTACTGGGTACAATCTGAGTAGATGGATCGAATTGAAGGTCATTATCTAGAAAATGGCATTTGTATGGTTTGAAAGTGGATTGTGAGTGGTGTTGGGTTTGGGATTAGGCGGTGGGGCGATGATACCCGGGTCAGTTAAACCTTGGATTACATTTCGGAGATGAAAGCACTAATCAGTAGTATGGTCGATAGACCGGTGAAAGTCACAATGGGTATCAGTTTTAAAGTTTTTGGAAAGTGGATTTGGTAATGGACGAGGGTCCAGAGGTTTAATGAGATTTTGGCTCAACAAGGCTTGGTAAACTTTAGAGAGGGGAGCTTGGATCTCAGTTTATTCTTTTTCGACTGGGTTAACATGACTTCTTGTGACCAAGAGGTAGCAGGCTAAGAGATATTGTTGATGGTCGAGATTGTTACACGATTCTCATTTTTTCTTATAGTGAACTGTCTTGATTCTTTCTTTGGCTCAGCTTCTTTTTAGGCAATACTTTCTTCAATCTTCACTCTTGCCCCCTAGAACTGACAAATATGGGTAATACTATCCTCCCATCATTTCCTAGGCATGGGGTAAGAAATTTTTCTTTATAATACTAACTTTCTCCTTTTTGAAATGTTGGTTAGTCATAATGGTCACTTTTTCCCTCCACCTTGCTATGAAATTGCTGATAGTTTCTCCGGGGTTCTACATGAGAAGTTTTAGATCACGAAGTGTAACCTCCAACTCCTCATTGTATTTGTAACGCGACATGAATTTAAGAGCAACATCCTCCCAACTACGAATTATGGATTCCTCTAGGGATAAAAACCAATGAAGAGTGTTATACTTCAAAGTCTGTTGGAACATCTGGGCCATTATTTCTTTAGAGGCACCAAGGAGAGTCTTGGCTCGGTGGTAGCTTTGAAGATTAATAATTGGGGGCCCTCTACCACTAAACTTCTCAATGTTAGGCATCTTGAACTTTTTTGATAGCCTTGCTTTAGGGTAGGGAGACATATGGGTGTAATCCATGTAGTTACCAAATATTTGGACTTGGTCAAACTTCTTAGTTAATAGCTGAAGGTCCTCCTTGACCTTATTTAACTATTCTTCCTTCGGATCAACATGTACTAGCAATTTAGCCCCTGGATGGGCAAGGTTTGGCATAGGGAGTTACGCTGATGGTGGACCATTGGCAAGAGGGGCACGTGGAGCGTGCTGATATTCTTTTGGGACCTAAATAGGCTCAGGAGCGGGTGGACCCATAGCATAGGGGAAAAGGACCACGATTTCCTCGAGAACTGGGATTTGGTTTTGCTGTATCTCATGAACCTCGGTTTGAAGGTTGTCAATATTGGTAGTAAATTGGATTGGGACTATCTTCAAATCAGGTTGCACATTCGGTACTTGATCGGTGTTGTCCATGGAGGGTTAGTAAGGGTAAATTTCGGACTCGGAGGATGTTGCGAGGGAACTGACGGAGGTTCAGGGAGACTCGAGAGAAGATTGAAGCCAGTAAGGAGCCAGGCCAAGGGTCGGGTATGCGATCGACCTAAGAGGGAAAAATATTAAGGGGAAACGGAAGAATTTATTTTGATCGAAAAAAGAGGAAAATGTTTTTTGACATTTTAATAAAAGAGGGGGGAAATATTTTTGGTATTTTGATAAAAGAGGGGGAAATGTTTTGACACTTTTGATACAGAAGGAGGGAAAAGCGAGGGAATGGTCTCAACGTGATTATTATTAGGTTTTTGTTTTCACTTGTATATAGTTTTCCTAAATGCAAAAAGAAACGTCGGACGGGACCAGAGCTTGGGAGAATTGGGTTTGAAAAATATGTAAAACATGGTTTGACTTGTTGCCAAGCTCCTGGACAGGGTCCTATTTTGAAAAATGATGAAATCGCGCAAACATTTGGGCGACATGTCGACCTTGAATTTTGGTAGAGTTTCGTGAAGTAACCGACAAACTAAATATGAGTGCCCTAGGTTTGATGCCTATATGAAGGTATGCATTTTTTGGGTTAGTAGAAAGGTTCCCCTCTTTGGCATGACTTCTATGATATACGTCTTTCTTTTAAGCGCAATCGGTATGTGTGGATAAGCCATTTGATATACCTAAGTGTACATGAATTTCCTCACTAAATACCTAGTGGGAACAGTATGTGTGAGAGCGAATTCGATATACTCAACATACGTGAAAGATTTCCTTGCTATATACCTCCCGTCATGAGTTCAGTCAAGCGATACGATACGGGGGAACCATTCGATATACGTTGAAGGTACTGACCAATGGAAGGTGAGAATCATATTGCTAAGGCTAACTGCGACCTGTCGGACCAACACCCTTCACAAAGTGACCCCCCAATACAGGATAATTTTTTTATCAATAGCCATGCTCTTGGTGATGTAGTGTGCAAATTGCATAATTTCTTTATTAGTATATTATGGAGAGAGTATTTTATTTGGCATGATGAGCACTATACTAATAAGAAAAAATGTACAAGTATATCATGAAAAGTAATTCTAGCATGGAACATGAAGATTACACTAAGCATGGATACATGAGAGTGAGTGATGTGTGAGTATCTACAAGTGAGTGTGTGGTAATCAACTACAAATGGCGTGTGATAAGTGTAAGTGAGCATGGATATATATAGGTGTGATAAGTGGAGGTGTGTGTTAGTGAATCCTAAGCATGTATATTCTAAGTGGCGTGTGAAACATGTGGATATAAGTGATCCTACGAGTAAGTAATATGAGGTGTATATGGAAGATATTTACAAGTGTGTGAGTGAGGAGTGATATAAGCATGAGGTGGATATACAAAAAGTAAATAGAGGAAAAAGGGAACATACAAGTAGGTGCATATGTACACATGTGGAAAATAATAACATCTTTGCAAACATTATATATCCCTCTTATGACGAGTCCCCAGCAGAGTCGCCACTGTGGCCATCCCTTCAGGTTCTTCTCTCCCTCTCCACCGCGCGCGCGAGCACCAACCCCGAGATGGAGGGGAAGAACCCAAAGAGAGGGCCACAGAGGGATTTCCCTCTCAACTATTGGTATTTCTCAAAGTGAGGAAGGAGGGTGTGAGTGTGAGTGTTTCATATATGGTAGGCGTGCTCATAATGTATTATGTGGGGGATTCTCACCGTGTCACATGATAGTGGAGTACACTGGATTGGGTACATGGGAAACACTCAAGTGTAATATATTGAGAGGGTTCTTACAATGATTATTTGGGATTTGCGTAAGAAAGTAGAGGATATGTGATTTATCCTTATATATTCTTTGTTATTCTTTTAATTTCTTTAAATATAGTGTAATCGGGCCTATCCGTAGATATAGCCAAGTTAGTGAACCACGTATATCTTGTTATTGTCTCTCTTATTTATATCTTTATTGTGCTTGCCATTGTTACCATTTTATCTTGATTATATAAAGGTTATGGTTGATTAGAGGTTGCCCTAACAAATAGGGTATTTGGGCACAAAAATTGGTGTCAGAGCTCTTGGTGCGTACAAGGTGTTTGTTAAAAATTCGAAATGAGATTTTGGTTTCAAACAACTACTGATTGGATTTCTTAGGCATGTTCTTTCAATTATGATAAGGATATTGCTTCACAAATTTAGGTGGAGGGATTTAATGGTAATAGTTACTTTGCTCTCGGTGATATGGAGTTGTGGTCATTATTGTCAACATAAGTCGCGTAACGGGGTTGGCGGAAGAATGGAAGCCAAAGAAAGATGGAGGGTAATTTCCTGCCCATAATGAAATTGGTAATGGTGTTATATACACACACAAGGTCTATTTGTTATGGTTTGATTTTCACTTGGAGGAAAATTGATTAGAGGGGATGTTATCATAGTGAGTCTACATCCAAGGACAATCAACATTTCTATGTGTAGAGGAAAATGAGTCATTTTTTGGTTTGATATTTGAAATAAGGATGGTAGTGGCTCGGGAAGTACCTTAATACGGGTAGAGGTATATGCTTGACTTTTGGGGATATTCTCATGATATCTAAAAGTGATCAATTTCGAGGATAAAAATCTCGATTGTAAGTGGAGTTCATTAATTAGAAAATGTTGTATGGGCTTTATATGATTTTTTGATGTCATTTTTATTGATATCGATAATATATTTTGGGAAGAAGGTGCATAAAGATAAATGGACTTTTTAAATGCTCTCATTTATAAGGTGCACAAGAATGAAAGGACTTTAACAAATACTCTCTTTTACAATTGATGAGCGGGATGTATGTTCTGACAGATAATGGTGAGAGGAATTTTTCTAGCTAAAGAGTGTGGTATAGGTCTCTCTTCAAAGTCAATGGGTATATTCGATTGGTTCCAGCTCTATTTAGGCATTGACCAGTGTGTTCAACTTCAAAAGACGCCTAAGAAGAACAATTGAAAATTACAAGGTGCAATGGGTATATTTCTAACATGAGTTGTATACTTCAAGGACCATTTTTCAAGGACATGTTTGATTTTTAAGAGGTATTGAATGGTATATAAATATGTTTAGTTGGTACAATGAAGATTAATGGTGTTTTTTTTTGTAGCTTGGAAAATGAGGAGATTCGATGTGAGAGGTAATTCTCATCAGGTGGAGTCTCGATTGTGGTTTGCGATATTTTTTGCCAAGGTGCATATGTGTGCAATTTGGCTCAAAATACACCAAATTTGTGTTTTTTATCCAATGGCATGAACATAGAAGGTTAGCCTTCGTTGTAGCGAAGGGTATCTTCGCTGTAACGTAGCAGGTTGGGCATGAATGTAGACTTTTCTGGGTGATATGGGAGATTGGGGATCGATATATGCGAAAATAATATCAGCCCCAAATCTTTTATTAAATATGCGATAGAAAGTGAATAACAAATTCTAGGTTTAAAGCTTAAACCTAAGGTTTCTAGTACAATACCTTTATGGATCTTGTTTGTAATCTCGATGGGGAGAATAAGTATTTGGAGAAGATAAAGGGTATGCCTTTTTCTTATCCTCCAAAACCTTTTTATAACACATCGTAAGTCTTAAATATTTTAGTATATGATCCTCCCAAAGCAAGGCAGGTGTGTGGTCATCCCTAGAGATGAAAAACTTTGATTTTGAGTGAGATATGGACATCCCTCTCTAATCCTCTTCACAAAAACGTGAATATTATTTTCTTTCTCCCTTTCTAACCCTTAATAATGAATATTCAGCTTAAAACCCTAGCTTACACCAATATGTAGAGGTATAAGTTATGGTTAACCGGGTTTTCAAAGAGCTTGGGCCTAGTACTTGGACATATGGCCTATACTAGGGACTCAAGACCAAATAATTAAATTAACTTTCAAATAAATACTAAAAAATCCCAAATTTCATTTCCATAATTTATTTAATCGTAATCAATTTCACTAAATAATTACAATTACACTCAAATTTAATTAACTCGAAATCACTTGAAGTGTTGAGGTCTTACTTGAAAAGTTGAAGTGGCACATAATATAATTCTCTGCATTAAGTATTCAATACCCATTGGTCAAATCCATTTTAACCTACATCTATATTTTTTGATTCTTAGACTTAACTTATTTGTTACTCCACCTAATTATAAAATAATCCACTGATAGTGTTTTCTAGTAAAAACAATACTTATAAGTCTATCAATGGGGTATTACAATCCAATATCTCTCTTGGATGTAGTTTTCTCTGAATAATGATATCATACCTACTTATATAATGATTGCCTAATTTGCGAAGATTAAGATCCATTGAAAGTATATCCTTCCCATAAAAATTTATGTAATAATTACTCAAGTATTCCAATCCTCTTGATTAAGAATCTATGCGCCCTCTATAAGTGTGTGAGCTTGTCCAAGTCTAATCTATCCAACACCTAACTTGAATATCATGAGTGGTCCTATTTAATACATTTATGAATGTAATGGTTACGATCCTCTTTGAATGGTCAAAAAAGTTTTCGAGCCATCAGACAGGTTCCCATAGTTTGAGATAAATTATACCGATAGGTACTTAATTTTCTATCTGGATTATGAATTATTCAATTGAACTAGAACCAAAATTCTAATCTCCCATGATCAGGCCGAACCCAACTCACTAGAATTTATACTAAGTCCAATTGATTGACATGGTATACATTATATTTAACCATAAATATAAGGCATTATCACTCATATAATTCTCATTTCAAATGAACTAGACACAACATTAATAAAATAAATGAATGTCATTTTATGGTTTTAAAAATAAAACCCCAACAATACCCCACTTAATCTTAAAGCAATGAGCCCATTCATTTGACTCATATTCCCTCTACATGACTATTAAAAGATTTATATGGTAATCTATTTATAAAAGGATCCACTAGGTTGTCCTAAGATATAATATTGGTCATGATGGCAGTGCTTCTCAGCACGATCTCCCATATATAGTCATACCTATGCTCAATGTACTCTGCCCTCTTATGAGTCCTTCGTTATTATGAATTTGCAACTGCATCGATATTGTCATAATAAGTATAATTGCTTACTGCACTGAAGAAGCTATACCCATGTCACTTAGGAAGTTTTGAAGCCAAACATCTTCTATTACTGCCTCCAAAGCGGTAATATATTCAGCATATATGGTCGAATCATCGATACATGACTGCTTGATACTCCTACGACTTATAACTCCACATTCTAGGGTAAACACATATCTTAAGGTAAACTTCCTTGAATTAATATCCAACTGAAAGTATGAGTCTATGTACCCAATGGTGACTAGACTATTCATTGAGTAAGCTAACACATAATCTCTATTCCATTTCAGGATCCTGATAATGTGCTTTATTGCAGTCCAGTGCTCCTCACATGGGTTAAATTAGAATCTGCTGACCTACTAATAACAAAGTTGATATCCAATATCGCACACAACATAACATGCATGAGGTATATTCATCATCCTCTCGAGCTGAATAAATGTCTTAGGATACTAATTAATAGATATATAAATTCCACGCTTGAAAGGGAGAAACCCTTTCTTGGAATCTTTTTGTGGTGTTGCGGGACTCAAGTTTGACTAAAGAGAGAAGTGATATGCAAGATATGCGACGATGTTCCATGTGCGCAAGGGAGGCATGTCACACCGATCCTCGTGTGACTGTGTTAGCGTGATCCATATGGGTACGTAAGAGTGATTATCTCTCGATTCGTCTTTCCCCCTAAGGTCTTGTTTATTATGATTGTGCCCCTAGAAGCTATTTAACACCATATCCAAATTTGTGTGCACGCCACTGTGTAGGCCTAAGCCTAATTCTTTATGCAAGGGGTTATCGATTGTTCAGAGTCGCCAATTTATTTTATATAAAAATAAACAAAATAGGTAGGGTTAACCCTTTAGGGCTTGCCCTAAGACAATTTTGGGCATGTGAATGATAAAGATATTCTTAGTATAGGTTCGAGAATTGGGGTATGGAGAATGATCCGGAGAATCCCTTAAAATGTAGATGGGTTCTTAAGTACAACAATGTCATTTAATAAGAGATGTAGGTACCTCACCAAACCGATGTGGGTACACAAGAGTGCTTGTGTATGAATATGTATTCAGGTAACAAGTTGTCTTGAGTATTTATGTAAGTGTGCGAGAAAGCTTAGCATGTGGAACGAGAGGTCATTAATGTATTTATCTTCATGCGTCAGAAGTCGCGGCTTGAGATAGTTTAATATCTCATTCAAGATGTGAGGGAGGGATAAATGGGAAGCTAAGATATGAAAGCATCTCTATGGGGATAATGTATTGAGAGACATATTGTCGATGTTTGTGCTCACAATAAGGACTCAATATTGTGCTTACATACCCATGTGACCACGAGATCAAAACCTAGGTGATTCAATTTTTACGAGGAGCTGCATGGAAAGTTTCCAACGTGATGTATGTGAAAGTGTGAGGACTTGTCTTAAAAGGGGGATAAGTTATATGTGAGCCAGGAGGTTGACTTTAGTATGGGTACAAAATGGGAGTCGGCACAAATTCATTGATAGGGATATCTATGTTTTTTGGGCAATCACTAACATGAAGGTGTTATTGAAACTTTGGGTTAGTTTACATATGTAAAGGATGTAATGTTTTAGACATCCTCCACCACTTGCAGATATAGGGGTGTGTTACAAGATGTCATGTTTTAGGGCGAAATGTAACGCCCCAACCCGGATTTAAAGATTATTAAAGGGATAACCCGATCTGATTGGTACGTTAATTATGAAGTGCAATGAAACACCCTAAATCATGTTTATAATCCATTATTATTATTATTATTATTATTATTATTATTATTATTATTATTATTATTATTATTATTATTATTATTATTATTATTATTATTATTATTATTATTATTATTTAACGTTATACTTAATAGCAAGCGAGTCCGCTTTACAGTCACTACGTGATATGACCCAAGGGAAGTTCCCCCAAGGTCAAGTAAACAAAGCTACTAATTGTAAAAGCAAGTAACTACTTACCTATATGACGCTCTCAAAGTACAGAACATCATGCAACCTGCCATAACCAAAGAGGGATGTGAGCCAAATGCTCAGTGGGATTATATACAAAAGCGGCATATAAATGAACAACAGAAAAGAATACTCACACGCTACATTACATCCATGTGAAAATACATATATATATCTACATATATACTATTGGAAAATACATGTCCCAATGTATTAAACCGTTTTATTTCGAAAATATTATTTGACGCCTTTTATCATCCTCATCTTTACAAAATAATCATTTTCTATTTTAAGCTTTGAACTATCATATTCTTTTTGTTAACTCACCCAATTAATCCATTTACAATTTTTGGGAAAAACCTTTCATGCCCTTTCAAACGTTTATTACTCAACGTTGTTAACTCACACTGAGTTATTAATCATTTCTTAAGACTTGCTTTCAACGTACACGCACACCGTGTTTAGAAAAATACTCAGTTTCCTTTGAAAACTTTACGTGACACACGCTTGTGTTCACGGTGGTTCAAACCTCATTAGGTAGCTTAAACATAATTGAATTTCCCTTTAGACCATCCCATGTTGCCACATGAATGTTTAAACATTTAATGCGTTATTCTTGTATTAGTAAAGCAATGAATTTATGCCATTCATGTATTCCCCTTTCATGAATATTCGATTCATTACTTAGCATTATCTTTAGGCATTTCGCCAACACACACACCCATCACAACATATGCACACCCACAGTTTTATGGAATTTCATCGTCTAGCACTGAGCGGCAAGTAAAATGCAGTTGGTTTTGGGCCTTTCACCACTAGGGATAATATAACCCTGCTGTCCCTAAGTCTTGGAAAATTATCGCTTTCTCCTTAAGTCCTTTATTCACACACATGTTGATTTTATACCAAAAATCATCCACGTTCTAGGACTTTAATTCAATTTCATACATGCTAGTATAAAAATATTTATTGACATTTTTATTTCATAAAAATGTTCAACTTTAGGTAAATTACTGATTTACCCTTTATTTACGCAAACTTGCAATTTAATTCCTTAATAAGTGTCATTTATCGAAAATAATTATTAAGTTTCAACTTAACATTTTAGCTCTTTAACTGTTTTAACACTTGTTTAACATCACGCTTTTGCTCGACTTTCATACTTGTCAATTTAGCAATTTTATTACACGAAATAACATCCTTTACACTAGACTAAAACTTTCCATTTGTCTTACTTTATGTTTAAACCCAATAAGACTTCTTTTAAACTCGCTCACATATTTATTCATAAAATACTACGAGTTTATATGCGTAGAAAATGTACAATAAAGGATAAAATCCTATCAACGGATTAAACAAGCAATTCTTTCTATAATTTTTATACTTTTTCACAACAAATGTATGTTTCAAGTAAATAAGACCTTATTAACTTCCTTAAATTCTAAAATGATCATTTATTCATAAAGTACTCCATTTTACAAACAAACTTAGAAACACTCATTTTATAAACATTTGACAACATTAGACATTTTCCACATTTTTATTTCATAAAAATGTCAATCGTTCTCTTTACTTGAAATGCCCAAAACATCATTTCTCCAAACATTTTGATTCCATAAAAATGTTCCTCATAACTTTTTACTAGGAATATACACAAATAGTACTTTCTTCCATTTTTATCTCATAAAAATGTCCATTATTCCTTTTTACTATAAATACACCTAATGACACTTTCTAATATTTTTATTTCATAAAAAAATGTCCATGAATAGTATTATGAGAAATGTAATACTTTAAAAACTCATTTAAACCTCCTTTAAAATGCTCATTTTTCTTTAAAACATCAAGTGTGTACTTAATAAATCCAATAACACATTATAGTCATTTTTCTACACACGTTTACACCAAATTAGTGAAAAATAGTAATCTGAATTTTTTCCTAATTCAAAACTCACTTTAAACCTTTATTTGAGACCCATTTTTTCATGAGATCATAGAAATATACCAATAAATTTCATGGATGCAACTGTCACAAATCCTACATATTTTAAGCCTAAAATATGTAAATAATGATTCTGAAATTTATCTCATCAATAAACTTGAACTAAGATTAGTAAATCCCACCTTAAATGAGCTCCAACAATGGTGAAAATGGTGAAGAAGATGGAGGACCCCCCACCTCCAAAGGTGGCCTCAAGTGGATCTCTAAAAGTCCACCAAATCTTGTCTCCATGAACCCATTATCTCCATCTTAAAGTAAGCTTTCTTCGATCTCTAATGAACCTCCTTCAAACTCCATCTTTAAACCCACCAAGAACTTCATCGCCCTCCTCTAACAAAGTCACCTAGGGTTTACTAAAGTAACATAAGGTGGCTTAGGGCTTACTTATGGTGGTTTACAAGGTGTGTAGTAGCTAATTTGGGTGGTTTTAACTCTTGATAGGTGCGGCCAGAAAATCTCCATACGAACATTTAATCCTTAGAGAGAGAGAGGCTACAAGAATGGAGAGGACCATTTATAACCCTAACACTCCCTCTCTTCTGTTTATATACCACAAAATAGTACCTTGGACGAAACCATCTATACCCGGTTCCATAAATAGTCGACAAGTGGCAAGGATGGAGGTTTACCAATCAAACAACAAACAAGGTATACCCATTTGAAAATGCCAAAACAATACCCATAAAACCAATTTGCGTCACTTTCTCTCTTTTTTTTATTGAAACTTTTAACTTGATATTCATATTTCTTGCATTTTTTTGGCTAAAAAATCATATTTACAATCGTCGTTTGGCCTCCCGGATTGTCTTATACAAGGCGCGCAAGAATATGGACCTCCGCGCAAAATATATTTTTTCTCGATTTTTTTTGCATGGTAATATTTCTTATATTTTTATGAGTCTAAATATATGATCGGAATATTTTTTTAACTTACCGATTGACCTAAATAATTCGCGCAAGTTCACGTCCTACGCGACGCGTGCTGACGAAAATTCACCTAAAAAGGGTCTAAATGATTTTTTCCGAAGATGTTGAAGAAGAGAAAGTTGCTCAAAATTAAATTTTAAGTCGATCAGGTGATTTTCGTATATTTTTAAGTACTTTTATTTTTTTTTGACGAAAAATATTTTTTATTTATTTTTTGACTTTTGACCCCATGGTATTTTATGTTCATTTTTTGGACCCTATAAAAGTGGTCATATCGATATTTGGCACCGTGATACAACCTATAAAAATTACGTAAAGTTATTTATCCTGCACGTCACGTACCGCTCGAATTACTGGATTATTAACCATGGCTGTGTCACGTCTATTCCTCAGTATTTTTCTTCGAACTAAATACTTCAAATAGCCATAAGTAACTATTTTCTAGGGCGGGTATTACACGAAAGGTCAACTATAGCATGACATTATAATATTGGAATAGACTAGAAGTCACTGATACAAATCTATGTATACCTTATCAAAATGGCTAAAATTTCGGAGGTATCATAGAGCCTCAGGTTAATACAATGTGATAGAGATGATCACTTCATATAAGAAATGAGGTTTGGACTATAGGTGGAGATCAAGAGATGTATTATTTGGCTTGGGCTTATGAGTAAAACTCGATATTGTGACTACCTACTCAACATGTATTGGGATTAGAGGAAACGTTATTCCAACATACTGGACAAATTTATGGGTGTAGATTATAGGATATTGAGTATAGACTATATAACATCTGGTATTTATGGAGCCTAGTCGTTATGTAGCACTTTCGTTATGAGTTAGAGTGTATATTAGTATGCTAAAAGTACATAATATACAAGATGTGTTTGATAAGTATTCTAAGGGTGCCTCCGTTAGGATGAGAATGTTCACTCGGAGAAGTTATAAAGAGTATTCTGATTTTAGATTTTGGCTTTAGCAAAGTTTCGGGGTAACTCGGTTCACAAACACTTTCTTGAGAATGGTTTTAAAAAGTATGTTTTCCTGTCGTACTTAGTCATACCGATTTGATTAGCATTAGTTAGCAGATGAACAGGTTTGTCCAACTCAGTAAATAGAGATGTTGGGTAAAAACTAGATCTTAAAATATGAACGCATTAAAGTGCATACGCGGTCCATTAACGGGGGCCGAACTAAGTTGTTTAGGTAGATATATACATTTCTATATCACAATATATGTTTATGATATTAATTTGAGCTTTCTTTAGAGTTTTTAGCCTTATAGTGTGAGTTGAGTTTTTTCTAAACGAGTGTCCCCTATGAGGTGACACTATCATATAGAGCTTTGTTTGGAAGAGATGACTTTTTTTTTTGGGGGGGGGGGTGGGGTGCTCGCTGAGGTTTGAATCTATTTATCGTAAGAAGAAAATTTTTAGAAATTCGGAATTTCTCAATGGATTTTGAACAGAGCTTGAGTTTCTCAGACGCTTGGGATTGAAGAAAGCTAGAAAATTGAGTCAATGTTGGGTTATGGGGTGCATTTCTAATGACGGGGGACCTTATTTATAAACGTCAACATGGAGACATGAGAATACGAGATTCTATTAATTTATTTGTATACTAGATTCCTCACAAACAAATTCCAATTTTACCAAATTTTATCATTGATTTAATTTAGTGTGCATAAAAAGATGTGGTCCAAATTTAAATTCAACAAACCAAGAATACAAATACTTAAATAAGTAAGGAAAAATCCCTAGAAGGACAAAACCTTTAATCAACACTACAGAGGAATTGAAAGACACAGTTGACTTACAGACTAATTAGACCAACTAAGTATAACTCACATAGTCTTCAATTTCTTTTATAGAATATGACCCAGTACAGTGTCATCCATAAGAAGTGGTCTGCCCTCGATATCCAACGATCAACCTTCATCTTCTTCAGCCGTGAAACCTTAGTTCCACAAGTCGGTAGTAGAGATTGACTCTACAAGGGTTTAAGCATGGTATATGGAAACTAGGATTAATAAATCTCACGAATCACATATATGGATGAAAGATTTATGAATAAAAGTGATTGGAAAACATATAAAGAAAAACTTTAGAACAAGTTTTGGAAAAACGTTTTCACCAAAGTTCTTTTTAATTTTTGAACAAAATAGGTTTTTATAACATAAACACGAATTTCGAGGCGACAGGGTTATTCGAATGAAAATAGTGGTTTCGTTTGAACCAAATTAGATCTTGTTCTAATGACAACCAAATATCGTTTGAACGGCCTTCTCACATACTTCTAACGAGAATTCTCCGTTAAGGCAGGGATGTCTCATTTGAAGGGCGTTAGATGTTGGTTCTAATGAGACTACATATCTTATTTCAACGAGACCATTTTTTATTTATTTTCAAAGTCCTTTTATAAAAAGTCTCAATTTTTAAAAGCTAACATCCCAGAATATGATTTATGAAAGCCTATGAAAACTACAAGTTTATACCTCCACAAAGTGTCGGTGAAGAATCCATAAATGGAGCTCAGTCACTAACATGTCTTCGAATGAACTTGGATATGTAGTGTTCGATTTGAGATGCAAGTTTGTAATGGAATATGCCAATAAAATAAACCTAAGATATGAGCAATTATAAAAACTTGCTCTTACAAATCTCCCCCTTGGCTATTTTGGTACAAAACAGAACTGAAAACCAAATAACAATAAAACCCTATAAGTTAATGAATCCTAATGTCCTCCCAATCCTAGAAATGGAATGACATTTGAATTTTGTCTTCAACTGAAACTTGTTCCCCTCTTAGATAGATTTGTCTTCATCTTGTGTAGTTCATGAAATCATCATCAAAGCGGAAGAGACCTACACACATGAAACAAAGAAATACCATGACACGTACGAGTTTTAAAGAAAGATAAAACTCCCCCTTAATTTGTTCTCCCCCTTTTTGTTTGTAATAAACAAAGGAGTAGAAACTAATTATGTAACCCAAGCATCATATAAAGAAGCAAAATATGGTCACATAGATAATCAATTAATGTTCATGAAATGATAATCTCAAAAGGCAATTTTCTTCACCTATTATTTTTGAAAATTTTCAAAATTTTAAAAAATTTCAAGTATTAAGTATAAAAAGTATATAAAGGTATAAATAGTTACAAAAACACATAGTCACCATAGAATAGCACTCAAATATCCGAATCCTAAAGACAAAATGTAATTGTGTAAACATTTTTCATAGGAAAATCAACATAAACATTCATAACATAGTGCACGAAGTCAAAAGATACATCTAAAGAAAGATTTCAATTTCAACCTTAGGTGTAAAAATGTTGAACTCAAATGAAATTGACCCAATGTAATATGCCATGAGATCAAATGATTCTCACACCAATAACGCCAAACTATTTAATCTTTTCAAGAAATTATGTTGTGCAAACCCATTGTTCTTCTACTTTAACTCCCTCAAAATCTCTCAAGTATAGGAATTCACTCTCAAATATTTTGAATAAATCATAAAGCTCATGTGTAGTGAAGCATCAATGAATCTAACTAAATGGCCTTGGCACTTTAGTTTTTGTGTGTCATTAATCTTTTAAGCTATTTTATGCAAATGGTGGATTTTAACGCAAAGAATATTTTAATATTTCATAGTCCCCTTACATTTTAACATTATTTTCTGAAAAATAAAATCCCGGCAATGGTTATTTCATGCACAACTTATCTCTTTTTACATTTGGTTCGTTATCATGCAGAATTAAGATGAGAATATTATATTCAACACATGTCAAGTAGGTGCATTGTTCCATAAGTTCGTGCATGTGTGCCATAAAGGTGACAAAGAGTCTAAAATGCTGAAAGTAATCATCAATGAGAAACGTAATGATATTCACACATTATTAAACACACTATTAAAATAAAGTCATGTCCTAAAGCACTATGAAAAATCCACGCGAATGGATGGATTGTAGGGGTAATTCGAATATCTTAAATGTTCATCCATATACGGTGAAAATTGAAAATACAAAAATCTTTTTTGTCATTTTCAAAAATTTTATCAAAATAAAATATTTTTCACTCTTTCAAACTTTTTCTTAAAAACCGAAAATCTTTTTGATATTTAAAAAAAAATTCATAAAACAAAACTATTTTTGGAAATTTTCAAAATATATGAAAAAGAAAACATATCAATAAAATGATAAAACAATCTAGCAATAGGAATGTAAGATGTGAATATGAAAAACACCGTACACTAGATAAAGTACCCGAACTCAATCAACAGAGAAAATACCCAATGACTTCCTAAGATCCTCGAATTTAAGTGCATCTAAAGGTTTCATGAAAGTATCAGCTAATTGACGTTCGATGCTCATAAAGCTCAATGACACAACCTTTTCCTCAACTTGATCACGTATAAAATTCTCATGTATCCTAATGTGCTTTGTGTATAAATGTTAGACCGGATTACAGGATATATGGATCACACTCGAATTATCACAAGAAATAGTCATTGTGCCTTGTGAAATCCCATAGTCTTCCAATATTTGCTTTATCCATAGGAGTTGCGTGCAATAACTCCGTATGGAAATATACTCAGCCTTCATCACGAATAAAGATATGGAGTTTTTCTTCTTGATCAACCAAGAGATAAGAGCACTCCCAAAGTAAAAACACACACCTGAGGTGCTCCTACAACTATCAACATTCCCGGCCCAATCGGCATCCAAATAGGTAGAAAAATGGTCATCAATATCAAAGGAATACCAAATATCGTACGAAAGAGTGACACTTATGTATTTGATGATACACTTAAGTGCGAGCAAGTGAGACTCTTCCAGAGATGACTGGTATCAGGCAAAGACTCCTACATTAAAGGCAATGTCGGGACGACTCGCGGTTAAGTAGAGAAGTCTACCTGTCATGCTCCTATAGAGGGTTTGCTCTACGACCTTGCTTAAAGTGTCTTTGCTAAGTTTAATCGATGTACTCATAGGGGTGCATGAGTGTTTAGCGGAGTCTAAACCAAATTTCTTCACTAGGTCCCTAACATATTTGGATTGAGATATGAATATCCCATCCTCTAACTGACGCACCTCACTACACCAAATCTGCCCATTTGTCAAGATCATTGACCTTGACAAATTCACCTTGTCAAGGTCAATGACCGTGACATTTCGAGGCGAGACAACTTTTTTTGTCACGGTCGTGTCACGGTCATTGACCTTGATAAAAAACTTGCGTTTTGTGTCACGGTCGTGTCAAGGTCAATGACCGTGACACGTTTGTCACGGTTTATAACCGTGACAAAGCCGTGACCCTTTTTTAAAAAAATTATCACGGTCAATGACCGTGACAATTCTGGGCAGAATTTAAAAAAAATCTGCTGGGCAGTATGGCCACTGCCACTGCCCAGCAGTATATTTGTACCTGTTATAGCAACGTTGTACCTGTTCCAAACATCATATATCCAACACAAACTAAAGATAATGCAAATATATATTCATGACAGTATAATCCAAATCTTCAAAGTAAAAATAATATACATGACGATATAATCCAAATATAATTAAAATGGACAAACTTAAAAATAATGTTACTACATGTCTTGGATAAATGTGAGGAGGTGAGTAGGCCACACGACATACGAATTGACTCACCCACTAATATACGTCGTGCCGCATTGTTCGCGCAACCACAATAGGGAGTTCTCCTTCCCGGGTATGAAATGCGTGACGAGCACCCTGGACTCCATCTGTTGAAGCACACGTCCATGGACTATTCCACCCTCAACGATATTCGGGTCCCTCAACCCCCGCCCTATCCGCTGGCCATCAAATATGTCCAATATGAACACGCTCGGCCAACCAATTGTCGATAATGGTCTGTTGGAGGGAGTCAAATAGGGAAGTGGATCGTCGAAGTACGAACGTGTCGATGATGAAGCAGCGAGGTCCACATCCTCGTCATCCTGCGCCTCGTCCTCCCGCACCTCCTCCTCCACCGCCTTCTCCTTCCCTTTCCCTTTCCCTTTCTCTTTACGGTCTCCACCCAACGTACGCTTCATGAATGCGTACATATCTTGGACCGTCGCCTCCAAACGGGACAGCTTTGCGTCGTGTGAATCCACCGTTCGAGCCAACCCGGTGTCGCTCGTCTCCAATCCGATGATCCTAGATTTGGCCACCCGCGAGCTCACTCCCCTTGTCCTCCCCTTGCGATCAGAGCCAAGCACTTGGCTGAGTGCGTCTGTGGACAAAGATGCCTTGTCGGCATCAGACTGCGACTCATGCACTTCCTTAAGCTTTGCCTGAAACGACAAAAAGCACATGATTAGTAAAATAAGTAAACTAAAAAATTATAACGTAATTAACAATAATTAAACTGTCGGATTACTTACAATCGTGGCCGCGACGCTCGGGGACACCTCCTTGTCCTTCCCCTTCTTCGTCCGAAGAGCCACATAAGTATCGAGCCTATGTGGCTTACCCCCTGGCCCACTCCCTACCCCCTGAAATAAAATAAAGTAAAGTAAAATTAGTATCGGCCCCGCAAAGTAAAATAATATCCAATAATATATTTCTGTAGTTATAGATAAATTAAATATTACCTTCATCCTATGCTCCACCTCAGCGTAAGAGGTCCGGCCGGAGTAGTGCACGTCCGTCTTTTTAGCCCGATTTTCCCTCCCCGATTGACGAGATGCCAATTGTCGATCCTCGATCTCATTGTCAATGAACTTTTGCCATTGTGCCAATGAGATCGGCTCCTTGGGCGGGACGGATCCGCGCCATTGTAAAATGGTCTCTCGTGTTTTTCCAAAGTACCGTGTCCGCATATTTTTTTTCCATGTCTTGTGTTGCTCCCTCAACTGCTCCAAGACGGAATCGCGTAGCTTTGGATCCATGTTGAATTGTTCTTGTCCAACAAATACAATGTTAGTTGCGAATAAATATAAATATAAATATAAATATAAATATAAATTGAAATATTCATATAAATATTACCTGTAGTGCCGCCCAAACAGCTAACTTGAGCTCATACGGCACCTCCTTCCAACTCATAAACCCCGGGCCGATGACCGTCTTTAGCAGCTCGAGGGATCTCGCTAAAAGCTCCGACTTGTTTTCGACGGTAATCCCAAATTTTCCATATTTGGGGAGCCTAGGGGCGGAGGAGCCATCGTCGCCTCCGCTACCACCGAACCCAGACGACGACATCATCATAAACAGCATCATCATCTTCGCCCTAACATCTGAAGGAGACATTTTTGCTGTAAAAAAAATGTTATTAGTACAGATAAAAAAAATGTTATTAGTACATATAAAAAAATGTTCCGTCTATATTATAACTTATGTGTAAGTTCCGTCAATACCATTTCGTTTCAATTTTGTAATATTATGTTTTTTCCAAATATTTAAAGAGTTATTAAATGGGTGCCCCACCCCTGCCACCTCCCCCCGCCACACACACACGCACACCTACGCACACACACACCCCACCCCTCCCCACCCCACCCCCACCCCCTCCCCCCACCACGACCGTGACAACTACATATATTGTTTATCAATAAAATTATGACATGAGATAATTATAATTGTAGCATAAATTTCATTATCATGGGTTTTACCTAATTGAATTAAATGAACAATACTTTTAGCCCTTGTTATTCATCAAATTTGAGGCAAGTTAATTAGAATATTTGTATCGAGCCTATGTGATTTATATGGATTAATTCTATTACATTTATAATTTAACTAATAGAGTTGAATTTTAATATTAATCCTTTGGTTTATTTAACTAACTTTGGTTTGGTTTATTTCTAGTTGAATCTGAGTTATAATTTTTAGATTATGTATAGGAATTGAATTTTAATATTAATCCTTCATAAATCCCTTGAATACATGCATAAATTTGTAGAGATTGAAATTAAATTGCTTGAGATTGAATTTCTATGTTTCGGGGTCATTATTTGAAAATACTTAATTACCCTTTGAAAACCTTTCATAACACACCTATGTATTAAATATGGGTTAGACCTCTTAGCTTGCTCAACCACCCATTTACACACTTACTTTACCTTTTATTTACATTATGGATATTAATCAATTCACACGTTTTTTGTCCACTTCAACCTTTACTGAAACATTTATTAATTCATTCAAGTTAGGTAAAACCACGCAAGTATCTAATACAAATATTATCATTCAACAAATTAAGTCCCATCAATAATAAACCCCCTCCCCCACCCTTCCCCACCCCGCCCCACCCCAATATTTTTCAATACTGTATCCCCCAATAATAATAATGAATTAACATATAATTTTCAACTCCAACAACATATGCTTCAACTTAACCCAATCTTCCCAATAATACCAACTAATCAACACCCAACATCCAAATCCAACAACATAGGTCTAGAACCAAAGTTTGTACATAATAATTTATAGTCTCCAAGAAAGTACCATTTTTATTCATAATATTTACGATTATCAGTTTCTCGTGTATTAGCCAAATTTCCACCCCACCCTGCCCCCCTCCACCACACCCTGCCCCCCTCCCCCACCCCCGCCCCACCCCCTCCCCCACCCTGCCCCACCCCCCACCCTGCCCCACCGCGCCCCCCCTCCCCCCTCCACCCTGCCCCCCCCCCCCCACACGCACACACATACACACATATATATATACACATACCCCCCACCCCCTCCCCCACCCTGCCCCACCCCGCCCCACTCCCTGCCCCCCTCCACTACCCCCTACCCCCATCCCGCCCCACCCCGCACACACGCACACACATACACACATATATATATACACATACACACATAAATATATATATATATAAATGGAAGAGAGAGAGAGAGAGAAATTGGACCTGAGAGAGAGAGAGAGAGCAGCGTCGAGATCGAGAGAGAGAGAGAGAGAGAGGGAGGGAAGGGCGCGGGAGGGAAAAAAGAAGGGGGTAGGGTTTTTGCTGGAAAAGTTGTCACGGTCGTGTCAAGGTCTTTGACCGTGACACGAATTGTCACGGTCATTGACCGTGACAATTCGTTGTCACGGTCGTGTCAAGGTCAATGACCGTGACATAAAACGCGTGTTTTTTTGTCACGGTCAATGACCTTGACAAGGCTGGACGGCTGAAAGGTGACAATTTGCCCATTTTGGTGTAGTGCCTAGAGACCTAAGAAGAACATAAGCTCACCAAATATGCTAATCTCAAACTTGCGATTCATCTCCTCCTCAAAAGTGTGAGCATGTTGGGAGAACGTGGATCAACATACTATGTCATCCACATAGACTTGGGCAACTAAGATAGCACCACTCTATCTCCTCATAAATAATATCCTATCCATTCCCGCTCTCCTAAAGACATGAGTTAAGAGATAGGAAGTGAGCATCTCGTACCAAGCACGGGGTACTTGCTTCAAATTATATAGGACCTTCTTAACATAAAAGACGAGTTCTGGGTGATTTGGGTCTACAAACCCCTTTGGTTGTTCCACATAAATCTCTTCATATACAATTCCATTTAAGAAGGCACTCTTAACATCCATCTGATATAACTTAAATCGCATATGACATGTTGTGGCAAGTGGTAAGCAGACAGACTCAAGCCTAGAAACATGATAGAATGTATCGTCAAAGTCTACACTTTCAATCTGCGTGTAGCCTTAAGCGACCGACCTAGCCTTATTGGGAACTATGGTACCATTATTATCCATCCTATTCTTATAAATCCACTTGGTACGTATCACACTTGTCTGACTAGGTCAAGGGATTAACTCCCAGATATCATTCTTGTGAAACTAAAGTAATTCATCTTGCATAGCGAATATTCAATGCTCGTCTTTGAGTGCCTCTTTCAAATTCTTAGGATCGACTAAGAAGATGTAGTAAAGGTAGCTAACCACATTCTTAAGTTTAGTGCGAGTCTCGACACCTAGTGTAAGATCACCAAATATAGCAGTAGGGAACCCAAGAGGGTGGATCTTCTAAATCAAGAGAGGGATCCACCAGGTAGTATGAGGAAGGATGGGATAATAACTAGGGGTACATCATCCTCACACCAGGGTTAGGAGGAATTGACACTGGTGGCTCATTATCTCTAATCATGACATTTATTGACTCCATAACCTAGAGCTTGCAAGGTTAAACACTTTATAAGTCATACTCGATGAATAATAACCTAAAAATATCCCCTTGTCGATCTAGGAGTTGAAATTTCCTAATTGTTCATTATCTCTCTAGATGTAGCAAGTACTCCCAAAGCCATGAAAATACAATAGGTTGGGCTTCTTCTCTATCCAAAACTCATATGGCGTGTGTAGCATGTGTGGACGATGTAAGGACATTATTTTATAAATCCATTATCAATTAATTATGTTGTATACCATTACAACCGTCAAAGAAGTTCAAGAGCAATCTACATCAAGACGGATCCAAATATATCAAGTTTCTTCATAAAAAAGACTCCGCAAAGTTTACTTTGGTAAGGTAATGTTTTAAATACTTTAACTTTGCACTTAGAGCTTTGGAATATTTTTACAAAATATTTTCTAAGTGTTGGAGCAAAATTTTTCGTTAAAATTTGAGAATGAGTAATTTTTCTAAGTCTTATAGCGTTCCTCAATTTTGATGCCCAGGTCGTTCACGCAAGATCTCTGCTCGTTCGAGCGACATTGGATGTCGCGCGATGTCGTTTGAACGACACGTGTACCTTGTTCGAGCAAGATCCTATTTTCATTCGAACGACTGAGGCAGTACATTTTTTTTATAAATACTCATTAAATGGTTTCGTTTTCATTAAGAAGTACCAGCGTTTTGAAAGACAAAAAACTGCGAAACTGCTGAATCCTTTTGACTTCTTCTTTTAGGGTTTTATCCCTTTTTGTTTTCAATTCACAAAAATCCCATATGCTTTGGTGAATTATTTCGGTGTTCAAGAACACACTTTGCTTTTCTTCATTCTTTGTGGGGAGAACTATTGTGGAGGGAGTCTCTATGAAGTTACTCTTGTGAGGAGAATAACCTACACCGTGAAGACTGCGTGTCTCGACTGCGCGCCCTTGTAGTATAGTTGCGTGTGAACCACTGTTGATTTGTAGCCGTTAATTTGAAGGTTTGACGAAGGCACTATGCATTACTCTTGTGGGAGAAAGCAAGATGGTATGTAAGTCAATGGTCTTATAAACTTTTCAAAGTTTTAGAAATAAAAGGTTTTTCCCTGTGGGGATTTTTTCTGAAATTTGTGTCGCATGCTTTATCTATTTATGGGTTGACACACGCACACCAGTAGTTGTATGTTTATGGGCTGAATTGATTTGGTTTAAAAATAGACTCTAATTAAATAAGTGTGCCAAATTAGAAATTTGCAAATTTAATCAATTATCACACAGTCATAGTTTTATAAATTGGTATCAGAGCTTATTTAAGCGATCACCACTTTTACAGACGAAGATATACCCTATTCACCATATGGCACTTGGTACTCACCGCCTCTGCCCAAACATGTTTGGGTACATTTCTCCCAAGAAGCATGGATCTATCCATCTATTGTATCGTCCGGTTCTTCCTCTCAACTATCCCATTTTGTTGAGGAGTTTGAATGGTAAAAACTCGTGTTAGATGCCCTTTCCATCACAGTATCTATCCACTCTGGCTTCTTTAAATCTAGTGATGTTGTCACTACGTATCCGATTAATAGTGATACCATGTTAGTTTTGTAGGATACGACACTTAATTATTAGGAACTCAACCGCATTGGACTTTTCACTAAGAAACACCACAATAGAGTATCTAGAAAAGTCATTGATAATCATGAGAATATATCTCTTATAACCTGAACTCTCTGAACGAGTAGGTGATATGTCACGAATATAGCATTTTTTGTCCGTTAACTTATGCATTTTTAGGCCCTTCGGGTGCTTTAATGACTGTATTTATGCTCGTTAATCATACAACCTCCGTTTTATATGATAATACTTTATTTGAGGTATTATTGAGCATTTATAGGTGTTATGGTGCTTAGTGTGAAGTTTCATGGCGTTCCGATAAAGTTTCTTAAGAATTCGCACGTTCAGGGGCATTTTTGTAATTTCATACTTCAGACTTTTTGCCCGAAGAATTCACGAAATTTGTATCCCCCGAGACAAGCTTTGCGTGTTCGTGAACGGTGCTCGAATCGGAGTCCAAATGAAGAAAACACGGGTCTTTAATCGGAGGAAGAATTAAAAGAAATAAATAATAATTTTATTAATTTCCCCATGTCCCTTATCTCTTTTACTAACAATTTCATAAATACCCTCCATGTCCCTAATTCGTTTTTGTAGCAAACTTCTTACACATATGGCGATTTTTGTCCTTGGCTCGAGTTTGTCTCGGGTTTTGGTTTCATCCAAAATTGGAGCCTTTAATTCGAAATTAGAGCTCGGGTTTTGTTACGCGTATATTGAAATGGGTCCCGGGTTTTGCCAATTTCGAAATGGGTCTTGGTTTTGGCCATTAATGGAGGTTGTGGAGCTTATGTGGGTCTTTGGATTTTTAATTTTTGTAGTTCCAAACGCAGCCATGGCAGGTCTACTGGTTACCCATTTGAGTTTTGGGTCCGAATTGGATCGAATTCATGGTCTCGGCTTTTGGCTTAGTGTGTCTTTGCTTGCGTGGTGGCTCTTGGACATATACCATGGATGCCCTTATTTTTTGTTGGGATTTGCTGATTGGGAGAAGTTTTCGAGCCTATAGGTGCGTTTGCGAATCGATTCTCTTGGAGACAGTGTCGATTTTTCCCAGCTCCAAATCGATTCGGACACCTCCGAATCGATTCGGTCCCCTGGTTTTTCCAACTTTCTTATTTACAAATTTTCCATTTGCTTTTTTTATATACAAATTTTCTCCTCATTTTTGAGAGATATAATTCATTTCGTATAGTTTAGGGTTAGGGTTTTGAGAGCTCATTTCTCTATAATTTGGGTTTGCCTCATTTGTGGATTGTAAGTGTAACCCCTACCAATTAATTTAGTTAAAATTCCTTATTTTTTTGCTTTGTCATTTATTTACAAGCTTTCTAGTGTAGATTTCTTGCTTTATATTAATTTCCATGCTTGGATAAATTAGTTTAGTTTAATTCTTTCTTGTTTTAATTATTAATTAGTTATTTTATTTATTTATCCATGTTGTGTGAGTAGTTAAATTGGGTTTGGATCGTGTGTCCGCCATTAATGGGTGTCGAGCTCCGAAAATTAAGTTTTGTGTAAAAGCACATTTAATTGAAACCCCGCGTATTAAAATTGGTTTATTATTCGTTTAACTTTCTTTGTCACGCAACGTTAGTGTTTATAGCGATAGTTCGAATTTAATCCGCTTGTGACCATTTTTGATTAAATATTTTATCTCGCAATTTTGAGTTAAATTTCTTCTTGCGTGATGTTTATAATTAACTCAAAATGCTTGGTTAAATATTTTCGAACCGAAATTCTAATTTTTAGTTGTTTAACCCATGGCGGATATGCGATCCCGACTCTTGTTTAATTAATATTGTATAGACTTAACTTCTGAAGTTTTTCCTTTTCTTTATTTCCAACCTATCTCCTTTTATATTTTTATTCTTAAAATAATAAATCGATTAAAATCTATACGACACTCCCTGTTAGATCGATCCCTACTTGCCGCTACACTTTCGTTTAGTGTACCAAGTTGTGGTATTTGTTTTGTCTAGGGCGTAAACACCCAACAACGTGTTTTAAATTCAAAGTTTATGCCTTATCAAAAAAGGTGCCGTTGTCCCGGAGTGTGTTTTAGATTGTAATTATTTTATTATTTTGTAGTATTTTTTCTTTTGTATTTGTATTCTTTGTTTTAACCTTTTTTGCTGGATAACATATTTGAGCGCTAAGAAACTTTGATTCGCGGTTGCTCACTTTCTTGCTCGGATTCTCCATCTACAAACAACGAGGTAATCACGTCCTACTATTATAGTTGTGACGGTCATTCTAGTGATTCTTACTTCGGGAATAGTTTTCAAGTTTTCCATTTTCAAGATTTTCTTGAGAATGAAAGACTTGAAAACATTTATCAGAATGAAAATCGTTATTGGGAGCTTATGTTGGATTCATTATTCGAAGCCATTAATGATTCTTATTCTGATACTTTCGAAGATGAGTTTCAACCAAATGAGGATTCCGAGGTTCTATAGCCAAGGAAGCGTACTTTGGACGAAACTTTTATTCTTTACTCCCAAGGTTTGGAAAGCCTATTTGGTGATGGATTGAGACTTGAATCACTTTGAGATGAGATGGATTCTTTGGCGCTAAACAACGAGGAGGTGCAAACTTGTGTTTCACCTCGATTTTTCAAAGAGTTTATCATCGAATGTGAATCTTTCTCCCCCGAAATTCAATCTCCTTTCGACGATGAGTTGATTGAGATTGAGTTTATTTCATCACCATATTCGTTTTTCGTTATTGAACCTTTAGAATTACTGGTTGATTCCTATGAGTTGGTAGAAAATTTTAAAACTTCTACACCTTTTGCCGATGAGGACTCTTTGTCGCTCTTGTTTTCTATGATGGATGTTATCCCCTTGTGTGCACCATCTCCCATTACAATTGAAAAACCTTTGGGAGATGAGTCAGTTTTTCTTGGACCTCAAGTGTATCTTTCCCCCTTATTATCCAAATCCCCCATCGTCCACCCAAAATTTCAAATTGGCGATGGTTCATTTTTTCCACCACCCGCATGCCTTTCGTTGTTCAAACGAAATTCTTATCTTCCGGGAGGCATGTTCGCTTTGGAGGGTCCACCGTTGATCTTTCAAAGTCAAATTCCATTTTGGGCGGATCCTCAATTATTTAGACTTCAAGTGTATAGTTAGTATGAAGTCAAAATAGTAGGTTGTAAATAGTTAGATTTTTATTCTTTCTTTATTTAGTTTTTCTTTCCTTTTAGTTTATTCTAGTGTAATTAGTTAAGCTTTTTGTTATTGTTTTCATTATTCTCGGTACTAACTTGTTTTGTAGATTCAACGGACTTGTGCTTATGGGAGATCTCTCCAATTTTGCGTATTATTGTTCTTTTCCTTTCTTTGTGTTGTGTTCTTAATGCATAATGAGGACAACGCAACATTTAAGTTAGGGGGTATAGGATATTCTATCCATTTCATATGTAGTCCATTTATTTTCTTACTTGTTAGTTACAAAGCATGCTTTTTGTTAAAAATTTAAAAAAATTCAAAAATATTTTCTTTTTTTTTCTCCTTTGTTGGGCATTTTTGCCTTGTTTTCGATGATAAATTTTAGTAATTGCCCGATCCAATAGACAACTCAACGATGCATGTTCTCGATTTTAAAGTTATTAGACTTTAGTCCTCAAATCATTGATATTATGAATAACTTCATGAATTAAATATTTTTCCCACGAGAACATGCACTTTCTTGTTCTATTGATTCGGTTTAAGATTTTTATAAATTGGTAATCTTTTGTTGCATTGTATATACTTACACCGGGTAAGCTTTGTACCTTTCATCGTTTGTGAGCATTATACACTATTCTTCCCTCATTGAATACGTTACTTTTGTTGGTAATCTCTTTATTCTTTCATTGATCGTTCACTAATTGTGTTTATATCTTGAAATGTGTTACTTGAGCATGATTTTCAAAATTATTTTGACTCGAGAATTGTGTAAACTTTATGAAATGATCATAGGCAATCTTTGTTAAATCACCCATATTAGCCTTGACCTCACCTTATATGTTTTTCCTAGTCAACCTCTTTGAGCCTAAATACTAACTCGACATTGGACTTATATACCTTACATACTACCTCCCATACCGTTGTTTGGAATGTTACTCGGGATTGAATGATGTTATTATCTTGCGGTTACAATTAAGTATGAACAGAGAGGAAAATGTGGAAAAAAGTGTAGTGAAAAAGAAAAGAAAAAGCGAAAAACAAAAGAAAAAGAAGAAAAGAAAAAGAAAGAGATAGTTTGTATATGTTATATATAGTGTTCAATAATCCTTGTAGCTCTCCAATTTCATATCTAATGCTTGTTTTGGAAATTATTTTTCAATTTTGATATTGCCCATAATTTTCCATTATCCCGAGTTTTCATCCCCAAACACTTTGAATCCGTACATATACCTTTCATTTCATACCTTAACCCCAACCTACTTTACAACCCTTTACAAATCCTATGTGATCTTAGGGTAAATTTAATTTAAAAGTCATAATAGTTTTGATAATCTGTGAAAATGTATTTTGCCTCCTTTAATGATTGGTATCTTTCATTGAGATTACAAGTTTTTGATTCCTATATAGCGTTCTTTATTTATGACATGTGCGCGGCCTAGTTTCCATTTACTTTTACACCTTATGCTCGCATGTTCCGTGTGTTACCTCCCTGCTTCGAGTAAATTCATTTGATGAGTGTAATGCCCGTGAGGATTGAATATATGATTGCTTTTACGTTTATCCGATTTATTTAAGTTTTGTCTAAATCACACTATGCATGTGCTCTCCCCCCTCCCACTTTAAAGTTTCAATTCTATGAGGTTCATTCAACCTGTTAATAACAACGAACTTTAGCTTGAATTCATTCAATATGATAATAACGCGTTTGAAATCTTTTTTGTTGTTGTTGAGTTTGTCGCATGTTGGATTGGGCATATTTTAAGTAAACCATATGATGTTTTTGGGTTTCATCCCTGAAAACCCTCACGAGATGACACTCGTTCACTATGGTAACCTAGGGGTTTAACGGCTTATTGCATAAGCTAAATAGAATCGTTCGCTCGCGAAAGTGGATTTTATCGCTTTTGTATATATCTCCTGTTTTGTGATGTTCTTTTAGTTCTTATTGCTTTGAACTTCATTGCTAGGGACTAGCAATGTCTAAGTTAAGGGGTGTGATAAGTCACGAATATTGCATTTTTTGACCGTTAACTTATGCATTTTTAGGCCCCTCGGGTGCTTTAATGCTTGTATTTATGCTCGTTAATTAGAAAACCTCCGTTTTATATGCTAATACTTTATTTGAGGTATTATTGAGCATTTATAGGTGTTACAGTGCTTAGTGTGAAGTTTCATCGCGTTTCGATGAAGTTTCTTAAGAGTTCGCACGTTCAGGGACATTTTTATAATTCCACACTTTGTGATTTTTGCCCGAAGAATTCACGAAATATGTATCCCTCGAGCCAAGCTTCATGTGTCCATGAACGGTGCTCAAATCGAAGTCCGAACAAAGAAAACATGGGTCTTTAATCGGAGGAAAAATTAAATGAAATAAATAAAAATTTTACTAATTCCCTCCATGTCTATCTTTTACTAACAATTTTATAAATACCCTCCATGTCCCTAACTTATTTTTGCAGCAAACGTCTTACATATATGGATATTTTTGTCCTTGGCTCGGTTTTTATTTTGTCCAAAATTGGAGCCTTTTGTTCGAAATTGAAGCTCGGGTTTTGTTACGCGCATATCGAAATGGGTCCCGGGTTTGCCAATTTCGAAATGGGTCTTAGTTTCGGCCATTAATGGAGGTTGTGGAGCTTATGTGGGTCTTTGGATTTTCAATTTTTGTAGCTCCAAACGCAGCCATGGTAGGTCTACTGGTTACCCATTTGCGTTTTGGGTATGAATTGGATCGAATTCATGGTCTCGGCTTTTGGCCTAGTGTGGCTTTGCTTGCGTGGTGGGTCTTGGACATATACCATGGATGCCCTTATTTTTTGTTGGGATTTGCTGATTGGGAGAAGTTTTTGAGCTTACAGGTGAAAATCGTTTCGCACCTTTGCGAATCGATTAGCTTGGAAATAGTGTCGATTTTTCCCATCTCCGAATCGATTCAGACACCTCCGAAACGATTCGGTCCCCTATTTTTTCCAAATTTTTTATTTACAAATTTGTCATTTTCTTTTTGTATATATAAACTTTCTCCTCATTTTTTAGAGATATAATTCATTTAGTATAGTTTAGGGTTAAGGTTTTGAGAGCGCATTTGTCTCTCATTTGGGTTTGCCTCATTTGTGGATTGTAAGTGTAACCCCTACCAATTAATTTAGTTGTAATTCCTTATTTTCTTGCTTTGTCATTTATTCACAAGCTTTCTAGTGTAGATTTATTGTTTTATATTAATTTTCATGCTTAGATAAATTAGTTTAGTTTAATTATTTCTTGTTTTAATTATTAATTAGTTGTTTTTTTTATTTATCCATGTTGTGTGAGTAGTTAAATAGCGTTTGGATCGTGTGTCTGCCATTGATGAGCGTCGAGCTCCGAAAATTAGGTTTTGTGTAAAAGTACATTTAATTGAAACCTCGCGTATTAAAATTGGTTTATTATGCGTTTAACTTTCTTTGTCACGCAACGTTAGTATTTATAGTGATAATCTGAATTTAATCCGCGTGTGACCATTTTTGATTAAAGGTTTTATCTCTCAACTTTGAGTTAAATTTCTTCTTGCGGGATGTTTATAATTAACTAAAAATGCTTGGTTAAATATTTTCGAATCGAAATTCTAATTATTAGTTGTTTAGCCCATGGCGGGTACGCGATCCCGACTCTCGTTTAATTAATATTGTTTAGACTTAACTTCTTAATTTTTCACTTTTCTGTGACACCCCGCCTAATAAGATACCAGGCGATCACTCCAATATTAAATTAAAACAGGAGTCTCATATGGATCATTCTTAGCATCACTGTCGAAAATCCATTTAATTACTAATAACCTATTAGGCCGGTGTCAAAATTTTAACTTTACTACTCTTTATAACAACAATAAATAAAACATCCACACAGTTTATGCGTAAATGAAACTGAAATGAAATAAAGTAACCGAACACTCGGTCAAAATATACAACCATATCGAATGCTGTACTGAAAGAATAACTAAATGCAATTGGACCATTGGCCCGAATGTTTATACAATACCTCCTATCTAGATTACAAGAATGGAAGCGTCTACTGAAAATCCTGCACGCATCCACAGCTGCTGCAGCTGACGTCTGACTCGAAAGAAGTGCCATCCAGGCGTCCCTGTGTCTGGACACCTATATATATAAATATATATAATATAGAAAGAAAGGAAAGTAGATAAACGGGTCAGAGCCCAAGTTTTGAAAATATTTTGCAAGTGCATAAATGCTTCTTTTTTTTTTTAGAAAAATAGTTTTATCTAAATTGGTATCGTACTCCCATGAGATACCCCTCACCTCTCCACTAATAGTGCACTCCTAACGCATCTCTCTAAACATCCTAGTCAAGCTATCCTGCTAAACTAGTCTATCACCAACCCACTATCAATCCTAGATAGTCCAAGCAATGTACTAAGGGCTAAACTTCACCCCAGTCTCAACGCTATGCCATGTTTGTGCGTGGGGTGTCTTGCAAAGAGAAATCTAAACAAGGAACCCCCTCGATACACTACTACGCGGCACGGTCGATCGTCGAGATCCGCCAGTCCCTCAGTACAGAAAGATATATATAAATATATACCATAAGCATTTATAATATTAGAGCACTAAGGATTAAACTTCTCCCCAGTCTCAACACATTGCCATATTCGTGCGTGGGGTGTCTCGCAAAGCGAAATCCACACAAGGAACCCCCCCGATACACTACTATGCGGCAAGGTCGATCATCGGGATCCATTAGACCCTCGGTACTCGATTCATCCATTTATATATACATATTTCCATAATCATCCGGATCTATCTCCCGGACTGAGGATTCATATATCAAGTATTTATCAATACTTTCATTTTTCTCAAAACTTTCCATTTCCCTCTTTATACTCAAGAAATGTAAATGTAAAAGTCAATTCATTATCATGAATTGCTTTAACAAATCATATACTTTTAAAAGTAAATTTTATTATCATAAAAATGCTTTTCCGTTTTATATCATCCCATTTCCCTTTTTATACTCAGGAAATGTATTCAAAGCCATTTTCATTATCATAAAAATGCTTTGATCATATCATATGCTTCCACATCCCTTCTTCCATCCGGGAAGTGTTACCGAAGCCAAACCTTTATCCCATTTCCCTTCCTATATCCAGTAAATGTAATTAAAGCCAATCCATTTTCGTGAATTGCTTTAATATATAACGCGTTCTAAGACCGCCTGTCCGGATTTCTCCACTGTGCGCGCCCCTAAATGGATATCATCTTCCAGGGCCTATCATAAGACAACCTGGGATCCTACATCGCAAGACGTCGGGAAGCGGCCATATGCCTGCGGGATATTCAAGAACACACCCCGAATCTCGTAACCAGCGCAGAAAAAATACAACAAACGCTCATATGGCCTATAGGACTATATCCACCCTGCGTTAATTTGTCAGGGGGCTTCACCATACGCACGCAACTTCTCTTATGATAGCGATTTAGAGAGGTGTGTAATCCATATTTTATTAATTATGAAAAACATTTCTCTTTCCATTTTGAAAATATTCATTTTTATATTTTCAAAATCATTTCCATCATAACATATATATATACCTAAATCACACAGTATATACATATCCTATATATTCCTCCTAGAATATATATAAACGGCCATAGTGGCCTATAGCATCTAGCGATGACCAATAATCCCAAAGATTTCCTCCAGGAATCATAATCATGCATTCATATAAGCATGATACTAAACCCAATTATTTCTTAATTTTAATAATCACTATATACCTCAATCCCATCTAAGGATTTATTGGATATCTCCAATGATACCCTTCACTCTAAGTGAAATCAACACATACCTATATTCCCAGTTTATCCTAATTATCTCCTAGGATACACTTAACGATAATCGATATAATTATGATTTCTATAAGCATAATTATATAGGCCTCTATGCCTACGAGAAATATCCTCGGGATTTATCTCACCCGGACAACCTTAAATTCAACGAGTTAAGGATTTCATTTCCTTGAACCCCCAAGACTATACCTAGTCCAATTAATCATTTAGAAGTCCCCAATATAATTTAGGAACCCTAATCGATCAATTTCTACAATTATTCTATTTTCCTCGAAAATATAGATTAAGGGTTATATACTAAAAACCCTTACTTTACCCTCCTAAATTGCCTTAATTTATGGACCATAAAGTCCTAAAAGTTCCTCCAGGTTATCACCTAATTAACCTCAAAGCAAGATGAAATGGAATATATCCCATCCAAATCATCCTAGAGAAATTATCAACTTTCAGCAGGGGTCGATCGATCGACCCATGGCCGTCGATCGATCGATGGCTTCGATCGATCGATCCCCTATGATCGATTGATCGATCAAGTCGGGCAGCTTCTTCTCCGAGAAGCTATTTCGGCCATGGAAGCTTCCCCCAAGCTTCCATCTCTTCACCAAACGGCCTACAACTTCAACCAACTACAAATAAACCTATAATACGGGTTCTAAACATCCTAGAACCCGGAATCACCAATTAATTTCAATTAAAACCTAAGTTTCTCCAATTTATCATTTTTAGGGGTTTATTCGTTTTAACTCCCAAAAACCCGTTTTATCCACGAATACCCAACCCAAAATCATTAGGGTTTGTTATACCAACAATGATATGAGATATTTATGCTTAAAAACAAATAAAGCAAGTAAACACTTGCCTCGTGGATAAAATCCGACGTCCTCGAGCCGAATCCCGCGGAGGCTGGCCGGAATCTCCCCCTTTTTCCTCTTTTATTCCTCCTCTCTCTCTTCCCTCTCTTCTTTCTATTTTCTCTTCTCTTTTCTCCCCCTCTCCCTCCTTGTATAAGGAAAAAAGGGTTTAACCCCTTTAAAACCCAAAAACGACTCGTTACCCAATTACTAGCCTATTTAACTCCAAAATTACCCGGAACTCAATTTCGACAATCGGACACTCTTTTTCGACTATCTCAGACATTTCGAGACTCATGGCGCAGTCGAAATTTCCATCCGAGGTACTTGACCGCAAATCACTATTCTAACCCAAAATAATTAAATGCGGTATTCTTACTCAAAATCTTACCTCTTTTGTCGCTATACTCCACGGCAACATATAATTAAATTACTTCGACCTATATAGTCCCAACATAATTTATAACACCCTTCAAAAATATTTAAATCCTCGAAAATCCCAAAAATCACTATTTCGAGAAATTCTCCAAATTCCAAATTATACTTAATTATGGAATTTAATCCTCCAAAAGGGCAGGTTGTTACATACTCCCCCCATTACAATGGAATTTCGTCCTCGAAATTCAGATACAACTTACACCCTCTAACTAGGATTACTACAAATCCTAAAACCTCAAGGGAAAGATACTAACCTAATGGTTCTCTACCATATGCTGCACGACTATCACGATCATAAAGTGACTCTTATACGTCACATAATACCCATCATCTATAATGCCTATCGGCATGAATTTCAACCTTATATACTACGCCCCTTCTATTTCAGGTGGTATATAAAACCATCTTACCAAGGTGCCCATACACCTTTCAAACTTGCGCATATCTGCACATCCGTAGTGAACGTCTGACACGTAACACTCTCTCCCAATAAGGGTCTCCTTTCTTCGGTGTAATACTCACCTATGGGTTATTCCAACCCGCGAAATTCAATTCCTCCTAACCTAGGTGGCACTAACTCTACTAAACTTACATCCTAATACTAAGGTCTATGCGATGTACTACATACGCGAAACTACTATAATCCTAAGTATGTCCCTAGTGCCCAAGGCCTCTCTCAACTCCCGACAATTGCTTGGTTTCATGCGTGGGACGTCTCGCCAAGGCGAAATCCAAACAAGGAACCCTCCCGTTACATTACTCCCTCGCGTAGTCGGTCATCGAGATATAACGACCCAAGGCACACAAGCGGAACGTCCTAAATACTGCCTACGCTAAACTACGAACGCATTTCTACTATCTTATCCTTCCGCCCATAAGTAAGGAAACCTAATCAATCGAAGTGCCCACTTTCGGTAAAAGTGTCACGAACATACTACCCAAAATTTATCTCCTCAAAATTTGCCTTTTCATTAAGGCCTGACTATTGTCCTCAAATCAATTTCTCTAAGTCCAACCTCAACCACCCACTTGTGGCGAGGGGACCACTTTAGTGCTTTTCCATAGCACAGTATTTCCATAGTATATCAACATCATGTGGCTCATAGTCTATAGTGGTTCATCCACACTATAAGACCTTTCCATAAAATCAACATCCTTGCATCCCATAACAGCTCCCCACTCCCGACGCCGTTAAGAGTCATGTGTGGAGTGTCTCGCAAAGCGAAATCCAAATAAGGAACCCCTCCACACGTTAACCCTTGACTTCGTTGGTTATGGAGTTCCATTATTTCAACATGCAACCGGGATATCCCTATCCCCTAATCTAATAAAAAATGGTCTGAACTCCTATCTCTAACTAAGAGTCATACCACCCTGTGCTCGCACTCATTTTTAAGTCCTTGCGCAAATAGTAATGAGCTTAATCTTACAGCTCAACATAAATCCTGCGGCCTTAAATCATATATATAAGGTCTCCATATACCCAAATCACGATAATGAAACCTCTACTCATCGAAGTTTCGTATCCCACAATAAATAAGGTGAACTCAACCTATATCTAGGTGAGACACCGTAACAATAACCTGTTCCCTCCAGGAACCATGGACACGATAGACTTGTCATTTTTAGCCTGCTATCGCTCCGAAAATACACCCTAATGTATTATACTCATCATATCACCGTACTCGTATAGACATATAAAACGATTATCCCAAACCAAATATATATATACAATATATCAACACCCGCCTTTATGGCGAATGAAGGAAAATAAAATTCCGCTATCGCGGAAAACAAATCGACATACATTATATAATGTTATCGAGACCGCCATAAAACTCAAGATGCACACACGAGTCTAGGGCTATCGAACACCACAACTTCATCTACCCATACCTCTTACTAGAATTTCTTAACTCTAGGCCCCATCTGGGCACCCTAACCTTGTCCTTTATTCCTATCGGAAAAGACTATCCGTGTGGCTCCGCACTCCACAACACCATTTCCATCATTGGTCTTCCTGACCATCATGGAGTTGTCAACACCATCTGACTCTATAGCCTCGCTCCTTACAATCACCTTACTAATCCTCTTAACTCCTTCGTTAAAAGGAAATTCCACCACCGGTTCCAACAATCCTCCCCATGTGGATGTCCCCTCAGGGGCACCTAAACACACCCACATTCTCCGTAAGTGTTAACAACACTTCTCTAGTGAGCCTATCCTTCCTGGAAAGGACTCATTTTTCATTGTACCTTCCTCACCTCGGTACAAAGTTCACTTCTCCATAATGTTATTTATTCACTGTCGGTCTTTGGCCGACCCTTATGTGAATAATTTCGAAACGGAATTCTTCTCCTTCCTGCAGAATCATGGGGACTCACGATTAAAACTATCCGTAAGATCCCTTTCGAACCCTCAATTTCCATGAGGAATTCGACTTTAGTACCACTCTCCACTTCAGCGGTAATGCGGTACTCATAACTACTTATTATTTAGTAGTCGCCACCGAAATCCTTAACAATTACCATAGGGAGAGTGACCTCTACTAAGGTCCTCACCCCAACCTTCTACCAGCTGCTCCAGCTAAGCCTCACCTCCTGCTGCCATCCAAGCTCCGCACCCGATTCTCAATGAGCGCGTAAAAGATTTCTATAATCTTGGAACATGGCAGGAGAACTAAATCTCACAAGAGAAATCAACAATCCTAATCCTGGGGCTCTATAACAAATCGAGAGCAACGCTGAAAGCGTAGTACGTCCGCACAGATTCCTAAGGACACCAGAACCTGATGCTCTGATACCATCTGTGACACCCCGCCTAATAAGATACCAGGCGATCACTCCAATATTAAATTAAAACAGGAGTCTCATATGGATCATTCTTAGCATCACTGTCGAAAATCCATTTAATTACTAATAACCTATTAGGCCGGTGTCAAAATTTAAACTTTACTACTCTTTATAACAACAATAAATAAAACATCCACACAGTTTATGCGTAAATGAAACTGAAATGAAATAAAGTAACCGAACACTTGGTCAAAATATACAACCATATCGAATGCTGTACTGAAAGAATAACTAAATGAAATTGGACCATTGGCCCGAATGCTTATACAATACCTCCTATCTAGATTACAAGAATGGAAGCGTCTACTGAAAATCCTGCACGCATCCACAGCTGCTGCAGCTGACGTCTGACTCGAAGGAAGTGCCATCCGGGCGTCCCTGTGTATGGACACCTATATATATATATAATATAGAAAGAAAGGAAAGTAGATAAACGGGTCAGAGCCCGAGTTTTGAAAATATTTTGCATGTGCATTTTTTCGAAAAATAGTTTTATCTCATATTTAAATTGGTATCGCACTCCCATGAGATACCCCTCACCTCTCCACTAATAGTGCACTCCTAACGCATCTCTCTAAACATCCTAGTCAAGCTATCCTGCTAAACTAGTCTATCACCAACCCACTATCAATCCTAGATAGTCCAAGCAATGTACTAAGGGCTAAACTTCACCCCAGTCTCAACGCTATGCCATGTTCGTGCGTGGGGTGTCTCGCAACGCGAAATCTATACAAGGAACCCCCCGATACACTACTACGCGGCACGGTCGATCGTCGAGATCCGCCAGTCCCTCAGTACAGAAAGATATATATAAATATATACCATAAGCATTTATAATATTAGAGCACTAAGGATTAAACTTCTCCCCAGTCTCAACACATTGCCATATTCATACGTGGGGTGTCTCGCAAAGCGAAATCCAAACAAGGAACCCCCCCGATACACTACTATGCGACAAGGTCGATCATCGGGATCTATTAGACCCTCGGTACTCGATTCATCCATTTATATATACATATTTCCATAATCATCCGGATCTATCTCCCGGACTGAGGATTCATATATCAAGTATTTATCAATACTTCCATTTTTCTCAAAACTTTCCATTTCCCTCTTTATACTCAAGAAATGTAAATATAAAAGCCAATTCATTATCATGAATTGCTTTAACAAATCATATACTTTTAAAAGCCAATTTTATTATCATAAAAATGCTTTTCCGTTTTATATCATCCCATTTCCCTTTTTATACTCAGGAAATGTATTCAAAGCCATTTTCATTATCATAAAAATGCTTTGATCATATCATATGCTTCCACATCCCTTCTTCCATCCGGGAAGTGTTACCGAAGCCAAACCTTTATCCCATTTCCCTTACTATATCCAGGAAATGTAATTAAAGCCAATCCATTTTCGTGAATTTCTTTAATATATAACGCGTTCTAAGACCGCCCGTCCGGATTTCTCCACTGTGCGCGCCCCTAAATGGATATCATCTTCCAGGGCCTATCATAAGACAACCTGGGATCCTACATCGCAAGACGTCGGGAAGCGGCCATATGCCTGCTGGATATTCAAGAACACACCCAGAATCTCGTAACCAGCGCAGAAAAAATACAACAAACGCTCATATGGCCTATAGGACTATATCCACCCTGCGTTAATTTGTCAGGGGGCTTCACCATACGCACGCAACTTCTCTTATGATAGCGATTTAGAGAGGTGTGTAATCCATATTTTATTAATTATGAAAAACATTTCTCTTTCCATTTTGAAAATATTCATTTTTATATTTTCAAAATCATTTCCATCATAACATATATATATACCTAAATCACACAGTATATACATATCCTATATATTCTTCCTAGAATATATATAAACGGCCATAGTGGCCTATAGCATCTAGCGATGACCAATAATCCCAAAGATTTCCTCCAGGAATAATAATCATGCATTCATATAAGCATGATACTAAACCCAATTATTTCTTAATTTTAATAATCACTATATACCTCAATCCCATCTAAGGATTTATTGGATATCTCCAATGATACCCTTCACTCTAAGTGAAATCAACACATACCTATATTCCCAGTTTATCCTAATTATCTCCTAGGATACACTTAACGATAATCGATATAATTATGCTTTCTATAAGCATAATTATATAGGCCTCTATGCCTACGAGAAATATCCTCGGGATTTATCTCACCCGGACAACCTTAAATTCAACGAGTTAAGGATTTCATTTCCTTGAACCCCCAAGACTATACCTAGTCCAATTAATCATTTAGAAGTCCCCAATATAATTTAGGAACCCTAATCCATCAATTTCTACAATTATTCTATTTTCCTCGAAAATATAGATTAAGGGTTATTTACTAAAAACCCTTACTTTACCCTCCTAAATTGCCTTAATTTATGGACCATAAAGTCCTAAAAGTTCCTCCAGGTTATCACCTAATTAACCTCAAAGCAAGATGAAATGGAATCTATCCCATCCAAATCATCCTAGATAAATTGTCAACTTTCAGTAGGGGTCGATCGATCGACCCATGGCCGTCGATCGATCGATGGCTTCGATCGATCGATCCCCTATGATCGGTCGATCGATCAAGTCGGGCAGCTTCTTCTCCGAGAAGCTGTTTCGGCCATGGAAGCTTCCCCCAAGCTTCCATCTCTTCACCAAACAGCCTACAACTTCAACCAACTACAAATACACCTATAATACGGGTTCTAAACATCCTAGAACCCGGAATCACCAATTAATTTCAATTAAAACCTAAGTTTCTCCAATTTATCATTTTTAGGGGTTTATTCGTTTTAACTCCCAAAAAACCATTTTATCCACGAATACCCAACCCAAAATCATTAGGGTTTGTTATACCAACAATGATATGAGATATTTATGCTTAAAAACAAATAAAGCAAGTAAACACTTGCCTCGTGGATAAAATCCGACGTCCTCGAGCCGAATCCCGCGGAGGCTGGCCGGAATCTCCCCCTTTTTCCTCTTTTCTTCCTCCTCTCTCTCTTCCCTCTCTTCTTTCTCTTTTCTCTTCTATTTTCTCTCCCTCTCCCTCATTTTATAAGGAGAAAAGGGTTTAACCCCTTTAAAACCCAAAAATGACTCATTTACCCAATTACGAGCCTATTTAACTCCAAAATTACCCGGAACTCAATTTCGACAATCGGACACTTTTTTTCGACTATCTCGGACATTCCGAGACTCATGGCGCAGTTGAAATTTCCATCCGAGGTACTTGACTGCAAATCACTATTCTAACCCAAAATAATTAAATGCGGTATTCTTACTCAAAATCTTACCTCTTTTGTCGCTATACTCCACGACGACATATAATTAAATTACTTCGACCTATATAGTCCCAAAATAATTTATAACACCCTTCGAAAATATTTTAATCCTCGAAAATCCCAAAAATCACTATTTCGAGAAATTCTCCAAATTATAATTAATTATGGAATTTAATCCTCCAAAAGGGCAGGTTGTTACATTTTCTTTATTTCCAACCTATTACCTTTTACTTTTTTTATTCTTGAAATAATAAATCGATTAAAATCGATACGACACTCCCAGTGGATTCGATCCCTACTTGCCGCTACACTTCCATTTCGTGTACCAAGTAATGGTATTTATTTTGTATAGGGCGTAAATGTGACAACCCGAATATAATTATGATAAATTATGTTTAAATCATGCTTATCTTATGTGATATGAATAATGTGTTATTAGTATATCTAATTTTAATTTATTATGTTTAGTCTAATCCTATTTTCATAAATCATGAAATGTCGAATTATTCACAAATACAAAATTTTGTTGTTTTCGATAGAAATGTCCCTGTTTATGACTAGTTTTGACCTTTATAACATAACAATTGACTTGAGGTGAAAACTATATAATTGTATACATATGAGTTAGTGTTGTAACAAAACAAACGGTACATCAAACGGATGTACGAGTAAGAAGTTAGGCCAAATTTACGAAGAAGGGGCAAATCTGTCAATTCCATTTAAGTGGTAAATTGTCTTTTATTAAACCAGATGGTTTAATTTGATTGGTTGGCTTGGTAGGCAGCCTTGGCTGACTTAAAATTCTCCCTTTAACTTATTTTTTCAGCAAATATAACCCTAGGTTCAGTTTTGGGAAGGAAAGAGAAGGTATAAGTTTAGGAAGAAAAGTGAGGAGAAAAGTGTAGAAAAATCCGTAGAAATTACGTAAACTTCCCGAAGGTAATCCTAATTGCAAATCTTGTTATTTTTCATATATTTATGATTTATATGATATAAATCCTTGATTTGTTTATTGAACTTTTATGCTTGGGTGCATATGTATGGATATATGAAAGTTTAAGTTAAGTTGAATGCATAAACCCTTAAAATTGCTTTGTATTGAAACCCCTTGTATTCAAACTTGCATATATCTTTGCGTGCTTACTGGAATTGAGAAATTCAAATTGGATATGAAAGTAGATTCATATATTCATATCATATCCGAAAGTTAGAATTTATCTCCTTGTGGTTAGGCCGTAAAGATGATTTCAAGTTGGTACATGGCTTCTGTTTGTATACTTCATTACGGTATGCCCTTAGTTTAGTCAAGCTTTTGAGATAGCAAATGAAGTCAAAAAATTATGAAACTTTAATTATGTACTACTAAGTATGTTTACTAAAAATGAGTTGAAAATCATGGAAAGTTATACTGTAGAAAAATTATGAAAATTCTGGGAATTCGAAGGAACAATAGAGGAGCTTGTAGGGCAGATTTCTTGTGTTGTAGAGAAATGGTCATAACTTGCCCTAGGAAGCTGAAAAAATTACACCGTCACTTGTACTGGATAATATATTCATATATGTTTTCATATTGATAAGGTTGGACCCCTGTATTTGTACAATTTAGGAATATAGGATGGTTAAGTATGTAAGACAATAATTTCAGGCCATACTGGGTACCCCTTGAATGAATGTTTGTATTTCGTCCTTACAAAGGGTACTTTGAGTACATGTTTCATGTGTATATACATTGAGGAGTATAATTTCATGTTTACTTGACTTTGGTTATAAATTCCTCATAAGTTATTTCCTACGGTTGAATGTCCGTAACTTTATCAACATGTATATCAATGTTTTGCCTTTACCTATGTTTTATGGAATGTGACTTAATTGGAATTATATTGTTGATGTATAGTCATGGAAAGTTACATAATTATGTTAGGATAATAATTATGATTGAGGTTCAGTACTGATTTAGTTGGATTGACAGGTGTAAAGTCTAATCAACCCAGTTCAGCTCCACCAGAAGGAAATGTGAATACATAGTTGTCAACCAGGGTGAGTGTACTCACTGGAAAGAGATATTTGTATCGTGTTGTTGATATGATCAAAATATAATGAATATGAAAATTTTCATTTCGGTTTATCGAAATGGGAGGTTACTCCCCGACCCGAAATGGGGGATATTTGTCTATTAATGACAAGGGGTTACTCCTCGACCAGGAAAGGGGGAGAATTGTCTATTTAACAGGATATGTGAATCATAATTTGGAAAAGTTGGTCATTCATTATGAATGAGCTGGATAAGTTAATACATAATTATATGGACATTATTTATTGCATTTAAATTTATGCAGTAGTATAGTAGTGATGCATTCACTGGGCTATTTTGCTCATGGTTCCTACGTTCACATTTTTCAGGTAACGCGATGTCACTGCCAAATCTAGGAAGTCGGGTTGGGTTAGCCAGGAATGGGAGAAACAAATATTTTGTTTAAATGTAAATGATGTAATTAAGTTAAATTTTCCTTCAAGCAAGTTTGTGTAAGTGTGACTACTCTGATGTTGTAAAAAGGTTTTCAGATATATAGATTTACAATGATGACTCTGAAATTAAAACTCTTGTTTATGGTTTGGTTAAATTAATTATGGTTTGACTCACTTTGACTTTCACACTTAATTATAAGTAACTGGGTTGGGGTGTGTCAGCGTTTGGTATCAGAGCCTAGGTTTTTGAGGTTCTGGAGTGAGAAGAGTCTAGATTTGGCAGTGAATGTCAGAAATATTTTTATTTGATACTAAGGATCATGTTAGGAAAGATAAGTATATCTGCATGTTGTTATATCTTTGATTCATTTCAGATATAAAAGAATGGAACGAGGGAATGTGAATGTGGGAATAGAAGACGAGGCTTCAAATATGGCAGCAGAAGCAAAGATTGAGCAACCTGTTCATGGAAATGTAGAACCCGAGCAGGAACAATTGACAGACATGCAAAAAATAGCGCGTGGCATGACTCTAATGGCAGAGCAACAAGCTAGATTTATGGCTCATGTGTAAGAACAACAGACCAGGCAACTGGAGGCATAAGCCTTGGCTAGGGCTGAGGAGGTGATACACTGGGAAGAAATGAGTACTTCACATGATAAATTTATTAAGATGAACCCACCCTCATTTGAAGGAGCAGTTGATCCAGCAGAGGCAGAAGAATGGGTTAAGAGATTGAACTTATTTTCGGGGTGATGAGAATGCCTGAAAATCAACGAGCGATCTTGGTGACGTACATGCTGAAAGGAGAAGCTAAATATTGGTGGGATGACACAAATATTTGTTGATTACTCCAGAAGGTGGGAATGTGATCTTATGGGATGCTTTTGTCAAAGATTTATATGATAAGTATTTTTCCCCAATGTATCGAAAACAAAAGGAGAAGGAATATTTCCTGTTGAATCAGGGAAGCATGACTGTTAGGGAATATGACGCCAAACTTACAGCCTTATCTCGGTTTCCTTCGAGGTTTATCCGGAATGAGGAAGACATGTGTAGTCGATTTCTTGACGAACTTGAGTTAGTTATTAAATCAAGGTTGTCGGCTTTAAAAACTGTTAATTATTCAGCCTTGGTGAATAAAGCCCTGCTGGTAGAAAATGACGTGAATGAAGCAAGAGGGAATCGAGAACGAGGTGTAAAGAGAAACATATTCAATCCAAGTTATCAAAAAGGTAGTGATACAGAATATTCAAGACTTGGAGGGCAGAAATTTCAGCATGGTAGAGGTATGGGAGGTGGTTCGCAGAAGGGTGAGTCTAGTAGTGGAAGAGGCTCAGGAGCTTCAGCGCAAGGAGATGCGAATATTTGTTTCTTTTGTGGTACATCGGGCCATATAAAAAGAAATTGCCCAAAGTTACAGAATATAGAATGTTTTAGCTGTCATCAGAAGGGCCATCTGAGAAAGAATTGTCCTATGCTATCTACAACAGTTTTAGTTAGTAGTGTGGGGCCTCATAAAGGATCATCTCCAGGGAATGCAACCAGGGGAAGGGATATAGAACAAGTAACTTGATTGAAGGCAGGAGGAAGAGTGTTTGCGATGACATTGCAAGATGCCCATGCTACACCTGAAGTGGTTACAGGTAAATTTTTTATTGCAAACAAAGATCTATATGCACTCATTGATCCTGGATCTACGCATTCATTTGTGGCATTACATATTGTTTCATATCTGGGTAGACCATGTTCATTCCTCAATTGTGCCTTATATATTTCTACCCCAATGGAAATTGTAATTCTAGTTGAGCATGTTTATAAAGATTGTGTCTTACGAATGGGTGAGCGATATTTCTATGTTGATTTGATACCGTTGGCCATTCAGGATTTTGATATTATATTGGGGATGGATTGGTTATCATCGTATCATGTTTCCATTGATTGTTTTCGAAAAGAAGTTACATTTCATCTTCCGGGTGAACCCGAGTTCCAGTTTACAGGGGAAAGGAATGTTGTCCCTAATTGTCTTAACTCAGCAATAAAGAGCAGAAAGTTATTGAGTAAGGGTGGTACGGGGTATTTAGCGTATGTGGTTGATGTTAGTTAGGAAGCACTTAAAGTTGAAGATATACCAGTGGTTAGAGAATTTTATGATGTCTTCCCAAAGGAATTGCCAGGACTGCCACCCGATAGGGAAGTAGAGTTTTCCATTGAATTAATTCCAGGTACTGGTCCGATTTCCCTTGCTCCTTATAGAATGGCACCAACAGAGTTGAAGGAATTGAAAGTGAAATTACAAGATCTGATAAGCAGAGGGTTCATTCGGCCTAGTGTTTCGCCATGGGGCGCCTCAGTGTTATTTGTGAAAAAGAAAGATGGGACAATGCGATTATGTATTGATTATCGATAGATGAATAAGGTGACCAATAGAAATAAGTACCCTCTACCTCGTATCGATGACTTGTTTGACCAATTACAGGGGGCCACAGTATTTTTGAAGATTGATTTGAGATCGGGTTACCACCAATTGAAGGTAAAGGATAATGATATTTCCAAAACAGCATTTCGGACTCGATATGGGCACTATGAGTTTTTGGTGATGCCATTTGGATTAACTAATGCTCTAGTAATTTTTATGGATTTGATGAACCGGGTGTTCTACCCTTTCATTGATTCATTTGTGATTGTATTCATAGACGATGTGTTGATTTACTCGCGTAGCATGGAGGAACATGATAAACATTTGAGACTTGTATTGCAGATTTTGAGAGAGAAGAAATTATTTGCTAAATTTAGCAAGTGTGAGTTTTGGTTGAATGAAATTGTGTTTTTAGGGCACGTTGTCTCGGGAAATGGGATATATGTTGATCCAAAGAAGGTGGAAGCAATTGTTGAATGGGAGATTCCTAAGAATGTGATAGAAATTAGGAGTTTCCTAGGATTGGCAGGTTACTATCGCAGATTCATTAAGGGATTTTCAGCAATATCATTACCACTGACAAAATTGACTTGTAAAGAAGTGAAGTTTGTATGGGATGAAGAATGTGAGAGGAGTTTTAAAGAATTAAAGAATCGGTTGGTTTCAGCCCCTATACTTACTATTCCATGTGGGAGTGAGTCTTTTGTGATCTATACAAACGCTTCATTTCAGGGTTTAGGATGTGTTCTTACGAAGAATGGGAAGGTAATAGCATATGCTTCCAGACAATTAAAGATGCATGAACGAAACTACCCTACACACGATTTGGAGCTAGCGGCCATTGTTTTTGCTTTAAAGTTGTGGCGACATTACTTGTATGGAGAAACTTGTGAGGTATTTACAGATCATTAAAGTTTGAAATAATTTTTTACACAGAAAGAACTGAATTTGAGACAGAGGCATTGGATAGAGCTGATTAAAGACTATGACTGTACCAGTCATCATCATCCTGGGAAGGCCAATGTAGTAGCAGATGCTTTGAGTCGAAAATCATCAGGGATTCTTGGTTGCATACAGTGTGCCCGTGTTGGAAATATTATTGACTTGGCATCGATGGGGATTGAATTAAAGTTTTCAAAAAGCGGAGGATTATTAGCACATGTCACAGTGAGACCTTTATTGGCCGAACATATACGAAATTTGCAGACTAGTGATCCATTCCTTGAGAAGAAGAAACAAGATGTCCTGGATGGTAAAGAGAGTGACTTTGAAATTAAATGATGAATCGTTGTGTTATAAAAATAGGATTTGTGTACCGAATGATCCACCCTTAAAGAAAGATATATTAGAAGAGTCACATAGTTCTATTTACTCTATGCATCCAGGAGGTACCAAAATGTATAGAGATTTGAAAGAATATTACTGGTGGAACTATATGAAACTTGAGATTGCAGAGTTCGTAGCTAAATGTTTAGTATGCCAGCAAGTGAAAGCAGAGCATCAGAAGCTGACAGGATTATTGCAGTCTTTGCCTATTCCGGAATGGAAGTGGGAGCATATAACGATGGACTTTGTTACAGGATTACCTCGGTCACCAAAGGGGCATGATTCTATTTGGGTGATTGTAGACCGATTGACGAAGTTAGCCCATTTTCTTCTAGTTAAGACCACCTACACTGTTGACAAGTATGCACGTATGTAAGTTGATGAGATTATCCGTTTACATGGGGCACCAGTGTCAATTGTATCAGATAGAGATCCAACGTTCACTTCTAAGTTTTGGCCTCATTTATAGAACGCCATGGGCACAAGTTTGAAGTTCAGCACTGCATTTCATCCACAAACCGATGGGCAATCTAAATGGACGATTCAAATATTAGAAGACATATTACGATCTTGTGTATTTGACTTCAAAGGTAGTTGGGATGATCATTTGCCATTGATGGAATTCTCGTATAATAATAGTTATCAGTCCACCATTGGTATGGCTCCTTATGAAGCTTTATATGGGAGGAGATGTAGGACGCCTTTGTGTTGGGATGAAGTAGGTGAAAGGAAAATTTTTGGTTCGGAATTGATAGATATGACAACTGAAAAGATCAAAATGATTCGGGAACGGATAAAGATAGCGCAAAGCAGGCAGAAAATTTATGCAGATAAGAGGAAGCATACATTGGAATTTCAAAAGGGGGATTTTGTATTCCTACGTCTTTCACCATGGAAAGGCGTCATGAGGTTTGGGAAAAAGGGGAAACTAAGTCCAAGATACATTGGACCATATGAGGTGTTGGAAAGAATTCGGCCCCTGGATTATAGATTAGCATTACCTCCAGATTTATCCCGTTTACATGATGTGTTTCATGTATCGATGCTTCATAAGTATTTGGCGGATCCATCTCATTAGTTGAAAACTCAACCAATTGAACTGAAGGAAGACTTGTCGTATATCGAGAAACCAATGGAAATTATTGATTGTAAGGACCAAGTATTGAGAAATAAAGTTATTCCATTAGTTAAATTTATGTGGATGAGCCATGGAGTTGAAGAAGCAACTTGGGAAATGGAGGATAGCATGAGGAAACAGTATCCCCATTTGTTTGGTAAGTGACCTTCATATTAAATTTCGGGGACGAAATTTTCTAAGGGGGGAAGTTGTGACAACCCGAATATAATTATGATAAATTATATTTAAATCATGCTTATCTTATGTGATATGAATAATGTGTTATTAGTATATCTAATGTTAAGTGATTATGTTTAGTCTAATCCTATTTTCATAAATCATGAAATGTCGAATTATTTACAAATACGAAATTTTGTTGTTTTTGATAGAAATGTCCCTGTTTAAGACTAGTTTTGACCTTTATAACATAATAATTGACTTGAGGTGAAAACTATATAATTGTAGACATATGATTTAGGGTTGTAACAAAACAAACGGTACATCAAAAGGATGTACGAGTAAGAAGTTAGGCCAAATTTACGAAGAAGGGGCAAATCTGTCAATTCCCTTTAAGTGGTAAATTGTCTTTTATTAAACCAAATGGTTTAATTTGATTGGTTGGCTTGGGAGGAAGCCTTGGCCGACTTAAAATTCTCCCTTTAACTTATTTCTTCTGCAAATATAACCCTAGGTTCAGTTTTGGGAAGGAAAGAGAAGGTAGAAGTTTAGGAAGAAAAGTGAGGAGAAAAGTGTAGAAAAATCCGTAGAAATTACGTAAAAATCCCGAAGGTAATCCTAATTGCAAATCTTGTTATTTTTCATATATTTATGATTTATATGATATAAATACTTGATTTGTTTACTGAACTTTTATGCTTGGGTGCATATGTATGGATATATGCAAGTTTAAGTTAAGTTGAATGCATAAACCCTTAAAATTGCTTTGTATTGAAACCCCTTGTATTCAAACTTGCATATCTCTTTGTGTGCTTACTGGTATTGAGAAATTCAAATTGGATATGAAAGTAGATTCATATATTCATATCATATCCGAAAGTTAGAATTTATCTCCTTGTGGTTAGGCCGTAATAATGATTTCAAGTTGGTACATGGTTTCTGTTTGTATACTTCATTTCGGTATGCCCTAAGTTTAGTCGAGCTTTTGAGATAGCAAATGAAGTCAAAAAATCATGAAACTTTAATTCTGTACTACTAAGTATGTGTACTAAAAATGGGTTGAAAATCATGGAAAGTTATACTGTAGAAAAATTATGAAAATTCTGGGAATTCGAAGGAACAATAGAGGAGCTTGTAGGGCAGATTTCTTGTGTTGTAGAGAAATGGTCATAACTTGCCCTAGGAAGCTGGAAAAATTACACCGTCACTTGTACTGGATAGTATATTCATATATGTTTTCATATTGATAAGGTTGGACCCCTGTATTTTTACAATTTATGAATATAGGATGGTTAGGTATGTAAGACAATAATTTCAGGCCATACTGGGTACCCCTTGAATGAATGTTTGTATTTCGTCCTTACAAAGGGTACTTTGAGTACATGTTTCATGTGTATAACATTGTGGAGTATAATTTCATGTTTACTTGACTTTGGTTATAATTTCCTCATAAGGTATTTCCTACGGTTGAATGTCCGTAACTTTATCAATATGTATATCATTGTTTTGCCTTTACCTATGTTTTATGGAATGTGACTTAATTGGAATTATATTGTTGATGTATAGTCATGGAAAGTTACATAATTATGTTAGGATAATAATTATGATTGAGGTTCAGTACTGATTTAGTTGGATTGACAAGTGTAAGGTCTAATCAACCCAGTTCAGCTCGACCAGAAGAAAACGTGAATACATAGTTGTCAACCAAGATGAGTGTACTCACTGGAAAGAGATATTTGTACCGTGTTGTTGATATGATCAAAATATAATGAATATGAAATTGTTCATTTCGGTTTACCGAACTGGTAATGAATATGAAATTGTTCATTTCGGTTTACCGAAATGGGAGGTTACTCCCCGACCCGGAATGGGGGAGATTTGTCTATTAATGACAAGGGGTTACTCCTCGACCAGGAATGGGGGAGAATTGTCTATTTAGACAGGATATGTGAATCATGATTCGGAAAAGTTGGTCATTCATTATGAATGAGATGGATAAGTTAATACATAATTATATGGACATGATTTATTGTATTTAAATTTATGAAGTAGTATAGTTGTGATACATTCACTGGGCTATTTTGCTCATGGTTCCTACGTTCACATTTTTCAGGTAACGCGATGTCACTGCCAAATTTAGGAAGTCGGGTTGGGTTTGCCAGGAATGGGAGAAAAAAATATTTTGTTTAAATGTAAATGATGTAATTAAGTTAAATTTTCCTTAAAGCAAGTTTTTATAAGTGTGACTACTCTGATGTTGTAAAAGGGTTTTCAGATATATGGATTTACAATGATGACTCTGAAATTAAAACTCTTGTTTATGGTTTGGTTAAATTAATCATGGTTTGACTCACTTTGACTTTCAAACTTAATTATAAGTAACTGGGTTAGGGTGTGTCAGTAAACACCCAATGACGTGTTTTAAATTCAAAGTTTACGCCTTATTAGTAGGACCCATAAGATCCATGTGAATTAACTCCATAACACGTGTGGTGGTAATGGTTTTTAACTTTCGATGGGGAATTCGAATTTATTTACCTTATTAGCAAGGTTCACAAATCGAGGAAGTTGGTTTTCCAAGAGACGATAAGCCACAAACTAGGTCCTTTTTCACTAATCTCTCAAGATCTCTAAAGTTCACATGACCTAGTCGTTTATGCCAAAGGTCCATAGAGGAGACTATGGCACTGTTGAACACAAATGAGGACTTGGTAATGATCCCATAACAATTATATTTGGTACTCACTCCGTGTAGAAAATATTCACTAAATTGATCATATACATTACATTCGGATAGGTAAAAGTTTATCGCAAAGTTTGCATTACACAGTTAGCTTATGAAAATTGAGTTCTCTTTTAACCCTTTTACGTATAACACATTGTCTAGTTTAGGAAATTCGGGTGCCTCAACACATTCACATCCTAAAATCCTAGACCCACTCCCATCTCCAAAGTTAATTTTCCCTTCCTTGCGATCCTCAAGGTTTAAAAAAAATAATATGTCCCCAGTCATATTTCTAGAGCACCCACTATCAAAATACTATTGGGAAGTATTTTGAACCTTGAGAGCAAGATGCACAACAAAGGATTTGTCATCATGCTTAGGTACCTAGCAGGAGATAACCTTTTATTTTCCCTTGTCGTTGTTGGTTATGGTCAGGGCATTAGAAGCATTCTCAAACGGCATAGACATCCATTGAAATTCTTTCATTAATCTTTGTGAAGGGAACTCAACTTGCTCTCTAAGACTAGCAAAGTCTCTATAGTGGTGTACGAGAGTTTGTGTACGTCTAGTTATACCTAAATTGTAATAAAATTCCCTCAGGTGACCTCTCCTCTTGTAATAGGTGTAAACATAGGCTTGTTTGGGTCTAAATTGGTTTTCTTTCTTAGGTTGATTTTTTTTTGTGGTTTAGGTTGAGGACGATAAGGATCTACCATAAATTTAGGAACCGGTTTTGGTGCAGCCTGGGAAGTGGATGCACCATGATAACATATTTCTTGCCTCTCCCCAAAGCCTAAAATGGGACCGAGAAACATCTTTCCAACCTTCTTCGATGTTTCCTCTATAGTAACCTTGACCTCTCGAGCACGTTTGTGAAATTTTTTGAGTTGGGATATAAGGACTTCAAATTTCTCACAGGTCTCCACGAATGCTTGATGATCTCTCATAAGACTAGCCACTTTGTTGGTCAAATCACCATTTTCCCTCTCTAATAAAATGACTCTCTCTCCCAAAGAAATTCTTACCGAGGACTCACTCTATCTTGCCTCTTTCAACTCCTTCTCTAAAGATGAAACTTTGAGCATTAAACCTTTGTTTTATTTTTTCCTTTTAAAGGACTTAGCGTAAAGGTCACGTAAGTACGTTGAAGGTCACTCTCTCTCTCCCTTAAAACATCATCTCCCTCACTCTCAGAAATGACTAAACTCACTGTATAGGTCATCATATTTAGTAGTTTCCTCATCGGCGTGAGGTGTAGTAGATGTACTAATATGACTAGTCATGAATGCGGTGAAGTTACGTCCATGCGGTGATTCGTTCCCAAAATCCATCGACTTGACATCGCTCTCACTATGCGTGGCATTGACGGTAGCTTTGTCTTTGCCTTACCACTTTAATAGCGTAGCACACTCGTGACCTTTGTGACCCTTACCCTAGCACTCATAACAACTTTCTTCATCTTTCTAAGGGTTTTGTTTTCTCTCTTTTTCAAAATTTTTCTTGCCCGATTTATATTTTTTATCTTTCTCAAAACCTTTCTTTTCTTTGGAAGTATTTTTTTTTTAAGTTTGAGAAAACATTTGATTTTTTTTGCAAATAGGTTCATGTCATCCAAATCAAAAACATATTCGGAGTCTGAAGATACCTCCTCTTTATTTTTAGATTGAGCCTTATAGGCAATTCCTTTTCCCCTAGGTTTAACAGTTTTGAAAAACATGTCGATCTCATAAGTCTGATGTGTAAGGACATTATTGTCCGTTATCAATTTAGTATATAGTATACCACTACAAGTCGCCGAAGGATTGAGAAGATTACATCTACATAAGAAAAATCCGAATTTCAAGAAGACTTCAACACTCAAGCCCAACAAGGATGAATTCGGTATAATATGTTTAAGTTTCATTTACATTTCACTTTAAAAGTGTTGGGATATTTTTTTTATAAAAGTTAAAATGGTTTTTGGAATTTTTAATAAATGATTTTTATTTTTCAAAAACATTTTTATCATAAAAGTTTTGGGTAAATGCTTTCTAATCTCGTGAACATTTTTAAGTTTTGAGGTTTCCAAGATATTTAAAAGACTGAAGCTTTTTGAGTTACGTGTATGATGTCGTTCGAACGAAATCGTATCTGGTTCAAACGAGAAGGTATTTTACTCAAACGACATCGTGTCATTCTAACGAGAGGTATTTTTATCTGACACGTCACCGCCTTGATTCTTGATATAAATTGGGTGTCAGACTACCGATTTTCTTGTGGAGAAAAAAATGGTTTTGATAGAATACGTTCTATACTATTCTCCAACCATTTGAGGGTTCATAACTTTTATTTTACAATTCACAATCCCAACAACTTTTGTGTGAGTTGTTTTGTGGAACCCAAAGCATAGTTTGCTATTGTTCATACTTTGTGGGGAGATCTCTACAATCGAGAGCTGCATGCTATTGTGGAGGGAGACTCTGCGGAGTTTTAAGACTACATGTCCTTGTGGTATAGCTGCGTGTGAACCATTACTGATTTCTAGCCGTTGCTTTGAAGGTTTGACGAAGACACCGTGCGGTACACTTTTTACCGATTATCAGGTTGTATGTAAGTCAATGGTCTTGTAAACTTGTCAAAGCTATAGAAATAAAAAGGTGTCGCATACTTTACTTATGATGGTTTGACACTTGCACGCACGTAGTTATTTGAGTTTAAAGGCTGAATTTTTTTGATTCATAAATTGACACTAGTTAAATAAGTATATGATTGGAAGTTGCGCAACTATTTAAATCGGTATCGTACACATAAGGTCTTTCATGAAGGTCTCCTACGAGTTCTTCTAACCTAAGAATATCTAATATACCCAAAGAATTAATCATAGTAACCTTAGGAATAAAACAGTCCCGAAGATATCTAAAAATCTTCTTAAATACATGCGTCTCAAGAATTTTCTCACCTAATTTAAAACTAGAATTAACCATCATGGTAATAGTCTCAAATTTTGTACTGATATCTGTAGCTTAGAAGATTTCACAACATTGTGAGTTGGAGGGCATCCCAAGCTTCTTTAGATGTGGTGCACGTCATAATGCGGCAAAACTCGTCAGGAGTGAAGACTCTAAGAATGGTACTGAAACCGTGTGAGTTATAGGTACTCCATTTAAATTAATCCTCCATTTAAATTATCGTTAGTCACAGTGGGTTGTGTCCACCCTCTTTCACATGTAATCCAGATTCTATCATCAATTACTTTTAAAGCAGAGAGGTGTTCGGGTTAGAAAATTCACATTAACCTTTGTTTTAAATCTTTCGTTGAAAACGATTCTGAGAGGTGTTTGGGTTGTGAGGGTGTTGGTCACACGATAGATGAGTCTCCTATAAATTTAAGGAAGAAATTGAATAAACTGACATTTCATGTTTCTACCCTTAGTGATTCAGAAGAAGAATTTTTTTATGCTTCTAGGCGAGAGCTTCCCACCCGTGTGATTAGTGATGATAGTTCGGGTGATGGTAGTGAGGATGTGCGTGACTTGCAAATGGCTTTAAATGAACTTTATGTTGAAGCTTTGAAAATAAATACAGAAAATTTGAAATTAAAAGCCCAATTGAAAGAGCATGCCTTAAACAATAATGATATTTTAGTTGAAGATCTTAGAGCATGTGAGAAAATTTTGAGAGAAAAGCTTGAGTACGTCGAGGGAGAGAGAGATAGTCTTCGAGGGGATGAAAAAGGATCTTCTTGAGCTTGAGGATTCTAGACGCTACTTGAGTCAAGAATAGGTGAGCTTGAGAAGAGTTTGAGAGAATAAAGTAAGGTAAAATTTGATTTGGAGTCTTGGTCCGAAAAGTTAGATAAGATTTTAGGGACTGTCCAAATTAAGGAAATTAGGGGTGGTATAGGCTTCGATGATAGTGTTGCACCCAAAGCCTTCCCCACACGTGTGAGAGAGCCTCCTAGGGATGTTAAGAGAGAGGCACCGAGGGTTATCAAGCGAGATCCTAGGATCATTAGGAGAGAGCCACCTAGGGCCATTAGTAGAACTCAACCTTGGAATTTGAGGAGAGGACCACCTTTAGGTAACATTCACCGCTCGATTTGCACTTGCACATTATGGTAAGCAAGGTCACCTTAGGCGTTTCTATTACAAACTTTTAAATGGACTTAGGAAGGTTAATAAAAGAATAAATTCGATTCCTCAAACCCTTACACCTCATTACACATCGATTTGGGTGAGAAAATCAGATTTATTGGCTTATGGTCTAATTGTTCACGACTCTCGTTTGTTTGCACGTTATTCACCACATGTAAGATCATTTGGTTGATTGTGTTGATATTTATCATACGCTAGTTATGCTTCATGATACATTCTTGCTAGTGTTATGACACACTTTGTAGTAGCTTACATTTTTTATGAGTATTCTACTATTTTGGAACTGTATGCCTATTCCAGGTACTATTTTCACGTAATTTTCTCACTAGACAAAACTATTTAACATTCTGGGGAATCAGTGGAAATTTTCTTTTCTCGTTCAAACGAGATATGTTTTCGTTCGAGCTATTTATGGGCTCACGCGAAGACTTCTCGCGAGATGCTATGTCGTTTGAACGACAGGCAATATAGTTCGAGCGACCATGTTGACTTTGACTTTTCAGTTTGTAGTACCCTGTGTTCTTTTGTTACATTATTTGGTATTGCTGGGTTGCTTTTGATAGTTTATATGCATTCTTTTTTGGTACTTATGCTTAAATTGCTAATACTACATTGTTCATTTTAATCACACCTACTTAGATTATTAATTCATTTGTGTGATTACTGTTTGCTAGCATAGGATGTTACTCATGCCGAAATTATGCCTATTTCTAGTGTGTACCATGTTTGTATTTATGTTTTTTGTTTTTTAAATTTTTTGGCAAAATACAAAAAAGATTTTCATTTTTTTTAAAAAATTGAAAAAGTCAAAAAGAGTTTTGTATTTTGTTTTACACCGTTTACGGATCAACACTTAGGATGACCTAGTCACAATTTCATTCCATTTATCCATCTGACAATTTGATAGTGTTTTGAGATAATATATTGTGTCATTCATGTGCTTTACAAAGTTTGGAGTCAGTGAGATGATATAGTGTTGCTACCTACATGATTGAATCTATTTATCTTTTATTGCACTCATGCACTAATTTGTTTGACTTTTGTGCTTGTCTATCACATGTTGGTTGAGTGTTTCCATCTCAATTCTGTCTATACAATGAACAAAATGCGATAAAACTTAAAAAAAAAAGTAGTGCATGTTATAAACCGTTTGTGAGTTTGTGTGATTTATTTTGAAAAACGGAAAAGGTTTGCGAAAGGTATCTCATTTTTTCCTTTGCGATAAAGCCACCGTTTAAATGGACCTGAAAAAGCGAGGAATTGAAAATTATCTGGGGTTCAATGAGGTTTAAAAGAGCCCGAAAAAAATGTATGGCAATAAAAAGAAATATATGCAAAAAATGGGCCAATAGGTTTTTAGTTTCATTACCTCATAAGAAAAATAAAAAGCATTATCTTTTAATGAGGGAGGTTGGATGGAATTTATAACGGTTTGCACGTCCTTAAAAGTCATGAAAAAGCATTACATAGTTTTGGACGTTATTGGTGTGAAAATCATTTATACTTTGATTTGTTGATATGATTAAGTCGATGTCATCTAAATTCAACAATTCTACACCTAAGGACTATTTTTGATGTTCATTCCTTAAGAGTACACTTATGCATCTTGCACATATGATATGATTGAGTCGATTTTCCTATCGAATTTGTTCACACCCATTCATTCCGTTTCCACGATTTGGTTGTCTTAGTGAAAATTCATGGTGTGTGATTTTTGTAACATTATTTTGTGCATTTTTGTATGAAAAATCAAAAAAATTCAAAAATAGTCAATTTGCTTTGTTTACCGTGACACCCCGATTTGATTTATGTGGTTTATTCTTTTCCTTGTCTATTTCAGACAAATAAAAAGGGGGAGAACGAATTAATCTTATTCTGGGGGAGTTTAAGTTTGGGGGAGATTTGATTATGCTTACATGTTTTATGCTTTATATCATTTCAAACTCGATACGTCACGAGGTTTTTACTTTGTCTCATGCGTGTAGGTACAATTGAAGTTTTTTTGGATTGCACACCCTGATGAGTAAAGCTTGGAGTTTTGAAAAGTTGATTGTTGAAGCATCGTTTGAAAAGTTCGAAGACTTGACAGTTTATCGTTCCACGTTTGAGTTTTGGGAGGGTAAATTTGTATAGGTCATGTTTGAGATTGATAATTCGAAAGTTTTTATTTTGTTCTGGCATAGACACGGGGGAGATTCATAAGGACATTATTTTTCGTTACCAATTTAGTGTGTCGTATACCGCTAGAAGTCATCGAAGGATTGAGAAGATTACATCTACACAAGATGAATCCGAATTTCAAGAAGACTTCAACTCTCAAGCCCCACAAGGATGAATTTGGTAAAATGTGTTTAAGTTTCATTTACATTTCACTTTAAAAGTGTTGGGATATTTTTTATAAAAGTTAAAATGGTTTTTGGAATTTTTAATAAATGGTTTTTATTTTTCAAAAACATTTTATCATAAAAGTTTTGGATAAAATTTTCTGATCTTGTGAACAGTTTTAAGTTTTGAGGTTTCTAAGATATTTAAAAGACTGAAGCTTTTTGAGTTGCGTGTATGATGTCGTTCGAACGACATCGTACCTGGTTCAAACGAGATCGTATCTCGCTCAAACGACATCGTGTCGTTCGAACGAGCGGTATTTTTATCTGACACGTCACCACTTTGATTTTTAATATAAATTGAGCATCAGACTATTGATTTTCATGTGAAGAAAAAATTGGTTTTGACAGAATACATTTTTATACTATTCTCCAACCATTTGAGGGTTCATAACTTTTGTTTTACAATTCACAATCCCAATAGCTTTTGTGTGAGTTGTTTTGTGGAACCCAAAGCATAGTTTGCTATTGTTCATACTTTGTGCGGAGATCTCTACAACCGAGAGATGCATGCTATTGTGGAGAGAGTCTCTGCGGAGATTTAAGACTGCGTCTGGATTGCGTGTTCTTATGGTATAACTGCATGTGAACCATTATTTATTTCTAGCCGCTGCTTCGAAGGTTTGACGAAGACACCGTACGTTACACTTGTGGGAAATTATGAGGTTGTATGTACGTCAATGGTCTTGTAAACTTGTCAAAGTTTAAGAAATAAAAAGGTTTCTTGAGGGTATTTTTCCTGAACTTTGTATCGCATACTTTACTTATGATGGCTTGACACTTGCCCGCACGTAGTTATTTGAGTTTAAGGGCTGAATTATTTTGATTCATAAATTGACACTAATTAAATAAGTCTGTGGTTGGAAATTGCGCAACTATTTAAATAGATATCTTATACATAAGGTCTTTCATGAAGGTCTCCTAAGAGTTCTTCTAACCTAAGAATATCCAATATACCCAAAGATTTAAGCATAGTAACCTTAGGAATAAGATGGTCCCGAAGAGATCTAAAAATCTTCTTAACTACACGCGTCTCAAGAATTTTCTCACCTAATTTAAAACTAGAATTAACTAGCATGGTAATATTCTCAAATTGTGTATTGAGATCCATAGCTTAGAAGCTTTCACAATATTGTGACCTGAAGGGTATCCCAAGCTTATTTATATGTGGTGCACGTCATAATGCGGCGAAACTCGTCAGGGGTGATGACTCTAAGAATGGCACTGAAACTGTGTGAGTTATAGGTACTCCATTTGAATTCATCCTTCGTCCATGCAGTAACGGGTTTAAGAATTTCGACATTATCGTTAGTCACAGTGGGTTGTGTCCACCCTCTTTCACATATTAGCCAGATTCTTTCATCAATTACTTTTAAAGCAGACCTCATCTTAGCTTTCTATTAGGCGTAATTCGACCCATTAAAAATAGGAGGCCTATTATACAAATTATCTATAAAATTCAAATTTTAAATATCACCAATTTAAAAAATTGATATAATTTTCTTTATAAAGGGAGCACACAATATTTTAGTACCATCTCTGATACCAATTTGAGAATGCGGGATTATATGGATTGATTCGTATACTAGGTTCCTTACACACAAATTCTAATTTTACCAAATTTTATCTTTGATTTAATTTAATGTGTATACAAAGATGTGGTCCAGATTTAAATTCAACAAACCAAACATACAAATACTCAAATAAGCAAAGAAAAATCCCTATAAGGGAAAAACCTTTATTCAACACTATAGTGTAATTTATAGACACAATCGACTTACAGATTACTTAGACCAACTAAGTATAATGTGCAAAGTCTTTAATTTCTTCTACATAATACGATCCAATCCAGTGCTGTTCACAAGAAACGATCTCCCTCGGTATCCATCGACCAACCTTCGTCTTCTTTAGAAGGAAAACCTCGGTTCACAAGTCAGTAGTTGATATTGACTCTACAAGGGCTTATGCAAGGTGTATGGAAACCAGGGTTCATAAATCTCACCAATCACATATGGGGATGAAAGATTTGTGAAAGTAAAAGTTGTTTTAGAAAACCAAAAGGGAAAAACTTTAGAAGAGGTGTTGGAAAATCTTTTTTGCCAAAGTTCTTTCTATTTTCTGAACAAAACTTATGTTTATGACAAAAACCCAAATTTCGAGGTGGCGGGGAAAACATACCTCGTTCAAATGGAAAAACTGGTTTCATTCGAACCAAATCAGATCTCGTTCTAACGATATTCAAATCTCGTTTGAATGGCCTTATCACGTATGTCTAACGAGAATTCTCTGTCAAGACAAGGATGTCTCATTTGAAGGGCGTTAGATGTTGATTTTAATGAGACTACATATCTCATTCGAACAAGACTCAATCTCATTTCGATGAGACCAAAAAAACTTTTTATATTTAAATTCATTTTATAAAAAGGCTTTATGTTTAAATAATAACATCCCATAATATGATTCATTACAGTCTATCAAAATCACACGTTTATATCTCCTCAAAGTGTTGGTGATGAATCCAAAAACGAAGCTCAGTCACTAACATATCTTCAAATGAATTTGGAGATGTAGTGTTCAGTTTGAGATTCTGGTTTGTAATGGGATGCGCCAAAACTATAAAATAAGCCTAAGCTATGAGAAATTATAAAACTTGCAATTAAAAAAACTTGCTCTTATAGGACATCAGTCGTGTAGTTCATCCCCTGATTAATTGTGCATTTGACGATAAAAGACACGTGTCACTGTGAATTGGTTTAGTAGGACGCGTGTAGGGTTGGATCCATTTTTGGAGGAAAAGGTGTTCCTAGGAAAAACTGTGTGGTTCAAGCCATCAACCGATCGATTGATAGTGTAGATATGGTAATGATTAGCTTTTGATCTTCAACCCTGCGGTGTGACAGATCAATCGTGCAGTTGATAAAGGGAATTTTGAAATTTGTTCTTTTGGCTTGATATTTTGGAGTTTTTGTTGTTTTACCCCTTTTATTTGTATGTTTAAGTTAGTATATCATAGTGTGGCCCCTATAGTTAAGATATTTGTATTTTTACCCCATGTGACTTGTGGGTGCTCATGGTTGATTAGTGTAAGCCTTGATTAGGGACCAAGGTGTCCACAAAGGCAGTCGACTAAGAGTGTGCGTGTACAAATACTCTTTAAAAAATTTGAGACGATATGGGATTGTCCATTTTGTTATACTTATGTTTTTGGTACGATATATGAATATTTACAGGTATCAGGGAAAATATTATGCTATTTGTATTTTTGTAAATCTTGGTGCATTAACTGTAGACGCCACATTCTAGGACCCCCTAATCCATTCCTTAGTTCCCTAGAACCTCCCCATTTCACTACAAACCCTAGGTCATACTCCGAGTACCGATTTAGAGGCCATCGGGTGCTTTCAGTCCCCCTTTGACTCTGGTCAACTCTATTATTAAAGCAAATCTCGTTGAATCTTTGAAAGGCTATGAATCCCCTTTCCAATGGTCTGTCTTGTGCACAAATCGGCATAACAGTTCAGACGAACGGACCATTTTACTATCGAAAATCGATCTGGATGCCACCAGGCGCTCTTTGGCCCCGATTTGACCCCTATCAACTTCATCATCAGAGCGAAAGCTCTTTGAATCTTTGAAGGGCACTTAAACCTCTTTTGAACGTTCTACCTCGTGCGTAAAATGGCATAACTATTCGGACGAACGATCCATTTTCCTCCAAAAATTGATCGAGAGGCTACCGGGCTCTCCCGGGCTATGTTTGACCAAGGTCAACTCTTGAGCTCGAATAAGACTACATGAATCTTCGAAGGTCACTAAATACCCTTTCTAACAGTCCACCCCGTGAGCGAATTAGCCTTACACTACAGACGAATGACCCATTTTACTCTGAAAGGTCACTCGGCACTTTCGGGCCTTGATTGACCAAAGTCAACTCTCCGAACTGAGTGAATCTCTTTGGAATGTCAAATTACCTTGCCTAACCTTTCTAACGATCCATCATATACGCGACTCTGACTTAGTGTTTGGATGAACAATCTATTTTCGTCTGACGATCTCCCATCCAAAGGACCGACAAGCGCTTTCGAGCCACATTTGACCCAAAGTTAACTGACGAACTTGGGGTCAACCCAAGAAATCTTTAATTTATCTTAATTAACTTTCTAACGGTATTCCCCGTGCAGGATTTGGATCAACATATTGCGTTCTACGCTCATTTTTGCTGAAAAATCTGCACGAGACTACCGATTGGTAGGTCCATTTCCCTACCTATTGGCAGTGTGTCTAAAATTACCTACCGATTGGAAGTTCTAGGGCTATGACGATTGACACGCCCCTTACCCTATAAATAGAGGGCATGACCTCACTTCCAAACTAGACCTCAGATCCATCAGCATCAGTAATCTCAACAACATTATCTTGCAATTTGTGAAGTTTTCTTATGTGAAATTCTTTCCCATATTACATTCCCTTCTTTTTTCATACCCAATTTTGCCAAATCTCATTCTCTCTCATCCAACATTCATCTTGACATTCAAGTGAGTTCATCTAAGATCAAGATCAAGCTTCAATTCTTTAAAGAAGGTATAAAATCCATATCACCCTATTTAAATTTCTTGTTTTCGCATTAATTACATTAAATTCATAATCTAGTTTTTTAATTTAGTTCATACACATTAACATCTCACCTTTTTATTAGTTATATTGCACATACTTTATTTTCTGTAAAAAAACTCCAAACAAATAAAAATAGGGTTACTCTTATAAATTCCAACGGGATTATCCCTCACAACTTCTCAAAACCGAAACACATTTTCTACTCACACACGTATAATAAAATCCCGTTCGAATCTATGGGATAACCCCCACCCTTATGCCATATGCGAACAACGTGGACTTTGACACCTTTATAGGCTACGTAGGCATCTCGGGTTACAACCCGAGACTCGAGTCCCATTTTTTAATTTTTTAGTTTTCAAAATTTCCAATTTTCCCCAATTCACCATTTCCGCATTCGTCATATTTTTACATTATTTTAATACATATTATGTTTGTGATCCTTATTAGCGTTTTATCCAACATATATTGTCGTTTCAACATAGCAATCAATATTTCGATAAACGCATAAATTGCATTTTTTCTAAATATTATTTTGGGAACATTCCTATGGATGACCTCACTCTATATCTTCCATGGTATGAGTTGGGTGATTTCAAACTCCATTTACATATATACACGCACACACACTTCACGGAGAAATAAAGAAAAACAGTAACACAAGCCCACGAGAGACTGAAATGGCGGGATGGATGCCTAACACCTTCCCTTTCCGTAACTTAGCCCCCGAATCTTAGAACTATTAGTTTTGTAAGCATCAGTTTGTCTTTGATGCCGCTCTCTCGAGGCGGCGACGTGTTCTTTTACCCGTTTTGTGCAAAATAGGATGGCGACTCCATATTTATAAATTCACCCCACACCGACGACGGCCGAAGTGTTCCTAGATCAGAGAGGATGCCAGACCTTTACCCTTCCCCCGCGGGAAGAGAGAGGAGAATCTGGGATCCACAGTGGCCACTGATAAGCACCCAAAAATGTACATTTTATACCCCGAATAGACATATTTTAATTGCTAATTCTCGACAAATTGGGTCTTATACGCCTATTTGTTTATTTTGTAGGTCAAATACATGTTACGGTGTTAAAATGTTCAAATCAAGGAAATTGCAACAAAAATAGATCTAAGCCTGTATACCCTATCCCGAGCCTACGCCTTCACCCGAGCCCCGTGTGTGTTTGATTTTAACCCTTTTATTTTATTTTATTTTTTTAGATTTTTATTTGAGTTGTTTTTACTTTTTAGGATTTATCTTACATTTTTGAGTCATGTACATATTTTTAGTATTTTATTTTGCTATCATGTGTTTATTTCTACATTTTCTTTTATTTTATTTCTTTTTAGTTTTTAGTTAATTTATTATTATTATTATTATTATTTTTTTTTAGGTTTTTATGTTTGAGTCATGTTTAGTTTTTAGAGTTTGTATTGTGTGTCGTGTTATTTTTATTTTTTTACTGATTTTTTTTAGTTTAGTTTAGTTTTCATTTTCATTTTACATGTTTTTATTTTATTAGGTTAATTTTATTTTGAGTCTTAGTTTTTTTTAGGTGTCCAAATTAAACAGACACACACTACCTTTCTTATACACCTCATCCACACCTTAGTACCCATATACTAACACACACCTACTCACCCCATCATCTTCTTCACCACCCATTTCTCTTTTTTAATCCCCTATTAACACCACACCAAATCAATAACTACAAACCCAATCCACCGAGTCCACTCCCATGAACCGGGATACACGCAATCAAACACGAACCACATAGTTCCGATTCATACCCATTCCCCACATCCGAAAATTCGGGCAGGCCCGAGTCTGAACTGAGTTCGATTCCTTCACAACCGAAACTCACAAATCCACTTCCATGGTCCTCATCTTCACCCTCTCTCTCACCCCAACACCAACTTGACCCCCCCAGATTCCTTCTATCCGACCCACCTGCCATAACCCGTAACCCACGAACCTCAAACCCCCGACCCATCAACCCAATAAAAAATCCAGCAACTCCAGATCTCCGGTCGGCAAACTCGGACGATTTCAAACCACCCCACTTTATCCTATCTACCTAGTATCAAGCTGTCCTCTTCCCATAAACCTCATACCAGAAACTATCTAACCCGACCACATTGGACACCCATTTCAACCAAGACCTTTCCTGACCCGATTTCATGCCCAATCCGTTGCCTAAATCAAACCATCCCCTGCCCTTACACCTTCCAAGTAAAAAAAAAAAGGGGGGGGGGGGGGGGGGGAGGGGGCACGTGCATATCCTTTTATCCAAAGAAACCTTTGAGTTAGTTATGTAGAAATCCAAAAATCTCTCAAGAAGAAAACAATATAATGGCTAATATTATAAAAAAGGCATCAGCTCGTTAAAAAAAAGAGGTGACTCTGATAACACACGGATATGGAGACCGCAGAGAGAGAGAAAGCATTCTAATTTTTGTACATTTTGTAAACAAAAAAATTCAGAAAAAAAAAAAAAAAATTAGTTTAGAATTATAATAGATTTTTAGATTTTAGTTTCTTTAGTCTTGTTGGTGTAATCAAGTGCTGAAAAGTTTGAAGAAGATTGGATGAATGTCAAGACGCGTTTCAAGAACATAATTCGACAAGAAAAATTACGTACCGTATTTCTTCTTCTTGTTTCATTTTATATTATTCTTAACATATATTTGATTATTGTGTTATGTTATGATATGTGAATGTTAGGCTAAACACCCCATTCAAGGGGTGGGATGAACTCCGTAGGATGTTGAATTAATTAATTAAGTTCAGTGATTGCTATATTTCTAGGTTAATTAATTTAGAATTGTCACAAATTAATTTATGTAACGAGAGTTAGTAAATTAATTTTAAAAATTAATATTTTTTTTTGGGAATCGAACTAGTGATAGGGTTTTCCTAAAATTTAATATTAATTTGGTGTTGAAATTAGAGAATTGATACAGTTTTTATTAAATTGATCCTTACGGATAATTTTCTTGAAAATAGTATAATTCTTAATTTTTCATCGTGTGACATTTTTAAATTAGTTTTCTGAAAAAGATTTTATTAAATTTATAATTGTAACGAGAGTTATATTATCGATTTAATATCATCTCGAAATATTTATTTAATAAATTGAGAAATTAAAATAATTGATCATGCGGTGTAATCTCATCTCCTGACCTTCTCACATTTATCACATTCGGTTGCATATTATTTTTCGTTCTTTAGTCATTTCATAATTTTAGCATTTATTAGTTAATTTCCCGTTGAAATTGCTTTAAAAAAATTTAAATTTAAAATATATTTTAGTAAAAAAATTGAATTGCAAGTTTTCACATTAATTGTTTCACCTTGAAAATTGGATTGATACCCATACTTACCGAAATACGAGTTATTTTAGATAAGTTTTGTAGGTATTCAAGGGATTTTGAGATTGACTTTTGAAGACAACGACCATACGGAAAAAGCCTCTTATCAAATGACGTCGTTGTCGCTTTCTTGACGTGGAGACACAATTGAAGACTTATAATTTTTTATTTACTTTTTTAGTGTAGTTCTTCCTTCTTCTCCCTCCTTAGACTGGTTGTATAGTATTTTTGAAGCTTTGTATTTAATTTTGGTGCATTTTGACACCAATTTATTGTAATAATTCTACAAAAAAACAAAAAAGCGAAAATGAAAACCGGACAAGGTAGCGAGAGGGCGTCAAACGACGAGGATTTTTGAAGCCTCTCTACTTTGGGTCGGTAGGACTTCCAGGGACAACTGAAGTTATGCGAGCTTTCCCCCGGTCAACTCAACTCAGTCTTCACCCCACGTGTGTAAAAACCGTGGGAGGTAGATTTCTATATCACTCACGAATCTCCTGCAAGCGAGATCATTTTGTGTGTGATTAATTGTTCCTGTGTGCTTTTAAATTTTGCATCGCACTTAAATTGAATGGTTTGATGAATTAATCTACCTAATCCCTAGACCCGGTCATTGCAACAAGTTGGGATTTCATCACCCACTCAATCACTTATCCATTTCCTTGTTACCCATGCTATCACTTAAATTAAAATCAATCAACTAGTAAGCCCATTAGGATGGGTGTTCATTAGGACTCTTTTAGACCGAGACACTCGAAGGATACTCTAGTGAGTCCTTTCCAACCCTGCAAAACTTCAATCGAATTTCTTAAGACTTTTGTCTAGGGAAACTGGATTTTAAGTGAGGCCGCTCAGTAAAACGGGTTTGTGCTTTCCCCAGTATGGTACCGGATGGTTGATCGTTGAAGTAGCTAGTGTGGTGAGCCTTAACTAGTAAGCCTCTTGTCCTCTCGGGAATAAAATAGGAGCACAATTTTTTTCCAAATGCGACGTATGACTCCGTGTTTTTCTTGCTCGGGGATTAATTTAAAATTTGACTACCCTATCACTTAATTGAAGATAATAATTGGCTACGTGCTCGTTAAGATTTTTTCTTTTCTCGTACGTGTCTAATTTATCTCTTTTGGTAGTCTATTTTCTGCTCCATCCTTTTGAGTTTCAAAAAGAGTCAATTTTCTCCCTTTTTTTGAAAAAGCCCAAAAATTATTTCCTCCTTTTAAAAAAAAAAATCAAAAATCCCAAATAGATTTTTTCCTTTTTTCCATATTACAAATGCCAAAAAGATTTTCCTTTTCTAAGTTTTTCTTTTGAAAAATATTTAAAAATCCAAAAATATTCCTCTCGTCATGGCCGAAGAACGTCCTTTACGGGAATACTTTAGCCATTTCCCATTCTCTCGAAGCTTGTTTGACGATGAGCCCGAATCGGACCTCCATACATTACTTCGTGGCCTTAACTCTAAAACACTTACTGTTGATACTCATGTGTCGTCCACGCACACATCTCATCTTCCACTGCCTCCGGTGATGAGTGTCAACCCATCCCATGCTTTGCCATGCACACACTGCTTTCTGGTTGATCACTTGTCCCATGAGTGTCCATTTATTTTCGCTCCATTTGAACCCACCATGGCCCATATGTTTCCATATGACACTGTTTTGGAACCACCATCGGCGTATTGTCATAACATATCTAATTTTGAAGGGTATGAGAACCCAAGCTATTCATGGAGGCCTAATCACCCTTCCATGCAATATGAATCCCAATGCCATGTTGTGGATCCTTACAGTTTCCAAAAGTCATCATCGCAACCTTGTTCACCTTATCCCTCTCAGTCCGCTTACTATGCTCCTCATGCTGATCAACCTTTTGTTTCTCACAAAGACACTCCTCTCTTGTATGAAGAACTTGACCCCATTCCCCACACTTCATATGAGCATTCTCCTCATCCTAGTGTCTATAGTGAGTTGTGTCCACCTCAACCACCACCGCCACCCGTCGATATTTCACCACCACCTTGCACATCCTCTCTTGAGAGATTATTGCACAAGTTCTTCCTCGAACACGAGCACACGCTTAAATCCCAAAATGAAGCCCTTCAATGGCTTGAACAAAGGTTAAATGAATTTGAGTGTGCGAACGAGTCAGATTTCAACCCAAGTCAACCCATTATTGCACCCATGTGGAACGATGATGTGTCGTCTTATGCCACTGATTTTGAGTGTTACCAAGTCTATCATCTCGAAAATCTCGAAGTTGAGGCCACCCCGTGGTCCGGGCCTCAAGTTGACAATTATGTTGACTTCCCCACTGAGTGTGAGACTGATTCCACATCGCCCTATCCTTTCGAACCCACCATAGAGGTTCGCATTTCCCCTTCCAAAGAATCCACAATTATGCCCAAGTTTACACCTTTTTCTCCTTTTGTGTGTGTCCCTGAGGCCACCCTTCCTTATAGGTCAGGTCCAGCTGCAAGTGCTTACCATTGTCCTGAGATTGAATCTGAGATGGTTCCTACCTCTTTGAATATGGATCATGTCCCACCATGTTTGGCTCACTTTGAGTACCATTAGATGTTGATTCCTATTTATCGGATTTAGATGTCTCGTTAGATTTTTCCACCACTTAGAATGGTGCCTTTCGGGCAGATAAGTTGATCACTCCATTGTTTACTTTCGCACCTCCTCCTACAAGTGCCCTTGAGGATCACTCCGAGACTCATGAGGAGTGTATCTCTCCTACTCTTGAGTTAGATCATCTTCCCCCACTACCCTTTGTCCCACACGACCCACCCATTGTTCCTCCCACCCCACAACTTGATTCGGACCTTGATATTATACTTTCCCTATTCATATCTAAGCATTTAGGTCCTCACCTATACCCACCCTCCACCCTAGTGCTCCATGAGCCCACTCTTGTGTTTTTCTTACACCCCGATATCTATTAGAGTATTTGTGCTACTCACCCCATATGTGACACCGAACTTGTTACTCTATGCACACCACTTCCTTGTGATGTTGATTTTTTCCATCTACTGCTCCCTGGTGTGTTACGGGGTGATCATTATCATCGTCCATTTATAGAATGGTCGTGCACTTTCACTGAGGCCCACACCATCACTATTTCCACACCATTTTACCTCCACATCCAATTGGAGCACCATTCTTATAGTGCCCTTGTTGCCCTCACCTTTCGGCTCAGTAAGGCCTGTGATCGGTTCCTGTTCACCCTCACCCTTGCCCATCTCCGCCTTACCCTAATACCCTCCTTCACATGGTCTACCGATGCTTTGCATCGTGTGATGCACATTTCCATACAAGTTCATTGACCTTTAGCCTTTATCCAATAAGGCTAAAGCGTCAGTCTTATTTGGGGCTGATTTTCATCACCCAAATTTTCTGCCGCCCCGCACTTTCATAAATCTTATCTTTATTGTGAGATTGGTTTGGTCTGGCTGAAGTTGTTAAACTTAGCGCTACCGGGAGGCAGACCACTGTTCTGTATGAGTCTCATCCTGTTTGGGGTGGGGTGGGGAGAGGGTGTTTCACATCACCCTATGCTTTATATGTTTATAGACTTGTACACTTTTTTTTTCTTATCACTCATTTAGGTTTCTTCTTGGTTACATCTTTCCACCTCATTAGCGATTGATTCTGGTAATCTCTTTCCTCCCTTGCGCTCTTAATTTTAAAATTCTTTTACTTAACATTGAGGATGATGTTCCTTTTTGTTTTGGGGTGAGGAATTTTATCAAAATTGTACCTCTTTTGAAAAAAAAATGATTTTTAAACTTGATTTTTAAAATTTTCGTACAGTTTCTTTCATCTCACTCATTGACATGAATATTGTATCATCCATCCTTTTAAGTCTAGGAATCAAGCTAGAGGATTTATCTTTTTCTAAATAGCTTATGTAATACGTAACAAGGCATTTTGCACTATAAATTTCTAGACTCAAAAAAATTTGCGCACTTATCACGTCACTGTGGTTTAGAGTTGAAGAGTACTATAATTCTCAAGAGAACCTTAAGGATCACTAGTAGAGACTTTAGCTTGTGAGATTTATGACTTTCACCTTTCAGAGTGTTTTATGCAATCTCCGAGTCACAAGTTGATTCAACTTCTTTTGGATCCGCATTAAATCATTGTATGATCTCATTATTCTTCATTAAAATTGTTAGATTGATCATTGAGAACGACATCACTTTCGAGTTGTAAGAAAAATGTATTCTATAGTTTATCTCGAACACCAAACCATTCTTCACGATACACTCACCATTTTACGATATCCAATTACCATTAACTTCACCCATATACTTCACCCATTACCTTCCCATATATTCCCACATCACCCATTTATCATCTCCATCATCCATCATTTTGACAAAAAAAAAGTGTTTTCCAAATTTAAAATGTTTTCAAGTGTTGAGAGTATAAAAGAAAAAAAAAGAGAGAAAAAAACAAAAAAATAAAAAATAATAAAAAAATAGAAAAAGAAAAGAAAAAGAAAATTAAAAAAAAAAGAGAGAAAAGAAAAGAGAGTTTGTAGTTAGTAGTTAATTTTTTTGAAATAAAGACATTTGTGCCTAAAGTGTAGTACACTCTTCTCACACATCCATCATCCATCATATCACCATCCTACCTATAATATCCTTCTCATCCCATTTCATTTCCCCTCACCCATTATCATCCATGTTCCCCTAGGTGTTCGGGCAAATGAAAGTCAACGTGGTGAATAACTCAATGTGGTGAATAACTCAACGTTCTCACTATAGTGGTTAGCATTCTTTCATGATATCATTTTTTTCTAAATATTCGTTCTTTCTTATGTGTGTGTGAGACATTTGAACTTGCTTACATTCACTCACCTCCTCACACACAAGAGCAATAAAATTACCCAAATCTCGAGAGTTCGTTTGAGAGAGATATATCCATGAGATTTGAAGTTGAAGCGTTAATTCTGAAAAGGCAATATAGGAATCACTCTTATGATACTCAACCCGTTTTGACTTATTCACACTACACACGTTGATTTCTAGGAAGGATGCGCCTTGACTATTTACTTAGCTACAATTTTTGCAATTCTAGCTTGTATTTCTCAAAATCATTTATCTCGCGCTGGATTGTGCGATTATTCTATGTCTAATAAGAGATTAACTGCCGTTTGCAAATAAAGAATTTTATGGGTATATTCCCTGCAAACTCTCAAGAGACAAAACTCGTCCTATAGGGCAATCTATAGGTTTAAAGGCTCGTTACACATGCTAAGTGCAATCGCAAGCTCCCGCGAAAGAGGTACACTTTTGGTTTCGTACCTTTCTCATTCTCTTTATCTTTTTGCTCGAGGACTAGCAACGCTCTATTTGGGGGTGGTGTGATAAGCACCCAAAAGTGTACATTTTTTACCCCGAATAGACGTATTTTAGTTGCTAATTCTCGACAAGTTGGGTCTTATGCGCATATTTGTTTATTTTCTAGGTCAAATGCATGTTGCGGTGTTCAAATGCCCAAATTAAGGAAATTGCAACAAAAATGGAGCTAAGCTTGCATACCCTATCCCGAGCCTACGCCTTCACCCGAGCCCCATGTGTGTTTGGTTTGTACCCTTTTATTTTATTTTTTTTAGATTTTTATTTGAGTTGTTTTTAATTTTTAGGATTTATCTTACATTTTTGAGTCATGTACATATTTTTAGTATTTTATTTTAGTATCGTGTGTTTATTTCTACATTTTTCTTTATTTTATTTGTTTTTAGTTAGTTTATTATTATTTTATTTTGTTTTATTTTATTAGTTTTTTTTAGGTTTTTATGTTTGAGTCGTGTTTAGTTTTTAGAGTTTGTATTGTGTGTTGTGTTATTTTTATTTTTTTTAGTGATTTTTATTTTTATTTTTATTTTTTGTTTAGTTTAGTTTTTATTTTTATTTTACTTGTTTTTATTTTATTAGGTTTATTTTATTTTATTTTGATTCTTTTTTTTTGGTGTCCAAATTAAACACACACACTACCTCTCCTATACACCTCGCCCACACCTTAGTACCCATACACTCATACCCACCTACTCACCCCATCATCTTCTTCACCACTCATTTATCTCTCTTAATCCTCCATTAACACCACACCAAATCAACAACAACTACAAACACAATCCACTGAGTCCACTCCCATGAACCCTGATACACCCAATCAAACACGACCCTCATAGTTCCGATTCAAACCCATTCCCCATATTAAAAAATCCGGGCAGACCCGACTTGAGTTCGATTCCTTCACGACCGAAACTCACAAATCCACTTCCATGGTCCTCATCTTCACCCTCTCTCTCACCCCAACACCAACTCGACCCCCCCTGATTCCTTCTATCCGACCCACCTGCCACAACCCGTAACCCACAAACCTCAAACTCCTGACCCATCAACAAAATCCATCAACTCGAGATCTCCGACAGGCAAACCCAAACGATTTCATACCACCCCACTTTATCCCAACTACCCAGCATTAAGCTATCCTCGACCCATAAACCTCATACCCAAAACTATTTAACCCGACCACATCGGACACCCATTTTAACCAAGACCTTTCCTGACCCGATTTCATGCCCAATCTGTTACCCAAATCAAACCATCCCTTGCCCTTATGCCTGCCAAGTAAAAAAAAGGGGGGGCCACGTGCATATCCTTTTATCCAAAGAAACCTTTGAGTTAGATATGTGGAAATCACAAAAATATCTCAAGAAGAAAACAATATCATGGCTTATATTATAAAAAAGGCATCATCTCGTGAAAAAAAAGAGTGGACTCTGATAACACACGGATAGGGAGACTGCAAAGAGAGAGAAAGCAGTCCAATTTTTGTACATTTTGTAAATAAAAAAATTCAAAAAGATACAAAAAAAAAATTAGTTTAGTATTAGAATAGATTTTTAGATTTTAGTTTTTTTTAGTCTTTTTGGTGTAATCAAGTGCTGAAAAGTGTGAAGAAGATTGGATGAATGTCAAGACGCGTTTCAAGAACATGATTTGACAGGAAAAATTGCGCACCGTAGTTCTTCTTCTTGTTTCATTTTATATTATTCTTGACGTATATTTGATTATTGTGTTATGTTCTGATATGAGAATGTTAGACTAAACACCCCATTCAAGGGGTGGGATGAACTGCGTAGGATATTAAATTAGTTAATTAAGTTCATTGATTGCTATATTTCTAGGTTAATTAATTTAGAATTGTCACAAATTAATTTATGTAACGAGAGTTCGTAAATTAATTTGAAAAAATAATGTTTGATTTTGGGAATCGAACTAGAGATAGGTTTTTCCTAAAAAATTAAATATTAATTTGGTGTTGAAATTAGAGAATTGATACAATTTTTATTAAATTGATCCTAGCGGATAATTTTCTTGAAAATAGTATAATTCTTAATTTTTCATTGCGTGACATTTTTAAATTAGTTTTCTGAAAAAGATTTTATTAAATTTATAATTGTAACGAGTATTAGATTATCGATTTAATATCATCTCGAAATATTTCAATTTAATAAATTGAGAAATTAAAATAATTGATAATGCGGTGTAATCCTATCTCTTGATCTTCTCACATTTATCACACTCAGTTGCATATTATTTTTCATTCTTTAGTCATTTCACAATTTTAGCATTTATTAGTTAATTTCCCCTTGAAATTATTAAAAAAAAAATTAAATTAAAAATATATTATTATAAAAAAATTGAATTGCAAGTTTTCACATTAATTGTTTCACCTTGGAAGTTGGATTGATACCCATACTTACCGCAATACGAGTTGTTTTAGACAAGTTTTGTAGGTATTCAAGGGATTTTGAGATTCACTTTTGAAGACAACGACCATACGCAAAAAGCCTCTCATCAGCCACTCCGTTGGGCAAATATTTTTCATAAGAGGGCTAGACCCTATTTGCATGGGTGGTTTGTTTTTCTGCTAGTGTTTGTATGCACCTACCTGTATGTTCCCTTTTTTCTCCTCTATTATTTCTTGCACATATATATCTCATGCTTATATCACTACTCACTCACACACTTGTAGATAATCTCCATGTACACTTCACACTACTTACATGTATGATCACTTATATCCACATGTTGTACACATCACTTAGAATTTCCATGCTTAGGTGTCACTAACACACACCTCCACTTATCACACTTGTATATATTCATGCTCACTCACACTTATAACACACTACTTGTAGTTGATCTATGCTTAGGTTCACTTCCACACACTCACTTGTAGATATTCACACACAAATCAATCTCACTTATCCATGCTTAGTATAATATTCATGCTCCATGTTAGAGTGACTTTTTGTACTTGTACATTCTCCCTGCTTAGTATAATTCTCGTCATGCCGAAAGATACTCTTTCCATAATATGCTAATCAAGAATCATGCATTTTGCACACTACACCATACAAAAGCATGGCTATTGACCAAATTTTGTCCCGTAACTGGGGAGCTCATTTCATGATGGGCATTGGTCCGACAAGTCGCAGTTAGCCAAAGAGACACGACTCTCACCTTCCATTGTCCAAGTACCTTAGACATATATTGAGCATTTCCCCCCGCATCGTACCCCTTGACCAAAGTCACGACGGGAGGTATATCGCAGGGAACTCGTTCATGTACATTGAGTATATCGATTTCGCTCTCACACATACTGTCTCCATGAGGTATATAGTGAGGCAATTCACGTACACTCAGGTATATCAAGCGACTTGACGACACGTACCGATTGCACTCAAGAAGACGTATATCGTGGAAGTTATGCCAAAGAGGGAACCTTTCCATTTAACCCCAAAACACCCTCATATAGGCATCAAACCTAGGGCACTCATATTTAGTTTGACGATTTTTACCCAAAACTCTGCCGAAATGACGGGTCGGCATGCCGCTCGAATTTTTGTGCGATTTCGTCTTTTTAAAACAGGACCCTATTCATGAGCCTCACAACAAGTCCAATTGTATTTTTTTAATATATTTTTCAAACCTAATTTTCACAGGCTCGGGTCCCGTCCAACATTTATTTTTGCGTTTAGGTAAACCTAATACAAGTGAGAACATAATAATAAATAATCATGTTGATACCCTTTTTGTCATTTTTCCTCTTTACCAAAAGTGTCAAAAACATTTTTTCTCTCTTTTATCAAAAATACCAAAAACCTTTTTCCTTATACAAATTTTTTTTTCTTCCTTTTTACCCCCAAATATTTTGTCCTCCTCTTTTCCAAAAATGTCAAAAACATTTTCCTTCCATTTAAAAGATAACAGTTTTCCCTTTAAGAAATAAATTCTAATTTTTCTCCTTCTCAGGTCGATCTCATAATCGACCCTTGGCCTGAGTCCCTATTGGCTTTGGTCTTCCGTCGAACCACCTCGAGGCTCCGTAAGTTTGCTTGTTACTTCCTCCGAGTCCGGATTTAATCTTCATCCCCTTTGCATGAAGAACACAAACCATGTACCGAATATGCTGCTGGATTTGATGACAGTCCTAGACCAACTCACTGCCATGATTGACAACCTTCAAACCGAGGTTCACGAGATACAATGAGATTGGGTCCCAATTCTCGAAGAGCTCGAGGTCTTCTTCCCTTGCGCTATGAGTGTCCACACCCAACCTATTTAGGTCCCCGAGGAATATCAGCCGCTCCACTTCCCCTCCTCTTAATGGGTTGCACCAGCCCAGCTCCCTATGACGAATCTTGCCCAACCAAGGGCTAACGTACCCATAAATGTTGATCCGAAGGAGGAATAATTGAACAACGTTAAGGAAGACCTCAAGATGTTGACCAAAAAGTTTGACCAAGTCCAAATCTCTAGGAACTACATAGATTACACCCATATGTCTCCCTATCCTAAAGCAAGGTTATCGAAAAAGTCTAAGATGCCCAACATCGAGACGTTCGGGAGTAGTGGACCCCCAATTATTCATCTCCGAAGTTACCACCGAGACATGACTCTCCTAGGTTCCTTCGAGAAAATAATGGCCCAGATGTTCCAACAGACTTTGAAGGACAACACTTTTCACTGGTTCTTATCTCTCGAGGAGTCCAGAATCTGCAGTTGGGAAGATATTGCCCGCAAATTCATGTCACAGTACAAGTATAACAAAGAATTGGAGGTTACCCGCCGTGATTTAGAACTTCTCAAACAGAACCCTCGGGAATCATTTAGTAGCTTCATAGCAAGGTGGAGAGAGACCATTCACCATGATCAATCGACCTTTCGAAGAGGAGTAAGTCAGTATTGTGAAGAAGAATTTCTTACCCCTTGTCCGAGCGATGATGGGAAGACAGTACTACCCTCATTTTTGAGCCCTCTGAGAAGCAGGAGTAGAGATAAAAGAAGTCTTGTCAAGACAGAAGTTGAGCCGAAGAAAGCATCTGGACAGTTTACTCCTCGAAGGTATGAAAAGCCTACCAATACCAAAGTTTTGACCATCAATAACATCTCTCAGCCTGCCACTTCATGGGCACCAGAAAGCTTTCCTAACCCAATAAAAAAGGAATACATCGAGCCTTATGCTCCCCTATCCAAAGTTTACCAAGCCCTTTTAAGCCGAAATCCGAACCCTCGTCCATTACCAAACCCACTTCCCAAAAATTTCAAACCAGATGCCCATTGCGATTTTCACCAAAGTGCCGACGATACTGATAGAAAGAACTTTTCGGTGTATTTGTCGTTGTTGTACAAGCTCCTTCTAATCAAAACCTCACATACCTACAAATATAACAACTCAAGTGTAGAGGTAAGTAAGGGTATCAATCCACTTCCAAGGGAGTAAGCTAGAGACAAATTCAATTGTAATTAACCTTTTATTTTCTTTTTGTGCTTTTTCACTTTTCTAATTTTTTTAGCTTTTTCAATGTTAAAACAATAAGGTGAGGTGAGGTTTTAAACTAAACTAAACTAAGATGAAAATAACTAACTAGAAAGTGACTAAAATGGAAACAAAGTCTAACACTAAAATAAAAAATAAAGTGAGGTAAATAATTGTGAGAACATCAAGGAGTGGGATTACACCACAAATTTTAGCTATTCTAATTAATTAATTCAATTAATTGAATTTTCCCAAATTAATATCAAAACTACAAATCAACTATCGTTGCAAGTGTAATTTTAATAATAACATTTTATAATATTAAGTTTAACACCTCACAACTCTAGAAAAATAAATCTACACTCCTTTTAATTAATCACCCGCTAGGATCGATTAATTAAAATTTATGTAAATTTAAGAAAATAATTTTAGAGTTGAAATTCAAGTGATAATACCCCACTTAAGAAACCCCTATCTCGAGTTCGAATCTAAAATGGGTATTGTCACTAGAATTTCGATTTTCTCTCGAAAATCATTTACCCTCTCTCGAGGCGTAAATCTAAGGGTGAGGGATCAAAATTAACATCCAATTGGACTTTTCAAGTAATTAAACTAATTAAAATAAAATAACATCAAATAAGGGGTTTACCCCACCCCTTGAAAGGGGTTTTAGCCTAACATGGTATAAAATATGACAAATTAATAATCAAAGGCATATATAATAAAAGAGTAGAGAAAGAGAACAAATCTTCAACAAGTCTCCTTGAAATTGGCAATTTGAACTCTATCATCTTCCATTCAATTCAATTACTCACAATCAATTCTTAACAAATATCTAAAAAAAATAAAAGAAAAAACTATTTACGAATTGGTGTTTATCTCTCTACAATTCTCTCTCTAGAATTTTCCTATCTAAAAACTCTTTTTTGATAAATGGGGTCTTCTTCTTCAATTTATAATAGGCATGGAGCTAGGGGTATATAGGATAATTGGTATAAGTGTGCATGTGGTTTGGGGTGTGTCATGTGGGTAGTGAGGTGAGGGAATAAATGGTAGTAGAGGGAATAAAATCTGATATTGTTATAAGGGTATTTTAGGAAAGTGGGTAAAAAGAGAATTTGAGGGTATTTGGGTAAAAAAAAGGGTAAAAGGTTTTAATAGACACATGGACATTTTGACATGGTCTTGGTTTTAGTTTGGCAGGTCACGTTTTTGGCCTTGGGAGTAAATGGGTTTGAAGTTGGAGGTAGGGAAGATCGGGTTCAACTGGGTTTGGATTGGAAAGGAAGGCTGGACTGAGACTAGAGGTAGGAGATCGGAGGGTTGCGAGAATAGGATGGAGGGTAAAGGGTTGGGGTCAGGCAAGGTCGACGCCTCCGGAGGTAGGGAAGAAGGAGGATAGCGCCGACGAAGAGAGAGAGGGAGGTCGAGGTCGGGACGCCGTTGCCGGTGGGGGTTGGTTGTTGGGCGCGGTTTGCGCAGGGGAATGAGGTCGCCGGACGGGAAAGGGGGTTTTGCCGGAGGGAGAGAGTGGATTTAGATCGCGCCGTGGATGATGGGCTGCTGTTGGGTTGAATCGGGTATAGGGAGATACTGGAAGGTTTGTGGTTATGGAGGGATTTGAGAGGAGAGAGAGTGAGTGGGTGTTGGGTTGAGGAAGATGATGAGGGTGATGATTGTGTGGGTGAGGGTGCATGGACTAAGTGTGAGGGTGAGGGTTTAGGATGTAGGTGAGTGTGTATGGGATTTGTGTGTGTGTGTGTCATTTGTACACTTAAAAAATAAAATAAAACTAAAATTAATAAAATAAAACTATAAAAACTAAAAAACTAAAAATGAAATTCTTATTCTAAAAAAAAATAAAATAAAGACTTAATAAAAATAAAACTAAAAAGAAATGAAAAGAAAAAATAAAAATGTAAATCTATTAAACTTAAAAATTAAAGTCATAAAAAAAGTAAAATCTAATAAAAATAAATTCCTAAAAAACTAATCCTAATAAAATAAGATAAAAACTCAAACTAAAAACTAAAAAAAATCAAAATAAAATAAAATATAAAAATAGAAATTAAAACCTAAAAATTCTAATAAATCTAAAATAAATCCTAAAAATAAAATAACTCAAACTAAAAATCTAAAAATTAATAAAAAAGGGACAAACAAAACACACACATGGTTTGGGTAGGCTTAGGCTAGGTTTAGGGTAGGCTAGGATCAGGGGATTGTGTATTTAGCTCCATTTTAGCTGCAAATTGCTCCGAAATATAACTTTTGACACCGCAACTGCAATTAAGCCTGCATAATAAATATTTAAGCATATAAGACCCATATTGCCGAGAATTAGCAACTAAAGTACGTCTATTCGGGGTATAAAATGTACAGTTTTGGGTGCTTATCTCACCACCCCCATACAGAGCGTTGCTAGTCCTCGAGCAATAAGATAGAGAGAACAAGACAGATAAGAAACCAAAAGTGTACCACTTTCGCGGGCACTTGCGATTGTACTTAGCATGTGCAACAAGCCTTTAAACTTATAGGTTGCCCTACAGGACGAGTTGTGTCTCGTGAGGGTTTGCAGGGAATATACTCACAAAATTCTTTATTTGCAAAATGATTTATTGAAAGGCAGTCAATCTCTTATTAGACGTAGAATGATCACACAATCCATTACATGAGAAATATTTTCAGAAATACAAGCTAGATGTGTAAAAATTTTAGCTAAGTAAATACTCAAGGGACATCCTCCCTAGAACTCAACGTGTGTAGTGTGAATCAGTCAAAACGGGTCGAGTATCACTAGAGTAATTTCTAGATTGCCTCATCGGAATCAACGCTTCAACTTCAAATCTCACGGATATATCTCTCAAACGAACTCTAGAGATAAGGGTTAGTGTATCTCTCTTGTGTGTGAGGAGGTGAGTAAATGTAAGCAAGTTCAAACGTCTCACACACACATAAGAAAGAACGAACAATCAAAAAGAAAATTGATCGCATGAAAGAATGCTAATCATTATAGTGAGAACGTCGAGTTATTCACCACGTCGACTTTCATTTGCCCGAACACCTAGGGGAAATAATGATGTTTATGGGTGAGGGGGAAATGAAATGGGATATGTGGGATGAGGTGAGGTAGGATAGGATGGGATGATGATATGATGGATGGATGGTGGATATGCGATGTGAAATGGATGAAAAATGGATGCGATAGAAGAGTGTATACACTTTAGGCACAAATGTCTTTATTACTAACTACAAATTCTCCTTCTTTTCTTTTCTCTCTTTTTTTTCGATTTTTCTTTTCTTTTTCTCTATTTTTCTTTTCTTTTTTTTTCTTTATTTTCTATTTTTGCTATTTTTTTCTTTTTTCTATATTTTCTATTTTCTCTATTTTTTTTCTTTGTTTTTCTCTCACTTTTCAAACCAACAATGAAGACATTTACATTTGAAATCACACTCTTTTTCTAAAAAAAATGGTGATGGATGAAATGTGAATGGAGATGATAGGTGATGGTGTGGAAAAATATATGGATGGTGAGGGGAATATATGGGAATATGATGGGCGAGTGAATGAAAAATGTGATATGGAAAAGTTGTAAGTGTATGAATGAGAATCTAGTATTCGGGACAAATTTTAAGACACGCGTTTCTTACAACTCGAAAAAGATGTCATTCTCAGTGATCAAGCCAAAAATGAAGAATAATGAGATCATACAACAATTTAAGTGCGGACCCAAAAGAAGTTGAATCAACTTGTGACTTGGAGATTGCGTAAGACACTCTGAAAAAGGTGAAAGGCACGAATCTCACAGGCTAAAGTCTCTACTAGTGATCCTTAAGGTTCTCATGAGAATTGTAGTACTCCTCAACTCTAAATGTAATGACGTGATAAGTGCGCAAATTTTGTTGAGTCTAGAAATTCATAGTGCAACATGCATTGCTACGTATTACATAAGCTATTAAAAAAAATATTCTCTAGCTTGATTCCTAGACTTTAAAAAGATGGATGATTGAAAATTCACATCAATGATTGAGATGAAAGAAACTGCACGAAATTTTAAAAATCAGGTTAAAAAATCAAAATTTTTCAAAAGAGGTACGATTTTGATAAAATTCCCCACCCCCAAACAAAAAGGAACATCGTCCTCGATGTTAAGTAAAATGATTTTTAAAATGGGGAGCATAAGGTAGGAAAAAGATTACCAGAATGAAACGCTCATGAAGTGGAAAGATGTAACCAAAATAAAACCTGAATAAGTGATAAGAGAAAAAAAGTGTACAAGTCTATAAAGCATGTAAAGCATCGGGTGATGTGAAACACCACCCCCAAACAGGATAAGACTCATACAAGAAACGCGGGCTGCCTCCCGGTAGCGCTAAGTTAAATGTCTTCAGCCAGACCGAACCATTCTCACCCTAAAGATAAGATCTATGAAAGCACAGGGCGGCAGAAATATTGTGTGAAGAGAATCACCCCCAAACAAGACTGAAGCGTCAGTCTTATTGGATAGAGGCTAAAACGGGTCAATGCACTTGTATGGCAAAGTGCATCACACGATGCAAATCATCGGTGGACCATGGGCGGGTGGGTATTAGGGTAAAAGTGAGAAAGGCATGGGTGATGAAGCATCGATCACGGGCCTTATTGAGCCGTAAAGTGAGGGCAACTAGGGCCCTATAAGCATGGTGCTCCAATTGGTGAGGAAGGAAATATGGTGGGGAAAGTGGAATGGGATGGTTCTCAGAGAAATCATACGGCCGTTCTATGAGTGGGTGATGGTAGTGGTCGCGCCGTGACATACCAGGGAGCTGTTGATGGGAAAAGTCAACACCACAAGGAAGTGGTGTGCATGGAGGAACAAGATCGATGTCACGGAAGTGGAGGGTATCACCATAAAAACTCTCATGGGTGATGGAGGATGGTTTCAGGTTAGGATCTAAAAATGTGGCTGGGAACATGCAAGGTGTAAAATCAAGATCCAAACCAGGTGGTGGGATGAAAGAGATAATGGGTGGGTCGGGTGGGATAAATGGGGGAGAAAGATGATCCAACTCAAGCGTGGGATACACACACTCATTAGGAGGAGTAAAAGAATACTCACAAGGGAGTGTGGTTTCTAAAGATGGAGTTGTCAACTTCTCCATAAGAGTAGCATCAGTGAATGTGGTGGGTGGGTAAGACAAGGCACCAATCTCAGAGATAGAGGAATCACTAGAAATATGAGGCTCAAAGGGAGCCATGCATGGTGGTACATCATCCATATCCGTATAGTTAGGAACTATCACAGAATCTATCTCGAAAAAATGGTGAACACTCGTAGCCAGAGTTAACCTAGGATAAATGGGTTCCTCGGGAACACAAGGGTGAAGCTTGATAGGTGTAGACTCGGGCATATTTTTGGATATGATGGGAGTGTGAACCTCAAGGTGGGGTTCATGTGGATATGGTGGGAATTGATCAGGCTCACTAATGAAAGGTACGTCAACACAATTGTCGACTTGGGACCCAGACCATGGGATGGCCTCAACTTCAAGATTCTCGGGGTGGTAGGGTTGGTCACACTCAGAATCCATGTGACACAACATCGTCACACTCGGTGGCAACGATGGGTGGGGCCATGGGAATATCCGACTCTCGCGCACACTCCAATTCATTAAAACTTTGTTCAAGCCTTTGGAGAGCTTGAGTTCGAATTGCTTGCTCTTGCTCAAGTATGAACTTTTGCAAGAGGGTTTCGAGAGAGGATGTGGATGAAGGTGTTGGTGGAATGATGGATGGTGGTGGTGGGTGAGGTGGACACAACTCGCTATTAGTGGGACGATATGGAGAATACTCATATGAAGTGTGTGGGGTGGGGCCAAGTTCATCATACACTAAAGGATCGCTTTCGTGATGGACAAATGGTTGATGCTCATTGGGTGCGTAGTGAGGGGACTGATGGTGAACAGGTGCACAAGGTTGCCATGACGACTGTTGGAACGTGTGAGGATCCACAACATCGGGTTGGTATTTGTATTGCGTGGAAGGGTGATCAGGCCGCCAAGAATAACTCGAGTACTCACACGACTCGGGATTAGGTGTATCGGGATAATAGGCCGAGGTGGGTTCCGAAATAGTGTCATATGGATACACATGGTCCGTGGTGGGTTTGTATGGATATGACAAGTATGGACACTCAAGGGACATGTGATCGGCATAATAATAGTGGGTGCACAACAAAGGAGGAGGCACGGTGACACTTGACACCGAGGGTGATGGAATAGGAGGTGCATGCATGGATGGGTCAAGAGTACCAACGGTACTCGTGAGAGAGGTGAAACGACTAAGAATATCATAAAGAGACGGCTCAGGATCACTCTCACACGTGTCACGTGTCAATGGAAAATGATCAAAGTAGTCCCGTAAAGGACGTTCTTCGGCCATGAGGAGATAAGATATTTTTTGGATTTTGTAATTTTTTTTTTCAAAATGAAAGAAAATATTTTTTTGGAGTTTTCTAAAAATGAGAAAAAGAAAATATTTTTGGATTTTTTTTTGGAAGAAAAGGTGGGGAAAATAGTTGGACTCAGAAATGGACGAACTAACTAAAACTGACTACCGAAAAATAAATTGGACACACACAAGTCAAGGAGAATACCTAACTAGCACATAACCAATTTTTATCTTTAAATTTTGTGAAAGGGTAGTCAAATTTTAATTAAGTCCGCGGGCGATAAAAAAATCACGGAATAATCTGAGTGATCGCCGTTACAAAATTTTCTCCTAGTGGGCCACCTAGTTGATTGATTTTAAATTTAATGATGGCTAGGGTAGCACACAATGGTAAGCGAGTGAGTCAGGTGATGAAATCCCTTTTCGTGAGTGACCGGGTGTAGGTCTTAGTAATTTAATTCATCACACCATTCAAACAAAATAAATGCGAGAATAAAATCACACAAGAGCACACAAGAGCACACAAAAGAATTGACTCGCTAACAGGAGAGGCGGAGGGTTTGAGAAATGTACCTCCCACGGTTTTTAGGCCATGGGGTGCCGAAAAATTTGAGTCAACCGGGGGAAGAATATGCCAATCTCAGTCGTCCCCGAGAGTCCTACCGACCCAAGATAGAGAGGCTTCTAAATCTTCGTCTTTGGACGCCCTCTCTCTACCTTGTCCGGTTTCCCTATCAAGCTTGTCTTCGATTATTACAAATTTAAATGAAAAATAAATGGTGTACTATGCACCGCAATACAAGCCAAGAATAAAATAATCCTAAATACAAGCCTTCTAAAAAATATAAAATGGTACAAAAAGAATAAAAAAGTGCAAAAAATAAATGAACTACAAAGTTGAATCCGCTCCGAGCTTCACAATCCAAAGAGCTTCACCCTTAGATTTACGCCTCGAGATAGGGTAAATGATTTTCGAGAGAAAATCAAAATTCAAGTGATAATACCCCACTTAAGAAACCCCTATCTCTAGTTCGAATCTAAAATGGGTATTGTCACTAGAATTTTGATTTTCTCTCGAAAATCATTTACCCTTTCTCGAGGCATAAATCTAAGGGCGAGGGATCAAAATTAACATCCAAAGGGACTTTTCAAGTAATTAAACTAATTAAAATAAAATAACATCAAATAAGGGTTTTACCCCACCCCTTGAAAGGGGTTTTAGCCTAACATGGTATAAAATATGACAAATTAATAATCAAAGGCATATATAATAAAAGAGTAGAGAAAGAGAACAAATCTTCAACAAGTCTCCTTGAAATTGGCAATTTGAACTCTATCATCTTCCATTCAATTCAATTACCTACAATTAATTCTCAACAAATATCTAAAAAAATAAAAGGAAAAACTATTTACAAATTGGTGTTTATCTCTTTACAATTCTATCTCTAGAATTTTCCTATCTAAAAACTCTTTTTTGATAAATGGGGTCTTCTTCTTCAATTTATAATAAGCATGGAGCTAGGGGTATATAGGGTAATTGGTATAAGTGTGCATGTGGTTTGGGGTGTGTCATGTGGGTAGTGAGGTGAGGGAATAAATGGTAGTAGAGGAAATAAAATCTGATATTGTTATAAGGGTGTTTTAGGAAAGTGGGTAAAAAGGGAATTTGAGGGTATTTGGGTAAAAAGAGGGTAAAAGGTTTTAATAGACACATGGGCATTTTGACATGGTCTTGGTTTTAGTTTGGCATTTGGTTATATATTTGGCAGGTCACGTTTTTGTCCTTGGGAGTAAATGGGTTTGAAGTTGGTGGTAGGGAAGATCGGGTTCAACCGGGTTTGGATTGGAAAGGAAATCTGGACTGAGACTAGAGGTAGGAGATCGGATGGTTGCGAGAATAGGATGGAGGGTAAAGGGTTGGGGTCAGGCAAGGTCGACGCCGCCGGAGGTAGGGAAGAAGGAGGATAGCGCCGACGAAGAGAGAGAGGGAGGTCGAGGTCGGGACGCCGTTGCCGGTGGGGGTTGGTTGTTGGGCGCGGTTTGCGCAGGGGAATGAGGTCGCCGGACGGGAAAGGGGGTTTTGCCGGAGGGAGAGAGTGGATTTAGATCGCGCCGTGGATGATGGGCTGCTGTTGGGTTGAATCGGGTATAGGGAGATACTGGAAGGTTTGTGGTTATGGAGGGATTTGAGAGGAGAGAGAGTGAGTGGGTGTTGGGTTGAGGAAGATGATGAGGGTGATGATTGTGTGGGTGAGGGTGCATGGACTAAGTGTGAGGGTGAGGGTTTAGGATGTAGGTGAGTGTGTATGGGATTTGTGTGTGTGTGTGTCATTTGTACACTTAAAAAATAAAATAAAACTAAAATTAATAAAATAAAACTATAAAAACTAAAAAACTAAAAATGAAATTCTTATTCTAAAAAAAAATAAAATAAAGACTTAATAAAAATAAAACTAAAAAGAAATGAAAAGAAAAAATAAAAATGTAAATCTATTAAACTTAAAAATTAAAGTCATAAAAAAAGTAAAATCTAATAAAAATAAATTCCTAAAAAACTAATCCTAATAAAATAAGATAAAAACTCAAACTAAAAACTAAAAAAAATCAAAATAAAATAAAATATAAAAATAGAAATTAAAACCTAAAAATTCTAATAAATCTAAAATAAATCCTAAAAATAAAATAACTCAAACTAAAAATCTAAAAATTAATAAAAAAGGGACAAACAAAACACACACATGGTTTGGGTAGGCTTAGGCTAGGTTTAGGGTAGGCTGGGATCAGGGGATTGAGTATTTAGCTCAATTTTAACTGCAAATTGCTTCGAAGTATAACTTTTGACACCGCAACTGCAATTAAGCCTGCATAATAAACATTTAAGCATATAAGACCCATATTGCCGAGAATTAGCAACTAAAGTACGTCTATTAGGGGTATAAAATGTACAGTTTTGGGTGCTTATCACATACCACTGATTAGTGTTTCCACTTTTAAAATGTAATCCAAGGTCTGATTGATCAGGATATCATTGCCCCATCAGTCAATCCTAAGCTAAACACTACCCATAATCCACTCCCAAATCATGCAAATGCCATCTTCCTAGAAGCGAACTCAGATTTTGATCCTTTTACCCAGATTATACCTTGTAAATCACCTATCATACCCATATATTCTCCTAAACCCCTCCAAGTTTTCCCATATTTTATCTTACACGCCACCTACGTTGTCTATCAAGCTCTGTCACTCCTTACTAGAGCATGCATTTCTGTCCGTACATGTTTCAAAGGGAAAGATATGGAATTATTCGCAATATTAAACCAGCTCCTAGAGTTCGGGCTGAAATTACCCTCGAAAATGACCATTGAATGCCAGAGATTCAGTACGCTATTCTTGGAAGCTCGAAAATGGGCTAGAGAGTCAAATAATTGGGTAGTACCTACCGATGAAGTTAGTTTAGATGATGTTATCCAGATCATAACAGACTTATTCTGACAGACCGATAAAATTTGCAGTATGTCCAAGGTACTTGATACTTTGAAACTACAGGGGCGCCTAGTCCCTTCACTTCTACATATCCTTGTCGAATAGGAGGATCTATACGAAGAGGCCATTTAGGTTGTGGAGTGTATTGACTTCTCGTGGAAAGATGATTTCGTTACCACCGAATGGGGGGATGAATTTGATAGTTCAGGTGAAGAGCCAAGCCCAAAAAAGACTAGCCCAATAGTTAGCATATGTGAAATGATATTATTTGAGGAGTTTCTAGGAGAAAACAACAAGGTAGCTGAACAAACCGAGATAGATGAGACAATAGGGTTTCTATTTTTCCCATCAAGGGGCGATGGTAAGGCACAAGCCTTGCTCTGCTAAGGCCCAAGCTCTTGAAACAGGGCCAAAACATAACGTCTGCCGAACTACCCCCATCAACAAGGATCCTCTGCACTTCGAACCCATGCACCCTCGTGGTGATGACTAAAGGGTTATCGTGGGGAGCTAAGATACCCTTGAAATCAAGTCGTGAGAACCCGCCTACTAGGGTGTCCATATCTACCTTCTTTCTCTTCTCATGTTTAACCTCTGTAGAAGCCAAGCTTATAACCTCAGCCTTAGTAACTGATTTAGCCTCTGCCACGTGGACCTTGCAATCAACAACCTTTGAGCCTCCCCCTGCTAGTCCTCCGCAGATAGTATTCACATCAAATGAGATCATACCGACCCTCTTTACTGGGTCATTGTCATCTTTTAGTGGGAGATCAGAGTTATCATCATCATCATTTAAGGCATCAGCTCTTCTGGTGGGGGTATCTTCTCAGCATCTATCATTTCTTTTCTTCTTAGGATCGTCTCTTCCTCCCTTAGAACCTCTACCATCCACATACTTTCTGAGCTTTCCGGACTTCAACATTTTTTTAATCTTATCCTTCAGAGCGAAGCACTTCTCAGTCAAATGGCCACGATCTTGATGAAACTCGCTCCATAAGTTATTGTTTCTCTTATGTTGAGGAGCTTTTTAGCCTCCTGGGCCTCTTAAAGATTTATCATTATTTATTTCATTGAGGATGTTTTCACAACTCATAGTCAGAGGAGTGTAGTCTGAGAATTTATCATCTGTAGATCTTTTCTTATTGTCTTAATTTTTCTTATGAAATTTGCCTCCACTACTGCTACCTCTTTAATCCTCATATTTTGCATCCATAACTTCCTCTGCGTTCATGCCCCTTCAAGCTATTTCCAACAACTCGGCCATTGACTTGGGGGGTTTTCGGCTAGTTTCCATAAGAGCTTTCCCTTCTGCAGACCCCCAATGAGAGCTGTCATGGCTATGCTCTCTTCGTAATCTTCTACCTCTAACTTTTCCTTATTGAACCTCACGATGTAATTTCTGAGGCTTTCATTCTTCCCCTGCTTGACATAAAGTAGATGGGTTATTTTCTTATAAGGTCTTACCCCAAAACAGAAGTTGTGAATGAACCTTTCGACCAAACCTTTGAAACTCTCAACTGAATTTTTAGGAATAGAAGAGAACCAAATATGCGCAGCCCCGGTCAAAGTGCTTGAGAAAGCTCGACCCCTCATCTCTTCAGGGATGGAATAGATGTCAACTACAGACTGATACATCTCAATATAATGGACTGGGTTGGTACTTCCATCGTACTTGGGAGACACCATTGGAGGTTTAAATTTGGTAGGGGTTGGGAAGTTGACAATTCTTACCACAAATGGAGAACCCTCAGAGTATCCCCTCTGCAACGGGTCTCGAATTTTCAAGAGATATCCAATTTTATTTTCTAGCCTCTGAATAAAATCTTTCTATGGTTGAGAAACGTCGGCCTGGCCTAGGTTATCCCTTGTCACCTCTAAGGGGTGGACTGAGGGTTCCCCAGCTACTGCACAACGTCGGCTATTGACCTCCCCCTAATCACAGTCTCGGCCATATGGGGGTCGACCATGATGAGGATGACAGTCACCTCCTTCCACTCTAGAGCTAGCGTGACTTCTTGATCTGGACATCCTTTCCCTCATATCATTAACTGGGCTGAGCCCTTCAAAGGCCGACCCTTTACTCAAGCGATCAAAAATTGATCCTCTTTGGCGTGCATCACAGTCTCGTCTCTCACAGTGACCTCGGCTCTGTTGAATAGGACGTATAGTGTTATTTGAGACCTCATACGGATCCCAACAGTCTGTTGGAGCATTCTTTGCCTCGATGCCATCGTACCTATCCTCAGGGCAAGAATTTCCTTGCCTCCCCAGGCGTAAATGCCTAGGGTTAACAACATCCCTCCTCATCTAAGGAGAAGGTAGGTCCTTTCGTGGTGCCTGGGGTGGTCCTCTGGCCTCTTGATTTGGCTGGGCAACTGCCGGAGTTATCATCTCCGATGATACTCCAGGTGGTCTCATTATTATGTTTTGGTTTAGCTGGGCAAATTGTTCCTGTATCGCTTGTTGAGTTGCCGCTAAGAACTTCAAGGCTGCTGCCACCTTAACCATCTCGAGCTGAGGTGGTGCCTTGCTGGAACTGGGTCCTCCAACACCAGATGGTGGAGGTGATAACTCTGGTTCCATGGAAAAAGACTAGAGAGCTTGTAAATAAACACACTAGAAATCTTGATACCTTTATGGATCTTTTTCAATGGTGACACAACTCCACGCAACGGGGGAGGATTGATGCACCACCAGAGTCTCCGATAAGTCTAAGCTTCAAGAAGGAAGAGATACAACTTCTCGTTTCCATAGACGAAACCAAAATAATGATGCCATAAACAACACCACCAGATGAGGTGTTGATAAGCTCAAGCTAGAAATAACAATGGCAGCACAAGAGTAAATATCTAGTAGATGGAGGTGAGGAGAAGAGGAGAAACAATAGTGTATAAATGGTTCATCCAACGTCCACTGTGAGTGTGTATGAGAAATTCCACTATAATGAGGGCTCTAATGGCCTGTGATACAATCTATCACTTTATCTCTCTTCTATTTATACAAACAAAGTTTCATCAAGGGTTATAATTATCCATCCCCTTACAAGGTAAGAGAAGACACGTATTTATAGTGCTTAGGGGTGTAATGTACACCCCCAAGCATGCCATGAGCATGTGTGAGTTAAATACACTAATCATAAGTGGACACCTGGCTGTGCCACATGTAAGGAATGATGACCAAATATTCCCCCACGTGAGGGGAATGATTCGGTTATAACTGAATTGCCACGTGCTCTAAGTCTTCCATGTGCTTGTGTATGGTCGGACCTATAATATCACTTGTTCTAACCTCGGTCTGGCTGAGTACGAGTTGGAGGAGTCCGATAGTTGCTTTTGTCCTGTCAATCATCAATACAACCTTAGCATGGGAGACTGGCCGAGGTTATGTATGAGGTAGGATGTAATGTCGGCTGAGGCAGAGTACGATGTTGGCAATAGCTTGAGCCCACGAGATGCCGTTGACCTCGGTTGATGGCTTATCGAGGTTGATAAATGAGTGGCCGACCTTCCAGAAGATGACCTTTCTGATGGCTATTATAAGCTTCCTCTTAACTCGGCTGGGGGACTGGCCGAGGTGTGTGACCTTGAGTATGAGGGTGCACTTTGGGTATATCAATCACTCCTAGCCCTTAGTCTCCTATGTGAGTAGGTGATTGAGGGGTATGTAGGTTAAGCCGAGGCTGAGTTACTTTTGGTGTGACCTTGACACATGTCACTCATTGAAGTAGCTAATGTACTCCCCAAGGTATGAAAATTCTGATAGCGTCTCTTGGGTTCTCTAGGGTAATGATGGGTGCCTTGGAAATTGTTCCCCATTATTGAGAAGGTTGAAAAACCACTTCTCTTTCCTTATTTTCTTTTTCTTCTTCCAATTTTACCACCTACACCTCTTCTGCACCTACAATTTTCTTCAATCCTCCATTATTTTATGCGATTCAAGGTCCCTTACTTCTTAATCTCTTCCCTCCTCCATTGCACTCAGTCAGGTAACGCTCTTGGAACTTTCTTTTTCCATTTCTGGTCATTTCTTTATATTTTAGGTTTTTCGATAAGTTTTTTTTTCCAGCGACGGTTTCCACCACTGTCAAGTGGTTATAAGGTTAGGATTGTAGTGGTTAGGTAGTCTTGGAGCCATAGTAGGATACTTCGAGCTTGTTTTAGCCACTAACCTCCCTCCTTTAGGTTTTCCGGTGACCTTCCGATCATCTTCTGCGGTGAACTAGCTTAGGGTGTTCTTGGGGGGAACCCTTTGGATTCCTAATTTGATCTTTAGTTCAAGTTATACAAGTTGTTTCTACTTCCCCTTTTTAGTTCGAACTCTCAAGTGTAGTGTCGTCTTCTGAATGCTCAGACCTTTGGCAAAACTTATTGAAGAGTTCCCGTCTCTGTGTGAGAAGACCTTCGAAAAGATTAGGTAGGTAGAGTTAGCTCAGGAGGAGGCTCGTAGGGCTGAGGCCTTTCCCCTTAGACCAATATTTCCTCCACTCTTGAAGGTCATATACCCTGAGCCTGCAGAGGTTGCAGAGGTTCCTGAACCGATGTATGAGGATAACGCTTATTTAGACCCAATGCCAATGTCTGAGGCTGGAGAATTTGTAGACTCTTTTCAAGAGGCTATGGATTATTCTCATAGGAAAGGTGAGGTTTCAGAGGAAGCTGAGGTTTCAAGTCGTGCCTCGTCCCACCAAAGTGCTAGTACTTCACATAGATTTTCCTCTGTTGAAATCTTAGGGCCCAGTGTAGCAATTCCCTCTCCTATTGATGTCATTCCCCTATCGGCTGCCACCAGGGTTGAGCTTGCGAAGAGGTTTCTAGGTGGTCCTCTTACAAGTGCCCAGGCCGACGTTGCTGGGGATGGTGATGATGGCGAGGAGAGTGAACCTGATACCTCTGAGGCGGAAGAGTATGAGAGTATTGTGAACTAATATGACCTTCTTTCTAGCCTTCGATGGTGAAATTTATGTTTATGAGAAGATGTTTAGGTTGGTTTTTCGTCTTCCTATCCACCCAACCATCAGAATTCTACTCTCACACATAAATCTTGCCCTTTCCCAACCGTCCCCAAGTGCTTGGAGGGTTATGATTAGGGCTATTGTCCTTTGGAAGGCTGTTCACCATTCAGACCTTCTAGTTAGGGTTTTTACTGGTTGCTACGTTCCTTCGTCTGCCAAAAATCACCCTAGATACTACCACTTATTATCCATGAAGTCAGAGAAGAAAATGCTCTTGGTTACCTAAACTTTAAACCATAATTGGAAACCTCGATACTTCTTTATTTATGGGGCATGGGAGTTTATTTCAAACGAGGCTTGTGGAATGTCAGTTCCAAGGACCCCTCTGAGATGTGGTAAAGTCTCCCTCGTGGCTAAATCCGACCCTGGTCTTAGCCAGGATAATTACAAGAACGTTGAGGACCTTCGCAATCAAGGCGAGAAGGGTCATCTCGTTAAGTACGAACATCTGATGTCCCTTTATTACCTTTCTCAGACAGGCTTGGAGGGTGGTCCCCTAGTAGAGCTTCATAAGTCTTCAGTGTTTTTCTTACCAAAGTTATATCTCGTATATTTTTTTACCTCTGACTGACTAACTCAGAGATTTGTCTTTTGCAGAGCGTCCAGAAGGCATCTCAGACGACTTTTGGGAGATGTCGTCTCCTAGCCTCGTGAAGCTTATGGAGAAAAGATGTGGCAAAGGTGTACCCCCACCTAACACAAAAAAGAGCGTCGGCAGCTCTAAGGCCGAGGCTAGCAAGAAGAGGAAGCCTTCCACTGAGGTGACACATACGAGGCCGAGAAAGACTCAGGAAAAAGATCGGGCCATACCTATTTCTACTGGCGATGCTCTGGTTGCTCGTCTATCTCAGCTCAAGATTGGAGATAGCTTAATCGGCCACAGTCTAAAAGTTGTCGATGCTATTAGCACCATAATGACTGAGGAAGATAAGAATTTTCTTCGTGCCTTGGATGCCCCTTTATTGGTCGAGTTCACTCTTCACAAATCAATCCAGGTATCAGTTTTTAGCTCTCTCTCTCCCAAGTGTAACATCATATTTTTAGAAATCATAACTCATATGTTTGTACGTCTGATCTTCTTCTGCAAGGTGTCTTGTCTTTTCATCGTCTTGTTAAGTGGACTTTGAAAAAGATGACCCTTATAGAAAAGGGTAGGGAAGTTGAGAAGGTTGAGGCCTCTCTGAATGCAAAGGTTGAAAGGTTTAACGGAGTTATCAAGCAGAGGGACAACGACATGTCTCAACTCAAGAAGGATCATAATAAAGCTCTGAAGGCCAAATATGATGTTCTTCAATCGAAGGTTGATGCTGCAGTAAAGCTTCACTGGAAGATGCCTCAGAAAAAGCCATTGAGGACTACAAGGTCTCTAACGAGTTTGTCAGCTTTGGATTTGAGTACCTAGAGAAGGGTATCAAAGTGACTAGAAAATGGGCAGCCATGAAGGAGAGCGAGTCTGGGAGCCTAACTGCCAAAGACTTTATTAGTCTTGGCTTTGGGATCCTCGGTTTTCTCAGGCTTTAAAGGAGGTTGAAGAAGGTGACGCTACTCCAGCCGAGACGGCACCTCTAGAGGTCACTGAGATGGAAGATGGTACCCATCATAATGATGAAGTTGAAGTTACCAACACCATCCTTGACTAGGCAACTTCATCTGCTGGTGGGTTGGCTCCTGCCGAGGCATAGACTCTTTTGCTGCTCACCTTTTCCCTGTAAAGCTTTTCAATAGTTTTAATTTTGATGAACTTTGTCTGTAATTCTAGTTTTTATGTACTCTGATGAAGGCTCTTGATACTTTGTTTTGTAATTCTGAACCCTCTTGATGTTATGATCATAAGTAGCTTTACCTTTTCTGATTCTATTGCTTCATATGATGCTTTGTTGCTCTATAATTGCGATGTTTTGCCTCATACTTTCACCAATCTAATGATGTTTAAGGTCTGATGTTACCAAATTATGGTGTTCCACCTCACATTTCACCAAATAAATGATGTTTAAAATTTGAGGTCACCAAATAAATGATGTTTTGCCTCGTATTTCCACTAAACTAATGATGTTTAAGGTCTAAGATCACCAAATTATGGTGTTTACCCTCCAATTGTCACCAAATAAATGATGTTTAAAATTTGAGGTCACCAAATAAATGATGTTTTACCTTGTATTTCCACCAAACTAATGATATTTTAAGGTCCGAGGTCACCAAATTATGGTGTTTCACCTCATATTTTCACCAACTTAATGATGTTTAAAATTTGTGATCACCCAATAAATGATGTTTTACCTTCTATTTCCACCAAACTAATGATGTTTTAAGGCCCGAGGTCTCCAAATTATGGTGTTTCACCTCATATTTTCACCAACTTAATGATGTTTAACACCCGAGGTCACCAATTTAATGATGTTTTAAGGTCTGAGGTCACCAAATTATGGTGTTTCACCTCATATTTTCACCAACTTAATGATGTTTAACACACGAAGTCACCAATTTAATGATGTTTCACCTCATATTTTTACCAACTTAATGATGTTTAAGGTCTGAGTCACCAAATTATGGTGTTTTACCTCATATTTTCACCAAATTAATGATGTTTGGCACCCGAGGTCACCAATTTAATGATGTTTCACCTCATATTTTCACCAACTTAATGATGTTTAAGGTCTGGGGTCACCAAAAAATGATGTTTTATGTCCATATTTCCATCAAATTAATGGTGTTTTAAGGTCTGAGGTCACCAAATTATGGCGTTTCATCTCATATTTTCACCAAACTAATGATGTTCAATACATACATTGGGACAAAAGCATCAACACAATGTTGCTATTTTCTCATTGATATTCCTTGTATAAGTTGATACATGTATTACAAAAAGATAAGATTAATTGCAACATCATAAGCAATATTTCTTTACGTGATCGGCATTCTAAGGGTTGGAGAAAGGTTCTCCTTCAAGATTTTCTAGCCGATAGGTACCAGGTACAACCTCATCAATTACCCTATAAGGACCATGCCAATTAGGATGGATCTTATTTGTTTTTTGCCACGTCTTCTTCAGGACTAGGTCTCCCACAGCTATTGGCCTTGACTTCACCCTCTAATTGTAGAATCTTACAGTTCTTTGCTAATAGGCTGCCTGTCTTATCTCTGCATCCTCTCTTCTTTCCTCAATCAAATCAAGACCAAGTCTTCTTTTATCCCTATTCCTCTGAGGGTCATATATATGAACTCTATAAGTGGGAAGTCCTACCTCTGTTGGGATGACGACCTCTGAGCCATGGGTTAACATAAATAGAGTTTCTCCTATGGGTGTCCTCGCTGTTGTCCTGTAGGCCCAAAGCACAACATATACCTCCTCTATCCATATTCCTTTGGCCTCTTCTAGACTTTTTTTATCCCATCAAGGATTGTTATATTTATGACCTCGATCTGATCATTTGCTTGGGGTCGACCAGGGGAAGAGAAGAATTACTTGATCCCTACTCTTTCGCAGTACTTTTCTAAGGAAACATTCTTGAATTGGGTTCCATTATCCGAGATAAGGGTGTTTGGAAGACCATACTTGGATATGATGTTCTTCCAGATGAATTGAAAGGTCTTCTGCTCAGTGATTGTGATCATTGGCTCGGCTTATACCTATTTGGAGAAATAATCAATTGCCACTATTAAGAATCGATAGATGTTTACAGCTCTTGGCAAGGGTCCTACCAAGTCAATGCCCTATACTGCAAACAGCCAAGGGGAACTGATTAAAGTTAGAGGTTGGTGTGGTTGATGGGGGATGGTTGAGAATCTCTGACACTTATCACACTTCTTCACATAAACAGCTACATCTTTGGCCAAGGTCATCTACCAGTACTCTTGAGTGATTATTCTCTTAGCTAATGGCCTCCCTCCTATGTGACTTGAATAAGAGCCCTCACGAACATCGTGCAAGATGTGTAGAACCTATGAAGGGTGGACACATTTGAGGAGAGGGAGCAGGTATCCTTTTTTATACAAGACATCTCCTATAATTGAGAATTTAGCAGCTCTGAACCTCAGTTTTCTCCTTTCTAACTTTGACTTTGGCAGCTCTCCCAATCTGATGTATATGATAAGAGTATCCATCCATGAGGTTCCCATATTCAGATTTAGGTAAGGTCTAGCAACCTCTTCTTCTTCGATGGTTAGCTTGAGCAGAATCTTAACTGGTACTGTTCTCCTTATGTCTGTCCTTATTGCTGAGGCCAACCTCGTGAGTGCATGAGCTCGGCTATTATCTAGTTGAGGGATCCTCTTTATCTTTACTTACTTGAAGCTTTCTAGCATTGATCTCACCCTCTTTAGATATATGGTCATCCTTTCATATTTGGCTTCATATACCCCCAGGATTTGGTTCACGACCAATCTTGAGTCACTGTGGACTAGGAGATGGCCGATACTGAGGGATTTTGCCAAAGAGAGTCTTGCTATTAATGCCTCATACTCTAACTCATTGTTGGAAGCTTTAAAGTTGAACCTCAGCGCATATTCAATATCTATACCATCTGGTGCAGACATTATCAACCCTACTCTACTTCCACTTTCACATGACGACCCATCAACGAAGAGGTTCCATATAATTTCATTTGAAGATAAGTTTCCCTCTGATAGGGTCCCTTGCTTGAAAAGGTATCTCTCTTCCTTATTCTCAACCGCTCTTTTCTTAGCTACACTTGTCTCTACCTCGTCTCCTATTCGTTCAACATTTCTCTCTACTGGATTATTTGCAGCCTTATAATTCTTCTCAACATTGGTCTTATCCTAAGTAAACTCGAGCACAAAATCTGTGAGTGCTTATCCCTTTATGGCAACCCTGGGTTGATAAATAATATCGTACTCCCCCAACTCGATTGCCCAGGTCATTAGCCATCCTGACTTCTCAGGCTTATAGAGAACCCGCCTCAGTGGGGAATCAGTGAGAATGACCATGGAGTGAGCCTGGAAGTATGGCTTCATCTTCCTAGAAGCATGTATAAAATCTTAGGCTAACTTCTCAATCTGGGGGTACTTCTTCTCAGAGCCTTGAAGTGCCTTGTTGTTGAAGTACACTGGTCTCTGCACTCCATCCTCTTCTCTTACTATTGCAGCACTAATGGGAGTATGAGATAACTAATTATACAAATAACTTCTCACCCTGAATTGGTCGGGATAATAGTTGGGGGGAACCGAGGTAGGACTTCATCTCTTTAAAAGCTTTGTCACATTCCTCATTCCATCCGAAGGACTTTTTAAGAACTTTAAAAAAAGGAAGACACTTATCTGTGGCTCTTTAGACGAATATGTTAAGTGCAACAACTCGTCCGGTTAGCCTCTGAATGTCTTTGATGGTTCTGGGTGTCTTCATTTCTAGCAAAGCCTTAATCTTCTCAAGGTTAGCCTCTATTCCCCTTTGATTGACGATGAAGCCCAAAAACTTCCCTGCTCCTACCCTGAAGACACATTTGGCAGGTTGAGCTTCATTCTGAATTTGTCCATGGTGTCAAAAGTTCTTTCAAGGTCGGCCACATGAGTGATAGCCTTCAGACTCTTAGTCAGCATGCCGTTCACATAAACTTCCATAGTCTTGCCTATCTGATCATCGAACATCTTATTTACAAGCCGTTGGTAGGTGGCCCCTACGTTCTTTAGGCCGAAGGGCATGATCTTGTAGTAATGGGTCCCCTTATCTGTAATGAAGGCTATCTTCTTTGAGTAAGATGAGTCCATAAAGATCTGATTATACCCGGAGTCTGCATGCATGAAGCTCATGAGCTCATGTCCAGCTGTGGCATCCACCATCTGATCTATACGAGGTAGAGAAAAACTGTCCTTTGGGCAAGCCTTGTTTAAATTGGTGAAGTCTACACACATCCTCCATTTCCCATTACTCTTGGGTACTTTGACAGCGTTAGATAACCACTCAGGGTATATGACTTCTCTAATGAACTTAACTTCCTCAAGCTTTCGAACCTCCTCTCTGATGACTTCGTACTTATCTCTTGAGTATATTATTCTTCTCTGCCTAATGGACTTGACATCCTCTACAACATTGAGTTTATGACACATTATCTCAGGATCAATACCTTGCATTTCTGCATGGCTCCAGGCAAAGATACTTTTTCTCTTCCTTAATAGTTTTACTAGATCCTCCTTGATCTCAGGCCTTAGGGCTTTGATGACTTGGATGGTTTTTTCTGGCTCGTCCTCATTGAGGATGATGGATTCTAACTCCTTCGCTGCCTCTCATCTTTAGCATCAAGGGTGTTAATGTTGTACGTGGTTGTTGCCTTCTTATGAGCCTCTCTCTCTTCTGCAGAGTTGAAGTAGCATTATTGCACCGATGTTTGATCACCTTACACTTCCCTTACTCCACAGGGAGTCAGGAATTTTAGCATCTGGTGGACCGTTGAAGGCACGACCTCAAATTCCTTGAGGGCTACTCATCCCATTATGAGGTTGTAAGCTGAGAAGATATTTTCATCCATCACAAAGAAATTTATTTTTCTGGTAAACCTCTTAGGTCACTCATCTCCCATTTTCACATCCATTTCATACATTCCCAATGGATGGACCTTCTCCTCGCTGAAGCCAATCAAGGGGTGATGGTAAGGCACAAGCCTTGCTCTGCTAAGGCCCAAGCTCTTGAAACAGGGCCAAAACATAACGTCTGTCGAACTACCCCCATCAACAAGGATCCTCTGCTTTTCGCACCCATGGACCCTAGTGGTGATGACTAAAGGGTCATTAGAGACTCATTAGAGCCTCGAGTTTGGCTATAATTTAAGTGTTTGCTTTCAAGATCTGTTGGGTGGATTGGAGGACACTTTGAGTTGACTGTTGGTATTAGAGGTTACTTTGATCAAGAAAATTCACCGTATCCTCTAAAGCTTGAATGTTTTGGGATGAAGGATACGTTGGTTCGGGGGTTTTCTTTTGGAAACCCGAAGGTGGGTTACCATAAGATTAACCTCCACTTCCTTGGTATTGACCCTTGGACCATATAAAATTGGGGTGGTCTCGCCACCTCGAGTTGTACGCATTGGAGTATGAGTCATACTTTGGCCTATTTTGGTAGAGGGCATTGGATTTCTTGGTGAGTGCCTTGTGGGATGGAAAGGCGGGGCAATTCTCAATTAAGTGATAAAATGTGTTGTAAAGTATACACATTGCGGAACCTATGTGTTGCACGATCGCAGGTTCACTTCGATTGCTCTCTTTGATCGTCTCTAAAGCTTCTAAACGTCTGGCTAATGTGACCACTTTGACCTTTAAATCATAACTTCGTTCGACTTGGTGAGCAAAACCCTCATTGGACGTGGTGGACCTATATTCTCTATTGGGTGCCCATTTCTGGGACTTTTTCGCTAGGGCTTTTAGGAATACCCATGCCTCGACCTCACTTTTCTCTGTAAAATCACCGTTACATAGTAACTCAGGCACAGTTCGGTATTACAATCGAACCCCTCATATAAAATTTGGACTCGGCGTCCCATCTCAATCCTATGGCGCAGATATTGTAGTAGCAAGTCCTTAAATCATTTCAAATACATCCATAAGGCTTCTCCTTCCTTTTGGCTAAATGTGTTGATGGTGTGATGTATCAACGCCGTCTTTAGGTTGGGAAATAATTTCTGCTCGAAGGTGACACTCGTTTGGTTCCAAGTGGTGATCGATTCGGGTCTTAACGAGCTAAACCAACTCTTAGCTTTGTCTTTCAGCGAGAACGAGAACGACTTAAGTTTAACAATTTCGTCTGTGAGTTATTTGTACTTAATGGTCCCACATATATCCTCGAATTCACGCAAATGAAGGTAGGGATCCTCTTTTTTGATACCTCAAAACACGTGCAACAGTTGGATTATTCCTGAATGGAATTGAAAAATGTTCGCGTTGTGCTCGGGTAGACGTATACACGAAGGTTGACTAGATCTAGTCGAATTAAAATAATCTTTAAGGGCACATGGTGCTAAATCATCTTCCATCTTGATGAATATAAAAAATCTACCTACGTAATCATCAGGAATGCTAAACTCCTCACTCAACAAACGACCAGTTTGATCTCAAAACCAACTTCACATACACCGAGCTCACTCAATTTTTTTTCTTTTTTTTTTCCATGTGAAGAAAATTAAAGGCTTATTTGACTCAAACCACGTAATTCCTAGCTAACACAAAGCAAATTGAATTATGTAATTTAGGTGAGGGAAGTTTTAATTTTAAAATCTAATTTTTTCGAAATTAATCGATGATAGTAGGGGTCTCTGAATTAATCTTCCCAATTAGACAACTCTGACTCTTTGACAAGGGGGAATTTAAAAGACAACTAACTACGATTATCGCCTCAAATACTGCATTTTCCTCCAGGTAGGTGGTCAGTATGAAGACTCATTAAAAACCACTAATCCTAGACAAGGTAAAACGGAACCAAGTTGACAAGTTTGCATTAGAGTATCTTTTAATTCTAGCCTCGTTAAGAGGTTTTCTATGAGCTATGCGACATCCTAAGGCCAACGTCTACTTGACTTTAAATTTAATGTGATGGCTCGGGATAGGCAAATGCTAGGTTGATTAGTGATTTTCGAGCCAAGGATGGATGATGAAATCCCCACCTTATCTTTCAAACGGGTTTTGTCCTTAAGTCAACTTATGCAACGTGCTAATTTAAGTGAGGAATTAAACCACGTAGGAGTACACAAAAATGTACCTCCGACGTGGAATTATTTACGGTTACTTATTTACATCGAGAAAAAGTTTAAGTTTAAGTCGATCGAAGGGAAACGTCGCCTACATTCCAGTAATTCCCGAGAGTTGCTTGTGCTCGTGGCAAGATTGCACAAGTTTTCTTCACATTCCGTCATCGTTGCACACTTTTTTTTTGAGTTTTTCTTCACTTTTTCATTTTTTTCTCCTTTTTTTTGAATGTGCTTCCGAAAAACACAAAAAAGAAACTACACAAAACGTAAAGTGCGACACGCACATAAAAAAAATTAACAGGATACAGGCACTAGTGGTGTATTTAACACTAAAAATAACAAAGCACACTTATGAAACAAATTTTATCTTTTTTTTTTTTTTTTATAATTTTGTTCTTTTCTCGAAATGAAAAATTACAACTAGAAAAAATATGTTTTTTTTAATTTGCGATTTTTGAATTTTTTTTGTGGCTAATTACTGAAAAAATGATTCTCAAAATTTAATTTTTTTTTGAATTTTTATGTATTTTGTGATAAACTAGCGCGAAAACTACTTTTTTACTAAAAAAAAAAGTTAAATATGATTTTTTTTACTAACTAGAAAATAGAAAATATTAGATGCTGATTTTTTAAAATATTTATATATTTTTATAATTTTTTTTAATAAAGATACAAAAAGTAAAAAAAAAACTAGTCCGAAACTCCTAACTTCTTAAAAAAAAATTGTCAAATCTCTCGCAACGACACCAAAAACTTTTTGTCAATTTATAAAATACCGCAAGTGGATGGCCTATTATAAAATAATGAGTTTAAATACGGTTCGAACCTACAGAGATTTGCTAATTTCTGTTTTCAAAATAATTATAACTTTCCAACTAGATTAAATGGGTTTTGAGATGAGATGTAATATTAAACTAAGTTAAGACAAATAAAAAATGCGACTATGAAAGATATAATCAAGTGAGCGTGAAAACAAGGACGTTGGATCCATTTATCACGTTTAACTAATACTGTGCAATAATTTAAACTCATCATTCCCAATTTTATAACTCAAATTAAACCGACTCTCATCGCATTTAATTCGGAAAATAACACGGTTAAGTTAATTATGAAATTTAAAGTCTCTAAATTTAGACGACTAAAATTTCCTATTCCATTTAAAATTCTCTTTCTGACTCATTTTCAATCAATTCTATGCAAGAAGAGCTAGTCCAATTTCAGAGTCATGATGTGTGGAATCTTGTTCCTAGACCAAAAGACTCGAAGGTTATTGGCACAAGATGGATTTTTAAAAACAAAACAGATGAAAAAGGGGAGGTCATTAGAAATAAAGCTAGGTTGGTTGCATATGGATACTCCCAGATTGAGAAAATTGATTTCTACGAAACCTTTGCACCTGTTACTCGTCTAGAATCAGTTCATCTCCTTCTTTCCATCTCTTGTCATATGCAATTCAAATTATTCCAAATATATGTTAAATCCGCTTTTTTAAATGGAATTTTATCCGAGGAAGTATACGTAGAACATCCCAAAGGATTTGTTGATCCTGTACACCCGAACTACGTCTTTAGGCTTAAGAAAGCCTTATATGGATTGAAACAAGCTCCAAGAGCTTGGTATGAGTGACTGTCCACTTTTTTAGTGCCTCACAAATTTGTCCTTGGTGAAAACGATCAAACGTTATTTGTTCGAAAGGAAAATCAACATGTCTTAATTGCTCAAGTATATGTGGACGATATTATTTTTGGTTCCACCTGTCCTGAACAAGTCAAAATTTTTTCAGATATCATGCATACAGAATTTCAGATGTCACTTATGGGTGCACTACAATATTTTTTGGGTTTACAAGTAAAACAATGTAGTGATGGGCTTTTTATTTCTCAATCCAAGTATGCTGTAGATTTAGTTAAAAAATTAGGCTTAGAAAATGCTAAACCTTCTAGAACCCCCATGAGTACTTCAACTAAACTCTCTAAGGATGATAATGGGAAAAGTGTTGATCCCACTCTTTATAAAAGTATGATAGGGAGTTTGCTTTATCTTACCGTGTCTCGACCTGACATATCCTTCGCTGTCTGTATCTGTGCTAGATATCAAAGTAACCCTAAAGAATCTCACTTATTAAGTGTGAAAAGAATTATTAAATATATTAAGGGCACTCTAAAATTTGGTATTTGGTATACAAATGATACAACTAGTTCTATTATAGGGTACACCGATGCCGATTGGGCCGATTGTTCTGACGATAGTAAAATCACTTATGGTGTTTGCTACTACGTAGGTAATAATCTCCTAGATTGGTCGTGTAAGAAGCATAATTGTATTTCCTTATCTAGCGCCGAATCTGAATATATAATAGTTGGTAGTTGTTGTTCACAATTATTATGGATTAGGTAGATGCTTAGAGATTATGGTGTCATCGAAAATCAGTTAACCATGTTTTGTAATAACCAAAGTGCTATTAATATTTTCAAAAATCCTGTAATGCACTCCCGAACTAAGCACATTCAGATTAAAAATCATTTTATCCGTGACCTTGTCGAATCCAAAGATCTCATCATTGAATATCTGAACACTCAAAAGCAGCTCGTAGATCTCTTTACCAAACCATTAGACAACATACGATTTGAGTGTTTGCGAACATCTATAAGCATGATAACTCTCAATTAACTTTTATCACATTTATCATAACATAGGTAGTATCTTTCTTATAATTGGTTTCTGAAGTTTTAGGGCATGGTTGTTTGATAAATGACTAATGACACCTCTTAACACTGTTTTATGTAGGAGACCCCTGATTCTACCATGTACATAATATATTTTGTGATCGACCTTTTTTTCTTTCTATACCCTTAGTATGTTTGAGAAAAATTGGGGGAGAATATCTTGAGTATACCTAAGCGATTTTTCTATCTATTCCCGAGTCTAACTCAACTAATATGCCATTCAGTGTTTATTTTGATATAGGCATTTCAAACCTGTTGTATAGCTTCTTACACTTTTATATGGTATTGGTCTACATATAGTTGAGTAATGTATTTTTTTTTACCTTATTTTCGGTTCTAGGATGGGAATGGGTAGTTAGAACCTTTGTATAGGTCAACTAGGGTTTTTCAATTTTTACCCACGAGTTCAAAATACTCAAGGGAATTTTGTCTCTAATATCCAAAGGGGGAGATTGAGAACACACTATATAATTGACTTACTTGAGTCTAGATTATATATGAGTTCCATCTAGTTCGGATATTGAGACAAAGTAGGATTAGATTTTATGAGTTGCTCCATACCCAAAGGTTCAAGAAGGAGGAACAAGAAGAAGCAATCAAGTCCAAGCAATCCTTATAGGGGAGTTATTTCTAACCTTTAAACCACTAATAGGACACTCTCATTTCATCATATATTTCTCCTATTTGATTTAATGGTATTACAACAATTTTAGACTTTTCAAAATCAAATTAATTCAGTTCAAAACATTTTATACAATTTTTAAAGTAATTTTGAATTAATTAAAACTTGATTTTAAAAGTGTTATGGTTGAAATTTGAATTTCAAAAAATAATTTTGTTCGCTGAAAATTAGCCTGGGTAGAATATAAATGCGCTAGAAACTATAAGGTGTCATTGTAATTATTTCTATAACACGCGTTTTACTTTCATCTTGTCCATACACGTGTTGGTAGCTAGACGGGTAGATTTGTGTTTTCTCATAGACTCAACTTCGATCACCAATATCTACCCTTGGATTAGCTTTATCAACGGCCTGTATGTATTGTGTTATAATCCCAGTGCTTAACTCTCATCGAATTAGATTCGTTCATTTCACCGCTTAGTTATGAACCCTTGGATCTTTAGTCGAACCGTGTGACTAAATCTCAGCCATTGATTGCAAACGAAGTTCCAAACCTTCCTTCACCTACTATAAAACCGAACTTACCCTCAGCATTTTGAGATTTTATTTCAAATCGTCCCAAAGAGAAAATAAAAGAGAGAAGAGAGAGAAAGGGAAGAAATTAGAGAGAAAAATATAGAGAAAAGGAAGAAGATAAATCCATATTCTTCCTTCATCACCTTTGAGTGAATCCCTTCAACCCAAACAGTTTTAAACTTCAAACACCTTTACTAGAAACCAAAAACTACGAGAGATAGAGCCAATCTAGGGTTTCTATGGGTTTGGTAGTTGGGTTGATGTCTGTTAGAAGACCTCTTTTGTTTTAAGTTTGTCTCAAAACACCTCTCTGAGAAAATAACAAGTTTCATATTTTGAAACTTGAGATTTTCTAAGGAGAACATCACATGCCTATTTTTTTCAGTTCACTTTTTGGATCTTTGTCTTCAGATTCATTTGATTCTAAAGTTTTTGAAAAACAAACTTCTAGGGTTTCAAGAAAAAACAAATCCTTAAGAGCGTTTGTGTTTCTTGGTTTTTATTTCACATTTTGTGAAATAAACGTGTTCAAAAATAAAAAGAAACACATAGGACCTTGGATATTTTTGAAAGTAAGGTTGTTCTTCTAGATCTGATCTTGAGTTAGAAGTTTCTTTTACAAAATCATTTGAATCAATTTCTGCATGTTATTTCTGATTCTATTTTTCCGATATAGACTTCTAGTCTAGTTTGGATCTCAATTGGTGGTTTACAATTTCAAAAATATTTTCAAAATTCTGAAATTGTATAAGACCTTGGCCGTCTTCTGAGCAAGGTAACCTTGAGATCTGTGGATTAATAGAAAGATCAAGAAGTCTTGATTTGTAAAATACATACTTAGAAATATCCTATTCTTTTTAGAACTGTTTGTAATTTGATAGTAATGTCTGTATAAATAATTTTGAGAGGGTGAATTGCATATCTGCATATAGTACACATCAGAAACACTTTATCACACGAACACTTAGACACAGTGGTTTATTTGAGACTTAAAAGTTGAAAGAGTTGCTGGAGTATGAATTCAAAGAGAAGGAGGTCAAGGAAAAGGCAAAGGAGAAACAAAGAAGAGATTAATTATAGTCATAAACCTTTGGAATGGAGTAGGTCATGTTGGTATAATTCTGAACTTAGATTTAGGATCCTTATATGTTTGCTTAAGTGCTATAACTTGATTCTTTATTCTAGTGAATTCCTTTTTTGTGCTGTAGAGGGCACGGTGGATGTTTCCCCTGATTAAGGGTTTTACCACGTTAAAAATTCCTATGTCTATTCCTTTGAATATTCTCAACTGTTGTTGTGATTGGGACTGCATGGTAACTTTATTAGACGTTTCTTAAATTTTAAAAAGAAGGTAATCAACTATCGAATCTAAACCATACATTCAGAAAGTTTGTACAACACATCTTGTGTTTTTTTCTAAAAGAGTTTTGCCCAAAAAGTTTATTCAAAGTTTACACAATTTATAGCAGTTTGTTATTAACCTTGTAAAAAAGCTTTTAATATGAAAGCTTTTCTTCACTTTCGGGCTGGTTTATATGTGTGAATGATGTAATGTTTTAGACATCCTTCACTGCATGAAGATATGGTGGAGCACGTTAACGACGTCATATTTTAGGGTCGAGAGTTCGACTATAACATGGCATCTTGAGATTGGAGTGTACCAAAAGTCATTGACAGAGATCTATGTATCCCTAATCAAAATGGATAAAATCTCGAAGGTATCGTAGAGCCTTGGGCTGATCCGAAATGTTAGAGATGATGACTTCATATGATAAAGGGGGTTTGGACTAGAGATGTAAACACCCCTATATACAATACGCCAAGAGATGTGTTATAAGGGTTGGGCTCATGAGTGTAGGCTGGTATTGCGCCTACGTACCTAAGAGATATTAAGATCAAAGCTAACATAGTTCAAACAAATAAGGCATATTTACAGATGTAGGCTACAAAATACTAGGTATAAAATATACATCATCAGGGTATTTATGGAGCCAAGTCATTTATATATCATTTCCATTATGAGTCAGACTGTATATTCGTATGTTAAAATAAGGTAATGAAAGCCAGGTTTTTGATAAGTATTCCAGGGAAACATAGAAACAGGGGTGACATTATTTGGACGGGAATGTTTGCTTGAAGAAGTGGTGAAGATTATTCCAATTTTAGACTTTAGTTTTAGCAAGTTTTGGGGTAAGTCTATTTAGAAAGACTTTCCAGAGAACGGTTTTTAAAAGTATGTTTTCATATCGCACTTAGTCGTACAAGTTTGACTAGCAATATTTAGCATATGAGCATATTTATTAAGCTCAACATACAAAGGTAAGTTTGGGTTTTCTTCACTTGGCTTGGTGAATAATTAGAATTGCGAGTGTGCCAAGCAAGATTTGTGGTCTTGTCAACCAAAAATCTTAGCCTAGTAATGATACCAGGCGATTGTGTTGCATTCGATGGATCAATTAAGAGGACTTATGCTTGTATTAGAGTATACTTTGATAAAAGTGCTTAATTTTTATAATTAACATGGAAAAAAGAAATTGTAAATTGCATAAACTAAAAGAAAAGTAAAGCTTCATAATTAGAGAAAGATAAATGCTTAAAAGTTAAAAGTTACACTATGAAATTTAAAGCAAGAATGTAAAGGAATTTGAAGTAAGAAAATAAAAGAAACAAATACCAAGGCAATAAACTTTTAATAAATTTGAAGGAAAGTTAAATTCTAATTTAAAATCTATTTCAAATTGAAATAATTGGAGTAAATAAAGAAAAGAAATTAAAAGAAAAAAAGTATAAAGTAGTTTGGTGAGTAGCCTTCTCTTCATTCGTGGGTTCGTCGTTGCTTATTTATAGGGTTCCTTTCCATACAACACAGCTGCTTTAGTAACTGATGGGTAGTTATTCATTCAATAAAGTTTTCCCACTTTAAGTGCACTATTGCCCCTATTCAAATTGTCTCCTTTTGTTTTTTAATACCACATCCATATTATGACGCGTGTCATGCATGCATGTTTCCAATTATCTTAATTTTATATCATAGTTCGACTACTGTGGCCATTCGGGATTAATGGATTTGCCCCTAAAAAAGATGGAGTGCTGGGATCAAGGAAGAAAATCCTATTTTCATCACTCGCGTGATGTTCGTGGCTTCCCACGGACATATTGGTCATCATAAAGGGGTGTAAAAGTGTGAAGAAGGGAGTCTCTAGCCTATTTTGCTCAAAACTATTAAAAAATGTAGCTGTACCCAGAGAAATGGCATCAAAGACAAACTGATACATACAAAACTAGTGACTAAGTTACGGAATGGGAAGGTGTTAGGCACCAATTTCGCCCTTTCAGTCTCATTGGCTATGATAATGTTCTCCCATTTCTCAAAAATGCAATTTATGTGTACCATGCGTGTGGAGTGAAATAGGTGTGAAGGGAAATAGTCAAACTCACATCATGGAGAATATGGGGACGGGTCATTCTAAGGAGTATAAATTAAAAAGGAAAGAAAAATATATTAAAAAGTAGCCAAAATGTGAGCAGTACCCCAAATCACAAGCAATCGCAAAGAATAGAATATGCATGTCTGACGGGGCCGCAAAAAATATAATAAAGAGAAAAAATATATGCAATACACCGGATCATAATCCACTATGAGGAAGTGGATATGCATTACTGACGGGATTGTAAAATTGAGAGTGAATAAAAAATATGAAAATATAATACAATGTGAGCAACACACCGGATCATGATTCACTATGAGAAAGTGAATATGCATGTCTAACGGGGTTGATAAGAACATATAAACTAGTATATATATATATATATATATATATATATATATATATATATATATACATACATACACACACACACACATATGATACTGATAAAAGTAAGAATAAATAAATTGAAAAAGCAAGAAAAGATGACTCGAATGCCAAGGAAAATTCGAGACGCCTACATAGCTGAAAATGGCATCAAAGTCCATGTAATTTGAAAACATATAAGGATGGGAATTAACCCATGAACCCAAAACTGAAATTTTCTTATTTTGGTTTGTTTAAAAACATGCACAAGCGAGATGAATGTAATAAAAATGGAAGGAAATTTCTAATTTGGTGTTTAAGGAACAATTCCTCTTTTTTTTGAGTTTATAAAAATAAATTTGGTGAAAATACAAATAGTAAAAATGTGATTTAAGGTGAGTGTTGACACCAAAAATCATTCGCGTACGTAGACCAATCAAAAATAGACACTTGTTTCCTTACGTGGCATAAATCCTAGTTAACAGCCGCTCAATCAACCTCGAAGATAGTTGCTCAGCAGGCATGCCGACCAACATGAAGAATGAAGACCATCAAAGAAAATGAACAATCACCACTAGAGGGATATAACTGAAGGTCCTTCCACACGTGGTCTAGATAATCAACCATCACATTCATTATGTACGGGCGTAAATGCCTGAATAACTAAAGGCAGTCCAACCCTTGGTCTCCGAATAACTATAAATACATTGTATCCCTTTCACAAAAGGCAGAATTGAATGGATTCTAGGATATTCTTCTTAACAAGAGTACCTAGCTTTCTATAATCACTCAAACCAATACAATAGCAGTGAATGTAGGCTTTCTTACACAGTCGAACCGCTTTAAATATTATTTGTCATTTATTTGATTATCTCATTGCAATCTTATATTTTATTTGTGATTAAAAAATTGGATCTAGTTCATTTTTTGACATCAACAGATTGACTCCATCTGTGGGAACGTGTGTCTAATTTCCATTCTCTATCTCGTACACCCTTGTTCAAAGGAAGATGAATGATCCTGAGCATAGTACCAGAAATGAAGGTAACCCAACAATTCCATCTGTTCCGCCTACAATAGACGACCTGAATGGAATTCTTGCTAGGGGTCAGAATGCCATACAGGAAATAATGAGGCAATTAGCTCAGTCGCTACAAACCAGATCTCCAACTCTTTCCAGGAAGTAAATAGTTCCTTTACCAAGGAGAGAAATGCCACCGCTAGCTCCTAGGAAAAACTGATATAGCTATTCCATATCTTCACGCAATAGTTCTTACCATCGAGGAGTCAGTTCATCGATCATATCCACACAGTTCTATAATGGCCATTCTTTTTCTCCTGAAAGACCAAACATTTTGAAAAGATTGAGTAGAGCTTCACCTTTTGAATGTTTGGGACCCCGAGCAAATAAAAATCCTCCTAGAGAGTTATCCAGATCTAATCAACACCCATCCGACCATCGTGAGGCCTCAATTAGGTCCAGATCAAGTGTTCGATAATTTGTGCATGCCGAGCAGACTTCTCAGGAAGAGATCTCAGCACAAACATTTGGTCGGAATAGCCGAGCAGCTTCACACAAATCTGATGCAGGTAACCCTTCATGGAAAGGGTCATTCTAACGATTAGAAGCTCTACTGGAAAAAATAGAAAAGGCAAATAATTCATTACGGAGAACTTCGTTAATGGATCTCCCTTTATTCAAGCGATATTTGATTTCCCAATTCCATACAAGTTTAAAACCTCTGTGGTCACTCCTAAATATAATGGTAAAACTGACCCAGTTTTGCACATCGAGCAGTATCAAGATGCAGAAGAAATCTATTCAGTTCTTAATGAGATAAGATGTAGATCTTTTTCAAGCACCATTATGGGTTCAACCCAAATATGGTACAATAACTTACCCCGAGGATAAATTTCCATCTTTAACTAACTTGTCGAGCTATTCATCAATAACTTCTATTTTGGGGACACGCCAGTGAAGAGAGTAACCCATCTACTGAGTGTCAGACAGTGAGTAGGGGAAATTATCAGGGTGTACATTACTCGTTTTAATAATGAGAAACTGGAAGTGGCTGACTATGAGGAAAAAATAACCATTAATGCTTTAATGAGAGAATTGCTTCCCGAAAATCTATACTACGTACTAGCCAAAGATCCTCTTAAAACCATAACTGATCTCATAGCTAACGCTGGAAAAATCATGTACGCCGAGGAAGCAATGGTTGCAAAGTAGAGTCCAGCCACTAAACCTGAGAAGAAGGATCAGATGGAGCATAAACTGAATAAGGATGATAAGCTCAAAAAGTATGGAACATATACTCCATTGACTGTTAGCATTCACCATATGCTAGAGGAAATCAAACATAATAAAGATTTACGATGGCCTGAGAGACTGAGGGAACCACCTAACAACAGGGACCAATCTAAATATTGTGAGTTCCACAAAGATCATGGCCACACGACTGATAACTATATCACTTTTAAGAATAAAGTGAAATCCCTCATTTGTCGAGGAAAGCTGAACAAATTTGCTGATCGGCGAGAAAGAAAAGAAATAAATGAAAGGTCAAATTCTCCCTGCAAACCCAGAGATGACTATAAGAAAAACCATGAATATGATCTTAACCTGTTTAAGAAGCCTAAGAAACCAGAGCGTGAGGTAGATATGATAAGTTTTGGCTCTTTTGATTGTCATGTAATTATAGGTGGCGATGCAGGAGGAGGAGATCAGATTGCAGAAATAAAGGCTTACCTGAATGAAGCACACGCCTGTTCATATATCCAGAGAATCAATCTAAATGAAGATGATCGGCCCAGGAAAGTCAATAAAGACAAACTGGTAATCGACTTTTCTATGAATGACCTTTCTGGGGTATTATATCCCCATGATGATCCGGTGGTCATCAAGTTCAGAATCTAGGATATCATCATCTCCAGGCATCTGATTGATAATGGGAGCTCGACTGATATCATGTTATACTCCTTCTTTCAGAGTTTAGATTTGAAACACAGTCAGTTGGAACCATACCACAGGCCGTTGATAGGTTTTTCAAGAAAAAAATCCTACCCAATGGAGATAGTCAAGCTAGAATTGTTATTCGGCACTTGGCCAGCAAGTCGTATTGAAAAAATATGCTTATTTGTGATGGATAAGAACGTCCAGTTTGCTTATAATGTAATCCTTGGCAGGTATGTCTAAAGAAGTTTGAATCCATACCATCCACAGTCCATCAGTGTTTGAAGTTCCCAACTCACTTTAGGGTTGGTGTCGTGAAAGGCGCCCAAAATATAGCCAAAGAGTGCTATTACTCCTTAGCCGAGCAAGAAGATTTGATTGATTTGAAGAAGAATACCACCACTTACTAGGTAGATACTACAGAGCCAAACAGTGAATCATAAGTTAAAACTTTGGATCCCCGAGAAGCAACAGAGTTAGTCAAAGGGAAGATTATTGAAGTCACCGAAAGCATAATCCCGAATGCCGGAGAGGACCACCCAGATCGGCTCAACACTGGATCCACTGCTTAAATAGGAGTTTATTACGTTCTTGAGATAGCGAAGGAATTGAAGCACCCTGTATCTTTGACTCACTTGAGTCTACATTATATAGGCGCTTGTCTAGTTTGGAAATAGTGACAAAATTAGAGTCATATCCAAGACACTACATCAAAATTCCTCTAAATGTCTCAAAGGTAGTATACCAGCACTACACCTAGTACTGCACAATTTTGTCGCATTTATATCATTTTATGCGTGTGAGTATTAAATCCCATTAAAATAAATTTTTAATAAATTTTGGGATTTTTTAAACAATTTTTAGGATTTTTTAAACCTTTTAAAAATATTTAAAATTATGGTTTTAAAATGTCTTGGGCTAATTTTTAATATCATTTCTTTCCTAAAAAGTTGTTTGGGTAGAATCCAAAAGCGGCAAGAATTTATGGGGTAGAAAATTGGATTTTTCAAACACCTAAAACACGCGTTTTTGTGATCATCTAAGCCCTAAACGTGCTTGCATTACAATGACCCAGATTGTGTTTTTTTACTCTCACATAACTCAGATTGCTTATCAGCCCTTGGATCAATATAATCGATGGCCTTCATGTGGTTTTACTCAATCCAAGGCTCAACCTTTTAACCAATTAGGAAGCATTTAATTGCGGTGCGTTTTTAACCCTTGGATTTACATTGTGTAGCTGGACTTGATCTCAGTCGTTGCTTTGGTTAAACGTTCCAGACCCTTCCATCCCTTAGTATCAATAAGGCCTTTGGGTCTAACTTTTAGAGACTTTTGGTGAGTTTGAGATCGTGAGAAAGAGAGAGAGATAGATAGATAGATAGATAGATAGAGAGAGAGAGAGAGATAGAAAAGAGAGAGAAATTGTAAAACTCAGCTAAACTCTGGCAAAATTTTCTCAGAAAAATTCTTTTCTCTCTCATTTCCCAAGTCTCACTCATTTCCCAAGGTTCAAATAGTTTTTTCCTCAATATAAATTCAGTAATAAATGACTAGAATCCTACTGGTCCATAACATCATATCTCCCGAATTACTACGAATTAAATTCTCCTTTAATTAGGGTTTTAACCGATTGTTTCAAATCTCTTAAAAACACATCTTCTATCAATTAGGATTGAATACCATCATCACATGACTCATAGTCTATAGTGTTTCATTCACACTATAAGACGTATAAAAAAAACCAACATCCTCGCATCCTATAACATCTCTCCACTCCCGACGTCGTTAAGGTTCATGCGCGGAACGTCTCGCAAAGCGAAATCCAAACAAGGAACCCCTCCAATACACTACTACTTAACTTTGTCGATCGTGGAGGTCCGCTAACTTCAAATATGCAACCGGAATAACCTAATCCCCTCTTTTAACCAAATGTGGTCTGAACTCCCATCTCTATCCAGGAGCCATCCCACTAAGCGCTGGTACTACACTCAGTCCTCAATAATGAGCTTAAACTCAGTCCTTGATGTTCAAATTGTAACCCTAAGGCTACCCAGGTGTTATATCAAATCTCCCCTACTGGACCTATCCTGAATCCTCATGAATACCAATTAGAATCCAACACATGAATCTAGCAACCGAAGTTTCTTTCAATTTAATTAACATCATTCTAAATCAATTAGATTCCAATCAAATCAATTCGACTCTTAACTAGGGCTTACTGAACCTTTCTAAGTCCCATTATATCCAATTAATAATCACTAAAGATCTAAAAAAGGCTTGGGATAAAAACAAACATTAAAAGGAACAACTTCACAAATTCTGGGGAGGTCAATCGATTGAAGGCAGGGGTCGATCGATCGATCGCCCAGATAACAACCCAGTTTTCTGCATTTCTTCTACTACGGGTTTCATCACTTTTGATCATTCAAACCTTCATATTAACAACCCAAATTCCTTATAAACCTTACTACATGATATAGCAACATATGTGAATGATTTCTAATGCTCTAAACATCCTAGAATCATCAAGAGTTTGAATTAAAAGCCTATATTTAACCTCTTTTTCCAGAAAATTATATACATAATATCTTCAAGAACACACCATTGATTCTCTTCATCTCTTCAACAGATTTATGATTATTTCTTGGATTACTATCTATCTACAACATGAGTTTGATTCCTATAAACTTCCATTTTTCAGAAATCCATTAACAACTCTTCATTATCTTCCAAACATGTAAAAATCTCATCTTTTTATAACTATCCTAACATGGACAATATACAAACTTAGATTGAAATTATCAAACACTTGCCTCTAATGAAGATCTGATCCTTTGGAGTTGAATAACACAGGTGGTTCTCCCTTTCTCCCGGTGGTGATGGTGGTGGTGACCTTTGACCTTTGGTTCTCCTCCTTTCCAGGCAAGCTTTTCTTCTTCCAAGCAACCTTTCACTCTCTCAAGAAGATGACCTCTCAATATTGTGTAGAAGAGATGAAATGAACCTATGTACACTAATCTCCAAATATTTATAATAAAACAAAACCCAAAATCACTATTCATCTCCCTTGTAAAAATAACCAAAATACCCTTTTGGGTTGTCTTTTCATTTCCAAATGACCCGAGACCCAAAACCAACATCCAAATAGACTTTTCTGACTATTTTAACCCTTCCGGATGCAACGACGCAGTCGAAACGACTATAAGGTTGATGTAAAAATAAGTTTCCTTTTTAATTTAACAAATTATTCCCGACACGTCCCATACCGTGTCTGACTAAAAATTCAAATTACTGAATTAATAACTCACAGCAATATCAATAACATCACATTCATATATTACCTAAATATCTTTAAGTAATATACATAATCATTCATTTTAATATCCACAATTCGGATAAAAACCCAAATGAATTAATTTATAATAAAATCCAATTAATCCATAATTTAAAATATAACCCATTTTAAAAGTCATTAAAAATCACGGGGTATTACATGGAGTAGGTTTTTGTCCCAACTCTAAGACACAAACTAAAAACTTTGAAACCATAAAGTTTGTGTCTGGTGGCAAAAGACCTATTGAAACTTGTCCAGATTTTCAAGGTTTAAAAAATGATTTTGATAAAAAATAATTGAAGTTAGACATTGGTGAATCAAGCAACTCTAAGCATAATATTAAACAAAAGACCAAATATGTCTGCCCTCCTATTCGACAACCAGATTCGACATTTCATCTTATTCCACCTAGGAATAAGACTAGAACTCAAAACCTAGACAAACCTTTGAATAATAACTTTCCTAAGGTTATGAGTTCAACGTGCCATCTTTAGTGCTCCTATTGTGATGTCTATGGACATTCCCTTAATGGTTGCTATTCTAAACGTCTATGTAATCCAGTCTATACTTCTCCTATTTACCATAACTTCAACTATTTTAGGAGAAGCCGAAACACCTATGTCCTTCCTAGACAAGCAGACAAGAACTCTAACTATCGTAATAGAAGGAAAAGTACTAATACTAAAACACAATCTACAAGAAGGAATCCTAGATTCTATTCCAGACCAATTGCTCTAGCCGTTTATAACAATAATAAAATTGCGCAAAAATATTTTAAAGAAAAGACATAAGCTCATAAGTTTTATCAAATACGAGCTAATAAACGCAAATTGAAAACTAGAGCAATTTGGGTTAGAAAAGATAATCTATTACCCCAGTTAAAATGAAACATAGTGATTAGTGCTTTTAGATCTTAACATACTACAACTGGATGGTATTTAAACTCAGGATGTTCCAAACATATGACCGGGGATGATTCCAAACTTTCAAACAAAACCAGCTTCTCCGAAGGAAAAGTCTTGTTTGGAGATGGTGTATCAACCCAGATCATTGGTAAAGGTACACTAAACCTAACGTTGCCCAAATCTCACCAGAAAACCCTTTTATGAGAGTAAATAGTTCAAGATTTGAGAAGCTTATCCTCTATAATTCTATATCTCTTTCCCAACTTAATCACGTTGGTTAAAATCTCTGTTTCTTTTCATAGAATCGTGAGGTTAAGCCACTATGATACATATACACTTAGATAGATCTTTATCTCGATTTATTATTTCAAGAAATCTTATTTTTGTTGGCTATTTTCAAACTATTATGTTGATTTCAAACCCTAAACCAACAAAATCCTTTCTAAAGACAATTTACTCAAATATTCAGACTTAGATCTAATTGAGACCTTAATTGGGGATTTAACATTCTAATATTTCACGTTTTGTGAAAAAAGTACATATTTTCAAATAAAGAAAGTGCATAGGATCTTGGCTAGTTTTTATAGAAAGATTCCCTCTTGATCTGCGGATATTTGAAACATCCAAAGTCTGATTAGTTTGACTAAATTGATTTTGGAAATCTTGCATGTCTAGTGATCTGTTTGTAATTTGTTACTCATTATGTCTGTACTTAAGTGTGTGTGAGTTTCATGCATGTGAGTTAGAGCACATCACCACATACACCTTCACACTACTACACTGAAAAGTGTTGGTATTGAGATATTTGACCTTAGAGTCGATTTAAATCTAAAAGGAGTAAGGTTATGAAGCTGGAAGAACATCAGAACCTTGGGAGATGTCAGAAAATGCCAGAGGAGTTGGTACATTTCTGAACTTAGTTTAGGTTTGATTGTGTGTCTTGATTGTTATGTAGATTGTAATCGGTTACTTGTTTTTATTGGACTTTTTACTTTTGTGCCGTAGAGGGCACCGTGGATGTTTTCCCAATTGGGTGGGGTTTTACCATGTTAAAAGTGCTTATGTACACTTCCTCTTCCTTTCATCCCTTTTTAAGGCTGTGATGGTTTATTTTGTTTACAGTTTTATTTTTCAAAACAGTAAACCTATAACTGAATTTTCTCGTTCATACTGTTTTACACATCTTGTGTTTAAAGTTTGTTTTAAGAAAAGAGTTTCTTCAACAAACTTTTCGGAGCCATTTAGATAGTTTAATCCTTTATTAAACAACTTAAGTCATACTTTTTCAATACTTTCGTGATATATATATATAATCATGAATAACCTATATAACTCAGGGATGAGTTCTTACATCAATTCTACATGCGATCATGAATTGTATCTCAAATCTCTAATTCCAAATTTCATAATTTTAAGAAAAATCAATCCTAATCTAACATGGATGATATATTAATTCACAAGCTTGGAAAAATAAACACTTGCCTATGATTTTTAAGTCTGATCCTTTGAAGAAGAACGTTGGGATTTTATTTCACCTTTTTCGATCAATAATTCGACGCGGTGGTGGCTCACGGCGGTGTGTCTTGGCCTAGACTCTTGGCTTTTGGCTTTCCCTCTCCCACTTTGACTCTTCCTTTGAATTTGTGAATACTAACCCTCACTTCTCCTAAACAACCAATATATAAACTTAGCAAAATTCATAGGTTACTATTCACTTAAATTACACATAACCATAATACCCTTTCGAGATACCGGGTTGGCCTAAAAATTCCCTGGGACCCAAACTAAACCCTCGAGTAGATTTTTCTGACTATCTCAACCGTTTCATACACTTGGGAGCACAAAAAATGACTATTTGGATGTCTTAAAAATAATTTACTTTATATCTCATTAAATTAGTCCCGACACGACTTACACATGCGTACCGACTCAATTTCTATAATTGTCGTATATTTTACTTGTGATAGTTTCTATAATTCATAATCACATATTATTTCATTTGCTAACTAATATTTAATTTAATTCACATCAATAAACACTAACACTTATCACACTAGTTAATGTTTATTTTAATCCAAATTAATATCAATAATTTCTCATATTTAATTAATTAATCTCATATTTAAAAATCATTAAAAATACGGGGTATTACATACTTTCCCCCTTACAACGGAATTTCGTCTTAAAATTCGAAAAATAAAAGTATATCTGGTAAAAATAACTCGGATATTTTTCTCGCATCTCATCCTCGCCCTCCCAAGTAGACTCCTAAACATTATGGTGCTCCCATATGAGACCCCGCCTAATAAAATACTTGGCGATCAATCCTGTACCAAATTAAAACAGGAGCCTCATATGGTTCATTCTTAGCATCACTGTCGAAAACCAATTTAATTACTAATAACCTACTAGGTTGGCGTCAAAATTTTACTTAACTAATCTTTTTTAAACAAACCATTCTACTAAAACATCAACACAGTTGATGTATATACAAACTGAAATGAAATAAATAACCGAACACTGGGTTTAACATAATACAACCAAATCGAAAAGCCGTAAATCAAAATGCGATAAAAGAATCACTAAATACAATTGGGATATCGACCCAAATGTTTTTGCAGTACCTGATATCTATATTACAAGGATAAAAGCATCTACAGTAAACCTGTATGCATCCACAGCTGCGGCAGCAAACGTCTGACTCGAAGGAATCATCATCCAGGCGTTCCTGTGTCTGGACACCTATATATATATATAGCAAACGAGACGAAATATAGATAAACTGGTCAGAGCCCAAGTTGTGAAAATATTTTACAAGTGCATAAATGCTTTGTTTTTAAAAAAAATATGCTTGACCTCATATTTAAATTGGTATCGCACTCCCAAGAGATACCCCTCACCCCTCTTCTAATAGTGCACACCTATCGTATACCTATTGAACAACCTAGTTAAGCTACCCTGCATAACTAATCCTTTTCACCCAAATCTCTAAAAATCCCAATTAACCCGAGTAATAAGGGCTAAATTTCTCCCCATTGCCAACATTGCGTTACGTTCGTGCGTGGGGTGTCTCGCGAAGCAAAATCCAAACAAGCAAAATCCAAACAACATTGCGTTACGTATATATAAACTTATATATATATACACACACACACATATGATTCTCAATAGAACCTATGATTCGTATTCATATAAATCAGGATATAAATTTATCAGAAGGGGATTCACTCTTATTAAATCTTATCACTGTACACGAGTTTACTTTATATAATTTTTCATCTTTATACATAAACATTATACTATACACACAAGAATAATAACCATCCCATCGATCTATAACTCGAGGATGCAATTTCTCAATGCTATCATCTTCCAGGGAATTACTCATATACCATCCTGAGTACCAGCGGTCGGACTCTCACACCGACTTGGTAAAAACCAAATCACAACGTATAGGAAGCGGTCATAGTTCCTCCCGGGAAATGAGAACAAAACATACCCACTACGTCTCACCCCTAATAAAAATCACACAATATAAAATGGACGCTATGACCCGGGGACTATATGCTCCCTCCTCCTCAAGCCAGGGGCCTCACCCACATCGCGCAACTTCCCATGATAGCATTAGAGGGGGTATGCTTCACATAAATATACCATTCACACACATATATATTTAATTATATGATATATAAATTGTAACAACTCCTGTATATATAAAGTATATATCACTTCTCAATATATATATATATATATATATATATATATATGTGGCTATAATTGCCAATCTTATGTAGCGATAGCCAATACCCCGAATGTTCCCATTCTTAATAATATCTAAGTATTCACCCACTTACAATACTAAACCCAAGATTATTCTCTCACTTGATATATATCTTGTACCTTAATCACTTTCAAAGATACGTATATAATCTCGAATATACCAATTCGTACTAACAATGAAAGTATACTAATTTCTTAACTTAGTTTCATGGGTGTCGCTTCACCTATATTAGTAGTCGTCAATAGACGTAAGACGATCACTCAATTCTCTTTGGCCCATATCCTAAATTTCATCCTAATCGTGTCCTAGGATTTCCTCAATCACAATCAGTCCATAATTATTCTAATCGCATAAATATACTCATATATGCTTGCCGAATAATTTTCTCAAATATCTATCGTTCTAAATATTCATAGAGTCTGCACCCCGGATTGCACCCTTTACTAACCCAAGGGTAGTAGGCAACTCCTTCGGTCATAACCGTCTATAATACAATAATCAAGAAGGCCTCTAAGTTTTAAACCCAAAAAGAAAAGAAAATAGAAAATCCAATTTTTGTGCAAGAAACAGAGTACCGGTAGATCGGTCCCTAACCCCCGATCGACCGCCGGTTGAAATTATGTCTAACGAACCAATGAGTAGCCCCTTTGTACTTGACCCGATCGACCAGCCATAGGGATGCGGTCGACCGGTCACAGCAGTTCTTGCGAAATTCATTTCTCCAAATAGCCAACAAATAACCCAAAACTCCATTTTTATGGTCTCAAATCTCCACCAACAACAGTATATTCATCTAATCATAGATATCTAACTGACACACCAATTATTAGGAGGATTAAACCAATTTTCTTAGATTTGAATCCAGAAACCATTTAAACCCTAGTTTTCTCATTTCTCCCATTTCAATTCTTTTCCATACTCCATTAACATGGTTTTAACACTAGAAATCACTAAGAGGTTACACTACATCATTATGTAAACTCATACTCAAGCTACCCATTTTATTTTAAGGGTTCTAACCCAAAATTATATAGTTTATCAACTATAATATGAGATGCATACACTAAATTAAATAAAGCAAGTAAACACTTGCCTCATGGATAAAATACGACGACCTCGAGTCGAATCCTGCAAAGTTTGGCTGGAATCTCCCTTCCCTCTCTCCTTTTCTCCTCTTTATTTATTTCTCTCTTTTTCTTTCTTTCTTTCTCCCTCTTTCGTGCCTTTATAAGGGAGAAATATGGGTTTGTCCCTTATGAACCCATAAATGACTCGTTTACTCAATTACGAGTTCCTACTGGTCCAAAAATTTTTGAAATCCAAACACTACTCCCGGATACTCTATTTTGACTATCTCAGCCATTTCGAAACCAACCGCGCACTCAAATCTCCATCCGAGTCATTTAACTGCAAATTTGTTAATTAAACCCAACACATCTCGATACGAGTTTTCCAATTAAAATATTATCCTTTGTCGCTTTACCCAAGTGCGACATGTAATTAAAATGGTCCAACTCATTTACTTAATCCCAAAAGTAAATGTAACACACATCAGAAATCATCTAACCCTCAAAAACTCCAAAAATTATTTTTCAGAGTATTTCCTTAATTCTCCAAATTACACCCATTTATGAAATTTAAATATCCACGAAAGTGTGGGGTATTACATTCTCCCTCCTTACAACGGATTTTTGTCCCCAAAATTCATATATGATCGGTACTACCAACCTAGGTTCGCTAATCATACTACGTCCTAATGCACCGAAAGTTAAATGGTACTAACCCAATGGTACACTACCATATACTCGTTCTCGGTACCCACCTATCTTAAGGATTATGCTCTAATGCACTAGCTTGACCATAAGCTTATCTACATCTCCATATGCTATAATTCTACCTTGTCGAAAGGTTGACTCTAATGTCACATCATACCTCGTGCTTCTTATAGCCACATATAAAGAAAACGAGCCTATAACCACCGCTCTAACGTATAATTCTTACCGGAGAATCACGAATCTAAGCGTACGCTCATTTACATTGGGATATCTAATTTCTCTTAAAAGAAAATTACACTAACGCTTGACAATTCCTGTTAGTCTACTCACTTATTTTAGGTGTACTAACTTCTATTATACCTATAAAATCGGATTATCGCGTACCTCCTGCGATATTCCCTCCAATAAACTCCAATCTCACTTATAACTGCCCCACAGCATATCCTTCAGCTTATATAATACACCTATTTTACCTCAGGCGATATATACAATTAACTTACCAAGGTGTCCATACACCTTTTCACCTGTGCACATCGGCACAAATATTGAAAACGTCACAAAAATGGGCCTCACTTCCTTGTCCTGGTGCTAACACCTGGGTATCCTCAACAATCTTCTCAAGATTCAAAGCTTCCTACAACTAGTAATCCAATTCTTCGTCATGGTTAACCCATTAATCTTCTTTTGGTTAACTCACAACTATCTCCTTATATCGGCTCCACTTGTCCTTTTGGCCTTACTTACTTATAATCCTAAGATTGACGCGTTTCCTATACACGAAAGAAATGAGTACTATTCTAACTATATCCCTAGTGCCCAAGACCTCTCTCGACTTTCGACATTTTCTCGGTTTCATGCATGGGACGTCTCGCAAAGCGAAATCTAGACAAGGAACCCTCCCATTACACTACTTCCTCGCATCGTCAGTCATCGAGATATAATGACCTAAGGCACACCAGCGGGACGTCCTAAATCCTACCTTGCTAACCTACTAACGCTCTTCTACCACTATGTCCTTCCATCTTGGATAAATGGAAAGTTTAACTAATCGGGGTGCCTACTCTCTGCAAAAGTGTTACGAACATAGGTACCAGAACGTATACCTCAGAATTTACCTTCCACTCAGGGAAAGGCTATAAGACTTAAATCAATTTCCTTAACCCTATCTCACCCACATACTTGCGATGAGAAAACCATTTCAGTGCTTTTCCTTAGCAATTCTATCTTCGTAAGCTTGCAATCGTCACACAACTCTCAGTTTATAGTGTTTTCCCCACACAATGTAACCTATCATCAAAACTAACATCCTTATATCTCATAATAACTCTCCACTCCCGATGTCATTAAGGTTCATGCGTGGAGTGTCTCACAAGAGAAATCCAAATAAGGAACCCCTCCTATACACTACTTCTTAACTTTATTGGTCACGGAGGTCTGTTAGTTCAAATATTCCACTGGGATAATCCCATCCCACCTATTAACCAAATGTGGTCAAAACTCCTACTTCTTTCCAGGAGCCATACCACAAGACTCTTGCACTAACACTAAGTCCTTAGCGCAAACAACAATGAACTTAAACTCACAGCTTAACAATAAATCCTACATACCTTAAATCGTATCTATAAGGTCACCACACACTCACATCGTGATAATGAAACATGTACTCATCGAAGTTTCATCTAGACACATAATAAAGGAGAGCTCAACCTATATCCAGGTGAGATATCACAACAACAACCAGTTCTACCCTAGAACCGCGAATACGATAGTCTTGCAATTATTAGCCTGCTATTTCTCTAATCAACTAAAGACATATCATACTCTGAATAATACCATACTCGTATAACACATACAAAATGAGCAGTACAAACCAAATATAAGATCGAAATGGCAACACCCATTTTCATAACGAATGAAGAAAATTGAGCCCCACTACCGCAAAAAAATATACAGACATACACTATATAATGTTACCGATATTACTAGTAAACTCGAATCACACGCGAATCTAGGGCTAATAAAATATGGTGACTCAATCTTGTCACACAGAATATACCTCCTCCATCTGAGGTGAAACTCTTAACGACATTCTTGCCAATTACCCTGGGTACTCCAAATGGTTCCCAAAGATAGTACACTTTCCCTAATTGAGTCAACAATTACTTTAATTAATGCCCTATCTAGACACCCTACTCTTGTCGTTTAACTTCTACTGGCAAGGACTAACCGTGCGGTTCTACACTCCACATTGCAACATTCCCCATCTCTGGCCACACTGATTATGTTAAGGTTATCAGTATCTCAGACTCTATAGACTTGATCCTGACAATCGCCATCATAATTCCCCTTAACTTCTTCGTCAAAAGTAAACTCCATTACCAGCCTCAATAACCTTATTCCGAAGAATTTCCTGGGTGGATGTCTACCAGTGGGGTTCCACGAACACAAAGTCTTCCACAAGTGTTAGCAACACTTACTAGTGAACCCATTGTTCCACTGAAGGACTCTCTCTTCATTGTACCTATCTTAATTCGGTACAAAGTTCACTTATCCCTATAACTCCTCATTCACTACCGGCCTCTGACCGATCCTTACGTGAATAATTCAGGAACTGCATTCTCTTCATTCCTAATCAACTGAAGGAATTTTTGGTTAAACCGTCCGTGAGATCCCTCTATGAGAAAAACTTCCTGCTCCCTAAACATGGTGACTACCGTTCCCACCATTCCAATATTTCTCCCACGAGTGAAAAATTTTCCACAAATTTTCACATATGGGTATTTCCACATCCTGCTCTAAGCCAAAGCTTCTGAGCCTTTCACTTTCACTGAATCACATTGCACTTACTCCGTATAACTTAAACTTTAACGTATGGTCCTTATCGAAGACTTTTTTGAACCTTTTCCCAATTTAACTTCACTGGGTAATTCAACTTTAGCACCACTCTCTACTACAACGGTACTTGAATAATTATAACTACTATACTTTAGTAGTGGTTGCAGCGATCCATAAAAATGACACAACGGGAGTGACCTCAACTGTGGCCCTTATCCCCAACTTCGTCTAACAACTCAAACTAAGCGCCATCTCCTGCTGTCCTTGAAATGTCCTTATGTGGTCATCCTTCATCGATCAACATACGAATTTTGAACTAACGCACAAAAGATTTACTAAAATCTTATATAATGGAAGTAGAATGAAATCTCATAAGAGGAATCAACAATCCTAATCCCAAGGCTCTATATGAAATCGAGAGCAACGCTGAAAGCATAGTACATCCGCACAGATTCCTAAGGACACTAGAACCTGATGCCCTGATACCATGTGTGACACCCCGCCTAATAAAATACCGGGCGATCAATCCTGTACCAAATTAAAATAGGAGCCTCATATGGTTCATTCTCAGTATCACTGTCGAAAACCAATTTAATTACTAATAACCTATTAGTTTGGCATCAAAATTTTACTTAACTAATCTTTTTAAACAAACCATTCTAATAAAACATTTACACCGTTTATGTATATACAAAACTGAAATGAAATAAATAATCGAACACTCAGTTTAACATAATACAACCAAATCGAAAAGCCACAAATCAAAATGCGATAAAAGAATCACTAAATACAATTGGGCTATCGGCCCGAATGTTTCTACAGTACCTCCTATCTAAATTACAAAGATATAAGCGTCTATAGTAAACCGACATGCATCCACAGCTGCTACAGCAAATGTCTGACTCGAAGGAATCATCATCCAGACATCCCTGTGTCTGGACACCCATATATATATATATATATATAGAAAAAGAGAGGAAAAATAGATAAACGGGTTAGAGCCCGAGTTGTGAAAATACTTTGCAAGTGCATAAATGCTTTGTTTTTAAAAAATATATGCTTGACCTCATATTTAAATTGGTATCGCACTCCCAAGAGATACCCCTCACCCCTCTTCTAATAGTGCACACCTATCGTATACCTATTGAACAACCTAGTTAAGCTACCCTGCCTAACTAATCCTTTTCACCCAAATCTCTAAAAATCCTAATTAACCCGAGTAATAAGGGCTAAACTTCTCCCCATTGCCAACATTGCGTTACGTTCGTGCGTGGGGTGTCTCGCGAAGCAAAATCCAAACAAGGAACCCCTTTGATACACTACTACCTGTCAATGTTGATCGTTGAGATCCATCAGGCCCTCAGTACATAACATATATATAAACTTATATATATATATACACACATATGATTCTCAATAGAACCTATGATTCATATTCATATAAATCAGGATATAAATTTACCGGAAGGGGATTCACTCTTATTAAATCTTATCAGTGTACACGAGTTTACTTTATATAATTTTTCATATTTATACATAAACATTATACTATAGACACAAGTATAATAACCATCCCACCGAGCTATAACTCCAGGATGCAGTCTCTCAATGCTATCATCTTCCAGAGAATTACTCATATACCATCCTGGGTACCAGCGGTCGGACTCTCACACCGACTTGGTAAAAACCAAATCACAACATATGGGAAGCGGTCATAGTTCCTCCCTGGAAATGAGAACGAATCATACCCACTACGTCTCACCCCTAATAAAAATCACACAATATAAAATGGATGCTATGACCTAGGGATTATACGCTCCCTCCTCCTCAAGCCAGGGGCCTCACTCACATCGCACAACTTCCCATGATAGCATTAGAGGGGGTATGCTTCACATAAATATACCATTCACACATATATATATTTAATTATATCATATATATACTATAACAACTCCTGTATATATGTACAGTATATATCACTTCTCAATATATATATATATATATATATATATATGGCTATAATTTCCAATCTCATATAGTGATAGCACATATCCCGAATGTTCCCATTCTTAATAATATCTAAGTATTCACTCGCTTACAATACTAAACCCAAGAGTATTCTCTTACTTGATATATAGCTTGTACCTTAATCACTTTTAAGGATACGTATATAATCTCGAATATACCAATTCTTACTAACTATGAAAGCATACTAATTTATTAACTTAGTTTTATGGGTGTCGCCTCACCTATATTAGTAGTCGTCAATAGACGTAAGACGACCGTTCAATTCTCTTTGGCCCATATCTTAAATTTCATCCTAATCGTGTCCTAGGATTTCCTCAATCACAATCAGTCCATAATTATTCTAATCGCATAAATATACTCATATATGCTTGCCGAATAATTTTCTCAAATATCTGTCGTTGTAAATATTCATAGAGTCCGCACCCCGGATTGCACCCTTTACTAACCCAAGGTTAGTAGGCAACTCCTCAAGCCCTATTCGGTCATAACCGTCTATAATACAATAATCATTAAGGCCTCTAAGTTTTAAACCCAAAAAGAAAAGAAAATAGAAAATCCAATTCTTGGGCAAGAAACAGAGTACCGGTCGATCGGTCCCCTCGATCGACCACGGGTTGAAATTATGCCTAACGAGCTAACCAGTAGCCCCTTTTTCCTTGACCCGATCGACCGGCCATGGGGGTGCGGTCGACCAGTCACATTAGTTATTGCGAAATTCATTTCTCCAAATAGCCAACAAACAACCCAAAACTCCATTTTTATGGTCTCAAATCTCCACCAACAACACTATATTCATCTAATCATAGATATCTAACTGAAACACCAATTGTTAGGAGGATTAAGCCAATTTTCTTAGATTTGAATCCAAAAACCATTTAAACCCTACTTTTCTCATTTCTCCCATTTCAATTCATTTCCACACTCCATTAACATGGTTTTAACACTAGAAATCACTAAGTGGTTACACTACATCATTTTGTAAACTCATACTCAAACTACCCAATTTATTTTAAGGGTTTTAACACAAAATTATATAGTTTACCAACTATAATATGAGATGTATACACTAAATTAAATAAAGCAAGTAAACACTTGCCTCATGGATAAAATTCGACGACCTCGAGTTGAATCCCACGGAGTTTGGCCGGAATCTACCTTCCCTCTCTTCTTTTCTCCTCTTCCTTTATTTTTCTCTTTTTATTTCTTTCTTTCTCCCTCTCTCGTGCCTTTATAAGGGAGAAATAAGGGCTTGTCCCTTATAAACAAAAAAATGACTCGTTTACTCAATTATGAGTCCCTACTGGTCCAAAAGTTCTCGGAATCCAAACACTACTCCCGGATACTCTATTTTGACTATCTCGACCAATCTGAAACCAATCGCACACTCAAAATCTCCATCCAAGTCACTTAAATACAAATTTGCTAATTAAAACCAACACATCTCGATACGGGGTTTCCAATTAAAATATTACCCTTTGTCGCTTTACCCAAGTGCGACATGTAATTCAAATGGTCCAACTTATTTACTTAATACCAAAAGTAAATGTAACACACATCGGAAATCATCTAACCCTCATAAACTCCAAAATTTATTTTTTAGGGAAATTCCTCAATTCTCCAAATTACATCCATTTATAAAATTTAAATATCCACGAAAGTGCAGGGTATTACATCCCACTAAACACACACTAATGGAACTATTTTCGACCTCAATCTCCTTTCGCTATTGTCTTGGATAGCCACTGGTCTCTCCTCATAAGAACTCTTAGGCTGTAAGTCAACCTCCTCTTGCGCAATGTGAGTGTGGGATAACTCATTTCGAAGATATCGTTTAAGGGAAGAGATGTGTAATACATAATGGATACGATGTAGGTGTTTCGGTAATCTAAGTCTATATGCTACCGGTCCAATCCTCTCGATAATGGGAAATGGCCCTACGTACTTAGGCACCAATTTCCCTTTCTTTCCAAATCGCATGATCAACTTCATAGGAGATACTCAAAGTAAAACCCGGTCCCCCACAAAAACTCTTGAAAGGACCTCTTAGCATTATCATAGTTTTTCTGTCTGTCCTGAGCTATTCGTATATGACCCTGAATCATCTCTATCTTGGCCGTGATGTACTGAATCAATTCTGGCCCAAGTAGCTTGTTGTCCCCCACCTCTAGCCAACAAGCAGCAAAATGATAAGGCCTACCGTTTAACGCCTCAATTGGGGCCATGCCAATAGTAAACTGATAGGTGTTATTATAGGCAAACTCCACCATTGGAAGGTACTGCTCCTAACCTCCTCTTAAATCAAGAATACACATGCGTAATATATCCCTAAGCATATGATTAGTATGCTCAATCTTCCCATCAGTCTACAGGTGATAGACAATAATCAATCGCAGTTCGATGCCCATAGTTTCCTGGAAGCTCTCCTAAAAACAAGACACAAAAATCTTGTCTCGGTTGGACACAATATTAAAAGGCACCCCATGTAGTCTCACTATCTCATCAATGAATAACTGGGCATACTATCCCGCTATAAAATTCGTCTGGACTGGTAAAAAGTGAGCTACCTTAGTCAACCGATCCATAATAACCCATATAGCATCATGACTCCTCTGAGAAGTGGGCAACCCTGTAATGAAGCTCATGGAAATGCTCTCCTACTTTTATATAAGGATCTTTAGTGGTTGAAGAAAACTTACTGATTTCTGATGGTACACCTTTACTAATTGACAGGTGGTGCATTTTAACACAAACTCGATAATGTCTCTCTTCATCCCACTCCACCGATACTATCTCCTCATATCCTAGTACATTTTATCTCCGTCGGGATGTACTATAAATCTAGATCTATGCGACTCTGTCATCATCGCATGTCGCAAATCCTCCCCCTCAGGAACAATCAGACGCCCATTGAAGCATAAGCCTCCCTCAAAACTCACCGAGTAAGACTCTGCTCCCTCTGCTAGAAGCTGTCGAATCCTCTCTTAACAAAATGGATCTAATGCCTGTGCCTGTACTACCCTAGTCACAATCTGAGGTGTAATGGTCATAATGAACATGAATGATCGGGCAATAGCATCCTGATGTCCCAACTCTTTCCATTTCGCCTTCCACACCTCAACTACCTCACCTACTAGCCTATGGCTCAATGCATCCGCTACTACGTTAGCCTTACCCGGGTGATTATGGATCTCAAATTGGTGGTCCTTCATAAATTCAAGCCACTTGCGCTGATGCATGTTCAACTCTCTCTACGTGAACAAATACTGTAGTGACTTGTGATCTGTGAATAAGTAAAATTTCTCTCTCAAGAGGTAATGTCTCCAAATCTGAAGTGCAAACACAACTGTTTCTATCTCCAAGTCATGGGTGGGGTAATTCTTCTCGTGAGGCTTAAGTTTGCGAGAAGCAAAAGTGATAGTCTGATCCTCCTACTGTAATACTCCACCTAGCCCTAATAATGACGCGTCAGTGAAAATAAAGTACTCTACACCTGATCTGGGGAGTGCTAATACAGGGGCTGAAGTCAACTTGTCTTTTAACTCATCAAATGCCAACTGACACGCACCATCCTAAACAAATGGTACACCCTTATGAGTCAAATTAGTCATCGGACCTGAAATCTTAGAGAATCCCCGAATAAATCGTCTATAATATTCGACTAACCCCAAGAAACTCCTCTCCTTCGTCGGTGTAGTGGGTTATCCCCACTCCCTTACTGCTGACACTTTGATAGGGTTCACCGATATCCCTTTATCCGATACGATATGCCCCCAAAACTGTATTTCTCGTATCCAAAATCCACATTTTTTAAACTTGGCATACAACTCATTCTCCCATAAAGTCTAAAAAATCCTACGTAGATGATCAGCATGATCCTCCTCGGTCTGCGAATAAATCAAGATGTCATTTATATAGACAATGACAAACTAATCTAAAAACTCTTTGAACACCCCATTCACCAAGTCCATAAATACCGTTGGCGCATTGGTTAGCCCAAATAGCATAACTCAAAACTTATAAGACCCATATCTCGTCAGAAAAATAGTCTTAGACACGTCCTGCTCCCTGATATGTAGCTGGTGATAATCGAATCTCAAGTCTATCTTCAAGAAGTAGGCTTCTCTTCTCAGCTGGTCGAATAAGTCATCAATTCAAGGCAACACATATTTATTTCGTATTATGACTTTATTCAACTCTAGATAATCCACATACAGTCGCAAGGACCTATCCATATTCTTCACAAATAAAATTGGGGCTCCCCAAGGTTAGGTAATCCTCCGGATGAAACCCTGTCCCAATAACTACTCAATTTGATCTCATAACTCCCTCATCTCTATCGAAGCCACACGGTAAGGTGCATGAGAAATCGTCCTGGTGTCGGACGCTAAATTGATCACAAACTCAATCTCCCTACTTGGCGGTAATCATGGTATCTCTTGGAATACATCGATAAACTCACAAACTACCGAAACAGAATCAAGAGCAATCACAACTCCCATAGAGGCCTCCTCCTTTATATAATACAAGTGAGTGGACGATCCTCCCTCATGGCAAGGCATCGCCACTATGAACATCTCCTAACCAGTTCGTCTTCTTCGTTAACCTCTTCCTCCATTAACAAATCTCCGAACTTCATTATAATTCACCAAACTTCGACCCAATGATCCTAACATATTTCCCCATATACTAGGACAATTTCTAACGTTTCAAAAACATCAAAACCTCAATTCCTTTAAAGAAATAGTGAATTAAACCCAGAATTTCTTAAAATCCTAGTTATGGCGTTCTTCCCATATATTCATTCAAAACCCAGATTTTATTTCGAAAAAATCATCAAGTCTACTCTGAATATTAATCCTCTGCATATGTTAAATCATTCTACATGCGATTCCTATCCCAACATGTATAAATTTCATTATTCTCCTATCAAGATATTGATTTAACAAAACTATTTAAAAACCCTAGACATGGGTATTATAACTTTATAATTTTTGCAATAAACAACTTGCCTTGACAGAGGGAATCTGATTTCGTGGAGGTGATGATGGATTGATGCTTCTCTTCTTCAATCCTTCCTCCTTTGTCTCCTAGGGTGCTAGATCCAAACCCAACCTTTTCAAAAGCATATTCTAAGCCTTGAGAATGATTTTCTCCTTATCTCTAATGGGATTGGTGTTTACATGGGTTTCTAACCCTAACCCTTCTTTCATACGACTGATAAAAGGATCTAAAATTCGTAGGTCTCTATACCCTCTCATGTTAAAAGATCTAAACGCCCCCGAACGGTCTCGGTTTAGTCCAAAATTATCCCGAGACTCAACTAGTACCCCCGGGTATACTATTTTGACTAATTTGACCATTCCGGACTCATTTGTGACCTTAAAATTATCATTTGAGTCACTTAAAAATATTACTCATTCTCATCCCAACACGATCTACACGCGTTAAGTAACTATTCACCACTCGCACTAAGTAAATATAATGAGGCAATATAAATCCTTTGGCTCCTAGGGTTCAAGATCCAAACCCAACCTTCTCAAAAGCATCTTCTAAGCCTTGAGAATAATTTTCTCCTTCTCTCTAATGGTATTGATGTTTACATGGGTTTTCTAACCCTAACCCGTCTTTCATACGGATGATAAAAGGCTCTCAAATTCGTAGGTATCCATACCCTCTCATGTTAAAAGACCAAAACGCCCCCGAACGGTCTCGGTTTAGTCCAAAATTACCCCGAGACTCAACTAGTACCCCCGGGTATACTATTTTGACTAATTTGATCCTTCCGGACTCATCTGTGACCTCTAAATTATCATTTGAGTCACTTAAAAATATTAATCGTTCTCACCCCAACACGGTCTATACGCGTTAAGTAACTATTTACCACTCACACTAAGTAAATATAACGAGGTAATATAAATCGGTATCTATCTCTCGATAAATATTCCATAATTACAATTTTTAATAAATCTCATTAAATTACTCCTCTTACGTAATTTAAATTAAGCCGTATTTTCTCATTTAATTCTCTAATTTGATTAAATAGAATATTCAAAAATACGGGGTATTACAGTCGGCATCAGACTGCGACTCATGCACTTACTTAAGCTTTGCCTGAATCGACAAAAAGCAAATGATTAGTAAAATAAGTAAATAAAAAAATTATAACGTAATTAACACAAAGTAAACTGTCAGATTACTAACAATCGTGGTCGCGACGCTCGGGAACACCTCCTTATCCTTCCCCTTCTTTGTCCGAATAGCCACATAAGTATCGAGCCTATGTGGCCTACCCCCAGGGCCACTCCCTGTGCCCTGAAAAAAAATAAAGTAAAATTAGTATCGGCCCCGCAAAGTAAAATAATGCAGAATAATATATTTCTGTAGTTATAGAAAAATTAAATCTTACCATCATCGTATGCTCCAACTCAGTGTAAGACGTCCGACCAGAGTAGTGCATATCTGTCTTTTTTGCCCAGTTTTCCCTCCCCGATTGGCGAGATGCCAATTGTCGCTCCCTGATCTCATTGTCAATGAACTTTTTCCATTGTACCAATGAGATCGGCTCCTTCAGCGGGACGAATTCGCGCATTCGTATAACGGACTCTCGGGTCCTCCCAAAGTACCGGGTTCGCATATTTTTCTTCCACGTCTTGTGTTGCTCCCTCAACTGCTCCAAGACAGAATCACATAGCTTTGGATCCAGGCTGAATTGTTCCTGTCTAACAAATACAATGTTAGTTGCAAATGCGTACGCATAAGAACTAGAAGGCTAGTATCTATGCGCACTATATGTAATTTCAAGTATGTTTCATTTAATTATCATACTACATATATATTTTTCGTTATACAAAGTAATTTTCAAAAAAAGTTAAAAAATTCCACCCCCATACGGACAATAATCCAGTGGTCATGCCACTTTTAAAATTAAACAACCCAACATCGATCCACTATAATCCAACCGCAATGGCAACAACAAATGTGTATCTCGTACTCCTTCGAATTCAACTACTGAATTAATTCTTTTCATCAATTAAACTGACAATTAAAGTATACAATTTTTAATTTACTAATTTACAATGAGGGTCAATCCTATATTCATATGAAAGGGACACTAATTATTAATTTATAAAAAAAATTAACAACCAATAAATATTAAATCAATCAATTCTTTTACAAGGGGAACTACAATATGAGGGGTAATATCTAATAAACCAATAAAAATTTAATTAAAAAAAACACACACACGCACATATACAACCCCTTCCCCCTTGCCCTACCCCCTCACCCCTCACCCCCCGCCCACCCCCACCCCTTTCCCCCCCGTTTCCCCTGCCCACCACACGCACACACACATATATACACACTCACATATATGCACACATGCACATACACACACACACACACGTATACCCCCCTCTCCCCAACTCTGCTACCTCCCCCCCCACACATACACCACACACACACACACGCACATTTACAAACATGTATACACACGCGCACATATACATACACATATACATACCCATATACATAAATGGGGGAGAAATAGATAGAAAACATACGAAAGTTGTAGAGAGAGAGAGAGAGCAACCGCTAGAGAGAGAGAGAAATGGAGGGAACGAATTCAGTGGGAAAAAAGAAGGGGGAGGGTTTTTTTACTGATAGAATTGTCACGAACGTGTCACGATTATTGACCGTGACAAGGTTGTCACGGCCAATGTCCGTGAGACGTCCGAGACAAACTTCACTTGTCACGGTCATTGCCCGTGACAAGTCTTTGTCACAGACTTGTTACGGTCAATGACCGTGACAAGCCTGGCCGCTAAAAAGGTAACAATTTTACCATTTTGGTGTAGTGAGAGAAAAGGAAAACATTAATAGAGAAAGTATTGAAAGGATCCTTGCAAGAAAAGAGCAGTGAAAACAGGCTTACCAAGGTTAGCCCCTGACTCGCCTTCAGGGCTAACTGGTCGGTCCCTATGTTTGTCGACCTCTGGCGATCAGCTGGCAGCACTACCCTCTCAAGCACTACCGTAGCTAACTGAGGGGTAAGAGCAATAGAAACCCCCTCAGCCAGAGAAGACATGGGCGCCAGAGCGGACACGGGCGCCAGAGACTCCTCTGCCTTTGTCCTCACCTCTTCTCTACACTTCTCTTCTTCTCTCTCCTTCTTCTCCCTCTCTATCCTCTTTCTCTCTTCCACCTTCTTCTTCTCCTCTTCCTTATTTCTCTCACCAATGCCTTTTCCTCTCTCACCAATGCCTCCGCCTCCTCCTTCCTCTCCTGCTCGGGAGCAACAGTTTGAGAACCAGTGAAGTATCCCTGCTCCTAGATTTCTGCTTCTTCAATCGGCGAGAAAGCAGCATATTGTCTTCATCATCATCTTGGATTAAATTATTCCTAGGAAAAGCCATATCTTCCTCACTGAAGCTACTTGAACCCCCTGAAGACTCCTGAGCCACTGAAGCCTCCTCCGAGATGGAAGATTCTTCGTTACTTGAGCTCTCCTCACTATAATCACCTTCAACACCACCCCTGTTAGCTCCCTCGCTCTCTTCACCCGAGCTGCTTTCCTCCTCGTCTAATTGAATCGGGTTAGAAACAACCTCTCCTATGATATCTAGCTGAGGAATGCTATCCATAAGTTGTGCGATGAAACTGGATCTAATGTTCTTGTATTCCAGAAGAAATGCTACTGATCGAGGATGCTCACCGTCAGCTAAGAGTTCCCTGAACTTTAAAGCCTTAACCATCTCAGCAGCTTGAATCTCGCGAAGAGTAGGTTTTGAGTTCTTTGTCTTCATTGAGAAAAGAAAAGAGGAAAATGTAAGATAGGCAGTACATTAACAGAGAATCAATGAGAAGAAGAACTGTGCCTCCCTATATATTCCTCCCTATAAAAGGGAATCACATGTCTCCCAGACCTCGCCCCTTCAGTACGGGGAGGGAACTTCCAATTTCTAGCAATAAACCCCTCACGCTAGTAGTCCTTGTGGGAATCGGGTAGATTTACTACCAATACACTATAAGGACTCCTAGCTTTGAGATAAAGAATACCAGAGCTTGTTCGAGAAAAAGAATAACAATAGAAGATTTCAGCAAGCTCTAGATTGGTGCCAAAGAGCTGATTAATTCTATGCACACCATTGACAATTTCCCACACATTTAGCGAGCACTGTGCAGGAACTATATAGAAGTAATTAAAAAAGTGCAAAAATAAGCGATTTGGGGGGAAAGTAAGACCCCCTATGTATCCAGTGACCGTTCTCAATGTCCCTGACATTATGAGGAATATGGGCACATTCGATGTCTACCCAGTTTGGAATATTGTAGAACTTACTAAACTCAGTTATCGACCTATTGCCTATTTTCGTCATTAGAAATGAGAAACCCAAGTATCGAATACGAAGAAATTCCAACAGAAAAAGAAAAAAGAAGAAGTATGAAGAACTTACAATGTAAGAATCAACTTGAGACAATGCAAAGCCACAAACAAGGAAGATAAGAGAATAAGGAAGAAGCTTGAAGATGGAAGACGAGACCAGGAAGGGAGAAAGAAATAGTGAGAGCATGGAGAAATCTAGAGAACGCAAAAAAATTTGAAGCAACTTCAGGGAATGACCTCTCCAAGATGGTTTAAACCCTATCAATCATGACGCACAGGAAACGAAGCAATTTGCCACCTAAATCAATTTAAGAAAGACGTTTTAATCCCAAGGTGCCACACGATTCACAAAAATTCCATTAAGGAAATCATTTCAAATTATTGAGCCCAAATTGTGACCCAAAATTTTTAGGGGCAATTGGGGGTACCTTGATTTGTCATTCTGGTCCACACGACTAGCCCAATTAAGCCCGGTCAAAAGTCTAAAGGCCTCGCGCTTTAACTGATTCAGTTATGACCCATTAAATTCCTAAAATATCTCAAGAGATATTCTAGGGATTATGGGCTAACATGGAGGAGTCCCACACCCCCACTCTCCGAGAAACAACATGTATATATTAAACCCTCATCCCGGGGCTAAGGGCATGCAATTGTAAACACTCCCCTGGAGTAAAGAGAAATAAAATACATAGAGCACCACCGTGTACGTAGGCCTTCTTGTCGAACCACGTATATCTTGTGTTGTGTGTGATTACAATTATTTTGAGTTCTTTATTTATTCTGGTGATTTCTTTTCCTTACTATTTTGTGTTGAGATTAATTTTCACCACACCTTCTACAACCGGTCGATCAGTGGCACGGGACAAGTCGATCGATCAACATAGAACCTCTAAAATTTCCTTTTGATATGGGATTCACCATCTTCAACCCCCACTTTTCTCTCTGCAACCTCCATTAATGAACCCAAAAACTTCATCCAAGCACCCACCCAACATTCAAATGATAAAAACACTTCATCAACACAATTGGAACCTATTGCCCTCATCAGATCCCAAATTTACCCCAAGATTTAAAGTAAAACCCAATTTCTATTCAAGAACCCTAGATCGGTTCAACTCTACAAATTTTCATGGATTGATTCAATTAAACATATGTTTTTTTATTTGATTATAAACATAAAACATATTCAAATCATTATTAATTACTTTTAATTCAAGTTCATGAAGAAATCAATCAATATAAAGGGGAAATCAACCTAATTAACATCTAGATTAGGTTAATTATAACAATTAACGAATTAATTATCTAAAATCGGATTTACAACATAATTTTATTTTTATTTACTGTGAATAGAGACAATATTGACATACGTACAATCATAGTCATATTTTACATAAACTTGCCTAATGGATTGATCGGAGAATCGATCCCCAAATTCTCTAAATCCTTCTTTCCTCTGGGTGCTGTCTCTCTCTAGCCCCTCTAGTGTTTCCCAATTGTTTTGCTTGGATAAATGAGATCCCTAATAGCCCCTTAAATCCCTTTAATCCCGAAATTAGGTTTCGGCCCCAAATGGGCCTCACCTAAAAGATCCCTAAAACAACACCAAATGACTTGAAACCTTACCCGAGCCTTATACTAAACCCATAGGCCCTTAAAGCATCGTTTTAATCTAAAAACAGACATTCCATGTATCCCAAACGCCAATTTCCCAATATACCCAAAACAAATGCCAAGCAACTCAGTTATTTAATAATTACCTAGTACAAGTCCATAACTACCAACTTAGTTATTTAATAATTACCCAGTACGAGTCCAAAAATTAATAAATTTAATCACCTGATCACTGCGTCTTAAGTCCAATTTCAAATCCTAAGTAAAATACACATAAAGATAAAACAATGACATCTCATGCCACAATGAAGCACACAAAATTAATTTTCACAAATTTTCATAATTAAATAATATGCGTAAAAATATGGGATATTACATTCACCCTTAAACATGGAATTTCTTCCTCGAAATTCGAATGACTTATATTCCTAGTAAAAAATCTAAGAATATCCCGCCCGTAGAGTCCTCTTATTACTAAAAATGAATTTATTCCATTATGACCTAATACACTCCTACATCTCTGTCATCGTAAATCATGTTCAGCTAAAACTCTGCACCAAACTATTCTAATAATTGCTACAGTAATTTGTTTCCCCACCGCGCACAAGTTAATGGTCATCGGGTAAGGTCAAACAACACAAGCCTCACCCTATCTAAGATTACTAACAAGAAAATTCCGATAGGGTTGTCAACTCCCGTTCAAAAACAACCTCCTACTTTCCCCTTATTCAAAAGATAACAAAAAATACCGGGTCCTCTTTTTTAGGACCCTAAACCCTACTTGCGCTCGATTTCAAAGACTCCTTTGCCTACTTTGGCATATCCCCAGACGAAGTACTAGATAACTTTAAGCAACTCTTTTAATTTAACTTGATACCAAATGGTTCCACATCCTCTTTGGAAATCTCAAATCCTTTAAAAAATCAGTTGGTTTAATCATCTCACTTATATATTGGGATTTGAAACAATGCACTCCCTTAAAAGTTTCTCTTGATCAACTATCTCGATTGGCAGAAACACCTTTACGACCAAAACCATATCAAAATTAATTCATCGAATCAATCGTATGGGCTTTCCAAAATATTGTTCACCCAATAACGTTTGGGATATATAACATATTCCTAAAACATACCCCTCGGTCAAAACTACTTCTCGTAGCTTGGAGCCCCATTCTGATAAAGAAATTTCCTTAGAGAAAGGACCTATTCCCAATTCTAGTTGCATACCCAGTCTCAGTAAAATCAACGTTGGGAAATATCCACCTTTAATCACGAAGTTAGGTTTAGCATACCCCACTACTACACAATCCCTTCTACGATAAGATATTATCACCGATCACAATAAAATTCTCCTTTGTGCTGTTAAAACTCACTAATGACATGCCACATCTATGTTGTGCTGAAAGATATTTTCGGGGACTTTCTCCTCCCATTCTCTTCCAATAATAATAACTTGCACACATTTCAATCATCAGGAGGAAACACTATACAACTATTTTGATAGGTCGTTAATACTGTAGAGGGGCTTGAAGGTAATCCTGAGATTAGGGATAGTTTCCCCATTAGCAACAGTGTTTGGGATTAAGAAACCGAGGCAGCTCAGCGTGGCAACTCAGTGAGGCAGCTTAGCGTGGAAACTCATACTTTAGCTTGTTGTGTTAGTCATATTGTATCTTTGTTTATATTGACTATAAGCTATAACGGTTGTATTGATGTAACGAGAATAATAATGAGTTTTAGTGTGAGGTCAAACGGTACTCGCGAGAGACCAAGCTTGGCAGGGCCTGGGAGAGCTTTCAGGCTCTATCGAATTACCTCACCGTGGGAACTTTAGAAGGACTTGGTTTGGAGGATTGATAAGTGAGGCACCGTTGGGGCTTGTCCGACCATCTTAGATACAACTGGTAAAACACCGAAGGACCCTTACCATGGAACCTCAGGCGGAGCAACTTGGAGTTCCATTGGGTATTGAGTTATGAGCCAAACAACCCTCTACTTAAAGTCACATCCACTTTATCTAATGTCACTAACCATCTAGGAAATGTTATACCTGCACATGAGTAAACCACCGTGGTATTTGGGGTTGTTAGACAGTTGGTGACCCACCTCTATGACAACATCCACCTGACACACAGCGGCTAGGCAAAAGGCATGTCTTGGCATTTAATGTTTATGACATGGAGACAACTAGTGCATTAGGTATTTAATGTTTGTGACATAAAGTATAAGGGATGTCTTTCACAAGCATTAATGGTGGAGTTGCCTCAAGGGTAGCGCGGGAGGCTATTTAAGGACCCCAACCACCTCTGAGGAGAGGATAATATTTTTGAGAGTTAAGAAGTTATTACTATAGATAATATACATCAGAGAGAGTTATTACAAACCAGGGAGTTTACTCGCCCACCATTGCCATTCATTATGAAGCTTTTAATACTTGACAGAGATTCTTGAGGGTGGTTGGTGTGTTTGGCTGCCTGCTAAGGTGTATCTAGGGTGCTTACTTCTCTCTCCCTCTAGCTAGTTACTTCTAAGTTCATTGCTACCTTCTGAGTCATACATGATGGATTTGTGAGATCAAACTGAGTCTATCTTCACTTAGTTATGTTCGTATGTCTTGTGGTTAATCAATAGTATTGCTGCTTAACTTTTCATTACTGTACTTAAAGGGAGTTACGCCTCCATCTGATCTAAAATACCCTCTTACATTTGGCGACTCCGCTGGGGAGGCATTCTTCTAAAGTAAGGAGTATGGCACAAAATAACGTTAATCGAAGGCTCATTTTGATGACATTCAAAATAATGAAGAACAAGCGGCGAGAAAACTGGAGGCTCTATGGGATGGGGCCCCTCGAATAGAGGTACTTCCAGTTCAGGCGACGACCGGCGTTCCAGGGGTGACACAAGATTCCACGAGTGCTGCGTTGGGACCAGCCCAAGTGGCACTCCTCATGGATAAGTTTTACGAGTTCTTTCAAACTCTGGTAGTTTCGATGGTGTTGGGAGGAATTGAAGCTAACTACTTTGTGACACCAGGGGCAACCCCAATGGCCCCACCAAGTGCAGGTGTGAAAGGAACAATCCCAGCAAGTATACCCTCCATTGTGAATCCATCAGTGGGAACCTTGGGAGTGTCAACGGCTCCAGCTGTGATGATTACTCCAGCTGCAACGAGTAGTCAGCCGATGGTCCCGTTGGTTATTACCGCAGTAGTATCACCCATGGAGGAAATGAGAAAGGAGATGCAGAAAGAGATGCTAAAGTTCATGCAGGCCACCTCGCAATCTGCTGGTGAGGTAGCTTCGGTCTATGATGACTTTCGAACACCTTATCCCCAAGAATACAATGATGAGCCCTATCCAAAGGACTATATTCCTCCTATTTTTGAAAAATACACAGGGAAAGGGGGAAACCCGAAGGAGCACATTAAGCGCTTCATTGAACACTTGGGGGCACATTGTAATAATAAGAAGCTCAAGTTGAGGGAGTTTTCTAAATCCTTAACCGATAAAGCATATACCTGGTATTCTCACTTGGCTCCCAAGAGTGTTTCTACGTGGGAAGAGATGCATGTTTTGTTCGTTCAGAAGTTCTTTCTAGTGGAAGATGAGTTTACTTTGACCCAACTGGGGAGGGAAAAGCAACGACCCGAGGAAGAAGTGGTAGTGTACGTTCGAAGGTTCAGGTAAATATCCCTCGATGTGAGGGAGGAGGCCAAAGAGTCCAAGTTATTGAAGATCTGTGTGGAAGGACTGCTTCCTGAGTACATCTGTCATCTCATTAATGAAACGTGTGAGGGGACTTTTTTGGTATTCTTAAAAGCGATAAGAAATATCTCCTTGGTGGTGCGACCAAATTTGGTGGTGGTGCCCATGATGTTTATGCAGCCGATACAACCTATGGGGGAGGAGGTCTCAGCCCCCACGAGTAAGGTACACTGAGGGAGCATATGGGGGCAAGGCACCGAAGAAGGACAGTAAGAGGAAGTTTGGAAGAGACAGGGAGGACCCACCACCATTGCCTTGTACATTGGAGGAGACTGTCAGCTGTTACAATGCAATGGTCCAAGGAGGAACAGTTTATAAGACAAAGGGCATTCTCGTGGGGGAACCCGATGCGGTGATAAGGGCAAATCCCAAATATTTCCAGATTCATCAGAAGATCAAGCATCCAACAGAGAGCTATTTCACGCTGAGGAGAATCATCGATAAGTACGTAAAGGCAGGGAAATTGCAAATCCCTTTGCATAATGTTAACAATAACCCACTCCTAGCCCATGGGGCCAATCTGGTAGTGGCCTATGATGAAGAGGCAGAGAGAGAAGAAAGAGAGACAACGTCGAAGCAGGAGGAGTTCGAAGAAGCTCTGGAAGATTGTACGAAGGGAATGGCTAATGTAGTACTGGACTATGATGAGGCAAGCACCAAAAACGTGGAGGACGTATACAGTGTTGAAGGTGAGGAAGCAGACCCAGTCCTAGAGTACTGTGCAATTTCAAAATCCCCAAAATTCACCTGGTTCTTCGACCAGGTGGGGATACCGAAATAGAGTAGGTTGGAAATAACCCAAGCGATACTTGACACTGCGAAGAAGAATGTAGTCCCTTCACTGAGATGGAAGGGAACCATGGTCAGGTTGATGAGGAGGTTTCTGTTAGAGGTAACTTTCAGTGATGCAGATAAGGCTGTAAGATTCCCTCATAATAGACCATTGTATGTGACTTCCAGCGTCAACGGAATTAGTTTTGCAAGGAGTCTTATGGATGGGAGAGCTTCCATCAATATTATGCCAATCAACTCTTTTCACGCAGCTAATATTTCGGAGGAAAGGTTGGTCCCCCATGCCTGGTGATTTCAGGATATGACAACCAGTCTTCCAAATCCATTTAGTACGTGAATATTGGGATCGTGATGGGAAATCTGAGTTCCCATATCAAGTTCCACGTGATAGAGAGTGAAACTTCCTACCACCTACTGATAGGAAGAGTGTTGATGCATAACCAAGGTCTAGTTCCCTCGACCTACCACCAATGCACTAAGGTGAATATCAAGGGAAAGTAGGTGACCATTAGGGCTACGAAGAGGCTCTTTGCTGTCGAGGAAGCTCACTTGGTAGATGTGGCATTTTACACAGAATTGGAGGAGGATGTCCGGGTCCTAACGAGAAGAATAGAGGGAGCATGGGTCCCCTCGATCAGAGAAAGGATGGGGAATTTGAATGAGCAGAATAAAAAGGTTGCAAGCAGCATAAGAGTGATAACCGAAGAAGCTCACCAGGTGGTCCCTCAGCCCCAAAACATCTAGAAGAAACATAAAGATAGGATGAGACCCAGAGTTGATCCAATGGAGCATGAGGTCCAACGACAAAGCGTGCTGAGCCGATTTTTAGAAAAAAGAGTGGCTGAAGCCTCTAGAGGGAAGAAAAGGAAGGAAGCTACAGCTACTAGTAGACAGTGCAAAAAGGTCATTACCGAAGAAGAAAAGGTGATATATCGATTATAATGGTTTGAACGGGCGGCTGAAGAAGTTAATAATGAGGCTGACCCAATATATGAGTGCTTTTTAGTGGATCGACGGGGATAATGTATGGTGATAGATAACTCCAACATACAGGAATTTGTAGAGGAGGTCACTGAGGAACCAGAATACATGACGGATCAACCGAAATCGCAGGCACAAGAACTGGAGCAGTTGAACCTGAAGAAAGAAGCAGAGGACCCAAGGCCTATTTTTATCTCGAAAGATCTCAGTAAGGAGAAACGAGAGGCTTTGGTTAAGTTAATTTGGGAGTTCATAGATGTTTTTACATGGAAATACACAGAAATGGAAGGGCTGGATGAGGGAGTCAGCTGCCACAAGTTGAACGTGATGCCTTCAGCCATCCCGGTGAAATAAGCAATGAGAACGTACAAACCTAAGCTAGACTTGAAGATTAAGGAAGAAGTCCAATGGTTATTAGTGGCAGGATTCATCAAACCGATACAGCACCTGCTTTGGCTGTCTAGCATTGTCCCGGTGGGAAAGAAAGAGAAAAACCAAAAAAGGATCTGCGTGGACTTTAGAGATTTGAATAGATCTTGCCCCAAGGATGAGTTCCCTCTTCTCTTCATTGATAGCTTAATAGATGCAACGACTGGTCATGAGATGTATAGCTTCATGGATGGGTATGTAGGCTACAACCAAATCAAGATGGACCCCTCGGATGCGGAAAAAACGGTGTTCAGGACCCCATTGGGGAATTTCATATTCAGAGTAATACCGGTTGGACTCAAGAATGCTGGGGATATTTACCAAAGAACAATGATGTCCATTTTCCACAACTTATTTCAAAAATTTATAGAATTCTATGTGGATGACTTGGTCATCAAATTAAGGAAGGAGGAGTCCCATCTGGGCGATTTGAGGAGGGTGTTTGACCGATGCAGGAAGTATAAATTAAGGATGAACCCACTAAAGTGCATCTTTGGGGTAACAAGTGGGAAATTTCTGGACTTCGTGGTTGATCGACAAGGGGTACAGATGGACTAGGACAAGTAGCGAGAGATCTTGGAGATGCCAAGTCCAAGAACGGTGAAGGACCTGAAGAGTTTCCTCGATAAAGTATCTTATCTTAGGAGATTTATGCCTGGGTTAGCCGAGATGACACATCCGTTGATGCAGCTGTTACAAAGGAACACGAAATTCAAGTGGGAGAAGGTTCACCAGGATTCACTCGCTGGGCTGAAGAAGCTACTCGTTTCACCACAGATCATGGTTCTCGCACAAGCAGGAATACCATTGCAGCTATACCTCACATCCACCACGAGGTCCGTAGGAGCTTTGTTGGCACATGAGATTAATGGGGAAGAATGACTGACCTACTACCTCAGCAGAATCATACATGGGCCAGAAGTCAGATATAGTATCTTGGAAAGGCATTGTTTAGCCTTAGTATTTGTAGCACAAAAACTTAGACATTATATGCTGTCTTTTACAATTCATATTGTAACTAGATGTGATCCTATTAAGTATTTTCTAGTAAGAACTATATTGATTGGTAGAGCATCTAGGTGGTTCCTCATCCTATCCGAGTATGACTTGAAGTGTGTGGTCCCTCGTGCAATCAAAATCCAAGCGTACACCGATCTGTTGATAATTTTTCCTTTGAAAATGTTTGAGCCACCTAAAGAAAGTATTTCGAGAGACGATTTGCAGGCCAATCACCTAGACGCAATGGATGGGGAATGGATAATGCAGTTCGATGGATCTTTGACGAAAAATAAAAGGAGGATCAGGGGTCATTCTGTCAAAAGGAATGGAGGAGATTTGACTTTCCTACAAATTAAATTTCCCTTGTTCTAATAACGAGGCGAAATATGAAGCATTGGTTATAGGGTTGCTAGAGGCTCTTCGAAGGGGGATTCGTTCACTTTGCATCAAAGGTGATTCAAATTTGGTGGTTCAGTAAGTGAATGGAGAGTACGCGTTGAAACACATGAGCCTAGCACCATACAGAACAATCATTCAGAGGCTTCTCTTCCAGTTCCATCGGACTAAGATCAAGAGACAACCCATAATTATAAAATCGTCACCCAGACGCCTATGCCACCATCGCTCAAAAGATGGTCATGAGGAACGATACAAATACCGTCATGATCCAACAAAGAACCGCTCCTTCGATAGTACAATCAATTTTACTGATGGAGGAGGACGCGACTGGAGGGGAGGGATTAAGAAGCAATTATAATCTGGGGAAGGAGCGATGGGGCTGAGGGAATTAGCCCAATACTTCATGAACCAGGGAAACCTTTACTTCAGGAATGCAGGAGGATGGTTATCAAGGTTCATCGGTACAGAAGAGGCAGAGCGGATATTGAAGAGAACACATGAAGAGAACTGCGAGACAACTGAGATACCCCTCTATCGAAGAAGGCAAAGAGAGGGTTATTTTTTGCCCAGAATGAAATAGGACGCGATGGAGCTACAACGGAAGTGCGATAAATGCCAGTTATTATTTAAAGCAGTTGAATGTCATTTCGTGGAAGCTCAACCTGATTGGGGACAACCGTATATTGACTTTATCAGAGATGAAGTGGCCCCAACATAGAAAATTAACACAATAGGACTCAAGCAGAGGCCCCCGAGATTCTACGTTCAGGAGGGGTAGCTTTATCGAAGGGGATACTTCAACAGGCCATTGCGTTTCATCACGAAGGAAGAGGCAACCGAAGTCCTCAAACAGGTTTACGATCCAAATTACATAGGAGGGGCTAAGTTATATGAACAATTAATGACGTTGGGGTATTATTGGCCAACAATGGAGAAAGACTCTGCCGAGTTCGTTCAAAAATGCAATGCTTGTTAACTTCATGGAAATATGATCCATGCCCCATTGGTACACCTACACTCCCTGGCGACGCCTTATCCTTTTCACACTTGGGTGTTTGACCTAGTAGGGGAAATACATCCTTCTTCGAGGGGGAATATATGGATACTAGTAGCAACAGAGTGCTTCACAAAGTGGGCTGAAGCAATACCACTGAGAAGGGCAATAGCGGGGGTGGTGAGCAACTTCATCAGAGAATACATTATTTGCCATTTTAGGATCCCAAAGGTTATCCTTTCAGATAATGTAACCCCTTTCCTCAATTCACAAGTAACGATGTTCACAGACAAGTACTCCATTATTCATCATACCTCAACGGTGGCATACCCAAAGGGAAATGGTCAGGCCAAAGCGAATTACAAAACTTTTGTTAATATCTTGGCTAAAGAAACAAAGGATTTCCTATTTGCATGGGATGATAAGATACCAGCTGTATTATGGGGCTATCGAACAACTAAGAGAAAGCCCACATGGTATACTCCGTTCTCCCTTGTCTATGGGGACGAGGTGATTCTCCCAGTGGAGTGAGAAGTTCTCTCTGCTCGATATGCTTTGAGAAGCAGCATGCTCCCTCAGAATAAACATGTGAAGTTGGAAGCATTGGATGAACATAGAGATAATGCGATGCAACACTTTCAAATATACACGAAACAGCTCTCCAGGGCATATGATAACTTAGTGAGACCAAGGGAGTTCGTGGAGGGAGACCTCGTATTGAAATCAGCGGTGAAACACATCAGGGGACTTCCTCTACCCAAGTTTGCAGCAAATTGGGAAGGACCTTTCATTGTAAAAGAAGCTCATGAATCAGGTTATTGCTTAATTTCTAGGATGGAAAAAGATAAACCATTCAAGATTAATAATAAATGGTTAAAAATCTATCATGTGTAAGCAATTAGGTTTGAACCACTGATGTATCTAGCTGTTGTTATGAACACACAATTTTTTTTATTGAATATGCAAGTTCTTTTTATTATAGCCCAAGTGGAAATAAAAAAATTATAGAACTTCATAATGTACGAAAGTAGTTGTAACACAAAGAAATGACATGGAAAACATATATCTTTCTTCATTCATAAACTTTGGGGCATTACAAAATTGGGAGCTATTGCCCAAGAATTACATAAGAAGAAAAAAAATATATATTCAAAAGTTCATTAGCCTAAGAGGAACCACAGATCTGAGAAAGAGAAAAAATCTCCAGGAAGGCCCGAAGAAGCTGCTAGGTAAGACTGTTGGGCATTCATAGAAACCTCCAGCCTCATTTGCACTTGTGTACGCTCGATGAGGAGCTTCTCTTGCTTCAACTTCACCAAGTGTAAAGCTTCTTCGAGGTCCCCCACCTCTTTGTCAATGGCTTCAAGAAGAGGTGCTAACTCAGCCAACTTAGCTTCCTCAGCCCGTTGATCCTCCTGATGTTTTCGGAGCAGTTCCCTCTGGCTATCAAGTCATTGGCTCTTAAAAGTTCTCAAATGCGTAATAAGACAATCAAAATGAAAACCATCATGACCCAAATCCTTCAGGTGACCCAATAATCGGTTGAGGAGGTCTCTAGTAACAGCTGAGGTCGGAGTACAGGCAATCTCAGCCATAACGGTAGCCATGCCCCGAAGCCTGTAATTCATCACAAAGATGTTGGAACTCAGGCAATCCATGGTAAACGTTTCGGGATGGTGATTTGCAATCAGCTCAACTACAAAGCGACGGTTGATAGGCATCTGAGGAGAACGCTGGAGCACCATCAGGCAGAAGGTATGGGGAGCCAAGTCGGGCAGAGGAAGCTCACAACCAGATTTCGCTTTCAACAGCAGCACCGATCGTGGAACCTTGATCGTTGTGGCTGGAGTCTTCTGAAACAACGGGTTCTCGATGGGGTGAGGAGGTAGGCGAAAGAACTGGTGGAGAATCCTCTAGAGCAACCTGAGAACTGTTAGAGGAAATAATAAGTTTATGGAAAATCTTAACAAGTGCTTTAGTTGTTAAGTCACCGATATAGGTGGAGTTTATGGAAACATCTTAACAAGTGTTTTCATTGTTAAGTCACCAATATAGGTGGAGTTTATAAAAAAAAAATCTTAACAAGTGTTTTCGTTGTTAAGTCACTGATATAGGTGGAGTTTATGGAGAAATCTTAACAAGTGTTTTCGTTGTTAAGTAACCGATATAGGTGGAGTTTATGAAAATCTTAACAAGTTTTTTCGTTGTTGAGTCACCGATGTAGGTGGAGTTTATGAAAAAAATCTTAACAACTGCTTTCATTGTTAAGTCACTGATATAGGTGGAGTTTATGAAAATCTTAACAAGTGTTTTCGTTGTTAAGTCACCGATATAGGTGGAGTTTATGGACAAATCTTAACAAGTGTTTTCGTTGTTAAGTCACCGATAGGTGGAGTTTATGAAAATCTTAACAAGTGTTTTCGTTGTTGAGTCACCGATGTAGGTGGAGTTTATGAAAAAAAACCTTAACAAGTATTTTCGTTGTTAAGTCACCGATACAGGTGGAGTTTATGAAAAAACCTTAAGAAGTTTTTTTGTTGTTAAGTCACCGATATAGGTGGCGTTTATGAAAAAACCTTAACAAAGTGTTTTTGTTGTTAAGTCACCAATATAGGTGAAGTTTGAGAGACTGGGAAATGCAGAGAAATTAGCGAAGTACCTCAGCAGTAGCATCAACGAGAATAGGAGCCACCGTAGAGGCCTCAATGGCGCCCCTAACTGAAAAAGCCTCAACGTTCGGCAAAGCTCGCTCGCCAACAAACGGTACCAAGGCGAACGAAGGAGTTTCGCTGAAAGAACACGAGGAACCTCCAAACGACGCCCGAGCATGGGCAGGCACTTAAGAATCACCACGCGGGGTAGCGACAGCATCAACCTTGGCCTCGGAAAGAAAAAGGCCACTAAGAGCAAAGGGTGGGGTAAGGCTTGGCGAAAGCTACAAATACAAAACCAAGTGTTAGACACAAGGAGAAAGTACATGAAAAAGACTGCAATATGTCTAAGCGTTACTTACCCCCGTTATGGCACCAAAAAGGGGAATTGCATCAGGGGTCTCGTCAGTACAGTGGGAAGGAGAATGTTAGCTATCAGAGACGCCGCTTCCATCTAAAATATCCCAACATATAAGAATGATAAACAAAGCAATGGAATAAGGAAAAGACATTAGACTTGACAATAAATTTACCTCAGGGGCACCCTCTTTGACCACAACGATGGGCAGAGGGACCTCTTGCTCGGATGGTAATTCATAAGAGGCTGGAGTACTTACCTCTGATTGGCCAGATATTTCAACAGATCTAATGGTAGGCGCCCTTACAGCAGCTTCTTTAGCCCGTTGCGAGGACAAACGATGAGAGTAGGTGAGATCTATTATGGGGGAACGGGGAGAAGTAGTATCGTCTTGAGAGACACCGAAATGCCCCCCATAAAATGGCTTATGGGGGAACCAGGGGAATTGGGCCTTTCTTCAACTCCTTGCACCAAATTTATCAAAGAAATAAGCAAATGCAGCTTGCCTTAAGAAAAGAGGAACAAGAATAAAACATGCACACATACCTGAGATTCTAAGGGAGAATGAGAAGATATAAACACTAGTGGAGGCGGAGAGGAGGCAGCAATAGAGGGAGCTGAGGATGGAGGTATCTCGGCTGTCCATTTCTTTTGGGACTTAGTGACCAGAGTTTTCTTCCTTGCGCCCGTTGCATCAGCACCTTGAGGTACCCTCAACCTTTTTCTCCTCTTTTCCATTGGCTTAGTGGGATCAACAACGATCGTGGGAAAGGCAACCGAAGGAGGAACGACGATAGCGCGCCATTGAAACTCAGCGTTTATTCTTTTGACCTCAGCTTGAACCTGCCTCCTCAGCTCTTCACTTACCTCTACAGACATAGAAGGGGGAATGGAGGTAATAGGGAATGCCTCCAAAGGCGTTTGTGCTTGATATTTGGACTTGGATTTCAAGGAAACCCCACTTTTGGACTTCTTGATCTTTTTAGCAGGTGGCTGAGAAGGCCCTTACCCTATTGCAGCTTTGGCTGAAGGGGCAGGTGGTTTGGGGGTTACAGTAGCCTTGGGCTTGGGCGTGTCAACAGGGATCATGGGGCAGTGTGGAGGAAGTTCAATAGGAGGTACTTTGGGGGTCTGGATTAGAGGTAACTCAATCCCAAAAATGGAATTACCCTTTAACCCCAACTCCAAGGCAGAAAATAAAAGAATTGGAGGATACACGGGATCCCCCTTGATGAACTCAGAAATTTAGGCCAGTTATCTCGGCTAGTACTTTATTACAAATAGAGGGGTCACGTCCCCTTACCTGGTGATGCTGGGAATGGTGACTCGCCTAGCCATTGTAGAACTCACTCCCCAAGAAGAAGTTGAGGAGAACAGGAAATTGCCTCGCTAAAGGAGACCTTGGGGTTAGATAATTGAAGAAATAGGCGAGGAGCCCCTTGATCGAAGCCAAACTGATGGCTGCATCAGTTGGGATTGTAGTGCTCATTGGTGTATCCCCACTCGGTGTAAGAGGGCAGTTATCCTGGAAAAAACAGAAGGACCACAACTAGTGAAGGGTCTTCAATAATGAGGTCTAGAGTAGTTGCCTGGAGCACTCTTGCTTCATGGTTGAAAAAACCCCAAGTGTAGAGAAAGATATCCTCTTCATAGGGCCTCATCACAAAATTTAAAAAATTATCGATAATGGAGATCTACTCCTTTCGGCTTTGTCTCTTGTGATAAACAAAAGAACGTGGGGGCAAAATGGTTTCCCCCGAAGGAGGGCGGTTGGTCTTGGCTACTACAGCGGGGAAACGCACATAGAGGAAGCCTGTTAGGAGGACACCGTTGTCAAAGTTGGCTAGGTTATAACGACCTAGAGATCGTTTCATGTCAGAAAGGGTTCTATCAAGCCATGTGTAGAGGGATCCTAGGGCGATTGCAGCCAGAGGAAGCTTGATACTCCGGGCTAAATGGAGGGATATGTTGATAAGGTCCTTTCGAGGTTGGTCGTTAGGTTTCTCCATTAAAAGGAAGCGAGAAAAAATGACAAGGATATAGGAAGAATGTTCCAATGATGTACCTTATCCAGGGGCAGCCTCGGAGGAACTACTTTCAGAAGGACCCTTGAATAAGTAGTTGATGAGTGGAGTGAAAGTGGCTTTGTTCGAAGAACCTATACACCTACGTCATATATGGTCCAACTCCAAATGATCAGTAGTATCTTGGGCATCCAGGGCTTCATCATAATAGGGCTCATGGCCAGTTGCCTCAAGGCTTAGGAGCTCGCACACGTCCTCCAACGTTATTGTAAACTCGCCCCATACAGTAATGAACGTATGAGTGGTAACGTTCCAGCGAGACACCAGAACGGGAAGGGAAACATTATTCTTAGACATGGTGAACTCAACAAACCACTTATCCCGATGAAGCCCAATTTTGGTGAGAGTCTCAGCATGGGAACTCTGCATATGGGAGTTCCAGGCAGCAAAGTGAGCAGGAGAGCCCCTAAGCCCTTTGAAGTCGATGTGTGACCATGGAATATCCCCTCGCTCAAGATAAAATCGGAGAGTCCCCTCTGGAGGTAAAAAGCCCCAGTCATCAACACTTTCATCTTCATCACCAAGCGTTAGGACATCATACTTGGCATTAAAAATGTAAGTCTTACAAGACCCAACAAAGTCATCACCCTTGTCGAATATGGAGGACCGATAGTATAAGGGTAATTGGTCCTGGCGGGCAGCAGTCAATGAGGTGGTAACAGAGGTGGTGACAACAGGGGTAGCAGGTGGAGCACTGGTGGAAGGTGTGGTAGGATTACTTGATGAGGCCATTGCAGATAATAATGAAGTACGAAAAAAAAGAAGCTCGGTAAATGAACGGTTGGGAATGAAGATGGAGAAGAACAACCACAAGTGGTGGCATAAAATATGAGAGAAGGAAAAGGCTAGGTAAGAGCTTGGTAAACAATGGAGTTCGCACACAGTTCTCTCTTTAAAGAAGACAGGAGCTTGAAGAAGATGAAGGAAAGGGAAGGGTTTGAAAAAAAAGACGTTTGAAACCTTTTAAGGAACTTGTCTGTTGAGTTTCCCACCACCACACTTGCAAGGCCGCCTATAATCATTTTAAATGGACACGTGACACTTCGGGGGGTGTTTTGACAGCTGAAAAGACAGCGCCACATCATTTACGAAGAGATGCCTGGGGAATAGACGGGGTTACCTTCTTCAGAAAGTTTGAGTTTTGGCACCAGAATTTTTTATCAGACATATCCAATAACTCTTAATGGAAAAGGTGTCCTAACGGTTCAAAAAAGCTACGATGTCCCCTCGCCATAAGTCCAAACGTTGTTTAAATAGTGACTCCGCTACATCGGGGATAATTTATGCTTTTTCGAACATAGCGAAGTGTTATAATCCCCAAATACCATGGTGGTTTACTCAAGTGCAGGTCTGACATTGCCTAGTTGGTTAGTGACATCAGATAAAGTGGATATGACATTAAGTAGAGGGTTGTTTGGCTCACAACTCAACGCCCGATGGAACTCCAAGCTGCTCCGCCTGAGGTTCCACGGTAAGGGTCCTTTGGTGTTTTACCAGGTGTATCTAAGATGGTCGGACAAGCCCCAATGGTGTCTCACTTATCAATCCTCCAAACTAAGTCCCTTTAAAGTTCCCACGACGAGGTCATTCGATAGAGTATGAAAGCACTCCTAGGCCCTGCCAAGCCTAGTCTCTCGCGAGTACCATTTGACCTCACATGAAAACTCATTATTATTCTTGTTACATCATTACAACCGTTATAGCTTATAGTCAATATAAACAAAGATACAATATAACTAACACAATAAGTTAAAGTATGAGTTACCATGCTAAGCTGCCTTGCTGAGTTACCTCGCTTGAGCTGCCACGCTGAGCTGCATCGGTTTCTTAATCCCAAACACTGTTGCTAATGGGAGAATTATCCATAATCTCAGGATTACCTTCAAGTCCCCTTTATATTTTCCCCTTAGTGGAGATATTTGTTGTTGGAACAAGAAATGTATGCATGAAAACTTCTCAATTCGATAGACCTTTTCTGTGTGAAAGAATTCTGGCATCTTTTCCTTCTTTAGAACCACCGCATTAGAATCTTCAGGAAAAAGTAAAATTTTCCCCTTTGTACCTAAGTCGAACCGCTACAGCTTATTGGTGCTTTGGTGAAGAGACATTGCCACTTTTTTCTGACACTAAGCTTCAACCGTTCTAACTTTATTATTCGAAATTCTCCTTAAAGGCCTGCTAACCTTCTCAAATACTCGTTTTGATTATTGGTATGTGAAAATCACAGTTGGTGAGCCACCTCTGTGACAATAGCCCCTTGACACACAGTGGTTAGGCAAAAGGCATGTCTTGGCATTTAATGTTTATGACATGGAGACAACTAGTGCATCTGGTATTTAATGTTTGTGACATAAAGTATGAGGGATGTCTTTCATGGGCATTAATGGCGGAGTTGCCTCGAGGGTGGTGTGGGAGGCTATTTAAGGACCCCAACCACCTTTGAGGAGAGAATGATCTTTTTGAGAGTTCAAAAGTTATTACTAGAGATAATATACATCAGAGAGAGTTATTACAAACCAAGGAGTTTACTCGTCCACCCTTGCCATTCATTACGAAGCTCTTAATACTTGACAGAGATTCTTGAGGGTGGTTGGTGTGTTTGGCTGGCTGCCAATGTGTATCTAGGGTGCTTACTTCTCTCTCCCTCTAGCTAAGTTACTTTTAAGTTCATTGCTACCTTCTGAGTCATACACGAGAGATTTGTGAGATTTGTAAGATAAAACTGAGTCTATCTTCGCTGAGTTGTGTTCGTATGTCTTGTGGTTAATCAATAGTATTGCTGCTTAACATGTCATTACTGTACTCAAAGGGAGTTACGCTTCCATCTGATCTAAACTACCCTCTTACAAATACATATCAACAACAATCATCCTGTATCTTAACCTAGTCCTTCTCCTGGTGGTTCACATATCCACTTAGTGAACTATCCCTATTTAGAGAGCTTCCACACAGTAACGCCATCCCCATATACTCAACCATCTCAAAACCTGTGGTGTCTACTCCCACGACACCTCCACCACCCTTAGAGAAGTCAGTGCCATAAAATGGCCTCGCGATGGATACAATGCTAGTGCCAATCTCGAAGGCATTATCAATCCCTTACGTAGGTGATAAATTAATACCCCAAACAACTAATGACTAAAAGAAGCTCGGACTATTGGTGACACCTCTATGCAATCGAAATCTCTTCTAATGTACTCATATCCATACATAGATGAGTGTGCCAGACCTTCTCTCGAGCCTAAGAAAAACTACCTAGAGCAAAACTCGACCTAAAAATGGCATATGAAAGCCTGCCCTCAATAGTCATGATAAATTTAAAACATAGTTAAGCACATAATCTCACTAATTACATGATGATGTTTCATCTAAAATTCAATAAAGCGGCTGAAACCAAACTGTCCAAACAAACTGCCACGTGTATATAATCACGAAGTAAGGTATTCCCTCCCTGTTGGGGATAACCCCAAATATATAAAGATCACAGGAAATATATATATCTTACAATTGTAGTAAACGTGCACTACTTAATAAATATTGAAAATTCCTTAATGTCTAAGCCAAATTCATATGCCTGAACCATAAATGTACCCATAACTATCCCTCGAAGGTACCCCTAAAAATTGGTTGCCACCAAGGAATCTAATAACTAAGTGGCCTTAATCACCACGTGCATAGCGCCTTCCTCAAAAGGAACTATCAAAATGGAGGCCCCCCTGCCATCCCTGCTGACTTTACTTTTTTGGTTGATTCTGCTAAGATTTGCCTCATTTGCCCTGCTCTCATAGGCCGTGTCTCCAATAGCTGTAATTTCCTTGGACCTGCTGGACAAAATAGATAACATCATCCACTCTTGGAAACCTTTTGGGGTCATCTCCCCCTATGTGGTTCCTTCTACTGGTGAGGTTTCCCTAATAGAGTTTACGCAATGCCGTCTCTACTTATTGGGCCCACTCTAGTAACAATGTTTAATGTCTTAGGGACTTTATCACTATAGTAGTTATAATGTTTCTACTAAAGTAGGAAAAAAACTTCAACCACCTGAGCATTAGTGGTGAAGAGTGAGTTACTCGTTAATACATGCCAAACCTTTCACATAAGGTTTTAGTCAACACCAAAAAATCTAAATCGCACTATAATTGATAACGCGTACATCCTCCTTCACTTTTATATTAATCTCCCCCAGTGTAGAGAGAGGAGATAGTTAAACACCTCCCCACACTACTGTAAAGACGAGGTCTTCAAAAACTTACTTCTAATGATGTTACTATGGTGAGTGAAAACATTTCCCCTCGAACCATATGCTAAGAACTTGATAAATTCTCGCATCCAAAAGCCTTTAACTCTCGATCGAAGTCAGCCTCATGCATGAGACATCTCGCAAGTAAAATCCAAATATGGAACCCTCCTGACACACTTGGTCTACCCGAGTTATTGGTCAGGAATAATGGCGCGAACCTCCTAAACGGTCATTACAATAGAGAATACAAATACTAAATGGTAATTATCAAACATAGTCAAAGAACGCAATGAGAAAAAGTGACGGACACACTCAATATCCCTAGGAAACTAGAACTTATGATCCATATATGAATCCTTTATAGAAGAAAGCATGAAACAAATACTTCTTATTTCAAAACATATTATAAGGATCCTAACTTCGAAATAGATGTTGTTGAGATTGCAGGAACTGAATATATAATATGTGAACCATTAGTTTAAAAGGACACAACATCATAATCTTTTACACCTAAATTCAAAGGAATGAGAATGAAATACTCATTTTACATTTCTAAAGCCGATGAGATTTTTAATTATCTTTCAAAGGATAAAATATTAAGAAAACCTAATATGCGAACAGAATAAATGAAAAAATGAATAATTATTGCAAATGGCATAATGTTTTCTCTCACTCAACAAATGCTTTATCTATCTTTTATGACATGGTTCAAGAATTGCTTAGGTGGGGGGAAATCAATGTCCCAATAAAAGAAGAAAGAACAATGGGTGTGGATGATGACCCGTTCCCTAAAGTCAAAGAAGTGGGGACAAATGTGCAATCACTACAAGAAAAAAGCCTTTTTATGATATTTTTAAGTGTCATAAAGTGCATTTTATGACGCTTTATTTTTCATTAAAAAGCGTCATAAGTTTGGGTGTCATAATTGACACCCATAAAAAGTGTCATTTAGCTAACGGTTATATATAACTTTTTTTTAAAAGTGTCATATCTGCTACAAAAAATGGTCATAATATACTATATAAGATGTCATATTTAACTTAAAAAGTGCCATGATAAACAATTTTCAAAATTTTAAAAAGGTCATATAAAAATTCCATCACATGAGGGTTTAATATAAACGATCATAAATTAAACATATAATAAAAAAATTAATAACCAATATTAATGTCATAGTTGACAAAAAAATTTAACACAAATCAAAATTTACAATAACATAAAAATAGTCTTGATTTTTTTCGTATTTGAATCCGCGTACACCTAAAATGCACCAAACCAAGTCATTTGTCCATATAAAAAACCTAGTCGGGCACAAATAGATATACCCTCTCCCATCTATGGTTTTAATTATATAGGACGTTTCTTATTAGATTTGAGAATATTTGATTGGCTGGTTATTTTGTAAATGTTTTGGAGTTATTTGGGTGATGATTAAGAGATGCTATTTTTAGTTTTTTTTTTATTTTCTTATGTGTAAATAATACATTATTTATTTGAATCATGATTTATATTTTTGGATGATAAACTATAATATTTTTTGTGATAATCTATAGTTTTTAAACATTACGTACGAGTAGGTGAAACTATGATGACAGTTTCTATATATTTCCATACCTTTTTTGGAAGCTATACATTGATTTATCCTTACAATACAACTTAGTTACAATATTAATTTGAAGTTATTTATATTGTGCAAGAACTCTGGGTTCAAGGAATCTCCTAATAGTCTTTAAATTTGTAACATTTTATTCTTATCATGTATGAGCCATAAATAAACTACTTTGGGAGTTATTATGTAAATGTTGTTGAAAACAACCATGGGAAGGCATCAGTTGTCTGTTATAGGGTGAGCTTTATGTTACATCAAGTGCTTCAATTGAACGGACCATTTTCATGCTTTTTTGGGCAATATCATTTTATCTGACATTTCAGTTTGATTGCTGACGATATATGGGAAATGATATTAATAAACTATCACTTATGTATCACTTATCCCGTTTTACTCTTTATAGAGGTCATATTTGGTTAAAGACAAAATTAATCAATGAATGTGATCATCTTTGGTTGATGATGTTTGATGTTCAATTTGCTAAATATGGGCCTAATGTGGAACGAATGTGAGTCATTTGTTGAGGTTTTTGTTAAATTTATACACTAGTATGTGTATGTATGGAGTTAGTGTTTGTTATATGTATTATCTATATCTAAGAGCATTGGTTTTATTACACTATTTTTAAGAGCATCTCCAAGGCTTGTGAGATCTGTTTTTAGGAGTTCATTTATGAAGCTCTAATAGAGCCGATTTAACAGTTGTTTAGGTCTTAGATGAGGCGAATAGTGACTTTTAGGCTTTGTAGGGGGGCATGGGATGACTTTTAGAACACTTCTAATATCTATTTCAAATAACCATGGGTGCCCTTTTTTTTAGCCAAGACTGTTTAAAGAGGGAGTGCAGGCTCATAGGCCCGTGGCCACATTCAGGACACAAATTATGACAAATCTCATAATCCAAACCATGACAAGTGACAAAACAATTTCAAAATATAAGTGCAATTTTTTTTAGGGGGAGGGGGGAGGAATCCTACTATGTCAAAGGCCAAAATACCCGTTGTTTTAAATCAAGAATCTCTAATTGGATAGTTTTGGAACATGAACCTGTTTGGGATACATGATGAGAAAGTGGAATAAAATTCTTAAAGGGGGCAAAAGCACGCCTTTTAAATGTGTACGTCACATGAATATTTGAGTTTGACAATGTTCTGATTCTGACATATTCATGGGAATTTAGTCCTCGTGGGACTCCTTAGTGTCAAACTCAAATATTCTGAAATAGGGTCTAGTTATGGGACTCCTCGGTGTCAAACTCAAATATTCATGGGAATTTAGTCCTTGGGGGTCATGTTCTGATTCTGAAAACATTGAAGCTTTTCCCAAACCTCTTTTACACCAACTTACATCCTTTTCTTCTCAACTCTCATAAAAAAATGTAGCCTTAAAGAAAACCAGAGATACAATTATAAGGAAATAAAAAGGCATTGAGATAGCCCCTGACCCTACTATGATACTAATGTAGAGCAGAGCTAAGACTCGTCAGACAAAAAACTCCGTTGGTAGATGACTTACTAGGTCTGATACTAAAACCTCCAAAAAAGGCCTATCTCATTTAACGAAATGATAAATTCCATTGTTTGGAATGTGAGAAGTGTAGGTAACAAACATACTAGAAGAAGAATAAAAAGATTATACAAGTACCACCATTTGTCATTGCTACCTTTACTTGAGCCTATGATTGATCAAGAAAAAATTCATGACCTATGCAGAATTCTTAATTTTGAGGGATGTAGTGCAAATTGCTCTAACAAGATCAGGATCTTTTGGGGACGTGGTATGTCAGCCTCAGTTGTCCATAATGGGGTCCAAAACATATTTCAGCTTATTGACCACTCCCTCCTGCCTATGGAGATGAGTTTAAATGTGGTGTATGCAAAGTGTAACAGAGATGATAGGGTCCAGTTATGGGACTCCTTAGTGTCAAACTCAAATATTCATGGGAATTTGGCCTCTCTTGTCAGTGTTTTATTTTTATTTACATTCATTGACAATTGCCTTAATGAGCGAAAGTGTTTTATTTAGCCCCTCAAGCTTGATGCTCTAACTGCTATGCAAACCAGATTGTAATACATGTTTTCGTGAGTGTGAAAGTTCCTTAATGAGCGAGATTTGAGGCTTTAAATGAGACCTCTCATTTATGAAATATTAGAATAAGTGAAGGTCAATTTTGTCTTTTAATACTTTCCTAGTTGGAGTAGGGTTACTTTTTAGTATAACTACTTTTGCCCACGTGCGTTGCACCTGTGGGCAATTTCGGATATTCAATTCTATGAGATGAACTTGTATAAAAAGCGATTAAGTTTAAGAAAAGATAATGTCACCGCTGGAATCCATAAAAAAATGTGACGTGTCGGAAGTAAACAAATAAATATTACCAGTGGCAGACAAAGATCGATACACAAATGCTTACACAAAAGTGCATTGAAACCATAAGTTGAAGCTACTTGTCTTACACAAAAGTTCATTGAAACCAAACCACATATTTAATCAAAAATAAAACATTTGATTTAATTCATGCATTCATCTATTATGTAATGAATCCTACACTAATGCTTCAATTACCCATGGTCAGATATAAAGTCATCAGATCACACAGGGAAATGACTTGGGGGTGTGGAATTTGAATTCTAATGGAGCTTTTACTATAGCTTCAGCCAGGGATTATTTTAGAATAGAAAAGCGTGCTCAGTTAATTTATTCTCTCAAATTTGGAACAAGATGTTGCCTCACAAAATTTATATATTTATGAGGAGGTTGCTTTTGAGGAAGCATGTGAATGGGTTCAAAACAGTTTTTGCAAGATGAGGGAACAACAGCTCATCTTTCAAGGGTAGGATAGGGTTTGGATATTACTTGAGGGTTTTTTGGTCTTTTTAGATTTATGAATGAACTCCCTTCTTTTTAGGTAGTAGAAATTAGGTGATGATGAAAAGAGATAAATAAATTCTTTCCTTGGATTTCTAATACAATTTTCATATTTGTGCTTGTTTTCTGTCTCTTCTTTGGATCCAATTATTGGTGTTTGCATCAAAAACTCTGTAGCTGATTCAGAAGTTTGTTGTTTATCTTCTTTGGATCCAATTTTACTTTAGCTCACAGATTAATGCATTTTTAAGCACAAGAGTCATTTTGAAATTTAACCTATTTATCCAACCACACCATATCTACAACATTATTAACATTTTGGAAAGTGTTCCTAAAATGACCTATGTTCCATTGCCTCAAAACTGATTTCAGCCTCTTTAATTTCCCACACAAACTCTGCCAAGGGCCATTTTGCAGAGTGAATTTTAGTTGAGCTGGGATATTTAGTTCACAAGAATGATGTTCAAATTTGCAGAGTGCAATTTAGTTGAGCTGGGATATTTGGTTCACAAGAAAGATGTTCAAATTTTCAAAGAAGAGGAATGGATCCTCTAAGAAAATCATGTTTGGATATATGGAACCATAGTGATTTGAGATTAATGGTCACAGACTTCAATATAATGTTACATGTACTTTTCCTATTGCTTGAAATAGCAACTTGTAGAAAATTAGCTCATTCTAGTCAAACTGGCTTATATCGCATCGAAGATAAACTACTCTTGGATAATTCGTCTAATCAATGAAATTCTTCATCTCATTTCATGCATCCACCACCTTTGAAAAGGGAAATTTTCACTGTTAGTGGGATCAACTTGTCTTCCCCCCACAACGAGTAGGGAAGCCTACTCATACTCATCAAGTCAAGCTTGAACATATTCTGAATCTCGTTATCCTGTTGATATCGATTACTAATAATCATATTAAAATAGTATAAAATGACCAAGCTATTCGAGCTCGGTTTGATCCGTAGTCGTTCGCTTAGAAGGTCGTCCAAGCTTCATCGTTTAAGACAAATGAGCCAAACTAGAACATATTTGTAAGCTCGTTTGACTAATTTATACCTAATAAAGGACTACATATTTTTCTCGTTCGACTAATATACACCACAGCAGATTAGGAAGCATGGACATGCCATAAGACATGACACATTGACATGGCATTTTTTAAGGATCTGGGACACGGGGACACGTTAATATAACATATATTTTTTTCACAATAACATCGTTCCGGTGAAAATCTGATCTAATTCCACAAACAGATATAAACATTATATATAAACTGAAACATAAACACGTCTTCTCGAAAAATAAAAAAATATATATAAACATTATATATAAACAGATGTATTAGAATTTAAGGTTTTACATATATTCTTACCTAATTATTTTTCAGTTTTTAATATTACACTTTTCCCGATATTTCTGTTTTGAAACTCAAAAGTTAAACCCCCGTGTGTCCCCATGTATCCCTCAGTGTGTCCCCTGTGTGTCCATGTGAGTTTAATTTTAAAAAAATAAAGAAATAAACCGAACACTCTTTTTTACATGTCTAACATGTGTCCTAGCACTCGGGAGACTTGGGATACCATCAATGCTTCATGTGTTTTAATCCAAGTGTCAAATCTTCAATATGATCATAGTCTAAGAGTAAGAACTGAAAAAAATTCCAGATCCTCATTTCACTGGAAGTTAACACTGGAAATAAGAGGTTTCCTCAGCCTATATTTTGAATCACAAGAAGATATGCAGCGTGCTTAGATGATAGGTCCCATTCGTCTTCAAGTACGCTATTTCAAACCCAAATCTGTTTTGGCATCCTAGATTAATTTTCAAGATTGCAAGAAGGTGGGAAACCCTGTCCGTATAGATCATGAAACTCTAGAATAAAAGTATGGTCTTTATGATAGAATGTTGGTGGAGACTGACTTCTCTTACTCATTGTCCCACACAGTCATCATTGATAGAGGAGAAATGAGGACTGCCCATTGAGATTGAAATAGAGCACCCACTGTCATGCTGTGAGGGTATGGTGAATGCGTGGACACCCTATTTCAACGTGCAAGAATGTTAAGAAGATGGTGCATA